>JAHFWL010000645.1:1205000-2447224 GCA_021292165.1 Shinisaurus crocodilurus
GGGAAAACCTCTCACATCCGCCTCAGCAATTTTCTCAAAAACCTGTTAAGTTACATGAGTATAAAAAAAAAAAAAAGAAGGGAAAAAAAAGGAAGGGAAAGCTTTATTTTATGATTAATTGACACTCATTTTTTTTTTGCCGGCAAGTGCTGGCAAGATTTCCGAACATACCTTATGCTGCGCAAAGCCTCGTTTGTGTCGGAAAGTTCGGGAAATATTGTATACATTTGCAATTCCACAGAAAGCCATTGTAATATTCAAGTGTTTGTGTTTGTGTGTATATATATACATTATTCACATTTCTTTCTTATATATATATATCTATATATCTATATCTTATCTGTAAATCTAACTCAAAACAAATTCCTCCATACCAAAAGAAATATATTTAAAGATATCTTTCACTTGTAAAGAATTTGCCTGTCGGTCATGACTGCGTATAATGTAACCCCTTTAGGCAGTCTGTTTCTTGCTGGGTACGCAGGCAAACCCTGCTCCCCACAGCTTAGCCGAATCTGTACAGTAATGTGCGATATATGTATATAGATATGCTTTTACACCATTGTTATCAGGAGACTATATGGATTTCAAGTGTCCAAAGCATTTCACATTAATCCACTGAAGTTTAGTTAATGAAATTTCCATTGGTTTAATTCAGGGGTAGGCTACACACGGCCTGCAGGCTGCATGTGCCCCCCCCCTCACTGGCCTTTTCTGCAGCCCTTGTAGCCGCTGAATCTGCTGCCCAAAATTTGGTGGCGTGGCGGCCACATTTTTCCTTTAAACCAAGGCACACAGAGTTGAAAGGCGGCTTTTTTGCTGCGTCAGATTTCAGCGGAAAATTGGATGGTATGGTGGGAATTTCAGCGGTGGGGTGCAGAACCCTAGGGGGTTCTGGGGTGGGGTGGGATTGGCCACAGACCCCCAGAAGGTGCCTACAATGGTTTCCTTGATTCATTGATGGAGGACAATTTATGCATATATTGTATTTAAACTACGTTTATTCTGCTTTTTGGTCAAAAAGGCCCTGAAGGTGGCTAACCACAAAATAGGAAAAACAAGCATAAAAGAGCAATTAAAGAGGACAACAATATCCACAAGGAATATGAAACCATGAGGGAGCCGTTGAATCCCAAATCAATAAAATACAATTAAAATCCCTGCTTAAATAGCCACATTGTATGGAGAGCCAGTGTGGTGTAGTGGTGAGAGTGTTGGACTAGGACTTGGGAGATCCAGGTTCTAGTTCCCACTTGGCCATGAAGCTCACCGGGTGACTTTGGGCCAGTCACTGACTCTCAGCCTATCCTACCTCACAGGGTTGTTGTGAGGATAAAATGGAGAGGAGGAGGATTATGTAAGCCACCTTGGGTGCCTTGCAGGGGGGAAAAAGCAGGATATACCGTAAGTATAATAAATAAATAAATTGTCACTGCTTGCTGCAAGGCAAATAAATTATGATGAAGCTTCCAGTGGGAGAGCAGTTTAGGTGCCACAACTAAGAAGACCTGGTGACAAGGGAACAAAGAGCAAGGCACATGGGCAGGTTTGTTTGTGAGGGAGGATCCAGTGCTTCAAATGTGAGCTTGTGATGCAGGAGTTAGAGGTGCTCTTGTTTATTCCTTAAGGCATTTATGGCTGTGGTACCTTAGTGTAACGGGATGGAAACGAAAACACGAAAGATGGCATCCCTGTCTAAGAAGAAGAGGGAGCTTTCTAAAAATTGCACATTAAAGGCACAATCCTATGCATGTTTAGATGGAATAAAGGCCTACAGCTCCCCAGCATGCTGGGAGTTGTAGGCCTTTCCCCACCCACCTACCCTCCGCCTAAACGTGCATAGGATGGCATCCTAAGTCGTCTTACACTCCCTTCACAATCTCACGTAGGCACCTATGTTAAACTTTAGGTAATATATAAACTTTAAATTTAGTAGATTAATTGGCGAGCAGTTCTGCCACGCCGGCAGCCCACTAGTGCTGGCGCACGGCCGACGTAACGTACTCTGGATGCAGCTGGCATACAGGAAATGTAGGATTGTGCTATAAATTGATTAAAGGACAGATGGCTGATCAATTTGAAATTCTTTAACCGGCTGACATCCCTACTTCACACAAATTATTTCAGGAATCCCTGCCTCTGACATGTAAGGGAGGGCAATGTGTGAGCACTCCAGGACTGCAGACATGGGTGCTGAGCCTGAGAGACTGACTTGCATGTTTAAGGGCACACAACCCTATAGCATGTTTAGACAAGAAAAAAAAAGTCCTATAACTCCCAGCATGCCCCAGCCAGCATGGCTGGCTGGGGCATGCTAGGAGTTGTAGGACTTTTTTTCTGTCTAAACATGATAGGATTGTGCCCTAAGGATGTTTAGTGAGCAAAAAAACTAACATCTGGTGCAAACTGGAAGATGCCCGGTTTACAGCTCTGTGGTCTTAGGGCACAATCCTATGCAAGTTTAGACAACAACAAGAAGAAAAGTACCCACCCACCCCATCTAAACATACACAGGATTGTACTTTTAGTTATGTTATACCAGTTCTCAAATTAAAGAACAGTTAGACTTTATATATATTCATGCAACTGAGAGCCAGTGTGGCGTAGTGGTGAGAGTGTTGGACTGGGACTCGGGAGATCCGGGTTCTAGTCCCCGCTCGGCCATGAAACTCACTGGGTGACTTTGGGCCAGTCATTGACTCTCAGCCTAACCTACCTCACAGGGTTGTTGTGAGGATAAAATGGAGGAGTGGAGGAGGATTATGTAAGCCGCCTTGGGTTCCTTTCAGGAAAAAAGGCGGGGTATAAATATAACAAATAAATAAATAAATAAACTTTCCTTAAGGCAAATATAAGTCATTCGCTATATTATTATATTTATATTCTGCCTTTTTTCCTGAAAGGAACCCAAGGTGGCTTACATAATCCTCCTTCTACTCCTCCTCTCCATTTTATCCTCACAACAACCCTGTGAGGTAGGTTAGATGGAGAAGTCAGTCACCCAGTCTGCTTCATGGCCGAGTGGGGACTAGAACCCAGATCTCCCATAGCCCAGTCGCACTCTAACCACTACGCCACACTAGGTGTTAATTAATGCATTAAGTTTTCCCTCATCTCCTCTGTTTTTCTTCTATTACCTATTCACACGTCAACATGAATCGTTTCGTGCCTTGTAACGCCTGCCTGCCTACCTGCTTCATGATTAGCAGATCATAAGTTTATAGCGAATGACTTATTTCCTATTCAGTAACTCCAAAATAGATATTATCTGGTAATAATTAAGGGAGGGAGGGAGAGGATGCTCCTGGGGATTAATCTATCAATGCCTATTAATTAACCATAAAAGCTACAAAATGAACTCCCATATTTCAGCCATAGCTTAGATGGGGCATGTCAAATAATAAAAGGCCTCACCTCCCTATTGATTGCTTTTAGTTTGATTCCCACCCGCACTAGAGAAATTTGATTATTATTTTTTAAAAATCTGAATATCTATATTTGTTTTTGAAGGGGGCTTTCCAGAACTTTATTGATTGATTAAGGCATTTCTGTACCGACTTTCTGAAATCAACCAAAGCGGTGTACAAAAAATTCAAAATATGGAACCAGATGAAAGCATTAGAAAACAATGAAAACAACATTAAAAATCATTATAGCCATTTTAAAGGTCAAGTTAAAAAGATGTGTCTTGACCTTGTTCTGAATGCGGAATTCCCTTTCCTGAAAGCAGGGAGAGTGAGGACCCCGCAGGGAGCATGCTGCAGGGATTGGGAGCGACCCAGGAGAAAGCCCTTTCCTGCATGCCCAACAAGCATAAGAATATGAGAACATAAGAATAGCCATGCTGGATCAGACCAAGGGTCCATCTAGTCCAGCATTCTGTTCACACAGTGGTCAACCAGCTGCCCACGGGATCCCACAAGCAGGACGTGAGTGCAACAGCAACCTCCCGCCCCTGTTTCCCAGCAACTGGAGCACATAGGCATACTGCCTCCATACCCTCCAACATTTCACAGATGAAAATGGGGACACACATGTGAATTTGTAAGAGGTATGGTTAAGCAGCATGAAGGTGTGATCAAGAGGGTGTGGCCAGGCAAC
This sequence comes from Shinisaurus crocodilurus, assembly GCA_021292165.1. Lineage (NCBI taxonomy): Eukaryota > Metazoa > Chordata > Lepidosauria > Squamata > Shinisauridae > Shinisaurus > Shinisaurus crocodilurus. The sequence goes on from JAHFWL010000645.1 coordinate 1,209,102, forward strand.
ATGAGGGCGTGGCCAAGGGCATGGCCAGGCAACCAAAGAGCATGATCAAGTACAAAAGTTATTAGAGGAAACACACAAAATCTTATATATTATAATTATTACATTATTATATTATATATTATTTTATAATATTTTATAAGTGGCTTCTGTAATATTACCTTACTTAAACCCTTAATTGTTGATATCTGGTGTTTTTCATGGGCAGGGGTCAGTGCTTGCAGGGCAATCTCTTTCTTTTTGTTTTAAAATGATCAGGATTGGCACAAATTCAACAGCTGAAGCTTACCCACCCACCCCACACCCGCAAACATGGAGATTCAGAGCGAAGGGGAAGTTTCTTGCATTTCCTTCTGACACTGTAAACTCACCTGTTAGAGGCACAGAGTCAGCTCTGTTAGGAAATAAAATCTTTGGCAATATAAAGATAGGAATCATGTGATAAATTCCCTCATTCACCTCTCCCTCCCTCTGTCCAGGCCACCGGGTGCAACCTATCAGGACTAGTAGCCATCGATAGCCTTCTCTTCTATGAATTTGTCCAATCCCCTTTTAAAGCTCTCCAAATTGGTGGCCATCACCACATCCTGTGGAAGTGAATTCCAGAGTTTCACTCTGCACTGTGTGAAGAAGGACTTCTTTTTATCTGTCCTGAATCTCCCACCAATCAGCTTCATGGGATGACCCCTTTGGGTTCTAGTATTATGAGAGAGAGAGAAAAATGTCTCCCTTTCCACTTTCTCCACACCATGCATAATTCTGTACACCTCTATCATGTCTCCCCTCACTCGCCTTTTTTCTAAGCAGGCCTCTGCAAGCGAGGGCATCTTCAAAAGGGCCTCTCCTGCTGATATCAACAACCAAGCAGGTTCAAACTGAGACAGATGGTCCCTCAGATACCCCTAACCCATTTAGGGCACAATCCTATTGGGATGGTGCTGATTATTTATTTCATTTCCATACTGCTCAATACTCAAAGCTCTCTGGGTGGTTCACAGCAATTCATAAAACACAGATACCGCAGTAAAATACAGCATAAAATACAGATACAATAAAAATGCAGCATAAAATAGAGACACAATAAAAAAAATATAGCATAAAATTTCAATATACAAAATTTAAAACAGTTTTCTGTTATAACTCCATAACTCGGAGGCTTATGGCATCCAATGCAGAGTGGAAGGAACACAGGGCTTTTTTTCTGGTGGAACTCACCGGAACTGAGTTCCAGCACCTTTTCTTCTATTAATTGCATTGCAATTTAATCGCCATCTACTCCCGAGGAAATGTAATCCAAGAGTTCTGGTACCTTTTTCTCCAGAAAAAAAGCACTGAAGGAACATAAGAACAGAAGAGCCCTGCTGGATCAGACCAAGGCTCCATCTTGTCCAGCATTCTGTTCACATAGTGTCCAACCAGCAGCCCACGGGATCCCACAAGCAGGATGTGAGTGCAACAGCACCCTCCCGCCCATGTTCCCCAGCATCTTTATGTCCCCATTCTCCCGCTCTGCATTTTTGCTAGACGGGGTTTTCACCCATCTAGCGGGAGCATCTCAGAGGGGGAGGGAAGAAGGAGGCTGAAGTGGCTTCAGGATACCTCGTATTCTGGTCTCTCCAGTCTCCTCCCCTCCCCGCTCCCCAAACCGTCCCATAACCCCTCCCTGAGCATGCTTTCCCAGCTCCAAGGTCAGAGTGCAGCCGCTGACCTCTGAGCTGTGGATCCGAAAAATCCTATGGCTCCCTAAGAGGCTAAGACGCTGTCTAGGGGCCACAGGATTGCTACCTCGGAGCTTTAAAGATTAAAACCCACACCTTGAATTGAGCCCGAAAACAACTGGCTACATGTGCCAATCTTTCAGTTTTGGGGTGATGTGATCTCAATACCGTGCACCGGTTAGCAGGATGGCTGCTGTGTTTTGCGCCAATTGAAGCTTCTGGATGCTCTTCAAGGGTTGCTCATCATAGAACTCATGGCAGTAGTCTAACCAGGATGTAACCAAGGCATGGATTTCATCGATTTCACAGAGTTGGAAGGAGCCTACAAGGCTATCGAGTCCAACCCCCTGCTCAGTGCAGGAAACTAGAGGTAATAACCAGGCTTGACCCTGCTTAGCTTTCCACCCTCAGACAAGCTGAGCCAGCATAAGCCACAGGCTATAACTGTTGCCAGTTCAGACTGACTCAGGAACAGTCACTGCTGGGGCACTAAAAAGCTTCACTCTCCCCTAGCAAAAGGAGAACATTATTATAGTATCTATTGAAGGAATTCATGATCTAACAGACCAAAAAGCCATCAGGTCTAACACTGTTATCTACAAAAGTGGTCAGGGAGATGCTACAGTGACATTCCCCGGCTATTGTCCATTCCTAGCCATTAATCAGAGTTATTCTCCTACTGAATATGGGAGTTCATTTTGTAGCTTTTATGGTTAATTAATAGGCATTGATAGATTAATCCCCAGGAGCATCCTCTCCCTCCCTCCCTTAATTATTACCAGATAATATCTATTTTGGAGTTACTGAATAGGAAATAAGTCATTCGCTATAAACTTATGATCTGCTAATCATGAAGCAGGTAGGCAGGCAGGCGTTACAAGGCACGAAACGATTCATGTTGACGTGTGAATCCACAAATAAAATACATTCTCATTTCACATTTGCTGGGTTCCTGCGTCTCCCCCCCCCCCAGTGGGGGAGAAAAGCACCTGGGTATGTGGGCTTTTATGAAGAAAAATAGCTGAAGGAGGGAAAGGATCAAGTCATCCCTTCCGCCCAAATTTAATGCTCCCACCTAATTTGAAGCCCGTTGGAGCTGAAGTAAAACAAACAAATAAATAGCTCCATTTGACTCACAGGTAGTGCCGGATCCAGGTTTTTTGAGGGCCCTCAGTCAATGGCCCCCCTCCCTCAGTGAGTCCACCTTCTCACCACCATGGTCACCAGCTGCTTTTACTCCTCATCCTCTTTCTCATCATTGCTGCCTCTTGCTTGCTTGACAGGCAGAGATCCAGTGAGCAAGTAGGCCGTGGCATCTCCCGCTGCTCCACCTCGCCACCTCCGTTGTCTGAGCCAGAGTGGGCGGCAGGTGAACAAGGAGGTGGCAATGGTGAAGAGGAGCAAGTCCAGTCCAGGGGGGCTCTTCTCAGTGGGTCCCTGCTGGGGTGTGGGCCCTCGGCAAGGGCCCAACCATGCCTACCTTCGATACTGGCCCTGTTCACAGATAACACTGATGAGAAATGCCTCTGGTTTATCAGGACAAATTTAGTTTCTCCCATAAAAGACTGTTATGGACAATGTAAAGGGATTGCAATCCATCACACTGAGATTGTCATCCATGACACATTGACCGTACCGACTACCTGGGGAGGGAGTATGAAAACGTATGAAGCCATCTTCTACCGAGTCAAGTCATTTATTTATTTATTTATTTATTTATTACATTTTTGAATCGCCCATCTGGCCAGTCATCCGGCCACTCTGGGCGATGTACAGTCCAATAAAATACAAGAACAAAACAGAGTGTAATACACAATTAAAAACAGTACAAAATTTTAAAATCCTAACCCACCCCATATTCCTGCCTGAAAAACCACGTTTTTAATGCACGGCGGAAGCTAATCAAGGAAGGGGCATGGCGGAGGTCACTGGGGAGAGAGTTCCATAAATTGGGGGCTGCCACAGAAAAGGCCCTTTTCCTAGTCCCCACCAGCCTGGTTTCTCTGGCTGATGGGACAGGGAGAAGGCCGTCCGTGGCAGATCTTGTTGAGCAGCCTACTTGATGTTGCACTGTCAGCACTGTCTACTCCAGGGGTCCCCAACCTTTTGGGACCTGTGGGCACCTTTGGGGATTTGAGAAACTGCTCTGGGCATCACCTCAAAATGCCTAATCAGTGGATCACCTATGGATCTTAGGCTGCATCTTATACAGCAAAAACTTTTGTTTCATGTCCATTGGGCACTGCAATGTCTCTTTAATAAAGGACGATCTAATTCAGCTAATTGCTGGCCGTGCAATGCTTCTTTTGAACGTATGTTTTGGCAGTGTCCAGTAGTTGCTTCTTTTGGGGGGGAGGTCATTACACAGATAAATTTTGTACTGGAACAGTCATTAATATTCACTTTTAAATTATTTACCTGTTTCATGGAAATTAACAAATGGGAGGGGAAATGGATTCTCTGCACCCTTTTGACAGCGAAAAGACTGATATTACAACATTGGGAAGACAAACACTCACCTGCTATGATGCAATGGATTGAGGACCTTACAATGCCTTCAATATTTGAACGGGTGGCATATAGACACCACCTTCAAATGGATACTTATTTGGATATTTGACCCGCTTTTGTTGAAGCCTATGTATAATTGCTAGGATGTTGTACATGGGCTTGTATGAAATGCATACGTGTATTAAAAAAATGGGGGGAAGAATTAAACATGTTTTGGTGCCCACAGGTGCCACGTTGGGGACTGCTCCACAGGTGCCACATGTGTCCATGGGCGACGTGTTGGAGACCACTGGTCTAATCTCACTGGCAGAGTGGCTTTCCTGGGTTGCTGAGCAGATGGAGACCTTCCCCAGTCTGGCTTACCGGACAGTCTTTTCAAACTGGAGATGTCTGGCAATCAACTAGGGGCCTTCTGCATACAAAGCACATGAGAAGAAGCGTCCAGTTGGTTCAGACCGAAGGTCCACCTTGTCTAGCATTTTGCTTCCTGCGTCTTGTCCACCCAGATAACCTGGGTGTGTTAGATTTCCTCCAAGGAGAGAGGCTAACCGCACCCTATTGCAAAAGGTTTGGGATCTTTGGCTCCAGTGAAAATGCGCGCAGTTGGGCGAAGTATGCGCTTCGCCCTTTAACACTAAACATAGACTTGACAAACTAACACTGAACTTGCAACACACCGTGTTTAGAAGGAAAGAGGAGCCGTTTATTTAAGAAGAAAGAGCAGGTAGTGTCTTAGTTCCTGGTCTTACAATGTTTTACACGGTAATTCAGGCAGCAAAATATACCTACTGCATCTCCAATCACACTCTATAATCTAGATCAGTGTTCTCCAACCTTGGGTCCCCAGATGTTTTTGGCCTACAACTCCCAGCATGCCCCAGCCAGAACACTGATCTAGATTCTAGATAGAAAGGGTCTCTGGGCCTTTTTGTAGCTTATAGACAGCTGGGGGGGGGGGGAGAAGTAGAGGCTTCCACCCCACACTGGCAAGGAAAGGAAAGAAGTAAAGAATCCATAGCCACCTGACTTGTATTTATTTATTTATTATATTTATACCCCGCCTCCCCCCCCCCTTGGAAGGGGGTCCTGCATGGCAGAGGGGAGCAAGAGATGCGTGCCTTCCTGCTTGCTGACTTCTATGGGCCACATCTGAATTCTTATACTTTTTCTGCTGCACCTCAGGTTACATGGGAGGGGCAAGAGCTGTCTTTGGCTCTCTGATTGCCTTTGTGTGAGGCTGGGGCCCTTGACGGGTGTCTTAGGAAAACCTTTTGTGGGTTCTCCTACCTTTATGGGTTTAAGATTCTGATGAATCCTTCTATTGGGGAAGACCACCCTCTTGCAGGGCTTATTCTAAGGTTCTTTTCAAGTCTCTCCTGTGCATTTAGGCGTGTGTGTGTGTGTGTGTGTGTGTGTGAATCTAATCAGTGCAAGACTGCATCCCCTGCCCATTCATTCTTCCATGCATACCTTCATTTGCAATCCTCTGCGGCTGCTCTTTCCTTTCAAATCCCTGCTTATTGCTTAACAGGCTAATATTGGGGCCTGTTGTGTTCCTTAGAGCCATAACCAAATGACTGTTACTATATCCCATCATAACGCTTGCTTTCTGGTGTCCAACCAGAAGCCTCTGGAAAGTCCACAAGCAGGGAGTGAAGGCACAGACCCTCACCAACTGTTCTTCTCTAGCAACTGCCACTCAGTGGCTTATTATTATTATTATCATCATCCCCATCAATGATAATAATAATATCCCATCCTTCCTCAAAAAGAGCCCAGCGTGGCTAGCAATGTTCATGAACACGATACCATACACCAAGGGTGGGTAATATGTGGTCCGCAGGCTGTGTGCAGCTTCCCTGGGCTATGGTGTGGCTCCCAACACAACACTGCAGGGGGGGGGGGGGAAGAACCAAGCTACATTTGACCCTTCTAAGCCCCCATAGCAGTTTGCAGCAGAAATCAAGTGGCAAACTGCAGATTTTTTTTGCCACCATGCCACCCAATTTCAGCAGCTTGGCAGGAGTGTGGCTTGCAGGGGGATCTTGGGGTGGGGGGAACTAGCTCCAGCCCCCCCCCAAACTTGTCCACTCCCCGCCTTCACAAACACCAGTAAAACCATAATTCTGAAATCACAAATATCACTTATCAGATAAAAAGCAAATTGAGTTTCTTCTAATAGCAGCATGCATGTTGATAGCCAAATGCTGGAAGGATGCAAAAGGTTTAAACAGGAGATGGTACAATACGGTGTGGGAAATAACACTCTCAGAGAAACTTAGCATTTGAGTGTCGAGAGGGCGAAAGAAAAAAGACACTTTTGCAGTAGAATGGTGGCGTTTCATTTTATACACAAATAAAACAACAGCACCAGCTCAGGCGCCAACTGCCTTTAATAGCCTATGGCTGCAATAATATCTAGATTAATAGAAAGAGCAGAATGATGATATGCGTAGACTTTATTAAATACTTTCTCTGGAGATAAAATAATGAGTAAATAATAACGTACGTACGTACATACGTACGTAATGAACTGTAAGCAACCAACGTTTATTGTGAATTGATACTTTCGGGGGGGGATGTTTTGTTATATTTGAAAACTGAATAAAAAGTACATAAATAAAATAAAATCACAAATATCTAATAAACTACAGTACAGTCATCAGCAAAATGGACAATAAACCAAGGAAGCATTTGCCTATTCCCCGAAAACCTGCACAAATACAAGTATTTTCGACTGGGGCCTACACAACAACAGCGGGGAACACCTGAATCTCCACTGGGAGGGCGTTCCCTAGTTGGGCACCATCTCATCCCTGTTAAGCTAGTGGCCCTCCTGAGGAATCTGGGATGGTCTGCAAAATGTACAAACAGTTAATGTTTACGAGCAATGTGCTCTACATTGCTTTTACAATGGGCTTATTCCCAAATGGAGTTTTTGGGTTTTTTTAAAATAGCAAATGCTTGACAGCCACAAACCGCACAGGAAGCCTGCTGAGGACTGTTATAGTCCAGCAGAACAGAGCCTAACAAGGACCAAGCAGGTGACACACCAACCATGACAGCGATAGTCACAAACACACAATTCCTGTGCCACTCTTCGACTCACTGCGCCTCCCACTTCTGGTTGAGTGCTAGACCTGAACTCGGGTAATCAATCCAGGGCCTTCCAGATGTTTTGGACTGCAACGAGAGCCAGTGTGGCATAGTGGTTAGAGTTTTGGACTGGGACTCGGGAGACCCAGGTTCTAGTCCCTGCTCGGCCATGAAGCTCACTGGGTGACTTTGGGCCAGTCACTGACTCTCTGCCTGATCTACCTCACAGGTTTGTTGTTGTGAGGATAAAATTGAGAGAATTATGTAAGCAGAGTTGGGTTCCTGGCAAGAAAAAAAGTGGGATATAAATATAGTGAGTATGAGTAACAAATAAATAACTCTCATAATTTCTGACCATTGGCCATAGGGGCTGGAGCTGAAGGTTGCCAACCCCTGTGGACTACCTTCCCATAGACATGGCAGCAGCTACCCTCTGCATGCAGCCCTGGTGCTAGGATTCTGTATTTCTCCCCTCGGGGCTGCTGTCTTTTTTTCGTCCTCCCTGGCAGCGCTCCACCTCCGACACCTTTAGCAGCTGTGCACTTAGCAAAAACTCACCAAGCAAGGCTTTTCCCACTGTGGAGACATGGAGCTGGGAAAACGACCCTTGTTAAAATGTTTGTCCGCCATGCAATTGTTAAAAGGCCAGAGGCTTGGGCTGGGGGAGGAACGTGCCAACTTTATTTTCAGCCCTCATCTTAGAAGCCCCAGCCTGAGGCTCAAAGCCCAACCAGGCACACAATTCCTTGCAATCCTTGCGGATTAGTGTTTGTTCACACATTACATGCTTGACACTGAAATGACCGGCATGTGTGGACGAACCATCTCGAATCTATGACCACAGACAGAACTTTTTCAGTGGCCTTGTCGGTTTCACACACTGATGCCTTATGCTTGCACACACCCCTCACGCATAATTTTACTTCTCTGCACTTGATGATGAGCAGCTGAATGTGCGAACGCTGAAAAGCGTGGAAGCTGCAAATGAACTGGACACATACTCTTCTGCTGTGGTTTCCCATGACTGGCCAGGGGATGCTGGGAGTTGTAGAGCAAGCCCTCTGGAGTGCTCCAGGCTGGGGGAAGTCTGGTCTACTCTGACGGGCAGAAACTCTACAGCAGTGTTCTCCAACCTTGGGTCCCCAGATGTTTTTGGCCTACAACTCCCGGCATGCCCCAGCCAGCATAGCTGGCTGGGGCATGCTGGCAGTTGTAGGCCAAAAACATCTGGGGACCCAAGGTTGGAGAACACTGCTCTACAGGGTCTCAGGTAGACCCATCAACTGCTACCGGATCCTTTTAACTGGAGGGATTGAACCCGGCATACAAAGCAGGAGTTCTTCGACCTCTGAGCAACGATCCTTCCTTCCCTTAGATTCATGGGAAACACTGTGTAAATTCTGCCTGCGGTTCTGTCCCTGTAACAATCCATCCATTCACTCATACAAATCCCCAGTTTCCAGTTATCTTCTTCATGTATTACATTTCTATGCCGTCCAACAGCTGATGTTCTCGGTGTGGTTCACAGCAATTAAAACCATAAACTACAACATGATAAAAGACAATATAAAAGTTTAAAACTACAGTATAAAATAAAAATAATAACCAAATATAACCTAGCAGCAGTGCAGATTTAGAATGCAGTCAAGGCGCAATCCTACGCAAGTTTAGACAGAAAAATGGCCTACAACTCCCAGCATGCCGTAGCCAGCTGGCTGGGGCATGCTGGGAGTTGTAGGCCTTTTTTCAGTCTAAATTTGCATAGGATTATACACTTAACAGATTTTTAAAAAACAGAATCTAAAAGACTAAAACGCCTGGGAAAATAAGCAGGTCTTCACCTCCTGCCAAAAAGAGCGCAACATAGGTGCCAGGTGAGCATCTCTGGGAAGTGCATTCCACAACCTGGTGCCACAACAGAAAAGGCCCTTTTCTTAGTAGCCAGTTGCCATGTGTTTCGAAAGCAAGATCAGAGAGAATCAAGCCTTTACTTCCAAGAAAATACCTTTAGGATCTGCTTTGGCTTCCTTAATTCTCACCCATATCAAGGGTTGATACAGGCTCCTGTCTGGAAGGGAGAAATCCTCCAACGTGGCACCCCCCAGGTGTTTTGGAATACTACCATTGTCTTTGACCATTGGCCATGCTAGCAGGGGGCTGATAGGAGTTGTATTCAAAACATCTGGAGGGTGCCCCGTTGGGGGAAGGAAGGCCTCCCCCAGCGGGACAGCCTCCAGATGTTTTGGACTACAACTCAGCTTTCCTGACCATTGATCTTGCTGGCCGGGGCTGATGGGAATTGGAGTCCAAGACAGCAAGATGACACCAGGTTGGGGAAAACTTCTTTAATGTGTAGAAAGGGGGGGGGGATTTCGGCCCGTGCAGCTTTTCTTCCTCCGCTCCCCGCCCGACAAAGCGCAGTTATCAAAAATCCCCTCTCCCTGAACCACTCTTAAAGGCGCAGGCACCGTCGCCTCCTGTGCATTTGGTCGACCCCCCCAACAACGCCCCCCCCCCGGGCGCTTTCCCGCTGCCGTATTGCACAAAGAGATCCCGCCCCAATTTTTTTTTTTTAAAAATAAATCAGTCAAAAATCAAAGGCTCCATCCTGCGCGCACTTCCCTAGGGAGTAAATCCCATAGAGCCTCCATCGTGCTTACTCCCGAGTAAACATGCCCAAGATCGGCGCTGTCGTCACTCTGGCTGTCTCTCCCGCTCCCCCTTTTAACATGCCAGCGGCGCAAAAATCTATCAAATAAAGCAATTTAAAATTAAAGGGCGCGAGGGAGAGGAGGAGGAGTCGAAGGCGTCCGTCCCAAATCGCTCCAAGCGAAGGCGGCCCCGGCAGGCAAGAAACGCGCTTCCGCCGAGGGCGCCGCCGGCGGGGTTCGTTGCATTTGGAAAAGTTGCGGAGCGGAGCCGCGTCCGGCTCTCCCTTTCTTCTCCCGTCGGTCGCGTCGCGCTGCATTGTATGTGCTCTGCCAATAATAAAGACTCCCCCTGCCTTTCCTGCGCATCATAGACTGCAAAGAAACACACCCACCCCAAAAGAAACACGCACTCCAAAATGCAAAATAATTCCGAAAACGTTGCAAAATAGAATAGCCTTGCTCTTTGCGCGGGGATGCATCGCAACGTTTTGCAAGCAAGCAACCCGGCCCTCAAGCCAGAGACTTCTTCTTGCGCTTGCGGGTTCCCCCCTTTGCAAGAAAGCCGCCTTTCCTCTCCCCGCTACCCGTTGCAAGTTTTGCAATCAATATAGCAATTATTTTTAAAAAAGGGGGGGGGGAGATTTAAATTCGATGTACGATCCGCTATCTCCTCGAATAACAAGAATTTATAACACCAATAATAAAGAATAGCCGTGAACGCGTGCTTGGAGATAAAAATGCAACGATCACAGCGCTGCCCGTTATTGCAAATAATCACCATCATCTCAAAATGAATTAATGAATGGGGATTTAGACAAGGGGAGGGGGCCAATGCAGAAAAGAAAAGGTTAGACGGTGTGTTTGCATGTGCAAAAGAGGGGGAGGGGGAATCAGAAAATTGAAGGAGAAGTAGAGGGAGGGGGGAAATGACAAAAGTGTTGAGTGTTGATTTATTGCAGAAGCCGCTGGTCATCTCCATATATTGAAATGCGCCCAAGCGGCCAGCCAGGCAATTTCCTTTGAAGAGCTGCTGCTGCCGCCGCCGCCGCCGCCGCCGCCGCGCCTAGCCGGGGCTGCTCCCACGTGATATCCCCCCCCCATCTTCTTTCTCCCTCCCCCCCATCTTTTTTCCAGCATCTTTCCACCCCACTGCTTGGAGAGGAGGAGGAGCAGCCGGAAGCGGGTGTGTGTGTGTTGTTGGGTGATTAGTATAATATGTGGTTTAAGAAGTAAGAGGCAGACTCTGGTCTTGGGAAGGGGGAAGAGGGTTGAGTGTCAGAGGCAGGTGGGCTCGGAAAGGAAGCATTCTCCAAATTCTCATTCCACCTTCTCCCCCCCCCCCAGCTCTCCCCCAGGGCTTCTTTTCCTCCCTCCCCCCCTCCACTTTGTGTCTTCCGCTGGCTGCACACAGAGAAATGGAGAGATCGGCTTGTGCAAACCTTAGCCTAGGCATGCTTACGCAGGGGAAGGTCCCACGTTTACTCAGGAGTAGGTCCCGATGAGGTTCTTCTCCCGTAAGTGTGAGCATCTGCTTGCAAGCTAGCAGGGCACGCGCGCCTACTAGTGAGAAAGGCTGCGATTCCCCCTGAGCGCTTACTCGAGAGTAAGACTAATTGAACGCGGGGTGGGGTGTGTGAGTCTTAAGTCTTTTTTAGTCCGCAGTTAAAATATGTAGAGGATCGAGGCTGCGACTTAAGAGGAAGTCTCATTGATCTATCGGGAGTTACTCCTGACTGTTTTGTCTAGGCTCTTGCAGGACGGCTAACTTATAAACTGAGTCGCAGACGCCGGATCGTGATGTAAAAGGGGTCAGGCAGGATCCCGCTATCTGAAAGCCCTTGCTTTAGGAAATAATTGCAGCCCAAAACCGCTGCATGGAAATCCCACACGTGTATTCGATGGGGCTTACTCCTGAGAGGGTGTGTGAGACTGCCGCCTTAAAAGGTAGCCCCTCCTCATTACTTGAAGTTCAGCCTGACAAATCCCCCCCCACCCAGTTTTTGAGAATTTATCTGTATGATATAAACAGAGCTGGAATATTTTTTTGCACACGCCTTACTCATATGCCTGTGGAAACGTGGGAATGTATAGTTCTTGTTTTGTTTTTTAAAAAGTTTTAGTTTTTTTTTAACTCCCTTTCATTTAAATACAGTATTTTAATTGGTCTTAATTGTAGGCTGTATATATCATCATCATAATCAATAATAATAATAACAACAACAACAACTACTACTAGTTTAGTTTAGTACCGGACAGCACAATCCTTTGATATCTACTCAGAAGTAAGGCCCTAAGGCTGCAAATCTAGACACAGGTACCTGGGAGTAAGTCCCATTGAACTCAGTGGGCCTGACTTCTGAGTAGACATCCATAGGATTGCGCTGCTGCTGTCCTGCTCCAGTGCTAAGCACACTTATTGGGGATTAAGCCCCTTCGAACACAACAGGCTTCCAACTTCCAAGGAAGCACTGTACAACTCTAGAGCCCTTGGCACAGTTATTTGAGAGCAGGGGCCATTGAACGCAATGGGAAACAAATTTAGGCTCTCCTCTCCACCGCTGCAATCCAGGGCATGGCTACACTTAATTGAGAGTTAAACCTCTTTGCGTTTAGTGAGACTGGCTTCTGAGTAAGCATGCCTAGGATGGGGCTGCATGAATAGTAAATCTCTTCCTTTTAAAATGATAGTAAACTAAACTGCTTGTTAATCTGATTTTGCTAAAGTTTTCTGCGCCTTCATTCCCTCTTCCTCGCTGTTAAGTACATAGTAGGTAGGTGGCCAAGCAGGGCAGGTAAGTAGTGAGTACCTGTACATGATCCCCCGCTGGGGGTGGGGAGAACACACCAATGAGTCCAGTTCTGAGTGAGGGGAGAGGGAAAATAAGACTAGTGCAATGCAGTGGCTGGGCAGTCTTGGATTTTGTGTGCAAAGAGGCTTTTGCTGTTTCCCCCTCCTCCCTAGGTGTTGGGGAGGGAGGGGGGAATAGGAAGTGCTTCCTAAATGGCTTCGGTAGAAGCCCTAGGGGGAAACTTGGGGGTATAAGAGACAGAACAGAGGTAGGGAAGGTGGCAGCTGAGGAACTTCCATGGAGGTGAATTGAGGGGGGCGGGAATCGCATCACACAAGCTCCCTCTGTAGATTTATAGTTGCATAAGAGGCTTGTTCATTTCCATATATTGAAATGTGGCGTCCTTTGCATGCATCACCCAAGCCCTTGGAAAACTGGAGAGGAAGGGGCAGGTGAGAGAAGAGAGGAGGGATGGGGGGGGGGAGGCATTGGATTCTGCCTTGATCAATGTTGACTGTGAAGCCAGGAGGAGGAGGAGGAGGAGGAAACCCTAAGCTTGCTCCAGATGGAACAGGGTCTAGAGGCAAAGGTCAAGGTCAGCCCAGGCAGCTATTGAATCTCGCTGCAGCCTCAAAGATATCTCTCTGCCTTGGAGGCACCCACTGGGGCTTTGATTCTCAAAATCAAATCTAATAGAAAAGGCAGTTGCAGAACGAAATCGCTTCATCTGAATGCTAAAATTGTTATTTGGCTGCATTAAAGACAGACAAGGAGGGAGGGTGAGATAGAGAGAACAGTCGCATCTCTCCAGCAGTTTGCGTCTGGGAAGAAAAAGAATGGAGTCTCTCTCTCTCTCTCTCTCTCACTCACACACACACACACACACACACTATGTTGACTGCAAGAAGAATAAAGGGGTGTCTTGCGTGCATGTGGATCAGATTTAAGATTCTCCAGGAAGTAATACGTTTAAAAAGGGCCAATGGAATTCATAGTTTGGGACTGCCTAGTGGTACCGGTAATCTGTATGTTCATGTCCTGGGCAAGCGCCAATAATCGGCGGGACTTTTCCAGGCATGGATTTGTTTCACTATTGTTTCACTTCCATGCAAATTTGTGCAGATTAACTCAAATCCCATTGATTTCATTGGCACTGACTCCCAGGTAAGTGGGGGTAGGATTGCCCTTCTCAGAGTGCCCCCTCCAAAAGAGGCTAGGAGGGTGGCTACTAGGGGAAGGGCCCTAGTGGCACCCCATCTATGGAATCAACTCCCTAAGGAGGTCCACCTGGCACCTACCCTCTATTCTTTTAGGCGCCAGGTGAAGACCTTTTTATTTACCCAATATTTTAATGGATGATTTTATTCATTTTATTTTTATTATCGCCACTGTACCTCGGGATTGAATTTATTTGGCTGCTTGTTTTTACCTTGGTGTATTTTAATATGTTTATGTTTTTGCTGTTTTTATTGGTTTCTTGGTATTGTTTTTGTAAACTGCCCAGGGACCCTTTCTGCTGAGGGGCGGTAAATACATGTTTTAAATAAATAAATAAATAAATAAATAAATAGCAGCCTTCATTCAAACTCATACAATGAATCAACATAGATAAAAAATTTTTATTCCGGTGACCACCTGAGTGGATTTGTGGCAGGCACACCTGGTTCCTTGCTGGCGCATGGGCTGAACTTCATTATCCAGCTACCTTGTGCAATGTGAGTCATCCTTGTGAGAGCATTACATCACTGGAATGCTGTGTGTTGTCCTCTGCCCCTCCATTTGCAAGGAAACCCACTTCTGTGTAACACACACAGATACAAACACACAGAAGCACAACGACAGTGTATAAAAGCAAGCTTTCCGAGATCAAGTCCAACAACACAGAGAGACACGCAAAGGTAAACCGAGACGTACACTGAACAAACCTTTGGTTATCAAAGAGACATCCTCCCCTGATTATGATAACAGTGTAATTCAGATTAATGGTATTTTTAATGCCCATCCCAGACACATCTTTGAAAGCAGGAATCTTGTGGAATCAAATGCTGGCCGCACTAGGTTAAGCGAGGGGACTGCAGGGTTAATAAATTTGGAATTAAACAATCATCCCAGCTTGATGAGCCACTATAGATGATTTAATATGCAGCCTTCGCTAGCTGACAGTCGGTTCACAGATGCAGATATGATCAAACAGTCCCTTGATTCGGCAGATTGGATAGTTGTACTGAACGTCTGGAAGGTGAGTGACAGGATGTAGAAGGCAAGAGTTCTGGTAGAGACAGGTTGAGAATCCGAGCCGCTGTGCCCTTTTCTATAACAATCAACCTTCGCCAGCAATCAAAATTGGAGTGAGCCTATACGGATGGAAAAAAGAGGGGTGAGATGCTCCTCCAACGTGTGTGGGTTATCTGTATGTAATTAGATATGAGAGCTAAAGAGTTTGATATGTTGGCTACATTAATTGACAAATCTTGTCCATTTCAATGCATGTACCTACCGGTACTTCCCTGGCCACAGTCTCCCATGCCCGGCTTACCTCTAGACTAGACTACCACAATGTGTTTTATGTTGGGCTGCCTCTGAAGACAGTCTGGAAACGAAAGCTGGTGCAAAATGTGGCCACCCAGATGCTGGTGGGGCCAGAAAATCCAAACACATCACTCCAACCCTGTGGCAGTTGTACAGGCTACCAGTATGTTTCCAAGGCCAATTGCAAGTGCTGGACTTAACACTGAAGGCCCTTAACAGCTCCAGACCAGATAAGCTGAAAGACAGGCTTCACCCACACAATCTTGCCCATATACTAAGATCTATGGGGGGGGGGGTGTCTTTGTGAGAGCTTGCCATTAAAATGTTGGTGTGTACGAAAGACGGGGCCTTTCTATTGGTGGCCTTAAGTCTTTTGTACTCCCTCCTAATGGACATACGCCTTGCTCCTTCTACTCTAGCATTTAGGTGGGCCTTGAAGACTTTCCTTATGTCGGCAGAGCAGCTGCACAAAGTAATTCTGGACATCTGTTCTGACATGATCACCTTTAAATCGTACCTTTTCTCTCACTACTTTTGGAATGTCACTTTGGAAAGGCACAGCCCTTAAAGGTGGCTTTAAAATACTTTTGGAAATCAATCCATCTATAGATAGTGGACCCCATCTTAGATGCATTTGCTTTCTCGGACATGGAATGCCTCTTATATGGTGGTTCAAAAACAAAGTGGCTTAACTGCAGGTGGTGTTGAGAGCGCATAATGCAGGCCACATGCTGAAGCCGGGTCAGTGCTTGGATGGGTGACTGCCTGGTCTGCCCACATCTGTTCTCCTGCATTGAGCAAGGGGTTGGACTCGATGGCCTTCTTTTTTTTAAATTTTTATTTAAAAATTTTCAAGCAATATCTAAAACAACTAAATAACAAACACACAACTTATATAGTGCTCCCATCACCACGGGACCAAAGAATACATTCTATCTCTATAATCTATTGTTATTCATTATTATTCTAAAAATACAACATACCTTGACACGGCCTACTCCCTTTCCCCTTATTTAACACAAAATCCAAAAATAAACCCCAGATATCCTTAAAATTGTTTTTCTTTAATTGTCCCCTTTTACATTTGATATTACAAGTTAACATATCATTTAAAGCCATATCCCACACTTCTTTATACCAGTCAGTGATAGAGAAAACTTGCTGAACTTTCCATTTTCTTGCTATCATTAATCTACCCGCCGTTAACAAATTTACAATTAATTCTTTAACATTTTGAGGACCAGCCACCTTTTCGGTTATTGATAACAATGCTAATTTAGGCCAAACTTCTAAATCAATACCAACAATTTCTGATATTTTTTCAAAAACCATTTCCCAAAAATCTAATACCTCGATGGCCTTCTAGGCCCCTTCCAACTCTGTACTGTAATCCCAAATAATTGCTAAATATCCATATGCAATTATATAATAGTGTTGTTGTTTTTACTGTATGGTATTCAACTTTCCTGGGCCTCCTTTGTACATGGGGAGGCTTGTTATAACTTATAGTATAACATCTGAACAGCCCAATCTCGGAAGCTAAGCAGGGTCAGGCCTGGTTAGTACTTGGATGGGTGACCGCCTTGGAATACCAGGTGCTGAAGGGAGGGACCACAGCTCAATGTGATGGAGCACATGCTTTGCATGCGGAAGGTCCCGGGTTCTATCCCCGGTCTCCAGGTAGGACTTGGAAAGAATCCTGCCTGAATCCCTGGAGAGCCGCTGCCAGTCAGTGTGAACAATACTGGGCTAGTTGGACCAAGGGGACGAGGAGGTGCAGGCAGGGAATGCTTATCAAATTTGCAGACGACACAAAATTGGGTGGAACAGCTAATACTCTGGAAGACAGAAACAAAATTCAAAGCGATCTCGATAGGCTAGAGCGCTGGGCTGAAAACAACAGCATGGAATTTAATAGGGATAAATGCCAAGTGCTGCACCTAGGAAAAAGAAACCAACTGTACAGTTACAGGATGGGGGATACTTGGCTCAACAATATTACAAGTGAGAAGGATCTTGGAATTGTTGTAGATCACAAGCTGAATATGAGCCAGCAATGTGATGTGGATGCAAAGAAGGCAAATGCTATTTTGGGCTGCATTAATAGAACTATAGCTTCCAAATCATGGGAAGTGATAATTCCTCTTTACTCAGCACTGGTTAGGCCTCATCTTGAGTACTGCGTCCAGTTCTGGGCACCACACTTTAAGAAGGATGTAGGCAAACGAGAGGGTTCAGAGGAGGGCAACAAAGATGATCAAAACCCTACCTATGAGGAGGGATTGAAAGAACCCAGCATGTTTCGCCTTCAGAAGAGAAGACTGAGGGGAGATATGATAGCACTCTTCAAGTACTTGAATGTTTGTCACACAGAAGAGGGCCAGGATCTCTTCTAGATCATCCCAGATTGCAGGATATGGAATAATGGGCTCAAGTTACAGGAACCCAGATTCCACCTAAACATCAGGAAAAAATTCCTGACTGTTAGAGCAATAAGACAATGGAACCAATTACCTAGGGACAGGGCCGGTGCTACCATTAGGCCAACTAGGCAGCTGCCTAGGGCGCAGGGCTAAAGGGGGCACCAGAAACGCCTTGGGGGAAAAATACAGCGCTCTCAAGTGGGAAGGGGGGCGCTAAATATCTGATCTTGCCTAGGGCACCAAACTGCCTTGCACCGGTCCTGCCTAGGGAGGTGGTGGGCTCTCCCAATCTGGAGGGCATTCAAGGTGCAGCTGGACGGCCATCTGTCAGGGATGCTTTGACCTGGATTCCTGCATTGAGCAGGGGGTTGGACTCGATGGTCTTGTAGGCCCCTTCCAACTCTACTTTTCTATGATTCTATGACATGGCGATTCATCAAAAAAACCCAGTATTAAGACCAGTTTCTTACCCCAGAACTTTGTTTTATTCCAGGACATGTTTTTGCAGATTTACTTGATTAATTGATTGATTTAAAACTATAGTTTTCATTCACTGATCTTCAACCAGATATCTAAAAGTTCTGGAAACATATTTAAAGTTTTGGGAAATGAAAAGGTCCATCTTTTCATAGTTAGTTATTATTTCTGTCGGTGGACTTATTTGCAATTTGGATAGATTCCATTTTCATAACCACCATCTTTCCACCTCACACAGAAGAAATCTAAGAAAAAGCACAAAAGTAACCACTGGATGTCAAGGAGAATCCAGGGACTAGGGTTGTGCTTGGAAATAGAAAGCACCTAGAAAGCACCAAAAGGTGCAATCCTGTGCAAGTTTAGACAGAAAAAAAGTCTACAATTCCCAGCATGCCCCAGCAAGCAATGGATGCTGGGAATTGTAGGCCTTTTTTCTGTCTAAACTTGCATAGGATTGGGTCCAAACTGCACCATTCATGCATTCACTGAGTAAAAGCAAAGAGAACAAAGTAAAGAAAACATCCAGCCTTCTAATACTCTCGTGTGTGTGTGTGTGTGTGTGTGTGTGTGTGTTTGGGGGAGGGGCAGGCTTGGAAGTTAAAGATCTGGTTTTAAATATCATTTAGGCAGCTTTTATTGTCTTTTGTCTTTCACCCTCTCCTTTGTAGTGTTGTTCTTTGCTGTAGTGTTTTTTCAAAAAAGAAAGAAAGAAAAATTCCATAAAACAGTTCTAGATGAGAGTGTAAGATGACATGATAGACTGGCCCTATAACAATTTTTATTATTTGATAAAGAGTGGGAGAGCCTCCTGATCCATTAGACGCCATCATGTGAATACATTTCCAGGCAATTTTTAAAATGCATATTATCTCTTCAATAGACCGTCACGGGTCTGAATTGTATCATGTTATTCCATTTTATGCAGGGCGCACTGCAGTGTTCAAAAGAACACCAGTAATAAAGTTACTGCACATCTGCTTACAGGCTTTACTCTTAGATAATATAGCTATGTGAGGAAGGTTTTCTCCCCCCCCCCTTAAATCTTTTGGACTAATGACCTGCAAAATTTTACTTTGACAAACAAACCCTCTCTTAATGGCATGCCAAAGGAAAGCGAGGAAGGAAAATGGCTCTGGTTTTTTTTTTGCCCCTCGTTTATATTCTAACTTTCCAATGTGCGCATCATTAGGACAACAAACAGAAGCGTTATTTAAATTTCTCGCTAATACAAGAGCAAATGACCAAAAACAACCAATCAAACGTGGGCTATAAAAATAAAAAGATATAGCCTTTAATTTGTTTTAGCAGTAATGAGATTATGGTGCCATGGGCAAATACAGCTAGATTTTTACGAGCAGGTACATTATCAAGAGAAAGAGGGAGTGAGAGAGATGGGGAACGGGAGAAAGATCTATTTCCTGTATGAAGGGACGGCTAGGACAACCTTAGAGGTGACTAGGTTAAGATGTGAATATATTGGCTGGGTTAGTAATATAAAAGCGATCATATCACACCACCGGCCTTTCCCCGGGCACAGATATAAAACGGGTAACAGTAAAGTGGTTTTTAAAAATAAAATACAAACAAGGATTTTCTATAGATAATCCGTCTTTATCATATATGCAACACGATGGATAGAAGGAACTGAGGGCTTTTGGTTGAAATTTTATAAACGCTTCTCCCGCCCCTCAATGCATGCAGACAACTTCTAATAATTTCCCCTGTGCTTACATTTCATTCACCCAGAGTTTTGCTCAGAGCAAATTTTTATGCTTCTGTTCTGTACCCTCTGAAAAATAACATCTTATAACAAAAATACTGATAGACCTTAATGTACAAGTGGGGATTTTCATAGGGTGTTTTTTTTGTGTGTGTTTTGTTTTTGTTTCTTGCTTAACAGTGGGTTAGAGATGCTTTGCTGTCTTTTCTGTGGACAGCTTGTGGATGCAGCAGGGGGCACCACTAACATATAAATTACTCAGAATGGCGATGCCTTGGCTCTTTTCCTTCTACTTGAAGGCGGAACCATTGAAACCAGTTATCTCTCCACAATTTGCATATTTATGGGGCCTCCTGCAGTTTTCTGTGATTGCTTTACAGTCAGGAAAGGTAACAGAAAAATATAGATCCTCTTCTTTAAAAATATATATATATATATATGTAAAAGGGATCATACATGAGCAGTTGCTCCGATACATCGCTAAATTCTTTTTAAAACCTGGGCGTGAAATTTATTTACCAAACATCCCCCCCTCCCCTTCCACTTCGTTGTGCTATGTTTTGGAAAGTTGCAGTAGATAGAGCCAAGCAACCGAAGTGTATGATTTCTGCCAAAAGTGCAACACGACAAAACACCGATTGTTAGAAGGAAGATCGTTAGCCCAGTCACATCCCATGAATGTATCGCTACTACTCTCCCATGCATGAGGATTCTTCAATTTTATTTATTTATTTATTATATTTATACCCCGCAAGAGAACAATTTCTCTTTTACTAGCTGTACGTACGTACACCTTCGGCCACTAGTAGCCTTTACCACCCTTATCTTTTTTGATGGTTTGACTTTTTTGAGGGTGGGAGCAGGGAATACAGAGAGATGGTGATCAAATGGAAGGACAGACTCTCCATACTTTTCATTCATTTCATTTCATTCATTTCATTTCTATACCGCCCCACAGCCGAAGCTCTCTGGGCATTCATTTCTTTACTAAATGTATATACTGCTTTTTGGCTTTGGTTTTCAAAGCAGCATTTTTGGTAATATTTGAGCTTTATTTACAATTATACAGGATGTGTATAGCTGGGATGCACAGCTTGAACTGTCCTATAAATCCACTGCCCTGCCTCAGATCTGTAGAGCGGGGATGGGCAACTTGTGGGCCTTCAAAAGTTTTGGCCTACAACTCCTATGATCCCTTGCCATTGGCTACATTGGCTAGGGCTGATGGGAGTTGTAGGCCAAAACACTGGAGGATCACAAGTTGCCCTCTAAAGAGAGGCACTCCCCACCCCACCAAATGTTTACAGAGCCCCAAACTCACCGCTGCATACCTTAAAGAGAGCGATCAGCCAGAAATCTTACTAACCATGGATGACCTGGAAACTTTGACACCAGCTATTAAGGGAGTCTTCAGCGGTAGGGCTGGCTCTGTTAACCTTCTTGTGTCCAAATCCCCCAATCTAACAAGTATATATGCGTTTTACATAATCATAGGCCAGTGCACACACCCAAATAGCTTCAAAGAAAATCAGTCCACCTGGTGTCTGGTATAAAAGAGAGGCCTGCAAGCATCTTGAAGAAAGCATAGCAAAAAAAATACCGGTAACCACCAGGTTGTCCAATCCCAGCTGCAGGGGGCACCCCTTGAAATGATCAGGGCGTTGAGTGGAACACGGAAAAGTCAGCCCTGCTCTCTGTTTAGAATGGCCAGGCTGGACCTCTTTAAGTTGTAACATGTGGGATGAGCAATGGCGAGAGAGCCTCTGGGCATGTGCAGAGTGTGTTTCCTTTACCAGTGGGCAATATTTGGCAGGAAACGAGCTGGGAACTCTCCATGGCAGTGTGTAGTTTATAGGGGAGAAGTGGCAGGTGGGAAGATGCTTAACCCTTCCCGTCCCTTCCTGTTCCCCCCTCCACAAACACTTGACCCTTCCTTGATGCTTGACCCTTCCCAGCCTTTCCTGTTTTCCCCTGCAACCTCTTGACACTTTCATCCCAGCCATGGTTCCCAGACAAGTGTTTGCCACATCAAGTTGGGGGCGGGAGGGCTGGTGAGGATTATGCGTTGCCAGTGCTTTTTTTCTGGAGAAAAGGGTACCGGAACTCTTGGATTACATTTCCTCAGGAGTAGATGGCGATTAAATTGTAATGCAATTAATAGAAGAAAAGGTGCTGGAACTCAGTTCCGGTGAGTTCCACCAGAAAAAAAGCCCTGTGTGTTGCACATGGAGAAGCGGCAGCCGGCTCTGCATCGGCAAAACAAAGGTTTAAATCGGCCTTCAGTTTTTAAAATGCAAAGTGTTATTGTTGGAGAATGCCTCAAGGTTGCGCCCTCCAACTGAGGATCTGTAGATGGAATCACCCATGCCCACTCTTTTGGGTCATGTGCAGAGTATGCCGTTCTCATGTTAACCTCTGGTTTGTTGAGAAAGTGATGTGGACCGGCAAACCTGGTGTCTGATAACCCTCTTGCTTCTGCAGCTGAAGGCAAACAGCAAAAACAGATTTACTGAGCCCTTAATGCAGGGGCCCCCAACCTTTTTGGGTCAGTAGGCACAAAATTCAGAATTTTGAGAAGGTGTTACTGACACTCTCACAAAATGGCTGCCATGGGCTGGAACTTGTTCATTAACGGTGGGCATGGCCAGTTACAAGACACTCATTTGTAGGCAAACTAGCGAGGCTAAAAGAAAAGTAAGTTGTCCAAGAACCTGGAGGGCAGCCCTTCATTTTGCAGCATGCCAGGCCAGCCTCCCAGTTCGCAAAAGAATTGAAACAATCTTAAGAAATAAAATAAAAAACAGGAGGGGGCACAGTGCTTGGTGGGCACCGAGAAAAATTATGTGGGCGTATTGTTAGAGCAATAGTTCTGGAAACATATTTCCAGTTTCCATGCTGGAGACCCCAATCCTATTGGGCCACTGTACATTATTTATTATTTATTTAATAGATTTATATACCGTTGAAACATAATTAAAAATGTATCTAAGCAGTTCACAAAATACATTATAAAATACATTAAAATACATAAGAATCGCTAAACCAATATAGAACATTAATAAAACACTCAAATCAATTAAAACACCATTTACTGGGGAGTGCTTTTTAGATTGTGGTCTCTGCTTCTGCAGAGGTCAAGACTGGATTGAATGGGCTTATGTTACAGGAAGGTAGATTTCGGATGAACTTTAGGAGAAACATCTTAATAGTACAAGCAGTTCAGCAATAGAACTAATTATCTAGAGGGGAAATCTCCCCCTCTCTAATTCTGTGAGAAATCCCCCTTTCTCCTTTTCTTACCTTCTGGTTCCTGGGTCTGTCTGTTTCTCCACAGGAACCCCATCCGGCATAGGTTCTGAGCCTGCTTTTTTTGGATACCGAGGCTCTTGATGAATCCCTAGGAATGAATAGCTCATTTGGGCAGACCTTGTGAGATAAATTGGGTTGCCACTTTCTTTTTGGACAGAGCCCCCCGCATCACTGAACAGCTGTGCTAAGACTTGCGGCTCTTGTTGGATTTTTGCTTTATTTATTTATTTAATGTCTCTAACGGTGGCGTGATCTGCCACAATTATTAGCAAGATGATACCATGTTTCCCTATGCTGTGAAAAGCCTCCCTTGCCAATTTCTGCCAGATTCAGCTACTGCTAAAGGCACAGGAGCAGGCTGGTTTGCTTTTTCTGGTCAGTTGGCGATCCTAAGAAAAGGTGGCACACCTAGAAATAAATTAATTACATCCAGATATTTCCCTATAGAAACGACTGAAAGGTCTGTAATAATTAAAAGGGTGCCAGCATCCCTCCCACATGCAACATTTAAGGCACAATCCTATGCAATGTTTAGAAAGAAAAAAAGTCCTACAACTCCCAGCATTCGGAAGTTGCAGCTGGTACAGAATGCAGCAGCTCGCCTAATTAAAGGCTGCCACCGGTGTGATCACATCACTCCAGTGCTCAAAGAGTTGCACTGGCTACCAGTTGTTTGCCGAGCCTGAATTCAAGGTGTTGGCGTTAACTTTTAAAACCCTGTACGGCTCCGGTCCAGTTTATCTCAAGGAGCGCCTCCAGCAACATCAAGTAGGCCGCTCAACAAGATCTGCCACGGACGGCCTTCTCCCTGTTCCATCAGCCAGAGAAACCAGGCTGGTGGGGACTAGGAGGAGGGCCTTTTCTGTGGCAGCCCCCAAGTTATGGAACTCTCTCCCCAGTGACCTCCGCCATGCCCCTTCCTTGATTAGCTTCCGCCGTGCATTAAAAACGTGGCTTTTCAGGCGGGAATATGGGGTGGGTTAGGATTTTTAAGTTTTGTACTGTTTTTAATTCTGTTTTATACTGTGTGTGTGTGTCCCCCCCTGTATTTTATTGGATTGTACATCGCTCAGAGTGGCCGGATGTCTGGCCAGATGGGCGATTCATAAATATAATAAATAAATAAATAAATAAATAAGCATAGGATTGCACTCTTGAGGACATATCTATTCTACATAAAAGACTTTAAGCTGGTTTAGTAGCAATTCTGTCTCCCCAACAAAGCCAGCCAACTATAGTTCTGTGAGTGATCTCTGCAGCTCTCAAACAGACTTCTCTGCACCTTTGCCAAACTGCTGGCCCTATGATTCTTTGGGGAAACCATGACAATCAAAGTCTCCTTTAAGCTGATAATAAATTTGTTGTGTAGATATGTAGTTGCTTGTTTGTTCTAAAGTAACCCTGGTCTGCCATTGCCAAAGCAAATGTTTGCTCTTAAAAACAACAACAACACATCAATGTAAAGTTGTTGCAGTGACAAATGCTTAGAACAGTGTTCTCCAACCTTGGGTTCCCAGATGTTTTTGACCTACAATTCCCAGCATGCCCCAGCCAGCTACACTGGCTGGGGCATGCTGGGAGTTGTAGGCCAAAAACATCTGGGGACCCAAGGTTGGAGAACATTGGCTTAGAAAGTATGGTGGTCCTACTTTACAGAGGGCAGTCCTCTATTTGAAAGGTTGTCAGAGGACAATCCTCTATTTGAAGCTGTCCTCTGTGTGAAGGGCTGTCAGTCCAAGTCCAGTTTAAAGAATAAGAGCCCCAAGAAGGGAGAGCAGGAGGGTCCTTGGAGTTGCCCACCAACCGTTAGCACTTGGACAAAAGACTGAGCAGGAACACAACTCACCTAGTCACAGGCTTCCTCACTATGGAGTAGAACATGGGTGACTTTAAAAGGGGACTGGACAAATTCATGGAGGGGAAGGCTATCAGTGGCTACTAGTCCTGATGGCCCTATGCTACCTCCAGGATCAGAGGCAGCGCAGCAGGCAAAATTATGCCTGGTGTGGAGAAAGTGGACAGGGAGAGACATTCCTCTCCCTCTCTCATAATACTAGAACCCAGTGGGGTCATCCCATGAAACTCATTGGTGGAAGATTCAGGACAGAGAAAAAGAAGGACTACTTCTTCACACAGCGCATTGTTGAACTATGGAATTCACTTCCACAGGATGTAGTGATGGCCACCAATTTGGAACGCTTTAAAAGGGGATTGGACAAATTCATGGAGGAGAAGGATATCAATGGCTACTAGTCCTGATGGCTCTGTGCTACCTCCGGTATCAGAGGCAGTATGGGTGGGTGCTGTTGCACTCATGTCCTGCTTATGGGATTCAGTGGGCAGCTGGTTGGCTGCTGTGTGAACAGAATGCTGGACTAGATGGACCCTTGGTCTGATCCAGCATGGCTCTTCTTATGTTCTTAAATAGCATTTCCATTTAAATTATAGTCATTGTTTCTAAATGTGCATCTATGCAAATAAATTGGCATATGCCCATTTTATGTAAATCCCGGACCTCTTTTTTTTTTTTTTAATGATGTTTTTCCTGTATTTTGAGGATGGGCAAGATGCCACTCTATGAGGAGGAATTCTAAATCTCCATGTGGGTAAGTGAGGTCAACTTTCTCACCCTTTGAACTTGATGCTGAAGTAATACAAACAGCAATATCTTTCATGCCAGGATAGGACTTCATTGATATGCAAAGAGACATTTCTATTTTTCTGCCCATGAAAGTATTGCTGTATCAGAGGCCTGATGTGTGGTCCGCGAAGCCACATGCGGTTCTGCCAGGCCCGTATCTTCCAGGAGCTTGGCTGTTCTTCTTGGCGTTTTAGCATTCCCTCACCCCACCCCAAAATGAAGCTTTATTAAGCTCCTGGGCTGGTAGGCTGCATTTGACTTATTGGGTCTCAAGTTGTGCGTGCCTGATTTATCAGTGTATGTCGTTATTATTTTAATATTTAGGATGCTAATCCAATATACATTGAACTCCCATTGAATTCAGCGGGACTTACCTCTGAATAGACATGCATAGGATTGGGCTGTTACTGTTAACTGTGAAGAAGCCCTGTGTTTATATCTGTTTGTTTATGCTTTGCAATGTTTATATTCTTTGAGAAACCCCTGAGGGACCTTCTACTGTAACTGAGTAGGCCAGAAGCTTAGCTTTGCTACTGTGTTTGGGGCCTAAAACTGGTGTTGTGGCTGCCTTGGTTACGGTTGCTATGAAGGGAGGCTTCAAGCAGAGTTTGAAAATGTCCCGGGTGGGTAAGGGGGACGGGGAGAAACTAGCTTTCTTTGGATTTGCATTGGTCAGGGGGATCAGCCAAGGTGATTGGCAGTTAGATGTTCAATAAGGAACATGATTGGCTAGGAGATTTGAAAAAGGTCAATTAGGAGTCTGTGAGAGAGTTAAGAGTGGGTTGGGGAGAGTTAGTAGTTGAGAGTTGTCAAAGGAGAAAGCCTGAGTCCGTCTGAGAAATCCCTACTGGAAAAAGGTCTGAATAGCAGAGGTCTGGTCGGTGTTAGGTCCTGGGGCTCAGGTCCACAGAACAAAAATAAAAATGTACAAATTTGCATATGCTAATTTACATATGCTCTAGAAAGTCTCTCTCTGTGTATGTGTGCCTTTAAAGGACCCTGTCTCTGAAGGACAACCGTATTTGTAAAAAGGGGTGTATGGACAGGGGAGAGGAGGGCATTTGATTTCAGAAAAAAGAAAACTTCAGGCAGAAAGATTCGGGGGGGAGGGGCAGCAGGAGGGGAAGCACATGTGGGCAAAAAGCCAGCTAGTCCATGGGGCTCAGTCAGATTCAACCGAGATGATCAGGGCCCCTGTCCCTTTATTTCAGCAAGTGCCCATGGACAGCAGGGTGGTGGGGCAGGGGGCCTCCCAGGGATTCGGGGCTCCAAATGACAGATTTGGGGCTCCGGCCATGGTGGCCGGCCGCCCCCTAACGCTGCCTCTGCCAGAGGTGGTAGAGCAGGAAGCCATACTGTGAGGTTGTGATGAAGCTTCAAGCAGGCAGCAGAACCCAGCAGCAGAAGGCTTCATGGAGAGGTCTAACCAGAGGGAACTTCAGCAAGCAGTCCTGGAAACGGAATCATCCTGGAAGCCAGAGGCAACAGGAAGAGCTGGAGGCAGAGGAAGACTGAGAGGAGAGCCAGTGTGGCATAGTGGTTAGAGTGTTTCATAGATCATAGAGTTGGAAGGAGCCTATAAGGCTATCGAGTCCAACCCCTTGCTCAATGCAGGAAACTAGAGGAGGGGTCTCCCAAGTCCGGTGTTAGACCGGGACTTGGGAGTTCCAGCTTCTAGTTCCAACTCAGCCATGAAGCTCACTGAGTGACTTTGGGCCAGTCACTGGCTCTCAGCCTAACCTACCTCTCAGGGTTGTTGTGAGGGGAAAAAATGGAGAGGAGGATTATGTCAGCCGCCTTGGGTATCTTGCAGGGTAAAAATGTGGGCTATAAATAAATAATTTAAAAAACCTGTTCCTGGCTGTGAGGGACTTTTGCGGGTGGGGTTTATGGAGAGCTGGTCTCAGGGAAACGCTATTCAGAAACTGTTTCTTATTAGGAAACACAAAAGGCCTGTGGCTCACGCTGGCTCGCTCAGCTTGTCTGAGCGTGGAAAGCTAAGCAGGGTCAGGCCTGGTTATTACTTGGATGGGAGACCCCTCCTTTAGTTTCCTGCATTAAGCAGGGGGTTGGACTCGATGGTCTTGTAGGCCCCTCAATGATCTATGAAATCTATCTATGAAATCTATGAAAGGAACAACAGTAACCAAATATATTTAAACTAAGCACTTTAACAGCACAATCCTATGGCTGCTAGACAGCTATAAGGTTTTTTGGATTTCCAGCTACGAGGTCGGAATATCATTCCACCCTTGTCGCTGGGGGTCCTCACGTGGATCCCCCTCCACGCCCTCAGAGCCAGCACAGGAAGAACCGCACCAGCTGCTTCTCCAAGGTCGTAAGAGCAACCTCGGAGAAGGGCTTTTGGGGGTGTTCCGGGGGGCAGGGAGGGGAGGAGACTGATGCTGCCAAGATACAAGGTATCCCTGGTGGCGCTTCAGCCTCCTTCCTCCTGCTCCGAAGCACCGCGTATAGAGGGTCGAAATCTGCCGTCTAAGCACTTTGCAGAGCGAGAGGAGCACGGAGGCGACCTTTGCCTCTGCACTCCCGCCCTCCATAGGATGCCTGTATTCTTCTGAGTTCGGAGGGTTATGGGTGTCCCATAGGATTGCACCCTAAAGCAATCTTAACCTATTATTTAAAGTGTAACCGTTTATTCCCTTTTGTAAACAATTCCCTTAATAAATATCTTCATCTTGTCTCTAGTGGTGATGTCAATCCCTTTTGCCTATTATGCAGGAACCAGGGTACCGGGTTTCCAAAAAGTACAGGGGGATGATTTTTGGTGGCAGCGGTTAAAGGTTTTTATAGTTGAAAGAAACCACCATGTGGTAAGGAGTTCTATAGTCCCAAGTCCCAGCATTTTGGAAAGGGAACAGCAGCAAGAAAAACTGAAGTGTTTCCATCATATTTGGTGGTAGTAGTGGGATGGATATGAATAAATTGAACCATGCCGAGACAGAAAGGGGGATTTATTTTTAAAATCCTAGTGTGGGAGAACCTATGGGGTTTTCCCATAGTGCCAGTCTAGAGTAGTGGACAGGCTGTCAGATTTTGGCGGGTAAGACCTGGGTGCAAGTCCCTTCTCTGCCATGAAACTCACCTCTCAGTCACTAGTCTACCTTGTAGGGTTGTTGAGGGGATAAGCCATGTATACTAGTCAGAGCATCTTGGAGGAAGCAGGTAGGATCAAAATAGAATAATTATGCTTGTGTTGGTGTGGGCATGACATAGCAGTTGTATTAATTTAGTAATGACTTCACTACTTTCTATCAGGATTGCAAACTTTTTCAACCAGTCATTAGTTGCACATTTTATCAGCACCTCGGGTCTTCTCTACACGAGGCATTTATTGTGTGCTCAGATTCTGCACTCATGGTGGTTTGTGGAAGCTTTACAGGATGCTCATCCTCCAGGGCAGTGATGGCGAACCTATGGCACGCGTGCCACAGCTGGCACGCAGGGACCTCTCTGTGGGCACTCGAGCCATTGCTCGCCAGATTGCGAAAAGACCGTCCCTTTCTGCAAAACACTAATGATCTTGTTCTTTCTCACAGTGTGGAACAGAATGATTTCATTCTAGAATTCCTGTTACAGAATTCTTTTCTACATTGTTATCACATTTAAAAGATTTTGAAGAATGATGCACAGAGCATGGCTTGGATGTAAAGTTCTAACAGTTGACCTGAGTGCTGCATGTGTTGCTCTCAAACTAACGGAGTATGAGCCAAGGTTTGACAAATTATCAGCATGCATGCAATAGCAAAAATCACATTAATTGTGCAAAAGCATGCCCAATGCAAACTTTTACCTAATGCAGTGTTTGCAGTCCAAGACATAAAGTGTTTAAAATGTGTTAAGCACGTTTAGTTTTCTTGTTTATCTTGCTCATCCTAGTACAGGTTGACTTTTACTTTTACTAATCCGACACCTGTAGAAGCAGGGAAAGGACCTGGGGTAAAGCTTGCCCCATACAATTTCAGTCTGGCATATAATCATATTACAAGTTGAGAATCCCTTATCCAAAAATACATGTGCCTAATTATTTAAAAAGTTTGTATAAATTCCCTTCAGGCTTAATTAGTTTGAATAAGTGTATGAGTTGTTTTTCTAAAATTAAAACCTCGGTATTCAGGTTTAATTGCAGTGTTGGCACTTTGAAATAAATAAGTTGGTTTTGTGTTGCAGTTTGGGCACTAGGGCTCAAAAAGGTTCGCCGTCACTGCTCTAGGGCCTCTCCTGTGTTTTCCAGCCCTTTTCATGGCTTTTTTTTTTTTGAGCAAGGAAAGTGAGGTATTATTTCCTAATTTCACGATAAATCACTATGAGAAGCCCGTGTATTATTGCAATTCTGCTATACCACAGTGCCACTTCGTGGTTGTGTAACGGAATATATATGCACAGAGGCCTGTGGCTTATGCTGGCTCAGCATGTCTGAGTGTGGAAAGCTAAGCAGGGTCAGGCCTGGTTATTACTTGGATGGGAGACCCCTCTTATAGTTTCCTGCATTGAGCAGGGGGTTGGACTTGATAGCCTTGTAGGCTCCTTCCAACTCTATGATCTATGAAATCTATGAAATATAGAAAGGCAGAGAAAGAAAACTACCGGGAAAAGCCATGCTCTTTGTCCCCTGATCTCCTTACTCTTCTAGGCAGCTTATCATGGAGGATAAGGCCATCAATGGCTACTAGTCATGATGGCTATATATTACCTCCGATATCTGAGGCGGTATGCCGATGCACACCAGCTGCTGGGGAACATGAGCAGGAGGGTACTGTTGCTTTAATGTCCCACTTGTGGTCTGCACATAGGCATTGGGGTTGGCCACTGCAGGAATGGTGGACTTGACATGCCTTTGGCCTGATCCAGCCCAGCTCTTCTTATGCCCTTCTGTTCCTCGGTGCCTGACCTCTCAGCTGGGTGTAAAGGGCTGTTGTAAAAGGCAGCAGGAAGAAAAGCCAGTTGGTTACCTGTGATTTTTATCAAGCTTAATGCTTCACTTTTCACATCAGCTTTAGGTGTGTGTTTAAGATTAGGGAAGTGCATCGGATTAGGATGAAATCCAAAGCCCAAGCAGAAGTGGGCTGCTTCAGTCTGGTTTCGTTGTGTCCCAAGATGAGGCAGACTTCTTCCCCGTAAAGCCAACAGAACTGAAGCCATCTCAGAACAAACCTTTGTCAGTGCCTTGTGTTTTGGAGAAGTCCCAGAGTTTATGTCCCTAAAGAGTGTCTCTTGCTTTTCATAGAATCATAGAAAAGTAGAGTTCGAAGGGGCCTACAAGGCCATCGAATCCAACCTCCTGCTCAGTGCAGGAATCCAGGTCAAAGCATCCCTGAAAGATGGCCGTCCAGCTGCACCTTGAATGCCTCCAGAGTGGGAGAGCCCACCACCTCCCTAGGTAGTTGGTTCCATTGTCTTATTACTCTAACAGTCAGGAAATTTTTCCTGATGTTTAGGTGGAATCTGGGTTCCTGTAACTTGAGCCCATTATTCCGTGTCCTGCAAACTGGGATGGTCGAGAAGAGATCCTGGCCCTCCTCTGAGTGGCAACCCTTCAAGTACTGGAAGAGTGCTATCATATCTCCCCTCAGCAGAACCGGTGCAAGGAAGTTTGGTGCCCTAGGCAAGATCAGATATTTAGCGCCCCCCCCTTCCCACTTGAGAGCACTGTATTTTTTCCCCAAGGTGTTTCTGGTGCCCCCTTTAGCCCTGCGCTCTAGGCAGCCGCCTAGTTGGCCTAATGGTAGCACCGGCCCTGCCCCTCAGTCTCCTCTTCTGAAGGCTACACAGGCCCTTCTCTCTCCTCATAGGGCCTTGTTTCCAGTCCCTTTATCACCTTTGTTGCCCTCCTTTGAACCTTCTCCAGTCTGTCTACATCCTTCTTAAAGTGTGGTGCCCAGAACTGGATGCAGTACTCAAGATGAGGCCTAACCAGTGCTGAGTAGAAGGGAATGATCACTTCCTGCGATTTGGAAGCTATACTTCTATTCATGCAGCCGATTTAGAGATTTGTTTCTCTAAATCGGGAGAGGGCAACATGTGGCCCCTTGGCCTTTTCTGTATCCCTCGCTGCCCCTGTGTCACCCGACATTTGGCAGGGCTGCAGCCAGGGGAGAAAAGCTTCCTTTTAAAAGCAGAAATGTGCAGTTTGCCACATAAATTTGGTAGCACTCTGGTGGTGGGGAAAAGGGACTACAGTCATGCCTTGGATTGAGAGCATAATTCGTTCCGGAAATGTGCTTGTAATCCAAAACACTCTTATATCAAAACGAAATTCCCCCCAAAAAAATTGTACAGAGATTTCTAATTTAAGCCGTACTACAGTACTTGTATTGCAAGACTTCGCTTGTATATCAAGTAAATAATAATAATAAATAAATATTTAAAAATTTGCTTGTCTTGCAAAACGCTCTCAAACCAAGTTACTTGCAATCCAAGGTATTACTGTATTTTAGAGTAAAATGCCCTCCCCACCCCCACACTGCAATGCAACCAGAAATCACAAATTTCTGCTTTTAAAAGGAGGTTATTTTAAAGCAAAATGGCCCCTTTCCCCCGCTGTCAGAGTTCTGCCAAATTTCTGTGGCAAACTGCAAATTTCTGGGCATCCCCCCCCCCTCCATCACCAAATTTTGGCAGCCTATTTGGTGGCATGGCAGAGAAGTTAAGGGGCAGCCTTGGTGAGGTCTGGGGGGACAATGTGCCCCCCCTGCAACCTCTGGAAGTTGCCTAGCCCTAATATAAATGCTGCAGGAAGAGAGCAAGGGAGGGAACGTGGTGGAGTGACTGACAGGTTTTCAATCATCATAACTCCCGAGCCCCTGTACCTATCATTCTGAAACTTTGCAGGCTTCTTGCCTGGAGACACCTCTAGGTTGTGTGCCATTTTCATATACCCCCCACCAAATGGGATGGGGAGAGAGAAGGGAAATTGAAGCAATCCCCCCCACAAAATTGGAGAGCTCCCCTTCTACATGGACCAGGGCACCTCTCTTCCTGAAACTTTGCAGTTTTCTTTTTCTTTAGGGACACCTCTAGGCTGTCATTTTCAGAACAATGGTCCACAAGGAATACAGGAGGATACGCACACCCCCAGTAAAATGTCAACACTGCTGTTGCAGAAACTATTCTGAAATTTAGCTGGCTTGTTTCCTTCAGAAGGGGCAACTAGGTTTTAATGTTTTAAAGGTGAAAAAGGATGATACAGGTAGATATATTATAATGTATGGGACCTTGGGAGGGGAAGAATATGTTATTGTTAATGTTTATGCTCCCAATCAAAATCAAGGAGAATTTTATCAACATGTGTTTAAAGAAATGGGTAATTTTCAAAATCAAAGGGTTATTATGGCTGGGGACTTTAACATGGTATTGGATAGAAGAAAAGACAAATCCAATCCGACGAGAGAAGATCAGAGAAATAATCTAACGATCTTGAATAAGTTAATTAGTAAGGAAGGGTTGCTAGATGTTTGGAGAGGGGTCAAGGGGAATGAGGAAAGATATACATTTTACTCATCAGCAAATAAGAATTATTCGAGGATAGATTTTATTTTTGTGTCCAGGACACTGTTTTCAAGGGTCCTGGGCACAGAGATAGGAGTGATAAAAGTTACAGATCATGCTTTGGTTAACATGGATTTGAAGATATATAAGGATTATAGAGAAGCGAAAAGATGGAGATTGAATTGTAATATTTTTCGTTTTAAACATTTAACAGAAAAAATAGAGAAGGAATTGAGGGAAATTTGGGAATTTAATCAAACAGAAGAATGTACTGAAGCGATAATATGGGATACAATGAAGAGTGTAATGAGAGGAATAGGATTGAGAGAGGCAATAAATTTGAGGAAACAACAAGAAGTTTTTTATCAAAGCTAGAGGGGGAGATTAGGGATTTGGAAAAGAAGTATTTAGAGAAGAGGGATAAAAGATTTTTGCAGAATTACAGGGTAAAAGGAAAGAATTGGAGAATAAAGAACTGGATAGGGTACAAAGGAATTTGATTTATACAAAAAGGGAGTATTTTGAGAATAGTAATAAAAATTCTAAAATGTTGGCTAGATTAGCACAAAAAAAAAAGAAAAAAGCTTAGTGGGGGTGATTAAAGATAAGAGGGGTAAAGAAAATAATCTAGTAAAGGATAAATTGAAAATTTTTCATGAATATTATACGGAGTTATATAAGGCAGAAAAATGGTCGGAAGCTGAGAGTAGAAAATATATCGAGAAAAATTTAAAAATAAAAATCCAGGATGAAGATAGAGAGAAAATGGAGCAACCATTCACAGAAATTGAAATAGAAAGTGCTATAAATAAATTAAAACAGGGGAAAACGCCAGGACTGGATGGTCTGGGGGCAGAATATTATAAAGTCTTTAAAAAAATGTTAGTTCCAAAGTTAAAACGGTTGTTTAATGATATTTTACAGGGGGGAGAAATCCCCCCGTCATGGAAACAGTCCTTGACTATTTTAATCCCGAAACCAAGGAAGGATTTAGCAGAACCAGGTTCTTATAGACCAATATCATTAATTAATCAAGATGCTAAGCTATTGACAGCAATTTTAGCTAGAAGAA
Source organism: Shinisaurus crocodilurus (assembly GCA_021292165.1). Lineage (NCBI taxonomy): Eukaryota > Metazoa > Chordata > Lepidosauria > Squamata > Shinisauridae > Shinisaurus > Shinisaurus crocodilurus. The sequence continues at coordinate 1,243,541 of JAHFWL010000645.1, forward strand.
TGAATAGTTTTCTAAATAAGTATATAGGGATAGATCAATGTGGTTTCATTCAAGGAAGACAAATGGCAGATTTAACAAGAAGGGTTCTGAATATAATTTATTTAATAAAGAAAAATAATTTGAAAGCGGGGGTTCTTGCATTGGATATTTTTAAAGCCTTTGATTGTGTGGAATGGCCTGCATTAAAGATGTTAATAAAAACTATGGGGTTTGGAGAAAAATTTATAGGTATTACTAACCAATTATATACTCATAATGTCACGTCGGTAATTGTAAATGATGGAATAACAGAAACTATTAGCCTAGGCCGGGGAACTAGACAGGGTTGTCCCCTTTCCCCAGTATTATTTGTGTTAGTTATGGAATTGTTAGCGAATTCGATAAGACAGGAGAAGAAATTACTGGGGATAGGAATAGAGACCAAATGTAAGATAAACCTTTTTGCAGATGATATCTTGTTAACATTAGAAAGGCCTATAGAAAATTGGGATTGGATAGAGAAACATTTAGATGAATTTAGAGAAGTAACAGGGTTAAAAATTAATTGGGATAAATCGGAGATAATGACATTTAATTATAGTAAAGTGGAGGAAAGGGGATTTAAACAAAGGAAAGTGGATATAAAGATAAAAAACATAATTAAATATTTAGGTATTGATATATTAAAAGATATGGATAAAATAGGGGAATGTAATTTTAAAAAACTAAAAGATGAAGTTAAAAATCAAATAGAGGATTATAAAAAATTGGGATTATCGTGGTTTGGTAGGATAGCTTTGATTAAAATGAAGATTTTACCGAAGTTTAATTTTTTATTTAGAATGATACCATATAAGATATCAGAGAAAGAAATCAAAGAGTGGCAAGTAATGTTAAATAGCTATTGTAATGGGGGAAAAAAATCAAGGATTACTAAGAATAGATGGTATAAAGCTCAAAAAATAGGGGGACTTGGTCTCCCTAATTTAAAATGGTATTATATAGCTAATCAACTTAGATATATTATGGATATTATTGTTAGAAAAGATTTTATGTGGTGGGAAATAGAAGCATTTGAATTGGGTAATAGGGTGGATAAATTCTTATTTACAAAACAAGGACATATTATGACAAAAAGATTAGAAAATCCCTTTTTAAAAAATATGTTAGAAATTTGGGGTAGAAATAAGGAAATATTTTTACCAGGTATATCCCCGCTTACTCCAGTGGTGGTTATGGAAGATTTCCCCGAGAATGTTAGACATTTAGAACGAATTTTAGAGAGAAAAAGGTGATAACTTTAATGGATTGGCTGGAAAAAAATGGAGACAAGACAGCAAATAATTGATAGGGTTGGGGCAGGAAGAATTTCTTGGTTAAATTAATTCAATTAGTACAATGGGGTAAGAAATGGAAGAGGAGACATGAGCATGAGAGGGATTTCACTGCATTTGAGCAGGTGGTTATGTCTAGAGAACTCGTAGAAGGAAATGCATCAGCTAGGGGTCTTACAAAGATGTTATATAAAATGTTGCAGAAATCAGTAGAGCAAGCAGAAAATCTTAAAATAGTTTGGGATACAGAGTTTGAAGAGGAAATATCAAAGGATGAGTGGAATAAGATTTGGGATAGGCGAATATTGAAAAATATGTCTATAAGAATTAAAGAGAATTTTTATAAGCTAATTTGGAGATGGTATTTGACTCCAGTGAGATTAAATAGAATAGACAATAAATGTTCTCCAATGTGTTGGCGAGGATGTCAGGAATTGGGTACATATGCTCATATGTGGTGGAGTTGTAAAAATGTAATGGATTTTTGGAAAATGATTTTTGAGGAAATATCAGAAATTGTTGGAGCTGATTTAGAGGTATGCCCTAAACTAGCTTTGCTAACAATAACGGAAAGGTGATCGGTTCTCAAAATGTTAAAGAATTAATCATAAATTTGTTAACGGCAGGTAGACTAATGATAGCAAGGAAATGGAAAATCCAGCAAGTTTTCACTATTACTGAATGGTATAAGGAAGTATGGGATATGGCTTTGAATGATATGTTGACTTGTAATATTAAATGCAAAAGGGGTCAATTAAAGAAAAATAATTTTAAGGATATTTGGGGTTTATTTTTGGAATATGTGTTTAAAAGGGGGAAAGGGAGTTTACCCTGTCAAGATAGGTTGTATTTTTGGAATAATGAACAATTATAGAGTTATTGGATTGTTTGGTCCCATGGTGATGGGAGCACAATATTAGTTATGTGTGTGTGTTATTTTCTTTGTATTGTTTTAAAATTTAATTAAAAAAAAAATTATAATAAATAAATAAATAAATAAATAAAAAGAAAAAAAAAAGAAGGGGCAACTATCCCTGCAGTTTCCAACCAAATCTGTCCAGACGCATTGAGTTCAATGGAGCAGAACTACTGAAATCAGTGGCGCTTAAGTTATGACTCACATAAATCCTATTTATTTATTTATTTGCACTGGGCAGCACCATCCAATGTGTGCTGCCTCTAGCCCTCCGAACCAGAGGATTACTGGCATCCAGTTGAGGATGGAAGGCGCATGGAGGCAAAGATCGCCTCTGTGCTTCTCCCATCGCGCAAAACACAGAGGGCCGGTTCCCGTGTCGTGTGCACGCCGACTGGAAGTGCCCCCGCGGGACAGCCGCGGGCGGGACCCACGGAAAGTGACCACAGTCAGTAGCGGGGTAAGCCCCTACCGCGCGCGGTCACCGTGCCGTCGGAACAGCGGGCGGCCGCCCCGCGGGGTCCTCAGAGAGACGGCAGCCCAGAGCGGCTGGAGCCGCCGCCGCTCCAGCCTGCAGGGACAAACAGCCGCTCCGGGCATCTCAGGGCCCCACCCCCTAGTGCCGGGAGGCCTGCACTGCGGTGCGGGGACTACGGGGTCTGCCCACGCGGGGCGGGGCGCCGGTCGTGTGCGGCGCCCCTCTGGACCCTGCGGATGACCCCGCGGTTCCTCCCCCGCCGGCAACCTGGGTCGTGTGAACCGGCCCTAAGTGTTTTGCCCCTGCACGCGCGGTGGAGGGGTTGAGCCACTGCTGGGATACATCGTATCTCAGCAGAGCCTCACTCCTCCCCTCCCTGCCCCCCGGGACTCCCCCCCCATGCCGGCATCGAAGTCGGTCTTTGAAGTCCCCCCCTCCCATGCTGGCATCTAAGTCAGTCTTGCGACTTTGGAACTGCAGCTGGCGCAGAAAGAACCGTGCCAGCTGTGAGGGTGGAGGGAGGACCCTCCGAGGTTGGAGTTCCAGCTCCAACCTCAGAATGCATTTCAGAGGTCGGAGCTGGAATTCCAACCTATCCAATAGCTGTCTTGACAGCGTGTAGCGGCCATAGGATTGTGCCCTTACTTACTTGATTGATTAATTAATTAATTTACACTCCAGCCTCCGAGGACACTCTGTTACTAACCTGAGAGTGCAAAGAAGCAAAGAAACTTCAAAGGGAGATTAGAATTGGTTAGAATTCATGGACAGGTTTAATTCAATTGCCAGAGGCTTGAATCAGGATAAAATACAGTAATACCTTGGATTGCAAGTAACTTGGTCTGAGAGCGTTTTGCAAGACAAGCAATTTTTTAAAATAAATTTTGACTTGATAAACAAGCGATGTCTTGTAATACGTAGGGATGTAACCGCTCGCCTCGAGCGGGCGGAGCGGGCTGAAATCGGCCCCCGCTCACGCCCGCCAGAGACTCGCTTTGATATAAGAGTGTTTTGGATTACAAGCACGGTTCCGGAACGAATTATGCTTGCAATCCAAGGTATTACTGTATTTTTATCACCTTGTGCCAGGATTTTTGTGTTATCAGCAGAACTTGTTCTGTCAATGGCTACTGTTAACAAGGTGATTGTCACTGTCAATACAGTCTGCATTTACTTTCCTTCTGACTTCACTGTTTATGATTCCCCCGCCATCATATGTACTGTATATATATACCTAAAACTCTCAGTAATATGCTGCACATCTGATGAAGTGGGCTATAATCCATGGAAGCTTGTGCCAAAATAAATGTGTTAGTCTCGAAGATGCCACAAGACTCTTGGTTGTGTTTGCTGTATTAGAGGAACATGGGCACCCCTCTCAAAATTAGATCCTATTAATTTCAATGAGTCTTCTCCAAGCATGATTGTCTGGATCCCACCCACTATATAATGACAAATACTATTCCATCAGACAAATAGGGCACAATCCCAGCAAACATGCAGCCCAGGGCCATGCATGTTTACTCTGGAGTAAGTCCCCTTGAGTTCAATGGAAACCCCACCACCACCACCCAAATGTAAGGCTGCATAGGATGTCAGCTTCAAACATATTTGAAGACAAAACCTGGGCCTGCTTTCTTGGGAGTAAGCCCCATTGAACTCAGCAGGGCTTGCTTCTGAGTAAAAATACCCAACAAGGATCTGGCTGCGTATCTCTATGATTTCAATGGAAGCCTGTGCTGAAATCAGTGGGCTGTGCAGGCCAAGCTCTTTGCATTTATTTATTTATTGCATTTATACTCCGCCTTTTTTCCTACAAGGAACTAAAGGCGGCTTACATAATCCTCCTCCTCCTCTCCATTTTATCCTCACAACAACCCTGTGAGGTAGATTAGGCTGAGAGTCAGTGACTGGCCCAAAGTCACCCAGTGAGTTTGCATGGCCTGAGTGGGGACTAGAAGCTGGATCTCCCGAGTCCCAATCCAGCACTCTCACCACTACGCCACACTGGCTCTTGCATGTTTACTCAGGAGTAAGCAGAAGCATGTTTACTCAGAAACAAGCCCTGCTGAGTTCAATGGGGCTTACTCCCAAGAAAGCACACCTAGGTTTTCAGTCTTCAACTATATTTGAGGCTGATGGCTTACACGCCCTTATATTGGGGTGGATTCCATTGTAAAAGCAAGCCCCATTAAGTTCAATGGAACTTACTCCCCAGTAAGTGGGTATAGGATTGCAGCCTAAGTATGCATTTGCTTGCAGCTTTGAAAGCACAAATCCTAGATGCATCTACTCAAAAGTCAATCAAGTTGAGTTCAAGTGGGGCAAAGGATTGCAGCTTAAAAGTGCTAAACTTTGGCTGGATTGTGCCATAGAAATTAAGGAAAGATCCACTTTAAAAGCTACAAACCTATATCCAACTAGCTGTAAACACTATGAGTTTGTGGGCGTGGGAGGGGGGGGGAGATATATATACTTCTGCCATTAAGAACTTGTGCCATTAAAATTTATGATGAAAACTTTATATGTGTATATGCACGCACATGTGTGTGTGTTATTTTCACTACCATTTTAGTGCCAAAAGCCCTTTTTCAGTTGCTTTGGTTTACACTGGCAACCTTCTCCAACCCCAGGTGTTTTGGACTACAACTCCTAGAATTCTTGAGCCTTAACCATGCTGGCTAAGGCTGGGGGGAGTTGAAGTCCAAAATATCTAGAGGGTACCAGTTCAGGGAAGGCAAGTTTCCAGAAATGAGAAAGGGATTCCCTTAGCCAGGTTAGCTGGACTCGGAGAAAGTTCTCTACAAAAGGACAGAGAGAGGGTGGTGGTGGTTAGTTGTGTGTGTGTTTGTTCAGTCCATGGGCCAAAACAAGCGGTGGAAGGAGAGCATGTGGGCCAGACTGTCTTCCCTCAAAATCCTCTGATCCCCTGCCAGCTTGCACAGTCTCACTCACTGGCCCAGAACTTGAGCTGTTGACTTGAGGGTGGAGGCTGAGTGAGCACGGGCCCGGCTGCGGCTTGTGCTCTTGTTGTTTAGCATAGGTCAGCTGTCCAGTGATACAGCTAGGCCTGGGCCTTGGGGGCAAAGTCCAGTGCCTTGCAGCTTAGTGACCCCCCCAAAGACCACCCAGAGAGGAGCAGGTTATGAGGGCCCCGGGCTAGCAGAAGCAAACTCCATTTTATTCCTATAGTCGAGATGGTGCCAAGCCAGTGTGTTGTAGTGGCTAGAGTCTAAAGTCTCTCTGTGTGTGTATGTAAAGGGGCCTTGTCTCCTAAGGACACCCCTATATTCTAAAAAGGGATGTATGGACAGCGGAGAGGAGGACATTTGATTTCAGTAAAAAAAAAAAAAAAACCTCAGGCAGAAAGATTCAAAGGAGGTGGAACAGCACATGTGGACCAAAAGCCAGCTAGTCCAGTGGCATCAGATGCAACAGACAGGGCCGGTGCAAGGCAGTTTGGTGCAGTTTGGTGCCCTAGGCAAGATCAGATATTTAGCACCCCCCCTTCCCACTTGAGCGCTCCCTCCCTATTTCTGGCGCCCCCTTTAGCCCTGCGCCCTAGGCAGCTGCCTAGTTGGCCTAATGGTAGCACCTGGCCCTGGCAACAGAGATCCTCAGAGCCCCTGCACCTTTCTTTCATCAAGTGCCCGTGGGCAGCCGGGTGGTGGAGCAGGTGGCCTCCCAGAGATTCGGGGCTCCAAATGAAAGATTCGGGGCGCCAGCCCCAGTAGGGCTGCTTCCCTAACACTGCCTCTGGCAGCCCAGAGGTGGCCACATGATTTCTTCCTGGCTAGATTCCCTTTCGTTTCTCTCAGAGGAGACAGACAGACTGGACCAACCTTCTCCAACCTGGTGCCCTGCAGACGTGTTAAGACTACAACTCCCATCATTCCCCTGCTGCTGGGGGGGTGCTAGGAGTTGTAGCCCGACACATCTGGACGGCTCCAGCTTGGGGACGGATAGGGACGGTCACGGTGTAGTTCTTATGCCTCTTCCCCATCACCCATCAACGCCTGTACACACGTACAGAAACGTACACGCCTGCAGGGGACTTCCTCCCTACTCGGCAGCCCGATCTTGTGTGTCCGTGGAAGCGAGTCCCACTGAGTTCAACTGGGGGCTCTGGCAGCTCTTATCTGTGAAGTCAGCGCCCCATTGCCTTCGATGGGACTTACTCCCAGGCAAGCTGCCTCACTCCGCGCATAGGAAGCCCTGGGATTCTCCCCTGAGGGGTGGATCGGGAGCGAGCCGGGAGATCCGCTGCGATCCAGTCGCTTGCTGGCTTCACCCTTACCAGGGCAGGCCGCCTGGGGAAGGAGGAGATCCGCCGCCTTTTTCCTCCTCCCGCCTCGAAAGCTCCAGAGGACACGTGTTCTGTTTTGCGTTAAGGTTGTGGGAATCCAGTCTCCAGAAGGCCGATCAGCTCTCATTGGACATTTCTTTGGTTTCTCCACCCCCGCTCTTCTTGGGGGGGGGGGGCGTAAGAGGAAGAAAAATCAAGGCAGCCTTGCCTTGAATTCCTTTGGCGGGGCTTCTGAAGAAGGCGGACGTCTGAAAGGGAGCCCGAACTGGCCACGGGACTTAATTGGCCAGCTTGGGGAGCGGGAGAGGCGCAGCAGCGTCCCAGGCCTCCTTTGAAAAGCGCGTGTAGGTCTTCCTCCAAAGACGAATTGCCAAGAGAAGATGCATTTAATGCATTAGATACACAAGTTAATATCGAACGTCAGGAGAGCCAACGTGCCCTGGCAGTGAGAGTGTTGGATTGGGACTCGGGAGATCCGGGTTCTAGTCCCCGCTGGGCCATGAAGCTCCCTGGGTGACTTTGGGCCAGTCACTGACTCTCTTAGCCTAACCTACCTCACAGGGTTGTTGTGAGGATTTATTTATTTATTTATTTATTATATTTATACCCCGCCTTTTTTCCTGCAAGGAACCCAAGGCGGCTTACATAATCCTCCTCCTCCTCCTCCTCCTCCTCCTCTTCCTCTCAAGAGAAGAGGCTCATGTAAGCTGCTTTGGGTTCCTTGTAAGGGGGGGGGGGGAAAGGCGGGATATAAATATGATAAATGAATAAAAATAAAGTAAATAAATCACCAGCTCTTGTCGTTCGAGGGGGAGAGGAAGGGAAAGCAGAGATGAAATGCTGCCCTCCAGGCATACTTGCTCCGTGGAAGATCCGCCGCACTTCTTTCTGGCTCGACACAGACACGGGATCGGGCCACACGGCCCGTTGACTGCAATGGGAGAACTAGCCACGAATGTTTGAACGTATCCCAATGAAGTCAGTGGGACTGAAAAATGCTTCACTGCCCGGTCACCCAGCTACTTTGGGTGTCTGATACGTATCAAATGCGCGCGTGCGTTTTATACACGGACTGGAAAGGAACGTGTGAAGGGCTCTGGAATTCAAGGGGGTCAAAGTCTCTCTCAGTCTCAAGCCCCTCAATCTTGCACGCCCGGCTGTTTGCAGAAATCCCACAAACATTTTATAGGGTTGGCTCCAGGCTTAGTCATAACTGGACTACACCCGATTGTACTCAAGCCGCATTGATTTCAGGGGGGGTTTACTCTAAAGATGACTACATCTGGATCCAACCGCATGTATTTCCACCTATATTTTCCCCACCCCACCCCCAAATCAGAAATGGTCTCCAACTTATTCACCCCTTTATCTGGATGTTCCCTTCTGCAGAAGACCCAAAATTATTTTTGAACCTGAAAACACCCTCCCCCCCACACACACACTTACACACTTATGGAAAGACCTCTGTTTCTGTAGTAGGCATTGTAAAAGAATACAAAGCAGGACATCGCCTGTGGCTCACAACTAGAGAAAGACGCGTGCACGCAACTTCTGTTAACCATGTGCAGCCCAGTCCCTGTGTACGTTTACTCGGAAGTATGTTTAATCCGAAGTCACGCCCAATGGGTTCAGGGGAACTTATTTCCAAGTGTACTATATGTACAAATCATCTGTATACGTCCACATACAGTGCACGCAATCTATCTATCGTTTCACAAACAGTTCCGTCTATAGACCTGCCCACCTGGATGTAAAGGGATTGTGGGCTGGGGGGGCGGGGCGTAACTGGCCAGGAATTGGTGTAATTAACCGAGAATTTCCCCTGCGCTTGCGCGATGGTCTCCACAGGGTTTGCCTGCTGCTGCGGAGACCTCTCCGGGTAAACCTGCCCCAATGAAAAGCTACCTCGGTACCTCCTAGCCATGACCGACTCAGTCGATCCCTTTTGTAGATCGATATGTGTGGCCCGTTGGGTTCATATCCCCACCCCCGCAATCATCTCTTTAATTTTGCCCCCCTCCCAAATAATCAAAACTGTTAACCAAGTAACTTTTGCTTGCCAATGAATCCTTTCCTCCCACAACAACAAAAACTCCCCAGGAAAATAAGATGTCTTGCTTGCTTTAGAAAGCATGTGTTTATTCTTGAATTTAACACAGAGAGAGAGAGAGAGAGAGAGAGCACGAGCAAAAAAAAACACAACATAACAAAGCACAGGAAAAGGAAAGGGAGGAAAGAAAAAGAAAGAAAGAAAGAAAAAAGGAAAGTTACTTCTGCTGACCTGTAGATCTCCATGAAGCATTAAGTCTCCTAGGCTGATGTCGAGGTTACAGGGAGAGTGACTGGATCTGTGCGCGCGCGTCTCTATCTACAGTAATACCTTGGATTGCAAGCATAATTCCTTCCGGAACCGTGCTTGTAATCCAAAACACTCTTATATCAAAGCGAGTCTCTGGCGGGCGTGAGCGGGCCGATTTCGGCCCGCTACGCTGGCTGGAGGCGAGCAGTTACATCCCCAAACCTTGCTCGTTTATCAAGTCAAAATGTATAAAAAAAATTTTGCTTGTCTTGCAAAACGCTCTCAGACCAAGTTACTTGTATTACTGTATATCTGTATCTCTATATCTACGAGGGCGTCTTTCAAATCCTACAACGTTTTATACCAGGATTGTGTGTGTGTTTTATTCTTGGCTCTGCTTCACACGTGTGTGGGAAACATGACGTCCTCTCTCAGCCGCGTTTTGAAGGAAGCAACAGTTTCTCTTTGCCTTGCACGCCTTCCTGTGCACACTTACCCCAGAGCAAGCCTCTCCCGAACATAGTGGGGCTTACTTCCGAGTAAACGTGCACAGTCTCGGGCTTGTAAGTCTCTTTCCCCAAGTCGTTGGGCTGGCTACTTGTTCTGGATTACGGAGTCCTGGAGAGAGGGGTAGAGATACAGAAATGCCGTAGGGAATGGGTATTGTTTCTTAATTAGTACAGCTAGATGTGTGTTGGACTACAACTCCCATAATCCCCAGGCATCTTGTTATGGGAGTTGGGATTATGGGAGTTGTAGTCCAATACATCTGGAGGGGCCCAGGTTGGGGAAGGCCGATTTGGTATGTATTTTTTTAGCCCTCAGACTAAAGTACAGAGTACTTTACTACTGCATCTGCATGACTGACAATAATATATATATATATATATCTGCTTGCGATCCTACACACGCTTTCCTTCCAAGTCAACCCTCTTGGTTGGACCCAATCGGTCTTCCTTCCAAAGTGAGCATGGTTATTTAAGATACGGGGGTGGCCAACTTGACATCCTAAAAAGCAGACTTTTCTTAGAAGAAAGTCTCGCACTGAACAACGAAGGACCTTCCCAGTGAAACGTGTTTATTTATTTTTTTAAATTATATTTATACCCCGCCTTTTTTCCTGCAAGGAACCCAAGGCGGTTTACATAATCCTCCTCCTCCTCCTCCTCCTCCTCCATTTTATCCTCACAACAACCCTGTGAGGTAGGTTTATCAAGAGGAGATACTGTTTGACTTGAAAGCAAATAATCCCATCGATTTGGCTCCACAGGGCTGATTTCTAAGTAAACGCATTTAGGATTTTCAGCATTTGGGACAAGCTTACCCGCCCATTTTCTCTATTCTATAATACTTGCATATTGTCTTCTGCCTCTCTCATGTTTCCTTTCTGCCTGTTTGTTTCACCAAGACATCCCGCCAGCCCTCTTACCAGATTTCCTACCTGATCTATCTGGCTATACCCAACCCAACCCATCTCATCATCATCTTTGTTTCTCGCGCTGAGGTTCTCTGTAAACCTATTCCAGAATCTTTTCTATCTTATTGCTGTCTCTGTGTTGTGCTTTGCAGCATCTTTCCTTCCGTTCTATCATCTTATCTATACTTCCATCCACCTATCAATTTATCTATACACACACACACACACACACACACACACACACAGAGTCATTAAGGTAAATCCAAGCGGATGTCATTTTTCACCACCAACAGCTCTTGGCTGAAAAGCGCAGGAGGAAGAGATGGGAGAAGGATGGGGGGTGGGTGGGAGAGGCCCCTTTGGTGATGCCGATGGACGCCCCTTTGCCATGCACCCCTTTGGTGCTGTTTGGCTTCTCGACGAGCCTTTTCACACTCCGCTGCTTAGGCGCATCTCGCCCTTCTGGGCTCAGGAGGGGCTGCTGCAGGGAGCCTAGGAAACCAAGCCCCCTTTCTTTCCTCTTTCAGGCGTGGAGAGAATCCAGCAAGTCGATTCTAGGGGGAGCCCTCGCTTTACCGTTGGCTCAAACAAGAGAAGCCGCGCTGCGGAGCGGAGGCGCTTGCTTGACACTGACCAGCGGCTGCTCAGTTTCCACTCGACGCGGGAGAATCTACCACCGGGATCGCCCTCTCGCCGGTAAATCGGCGCTTGTCTGATTCTAACCCGGCTCTGGCGATGCAGCGCGACCCGCGGGCCACGTTTACTCAAAGAACGCCCCGCTTGTTTCAGTGGGGACTTGCTCCCCAGGAAGGGTGCCCCAGGACTACAGCCGGATCCTATGCTAGAGTGTTTGTTTTTGTTTTGTTCTTTTTAAACTCTGGAATTAAACCCTACTTGCCTTCAATTGGACTTTTACTCCCAAGTAACGGGATAGAATTTGCATCCTTGCGCGGTAACCCTAGGGACGCTTACTTTGCGTGAGTAAGGCCCATTTAACACAACGGGACTTGCTTCCGAGTAGAGGATGCAGAATCGAACTGTCTAAGGTTGCAATCCTATAAATACAGCACATTTACCTGGGCGTGAGCGCATGGGACACAGTGGGGCATACTTCGGAATGAATATGCATGGGATTGCACTGTAGGAATAACAACATCCCTCTCAAACACACACACACACACACACACACACACCGTGCTAGTTGCAGTTATAAATCCTGCAGTCTCCAGAAGTTTATTCGCGACATTGCAGAAGGAAGCTGAGGGAAGGGCTCCCCCCCTCCCCCCCTTAGTTCCACCCCCAATTCTTCTCCCTCACCCCCAAACCAATGTCCTTATTGACCATTTCGTGTGATAACCCCCTTGCTTACAGTCCCGGCCAGTCTCTCCTTTTTCCTTTCCCGGGATACACCAATTCCTTAGGAAATCTCGTCTTCTTTTCTGGCTTCTTTTAAAGCGTTCTCAAAAGAGCGTCTGGTTCCCTTCGAGTCCTGCACGCCGTTAGGGGCAGAATTATTTTTCCGGGTCTCTTCTTCTTTTAACGCCATCGGATCTAGGTTTGGGGAGGTGTGTGTGTGTGTGTGTGTGTGAAGGGGGGAGAGAGGGGGGAGAGAGAGAGGGAAGGGATGTAACAGTTTGCAAAAGAGAGAAGTGTCTCTGTGTGAAAGAGGGTGCTGCTGCTGAACGTGTTTGTGAGTTGTGAGAGCAAGAATTACACTTTGATCCCAACTAAATTACTCGGAAGTGAAGTCCAACTGAAATCAATAGGCATTCGCACGTGAGGGAAAGGGGGGGGGACTCCGAGTGTGGAAGGGAAACAGGCAGTGTGCATTTCTGTCTGAGTGCATATTAACGCCCCCCCTTTATGCCCCGGAAGTAAGACTCAGTGTAGGTGAAAAACAATAGAGCTTATTATCCCCAAGTAAGCAGCAGAGAGGTGTGTTTGGGGTGGGGTGGGGTTTTTTGCAGCCGGAAAAGTTTCTATTGGTGTGCAAATGTGGGGGTGTGCTATCTATTTCAGCCAGCTCCTGTGTTAGTGAGCTGCCTATGAGACAGAGTTTGTGGGAGCACAAGGAAGTGTATTCTCTGTGTAGCAGATTTTGCCTGAATGTGTACAGGTGGAGCTTACATACATTGTGTGTGTGTAAGAAAGAGCTAGCTCTGGTGTACTTGTGAGACAGAGTTTGTGTGGAGCCCAGCCTCGCAGGGGACACACGCTGGTTTTTTGAGCGTACAGGCTTACAGCCCAATGTGTAAGAGAGACAGAGCTCAGGTGACCACGTGTTAATAAAGTTAGTGGTGCCGTGTGTGTGTGTGTGTGTGTGTGTGTGTGTGTGAAGAATCTGTGACTGCAATCCTATGCACACTTACTTGGTTGGGAAGAAACCCCCAATGAACTTCATGGGTCTTACTCCGAGTAGGCCTTCATAGGATCCGGCTGTATATGTACCTGGCAGGAGCTGAAGTGGGCACAAACCAGCCAAACTTGCAGCCCCAAGCACAAGGATAAAAATCCCCAGTGGGACTCATTCCCACATGAATGTGCCTAGAATGAGCACCTGTTAATGTCTGTGGCCCTGGTCAATGGCATGAGTTAAAATTTATTATATGTAAGCAGCTCTGGGAGCCTTTTTGGCTGAGGAGCGGCATAAAAATGTTTCAAATAAATAAACTGCTGCTCTCTGCTTTGCTCAGACTCAGCTGCCTTGCTAAGCCTGGAGCGCGAGGCTGTCTGTCCTGCTACCTTCTCTGTGAGCCCCCCAGCTCCTTTGCTCTTAAAGCCGGCTCTCTCCTCCTTCTTCAGGATCTGTCCTTAGCTTGGCAACTTCCATGCATTTTGGGGTGGAAGGCATAAAGCTGCACGGCCTTTCTCCAGCCTTCCCCATCCACGCCCAATCTGATGCCTCTTTTCCATAAAGAAAAGTCGTCCAGGGTTCCAACCTGAAATTAATAATAATATATATTTTTTAATCACGACACTGCAGTCGGCTTGTCATGATTTCCTTACATTCCTTTCTTTGCTATGCTTGTCATGAAGGAAAACTTGGGGATCTTTCCCGTAAACTTTCTCCCTTTCACTACTTGTGGGACTCCTTCTTTTTCCCCCTCTCCCCTTCCTTCCTTTCCCCTTTTAAGTGAAGGGGTTGTTTTATTTTGGGGGGCCGCCTGCTCTGCTCCAGCCACGCTTCTTTCCCCTCTCCCCGGTCTATATTTTGAACACTTGAACAGCGGAAGCCGGATTCTTCCTCCTCTCCATTGTCAATTTCACCCCCCCTTTGTCTATTTCAGCTATTGTGTCTCTTACCTTTCAAAATGTTAAACCCTTTTCTTCAGTTATTAGGTGTTCCCCCTTCAGTGTATTGTAGATAGAGAATCACAAATGTTCCTTCCTCTTCTTTTTGGTCGACATTCTACCTTTTTTTTAAAAAACAGCCCCCTCCAATATCCTGCTTTTCTATTATTATTTTTTTTTAAACTTTAAAGCATTATCTCTTCCTTACATATTTTGGACAGTGCATTGGGGGGGGGGAGCGGGAGGGGGGGTTGCTCCCCCCTTTACAATTCCTAATATATGGATCTGTAACCCACTTACTCCAGAGTATTCCTATTGGCTTCAGTAGGATTTTCCCCAAGAGCAAAGCTGTCTTAAGGCTGCAACAGGTCAACTCCCACTCTGTTCTAACTTTTCTGATATTGTCCTTATTAATTTTGTAAGCACTTAACAATGGTCGCTTTAAGGGACTCCCCCAGTAAGTTCTTAATAGCCACCCACAGCACATACACACAGCTTGCTGGGACAGGCCAGTTGCGGGGGTAGAATTGAGACAGAAGGACCAAGAAATCAAGGAGGTTGGGAGAATGATCTCTGGCTGCAGCCCGATCTTATGCATGTTTACTCGGAACCAAGTCCGACTGTGTTCAATGGGGCTTCCTCACACGAAAATGCGTATGGGATTGCCGCCTCAGCTTCTTCTCAGTGCTATCACGCTATGAATTTGGAGTACAGACCTCCTTACAGTACGGTCCTGTTCACTCAGAAGTCACACTGAGTTCAGTGGGGCTTACTCCCAAGGAAGTGTGCACAGGATTGCATCCTCCTTAAACACTTTTCTCCCTCCACCACTGTACACTTTAAGGAATGTGTGTGTGTTGTGGAGTGAGGATCCTAACCCAGCGCTGATCGGGTAGAATAGACTGTGCATTTCACATCCATTCATTAGCCTGGGGTAGTTTACTCCGCATTAATTCATTAGCAAAACACGTGGCGATGGCCAGTTTGCGTAGGTTTCGTTTTCTTTGAGCGAGAGAGACGATTAGAAAGATTCACAGAAGGTAAATCCATGGATATAAGCCGTGGCAAGCGAAGTGGAGCTTCCACGATTCAAGGCATTGTACCTGCCCTGCGGGATGCTGAAGCGGGACACACGCGCGCATACAAGAGGCCATGTCTGTCCCCCCCCCTCCCCGGACCTCTGCTTGGCCACAGAGCAACCGGACTAGAGACGAACCCTGGCTCTGATCCTGCCTGCCTAATCTCTACGGTCCTATCTATCCATCCATGGGCGTGAACTTGGCGCACGCACCTTGCTCGATGGCCGCCACTTCATCATCAATATTAATATGATTTTTATTAATTTTTATTAATTAATTATTATTATTATTATTATTAACAACACAACAACAACAACAACAAACCGTGCAGTAGATTGCGAGCAGCTCGCTCGGAAGAAAGCTCGCCGCGGCGTCTGACTTCTGTCACCGATTTCGCTTTCCTCTTCTCTCCCCCGTTCCGCCCCAAACTCTCTTTCCCCTTTCTTCTTTTTTATTATTATGAATATTTTTACATTTGTTTGATCAGTTCCCCTCCTGGCTCAATCTAGTCCGCCGCAAAGCCTCGCAGAAGCCCCTCTCGTCGGCCCCGGATCCTCTTCGCTCCCCAGCGGAGCCTTCTTTCCTCCTCTCTTTTCTTCTTCGGCCACTCGCTCGCTCCGGGGCTGCTGCGCGCTTTTACGCACGCCTCTCTCGCGCCTGTGTGCGCGTCTCCCTCCGCCCCGCGCCTTCTACCAACCAGCCCTCCCTCCGGAGCGGCGGCGGCGGCGGGGCGGCAGCAGCGTGCGCCTGATGCCTCGGAGGGTAACCCCCTCGCCCCCCTCCGCGCGCACCCCCACCCCACCGCCGGCCATTGGCTTGCCCTGCGCCGGGCTCCCCCGCCTCACTCCTTCGCCTGATGATGTCCAGCCCCCGGTGACTGTCCATTGGCGTGGCGCGCGGCTTCCCTCCTCCCCCTTCCTCCAGCTTAGACCTGCCCCTGTTTTGTATGTCTGTGTCCATCCAGTCGCTTGACGTTCAAGTTCGCAGGGACGTCACGTCCGCACTTGAACTTGCAGCTCAGGGGGGCTTTTGCCATTTTTTTTCATCTCTCTCTCTCTCTCTTTCTCTCCCTCTCTCTCTCTCTCCTTTCTCTCTCTCTCTCCCCTTTCCTCTCTCTCTCTCCCTCTCTTTGCACAGAAAGGAAAAAAAAAAAAAGACAAAAAAGAAAAAGAAGCAAAAGCAAAAGAAAAGCCATGACTGCTTTCCCACAATTCATCTCCCCCGCGCCATCTTTGTATTATTTCTAATTTATTTTGGATGTCAAAAGACATTGATGAAGATATTTTCTCTGGAGTCTCCTGC
This sequence comes from Shinisaurus crocodilurus, assembly GCA_021292165.1. NCBI lineage: Eukaryota > Metazoa > Chordata > Lepidosauria > Squamata > Shinisauridae > Shinisaurus > Shinisaurus crocodilurus. The sequence goes on from JAHFWL010000645.1 coordinate 1,259,942, forward strand.
CTCGCTCACCCGGCGCTTCCCGATGTGATCCGAGCGAGAGAGCTCCGTGCGCGCCCGCCCGAGCAGCCGAAACCACGATGTCTCGCCGCAAGCAAGGGAAACCCCAGCACTTAAGCAAACGGGAATTTTCACGTAAGTAAAAGCACCTCGCCACCCTGCCTTCTACCTTTTACAGCCCCCCTCCCTCTTTTTGCAAAATAATAATAATAATAATAAAAATAAAATAATAATAATAGAACATTAATTCATTCAATGAATTTTTATTTTTATCTGTTGCAAATTTCAACCTGGATCATTTTGTGCGTGCATGCATGCATGCACATATATATGCACATATATTTAAGTTTTGGAAGCAGCATGCAGAAAAAAAGCAGCAGCAGCTCACCTTCAAACTCACCCCCCCCCGCTCTCTTTTTGCATCGTTAGCACCTAGATTACTTTTCAAATAAGATCATCCTCTCTTTCGGCAGTCGCGCTTTCTCTCTCTTAAAGTTCCATTTATTTTCTCTCTTTCTGCTATAGATATTTTGCCGGAAGAGAGAGAGAGCGTGTGTGTGTGTGTGTGTGTGTATTGCGCGCGCCTGCAGCTTACAAATGAATTGCAACTTAAAAAAAGCAGGCAAAGACGTTTTTGCTTCTTTTGCTTTGCAAAAGCGAGAAAGAGAGAATCGAACGGCTTGAAGAAAGTGCGAAAGAAATGTGTTTGAATCGGAGTAGGTTCTCTTATTTTCACACGGATATAGAAAGATCACGATTAGGAGCGCCTTGTTGTATAGAAACACCCCCTTAAAAGAAAGAAGGAAAAAAAAAACCCTGCCTTGCTCCTTCCATGTTCCCCCCCCCCCGTTTTTGCAGACAGTAAAAGGTGCAAAAAGGGGACCCTTTCTTTTGTCTCCACTGGCGAGATCTTGGGGGTGGCGGTGGTGGGAGATCGTCCACCCCCACCCTTCTCGGCGTGTCCCGCTCCTTTCTCTCTCTCTCTCTCTCCTCACCCCCCCCCCCCAACTCCGCACAGCGAAAGGGCAAGGGAAGAGGGCAGACGTGGTGTCTGTTTTTTTGGCCGGAGATCGGCTGCTTTTCTCCGCTTGCACCGCCGCTCACCCCCCCCCCCCGCACGTCCCCTATCAACCGCCTGCTCTCTCTCTCTCTCTCCAGCCGTATTTTATCCCCCTCCCCTCTCAGCCCCCTAACTCTTCTTGGTTTGCAGAAACTTGGGCTTGCATGCGCGGAGCTCAAAAGGCAAGATCGGGGAGCGTGTTTTGCGTTGTGTGTGTGTGCGTGCGCGAGAGAGAGAGAGGAATTCCCCTCCTCTCCCTCGTACTATTTTTTGGAAGATTTTCAAAAAAAAAAAAAAAAGTGGAAGTGGATTTTGATTGGGAAAAATCTCGTGTCTGACTGTTTACAAGCGCCGCGTGTGCTGCAGAGTCGCTGCCAGCAAAACAGGCTCGGAGAACAAACGGGTTGCAACGGGGGGAAATGCATGCAACGTATATACCGACACGGCGCACGCAGCCTGTGGAGATTTATTATTATTATTTTTAAAAGGAGCCTAGATCCGATTCTGTTGTCTGTAATCACGATGAGGAAATGATTCTCTCTCCCCCCCCCTTCAATAATAACTAACAATCGTCCTCAATCTTAGTAACTTAAACGGGGATTTCCCCCCTCCCCTTTTTTTGTTTGAATGTTTGATTTTGAACATTTTTATTTAATTTTCTTTCCTTGCAACGGATCGGCTGCCTCTGTCTGCCTCCCAGCCAAGTCGTGCACAAAAGCGCGAGCCGCGCTTGCTTGCAAACACAAAAGGGAAGTCTGGTGTCGACTTGAGATGGTTGAAGGCGGGCGAGTGGTTTCGGCGGCGGTGTGGGTGGGGGGAGAGAGAGAGAGAGAGAGAGATGAAAAGTACAAGTTGGGTTTGCAAAAGAGAGAGAGAAAAAGGCATACGCACGCACACTCGGAGAGAAATGCATGCTTTTTTTTCGGCTGTTCGGTTACCCTTTCTTGAATTTGCAAGATGAAAGCTTCCCCAGCTTTGGCAAAAGTTTGCATTGCAACCTCTAACACTCCCCCCCCTACATTGCAATGCAAGCTAATGTCTGGTTTTTTTTGTTGTTGTTGCAACATCCACGTTTAATTGAAACCACCCACTAATAAAAGCCCCCCCTCCAATTGCATGGGATAAAGTTGCCTTTTTAAAAAAACAGACTCGTCGTACGTTATCTCCCCCCTGCCTGCCTGCCTGCCTCTTTTCTTTCTCTCTCCTTCCCTTTCCGGCTGTTTTCTTACTTTTTTGGGAAATGCAAAACGGTATGTTGTGTGTTGCAACATAACTGTCACACTTTGGGACGCGCCGCTATCGCCTTCCAAACACGTTGCGAGATTCTTTCGCCCTCCCTCCCTTCAGCCATACTGATAACCTAATTTGACTCTTATCTTAAACATGCCATCTTGGGGGGGGGGGGGAGAAAGAGAGGGTGAAGTGGTTGTTTTCGAATGGAAAGACATAAGATTTGCATCTAACAACCCCAGCCTTAAGCCCTATGTTCACCCCCACCCCAAATTCCTGGAAATCTAAACATTAAAAATAAAATTAAAAACACACAGATGTGTACATCTTTTATTTTTTTTTAAAGGAGGTTAGAAGAATCAGTACAGTTGCCATAGTCGTTTTATTTTTCCTGCCTCCCACCCCCAATTCTGAACCTTGGAGCTCAGAGTGGGGAAGGAGGGGTGTGTGTGTGTGTGTGATCTGTGTGAGAGTTGGATTAAAACAATTCTTTTCTTGCCTTTTTAAAAATAAAAATAAAAATGCAACTTTTAGCCACTAGGAGGCAGAGTGAGATCAAGAAAGCCCAACGAACTTGAACCTGATCGGTTTTGCTCACATCTTTTTTAATTTTCTACATTTTTCGTTTGGCAAAGGAAGGAGGGGAGGGGGTGAGATGTGGTGTGTGTAGAGATTTCTTTTCTCCTTCTCTTCCTCCCCCACCCAATAATTCAACCCCTCCTTCTTTGTTCTTAATTTTTTATCTTGTGTTGATGCTGGGAAAGGACCAAAATATCACACACCTTTACAAGCTTTCCTCCCTTATAGAGTCTCTCAGTTAAAGCTTTTTCTCTTGTTGTGATGCCTCCCCTTGAATAGCCCCCCCCCCCCAGAATTCTCGGTTGATCAGGAGGACTAACAACTTGGCACTTGGTTTTGCTCCTTCTCAAAGAAAGTTTTAAATATATAGCACTTTAGTGCAAAGCAATGCAAGTGGTATGAGACAGGAACAGCCTTCCCCAAATATTCGCTGAAATATATATTAAGACCCTTCTCTCTCTCTCTCTCTCTCTCTCTCTCTCTCTCTCTCACACACACACACACACACACCTCTTGTAGGTTGCTAACCAAGGAAAACTCTTAAGATGCCAGGATGTTAATTTATTTCCTGCGACTTTTTTCAGTTTGGGTTGACTTGCAAAGCATCTCCTTTTGTTTGGGTGGCTTGGTGGGGATCTGTTACTTCTCCCCTCCCCTGCCATATCCTCTTCCCCTCCTATTTGAAAGCTGATTGTTGCATTTGAAAATAAATGAATAATAACAGGGCTCTGTTTTTTTTGTTTTGTTTAAGTAGATCCAAAAGACAAGGGCTGGCCCCAGCTCAAAAGGCAGGGAAATACCTTGACTTGGATTTGCACGTGTGTTTGCATATGAGGTTTCCCTGCCTAACGCTTCACCCCCCACCCCCTCGTCTAAACACTACAAGCTCTCTCTTCCTTTTCTCCAGTCATTTTTGAATCCATCCTCTTCTCCTCTCTAGCTTGGCTTTCACATGTTTCTTCTGTTAAACTAATCCTAGGATACACTTGGAGGCAAACTTGAAACTGGGTTGCTGAAGGGTCTCTTTTTAATTTAAAAAAAAAAAGTTCACTTTTGGGTGTGTGTGGAGAAGATGTATCTAGCTGTCCTCCATCTTCTGAGACTGAGGCTTGATTGCTTGTTCTCGTTTCAAAAATGAAAGGCACATTTGCTAATCTAGAAAGTGCCTCTTCCTGCTTTTCCTCCTCTTTCCTCTGCTCTTTCTTTCTTCCTCCCACTTTTGGGAAAAAAGTGAAAACCTGTGGCAATACCAGGTTTTGTTTTTAAATTTAAACCTCCCGCCTCCAGATCACCTTCCTTGTAGGTTGACCTTAGAAAGAGCAGCTGTAAATACCTAGTTTTCTTAGGGATCCATTAATTTAAGTGGAAGGATTACATGCACACAGTATATTTGTAGGGGTGGCCACTGTGTTAAAAACAAAATCCAACATGCAAATAAGCAGCAGCAGCAGCAGCAGCAGCAATAATAATAATAATAATAATAATTGAACTAGATCTTTGTATTGTGCACCTGCCTGCAAATAACAGCAATACATTTTTGCCTCTGCATTCTCTACCTTAGGAAACCAAATGTTTTTTAATGAGCTCAGACTGTCAATCCTCTTTCGTATCATTCTCCTTAATTAGCAATCATTTACGTTAAGAGCACCCAAAAAATGTGGAGGGTATGGGTTTTATATCTGTACATTTGAATATCTTGTTATTTTCAAGAACTTTGCCTCCTATAAAATTAATTGGCTGAAATGCAGAGGTGTAATCAACAGCGCTTTTGAGTTGCCACTTGATTTGCTGGGTTTTTTTTTTTTTTTTTTTTTATGAGAATCCAACCTGGTTTCACAGGACTTTACAAGAAATCTCTTTCTCTCTCTCCCTCTCCCCTTTTCTCTGTTTTGGGTGACTACTGTATAGCTTGTTTTTTTTAACTGCCTGGAAAAAGGTTCTGATTTGCCTTTCTAAATCATATTACTGATTTCACAAACACATAGTGCCTAAAATATTACAATTAGGACTAATTGGTAAGCAGAAGTTGCTGTTACAGAGAAATATTCAATTGTTTTGGTGTTTTGTGCTCCAAAGTTTGCATGGAAATTATATCTATCGATATCGATATAGATCTATGTGCATGCTGGGACAACCTGTCCTTGTGCTGATTGCCACTTCGTCAAAGTGCAACCAGATTTTCACTCTCCCCCAAAGGAAAAAAATGCAGATATTGTAGAAGCACCCCTATTCTCAATCTCTCTCTCTCTCTCTCTCTTTTGGACTACTAACCAGTAACATATGTGTTACTGTCAATACGTTATCTTTGGTCAAAAGATGTAGATGACAATCCCCCCCCCCCCCATGTGCTGAAGACTTTTCATTATGAGAATATAATCTCCATATTTCTGTAATGGACCTTACTTTAAATTAGGAGTAATCTTGGAGACAAGAAATAATTGAATAGAATACATAGGATTATTGAATGTCTAGAATTATAGCAGGGTTCTATTTGGAGTCAAAAGTACAAGAGCTGCAGACCTCTTAAAATATTATGTCGTGCTGTACGTTTGGGAATTACTCTAGATCCCTCATACTCCAAATATTCTGCATAGATAGGACTGAAGTAATTTTAACCTGAGCATGGTGTATTTTGTGTGTGTGCACTTTATCAAAATCTGTTCCAATATGGTGCAGTCAAATTAAAATCTATTTTTTGATTCTCTGTGGCTTTAAGTTCATTAAACGTGAAATTGGCCGCATGCTAAAGAAGGTCAGGCTGATTAACTGTTGAGGTGTTGCATCCTGCCACACTTTCCTTAACTGGCAGCGTTTGATATTTTGTAAGAATGCTATTCCACATCCGTTTGTAGTTGTAAGAACTAGATGGCAGCTATAGGGAAATACACCCCAGGCTGGATTTTTCGTCTTCTTTCTCTCTCCCTCTGAAAGGTTGGAATCATGAATGCTACATGGATCTTTTTGCCAAGATAATTCAACAGAAAGTAACAAAAAGTGAGACAGAGAGCGAGCGAGCGAGCGAGCGAGCTTACTAATATGGTTTTGCCTTGTTAAACTATCCACTGGCAAGTGTGTGTGTAGAAACAGGCTCTTAATGGAGCTTTCTGGAGCTTGTTCAGGAAATTAATCACCTCTGACAACATTAGGAAAGGTACTTCAAATCCAAAGAAAAGACTTACCACTCTGGTTATGAAAGCTAGAATTCAGTCGTCTTTATACTGGCTTTTAACTTATGAAGGCCACCAGTGCTAATACGTTTTGAATGATTGGGGCATTCCTTTCTGGGGTGTGGGGGACCACGCTGACAACCCCACCTCAGGCTTATTTTCTTAGATTTCCAGAAGCATTTTATTTCCCCAAATTGTAATTAGCAGTTGCCAGTAAATTGGAGATATATAATTTATTTTCTAAGTGACATGATTGAAAATCAGTGGTGTGGTGTTTTTTTTGTGTGTGTGTTTTTTTTAAACACACACAATAGAAATGAGTCAGTTTATCGAATCAATTGCAGATTGTCCTGCTTGCCTGTTTTAGAGAACTGCTGTTGGAAATTCTGTGTATCCCTACATGTATATGACACAGAAACACACGTCCTGGTCAGCTGCACGACTGTTTAGGTGCCGTGTGTGCCAGCCGACAGGTAGGCACAGGCAGTCCTTTTCATAATCTTGTCATGATTTTGTATTCATGTGAACACACACACACACACACTTAGGCAAACCTGCATCTTAAAGCAACGCATCCATTGGAAACATATGATGTTGACGTGAAGAAAATAAGCACACGTACAGATTTGCAAAGAACGAAAGAAAACATCAAAACATAACAAACCCCCCCCCCCCCCAGTGTCCATGGGAATACGAGCTGATAGGTGTTTTTTTTAGCCTCGTTTTTGGATTGCTTACTTAGTAACAATATAACACCCCCCCCTTCCATGGTTTTTTTTTTAAAAATTCATTCATTGTTAATTTGAAAAAAGCAGATTTCCCCGGGCCTTCTACGAAAGAGGGAAAGGCAGAGAGAAAAGGAGACTGAGAAGCTCATCTTCTCCATTATCCACGTTATAACTGCTTTTCCTTCAGACATAGGACCCTGCTCGGCATTGCTGATAAATTCGTTTTCCTGTTGAATGACAACATGTCATAAAGGGGAAGCTCTCTTGCTGTCTTGCAGTCAGGATTGGACTGGCTTATTCTTGTTTGTCTTTAAAAAAATTAATAATAATAAAAGCATGATAGGCCTTTAAAATGAGGATATGTTTGATGCCCTTTGTTTTAAGGAAGGGTCTTGATGCTATTAATGGAGTGCCTCGTGTCCTCTGTTGAATGTAGTGGATGTCCCGTCCCCCAAAGTGCCCCCAGCACCGTGCTAGGTTAGAGGTGAGATTGCATAACTTTCCCATATTCCTGATTTTTTGAAAGTTTGGCCCACGGTGTGCGAGGGTAGGGCAAGTCGCCTCCCCGCTCCCCCACTTCTGCTCTTTCCGACCCTCTGAGATTCCTGACAGTTGCTCTCTTTGTTCTCCCAATTGCAGCCGAACCTATTGAAGCCATTCTTACGGATGACGAACCGGATCATGGTACGTTGGGAGCTCCAGAAGGGGACCACGACCTCCTCACGTGTGGCCAGTGTCAGATGAACTTCCCTTTGGGGGACATCCTTATTTTTATTGAGCACAAACGGAAGCAATGCAACGGCACTCTTTGCCTAGAGAAGGGTGTGGATAAGTCCCCTTCGCCCTCGCCGAGCGAGCTGAGAAAAGCATCCAATCCTGTGGAGGTTGGCATCCAGGTCACGCCCGAGGATGATGATTGTTTGTCAACGTCATCTAGAGGAATTTGCCCTAAACAGGAACATATAGCAGGTAAATCGAAGTGATGGGGGGGGGGGGGGAGAGAAGAAAGGAAGCAATGGGTCATTCAGGGGGGCCCCTGTGGAAGTCTGCCGTTTCGCAGACGGCCTGTTCTCTGAAGTTTCGTTCTGCCAGTTCACGAGTTAAATATGAACCTTTTCTGTTTATATGAAGCATGCACACGCACATACGATTTCCTTATGGCTATCTGTAGAATCACGAGACTTGTGCCGCACCACTGAATAAGTTTCTGGCTGCTCTCTTTTCACATTGTTCGTGTTCCACACCTTTTCCTTTTTGACTCTAGCTGGCCTAGGTGTGGTCACCCAAAAGGGCAGTCGAAGGGGGAATTGGTCCCCCGCCCTGGCTTGTGTCTACGTTCTCAAGTGCTCCCGCTTCATATTTACGGGTGGGAATATGTCAGCACAGCATGGACGTAGCTCCGCTTTGTGCTTCGTGATCGTGTTTTAAGGTGGCTACGCTGGTGTTACACCAGCCTTTCCCGCAGCAAATGTGATGGACAGGCGTGTATCCCTATCCGTGCAGCGAACGTGTGCCGGGGGGGCGGGGGGGGGAGAGATCTGGTGGGCTGCTCCTCCCTGGCGCATGTCCCCAGTGCGTTTAGGGACGCGTGCGCGTGTGTCCGTTGGCGCGTTATGTTTTTGCTGCGTGAAACACAGGTGCAACACCAGGGCGGCAGTGCGAAATACGCTTCCTTTGGAGGGTGTAAAGCGGACTGCAGGGTCGGCTGTGTCTCTTGTTCCTGGCTCAGTCCTGCTTGTGGTTCCTTGGATCCAGAGGCCCATAGAGCTCCCTTGCACCTCCCACCCAGCCCCAGAAATGCACCCCCCCCTCCACAAAACTTTAAGCTCGTAAGAGAATAATCTTCATTGGCCTTCTGGTTGGAGCCCTTTTCCAAGCCTGGACTTCGTTAGTGCCAGCTTGTCAAAGCAGAGATGAAGCCCACCACGGGGGAATCCCCCCCCCACCCCACCCCCAGTGTTTAGACAGCTAAAACCTCAGCCTGTTCTCAGCGATCTATGCACACAATTCATTATAGGGCACCAAAGGCTCCCAGAAACGCAACATGTCCGCTCCAACACTCCTTTTGTTCCATGGCCGCTGTACCCGTGCCTGCTGGAGCTGGTTGCGCAGCCTTTTAAAAATGTTTTTTTTTCCTTTTTAATTATAGTTTCCTGCAAGCTCAGGGTGGGGGAGAGGAAGAAGGGTTAACATCCCCCAGCCTGCGATCCATATTGGCTGTCACTGCGTGGGTTGTAATTAAAGGCAGCCCCTTGGCGAAGTGACACGGCTGACCTTGACTTTAAGATGCCATTTCCACTGCCCAGGCCAGAATCGAGAGGGCACTTTCAGAGGCGCATTGGCTTGCTTATTCGAAAAGTTTAAGGGCATGTTGGAAATTTCAAAAGGTTGGTTTGACAGGGGAGGAGGCTTCTCTCCGCAATCTTCCCTCCTCAGCCAAATGATAAATGTCCCCCCCCCCCCGCGCTGTCTCTTGTCTCTGATGTGGTTTTGACAGATGTATCTTGATTTTCTTCTGCGGCTTTACACCGCCGCATGTCACCCATACAAATGTCCAAGGAGGATTGGATTTTCGGGCAGCGGCACAAAACCTCAGTGCGTAATTAAGGGAAAATCAAGTAAAATGAAAAGTAACGATGCCATTCCCTGTAGTTAATAATTAAAAAAAAATAAGCGAAGGAAAAAGATTGGCAAGAGGCGTCCAGTATGCTGCGGGGTGTGTGTGTGTGTGTGTGTGTGAAAGAAAAAAAAAAAAGCAACAGCGAAGGAAAAAGACGTACTAACGCCGAGAGGTCCGTTAATTCCGCAAGGCTAATAAGGCCAGTGATCGTTGCTAGTATGCAGATGGAAAACAAGCCAGCTTTTATTTTGTCCTTCAGTACTGCTTTAAAAATATGCAGCACCAAAACTGACATAGATCTGATAAGCATAAGGGAAGGCCAGAGCAGTTAGCATGAAGTATCACTTGCATTATTGTTTTAATAGCCTCGGGGATGTTGTGGTATTAGGAGAAGAACTGTGTGTAAGTCACATGTATTCCCTCTCACCCACCACCCACCCACTCCTGATTCATACGCATTACGCATATGCATCCACAACCTCAATAAGGGAGGAATTCACGTTGGCATAGCCCAGTTAACATCGGTGGGTATGCTGCAGAGTAAGTGGCCTATGGGCTGGAACTGATGGACACTCTCCATTCTGTCTCTTCTCTCTGCCCCCCCCCCCAAATGCAGTAATTAAAATCAACTTTGCATATATATGGCAGGCTCTACTAGAGCCGAAACGAATCTGACTGCAAAGCTTGCTAAGTTTTTTTTTGTTGAAATGTTATACTTTGAAATGTGTAGCTCAGGTTTTTGGCAACGGACTTTGAAAGTCAGGGTGTCGTTTGTGTCTGTGGATTTTGCAGGGTGGGTTGCTATCTTTGGTGGCGTAGTAATTGTGTGTGTGTGTGTGTGTGTGTGTGTGTGTTCAGGTGTGAAGGAATATTTAGATTTCAGTGCCAATTTTTTTTTAATCTTTGGCCACCCAAATTTAGAGTCAGGACATAAATGAAGCAAGCCCTGAAAATGACAGTATTGCTCAGAACATCCCCCAAAGGCAAAACTTTAACTTGCCAGTTTGCAATTCACTGGAATTTTTAATTCGGACGAATTCTTGCTTTGGCTTGCAAATATGTATGGATGCGTGGCCATGCACGTCGCTTTATGCCTTTGTTGTATGCTTTCGTAGAACTTTCGTGGCCACTCGTGTATCAGTCTTGTAATTCTGTTGGCTCTTCTGAACAAAGGAAGACACAGAACAAGGAAGGAAATATCTTTCTACCAATCAGTCTCAAACTTCCAGGTTACACAAGATTCTTCCTCAGTGGTAGGTAATAACACGTGTGTGTGTGTGTGTGTGTGTGTGGTTGTATGCAGATTCAGGATAAGGATCAGCTCTGGATTTGATTTTTTTTCTTTGAATATGTGCCAGACGAAGCGTTCTGTGTAATTTGAAGGCTCCCATCCACTACTTTAAAAATTAGATTGCCTAGTAAAAGCTTCTCCCTCTGTCCCCTTCCCCCCGCTAAATTAACAGCAACTTTAAACTATTTTAATTCCAGTTATGCCTCGGTGTAGCCTGTCATAAAAAGCATAAAGTTCCGTCCCCCCCACCCAAATTTCTGATTGCAGTTCCCATGAGCTTGGCTTTATATGTTTATATGTGAAGAATACAACCCAGCTTTCCTTCTCTGAACTTGAGCAACCTTTCTCTATCTTCCAAATTCGACACTATATGTATTTGCCGAATGTCTCCCGCATAACCCCTCGTCAGAATCAGAACTATTCTACATAAGCAACACTCCTGTTGGTCCAAACTTCTGATTATCTTAGGCTTCGTTTGATCTTCCCGACCACTCGGTTAAAGAAGAATAGTACTTTAATAAACGGTGAGGACGCCAATCGGGCAGGCAACATTTGTGTGTGCGTGTGTGTGTGCAGATGTGTGTGTGTATAAGGGTGCTGGGAAGCAAAGCGGCAGAATGAATATCTTATCTCTAGTATGTAGGTTAAGCTGCTGCCATGTAAATGTGCGGCACTGACCGTTACGTCACACGGTGTCCGCTTTCTGAACGGGAATGAGGTGTGTTAGTGAAGCCAGAGCTTTCCGGAAGGATTTTCTGTTCTTCTGTCTACTGCCGGCATGCGAAATCACCAAATATGGAGGGGCCCTTCCGTGATGTAATGCAGTATTTACATATCGAACGTCTCTGTTTCAAAGACAGAACGCAGCGTCTGTCAAGCAAGTATGAAGAAGGAGGTGGTGGTGTGGAACCCCAGCAAAGACCTTCTCCGTAGCCAGGGCCACTAGGTTGGTCATTTGGTCCAAGTTGTAACAGAACGGCACGAGAGGAGATACGGCTCCGGCCTGTGTGTGTTGCTGAGGCGAGTAGGCAGTTAAGTAAGTTGCGCGCAGGTGTAAAGCATGCAGGGTGGTCATCCTCCCTAAGGCTGGCGTGCTGTGATTTGATTGTCAGTGGCTGGCGTATCACTTTCGACAGAAGCAGTACACTCTTCACTCTTTTTATGTGTCATCGCAGAAGCTGGTGATGGGTGATTTCGGGCCCCCAGTTTTGGAAATGGGGAACTCGGGCTGGAGGTGTGTTCAGAGCTGAGAAGGGATAGGAGTTCCGGTTTCCCTGCTCTTAAGGCCAGCATTCTCTCAACTGGGCTTAGGACTTGGGGCCACTGTAGTGCTAATAATACTTAGTATTTCTTTAGTGCTTTCAGATATTCAGAGCTCTGAAGAGACGGTTGTAAGATGCTTTCAGCCATCTTCTCTCACTCTTTTGCAAAGAGCTTACAGAGCGAAATCCTAATATCTCAGGATAAGCACAGTGACTGAGGTTTGGTTGAAAGCCAGAGGGATCCATATTCTGGAGCTGCGAAAACAAACCGTGCCTCTCACTGGCTAATATCTGCCGTTCCTTTAATCCTTGACTCCAGCCAGTGTGCATTGAAACTGAAATTGAAATCTTCAGTCCTGATTTTTTTAAATCGATTGGTTAATATTTATATCCTGCCTTTAGTTTTTTTTTTTTTTTTTTTTTTAAAGAAAAACCTAATACAGTCATGCCTTGGATTGAGAGCATAATTCGTTCCGGAAACGTGTTTGTAATCCAAAACACTCTGATATCAAAACGAAATCCCCCCCAAAAAATTTGTGCAGAGATTTTTAATTTAAGCCGTACTACAGTACTTGTATTGCAAGACGATGCTTGTATATCAAGTAAAAAAAAAATTAAATGTTTAAAAATTTGCTTGTCTTGCAAAACGCTCTCAAACCAAGTTACTTGCAATCCAAGGTATTACTGTATAGGTAACACAGACAGCAATAAATAAATAAATAAATAAAATACAGTTGGTTCCAGAGATCAGTTGCACAAGCGAATGTCCGCTCGCATGAGGCTGGATGTCACCCCATGTCACTTCTTTGTCCCTGGATAATCCTGGTGATGCAAGTAGTCAAAATACTCCCTTTGCAGATGGAAGACTGGGTTAGCATCTCGCCCAAGGCCTCCCATCGGGCCTTTGGCTCTGGCAGCATTGGGATACAGGTCTCCTAAGCTCATCCGACATCCAGCACTAGCCACGCTGACTTCTTATGGATGCTTTTGTGCTTTGGTTTATAAACCTTTGCCCTGATCAAGCACTCTGTGCTGGGAGCGAGAGATACCGATGCTCCCCCCACTTGCCAGGCCTTCCTTGGTTACTTAATGGAAGAAGTTGATCGGTGCGTTCACTTCATCTGCTCCCTCTGTTGAAATGAATGGGGCGGTTTGCATTTTTGGTTGAGAAAAACAGATGGGGGGGGGACATGATGGAGTTTTATACACTGATGCACGGCATGGAGAAAATGGATCGAGAAAACCCAGGGTTATCCAACAGAATTGCTAGGCGGCAGATTTAAGACAGACAAAAGAAAGTTCTTCTTACAAGTGGTAAATGTGAGGGTGATGGCCTGTAGCTTTAGATGGCTTTCAAAGGGGATTAGGCAGATTCGTGGAGGATAAGGCTATCAATGACTACTGGTCATGATGGCTATATGTAGTCTCATGGTCAGGGAATAGTGCCTGTTGCTTTCATGTTCTTTCAGTGGGCCTGGTTAGCCACCGTGGGGAGGAGGATGCTGGGGCAGATCGACCTTTGGTTCACCCCAGCAAGGGCTCTTCTTATGCTTGAATGCATGCGCAAGAACTCTGGGTATGCATGGGAGCATATGTGCGGAACATTCTGGATTGTGATATTTTTCTCTTGACATCTACTCACGGTTTAGGCTTAGAATTGACCATGTTTCATAGTTTCTTCTAGAGTTCACGAGAAACTGAGGGTACACAAAAGGAATCAAGGTTTCTCTCCCCCCCCCCCATTCCATCAATACATTCTGTCAGCTTTTCCCAACTTGGTGCCTTCCAGGTGTGATGGACTGAAACTCCCGATCATTCCTAGACAATATGGCAGTCCCAACATATCTTGAGGGCACCAAGTTGGGGAAGGCTGGATTATGTAACTTAGGTGAGATCAAGGGGGTGTGGGTCGTCGTCTCCCCCCCCCCCCCCCGAGAAGGTAGAGGTCCCTTTTCATTTTAAAAAGTCTCATTTTGTTCCTCCCTGGTGGTTTTAAGTGAATCCAAGACAAATTTTGTCACACCATTGGGCTAACGTTTCAGACTAGTCGGAGCAGCGTTCGTTGATTCCTCGCCATTCTCAGTTTTGGAATTTCTAGTGAAATGAACATTCCATCTTGCGGGTTAAGCCGTGGGTGGGAGTGTCTAAGCAGGATCAGGCCTGGTTATTACTTGGATGGGAGACCCCTCCTCCAGTTTCCTGCATTGAGCAGGGGGTTGGACTCGATGGCCTTGTAGGCCCCTTCCAACTCTATGATCTATGAAAAGGCTCACTGTGGAAAGGGTGTGGGTTCATTGGGGTGCTTGGGAAGAATGGCTGCGCATTCCATTTTTCAGGCCTGCTGATCTTTGCAAGAGTCTGCTTTACCATTGTGGAAAAGAAAAAGAACGGTTTCCTGTGACCCTCCGGAAGAATGCTCTGTAACAACGTAAGAATGGGTCCAGTTAAGAATTCTGCAGTAAGGCGTTTATTGTCCCATGTTCATATTAAATATGGATACTCACTGAGCCATTTTCTAGTCAATAAGCTTGTGTGTTACAGTGAAAGGCTATCTTCCTAGGATAAATAATGCTTAGGGTTCATTGCTTTGAAATAGAAACAAGCTACTGAGTCACTGGGATATACTGTGAGATGATGCATCCTTTAATTCTTTGGTCTCTCTCTCTCTCTCTCTCTCTCTCGTTCTAGAATAGATTGAGGAAAGCTAGAACTGTCGTTGATGTGATATTTCGACAGCTCATTGCACAAACACTAAATTCTCCCTCTTCCTCCCTCCCTCCTTGAATGTATGTGTTCATAATCTAACCGAAAATTAAGACATGTGTGTGTGTTTTTGTGTGTTTGTCCTGTAAGGCATCTTTTTTTTTTTATCAGTGTTTCACAGCCACTGACCAGCAGATACCAATAGTTTGATGATGTGGAGGGTGAGGCGTGGCAGGCAATTTTGGCTTTTGCTACCCTGAAAGATAGGATAATCCAGTTAGTACTGAAAACTGATACTGTATCCTGCAGTGTTGTTGAGTGCTTCTCTATTAGGCTGATGCAGAGCCCAATAGAGGTGAGAGAAGCAGGTAGATAGATGGTGAGATACACGGGCAAGACGCAGATTCATAGCTAAGTAATCCACCTCTGTTATTGTTTAGCAGTCTGTTCATTATATAAATTTTGTATGGCATAAAGTGGTGAGGGAAAGGGATTCCAAAGTCTGCTATGCTCCACTTGTAGCTCCTTGGATTGTAATTGTGTGTGTATACACACACAGACACAGACACACACACACACACACGTATATATATATATATATATGTGCGCGCATGCGCATATATGCACACATGCATTTGTGAATAGGTCCTGTATAAGCTGTTGAACAGAGAGAGTCCCTTTAAATCATGATGGTTTTTTTGGTAACATAGTTCTCCATACAAACCCAGTCATGCCCTTTCCAAGTCATAATCTGTCGGGGAAATCAACCCAGTGTGATGTGAGCCTTCTGCAATGAAAAACGTTTTTTTGCGTTTGTTTTGCCCGCCTATATCTCAATTAAATGGATTAGGTGCAGAACTGGCCCAATTGCCATTCTAATTTTTGTGGGTGTGCAAATGGTAGGTTTTTTTTTTTTTTTAAAGATGATTGCAACTCTGTGGGATTGAAAATTTTAGATTTTAGAATTATATAGTTGCCGTTTGAATGGCCAAGTGGGAAGCAGTCCTAATGACCCCAAACCTTAACCAATCTTGCTTAATTGAGGGGGGCACACAGGAGATGACCTCAGGTTCATTAAGGCTGCTACAAACTGGAAAATTTGGATGGGATCCCCCACAGGCTTCTCCTCCTTAAGAGGAATGCTTCCTCCATGTGTGCTGTATTTGTAAATAAGATACAGGAAAGGTTGCAAACTGGCGGGCTGGCTTTTTTTCTTTTTTGTGTGTGTCAAAGCACAATGTCAGAGCAACTCTTTCCAGGACAAATTGTAAATAGAACCGTCGGGACGATTGCACGACTGAACTACAGAAGCGCCTTTCTTTCTGTTGCTGGACTGTTGTCAGAAGACTTTGGAAAGCTTAATTAAACCCAGAGGCCTGCTTGGATGTGAAATGTTCTTACAACGAGCAAGGAGACGCAGTGCTGCGTTGCAGGCGATCCCAACATTTTTGGTTTTATTATAATTTATTTATTAAAACTTTTTTTAAAAAAACAACAACAACAACCCAATGCTCTTCATCCTTGCATATTCTCCCATCCTCTTGGCGCACCAGTGTGACGATCGGCTGCTGTTCTGATACAGCGCATGCGGCGGGGAACGGGAGAGGTGCACGTGTGGCATAATTTGGCGCGTGCGTGTGTGCTTCTTCATGTTTCTTTTTCTCAAGTGGTTTCGGAGAAAGTTCCGTGCGTCCAGCATGCTCATCCTTTGTGGGAGTGCTTATGTGAGTTTCTCTCTTTCCCTCCCCTGTTCCAGATGATTGATGTGAAAATGGGCGGTTACTTGAAACACAAATTTCCGCACTACCCTAAAGAAGGAAAACAGCAGCAGGCAGACAACTTTCCTTCTGACTGCGCATGACAGCCTCCCTCGAATTAAACCAATTTCTTCTCTCCCGCTAGCTGTATCAT
Source organism: Shinisaurus crocodilurus (assembly GCA_021292165.1). NCBI lineage: Eukaryota > Metazoa > Chordata > Lepidosauria > Squamata > Shinisauridae > Shinisaurus > Shinisaurus crocodilurus. Next base: position 1,276,490 of record JAHFWL010000645.1, read on the forward strand.
TTAGCATAGGGATTAGGAATACCGTTTTGGCCTCTTTCTTCCTCTCTTTCTTCTTGCGAGCATGTGGCATTTAATTGAGGCACACCCCATGAGGTGAAATATACCTGGATGCAATATATATATATATATATATATACACACACACACATACGTATGTATATGTATATATGGTTGACTGAATAGGAGGAATGAGCAGGAACATATTGAGAGGTGGAAAATAATTTAATAAATGCCAGGCCTTGTATGGCTGGACTTGCTTAGACAATAAAAAGATTGATTTATGGGGGCTCAGCCAGGGACGTTGGAGGAGGAGAAGGTGTGTGTGTATGTGCGTGTGCGCCTGTGTTTGGTTGGAAGTGATGAGAGTAAAGTGCCAAGGGATAAACAAAATATTTTTGATCAAAATGAAGAGGCAGGAAATGATTCTTTTGTGGAGGTTTCCCCCCTTAATGTTGTTAAAACAGAATGAAACTATTTCAGCTCTGTGAAATACCAAGAACCCACATTCTTTGTGCGTTTCTTTCAGACAAAAACAAGAACCACCGTGACATGATAATTTGAGACAGTGCATGTGAAATATGCATGCGTTTGTCACTTAGAATATGAGGAGACCTTTGGACAAAATTCACTTTCAGACCTCATTTAGCTATATACAGTGTTGAACAGTAAAACAAGCTCACTCTTTCGAAAGCAGATCGGGGTGACAAAAAAATCTGACATTAAAAAAAGCAAAGAAAAGCATAAGGTTTTATTCTTCAGTGCCTCTTTTCAGCAACATTTCTATTTGAAGGAGTGTTTTGTTTATAGTTGGCCACATGTTTGGATGTGGAAATGGAGAGATTTTATTACATTTCACACAATACTCAGGAACAAACCCAGGTTTACTACTATATACACCCTCCACTGGCAGCGGCAGATGCCTTGTCAGCCTATTTCCCTGATGGGTTTACCTGTATATAAAAGTATTTTCAAATACCTGCTCATCAGGCTGGCAATTAGATTTTTAGGAGGACACTCAAAACATTTTAGGAGTACATCTTAAAAACAAAAAGTAATGTGTGAAGAGGTTCTGTAGAATATTCCAGATTGCTTTGTTTATCGCCTAGAAAATTGCAGTTGTATTGTGCATAATGTGCCCACCAAGTTATTTTTTTTCTATCGGTCATGCTACTGTAGATTAGGAATATCTTGTGTAAATAATATCGGAGCGTTCGTTCAGTCAATTTTAATCTCTCCTTTGTTGTTTTCTTTGTTGATCCTTAAAAACAACAACCCCAAACCCCCCACCTTCAATTCTCTTTTCTGCAAGGTTCTGGATCAGATGAACACTGATAATGTGCCTGAACTTTATAGAGCAGCCAGTGGATAACTCAGCCAGAGTTCATTTTTAAGTCATTTTTGTGCTTAGGTGTTTCAGGTGCGAGCTGAAACACTTGGTATTTCACAAGACCATGGGATCTCTCATTACAAATTAATTATGCTCCATTTACAGATGGAACACACTGGAATAGATACTATAATCAGGTGTTGTATTCCAATATTCTGCAATCCCAAGCAAGCACAAAAATTGGTGTTGAGCACACAATTCAACGTTCTGCGAACCGTATCTTTCATTTTCAAAATGAAAAAAAATTACAAAAAAAAATAAGTTTCTAGCCCTTAAGGACATGAAGAAGAGTCATTTCCTGGTGAAATCTCAGATGCTTGAACAGGAGAGTTTGAACAGAATTTTCAGTGGTTATGTCGTAGGTCCCATTATAGTTCCTTGTGACTGCAAAATGAATACATAGATGCAAATTCACCTTGTTTGCATAAAGTATACAGTATTCAGATTTTATGAACGCAAAATGTGGATTACCTGTGTGCACAGAATTTTAATTCTACATAGCTATGCATTTTAAGCGAGGATAAGGGTGTTTTGGGAATATATGCCTCTTTGCCACGAGCGTAGCCTACTGGATCATGCATATTGGCGCTGGGGGAGATCATAAAGTCTGTATGGAAATATAAACACATGTACTTGGGAACAAACTTTGAGAAGGGATGCTGGTGTCTGTTTCTGTGGTTCTAATAATTGAATGACTGTGTAGGCCTAGGAGAGGCCTGTGTGAGACTTCTTGCTGCCTATGGTGAAGGATGCAGTGGCACCCCCTCCCCCATTCCACATACAAAAGCTGGCCAGATTGGCAGCTGAATTTGACTTCGACACTGGCTACGGAACAGCGTCCTCTGCTGTACCAGAGGGCAGTAGCTCCCTTGCAGGTTTGAGCACCTTGGGCAAATGTCCTGTCTGCCCAATGGATGGGCTGGCCTGGTGGTGGGAAGAAGTTAGGTGCAGTTTATTCTTCAGGGAGGGTGAAGGGGTGGCAGGAATTCTCTGCCCCTACCCAGATTGAAAGTAACTTGATCTGAGAGCGTTTTGCAAGACAAGCAAATTTTTTAAAATTTTTTTGACTTGATAAACAAGCAAGGTCTTGCAAGACGAGTAGTGCAGGGATGTAACCGCTCGCCTCGAGCGGGCGTAGCGGACCGAAATCAGCGGCTTACATACTTCTCCTCCTCCTCTCCATTTGATCCTCACAACAACCCTGTGAGTTAGGTTAGGCTGAGAGTCAGTGACTGGCCCAAAGTCACCCAGTGAGTTTCATGGCTGAGCGGGGACTAGAACCCGGATCTCCCGAGTCCCAGTCCAACACTCTAACCACTACGCCAAACTGGCTCTCAACCACTACAGCATCTGTAGCATCTTGCTGTACATTTTCTGTTTTCCCGAAATCAGTGGGTTGGATCCAGACTGAGTCATGCGTAGAGTAGGCCCATTGAAATCCATGGGAGGAATTAGTCATGACCCACTTTAGTCCCATTGATTTCAGTGGGTCTACTACTTTAAGCACGACAAAGTCTGTATCCAATCCTTTGACCCTCCCTTCCAAAATATGTACCACCACACTGCAGTTGGGTTGAGGGAGGGGGTTTGATATTCTTCCTGCCAGGCACAGGAATTTTCTTCAGATGGGAAGTTGACAAGGTGTTCATATTGATGCCCAAATTACCACGGGGTGAGATCTCTCGCCTGGGGTTAGCTTTGTTACTGATATCACCCTGCCGTGCAGTAAGGAGGATTTGACCACCCATTAGGGGCTGGCGTGTGATTAAATGCCTTCGTAGAACTTGTAGCAGAATGGTGCTCTGGACTCAACTTGGCCTTAAAGTCTTAAACTCAACCGAGGCTCACCTTTGTGTCGAAAAGCCCGACCTTTGCGGGGTGGGCGGGGGAAAGATCCCTCTTTCCCAGACGCTGTGGCCCTATTTTGAGAAGCTACTTTCTGCATTAGGAACATCCGTTTCCCATCCATTTTAGTATGCAGAGGTGCTCTTGATGTTTGCTGGTACCAGAGTTTGCTGGTAGCAGCCTTTTGCTCTGCTCCTCCCTGCATTTTAAAAACTTCTTTCAGGGAGGGGTGTGTTTTGCTGCTCCGGGGTGGGGTGACCCACCCAGGGCCAGCCCCTCAGCACGTCCCGTTCGCCCCCCCCCGTCCCGAGGTGCTGCCGAGTCGGGTTAGCGAGGGCAAGGATTGAGGTATGCACGAGCGCGTGTGTTTGTGTGTCTGCGTGGCGGGGAAGGTTAGTCCCGATCCCTGCGGGGAATATGTGCTCTTCATTTGCCTTTACAATTGGAGCACCTCGGAGTGGCTTTCGGGTATGAGCTCAGATGGGCGCATGTAAATATCCTGTCAGATGCAACCCAAGGAATATTAATGTCGCTTCACCACCGCACTATAATAAAGCTGTACACAGCAGGCTTAATATGGAGGCAGCCTGGGGAATTGTAGAAGACTTAAGGTAGCCTAGAATGACAGCAGTGGAAAAATGTTCAATATGGCAGATTTTCCATGGAGTTGTCGTTCCCCCCCCAATGATCTGAGGTAAAGCAAAATCACTCCCCCCCCTTATTTTATATAGGACTGGGGCCTTTTCTCCCCATTCTTCATCCCCCCCTTTAATCTCTTAACAAATGGATGTAGAGATTTGCAGAGAGAGAATGTGGAGATGGCCCTGATGAGAAGTACCTTCCTGTTACTTGTCGAAACCTTTCCTTTTTGCCCAAGAATTGCCACACATTAATTCTTAAAGGCAACAACCCTTCATCTGATTGAAAACAAAGGGAAGTGCAGTCCACCTATGTTGTGTCTGCCGTCTCTTTTGACCCCCACCAAAAGAAACAACCCAATCCTTACAATGGGCTGGGTTTGTGTGTGTGTGTGTGTGTGTGTGTGTGTTTGTACATTTGCAACAAAGCTCCATTAAAATGTATATTTCTTTACTTGGGGAGGGGCTCTTGTGGAACCCCCCCTTTTTTCAATTATGCCTTCATTTAACAGAATCAACAGCTGTCAGAACCAGTTGTTTTAAAGCTAGCAAAATGTAGGAGTGGGATGAAAAGGAGGGTGCCCCCCCACCCCTTCCAGCAACTATATACATTTCTTAAATGTTGGGAAAAAATGAGGTATCACTTGTGAGATGCTGACTGTGAAGTTTTCAGACTGTGCTTAGAGGTGTCTGTTCCCTCCCCTGGAGAACTGGGCTAGGTAATCTGATGCAATCCTTTCGGAAGCTCTACCTGTACAGGGGTTGCTGTTTTCTATATTGAAAGAGTCCGTGAAACCCAGATTTGGATCAGGTGTGTGTGTGTACATATATCCCTTGACTATGCAGATTAAATATTATTTCCCCCCCCAATCAAGATAACAAAATAGCAGTCTTGGCATCAAGAAAGCAATTGGATTTTAATCTTCCTGTGATATTACTGGTGAGGAGAAGCTCCTTTATGCTGGTGCCTTTGCCGATAGGCGTTGTCGGAGTGTTATTTTGCTACAAATCAGCATCACTCCTTGAATTCACCCTGGAATAGTCGAATGTTGAATATGACGATGAAGAGATGCCCAGGGAGAGCTGGTCAGTTATAAACAATGAGTTCTTGTTTATACGCTCTCTGTTCTTTAATGCCACTGCTAAATGGTAACACTGACAATTTGATCTTGGAGAGTGTGTGTGTGTACACCTGCTTGATTGAAATGAGCCCTCTTCTACTCCACAGACAAGAATTATTTTTAAACAAACAAACAAGCTAAAAATAAAGGCCCCAATAGCACCAGGAGCTCCATTATAAGAAACACAAATTCTAGAGCTTTTGTCTGCCTGGGAGCTTGAATTTTGGGTTGGTAGCTTCAACCAGCAAGGTTTAATTAGCAAGGTAAAGCATAATTAGTACTGCAAGCTTTAATTGACGAATCGATGTGATTAATCAATGAAAGCTGTAAGCACAGATTAAAATTCCCCACCAGTTAATCGGTACGGCTAAGGAAAAGTTGTAGGACTTTTGGATGGCTGCTTCTTTGTGGCCTACACTGATGAACAGGGTCCATTCCACACCAAATTTGATGAAAACGGAACTTCAGCAACGATGTATTTTTCTTTCTTCCAGTTCATTAGCCAATAGTTTCTCTTGCACGCTGAAACTTCTACAGCTTTCCCCCCCCCAACAGTCGGAATTAAGGTTAACTGACGTGGATGGTGCTCAGCTGCAACCTATAGCAACAGTTTCTCTGAAGAAGGATTAAAAAAAAAATAACTAATGGGACTTGAACTTGATAATTTTTTAAATCCATTTTGGCCCAGAACTGTTAATTCTGCATGCCATTCCCATAAATCTGATGCAAAAGAAAACAAAGAAATATGGTCTCGCTTCTAATGGGGAGTGTCGGTGTTTTGTTTTTTTTAGTTACAAGTTATGTCACAGTTAAGAGAGGAAGCCTGCTACCTTTGGTGGATTCCTCTTTACTGAGTTTTTTCAATATGTAAATTATATAAATTTAAATAGATTAAAAAGGGTTTTAATAATAATAATAATAATAATAATAATAATAATAATATAAACAACCCAGACAAGATATTAAAAAAAGAAGCCGTTAATTGGTTGCCAGCCCTAAACTCAATATTCACAAAATAAAATAGATAACTGAATTTACTTTGTCCCAAAATGCTGAATGGCAGCCCATCAGCATCTCGTATATCGAACATTTAATATACTGAACCATTGTATAGATTGCGGTCCAGCAGCATGCCACATAGCATTTCAAAATTCTTGCAGAGCAATTGGAACTTGGTCTGATCCTGCTAATTACTTTTTATATGTTTCTAAGAAAAATTGCATAGTCAGGATGCGTAAACACAGGTTAATTATGAGTCAAGTTTAGTAAGGATTCTGATTATGTATTCTGGTCTTGTAAATTTAAACTCGGTTGGTGAACCATGGGGATTCTCATAATAAATGAATAAATAAGGGTGCAATAAGTAGGCGTGCAAGGCAGAAGTCACCTGTGATATATATATAGAGATTCTCGTGTTTATTTCTCCTTAAAAGTTTTTTTTTAAAGGGGGATTTATGAAAGTGTTGCGCCTCTAGTAGATTCATAGATTCATAGATCATAGAGTTGGAAGGGGCCTACAAGGCCATCAAGTCCAACCCCCTGCTCAATGCAGGAAACTAGAGGAGGGGTCTCCCATCCAAGTAGTTCATTTCTTATTTACTTACGTATAAATACAGTACTATTAATGAACACGATGATGCTTTGTGGGGTAGCATGCACTAAAATCACTAGGTCCCTACCCAAGGAAACGTATAGTCACCTTGAATTTCATATTCTCATGAGACCAGCATGGTGATCCTCTTTTCTGTTGTGAATGTCATGTCACACATGGCATGTGTGACATGACTTCTTCACGTGGCTGCCAGATATTTGTAAACCGTGCTCCCCCCGCCCCCCAAGTAGAAGGAAATGGCACAGATTAAGCATTTGTGTGACTGGGGCCGCACGTGACGTTCTCTGTGCTGTGGAGAATTAGGAGGGCACACCACACTGAAGACCCTTGATGGCCTGGTGCATGTACAAACCTGGCCTCACTTTTGGCAGGAGGAGGCAACGGACAAGTGTCCAGCGTAACAAGAGAAGAATGTGAGAAATGTCAGTTGCCACATGTATTTCGGCTTCACTTCAGTTCGGGATGAGGGTTAAGGGGTTAGGCCAAAGGATTCATGGGAAAGGCAGGTTTTGAGGAGGGATCTGAAGCGAGAAAAGTGGCAGCAGACTGAAGGAGGGTTCTGGGCGGGAGTCCCAGGCACAAGTGGGCATCAAATAGATGATTAAAATGAAGTACTTTCAGTTGTGCTGCGCACTTACAAAGACCTAAACTGTACCTGTGGCTTATTATCACAATTGTTCTTAGTTTTGTTCCAAGAAGGTTCCACAAAACAGCTCTTTTGTCCTCTGAACACACAATTAGACAAGAGTGGGTGTTTTTTTTTTTGCACCGTAAGAATACATTGCCTCCCAAAGACTTATTGAGAAGCATTACTATTTTGTAATAAACTGTAAATCATCTATTTATTGATAGGTTTATGGTTAATGAGCGGGTTGGGGGAGGGGATGGAGGGGATCAATAAGGAAAACATTAAATTCCGATAAAGATATTCTTGGATCTTTGAACGCAACTGCTGTCCTTTTTAACTGCAACATTTGAGGAGCTTCAAAGGGGATGTATTTCTTCTGATCTTGGAGCTTGTTGTGTGACTGGTAGCAGGCACACACAAAAAATGGAAAAGGGGGAAAAAACACACCCTTATTTTACATATAAGTGGATGGCTTAACAAGTTAGTACAGGCACATACTTGTTTGTACAATAGAGATTTTTAAAAAAAATCCTGTATGAAAATTCGCGTGCTGACGACAGCTGCTGTGGTGAGACTGCTTTTTGCGTGTCTCATGATGCCTGGGTTCGGGAATTTTGGTCCTTTCTGTTTGGGCTGTTCTGTCAATGGCAAGAAATTAATTGCCTTTTAAAAAGCATCATTATTTATGTATTTGTTAAGTTTGTATCTCGTCTTTTGATATGTAATGCTCAAGGCAATCAAGTGATCCTACAGCAGCCTTGGGTTGGGAAATAGAGACTGGGGGCTACATACCTTACGTTGCGAAGTAGGGGATTGTAACATGTTTTACTTGTACGTTGGAGAATGTAATGTGCGCGCCCCCAACAACTGCATGTTTTCAACTGGTACTTGCGCCAGGAAACTGATCGGCTGCGATTCTGCGGGAGCACAGAAAAAAATGCAGAATGTCATAACTGCATGCAAAATCCATCTTTCTTTATTTCTCTCTTTCTTAGCAAGCTTCTTTGGCTGCGAACATACGCTTGAAAGAACCAAACTAGATGCAAAACCAGTCACGCAATTAGCAATTGCATGAATGTTTTTTTTCTCCCGCCTGCTTCCAATGGGATCTTTCCTCCCAATGCAAATTTATATCTTTTATTTATGGGGCTTCCAATCCTATTTTGAGGCTGCAGTAGGTGGCAAAGGGTTCCCCCCCCCCCACTTCTCACTGGGTTCCAGTCTAGACAGAAGCCCCATGGGTGAGTGTTTCCCGAGTCCGGGAGATAGGCTCATTGCCTGTTCTGGATGGGGTTGCACTCCCTTTGCAAGATCAGGTTCGTAGTCTGGGGGTACTCCTAGATCTATCATTGTTGCTGGAGTCCCAAGTGACTGCGGCGGCTCGAAGTGCCTTTTACCATCTTCGATTGGTTCGCCAGCTACGGCGTCTCCTGGACGCTGAAGGAGCTGCACTGGCTACCTATTCGCTACCAGGTCCGGTTTAAGGTTCTGCTACTTGTGTACAAAGCATGAAACAACTTGGGACCAGGTTACCTGAGAGAGCGCCTCCTCCGATACCAACCTGCCCAGTCACTGAGGTCATCAGATGGCATGATCCTGGTGGTTCCTCATGGACCTTTGGCCTGATTGAAGTCCACCAGGAGAAGAGCCTTCAGTGTAGTGGCTCCATTTTTGTGGAACTCCCTGCCTCAGGAGGTCAGGCAGGCTCCAACATTGTGCTGCTTTTGGCGCCTGCCAAAGACCTCCTTGTTCCGGGAAGCCTTCTCTGCTTGTCCAACCACCAATGTTATTTTGTTTTCAATGTATTGTTTTTGTCTCTTTTATCTGTTTTTATCTTTTTATTGTTTACTTCCCCAGAATCTACTTAGATATGGAATGGTATACAAATACTGTAAATAATAATAATAATAATAATAATAATAATAATAACAACAACAACAACAACAATAACAACAACAACAACAATAATAATAGATCAGTCCTGCCCACTGTAATTGTGTGAGTGGTGACATGTCTAATTTGACCCAAAGTGTTTGGGCAAGGTCTGCTAAATTTTTTAGCCCCCTGAGGGTGAATGAATAAGGTTTTAAGTGATCAGGTGGTGGGGCTTCTTTGCCCTGCAAACGCCCCCTGGCCCTTCCCATTGACTAACAAAATAAACTATGCAAAAGAGTAAATATTGCAGAACAAACCATGAAACATAGGATAACCAATGCATATTTTACTAAGGAGAGGGTCTTTTCAGTGGTGGCTCCCCAGTTGTGGAATGCCCTCCACAGAGAGGCTTGCCTGGTGTCTACATTGTGGTTTTTCAGCATCAGAAAACCTTTTTATTTTCCCAGGCTTTTTAGTCCTTCAGTTTAAAAAAAAATAAAATTGCATTAGTGTGTTTTTAGGTCTTTGCACTGCGGCTGCCTTTTATCTTGGTTTTTACTTTGGTTTTATTCAGTTTTAAACTTAAGTTTTTATATTATGTTGTACTGTGTCGTTGAATTTTATGGCTTTAAGTTTGTTTTGTGAACCACCCAGAGAACTTTGGCTAATGGGAGGTATAGAAATTTAATCAATAAATAACAAAAATCAAAAGTAATTTATACAGGACATAGTATTCACCTTTTCTTGGTGCTTTTTATTTTTTTATTTTTTTTAAACCTGTGGTACTCACGCAACCCTGATGGAGGCTTCCTGTCATGTGTATGCGCACATGTGAAGTTTAATGTTCGCAGCAGCCCAGAGATAGGAAGGGAAGTGTTCAAAGAAGGTATGTGATGTGAAGACAGCTTGAGAAATTTCGCCTTCAAGAGCCATTCTCCAGGCATCTACCCGCGAGTGTCTAAACTTTTGTTTTTAATCCGATTTCGATTTACTCTGTCACATTCCATATCCACCCTCCTCCAGCCTGACTCATGTAAAGTAATGTTAGTGTCAAAAGGAATTGGTCAAAACTAGAAACCTGTAGCTGATACAGATGTCTGTTGATGGCGCCTTTCACGCAGTCCTGAATCCCAGTCTTTCTAATAAACATTAAGATGTGACGAGTTAGCGAAGGAGACGTCAGATGAAAGACAATCCAGGGAAGTGGAGATGGCTGGGTTTGTTTTGTTTTCCGAGGCTGTAGGTGAAGATCTGTTATTGGGATACTGTACTGGAAAGAGTTGGGGAACAGGAATTACATGGCTGTATCATAAGTCACCAAAGACAGTTCACCTTGAAGGCAAATGACTTTCCCCTTTCTTAGAAAGTGTGGCTCTTAAAAAACTTGAGCACTCAAGCTTCTTTTATAATGTCACATTTCCCTCATGGCAAAGCAGCGGTAAGCCACCTTGTGGTCCTCCCTTTGACATTGTCCACTCTTCAGGACTGTCGTTCAGATGTCTCCTCCATCAGGAGGACATTTCTGCAAGCCCACGACATACATTTATTTATTTATTTATTATATTTATACCCCGCCTTTTTTCCCGCAAGGAACCCAAGGCGGCTTACATAATCCTCCTCCTCTCCATTTTACCCTCACAACAACCCTGTGAGGCAGGTTAGGCTGAGAGTCAGTGACTGGCCCAAAGTCACCCAGTGAGTTTCATGGCCGAGCGGGGACTAGAACCCGGATCTCCTGAGTCCCAGTCCAACACTCTAACTACTACGCCACACTGGCTCTTCAGCACACAGACGTTTCAGCACCTTTCCTTTCCTTTCCTTTCCTTTTTTAAAAAAAAATATTTGAAAAAATTAAAACACAAACATTGTAAAACATAGAACAAGCAACAAACTAAACTAAAATGGACTTCCGATCTTCTCCACAGCAAATATAAGTAACAGTAGTTACTCTTACTCTGTAGATACAAAAATACCTCGCTTTTTTCTATTGTCCAACACGCACATATACCAATCTTTATTTCCCTAAATTCTACAAAAAGTCCATTAGAGGTTTCTACTCAACCGTAAACAATAATATTAGCCCTTCTCTATATCAACAAAATAACAAAGAAAGTCTAACCCTCTCAGCTTAATCCACTGTCTTCACTAACCATTCTTCTAGTATAAGCAATATTAGGTATTTCTACTCTTATGTATTAATAAAGTTGCATGACATTTTCCCACTGTTTCACCAAAACTTCACCCCAACATTTTAAGCTCAGTTTTTCCCCAGAATTCAGCACATACCTTCTAACTTATTACTAATACTAAGTTATTACCAATACATAGAACCCTACTTTATTCTACCGGATCCAGTCAATTCGCTACCCCTTCTTCTATTAAAATCCTTCAATTTAATCATTTACCTAAATCCCTTATATATTCGTTTCAGCACCTTTCTGATTAATGTCTGCTATAGAAAAGTAAGAAAGGGGAGGCTCCTGCAGATACACGCACACTGGTTGTAAACACCTGGAAAGAAGAATTGTGAAGATTTATTTAAGTTTATTTGATGCTTTATTCTGCAGGACCAGGTGGCTTAAAATATTTAAAAAGTAATGATAAAAGTATGTATTTTATTTACACACACATACAGTAATACCTTGGATTGCAAGTAACTTGGTTTGAGAGCGTTTTGCAATACAAGTACTGTAGTACGGCTTAAATTAAAAATCTGTACAAATTTTTTTTTTGGGATTTCGTTTTGATGTAAGAGTGTTTTGGATTACAAGCACGTTTCCGGAACGAATTATGCTCTCAATCCAAGGCATGACTGTATCTCTGTCCTTACACACACCCATCTGTATATCTTGGGGCTGCAATCGTGAACTGGTTTAATTGATAAATTAACTAAAGTTTTAGTTGATTGATTGGTAGGGGGCACATTTTAATTGGTTTAGGCAAATTTTAATTGCTGGCTATGAGAGTTAAGGGTTCACTTGTTAATTTTTTTTTTTAAAGGTTAGTTTGATGTTGCTGAGATACTGTAATAGGCAATCCAAAAGAAAGTCATTAAGGTGTCCTAAAAATGAATGGTAGCTTTTGTTTATTGAACCGTAAGTTATCTTACAGTTCCTTCAGTATTTCAAAAAGGTACCTTACTGAGTCACTGGTAGCGTGCACATTTATTTAAATTTGATTAATTGGTTAAAAGGCAGGCACTTAAACAACCAAAATCACATGTAAAGAGATTCTCATGCCACATGGTTGACAGCCTATGTGGCAAAATGTCGACCGTAAAGAAACACCTGCTAAAATAATTTCCTGCTGATTTTGTGGCTGCCAAAATAAATAAAAATAGCTTGTGTCGGTTCCAGAAGATGCTAAGATTTGGACTCCGTTAGACATAATTTAGTTGCTGCTCAGAAAAAAACAACAACCCTCTATGTGGTAGAGCTTCATGCCACAGCTGTACTGTGTGGAATTTCCTTCTCATGTAGGTTGGCTGGATTATACCTTTGCCAGTGCCGAACCTCCCTGTGGTTGGTGGCATGGGTAATTGCTACACAAGCTGGCCGACACATGCGGAAAATGGATTGTCGTGGTGCATCTGCAGCAATTTGGCGTAAAGTTTGAATTTGGCCGTATATGTTCAACGACAAATTCTGATGCTGGGAGCACTAAGCATTAATGCTTCTTTCCAGGTCCCAGCTATCCCTATTTCATGTATAGAGGCGAGGCGCTGTAAGGGGGTCTCTCTCAGCAGACCATAGAGCCTGTCTGAGATGTGTACTGTCAGGTAAACGGAGATCGTTGTTGTTGTTACATTAGAGCAGTGTTCTCCAACCTTGGGTCCCCAGATGTTTTTGGCCTACAACTCCCAGCATGCCCCAGCCAGCGTACCCAAGGTTGGAGAACACTGCATTAGAGGAAATTGTGGTAAATGTAGCATCTGTTCATGGCACAGTGAAGTAAATGAACTGATTAAAAACCAAGGGTAGTCTCTAATGGTGGCACAGTGCTAGTGCTAATGACGTTGCTCTAGCATAAACCAGTGCGAGCGCAACGTCCTTCGCACTTGCTAGCGCAAGGGGGGAAAAGCGGAGATTTGCTGCTGAGTTTTGGTGGCGAAGTGCTTCTTCCCTTTGCTCTAGCACAGTGTTCTCCAGCATAGGCTGGAGCATGCTGGGAGTTGTGGGCCAAAAACATCTGGGGACCCAAGGTTGGAGAACACGGCTCTAGTAAGTGCTAATGACGTTGTGCCAGCACTGGCTTACGCTAGTGCAACGTCATTAGTGCTAGCGCCCCACTATTTTTTAAAAAAACTAACTAACTTTGAGGACGTTGCAGTGCCAGGACTCGGCGGCGTTGCTCTTGTTTAGTTGTGTTGAGCAGTGCTCACTCCAGTGAGCAACCGCCTTGAGTTCGACGGCTCTACAAAATATCCACTTGGACCCGCTGCTAACATGTTGACAGGACCCCTTTTAGGTAGCAGATTCCTCCACCGTGGATATGTACAACAGCGATTCTTTTTGTCTGCCAGCTGACAAGACTCGTGATTCATTGGAACTGATCCTCTAAAAATGGCAAGTGTTTCGGTTTTCCAAATATCATATGAAATCAGACAGCTCTCTTGCTCTCTTGCGTGTGCCTTCATTTCCCTCCCCTCCTAGTTTTTCTGACTTCCCCCTTCTCAGGGAACAAACTTTTCCTTTCTTTCTTTTTTAAAATTAATACCAGTGCACTTTGATGAGAATAATGTTTTTATAATACATTTGATGTTTACATGGAAGATGTGGCCGGAGGGGAGAACGGCTTCTTCGTCTTCTTCTTTTTGGAGGGATGCAGAAATCTTGTTAATCTGCTCTCGGAGAGCAGCTCACAATATCACCCATAAGCGAGTCTGTGTTGCTTTTGATAAATTACCATGTTTAGAGATATGTTTGGCTCTGAAGGGCTTAGATTTCTGAACAAAGTCCTCTACATTGTTTTCGGCCTCTGTTTGTCTTCAGCGCCTTTAGCTTGACTCCGAGGCCTCCGTTGAAGTTGAATTGCAGTCTGGAAGATAGAACAATTTTGCATTTTTAAAAAAGAAGAAGAAGAAGAAGAGAAGAAGGAAATCATAGGAAGAAAAACCCTTTTTGCTTTTTGGATGAATCTTCCTGATAATTTGCTAAAGCTCATTTGAATTTTAAGCACTTCTTTAATCTTCAAAGGCTAAATTGCTTTATGAATATGCATGGTGTGGGCAGACTTTAGTTCATTACCTAGTTGTAAATTCTAATGACCATTAGGTCCTTGCAGTAATTGCGAATTGTTTTGCATTTTTGATTGGCCTATTAACATGTGCAGTCTGCACACATCAGGCCAAACTGTCAGACTGCTGTAGAAGAGGGGGAGAGAGAAGGGAGGGGGGAGGAAAAGGTGAAAATTGTTTATAGCGCTAAGATTCTTAGATTTTTTTTTTCAATCTCAGAAAATTGATGATGTAGAAAAAAAAATTAAAGCAGTGTGTTTTCAACCCCCCCTCCCTTCCTCAAGATTGAAAGTTCACCAAGAGATTTGACATATTTAATTTACATGATGACTTTGCACTCCTTCATTAATGCAATTTGCATATGAAGCTGTTGTTAATCACTTTTGATCATGTTTTGTGTATTAGCTGCCTCAGTAGCTCTTCTCCCTCCGATGCTCCAGTCGAAAGCAACAAAATGATGCCTTCTTTCTTGCCAAGTTTCCTTTAGTGAATTGAGGAATTAGAAGTGTAACCTGGAGTAATTAAATATGTTTTATCCGTTCTCTTTTAATGTTAAGTACAGTTTGTGGAAGTGTAGAATTAAATTGCTCCCATTTGGGGGAGACATTTCTTTTAACACATTTTAGCCATATCTCGGTCTGTAGCTATCATGTGTCTGGCTCCCCCTTGCCTGTCCCCTAGTAAAAAAAAAGAATAGAAAAGCATATTGGGATGATGTCCTCTAAGATTTCCTCTCCCCACCCTCGAGAGAGATGATAATAGGAAAACAGACTATAATGCAATCTCTCTCTTATTCTGATGATTTATTGATACATTTGGCTGATGAGTATGTATAAATGTTATGCTTTTTGCCTTATAAAAAGATGAAACCTGGGCTGCAGCACTGTGGGTTCCTTCTCGCTCTCCCTTGCTCCATCTAAAATGAAATGTCCAAATGTAAGAGCAGGGAAAAATAGGGTTACATTTAGGAACACGGCGATCTGTCTTACCCTGCAGGGTGAGCCGTGTCACGTGTGCCTCCCACTGCCCTTCTGTGCAGCCCCCGCTGCTCCTCTGCCGTCAAATCTGCTGCGGCGACAAAATAAAAAAATAGTTGGTTTGTCGCTGAAATGTGGTGGCCCGGCAGCAGCAGAATGGGTCTATTAAAGCTAAATAGGCTCCTTTTTGCCACTGCCCTGCTGCCGAATTTTGGTGGCAGACTGCAATTCCCCCCCCCCCCCGGGCACCCTTCACTGTGCTGCTGAATTTCAGTAGTGAATTCAGTGCAGCGGCACTGGGGGCAGTAAAATGTTGGCCCCCGGACCTTCGGAAATCGCTCACTGCTGTTATACGGAGTCCGATCACGGTTCCGTCTGCCTCGGAATTGTCTATACCAGCTTTCTCCAACCTGGTGTCCTCCAGATGTTTTGGACTACAACTCCCAGCACCCTGGATGTTCATTTCATTTCATTTATTTCATTTATATACCGCCCCATAGCCGAAGCTCTCTGGGCGGTTCACAACCCTCTATACATAAAAAACAACATTAAAACATACAAAACAGTTTAAAAAAATTAAAAACCAAATTTAAAAACACAGTTTAAAATAACAATACAAAAAGCCAATAAAACTGAGCCTACAGGTGACAATCCCCTCCATGCTATTCCAAGCTCCTAACTAAATGCCTTGGCATAGAGGGAAGTCTTAACCTGGCGCCGAAAAGATAGTAAGGTTGGCGCCAGGCGGGTCTCAGTGGGGAGCTGATTCCATAACTGGGGGGCTACCACCGAGAAGGCCCTCCTCCTCGTTGCCACCAACCGAGCCTCTCTTGGAGGTGGCAATCGGAGGAGGGCCCCAGATGTTGAGCGTAGTGTCCGGGTAGATAACGGTTGGGAGAGACGTTCCGTCAGGTATTGTGGTCCTAAGCCATGTAGGGCTTTATAGGTTAAAACCAGCACCTTGAATTTGGCTCGGAAGCATATTGGCAGCCAGTGCAAGCGGGCCAGAACTGGTGTAATATGCTCGGACCTTCCGTTTGGCCGTGCTGGTTGGGGCTGATAGGAGCTGTAGTGCAAAACACTTGGAAGGCACCATGTTGGGGAAAGCTGGTCTACACAGACTGACTGGCTTTCCAGGGCTTCAGACAGGAGTCTTTCCCAGGCCTACCTGGAGATGCCGGGGATAACCCAGCCGAGATAACAAACCATGGTGAAAAAACCCACAGTTCACAACGGAACAACAAACCATGGGTTCTCTTCATGGCTTGTTAGCGCAGCGGGGTTCAGACAACACGATAACCCATGTTTCCACAACAGCCCACAGTTCAACGGCAACCCACACTCAACCCATACGCAGCCCTTGAGTGTGGGTTATCGTGTTGTCTGAACCCAGTCATTGTATACTCTGCTTGGCGGTGGCTCGCCAGGGTTTCAAGCAGAGGTCTTTTCCAGCCCTGCGAGAGATTGAACCTGGAACCTTCTGCATGCCAGAGCATGTGCTCTGCCACTGAACTCCAGCACTTCCCGAACCTGGTCTAAGGGGCATGTTCTCAGTCTATGCGGAGCAATAGTGAAGCCCAGCAAGCCCGCGTGGACTGTGTATGCATCCTTTTAACATGTCCCAGAATCCTCTGCGCCATGCTGGAAAGGATTCCCAGAGTGTAGAAAGTTGGAAAGCACAGCTCCAGTATTCATGTTTGTGGATCCATGAACCTGTAGAACCCCAATCTGGAGACCTAGGTAGGCTTTGATGTGCACATGACTTCTCTGTGTGTGTGGACTTCCCTGTTCACTTCGGTGGAGCTCCAGCTATCTATATCTACCTCTTTATGGAAGAAGCTATCCCCTCGATTGTGGTGGATGTGGGCTAGGAAGCTCCATGGGTGCATCAGGGCTTTGGCCGCTGCTAGTGGTTGCTGAATCAGGGTGGTTATACCCTAGGGGTGTTGAACCTCTTTCAGTTCAGGATTTGGCCTGAGGGCCGAATTCAATTTTGGATAAGCTCTTGGGGCCACATTTTAGTGGTGGATGGGACCCGAAGGCAAAAGGGGTGGAGCCCAAAGGCAAACGGGCACAGCTAAAATATAAAAAATTCAAGTGTGTTTTAGCTTAACGCTCTTAACTATCAGTAATTAAGCCTTAGAAGAGAGGCATTTCAACCTTTCAGAATAGGGGGGAAGATGTGGAAAAGCTGGGAAACCATGAAATGGTCAGGAGAAAGGGGTGGAGCTAGGAGAAAGAAGGGCAGTGGCCATTGGGAACCTTAGACGGCCAGATTGGGACACTCATAGATCCCTCATAGAATCATAGAGTTGGAAGGGGCCTATAAGGCCATCGAGTCCAACCCCCTGCTCAATGCAGGAGAACAGATGTGGGCAGCCCAGGCAGGTCACCCATCCAAGCACTGACCTGGCTCATACCTGCTTAGCTTCAGCATATGGCCTGCATTATGTGCTCTCGAAGCCGCCTACCCCAGGTGGTCCATATTTGGTCCACAGACCTGGAGGTCAACAACACCCTTGTTTTACCCTGTCAGAGTTGGGCATGTTTGTTATCATGGGAAGTCTGCAACCTCAGGAAAGGTTGCATTGGAGGACCGATTAGTGCAGGCTTTTCCAAGATGCCTCAACCTGTTTTATTTTAAATAGAGGGAACTGAGCGGAGTCCATTTTAGGTTATTTATTGTTCACCATCAGCGGAAGCTGCATTTTGCAGAGTTTCATCAGCACTTTCATCAGCACTTTAAAAAATAAAGGTCCCTGCCCCAAAGAGCGTTACATTCCAAAGTAAATAGAGGGGAGCAAGGGAGGAAAGTGAGCAAATACAGTTGTATGACCTTGAGTTTAGATACAGTTGTGGGCAGCGATTGAAGGTCATGCCAGTGGCCTGGCGAAAAAGGGGTTTTTGAGAAGGGATTTGAAGGAAGAGAGACATACTTGTTCAGGGAGGTGGTTCCAGGCGTAGGGGGCCGCCAGTGATGATGACTTAGGTGCCATTGCTGGGGCTACAGCCTAGGTTCTTTCCACTCGACCTTGCTGGCACACGTTTAGACAGTGCTTTTTTTCTGGAGAAAAAGGTACCGGAACTCTTGGATTACATTTCCTTGGGAGTAGATGACGATTAATTTGTAATGCAGTTAGTAGAAGAAAAGGTGCTGGAACTCAGTTCCGGTGAGTTCCACCAGAAAAAAAGCCCTGCGTTTAGATGTCTTTAATGTATTTTTATTTTCACTGCCCAAGGATGGATCGAGACAACTGGGAACCAAGTTCTAAATGAATACAACAAGGTTCCTGTAACCTTGTGGGGTTGCAACCGTATCTTGCCCCTACGTTGTTAAGCCAAACAGCAACACCCCTTTGCTTCTCTAGATGTCCCAAGTGGCTGCAGAGGGCTAGTAGTGTTGGCGTTAACCACAGGGTTGAATGCTACAGCAGGCTTGCAAATAGCTACTCACTCAGTTGCCTGCAGCGTGTAAGAATTTCCCACAGGCCCCCTGGTTAAGTGCAAGTACTTTTTTGTTCTGTTTTTGAGGAGTTATACGGATAATTCCAAAAAAGAGGCAGACAAAACAAAAGACCGTAAAATCTTGCCGCCTTCTTTCTCTTCTGCTGTTCCCTCTAGTTACAGGTGCTGTATTTCTTCTTCCGCCTATTGTGTCCATCAAAATGGCTAACATAGGTATCTAGGGACGAACGGGCCACAAAACGTTTTATGGACAAGGAATTGTTGTAAAACTCCTGCAAGCCCACATTATAGAAACATCTACTTTCCAGTGGTCTTTCATCGTTAACTAATACATTAATAGTAAACTGAGGCCCAGGAAGTCCTTTTGAAGTAATGTGGCTCTCAGTTGTCTGGATCCACTCCTCTGTTAGCAAAGGGCTCCTGGCCTCTAAATATACCCTTCGCTTAAGAGTCTCTCTCTGTGCCCCCCCCCCCCCCGATTTCCTCCTCTCTTCCGTGTGCCCCAATCATTCTCTGACTCCCTCGCATGGCATATGCAGGAGGGTCTGGGTTTAAAAACAAAACAAAAGATTCCACATCAAGGAAACCCAAATTAGACGCTGAGACGAAATTATGGAAATTAAGTAGATTTGCATGTAATTGCATACTTTTTGCCTAGTTTATTCTACTTCCAAGATTCAGGTGTTGAAAGCATTTATACTGGTTTTTTTTTTTTTTTTTTTTTAAACCAAGGATGATGAGTGGGATGCCCTGATGAGCGAGAGAAGAAGTGGATGGAAGCAGGAAGGTGACGGGCTGGGGAGTTGAAAGTGGTAGGAGCTGGGAGATGAGGAACGGCGGTCAGAGGGAAAGGAGCGGCAAGGTGCCTCTGGCTACACACAGTTGGCGCAGGATGCTAGACTGGATGGACCTTGAGGCTGTTCCCTCAGGACACTTCCTGTGGGTCTCCACTGTCTGGCTTCTGGGGCCACTTCATGGTTTGTTTTTGGTGTTCACATGTGCCTGTCCAATTTGAAGGGTACACACTTAAAGCACCATAGGTGTATGTCTAAAGAGCATGGCCAATATCCAGTGCTTGGCAGCCCACCACCGCTAAACACATCACGCTAGCAGACATGAAGGCTAGCGCAACGGGGATCTAACACTTGCTAGCATAACCCTGGAAACTCTGTATTTGCCTTTCCACCAAATAAAATGGCGCCCTCTTGTGAGCCCCGCTGACTTGTCCCATTCTGGAAAATGCTAATTTGGACTAGTTTCCGGTTGTCGGTAGCAAGGGCTAGTTCCCCGTTGCACTAGCAGTAATTTCTGCTACCGCCGTGGCAGTATTTGATATTCCCCCATGTATGTATCTCTTTTGATTTGACTAAGGGCCAAACTAAATGTTCAGGTAGTCACGCATGGTGGAGCTATATGTGATAGTTTTCTTCACATTTGTGTAAGCACATGCGGCCCTGATTTGGATTAGGTCTATGGTGCTCCAAGAGGCGGGGTTAAAAGAAGAAGAAAAGTCTTCATTGGAGTCAACGGAGGCTTTCCCTCCCTTTTTAATCCATTCCATGGAGAGGATTTGGGGGAAAATACATGTGGAGGGAAGGTTTAGCCTCCCCTCCTGGACTGCCGTGGTCCTGATCCCAATCAGGGCTGCGTATCCTTACGCAAATGTAAAGAAAACGATCACATGTAGCTCCACTATGGGCGGCCTCCCTCCACTGTGCCTCCCGCTGTGGTCCTGGTTGGCTCCCTTGTGCCTGGAATTTGCATTGCCAAAACATGACCCATTCATGAGGACTTTCATGCTTTCCTGTCCTGGGCTTCCCAGCAGCATCCAAGATGCTGGAATAGAATGGGCCCTTGGTCTGTCCTACCAGGGCTTTTCTTTTGCTCTTATGTATGATATATACGTTCTTTAGACATACACCTAAAAATGTAAGGTGTGAATATGACAAAACAGGTGTTTGGAAACCCAAGTATTCTATAGATAATGTTCATCAGAGAGCTGTGATTGGCTGCAGCTCCCCGCCCAGTGTACACTTGATGGCAAACCATGATTCGTTGCTGCGTGATGTGCAAGATGGCCTCAGTAGTCCTACCTAGTCTGTCTTCTGAACTTCCTTTTGGCGTTTCTGACAGGTTTCCCAGCATTTTTCAGCAGCCAGGAGAGTCAGAGATACTGAGATAGATTTGTAGGGGACTGAATTCTCTGCAAGGTTCAGCTGACGCACGGGACGCTCTTTCGAGCATACTTGTACCTGTGCTTCTGAGAGGTATTGTAGCATTGTGGCTAAATGGCTGAGGTGGAGCAAGCTGGAAGTCTCTGGTTCCAATCCTGTCTCTGCTACAAAGCCTCTAAGGGCGCAATCCTATGCAAGTTTAGACAGAAAAAAGGCCTACTACAACTCCCAGCATGCCCCAGCCAGCATAACTTTCCGCACTATTCATAGATTCATAGATCATAGAGTTGGAAGGAGCCTACAAGGCCATCGAGTCCCTCCTGGGCTTTGTCCTTTCCTGGCTTCGGTCCACACTATAGGGATAATGATACGGATCTATCTTATAGGAATGCTATATCAATGCTAAGTTCTATTTTGAGAGGAATAGCTGTGTCTCGCCTTTGTAGCTGCACTTAACCCGGCGCAGTGAATGAGTACTAGTTTGTCGCTTTGAAGCAGCAAATCCAAACGCCTTCTTTCACCATGTCACTCATAGTTTATGAGACAGTGTGCAACTCCTGAACGCACGTTCTGCTGCGCTTTACACAGCTCAGGTGTGTGTTGTGGTTAGTACAGGGCTGTGCAAACTGTGTTGTTTTTTTAAAAACAAAATTAGAACAGTTTCACCTACATGACACCAGTTGTGTGCCAAGAAAAGTTGATTTTTGCAACCTATAAGCATTATGCAAATGTAACCTATTAGCTTATTTTGCAAAGTTTATTATACTCTTGCTCATCATGGGGAAGGGCAAAAAAAAGATAAAGCTGTGAATGTTACTGGAGCTGGAGCTCAACTACTGGGAATCCGATCCAAGCTCCTCTCAGCTTTTAAAGTGTTTGATGAAATTTAAAAGCCAATCTCTTCAGCCTTAAGGGCTAAGCATTTTACTTGGTTGCATCCAGGTTCAGGAAAGTGGGATGCCATAGCATGGTAGAATCTGGTCACATGGTGAAAAAAACCCACACAGGAAATGGGTACATGGTAAAGTAGTTTCATTACTACTTCAGTGCTTCAGCGTATGCCCTCCTATGGAATAAAAAACCCAAATTGTACTCGCTTTGTCAAGGGTGGGCCAAGGCTGTGAGCAGCCATGCTGAAAGGGTAGGCATGGTCGGGCACCTGCCAAGGGCCCATGCCCTAGCAGGGGCCCACTAAGAAGAGCCCCTTGGAGTTGTCCCTCCTCCTCACCGTTGCAACCCGCTCGTTCACCTGCCTCCCACTCTGGCCCAGACAACGGTGGTAGTGAGAAGGAGGAGCGGTCGATGCCACGGCCTACTTGCCCGCTGTCAATCGAGGAAGCCGTAGCAATAAGGAGAAAGAAGACGTGGAGCTATTGATAGCAGCCGGTGACAATGGCGGCGAGAAGGTAGATTCACTGAGGGAGGGGGCCCCATTGAGGGTGTCTTTGCCAAGGGCCCTCAAAAAACTGGAGCCAGCACTGCAAGGCGTAGCCAGTCCAGAGGCATCATAATGCTTGCCAGTCATAGAGACTGATGTTGCACATGCTCATTCCCTTCTGCACCCAGCGTGGGATTGGAAGCCTAAGTGCCCTGAGTCCATAGTAGCTCACTGCGTTATTTATTTATTTACAGTATTTATTTATTATATTTATACCCCGCCTTTTTTCCTGCAAGGAACCCATGGCGGCTCACATAATCCTCCTCCTCCTCCTCCTCCTCTCTATCTCATCCTCACAACAGCCCTGTGAGGTAGGTTGACTGGCCAGTGACTGGCCCAAAGTTACCCAATGAGCTTCATGGCCAAGTGGGGACTAGAACCCGGATCTCCCAGGTCCCAGTCCAACACTCTAACCACTATGCCACACACTGGCTCCAGCCCCAAATTTGAACTTTGATAAAATACCACAGCCCACCGCTTAGAAATGATTCTGCAAAGTGGCTTGGAGGAGAAAGGGAAGGGGAAGTGATGGCGTAGTTCAACGCGTCTCTTTTGCCTTTCCTCATCCATGGCAAGTACATTTAATTATTACATTTTAATACCATTGTGCTAAGGGTAATTCCCAGTATTTTGAAACTAGGCCTCTGCTCGCTGAATGGAGCCTTTTCTGGTTGCCGTATCCAGCACGTGTCTTTCAGAATTAACGCTTAGCCTTTTGTTTTGTTCGTTATGCGTTTGTTGCTGCTTTTATCAAGCCAAATCAGAACACAGAGAAGCGACACCTTGATGAAAGGGAAATGGTTAATGAAAGAAAATCTAATATGTGACGAGAAGCGACCGTCTTGCAAAGAACAGAAGTTTACCGTTTCAACCTCCGAGGCGACTTGGCGCTGCCCTTCTGTGACTTCCCCCAACCCCACCATACTAAAAGCATGCTTTCAGTTCAAAGTTGTTAATATTCAGCTGGCAAACAGTATCCAGAACACAAATAAATTATTAAGTGCATGAACTTTTTTAGGCAGTAAGATGAGCGGATGGGGTCCATCTGTGAGTTCCTGGGTCTTTTGTGCGTGTAGGGCTGGAGCCAAGGTGGGAATGGTTTTGCCCTCGCCGACTTCCTAGCCTTTGGTCTGTGTCCAAGTGTACGTCTAATTGATTCCAGACGTGCAGTCGCTTTCTTTATGTAATTCCTTTGTAAGATATGAAGATAAACTGGCTAATAGGAAATTTGGGGCAAGAAAGGGGTAATCATCCAACCCATGTCTTGGAGCAGCACAAAGAGATGTCCAAGGAGTTCTGTGAAACAAATATGTACGGTTTCCCTTTCGATACAGGACTGCTAACCCAACACTGTGATGTACAGGGATTTCCCCCGCCAACTCCAAATGCCAGTAGAATAGATAGGAAATGATTTTATTTTTCTAGCCTCCGGTGCATTTATTTGTGAGCACGGTGATACGATGTGGAAGGATGAAAATATTACAGAGTCCTCAAAAGCAGTATAAAGGCGTACATTTCTTCCAAGTTATCTTAGAAAATGTAGCGTGCTCTCACCCCAACCTGCTCTAAAACGTTATGACACTTTCAGTGAAACTTATTGGTAATGGTAAGTAAGTGTAAGCAGGCTGTGTTCTGTTTCGGACTAAATTGTACACAGATTAAAAGTCTGGTGTATTTGAGGCAGTGCAGAAACTGCTTAAATGTCAGATATGCAGATAATTCCAAAAGAAGGAAAGACAGAAACCTGATAAAATATTCTTTCTTTTTTCCCCCTTTCATTCTTTCTGTTACCCTTTCCCCCCTTTTAAACTTCTCTCTCCCTTTCTCTGTCTCACTCTGTCTCCACGTATCCGTTTTGTGACCCAGTATTAATACCTTTTTGCCTGTGCAATGCTCCTGTGCCGCAATTATATCATCCAAAGGAAGGTTTTTAATTGGTTCAGGAACTTTTAGGGTCTGGCTGCTAGTATAATTCGAAGAATGGAGTTGATACTTGGGGGGTGGGGGGAGAAAAGGGAGCCCATACATTTTTCTTTCTTTCCCTCTGCTTCCAAGTATTTTTGATTTCAAAGCTCTCCACAGGGGTGGGTGGG
Organism: Shinisaurus crocodilurus; assembly: GCA_021292165.1. Lineage (NCBI taxonomy): Eukaryota > Metazoa > Chordata > Lepidosauria > Squamata > Shinisauridae > Shinisaurus > Shinisaurus crocodilurus. The sequence goes on from JAHFWL010000645.1 coordinate 1,300,979, forward strand.
GGGAGTATCTCAGGCCAACCCGCATAACCACGGCAAACAGTTTTGAGGCAAAGGCACAATAATGAAAGACACATGATCTGAAATTCGATCAGCAAACATATGCCTCTGCCAAGGAATTTTTTTTTTTTTTTTGCCATTCACATACCAAGATTCTGTTACTCACTAATCTGTTGCAATGGAACCCATTTAAATGAACCATAATGGAGGGAACAGACCAAATTGTAGCAAACGTATAGTAGACCAGAATTCTCTTGTTCAAAGATTGATTAATGGAAGAATGAATTCTAATATGCACACTTTTTCTTGGAATACTACTACTACTACTGCTACTATTACTACTAATTATTATTAATAATAATAAAAATATGTAACAATTTTTAACATTAGAAGTGGACTTTCTGAATGGAAAACACATCTTCCGTAGCTTCAAATGTGGAACAAGGTGGTTAAATGGGAACTGAAAGCTTGCTTTCTCTCTCTCTCTCTATATATATAAAAAATTTTTTTTGGGGGGGGTCTAATAATTCCACTGCACCCCCAGCTTCTTGTTACATTCAACTAAAATGTAAATTATTTTCCGGTCCTAATTGGATTTAATTATTTCTTTAGGAGGGGATGGCTGGGAGGGGGTAGAGATGGCATGCAGCTGTCCTGGTGAGACAAAGGATGTAGCGAGGGGGAAAAAAACACCCACCCAAATCCCCTCCCCTTACTCCCAAATGTTGGTTAATAAACATTGCAGAGGATGCAAATTCTGAAAGGCAATTCATATGTTGGTAGAAGGGTCTGGAAAGGATAGGAAGTAACCATGCAGCTGGGTCTTACTTACAAATGTGGAATCATTAGCGACCACCGCGTTTTTTCTTAGATCCTGTGTGCTGTTTTATAAATTTTCTGATAGAACCTGTCTCAGATTCATTAATGCAAGACGGAGGGACTGGAAACAATCGGAATTTAAAAACAAAACACAAAACAACAACTGTGCCCCTCCATATGGGGAAAAATGGTAAAATTTAGGGGAAATGTAATGTTTTGAAATGGTCCTCCCCACCTTTAAACAAATAATGAAAATATTCTTCAAGTAACATACGGAGCAATATTGTTACCGCAGGCTTTGCAGGTTTAGAATCAGAAGATATTTTGGATGCTGATCCTAATTAAACAAGGCAAAATGCGCATTCCCAAGAATTAATTAGTAAGAGTTGGCCATCCAGATCCTATCCTGCGCAAGATATACAGGCCAGAATTGGAAAGGTGGAGGTGGGTGGAGCTCACAAGTGCGCTGGAACTCGCCGTGATGGGATAGGAACAAAGGAAGCTGCTTTATACTGAGTCAGACCATGGGTCCATCTAGCCCAGTATTGTCTGCATCAGGGGCGCCTGAGGGCCAAATTCCTTTTCAGAGACGCTCTCGGGGGCCGCATTCCAGTGGTGGACAAGGCCAGAGGCAAGGTGGGTGAGTGGGGCAAAAACAAACAAACAACCAAATAAAAATATGCCAGCATACTGTGGCTTGAAGCTCTTACCAGCAGTTCATCGTCCAGGGTGGCCGGGTGACCGGCCAGATGGGCGATTAACAAATATAATAAATAAAATAACTACGCCTTAGGAACGTTTAAAATGGGGGGGGATGTGGAAAAGTTGGGAAACCACCAAAAGATCAGTGGTCAGGGGAAAGGGGGTGGAGCTAGGGGAAGGAAGGAAGGGGGCATGACCATCTGGGGAAACCTGGAAGGCTGGATTTGGCCCTCCGGCCCTTGGGCCCCCCTACTCCTGGTCTACACTGACTGGCAGGGGCTATAGAGGGTTTCAGACCTGGAGATGGTAGGGACTGAACCAGGGACCTCCTGCATGCAAAGCATGTGCTCTGCTGCTGAGCCCGGCTCCTCTTTCCCTGTAGGATACCAGGGGCTATAGCTATAGCACCACCACTGGACGGGTACTGATGTATGAATGCAGAGGCCATGGCCAATTCCCGGCACAGGGACAAATTGCTGAGATGATTGCCTCGTGTGAGTGCAAGGAGCCCCACGCTGGATGGCGTGCTCTGCTGTTTCGGCATGGCGGACCGAAGGACAAGGCTCTTAACTCTGAAGAATGTGCTGTGTTCATCACCACCAGCTATTACTTCTCATTTAGACTTTTAAAAACCTGCCTCTTCTTGAAGTTCTGAGCCGGATATAATTCGTTTCAAAATGAAACCCAATACAAAAGTTTAGAATGAGAGACTGATTTTAATATGGAAGCTGCGTTGTCTAAAACTACCCTGTTCTGAAAGTCTCCCCTTTATTGGGGTGCGCGTGTAGGTGGTGGGCCCCGTGATCAAGACAGAAGGATGAAAACCTTCCTTATGTTTATGCTGCCAGTGACTATGGTATAGATCTAGGCCCAATAATGTTTTTTCTTTGGGAAGATTTGCTGGATGATTTGGTCTTTCTGTTCAAGTTAAACACTTGGTCCATTACATTACATAGGATCTGAGTATTGGCATATATCTGCAGTTGTTTGCTCTGCAGTTACTGACTCTCTGCATAGAAATCAACATCTGGGCCATGTTGATTTCTATGTTCCCTGTGTACATGTGGGAAGTGGATGATCTGATTTCCATGGGGGTGTGGGGTGTGTGTGAAGTTAGGCCATGTGGCTCTTTAGTTCCCCCGCAATGTTTCTCTGACTTGAAGGGTGCGATCCTATGCACGTTTAGACAGAAAAAAGGCCTACAACTCCCAGCATGCCCAGCATAGCTGGCTGGGGCATGCTGGGAGTTGTAGGCCTTTTTTCTGTCTAAACGTGCTATAGGATTGTGCCTTAAATGGGCTACCGTCTTGAGGTTTGCACCGTATTTCTCCCTTCTGTAAAACCTCAGATTGTAGTGTGCCCAAATGCAGTTCAGAGAAGGTGGACAAAAAAAAAAGAAAAGGATATTATTTTTAGAATTGTAACACTGATTCTGGGTTGAAGCTCAGTGAGGTCTTAGCGGTATTCTTCAGTCCTTCCACATAAGTCAGTATTACAGTATGGTCATATAGGTGATCTGCAGGGGCTATTTTAAGGCACACAGTAGTTCCCCTTGACTAAGATAGTACTGACGTAGTACTAAAATAGTACTGACGAGTCATTTATTCTTGGAGGGGGGAATCATCTTAAACACACTGGCTGTATGAAGTGATGGCATGCATGGCCATAACTTAGTGACATCCGCCATGCCCCCTCTCTGTTGAGCTTCCGCCGCTCACTAAAAACATGGTTATTCAGGCGGGAATATGGGGTGGGTTAAGATTTTAAAAGTTATACTGTTTTATACTGTTTTAAATTTTATATCATGTATTTTAAATGTATTTTATCATGTTATACATCGCCCAGAGTGGCTGGTTTGCCAGGCCAGATGGGCGATTCAGAAATACAACAAATAAATAAATAAATGCCCGTAAGTGGTTTAATAACAATGCGAACAACCCAGAAGACCTACCCACAGCAGAGAAATTCCAGTGGATCAGGGGACAGCTTTAGAAATCTTGTTGCAAATGAATCAATCTGTTCATTGTACAGACTATTTTAAATGATAATCAGCTTGATTTTTATCCGCACACGCACATATACCGGTACATTGCTGTGTTTCCCCCTGTTGACTCTGCAATCCTCTGTGCTGGGAAATAGCCCCCATTGAGTCTGATGGACCTTACTTCCCAGCATGTGTGCTCAGGACCGTTGCATTAGTGGTGCAGTTGTAGATTTTCAAGTGCGGGAGCTTGTCAGGTTCTAGCCACACCCTCAAAAAGACATGCCCCCAAGTGTCAAACAAAAGTTGTTGGCCTAAACATCTTATTTGGGACTTATTCCCACCTTACATTGTTAAATTACAACTGTTCCTTCTTTCCTTCATCTGTAGTGTGTGTGTGTGTGTGTGTGTGTGTTTGTGTGAGTGTATTATATTGGCTTACTTGAGTTGTCTGGGGCTATTTGTTCCACAGCCTCTTTTTCTGCGATGCGCTCACTCTCTGCTTGGGTGTGAGCGTACAGATTTCTCAATGTGTGGCCCTGCCTTTAGGAAACGAGACAGACAGGCCAACAACAGGCCCTTTCATACCTGGAACAATTTCTCCAATTGAACCATTACAATCTAGACTTGATGCAAAGGATTGGCAACAATGATTGCTCTGGCAGATGATGCAATTGCTGCTGCTCTGAAAGAAATGCTGAAGCTGTGCTGCCCTTCTACTAATAACTGAGAATAACTAGTAACTGATAGTTACTATGTACAGGGGCTCTTGTAGATGAGTACTGAGAATTCTTGCATGTCTAGCAACACTGATGAGTGCGAAGGTATTATGAGATGATTGGTAAGTGCCTAATTGTTAAAAAAATGATTACGATTAAATGTTATTGCAACTGAAACATACGTGCTCCTTGTTAAACTTATAACTGCTTGTACTTTATTGGTCTTTGCTGACACATATTACAACTGTTGCTTCGTTTTTTGTATTTCTCGTGCTTCACACAACACGACAGCCCAGCCATGGGTAACCAGTTGTCGTATCATCTGAACCCGGCGTGGTTTTTGTAGGGTGGTTTATTTTTCACGAACAAGCCACCCTGAGAACCTATGGCTTTTTTTAGGGTTGTTCTTGCCCACAATGGGTTGTTGTGTTGTCCGAACACGGCAGGGCGATTTTATCATGGGTTGCTGTGATTGGCTACAGAGCCGCTCGGTAAGAGCAGCAACCCCCCCTGCTGCTCGCTTTCGTGATCTCGCCAGTGACTGTCCTTTCACCGATATCAAAACGGCACTTTGGAAGGACTGTCACTCGTTCCTCAGCTTTGTAAAATTCATTTTTGGGACCTCAAAAATGTGCAATTGGGGTTGTTGTTGTTGTTGTTGTTAATATTATTTTGTTGGTCTTTTGCAAGTGCGCAAGTGTGCTCTTATTGCTGTCTGATATGTGTAGTCTTGCCTGGTCAATTTCCTTGTCTATTTCAGCTGTCAAAGGGAGGGAGGAGTGGAGTGACTGCATATAGGCTAATTTGTGCACAGTTGCCAGGGGACAATTGCCAAGTTGTCAATGGAAAAGCACCAGTAAAGGGGAAAAAAGCGGCAAAGAAGGTGCACCAAAAGTTTGGGAGGGGGGGAGACAATATCTCCCCTTAGCAGTGTAATCCTCTCACTTTTAAGTGTTGAACTGACAGTTTTCAGTGTCTTCCACCTTTTCAACACTTCCCCGAGTCTCCAGCTACTCCAAAAAAGGGGATATATTAACTCCCCCCTCTTTTCGCGGCTCCTTTTCGGCATATTTACTGCTGCGGTTACTATGGTTCCCTGACAGTTTAAAAAAACCTGAGGAAATGTATGCAAATTTAATGGCTGGGAAATAAATGGAGGGGAAATTTGCGCACCTGCAATAACTGCTCCATTACTGCAGGTGTGCAATTCTCCTCCATTTACTTCCCAGCCCTTAAATTGGTGCAAAGTTCTCCTCCATTTACTTCCCAGCCATTAAATTTGCATATATTTCTGTGGGTGTTTTTTTTTTTTAGAAGTCAGGGGAACCGCAGTAACCAGAGTGGTAAGTGTGGGGAGTTAATATCTCCCTTTTCTGGAATAGCTGGAGACTCGGGGAAGTGTTGAAAAGGTGGAGGGCACTGAGAACTGTCAGTTCAACGCTTAAAATTGTGAGGATTACAGTGCTAAGGGGGAGATATTGTCCTCCCCCCCTTTTAGTGCACTTGCTTTTGCAGTCCCCCCCCCCCCCTTTACTGGTGCTTTTCCATTGACAACGTGGCAATTGGTCCCAGGCAACTGTGTGCAAATTAGCCTCTATGCAGTCTCACCGTGTCAATTTCCTTGTCTGTTACATACTCCACTTTTGGCTTCCTTTGACAGATGAAACAGACAAGGCAGTTGACCAGGAAAGACCATATGTTGGACAGCTGTAAGAGCACATTTGTGAAAGTAATGATGATGATGATGATGATGATGATGATGATGATGATACAGTTGCACAATTTTCAGGGGCTGAAAAAACACACGACCCAATTGCACTTTTTTGAGGCTCTGAACCCCCCCCCCCCAAACTGCAGTGAACAAAAAGGGGCAGGTCTGGGGAGGGGGAGACAAGATGGCTTCTGCCGCAAGGGACACTGGGATACGTGCCGGAGCCAGCTGGAGGACTGATGGGGAAGGGCGGGCAGAACAGCCTACAGTGAGCCTGATCGTCTGTCAGGCGTACTGTGGGTAGTTCAGCGAACAGCCAGCCATGATGTGCAGACGTGCCCATTGACTAATGATTGTGTCTCACCTGTCAGCAATGCATCCTTAGGATTCCCCCGCCCCTTTCTAGCATCAGCCTGTCTTTAAATTTGGGTGGCCAAAATTAGCCTATTCTTTATTGGATGTGTTTAGTTTTCAACGGTGACTCATCCCCACCTTAGAGATGAGGAAGACTCGAAATTTAAAACAATGTTTATGAATGTGTAAAGCATTTAAACACACACACACCTACCTTAAGATACTTCAACCCACCTGGAGCCTTCGAGAGAGGATGGGATCGCAAAACGGCTAGTGAAACAAATGAAACCTTTACACCCACTTCCCTAAAAAAGAAAAAAAGAAAAAAAGGAAAAGAGAGAGAATGATTTTGTGGTCAATAGCAACTGTTCCTGAGAAAGTGGTAGAAGCAAAGAGGTTACTAGTAAGAGGGCAAAGGCACAAAGGGAAAATTGTACATTGAGATCATTATTCTGTTGTGCCTTAGTGTGGCCTGACTGGTTTGGCAGACAGAATGATAGATGGTTTTGTGAAGGGTCCCAGGGTGTGCCCTGGACTTGAAGCGTTATGTTTATCTTGAATGGAAAGGGAAAAGCGCAGACATAATCGATGCCTAGTTTTTTAGGACTGAGAGGGTCAGGGAAAAGGGCCAGCATGGGGTGAATGGTGCGGGTGGTGGAGGGAGAGAGGGGAAAGGGAGGGGGGCCAGGCCGTGGTTGCGGCTGCCTATTAACGGATGAACTTGGCTGAAGTCCAGCGCGTGATGAGAGAGTGTCACATCCCAGGAGAAGTCAGGGCTTTTCAATATTTTTTTTAAATGCTTACTGACTGTGCATCAAATGCTCCCATGTCTTTTGGCTAAAGGGGAAAATGTGGGTGGGGGGGAGAGGGAAGAGATGGAGACAGCTCAATTCCCCCCACCCCTACAACTCCCCCAAACCAGTTGAGACCAGTCTTTTGGCCACGCAGACGGCTTCTATCATCTTTCTTGGCTCGCTGTTAAGAAGAGGAGGGGGAAAAAAGGGAATTGTATTAGTGCCAGTAACCTGAGGGCCCAAGACAAAAAAGGGTTTCAGGTTTTTTTTTTTCTTTTTTCCAAGAGGCAAATTAAAATGACTGTGTGTATGTGTGAAGTATGGGTGTGTTCTGTGTTGGAGAGAGAGATTTCATGAACTGCATTTGCAACTTGCCACTGAAGACATATTTCACATAGAAAATTAGGGATAATGCCTGACAGTAACATGAACCAGAGGTTCATAGTATGGTACTGAGCAAGCCGGATGATCAAGCCATTTCATGAGGACTGGAAGCATGTCTTCTCCAATTATTTTTTTTATTATGTATCCGCTCACCAGACCTTGTGTGACTAATGATAACTTTTTGCCACTTGACTGCTGCTTGTGACGTCAGTATGGTATAGCTGCAATACAAGACCAGTGGCCAGATTGTGGGTCCACCATGTGCCTGCATAGATTTTTATTCATTTTATTTATTTATTATTACATTTATTTTCCTCCTTTTTTCCTCCAAAGGACCCAAGGCGGCTCACGTGATCCTGTTCCTCCATTTTATCCTCACAACAACTCTGTGAGGTAGGTTAGGCTGAGAATCAGTGACTGGCTCAAAGTCACTGAGGGTGCAATCCTATGCTTGTTTAGACAGAAAAAAGTCCTACAATTCCCAGCATGCCTCAGCCAGCATGGCTGGGTGGGGCATGCTGGGAGTTGTAGGACTTTTTTCTGTCTAAACAAGCATAGGATTGCACCCTTAGTGAACTTTATGGCTGAATGGGTATTAGAACTCGGATCTCCCAAGTCCCAGTCCGACACTCTTAACTACACCATGTGTAGCATAGTGGCTGAAGTCTGGGCTGTGTAATTTATTTATGCAGTTCGATCGATACACACGGTACGTCTCTCAGTTGCAGCACCCCCGTATCCAAATGGGGATAATCATACTGATCTACTGTACAGGGTTGTTGAAAGGATTACTGAAGTAATGTTCGTGAAGCACTTTCGACACTCAAAAATGCAATATACATGATGTTAAGTAGTAGCATTATGGTCGGAGTTGCATTGCGTGTGGCCAGGCAATACAGACAGCTGACTCCTTGCATTTTTGCGGGGCTCCCACTGGTCAGTTTACAGGCAGCCATTTTGTGGTATGTGGTCATCTCTAGGCACTCAAGAGTTCCTTTGAAGAAGGGAGAAGAACTCTGGTCAAACAAGCAGCTTCCCACAGCTAAGGAGATTTTCAGTTTCTTGGTTTAGCTTGACTGAAATGAAATGTTAAAGGAATGTAGTAAGCGTAGCCTCTTGAAACTGCGGTCCATAAAACACTTAAGCTGTGTCCCTTTGAAATCAGCGTGATCTCACAGACTTTGGTAACAGATGCCTGGTTTAGGGTGCAATCCTATGAATGTTTAGGCAGAAAAAAAAGTCCTATAATTCCCAGCATGCCCCAGCCAGCATGGCTGGCTGGGGCATGCAGGGAATTGTAGGACTTTTCTCTCTGTGTGTCTAAACATGTATAGGATTGCACCCTTAAATAATTTGTGGGTTGCAGCTATTGTGCTTTTGCATGTCAAATATATTTCCTGGCAGAAGAACCCTGTGATATATTAACCCGGGGATGGTGAACTGTGGTCTATACACCAGATCCTGCCCACAAATTTAATTATTTTTATTTCATTATTTATTGTTTATTATTTTTATTTATTTCCCAGTACTGGGACTCAAGGCGGCTTTACAACATTAAAATATGTACAATTAAAACATATAAATAGAAATATACAAAAGTTAAAAAATATAATGAATATTAATGAATATTAAAATTATACAAAATATCAAAGTTAAAACAGCATTAACATTTATACCACGCCTTTTTTTCTCCTCTTGCAAGGAACCCAAGGCGGCTTACACGGTCCTCCTCCTGTGCATTTCATCCTCACAACAACCCTGTGAGGTAGGTCGGGCTGACAGTCCGTGATTGGCCCAAAGTCACCCAGTGAATTTCATAGCCTTCTGAGTGAGGACTAGAACCCAGATCTCCCAAGTCCCAGTCTGACAGTCTAACCAGTATGCCACACTGGCTCTCAAATGAATGTTACTGGTCCTCAGCGACTGCCTGTGAGGTGCCAACCTATTGCACAAAAGTCGTGACAGCTTTTGGGCTACCGCCTGCAGAACTGAATGCCCCCAAAGATACAGAAGTTGGTTATTTTTTTTAAAAAAAAATTATTTAGTTATTATAAACTACATACAGCAAGAAGTTGGTTATGTCACTACCAGCAGGCCCAAACATGTAGTCATAGTATTTATTCATTTATCCCCCTCCCTCGTTGGTCAGATGGTATAACTGTGGCGGTATGTGTTTGGGGTTTGCGTGTGTTTCATCATAAGCAGAACTAGAAATGGGAAATGGTTTTAAAAACGGCTCTGAATACCCGTAAAAGTGCCGCTTGCTGTGATCTTGCAGAGGGAGACAGTGCCATTTACCTGTGGATGTTTCACAGGGTGTGTTGCACAAGATAGTTTTGCGAGCGTACGGTCATAACGTACAGAGTCCAGTTTTGCTTCATCGTTGGTAGCCACCATGGTAACCAACTTGGAATCCATGGATATTGCATAGGCCGCAAATTGTGAGGGAAATTTATGACATAGTCATTAAGTTGTAAACGCATCACTTTTACTTGGTGGTGATAATTAACCTTGTGAGGTACAGCTGGATTTGTTGCTAAGGTGCGGGAACAGGGCCCCTTTGTGGTCGAACTCTATATTCCAGATTATTCCTTTCGGTTTCTTCCTCCGAGGGCTTGCGCATGCATTCCGGCTGCCACGTGGAGCTCCTTTCAGTTGCTTCACATGGCAAAGCATTTGTCTACAGTAACGCACTCGTAACACGGAGGGATAAATGTGCCATGCCGCTTAAGAATTTCTAGCAATTTGTGATGGTGAACAGAAAAGGACGGTAGCTTGTGCGACAGCCCTCTGAAGAGTGCAGACTTGATAATTTTAGGAAGATTTCTACGTGTTTTTCCTGTTGAATGAGCATGTGCGCATCTTGCTCTTATTTAAGAGAAGGGTCCCCCCCCCTTCTTTTTTGGTAAAAGGACTTGTCAGAAGCAGCTTTTAACAAAGGCTGCATTTATGAATGTCTGAAGGCAAACACAATTCTGTTAGGACCCCAAGCCCACGGAATCCCTTGAACCCTTTATGTTCTTAGGTGGTTCTTCTTCTTTTTAAACAAGAGTGATGACTGGTGTTTAATTTCTGTGACAGCTCTTTGCCTAGGAAGCCATAATCTGGGAAAAGCTACACGGGTTGAATTTCTGCCTCGAAAGCAGGAGCCCTCCCGGCAAAAAGGGTAACAACAAGCCTGAGGAAGTCAGAGGAATATCTGAAGTGGTGGGAATGACCTTATATGTATTTCATATGTGTTCTTTAGCGGTCTGAAGTTGAACAAACACCAGCTAAAAAGTGTGAGCTGCTTTTTACAAAGAAATAATTAAAAAACAGTTTACAATTTTGTCTTTAGAAGGCCTGCAAACCAGATGAATCACCCCCCCACCCCCCACCCCACTCCAACATGTAGGCTGGCTACAGGCCTGGGAAAAACCCTGAAGTTCTGAATCAGAGAAAATTATGGAAATTATTCCTATAGGTATACATTTATATGATTATGTACTGTAGGTTGTACATGCTTTGGGCTAGTTACTGAAGAACTTGGGAATAATTTTGTGAGTACATGGGAAGGGTGGATATAACTTGTACAGCACTGTAAGGCACTATGTCCATAGAACCTGAGGAGTAAGGACTTACAGGGAGGTACGGAACAGGAATAATTAAAAAAAAAAAAAGTTGTGTCTTCTCGAAGCCCCACCTAACCCTCTCTATTTTCTAGCCATTTAGTAAACCAGGTGTATTTTTCAAGTTTAGATTTGTCAAGATTTTCCATGAGGACTAGAGACTTCCCCTCTTAAAACATTAAACAAGCTCAGACTCTCAATTGCTGTCTGATTTCTGTGTCTGATGTTGAACTCTGTGTTCTAAATGATCATGCAGATGTTGTTGTGACCTTCCGGCTAACGGCCTGCCTGGCAGAAGCAATTTAAAAGGCACATTGCTATGTTGACTGCTTTGCTGGTGACAACAGTGTAAGTCCTCCTTGGCTCCCCTGTTTCACTTGCTTGAAAACTGGAGGTTGCCCACACGAGAGAGCTACAATTCCTTTGGACTGAGGAACTGGATGTCCAAAACTTGCAGTTCTCTTAATTGCTCATTCCATACTGGCTTCCATATGTGCTGTTGCATTTGGTGACAATCATCCAAGGCTCTCTTCTATAACTCCTACGTGTGGGGCACATTTCACGTGGCCTAAATGGATGTTGCTTCCTGATTTCAGTCGCACGCACACACGCAGAGAAGGTTACCTAGGCTGTGGATGACAGTGGGTGGACACTCCCCAATTATCTGGCGTGATCATCTATGCCTGTCCAGCGCTTGTTCTGATCACTGTCTTGACATGTACTTCGCATTCAGTGAGAGTGAATCCTCCCAGCTTGGTATTGGCCCTGGGGTGACTCAGTATGCAGCCGTTCCAACGATTAGACTGTTTGAAAGTTCCTAGCTGTAAGACTCTTTACATTTTTCTTTCTGCCAAGAGCTTCATAAGCATTCACTTGCTTTGTTTTCACATTCCCCTCTAAGACTGGAAAACTCTTGTTATTTCTACTTTGCAAATAGAGTGATGTGCCTGAGCAATGTTTAAAGTGACCCTCGGTAATAGAGCCGAGAAACTTTTTTCAGGGCTGAATGTTTTATGGAAAATTTGTGGTTCATCTTTGGAGGAAATGGGAGTTCACTGGGTATAAATCTTTCCCAGATCTTTGGTCTGGTCCGGATGTAATACTGATTCCCATCAAGCCATAGTCTGCAAAAAATGGGAGCCAGCATTGGGAACACTCACTCCTCCACCACCCCCACCAGCGAATTCTTCTTTCCTTTCCACTGTTTGCTTTAACCATGGTTCAGTGTTATGGGTGTTCCAACACTAACCATGGTTAATACTAATCAGGGTTGCCTTGTATGTAGAATTAGAACCCAGTTTGAAATGTAGGTTGCAAGCCTGGTTATGAGGAAGCCTAGTTAGCATCAGCCATGGTTAGCATCTTAACCACATATGGTAAACAAGGGAAGGATTTGCACCAGAATAGGGAGGAGGGAATTAGCATGCATTCCTGGGGCAAGACCTTGATTTGCAAATCATGGTTTGCAGGGATCTGCATTATGTCTGCACCAGACCTTTATGGACTTGAGGACTTTTATTAAAATGGAACAGGAATGGTCTGCCGGAAGTTCCTAAAAATTGTCACTTCCTGGAAAGTATAGGACAGCTTGAGACGTTCTGAAAGTGTTCCTTTGTTAAATTTTGTGGGTACCATAGTGGTTTATATTTATTTATCTGAAAGATTTTTATGTTGCCCTAGAAGATGACGTTCTCTCTAGGCGGCTTACAAAATTAAAATACAATTTCAGTGTAGCAACAAATGAAAACACAAATGACAACGAAAGCCAGTGTGCAATAGCCATAAATGAATAAAACTTTTAAAATAGTATATTGTCCAGCAAGAAAATAACCAAGAATTGTAGGCAAAGCTTTTCAAGAGTCACAAGGGACACTTCTGGGATTTGCAACTGTTCTGCGAAATCTCAGCCTAGTTGCGAGTTGGATATTGAGCAAAATAGGGTTCTAAGTTCTGACGTGTCCAGAAGACTACCGAGGTTGTCCCATTTGCTTGAACTGACCAAGTTTAAGTCTAGCAGCATGGTGTCAGTCATTGAGCCACCTGATTTAATATAGATTGCCTTCCATCCTTCCTTCCTCCCTCACACAACTGGGTTGAGGACAAGACTCTGAGGAGTAATGGATTCACCCAACAATCTTTTGTTTGTCTCAAATCAAATTCAAGTGGTTGTCTGAGTTAACACAAGGTGACTGGACAAGGGAATACATTGAGAGCCAGAGTGGTGGTCAGGGTGTTGGACTGAGACTGGGGAGACCCAGGTTCAAATCCCCACTCGGCGGTGAAGCTCACTGGGTGACTTTGGGCCAGTCACTGACTTTCAGCCTACCTCACAGGGTTGTTGTGATGATAAAATGGAGAGGAGGAGGAGGATTATGTATGCTTCCTTGGGCTCCTTGGAGAACAAGGTGGGGATATAAATGTAACAGACAAATAAATACTAAGAAAATATGTTCACCCTGTGCCCAGACCACCAGAGTGCTGTGTTGCTGTGTAAGTTGTGCACAATTTCTGACAAGTGTGTTGGCGAGCCAGACTTGCTTGTGTAACCCTGATTCTCTCCCCCCCCCCACACACACACACTGAGGAGGGGCTCATAGACTAACTGCCCATAGACTCATGCATTCTGCATTTGGGTGAATTTCAAGCTCCGTGAAGTTAACTTGGAATGTCCCAGGAGATGTGCCAGTGACCTTCAGGTCAAGTACCTGGGCCTAGAGATTCCACAATAAATAGTGTACTGTGGAAACAATGGGGGAATTTAAAGAGCGCTGTAAGTGAAGAAAAGGGCTCCAGAGAGGAGCAGGCAAGCTTCGCCTAAGAGGCTGCCGGATGAGTGGTGTAGTATTTCTAGTTCAAACTGATTGAAATGTCGACTAAAAATCAATGCTGTTGACTCGCGATAATTTACAGTTCTCTCCGTGCTAAGTAGTTCTGCTTCTGAGAAGGAGTTTGCCGCACAGGCATCGGAGCCGGAGAGTTCTGTACGCCACAATGAATCAGATGCATTATAGGTCAGCTCTTTATTTGTTTCATCATGACTTTTACACAGTTGTCATGTAATTTATGGCTGCTTCTGCATTGTCAAACATTTTCATTGCAAGCTTCTCCTTAGCACACTCCACGCACACGCACACACACACAAACCAACCACCACCACCAGACCGATCGCAGCTTTAAAAAGATGACTTTATTACTTTCTAATCTGAGGGAGAGGAGGACTATAAAACATCAAATTACGCTATCTTCAGGCAAATCTAAATGTGCTATAGATTGGAATCAGGGTTCATTTGTGCCTGATGCAAATTATTAAGTTCTAATTATAAATATGGATGTCATTACCCACACAGTTTTTTAAACACACACACACACACACACACTCACTCACTCACTCACTCTTCAATCCCTCGGTCTGAGAATACTGTGGAAGCTTCTTAGTCACACTGTCTGAGAATACTGTGGCTACGAAGGGAGACCATCTTCACCCATGGACAGTTAATGGCCGCTTAAATTTTTTTTTTGAAAAGGGGGGATATAAATAAAATAAATAAATGTGCATTTTCCAAATCAGGGAAGGCTAGTCCATGTTCCAGAATCCATGTTCCAGTATTTGGCCAAATTTTTGGCCAAATTTTCAATCACGATGTGGTAAAAACAACAATAGCATTGATCTCCTTTTAATTTGTCAGGAAAAGAAACAGCGCATTTCCATGTTTCTTTTTAACGAGAGTGTTTTTCAGTTCTGCAGGCTTCCCCAGTCAATTGGAAAGGCGTTGGGCATCCGCTGCCATTCAAAGTAGACAGTATTGGTCTTGGTGGACCAATGGGGTCTGATTCAATATCAGTTAGCTTTGTATATTTATATGCCAACGACCTCATACCGTTTAAGCATCAGGTTAAAACTTGCTTATTTGCCCAGGCATTTTGAAATATTATGTGGGCTTGTTTAGTTCATTCTGCTGTTTTTATGCTTTTGATTTGTTTTTATTGTGATGTTGTGTTAAGATTTTATTGTATTACATTATGGCATATCTTGGCTTTTATGCCTCTTGTATTCTGCCCTGATATCTTAGGATGAAGGGCAGGTTAAATATACTTTTAAACAAACAAAACCGTCAGGGTGTATATATATGTTCCATACCTGTGAAGCACTTCCTGTTAGGAAATGTCAAATTTATTATAGAGCCTGACCTATAATACCATCCAATGAGGGTGTGATCAGATTGTTCCAACTCCCTGGACTTGTGTTGGGAGAACATAATGACCCCAGAGAATTCAGAAACTGGCCATCTCTGTTCTAAATTGTAAAGAACCAATACAGGATTGTGAAAATCATAATACAGGCTGGTCTAGCTTTCTGTATTGCATTACCAGACACTGAAAAAAAGAACTGAATATCCACATTTATCAATTGTGGGTTTATATTTATAAATTGTGGAAAAGCAACATTTATAAATTGGATCTCTTCCCCCTGCTTTTTTGTAGTTAAATACTTGAACCTTCAACTAAACCATGGTTAACTCCAACAAGGGAAGGGAGAGGTGAATTCAATTGGGGGAGTGCAAGTTCCTATAGTTGGTTGGCTCTGAATGTGCAAACCATGTTTTACAGGGAATCAGTAGCACTATACAGGCATTCACCACACAACCCCATGCAATTATCGTTGCATGCAGGGAAGAGTGTAACCATGTTTGCCGCTGCTCCCCACATCTTCCCTGGACCCGTCTCTCTGCCATCCATGCATTGGGCTAAGAGTTTTGAAGGCGGGCCCCTGCTTAACGCTTCTAGGCTTCTGCATGGTTTAGAACCCTGCATAATCAGGGTTCTAAGTTGTGTGGGGAGCCTATACATGCAGAGTAGACGCCCTGCTTCAGACCTCCTGGGCCACTGCATGGATGGGGCCAGTGAGGATATGGGGGCAGAAGCCAGTAAGCACCGCCCTACTTGTCTCCTTACGTGATGGTAATTTGTGCGTGGGTGAATGTCTAACTTTACCCCTGCATCAGGTGCAAGTAAATACTGTGCCCAGCATTCTGTCTCCATCAGTGGGTAGTCAAGTGGGCAGCATGGTAACAGCCATTTCCTCTTGCTTTGCAATGACATCTGGCAATCAGAAATCTACTACCTGTGAACTTCTGGCATCTTGTTTCCAGCTACTTTGGCTAACAGTTAGTGGTATACCTGTTACCCTTTAATATGATAAAACAGGAAGGAACATTTTCCCCCTCAATTTTTCTGCAGCATAGCTTAAACAAACACCAGTAGCCACTGTTTCCTCTATACTTATTTTTGTGAGTTTGTTAACAGCAGCGCCAAGAATTGGTCGAGCTGCTGGGCGCAAGACACACAAACGTGATGTTTTGCCAATCTGCAATAGAAACCAAATGTCTTCCAATGGTGTGCTGCTGACCAAAATGTATAATCTGGCTTGAAACAGAATTTCTGACTATTAAACGATTAAATATTTATATTGCAAAGGAAAGGAATATCACACTTTAAACTAAAAAAAAAAAAAAAAAGGAGAGGAAGAAGTTTATTTTCTCATGGGAAGTTTTCTGGCATTTAACTGCAAAGGAATGAAGCGTTTTTGAGCATTTTTGATTAATTTAAATGACTCCGCCTGATCTCTCGAAATGTTATTATATTTGCTGTGATTCTCTTGGCAGGCTTGAAGCCTGGAGGACCTCTACATAGTAGCGTTGAGCTCAAATGCATTACGAACATAAGAAAAGCCATGCTGGATCAGATCAAGGCTCCATCTAGTCCAGCATTCTGTTCACACAGTGGCCAGCCAGCTGCCCACAGGATCCCACAAGGAGGATAAGAGTGCAGCGGCACCCTCCCACCCATGCTCCCCAGCATCTGGTGTACATAGGCATACTGCCTCTGATACTGGCGGTAGCATATAGCCAGCACTAGTAGCCACTGATAGCCTTATCCTGCATGAATTTGTCCAATCATTTGCATAGCAGAAAAGAGCCTATGATGGTTTCTTATCCTTATCTGGGGACCTCCTTTTTCCTAGAGGCTTGCTAGTGTCCAAACTGGAGGGATAATTCATGGTGCTGCTGCTAATATTTTAAAACAGGGATGGGGAACATGTGGCCCTCATGTGGCAACTCCTGTTCTGCTGTTGGTTCCCCTATGTCAGATTTTAGATTGTAAGCTCCTCAGGGCTATATTATGGTAATATATAATAAATAAATAAATCTGAGGCATCTCAATTTATTATCTCTCTGTCGATATAAATAGATAGATCCTCACTGAAACTCATTCTTCAGTTTTATTGCAGTTTTTATTGAAAGCTGCTTGGGCTGACAAACTGCTAAGGAAAGAGGTTGTAAATTTTAAAACAAAATAATATTACTTGGCATTTATACAATGCATTTCAAGTTCAGAAAGTGTATCACATAATCTCAGTAACCCTTATTTTAGCCTTGTCAGGTAGGCCAGTATCACTCTCCACATTGCAGGTGGTTGACTGGGACTGAAAGAATGTTGGTTTCTTTAAGGCCACAATGGCCCAGTTTGCACGTGTTTAAACCATCGTTTGTCGGGGCTGAATGGGAGCGAGAGAGCACGCTGCTTCCCCTTTGTGTCCACTTTCCGAACCCAGCATTCTGGGTTGTTGAGGATTAAACAACCCAGAGTTTAAACCCATGTTTTTTTGTTGGGTTAAAACTCTGGGTTATTTAATTCTCTACAACCCAGAGAGCAGAATTCAGACGTCATGTCTAACAACCCAGGAATGGGGTCTTCCTGGGTTGTTTTGAGAAGTAGATGCGAAAGTAGTGCGCTCGCTCACTCCTGCACGGCCCCGCCAATCCGCGGGTTGCTTAACTCATGAATTGGTATTGCATGCGAACCAGGTCATTGAATTTGTTGTGAGTTGTGAGTTGAGGTGAGGCTTGAACTTGGGGGTCATCCTGTTTTATAGTTCTGCCCTCTTCGCTACAACACTATGTGCACCCAACCAATTGGAATGGTAGAGCAGGAGAGTTGTGGCAAAACTATTCTCACCACCAAGTCACAGTTTCAGTGGCTGTGATTTGTCTAATTATTGGTGCACCTATATATCTACCACATTGCTCTCATAAGGTTGCCTCCAGTGGTGTCTTTCCACCAGCAGAATGGACATTGCAGACGGATTGAATTACTTCTCCTGTCTGCATGCTCCAGTTCTGCTCCAAAGAATTAGAGAACCCTCCAGAGCTGATTTGGAGTATGTGTGGTGGGTTGCAGGGTGGGGGGGGAGGACTACAACTTCACTGTGTGTTTCTAGGTGAAAGTAACCTCACAAATGGTATTCCAGTTTATCCCGAGGTCTGATTATCTTCTTCATTACAGAAAATACAATACGCCTTGTATTCCTCTTGCAGTTATACAGAATAATGGCGTATATGCACTGCACATAATACTGTATGTAACACTCCGGAAATCAAGCCCTGCATTATTATTAATTAAAACATACCACAGCAAAGTTGGAAGGTATTTACCCGCCCCATTTAAATTAAAAAAAGGCTAAAATAAAATTGGGGAATTTTAGAAGTGAGAACTGCAGGAAGTTAAAACACCGAGATTTCTTCATCATTTTATTGAGGTTCCAGCCACAAAAATTATAGAAAAAAATCAGTAAAGGGGGTATACATTGTTCTAGGACTGAAAGTTCTTTTTCCTTTAAAAAAAAAATCTTTTCTTAATAAAGGAATACTTCTCAGCTTTCCAGAATGTATTTTTTGAATACATTGCTCAGGCTGTTTTTTTTTTTTTTTTAAATTTTCTTTTGTTGTGTTTGCTTTGGCATAAAAGATGTGGTTGTTGTTTTTAGTATCCCCGCATTCGTAACTTCAGTTCGCATATACATAATAACCCATTTCAGAGTTTGCATCCTATCATACCTATTATGGAAAAACAGGTAAACATTCCATACGCCTTGACAGTCAGATAAAGGGGAAAACCATGCCGCATGCTTTAATTTGTATGTAGTGTGTTATTATATGAACAGCTGAATGTAGATAAAATTCTTGCCTTTAGAGAATATCCAACAAGGAGACAGTGTGTACAAAGGCCACTCTGAGAATTTTCCCTATGTAGCCGCCTCCTTACTTCTTTTATAAATTATTATGATTATAGGTATGTTTCCCGGTGTTATTGTGTAACTGCCTGAGTCACTGTATTGTCCGTGGATGGGCGGCCATTCCTACGAGGACAGCCTTGAGTAGCTAATGGGGTCAGTCATGTCACCATGTGACATATGGATTATGTTTACTGTGGCATATTTGGTTTGTGAGCTAAACTGGAAGAGCAGAGCAGATGATAAATAAAGATGCACATCCCATGCTCACGCCAACCCCAAACTCCACCTGCTCCCGAGGTTGCAGTGTCTCCTCCTAAACAATAAAGCATTTCTCATAATGGAGAGGTATTTGCTGGCGGGTGATTGACTTAAAAGTTGGAAATTCGTGGCTGAGGTTTAGGGCACTAAGAGTTTGTTATGCTGTGAGGTTTTTGCCCAGAGCTTGACCCTTGACCCTTGACCCAGATAAGTTTGGATAAGACTGGAGGTCACATTTATAGAGCAGTGAGGCTGGACTCAACCTCATTGCCTTTAATACAAGCATATCTTTTCCTCTTCAGCTCTGGAGGAAAAGATGGTTCTGCAAATTTGTAGCAAACCCCGGCTGTGGGCAGTGTTGATTGGCTAGGGCATGTGATGTCACCATGCCACCTCCTTCCCAATCCCTGGAGCAGCTTTGCGACTGTGTTTAAAATGTTTCTGCAAAGGATATACGCGTACATGAGGCATTAAAAGGCAGCCCCCTTAAAACAAGGGGGAAAGGGACAAGACCGCTGGCTGACCTAGAATTCAACCTAATATAATGTATGTCTTCCTTGCAAAGCATGAAGTTGGGAGGATGCCAGGACTTCATGTTGTGTAGGTGAAGAATCGGCTGCTACTTTTCTGGAATGATTGTGTTTACCTTCATCCTTAAGTCAGGATCTCTGGTGGAAAAAACATCTCGGCTAATGTCCCTTTACTTGGAAGTCCTTTGCTTCAACCCTCCTAGCCCTCTAAATTCTACATGGAGTATGAATGTGACTTTATATTTTGCAAGTTCGGAAGCAGAGATGCAGTTTTAAGCACTCTGGAGAGAGCCTTCATGGGGAGTTTTGCATGGTTTCTCTGTAATAAGAACGTCAGCCAAGGAGGCTGCACCATTCTAATGTGACCTGTCCAGTATCCAGTGTTGCACTGCGTGGTGGGACTTTTATAGAAAGTAGGTGGGGCTACACGAAAAGGGTTTTCACATGAATGAAAACGAATTTGCAATGTTTTTGATGTTATATATCCAGCTTTTCCTCCGGAGTGGAAACATGGTGCTCAGACTGGTGGTACAACAACCCTGTGAGGTAGGGTTGAGAGAGCTGGCTAATAACAATAAGCTATACCAGATGGGTCCATTCAGGTGTCTGCATTTTGGCACTCCCTCTTGCCCCGGTGCTTGGGGTGGGGTGGGGATGTTTTCCAGAGCACTGTCAATCTTCCAAGGCAGGAAAAGATACTTGTTTTGAGCCTTTCTCAGCTTAACGGAGCTGCCATATTGTTCACAGCTGCAGACGGGCCTGGAGCTGGAGCTGAGCCGTCGAAGGTAAACAGGAAGGAAAACTTCAGCTACTTCTTTTCTCCCCAGAACTGAGACAGGGTTCGGGAGAAGAGGGTCTTGCTACAAGGACCCCTCCTGTGCAAGGGACAGCCCAACATTTTTAGTTGCCCAAAGCAAATTCATTTTTACTCCTCTTCCAGTTGTGTGTTTGCGTATGCCTCGAGTCACATAACAATAGCACATTCAGTGGGTAAAGAGTTGCCTGCAATACTTCCTTATTTTTAATTCTGGCAATTTAATTACCGCACGGTTGTGTTCCGTGTTAGTTAATCTGAACTAAATGTCGGTTAAGCTGTGCCCCTGGCTCTTCGACATCATCACTATAACATAGATGAGAATCTCCATTTTGCTTACAGGATTGGGCCTCGGCTATCTTCCCAAGACATTTGCATACCTGGGGTGAGCACCCCTGGAATTCTGGCACCCTAGCCTGGTTGCCTAATTTGCCCTTATGGTTGAACCAACCCTGTTACTGAGCATCACTCAAAGGGGTCTGCTTCCTAGTTTGAAAACAATGGCTGTGCAGTAGAGTTCAGGGCATCTTTCCCCATGAAAGCGGGCATTTTTGCTTCACCTTTTCATACCTTTGGCTCAAATTCTTGTGTCCACTCTCAGTGCCACCTGACTGCTTGCCTTTGGCATTGTCCTCGCTCCAACATCACACCTTGTGAGGTTATTCCACTCAACCTGTAATGCATGATGATGCCGGTGTTTTACAGTGGGTGGGGCTATGCTGGCTGTACTTAATACAGCTGTGACCCAATGGAAGAGGGTGTATAGAAAGCAAGAAGGTTGGCGTCAAGAGTAGGCATAGTTGGGCACCTGTCAAGGGCCCACACCCCAGCAGGGGCTGGCTGACAAGAGCTTCCTGGAGTTCCTCCTCCTCTTCATTGCAACCTGCTTGTTCACCTGCCTCTCACTCTGGCCCAGACAGTGGTGGTGGTGGTGAGAAGGAGGAGCAGTAGATGCCACGGCCTACTTGTTCACTGGCTCTCTGCCCTGTCAGGCAAGCAAGTGGGACCAGTAACGAGAAAGAGGATGAGGAGCGATAGCAGCTGGCGATGTTTGTTTGTTTATTTATATTTATTTATTTAATTTGAACCCTGTCTTTCTACCAAGAAGAACGTCACTCAAGGCAGCTTGCAATCATATAAATAAAACTTTATTAATGAAATTAATGAGCAATATTGAGAAAGAAGGCATGGAGCAATAGCAGCTGGTGACAATGGCAGTGAGAAGGTAGACTCACTGAAGAAGGGCCCCCCCATTGAGGATGTCTTGCCCAAGGGCCCTCCAGAACCTGGAACCGGCACTGGAAACTAGCCTATTCTTTCTTCTTTAACTGGAGTCTACTCTGGTCCAGTTACAGACCCAAACCATAATATCACGTGGCTACAGTTGCACAGTAGCGGGGGTTGTCATTGAAGCCTGAAGGGAGTGGGGCCATGTGTGCCCTCTTCGGGACAAGGGGCATAATAAATAATATAAGAAGGGCCCTGTTGAATCAGAATCAGGGTCCATATAACCCAGCACCCTGCTGCAACTGGCCAACCAAATGCCTTCAGGAAACTCACGAGCAGAGCGTGAAGGCAGTAGTCCTGCTGTTGCTTCCCAGAAACTGGTATTGAGTGGCATAGTACTGCCTCTGACCGTGGAGGTTCCGGGTTCAAGAGGAAAAGGTGTTGGAAACAGGGCCGTCTGCTGGACCCCAAAAGGTTGGGGTAACCCTGAGCTTCAGACTGGGCAGGGGAAAGGCCTTGTTGCAACAGTCCTGTTGCAATTCCAAGGTCTTGCTGCAATTCCAGTGGAGAGCTGTACACGTACGTTGTGCAAGTGATGTGGGTGGAGAGTTGTTATGGCAGAAGAATTGCAGGTAGTCGGAACTCCGTGGTTTGTGTCCAACAGTGTCCATCCATCAGTGGAACAGGCAACGTTGGTGGAATGCATTTCCCCTTCCTGCTTGCATGTCCCTCTGTGCCTCCTCCTCCACACCACACATTTGGAGTGAGTAAAATCTTGTCTTTAAAAGCATGTTGCCCATTCCAAATTAGAAAAAAACATTCAAGGAGGTTTCCCCCCTGTTGTATCCAGTGATGTGGGTCGGAACATTTTCCAAAACAGTTTTTTCCCCCGGTGCTTTTACTTTTCTGTGGAAAATTTTCCATTTCCTAATTTCATTAGTAAAAATGAACGTATGTCAGCTGCAAATACAATATTAGGCGAGTTTGGCACTTTCGAAGTTGTAATTAATGTTTTTCAGGTGATTATCCCTGGCATACATATATGCCATTGAAATGCATAAATGTCTCAGAGTGAAATGGAACTAATAAATAATGACAGGGAAAGGCACCCCAACAACCTCAGTGGAAGAGAGTTGAACTCTGTGGAAACAGATGAGTGATTGCCAGCATATCATGCACATTTCTCTCTTTGTGTGTCAACAGTTTTTAGTACTTTTGTTTATTAATTAAATTGAAACAATGTAAGAGAAATACATGCTATTGTCTTTAAAATTTTAAATTATTCTGTTTAAAAAAATCTACATAATGTAACATTTAAATCACATGGACAGAGCGATCTTACGGCCCCCTAGACAGTGTCTAGGGTGCCATAGGATTCTTCGGATTCCCAGATCCGTGGTTGGAAACAGCTGCTCCGACCTCAGAACTGGGGATCTGCGCTCGGATCCCCCCCCCCCCCGCAGTGGGCATGGGAAGAACCACACCGGCTGTTTCTCCGAGGTTGGAAAATTGACCTTGGAGAACAGGCTAAAGAGGATGGGAGGGAAGGAGACAGGGACTGCCAGGATACGAGGTATCCTGGCAGTGTTCCAGCCTCCTTCCCTCTCCTGCCCAAAGCGCCACTAGCTGACTTGCAAAGTGGGAGGAGCGGGGAGGCGGAGATGGCTTCTGCCGTTTCCCCCTCTTCGCAGAGGATGCTCGTAAGCCTCCTGAGTTTGGAGGCTTACGAGCATCGAGGGAGGAGCAACCCATAGGATTGCGCCCTTAGTGTGCTTTATTTCAGATCAAATATTTGTTTGTACTGGGACAAAAACTTAACATGGGGTACTTTTTTTAGCTTTTTTTTTCTTTAACCAAATACAAGTAAAAAACAAACAAACATGCTAACTTAGATATCTTCAGGGCTGGGATGGACAACTTGTGACCCTCAAGATGTTTTGGCGTACAACTCCCGTCAGCTCTAGCCAGGTGACGGATGATGGGAGTTGTAGGCCAAAACACTTGGAGGGCCACACGTTGCCCACCTCTGCTCTATGGCCTCAGAAGCGTTTCCGATGCAAACTGAAACGTTTCTCAAGCAAACGACCCTAGGCAAATTAACTTAATTTGCACTGGAAAATTTTCCAGTTCAGCATTTTCTGGGAAACGCACGCCACTCGGTATTTCTGAAAGGAAAAATAGGAAAACAAAATCCTTGGGAACCCCACCCTCCTCAGGTATTTTCTGTTTTTTTTTCCTGGGCCTTCACATCTGCCTCCTCCCTCACCCTCCAGAATTTCTCCTTTAACACTGTATCCATGGTAGGCCACTCCAGATACAGCATCAGTAGTGCCTCATACCACCCCCAAGTAAAGCATGGGTGTGTGTGTATGTATCTGTAGCGTTGAGGTGGAACATAGGAACATAGGAAGCTGCCGTATACCGAGTCAGACCATGGGTCCATCGAGCCCAGTATTGTCGACACTGACTGGCAGCGGCTCTCCAGGATTTCAGGCAGGAGTTTTTCCAGCCGTACCTGGAGATGCCGGGGATCGAACCTGGGGCCTTTTGCATGCCAAGCATGGGTTCTGCCACTGAGCCACGGCCCCTCCCCTGGAAAAAGCTTTGTTGGAAGTGGTGAAATTAATTTTGCTGCCTTCTTAAAAATCAAGTGAGATATGTGCTCCCAATACCAGAGAGGAGGGAGCACACAGCCTCAAAAATAGGCTTTTTTTAAGAAGAAGAAGAAGAAGAGGAGGAGGAGGAGGAGGAGGAGGAGGAGGAGGAGGAGGAAGAGAAAGGTCTACAATAGTGATGGCCACCACTTTAAATTTTTTAAAATTCTTATTTTTTTAAAAAAAAGTTTACGAAATGCTATCGCTCAACCGATGCATGAACTGCAGAGGTAATTGTACTTTCCTTAAAAAAACAACGCTGTGGGGCAGGTGCTGGGAAAAAGCAATATCCCAAGAAAAGTAGCTGTATCTTAAGGAAGAACATCAGGATGCTGCACCACAGATGAGCAACATTGATGCATCTGTTGCACTAATACCGATTGACTGGAAAGTCCTGCAGGTATAGGGACTTTGCTTACAATGCAACCCTGGCAATTTAATGTATTGTTCACCACCCAGAAGACTTCAGTTATTGGATGGGTTAAAAATTCAGCAAATAACACAGAAATAAATAAGTAAATAATTCTTTAGGGAAGCACAGTGTAGTGGAAAGAGATGGTCCATCTTTGTGCAGCTCTGTGGTTTTGAGCTGTTTTCCCCCTGCTTTGTCCCTTCTTTTACTTGCCTTCCCCCCCCCCCCCCCCCGGAGACAGGCTGTTGTGCTTGATGGGCTTTGAGTGGCAATTCTTACCTACCGATTGCTAGTCGAACGAAAGCGAGTACGTCTGAAGATACAGTGATGTGATGGACTGAAAGCATGAGGGAGAGTTAGCGGCTTGCTGATGAACCTGTGCTCTCCGTTTCAGCAGTGTTTTGAATTTGTTGGCCTTGATGTCTGAATTACGACTCCACTTGTTGCTGCAGCTCAAGACTTCAACATTATTTAATCCTTCCGCCTCGTTCCTCTCCGTCGGCAAATGCCCTCCCCCCCCTTCCCGCTTCTTACCTCTGGTTAAATGGACTCAAAGAATCTGTGTGCGGTTACTTCTTGGTGTGTGTGTGTGTGTGTGTGTGTCCGTGTCCGTGTGTGTCCCCTGAAAGATGTTAAGTCCAACAAGCTTTTACCCACTGAGTCTGTGGAGAAAATGGCCAGGCAATTTCTGTTTCAATCTACATGTCTCTCTGGAGCACTAGTTCCAGACTCTGATCAATAGGTTTTATTGTAGACCTCACTGTCTCTAAAAGCGCTGTGACCTTATCCTGTCTAAAAATAGCATGTGCTCTCGCTGCCGACAGAACCTTGACCTGCGAAAACCCATTTGGAACATAACTGACACATCCAGTCAGCTGTGGATCCAAGACACGCTTGGAGGACAGATCCTGTCCAGCTTCACCACAACACTGACTTACCAGTCCTTAGAAGGGAAATACCAGCTGGGGGCCAGGAGGAACCTGGGTAATATCTCTGACAGAAGATAAGATGCTCAAGTAAGGACTGGTGTCTTATTCTTTTAATCTGATAATTCGGTGATAGAGGTTTTCTCTTTAGCCTACTTTAGGAGTCCTTGGGGTACAAGTTTTACATTCTTCCGATAAGAGGTGGGCAACTGGAGGCTCAATACGACCTTGTAATTTGTGTGAGAATTAGGGTCAACAAGGACTGAAGAAAACTATGCTTCACTATTAGTAGTGCCACAGCGGAGTAACTTTTGAGAAACCACAACCCTGTTGAATAAAATTCTCGAAAACTACCGTAAGCAACATATAGCAAGACACACTTATAAACCAAAATAATAATTCAGCAGACGTGTTTCGACTCAATTGCGTTCTTCAGCAGCTTTCACAGTCATTTTCATAAAAGGGTTTTCCCACATGAGACTCAACCTGGGAAACATTCTTTAGGGGGAATATCCATTTCAGTCATTCCTAATTAGATTTTTAAAAAAACCCCAAAGCAGTTCTACTACCGCCACTGAAAAGGGTCACCATGTCCAGCTCCTACTGAATAGTTCTGGGCACCACACTTTAAGAAGGATGTAGACAAACTGGAGAGGGTTCAGAGGAGGGCAACAAGGATGATAAAGGGACTGGAAACAAGGCCTTATGAGGAGAGACTGAAAGAACTGGGCATGTTTAGCCATCAGAAGAGGAGACTGAGGGGAGATATGATTGCACTCTTCCAGTACTTGAAGGGTTGTCACACAGAGGAGGGCCAGGATCTCTTCTCGATCATCCCAGTTTGCAGGACACGGAATAATGGGCTCAAGTGACAGGAACCTAGATTCCACCTAAACATCAGGAAAGATTTCCTGACTGTCAGAGCAATAAGACAATGGAATCGACTATCTAGGGAGGTGGTGGGCTCTCCCACTCTGGAGGCATTCAAGGTGCAGCTGGACAGCCATCTGTCAGGGATGCTTTGACCTGGATTCCTGCATTGAGCAGGGGGTTGGACTCGATGGCCTTGTAGGCCCCTTCCAACTCTACTTTTCTATGATTCTATGGTTCAATGAATACCTACTCTGAACCTTTTAGGAACTTGAATGTAGCCCCTAGGGCAGGGGTGCTGAACCTGAGGCCTGCTTGGGGGCTGAATCCTGCCCTCTGGGATCCGAGGCCAGCCCTTTGGGGTTCTCCAGTTGGCCACGCCCACTTCCCCACGTCACCAGGTGCTTCCTGTACCTCCTATCACCCTGCATTTCCTTGTGTCGTCCCCCCCCCCTTCTAAAAGGTTGAAATGCCTCTCCTAAGGCTTCATTACTGGCAGAAAGAGCTTTAAGCTACAATATGCTGGTGTTTTTGGTGTTTTGTCCTGACCTCCTTTTCCTTTGGCCCAACCCACCACTAGAACGCCCCCCCCCCGGAGCTTCTCTGAAATTGAATTTGGCCCTCAGACTGAAAGATGATTGACACCCCTGCCGTTGGGCTTTCTCATATGAGGACTACCCGCTCCCCACAGCCCCATCACCACTTTTGTTATTCCAGTGTTCTCCAACCTTCGGTCCCCAGAGCCCTCCTCTCCATTTTATCCTCACAACAACCCTGTGAGGTAGGCTGAGAGTCAGTGACTGGCCCAAAGTCACCCAGCAAAATTCATGGCTGAGTGGGGGACTGAACCCGGGTTTCCTCAGCTCCAGTCCCAACACTAATCTAGGGGTAGGCAGTGTGGGAGCCGTGGGCACCATTCACTCTCAGACACTTTTCTTGGCGCCCATCAAGGTGCCTTACCCCCTCCCACATAAATATTTTTAAATTAGCACATTTTCTTACTGGCAACTGGGATTGCTGTGAAATAGGTTTCTGTTGGTGCTGAAAACTGTGGGTTCAAAGGAATTGTTTAGTGTGTTGGGGCTCAGACCCCACCTCTGCCTTTGGGGCAGGTTACTTGTCCTGTGCCACACCTCCCATGGCAGCCATTTTGTGTTGGTGCCCTGGGACAGTTTCTCAAATTGCCAAATGTGCCCACCACCCAAAAAGGTTGCCTACCCGTGTCCTAACCGTGTCTATTGTGTCGTAAGAGTGTGTGTGTGTGTGTGTGTGTGTGTGTTTATAGTAGGGTGGGTTCCTTGGGATTGGGGACTTCCTTGAGGCCAGATGGGAAGGTCCCTGGCTACACTGAGCCCCTGGCTTTGAGATACCTTTGCCTTCCCTGTAGCATACTGAGCATATTGGGCAACTGGGCGATGTCCACATAATGATTCCATTTTTGAGCCTCCTGTCACTGCCACCAACACCACAACCATCTGGACAGACATCTGTCAGAGATGCTTTGACCTAGATTCCTGCATTGAGCAGGGGGTTGGACTCGATGGCCTTGTAGGCCCCTTCCAACTCTACTTTTCTATGATTCTATGATTCTATGACCACCACCACCTCAGAGCCTCCAGCCCTAGTTCCTGGACAACATTGGTTTTGAAAAGAAAGACGTGAAGAAGACATGAAAGCATGTCCAGCGAAGAGTTAAGCAACTTTCTTGGCAAGAAAGGATATCAGGCTGATCCAGCGTTGAGAAAGATGAAAAGGGACAAGCACGATGATCGCAGGGCCAGAAAAGGTGGCATTTTGTTCTCCTGCTCACCAAAGGCGGACCTATTGTGGCCTCACAGCCTGAAAGGGAGGTCAGTGCTGGGTATTAGCACGGCTAATCGCATAAAGAGCCCGGGTGGCTCTGCCTGCAGGCTGCGAAACCGGGACTGGCCAAGGCTACGAGTTCCCATGTGCTGGTTACGTTTTGGTCACACAAAATGTCTGCTCCAGGTGTCTTAATGCACAGGCTATTATTAGCAAGTGTCACTCAGTTCTCGGAGAGTGGCGCTTTTAGCTGCCGCCTAAGTGCTTGACACTTGGGTTTACGGCAGATGAAATTAAATTTTAGGCTGGTTGGGCTCCACTGGAAGGAGACAAAGGGAGCAGCTGCTGCTGTGGAAATGTGCACCCACGGCTAGCAGGGTGTTGCGGCCGATGGCTTTTATTCATCCATTTCCTCGCTCCCTCCCCTCTCCGGATGCATCTGGAGATGCAGGTGATGTTTTTGAAATTAGCCGTTTACCTGACGGAGATATTCCTGCTGCATTCAGAACACACACATGTGCCCACCCCAAGTGGCCAGATGGTATTGGTCTCAACAATACAAGAAAACCATGGTCTCCTTCACTATCCTGAATAGCTTTCAAACTAGACACGTAGGCTGCAGTCCAGACAAGTGCATCGGTTCCATTTGCTAGCTGTGGAATAACAAATTCTCATGTATACTCTGCATTTCCCCTTGTTTGCCTTGCTTCCCATCTTCATTTTTTTAACTGTTGCATCTCTCTTTTCTCTTCTTATGTTGCCTTGTTAGATGGTACACCACCTTGAGAGTGTTCCACCCTTAAAGGCAGCCTGTAAATAATTTTAGATAGATAGATAGATAGATAGATAGAAAGACCATGGAGCAGGGAAATGCTATTTTGCAAAGCATCATCATCATAATAACACTTAACATTTTTCTACAGTGACTTAGTATTCAGGGTGTCTCAGTAACTCTGACAATATCCCTGTAAAGTAGGCCAGTTGCAAATTGTACTCTCAAATTGGTTGAGAGTGTCTTGCATAGGGCCAACTAGTGAGTTCATGGCAAAGTGAAATTTGAACTGGGGACTTCTCTGTTCACATATAATGGCCAAAGCATGGTTTGACGTTACGTGAGTGAGTGTTGGCTTTGCCTCCTTCCTGCACTACAATTCCTTTCCTGGTTTTATCAAACCATAGTTTTGTTGTTACATCCAAATTGACATAGCCTGGTTCATGTTTGGCTTCCAGACCAGAATTGGAAACCGCAATCAAATTGTGGTTTCAAATTCTGGTTTCGAGGGCAAGCATAAACCATAGTTTTCTTATTTGAATATATCAGTAAATTATGATTTGGTGCGAACAAGGAAGTCATGGGGAGGGCATTGGAGTAGATGGCACAGGAGAGGAGACAGCATGTGACACCGGGGCTTGCTCATGTATCTCCATATAATTTGCCATTACGTGTGAGCTGAACCCCCATCTCTCAGACCCAGTTCGCACATCATGGCTACCCAGGGTTTAAGCAAACCCTAGGTAGCTGTGAATGAGCAGGAGCGAACAAGCGTGCTGGCTCCTATTAATCTGCTCCCACTGAGTTAAACAACCCAGGAACACTCTATCCCTGGGTTGTTTATCATGACATCTGAACCTAGAATTGGAGGTTGCTGAGTGAAGAACAACTCAGACTTATAACCCAAGGGTTACAATGAACTCACTTAGTTTTCATATTTTTAGTAGTAGCTCTGTGATTTCCCCCTCTCCGTTGAGGTTCAAGAAATGTTCTTCCTCTGAATCAGCCCTCGCCAGCCTGGTATCTTCCAGATGTTGCGGACTACCTCTCCCATCATCCCTGCTAAGTGGCTGTGTTGGCTGTGTTGACCGGGTCTGATGGGAGTTGTAGTCCACAACATTTGGAGGGCGCTAGATTGGTGAACACTGCTCTGAATCCCACATTCCTATGGGATGTCACCCTCAGGGGTGACTCTAGAATAATCCTTTTGTGAGCAGCAAAGGGACGGCAAAGAACATTATTAAAAGACCCAAGGATATTTTGGGACACCTACGATAAATAATAATTTATGTAATAGGGTCTCTGTTTGTAATGTATTCATTTAGTTTATTGAAGCGGGATACGCCTGTTGTTGTGAGCTGAAGCCAATCTGTCAACAGCTTCCTTCAGAGCCAGAGACTTTGACAACCACCTTTTCAGTTGCCAGGACAAGCAAGGCCTTTAACCGGTCACTTGTCATGCGGTTCCTCAGATAATCTTTCACCCGTTGAAGGCATTAAAATGGATGTCGTCCCCCCCTTTTCCAAATGCAGCGCTTGACAGAGGAATGCTCCCACCAGTCGCACATAATTTACATCAGGGGTCCTCAAACTTTTTAAGTGGGGGGCCAGTTCATTGTCCCTCAAACTGTTGGGGGGCCGGACTATAGTTTGAAAAAAATATGAACGAATGGATCAAGTCCTTTTTTTTTTACTTGATAGGGGTGAATTTTTTTCCCCCTTAAATGGAAAGTTATTTTTATTTATTTATTTATTTCATTTTCATACTGAGAGCCAGTGTGGCGTAGTGGTGAGAGTGTTGGACTGGGACTCGGGAGATCCGGGTTCTAGTCCCCGCTCGGCCATGAAACTCACTGGGTGACTTTGGGCCAGTCACTGACTCTCAGCCTAACCTACCTCACAGGGTTGTTGTGAGGATAAAAAGGAGAATAGAAGGAGGATTATGTAAGCCACCTTGGGTTCCTTGCAGGAAAAAGGCGGGGTATAAATATAATAAATAAATAAAATAAATAAAATAAATGACGGACCCGAGAGGAGCCGCCGCCGCCACAAGTCAGCATCCGGGTCCGGAGAAAGGGGGAGGGAAAAGGGGAACGAGAGAGAGAGAGAAAGGGAGAGAGCCGAGTGTCAGCAGGAAATTATGTAATTGCGCCAGATGCGGAACGCCGACAAAAGAATCAGCGCTTGAAGCGAAAGAGTTAAAAAAAAGTCTGCTTCTGCCGATTGGCCGCTGGGCCAGATAAAAAGGCAAGGTGGGCCGCATGTGGCCCGCGGGCCTTAGTTTGAAGACCCCTGATTTACATGGTCCAAGGAAGGCGAGTCGTATTTATTTGGAAAAATTAAAAAAAAAATTAAGTGTTGCAGCAAACTGTCACGTTTGGACTTCTGGTCTTCTTCATGAGGCTCAGTTAGTTTTGGCAAGATTTTATACTGCATTCTCCATGCTGTCTACATAACATCTGTCGCAGTGTTCTCCAACCTTGGGTCCCCAGATGTTTTTGGCCTACAGCTCCCAGCATGCCCCAGCCAGCATAGCTGGCTGGGGCATGCTGGGAGTTGCAGGCCAAAAACATCTGGGGACCCAAGGTTGGAGAACACTGATCTATCGTGTTCTAGGATGAGGGTGGGGTAGAGCCATGCTGGCTGGCTGGGCATGATGGGAGTTGCAGTTAGACATATCTGGAAGATAGGTTGGGAAACGCTGGCTTACACAGTTAGGCAGGCGGCTCAGGTCCCCTTAACAGGCAGCTGTTTTGGCCTTTTGGACTAGGCCAGAAGGTCGGGGCTTCTTTACTCTTCCAGTCCTGGCTGAGTCCACCCACAAAAAAATTGCAAGGTTGGTGGGATGCATCAAATCAAGCCTGCTGGCTGGTGAATCTTGGATTTTTATTATCTCATATTTTGTTGATACCATATGTGCAGGGTTGTAATCTGCGTTGAGCTTTCTGTCCAGATTAAGAGTTTGGTAAAACATCACTGGCAGGTCTGAACTATAGGCGTCTCCACATAGTTTGACCCCTTCCTTGCTTCCCATTGCAATCTCTATGGTCCATTGGAAAGTGGGTCATAGAATCTTAGTAGGGTTGGAAGGGACCTATGAGACCATCGAGTCCAATCCCCTGCTTAACGCAGGAATCCAAGCTAAAGCATCCCTGACAGATAGCTGTCCAGCCGCATCTTGAATGCCTTCGGTGTGGGAGAGCCCATCACCTCCCTAGGTAGTTGGTTCCAGTGTTGTATTGCTCTAACAGTCAGGAAGTTTTTCCTGATGTTCAGCCGGAATTTGGCTTCGTGTAACTTGAGCCCATTATTCCGTGTCCTGCACTCCAGGATGGTTGAGAAGAAATCCTGGCCCTCCTCTGTGTGACAATCTTTCAAGTACTTGAAGAGGGCTATCATATATCCCCTCAAGTCTTCTCTCCTGAAAGCTAAACATGCCCAGTTCCTTCAGTCTTTCCTCTTAGGGCTTTATGATATCCTTTATGTAAGGATAATTATCTTTAGATGTGCATGTGTAAAGATAATTTAGAAATATGTGACCCTCCCCCATTAAATGTTGCTCATTGCATTAAAACTCTCTTAGCTTCCTTTGAAAGTTCTGCAGGAGTGTTTCACCTCACCTTGGTCCTCCAGATTTACTCCAGATGTCACTTTAGGCATAGAGAAGTCTTTCCACACCCTCGCTACCCCAGTGCTTGAGAAATGTTGCTAATTGTACTGATGCGGAGGGGGTTCTTGAGCTTCCTATAGACTCAGAACCCCCACATTTCTGTTGAATTTTGCTTAAAATAAATGAATGAGTCAGTGGCATTGCTAGGAGAGAGACCTCCTGCTGTTTCACAACTTGAACGTGTGTTGGGACACGAGCTACCTTGTATCTCCTGAACTTGCACTTTAAGCACAGGCAGGGAAGCAGAAGCTGGGGTCAGAAACTCCACAAGGTTTTCTACCTTCTTCCAATGTGCACCACCCTTGGATTCCTCTCTAGTCTCCCCCCCCCGAATTTTCCGCTATGGACTACTGGGGGATCTGTTTGGTGTGTGAATGCCATAAAGCTTGTGGGAATTGCATGTGGCTACTCAGTGCAATAATCACATGCCCTAAAAACTCTTGGTTGCAACTTTAAACCTGCCAGGGACGCCAAGCTGTACCTAAGTTTAGGTCCAGAGCTGAGCATGTGCTGTGCAAATTGGGGGCCAGAGCTGATGGTTAGAGCTGGAGCTAGGGGCCGGGGTTTGGGCAAGGGACAGCTAGGTGACCAGGTATCCTACCTTTCAGGATTGTCAGAGGACAGCCCTCTGTTTCTGTTTGAAGCTGTCCTCTATTTGAAGGGCTGCCCAGTCTCAGTCTGGTTTAAAGATAAAGAACATGAGCAACCAGGGGCCGTCAAAACGGAGCACCCGGACAGTAGACTGAGCCAGTAGACGAGATACAAGGTAGCTCGTGTCCCAACCCAGGTGACCTGGTCACAGTCATCCCCACTACGGTGAGAGGTATTGCGTTTTGATTTAAATTGCAACCATTATTTCTCTGTGTGCATCTATGATTCTATGAAATCAGCACATGCACGTTTGATGCAAATCTCTGTCCTCTTTCTTTCCCTCTTTGTTTTGGTGATGCACAAGTGGCCACCCTAGAAAGGTTGTGGTTGGGGGCTTGAGCGTGAACCTGCAGTGCAACAAGCAGAAGGTGCTGCTCTGTAGATGAGGCAGGGGAAGAAGGCCAGGCTCTTGGTATCAATACCAGGCCTGGCCCATCCACAAGCTTTGTATTGTGTGCCAGCTGCAGGGGCTGATCCTGTACTCTGCTGTTTCCTTTCTGCGCCTGAAGAGGAGAGCCTGAGGCCTGAGACCAGTTCATGGTAGATGACATGGCTAGGTCCCAGCATCAGAAAATGGGGTTCTTGGTTGAGGCCTAGGAGCCCCAGCTCGAGCCATTGCTCTTGTTACTCCCACCCACAGAGTGCTCCTGTTGGCTTTTCGTGGTAGTTTTCTAGGTGACCCCTAAAGCTCGGGCTGATACTCTTTCTCTTAGTCTGAACATGCCCAGTTCCTTCCAATTTTATAATCGCCTGCCTAAAGACAAGGCAACAATTGGCAGGCCTGGCTAGGCTTCATAAATCAGTTCCTGAAGTGAACAAGGCATTCGACCACAGCGGAACGCGCTGAGATTAATTCCCCATAATGGAGCGACGACTGCAGACCGGTTGGCCGCTGTACTCCTTTCCTTCTTGCCGAAGTGCCGTGTGAAGTCGGTTGCCTGTAGTTTAGACACCGACGACAGTAGAGAGGTGGCCCCATCTGCGAAGTTGGCCAGTTGCAGTTGGAAAGAAAAACTGTCGGGAAGGAAGGAAGGAAAGAAAGAAAGATCCTCTCCTGATGTTTTCGTCACTTGAAGGAGATTTGTCAGCCATAACAGATATTAATCATCCAGTGTCTCTGTGTATAAAAACAAGCTGGATCCATTTTTGGGAGTGGTGATGGATCCAAGATGCCTTGCCAGCTCAAGATACAGCTGGATGTGTTCCAAGACCACTTTCTCAAAAACTGTCCTTAGAAATGGAAAGGTCAAGGCCAAGGGCTTGCCAGCAGTCGGCAAGGCAGTTAACGTCAAGATATATACATTATGAATGTTCTATTAGCTGAAAGGCACTGTGTTCCACGGGAGTTGGCATCTTGCCCTCTGAAAGAGAAGTTCTGCGCACAAGAAGACCCTGATGTGGGCGGCTGCTGGTCACTGCCTTCCAGCATCCCTCCTGCCTTGCGCATACCCTCCGCGTGTGAGTGAGGGCTGGTTGACATCACACTTGGGTGGATCTGTGGTGAATTTGCCTGGGGGCAGCTGGCTTTTGGTCCGGGATTCAAAATGATTTTGAGAAATGACTTGATGCTGTGCGCCATCCTGGTTCCAGGTGGAGAGGCAGCATATGCATCTTCAAACAAATACAAGCATTTAAAACTGCGCAGGAGAACAGAACTCTGCAACATCTGAGGAATAGCTTCCTAATCTGTTCAGAGTAGCTCACCGCATGGAGAACACAGTCTTGTGGAATTATCTTCCTTGAGGGGTATCAAGAAAAGGCTTTGACAGACATCGGATAGAGATGTTATAAGTCAAGGGTGCACAAATCCAGCTGCCTCTGTTGACTTAAATGTTGGCCCTGGGCAGCTGGATAATTTCCCAACTTTGGCAAACACCGTTATATTGGTGTTTAGATTCTACTTGGTACAGTTCTGGCTCACAGAAGGTGCTTTAGAGTAGAAAAGTTTTAGAGGCGGCTATGAAAGAGGAAACATACCTTTCATCTTCTGTAGAAGCCAACTATGGATTGGCTGCCCCCTGTGATATCCCCTCCCCCCACATCTGTTAAGCAGTTTTGCCCTGATGATGAGGGAAATGAATGAATTCTTGCAGCACTTTACCAAATTAAATAAGTGTACACAACCCACTTGGAGCGGGGAGGGGGGGCATTGGCGACTGATGGCTTATCCAGGGTTTGATTTGCTAGGCTGTCCCTGAAGTTGTAAAGTGGGGCTTTTGTGGTGGATGAGAGAGGCGCTCTGAGCCCCCTCTCTTTATACCAGTGTTCTCCAACCTTGGGTCCCCAGATGTTTTTGGCCTACAAAAACATACAGCATAGCTGGCTGGGGCATGCTGGGAGTTGTAGCCCAAAAACATCTGGGGACCCAAGGTTGGAGAACACGGCTTTATACTATGTCAGATCTTCACCTGTATACAGTAATACCTTGGATTGCAAGTAACTTGGTTTGAGAGCGTTTTGCAAGACAAGCAAATTTTTAAAATTTTATTTAATTTTATTTGACTTGATATACGACGTCTTGCAATACAAGTACTGTAGTACGGCTTAAATTTAAAATCTCTGTACAATTTTTTTGGGGGGGATTTCGTTTTGATATAAGAGTGTTTCGGATTACAAGCATGTTTCCGTAATGAATTATGCTCTCAATCCAAGGCATGACTGTATATCCCAAATTACTATATGCACAATTTACCCCTCATATCAGGTGATTAAAACCAAGCACCTCTTTTAAATGAACAGAAAAAACTAGCAGGAGAGGTTTCCAAAAGTGGTGAAAAGCCAAAAGGAGTTTTGCTTGGCTTTTCGTTCTCTTTAGCATGTGTTATCTAAAATTGCTGTCATAATCCTTTTGTGATTTGTTTACTGAAAGTTGGTGCCATTTA
This sequence comes from Shinisaurus crocodilurus, assembly GCA_021292165.1. Taxonomy (NCBI): domain Eukaryota; kingdom Metazoa; phylum Chordata; class Lepidosauria; order Squamata; family Shinisauridae; genus Shinisaurus; species Shinisaurus crocodilurus. The sequence goes on from JAHFWL010000645.1 coordinate 1,337,590, forward strand.
TTAAACCTGAACACGTCTTATCGTAAAGAGTAGTGTCCCAGGAGAAGACTGCTTTTTCTGGAGTAATGCCTGAAAGGAAGTGGGATTACTGTAGAGGGGGCGGACTAGATCTCAGGGTCAGCCCTACCATTGGTCAGGGTGAGGTGGCGGATACTGGGGAGCGCAGAGTGGCAGTGAAGCATTAGGAGGAGAAAGCTATCAATGGCTACTAGTCCTGATTGGCTATATGCCACCTCCAGTATCAGAGGCAGTGTGCCTATGCACACCAGTTGCTGGGGAACATGGGTGGGAAGGTGCCGTTGCACTCATGTCCTGTTTGTGGGTGGGATCCCATAACAATACATTAAAATGCAACAAAAAACATAAAAATTACAGGGGCGGAAATTAAGAATTAATTTTAGTCCTGTTGCATGATGTTCCACCAATCCTAAGGCAATTTGTAGCTGCTCCAAGGAACAGACGTTGTGTTAGTCTGGCAGGGCATCTTTTAGGTAGGCTGTGTTTATTCTGCTCTCAATCCACCCCAGATTCCATGACCTGCACAAATTACGGCAATTAAGCATATTTGCATATATTTGCTTATTTGCACTGTTTTGCTGTTGCTCGGTATAGGACAGATTTGAACTGCGTTGCATGCTAAAACCCCGCACCCACCTGCCTACTGGAGATCCTGCTCTATTTCTGGATTTCTGGGATGCTTTCAAGTCTATTTTCTTCACAACTTTAAGGGTTAGAAACTTGCTTTCTAAAAAAAAAAGAAAAACACAAAGGAAAAAAAGAAGAAGCTGAGATTCTGGGAATACGGAATTCTGCACCCAGTACCAATGTCTCTGCTTGTGTGGTACAATAATCAGACCAGCTTAGTGATCTTTTGTGGCTTATCGAAGCTGCGGAGACGGGCACAGTGCTGCCCGGCCATAATAAGTGAGCGCGAGGGAGGTGGTGAGGCTTCCCCAAGGGTAGCTTCGTTCTTTAGCGGCTGCGGTGCAAGTTGCTACTTGTGCACTTTAAGCTGATCTGTAGGCTGTGGGTGTCAGGCAGTGTTTGTGCAGAATAATTGGCTCTCTGCACGAGGGAGGTTTGATTAGTACTGGAGACCTTCAGCAGCTGCTACTTCTGCAGCACTATAACCTTCACTTAGCACCAAACACAGGGCTGATTCAAGTTTTTTTTGAGGTGGGGTTCCTAGGCAGGGTACCCTTGGTAGACTCCTGCAAACTTACTTTATCAAACCTATTCATGAGATTACCCCATTGCCTAGTATAGCGGTAGGCAAGCTTTTGGGTCTTTGGGCACTGAGAAATTGTCCTGGGCACAGCCATACAGTGGCCACCATGGGTGCGCCATGGCTAGTCAGAAAGGACAAGTAACCAGCCTGGAGGCATTCCTGGGAAATTACGATGGCGGTATCTAGTGGCTCCCATTTCACTTTGAAGTAAATCCCAGCTGGCAAATTGGAAGGAGTAGTGGGTACCAAGAAAGGTGTCCAGGGGCACATTGGTGCTTGCGGGCTCCATGTTGCCCCCTCTAGGCCTAGTAAAATGTCGGCTCAGTCAACAGGACTCTTTGCATTCTAAGCCCTGGTTGGGGCAGAGTGTGCTCTCAGCTTGAACGGGGCCCTGCCAGGTTTGCAGCAGCATGCATTCAATGTGCTGTGCCCAAACTTGGCTGGCACTCTCTGACAGAGCATGTCCGAGAGTCCCTTGCTTAGTTGCAGAGTTTGCAGGTTGGAACCAGTGCCTGCTGGGCCCCCAAGCAGGATGGTGCCCAGCCTGGTGGAAGAGCCCCAGGCAGAGGCTCACTGATGGCGGTGCCCTTGGCTCGATCGACCCCTAATCCTGGCTGGGACCCAGAACTAGTTTCCTAGTGCGGACCACAACTAGCAGTTGCCATTCTGCTAGGCAAAGGTTTAAGAACATAAGAGGAGCCATGCGCATCAGACCAAGGATCCATCTAATCCAGCATTCTGTTCACACTGGCCAACCAGCTGCCCACGGGATCCCACAAGCAGGACATGAGTGCAACAGCACCCTCCTACCCATGTTCCCCAGCAACTGGTGTACATAGGCATACTGCCTCTGATACTGGCGGTAGCATATAGCCAATCAGGACAAGTAGCCATTGATAGCCTTCTCCTTCATGAATTTGTCCAATCCCCTTTTAATGCCACCCAGATTGGTGGCCATCACCACGTCTTGTGGAAGTGAATTCCATAGTTCAACCATGTGCTGTGTGAAGAAGTAGGTTTAAAGCACAAACAGCAACATGGTCACTGTGCAGAGGATTTGCAGGCTACGTCATGTGGGCAGGATAATTATATAAGGTGCATGGATGTACAAGAGGACCAGCTGGTAGGCTGTGTGAAACAAATGCGGCAAGAGCAGTTTCTATTCTGGGGGGGGGGGGGAAATAGAACTCTGTGTTGGGAAGGCCAAATTCAAATGTTTTCCGTACTTGCGTAGTACCCCAGACATGACTTAGCATTTTTTTTAAAAATTACATTGTGTATTCCTTTTAGTAGCCAGGATGCACTGGCATTTCTGTTCAGCACCTTTCCCCCTAGATCAGTGTTCTCCAACCTTGGGACCCTAGATGTTTTTGGCCTACAACTCCCAGCATGCCCCAGCCAGCTTAGCTGGCTGGGGCATGCTGGGAGTTGTAGGCCAAAAATGTCTGGGGACCCAAGGTTGGAGAACACTGCCCTGGATGACCACTTAGAGAAGCCAGGTGAGGGGTGGCTCCTAAATTGGCCTACTCCAAAATTCTATTGCCATGCTCACCATTTTGTTCACACTTATTTTTTTGCCTGGGCTGGAAACTGGAGGGGAGTTTGCACTCCTCATGCTGCTCAGGGGCTTTCAGTTGCCGACTTCTAATTTACCGTATCGGTAGTTGTCACCTTGCTAACTTGGTGTACAGACTAAGTGTGGTTTGAAGCACATTCTCTGCCCCCAAAACAAATGCATCATAAGGCAGGAAATTTCGCACTTCCACCACACTCTGGAATGTCACGTATTTAAGATATCTGCCACTGATCGTACAGCGACTGAAGTAGGATGTTGTTGCCTGCTTCCCCACATTGCTTTAAAAGTTGCCTGGCCAAGAGCATTGTAAAGTGGCTATCCTTTTTTGGCCTCCTTTACACGGATAATCAATTCTCTTTAACAAAACAGTTCCTATACAGTTCTCTGTGGGAGTTAAAATCAGGACTGAGAGCTTGATGAGATCTGCCTACATAAGCATAAAGTGAAAGAAGAGAGATCGTTTTGTATCTTAGTGTCTTCATGTTTTCAGATGAGGAATCGCACAACTGATTAGTATCTTGATAGCGTATTGTAAACTATGGTGGAATTTAAAAAAATGAAATGAAGTCAAGATGGTGTGGCTTCTGTGATGGCATCTCACAAATGCAGAAATTAGGTACATAATTCTGCCATCCTGAAGATAAAAAAAGAGAAAACATCTCCCTATCTCTTAAGGCTGTGAAGATAAGAGTTGAAGCTTAACATGTGGAGACAATGGACAGTAAAAGTATATAAGATGGGGAAGGGGGGTTCTGAACAGGATCTCCAGTGGCCCTGCCCCCATGATGCCTTGCCCTGCTCTGTGACTCTTGAGTACAAATTATTATCCAAAATATGCCTTTGCATAATTTTGGCAGGTTGCAGAATCCATCTGATCTTTGGGTCACCCAGGAGAAGGATTGTGATAATATATAAAGATCAGGCTACATTCAGGCCCCCTTCATCCCTTCCCAGGGATTTTTTGTCCACTACACAGACAGACTTTTCCTTCTCCAGAAAGAGCAGAATTTATTTAATGTTTTATTTTATGCTGCTCCATTTATTTTGTACCATTCTACACAACGGGCCCAACGAGATGCTTACACAGTCCTAAAGTTTCTATGAAGTAAAATTAAACAGCCATTTTACAACCATTAAAAATAATAACGCACAAACCTCTATTATAATAATAATAATAATTATTATTATTACAACAACAACAACAACTACTGCTACAGTTATATCCTGTGTTTTTTTTCTCTTTCAAGGAACCCATTTTATCCTCACAACAACCCTGTGAGGTAGGTTAGGCTGAGAGTCAGTGACTGGCCCAAAGTCACCCAGTGAGTTTCATGGCTGAGCGGGGACTAGAACCCAGATCTCCCGAGTCCCAGTCCAACACTCTCACCACTACGCCACACTGGCTCCAATATACCTCTATAAGCATATACCTCTATATGCTTAAACCTGTAAAAATAAATAAATATGTGGGCAGTATCCAGTGCTGGCAATCCGCAGCTCTAAACACATTGTGCTAGAGTGTTCTCCAACCTTGGGTCCCCAGATGTTTTTGGCCTACAACTCCCAGCATGCTGGCTGGGGTATGCTGGGAGTTGTAGGCCCAAAACATCTGGGGACCCAAGGTTGGAGAACACTGTAGCCGCTAGTGGGAATGTCTGCTAGCGCAAGGGGAAACTAGCATTGGGTAGCGCAACCCAGGAAACTAGCTGAAACTTGCTCTTCTGGAATTTGACAAGTCAGCAGAGCTCCGTTCCAGGAGTTCCGCTAACTTGTCCCATTCCAGAAGCGGTAGTTTTGGCTAGTTTTCAGATGCACTAGCCTACTAGTGCAGCTAGTGCAGAGTCAGCGTTGGGTGCTGCCCAAAATATACAGCAAAAAGGACAGAGATTTACTTCTCCAGAGGCCTGACAAAATGAAAATGGCTTAGCTTGTTTTGTAGTGGCCCGTAGAAACTCTCGCCTCTTGGCCAGAGTTTCACGTGAATGGCGTGCCTCTTTCAAAAAGGAGAATTCTTCTGGGAGAATGATGGTTTTTCACCTCAGAAAGGAAAGGCACCGGGAGTGGGACCCCATCAGAAGATCTTGATGCACTGGGAGGTTCATCCAGGAAGGGAAGCTCTCTGAGGTGCCTGTCATATTCCCCATGATTTCCTCTGTCTTATGTCCTTTCACAAAAAAAATATGTTAAGGAGGAAATGATGGAAATAATAATAATAATAATAATAATAATAATAATAATAATAATAATAATAATAATAATAATTTTGATGCTCCTTCCAACTCTATGATCTATGAAATCTATGATGATGATGATGATGATGATGATGATGATGATAGTAGCTATATCTCCCAATAACCAAAGCTCTCCGGAATAACGTCACAGTGGTTGATAGCTATAGTCTAGGAGCCATCCATCTGGAAGCACCCAAACCCTGAGAGAGTTGGAGAGAAATCGAGCTATCCCCACACTTGCCTGAATTTAATGTGACCCTCCTTATGGGGGAAAAGTGGGGGATATACATAAAGTGTGTGCCAATGTTTCAAGAGGACTCTCCCTCCCCATCCCAAATAACCTCACCTGGAGTATCCGTCCAACACGGCTTGCCTTCTTTCACCCCCCCCCTCCACATGAATGCAGCCTTTGTTCTTCTTCCTAGAACTTAAGGCGGTGTAGCTTTTCAGCATTAGAGGAGTTTAATTAGTGATTCATCTTTGCTTCACCTTTCCAGGATTAGCCCCGCTCACAGCGCAAGACACCATTTCCTGAATGACTTTTGAACAAAGCGATTGACTATCAGTATCAAAAAAAGCAAAAGCAAAAAAAAGAAAAGAAAAGCAGAAGTCCTGAGCGTGGGACATGTCAGAACACACCTTTTTGCAAAACCTCTCCACAAAAGAAACACGCCCTGGATTGTAGAGAGTTGTAAATGGCGCTGGAGTTCAGAGAGGGAAGAAACCTTTTTATGCTTTTGTGTACATTTTCTTCCCTCCCACCCCCCCACTTTTGCTGCTGGTACTCACAACGGATTCTCCATTATATGCCCAAACAAGGTGACTTTAAGTGGCTGAAAGAATTGGGTGCCCCCAGGCTGGGAGTGATCCTTGAGTTCAAGGCTCTCTGTAGCCCGCCGCCAGAGCCTGAGATGAACTTCAGAAGTTGGGTAGGACGTGAGTCAGCCACCTTTGGTCTCGTTGTGTTCTCGTGCAGTGTTCTCGTGCAGTGTTCTCCAACCTTGGCTCCCCAGATGTTTTTGGCCTACAACTCCCAGCATGCCCCAGCCAGCACCAAGGTTAGAGAACACTGTACAGTAATACCTTGGATTGCAAGTAACTTGGGTCTGAGAGCGTTTTGCAAGACAAGCAATTTTTTAAAATAAATTTTGACTTGATAAACATGCGACGTCTTGCAATACAAGTAGTGTAGGGATGTAACTGCTCGCCTCGAGCGGGAGTAGGGGGCCGAAATTGGCCCCACTCACGCCCCGCCAGAGACTCGCTTTGATATAAGAGTGTTTTGGATTACAAGCACGGTTCCGGAACGAATTATGCTTGCAAATCCAAGGTATTACTGTATCTAGTGCTCTGCTGGACACCTTTCCAACTGGAATTTCCCCCCTTCTAAAGCAGCCTTTCCCAACCTGATGCCCTGTAGATGTCTTGGACTACAACTTCCATCATCCTCAGTCAGCACAGACAGTCCCCAACACATCAGGAGGGTGCCAGACTGGGAAAGTCTCCTGCAAAGTTACGGCTGGGATGGGGAATGGCGAGGAGATACTCAAACACACGAGAGGAGAGGCTTTCTTCTCCCGGCGTCTCTTACTGCCAGTATCTCCTTTGTGAAAGCAGCACCGCACCCATGTCTGCCTACCTACAGGTTAGAGAGACAAGACACATTTTTGGCACTGAGTGAGGGAAGCGTTCCAACACGTTTTAACCGACAGCTCCCCTGCTCCTCTCGGTCTAATGCAGCAGTGCTCGCCGAGTGTTTTAGGGGACGGAGCTCACGCCACGCAGGATTACTCGGAAAGGAAGGCAGGCAAAGCGCATGCCAAAAACTGCATGAAAGAGAGCAGCTGTAGCTGTTAACTATTATGATGATATTATCGATACTGCTATTGCTATCACCCCATCGTTGCTACTACGGTTACTTCTGTTACGGGGATAGGACGGCCAACCGGCAAGTATTTTACCGGTCCAACCGTAAAAGCAGCGTTCGGTGATGTGACCAGTATAGGCAGCTGAAAAGCCATTAAGCTCTGGGTTTTGCCCCAGCTACACCCCACAACCCACCAGGCTCTTCCTTGTTCTACCTCCACCCTTTGGCCCTGCCCAGTAGCCTTTAGATTTTGCCCTGTTTCTGCCTCCATAACCTGCCAGGTTCTGCCTATTTATTTATTATATTTATATCCCACCTTTTTTCCTGCAAGGAACCCAAGGCGACTTACAGAAACCTCCTCCTCCTCCTCCTCCTCCCCAGTTTATCCTCACAACAACCCTGTGAGGTAGGTTAGGCTGAGAGTCAGTGACTGGCCCAAAGTCACCCAGTGAGCTTCATGACCGAGCAGGCGACTAGAACCCGGATCTCCCCAGTTCCAGTCCAACTCTCTTAACCACCGCACCACACTGGCTTTCCAGGTTCCACCCATTGCTGCTGTCCCATTAAACTCCGCGTCCCGCCTTTTCCGGTATTTTTGAAGTCAAAAGTCGGCATACCTAAATCATGGAAGTGTGTCCATAAAGATGGGCAGTAGCTGAAAGGGGTTGGGGGTGAGGTCTGGTTGTCGCTCACTGGTTGGTGAACCTGCTTGCTTGCCAACCCATCTCTCCGTATCATAGTGTGGTTATAATGAGATGTTTCTTCGCGATAGGTTGGCCAGAATAAGAATAGGTGCAATAGCTTTCTTGCAAGCGAGCGACAATGTACGGGCCCCCTCACTCGAGATAACATATTCTCGTGCGCTTTTCATCTTTCCTCCCACCTTTTATAAAGAGTGTGGGAGTCGAGTTGCTGTTTGAACGTGGGATGTAGGAATGGGTCCTTGATCTGCACGCCGGCACTGAATTCATTTTTTAAAAAAATTCAGGAGTACGGAAGTACGAAAACGAGAGCAAGCTCACCGAGCGGTGAGCAACAACCAGACTTCGCCCCAAACACCTCTCAGCGACCACCCATCTTTATAACTACACTTCCATAATTTAGGTATGCCGACTTTTGACTTCAAAAATACCGGAACAGGCAGAAACAGGTTCAGTTTAGCTACCAGGACAGACAGCTGTTGATAAGTCTGTCCTTCGTGGATTATTATCATTTGTCTCATCGTGTAAAAAAAGCCATCTCAAGTTATAGCGTTTTGCGGTAACGAAATTCCATGTGCATTGATGTGCTGCGTGAAGAAATACTTCCTTTTGGCCAGTCTTCTCCTCCTGCTTTCACTGGCCTGTTTTCCATTTCATTTCCATACTGCTTTCTTCTCTGGGAAAATAAGCGGGGCCCGTCCAGCAGTTCTGTGTGGGGGCGAAGACGGATGAGCCCCCTCTTGTTATGTGAAGATCTGAGTGTTCACCCTTGGCCGTTTCCCCCCACAGGCCGGCATCCGAGGTTAGAGAGTTTAGGCTCTTTTCCCAAAGTGTCAGCGTTTAGGAGCTCCATTAGGAAACGCTCGAGATGGATGACCAGAATGAAGTGAGAGAATACATTAGCCGGTTGGAACGCTACGAGGGAGAAGCCATTTGCAGAGCGTCTGCCGTAGTTTTCCACTGGGGGGCTCGCTCCTTGCTTTCTGACGTATGCCATGGCTCCTTATAAATCAGGAAATGTTACAACAGCCCCTTTCCCCTCCACAGAAACTGAGAGCAGGCAGTCTGAGTTCCAGAGGCGGGCCGAGACATGTCGGATCCTCAGCCTTGGAAAGCCGGCGCGGCTGCAGGGACGATCCCTGCCCCCTTCCCAGCTCCAAGGTTGGGAACAAGGCTGGGGACTGGTTTGCTGCGATGTCTCCGGGTTGCTCCGGGTGCCTTGCGAATGCAGCGGCTTTCGAAGCCGCTTCAAGCTGAGGAGGGCAGTGGGGGATTGCCCCTTGACAGCGGTGGCGCAAGGCTGGCTCCAGGTTTTGAGGAGATTTGGGGAAAGATACCCTCAGCGGGCTGACCCCTTCCTCACTGGTGTCGCCCCTGGCCATTGGCTTGCCCTCTTGCTATGGGCCCAATCGACAAAGCTGCCCAGAGGGGCAGAAGGCCAGGCAAGCGGAGGCTCCTCCTCTTTATTTGTTAATTAATTAATTCCATTTCTATACCAACCAATAGCTGAAGCTCTCAATTAAAAACATAAAATGCAATATAAAATACACTATACAAATTTAAAACTGCAGTATAAAATAGAAGAACCGGGGTGCCACAGCAGAAAAGGCCCTCTTCTTAGTAGCCACCCACCTCACTTCCTTTGGCAGGGGCTCCTGGAGGAGGGCCGCTGAAGACGATCTTAGGGTCTGGACAGGTATATATGGGAGGAGACGCTCCTTCAGATAACCTGGCCCCAGACCGTTTAGGGCTTTATAAGTTCATACCAGCACTTTGAATCGGGCCCAGACATGGACTGGGAGGCAGTGCAGATGGTAAAGTACTGGCCTAATATGATCACGTTGGCCAGTCCCCCGTTAACAATCTCGCTGCCCTCTTTTGGACCAGCTGAAGTTTCCGGACCGTTTTCAAAGGTCTAACATCTAACGGATCCTCCTTCTCCTTGCCCTTATCATGGCTCACTTCCATAGAGGGGGCAGGTGAACAGGCAGCAACAGCAAGAAGGAACAGCAGCAGCAGGGCTTGCGGGTCCAGGCGTTGGCCGTGGGCCCACCGCAGCAAATGGTGGCAGACACGTGGCAGACACGACTGCCACGTGAAGTAGGAATTGGCCCTTTTAACTTCGGAGGAAAGAGAGGTGGCAACTTGCCTTTGACTTTGCTCTATCTTTGTCTTGGGCTCTTGGGCAGAAACAAATTAGGGGGTTAAAAGTGAGCTTGGAGGTTGTGGTTTCACGGGAAAGGATTTTGCAAACAGCTCTTGTAGTGTGCCTTAAATCAATGCCGCTCTCCTGCGTACACATGGGATTGCCGATTCCCATCCTTCCCTTGCTACGGACTTTCAGCCTCTTGATAACGGCGGAAACCCGGTCCGAAGGCCTTGCATCACAGGGACACACAAACTCCCCCTCCCTGCTAAGGGTGCTAGAAAATTTGGCCGCTCACCCTTCCTTTCTCGGCCGGCTTGCCTTTGGGAGAAAGGACCTTGCCATCTTTTTTATGTCTGGGAGGTGCCTGTGTGCTTTCTGGACTCCGTTGGAAACACATAATAAATCTTTCATATTATTAATGATAAATATTTCACCAAAGCAGGGAGAGTTCTAAACACTGTACTTGCAGAGTCAAAAGTCGGCATGTCAAAGTTTGCCCCGGTTGTAAAAGCTCAGTGTAGCAGGCGCTGCCCTCCTCAACACAGCATCTTTCTTCGGTCCATTTCAGGGATTTTGTTTTGGGTGTGCGTGTGTGTAGGAAACTTTTGTAATTGGGGAGGGTGTAAATTCTGTAAAGACTTTAAACAAGTCCTGGGGTGGGGTGGTTGGCATAAATAACCCCATTCTTGCGCTGAGAAGTACAATCTTTTCTGAACTGTTAGAGCAGTGTTCTCCAACCTTGGGTCCCCAGATGTTTTTGGCCTACAACTCCCAGCGTGTGGGCATGCTGGGAGTTGTAGGCCAAAAACATCTGGGGACCCAAGGTTGGAGAACACTGATAGAGAGACTCCACATTTCTTTCTAGGTAGGAGCAGCTTGGACAATTGAGCTTTTGGAGGTTTAGGGCACAGTCCTATGCACGTTTAGACAGGAAAAAAAGGCGTACAACTCCCAGCATGCCCCTGGGAGTTGTGGGCCTTTTTCCTGTCTGTATGTGCATCGGATTGTGCCTTTAGCCTCCTTTTCCAATCTGCACTGATAAATTTGACAAACTCAACAAAACTGCTTGAGTTCTAGGCAGGACTGTGTCGTATGCCACAATGCTGAGGGAGCATAGAATGTATTCCACCATGCAGAATTCCTCTTATTGAGAAACTTGGCTTTTATTCATTTTTTTTTTTTTTAAAGGCAAGTTTCTATCCCTTAAGGTTACAGAGATTTATTTGAATGTGTGGGTAATTTAATTTATTTATTACATTTCTATACTGCCCCAAAGCTGAACTCAGTAATGCCTGCTGAACTCTTAGAAGCAGGTGTGTGTGTGTGTCTGAATTAGGGCTCCATCAGTTGAGGGTGAGGCTTTAGGGTCCCTGCATACTTTCTTGCCTCTTCCAGTGCTGAGCAAAACCAGAATAAAATTCAGCAAAATAAGATAACGTGCGTAAGTGTGCCTAATTTACACCGAATCGCAGGATTCGGCTTTCTCTTGGTGCAGAATTTGCATGGCCTGGATGCAAAAGGGTAATTAATGTTTAGGACGAACAGCACAGAGATGCGATTCCATGTACCTGCACAGGAGCATGGGTGTGTAAAGAATTGCCTGTAAGTGTAGAACTTGATGGGGTGCTGTACGACCAGAAATATCAGCCCTATGGCGTTTCCTCCTTGCAATGTTTACAGTGCAAACAATAGGTGTTGTTGTTATTATTATTAAAAATGCAGCCTAGTGCCGAAATAAGGCCTCATTCAGAGCTTGCCGTTCATCCGAGTTGAAGTGGTGGTTGTGTACTTGTCCGCATTAGAATCCCAGGACACAGAGAGACTGGCTCTGTCTCCACCACACCTTTTATCCCCGTTGCTGCAAACCTTTGAAAGGTCAGGGTTTGAAAGAGACCGTGTGTCTCCGCTTGCTTTACAGGCTCAGGTGGTGGTTATTCAATAGTTTAAATGGATTTCTCCCCCCCCCCTTCTTTTTCTTGGTATGAGTCTTTTGAAATTTGAGCAGGGAAATCCTCCCTTATCAGCAGACACCACCTCTACCTTGCCTTGTATTCTAAGAGAAAACGCACCTTTTGTGTTCAGAACTGGGACTCCATCCCTATCTTGGTTTGGTACACAGAGGTCTAAGGAGGAGAGGAAGTGACCACTTCAGAAAAGATTATCCTGCAGCTTAGGCATATCAACGGGGTTTATAATACTCCTGTAATTCAGGATGGGGAAAAGAGGAAGAGAGAGAGAGAAAAGCCCTCGCAGAGAAAATAAAGTGATAGCTTTTTTTGACCAGCTACTATTCAAAATCCTGGAGTTGGGCCTTTTCTGAGTTACATAGATCTCTTCAGGCACAGGAGCTGAACTGGGGGGGCGGGGGGCGGAGAGGATGCTCTGTGCTCCGTTAAGCTGAATTTAAAGCTGGTTACCCTATGCACTGTTATGAGGAAGGCAATGAAATGCAGCAGTCTGAAGTACTGGGTGTGACGGTGGGGAGCGTTACCCGAGACGGAGCCTTTTCCTCAGTGGCACCAAAGCACTGCAACTCTCTTCCTGGTGAGGTTTGTGCTGTTCTCTTAGCAACCAGTTAACACTATTCTATTTCAGAGGGCATTTGGGGCCCTTAAATCTGCTAAAATGGGATCTTCGGTGTTGCTGGCTAGTTTTCTATCTGTTTTCTTGCTGCTTTTATTTATTGCATATTTTAAGACATTGGTTGCTTCTAGCCAAGGCTTTTATCATGCAATCACCCTGCATCACCTACGGAATTTTACAGGGGGGTCCAGACACCATCGACTTCCATTTGCAACCCATGTATGTTTCCCTACCGCTTCTTTTGCTGCTGTTAAGGAGGGAAGGACAGAATCGCTGTGTAGAGTCTTTTGGTAGGAGCCGTCCATCTGGGAGGATCCTTTATCTTTTTAAATATGTATTTGCTGAGTTTATTGTTCGTAAGCCACGCTCAGGTTGCATGTGCATGTAACCGTGGGATTGAAACAATTTCAGTAAGTAAATTTACTGAGGGGCCCTCCCGATCCTCTGTGGCAGCAGTTTCTGAAATGTCTTACCTTGAGGGAACCCTTTCGCAGAGTAGGGCAAACAGAGGCACTTCTTCACTGGTGCTGCCCCCATCACTGCCTTTCTCACTGCCGTTCTCCCTAATGCCTCTGGGCCCTTCCCCTATTGTCCAGGCCGCAGAGCTCGGAGACATTGGGGAGAAGGATGGTGATTATTGATTAATTAATTGATTAATTATATTTATACTCCGCCTTGTTTCCTGCAAGGAACCCAAGGCGGCTTACATAATCCTCCTCCTCCTCCTCCTCCTCCTCCTCCTCCTCCTCCTCCTCCTCTCCATTGTATCCTCTCAGCAACCCTGTGAGGTAGGTTAGGCTGAGAGTCAGTGACTGGTCCAAAGTCACCCAGTGAGTTTCATGGCCGAGCGGGGACTAGAACCCGTATCTTCCGAGTCCCAGTCCAACACTCTCACCACTATAAAGCAAGTTATATATTTTTTTGGAACAGGCTGGTGTCGGTCATGGTGTCCTCCCTCCAGTGATGGCCCATGGACATTGGCCCAGCCATGCTGGGTGCTGATGCTGGGCCTATCCAGAACTCCCCTGCCGCTGTTCATTGTGCAGGAAGATAGGTAGTGGGGGACTTTCGGGGTAGCTTGCCCACCATCACTGGGCCTCTAATTGAGAATCCTATGAATGATGAGCTTTCAGGGAACGGTCCTTGGAATGCAACTGGAAAACCAGTGATCTGTGAGCTTTTCCGTGTGATCAATGCACTGTTCTCCAGGAATGTGCATTTGCTGCTCACTTGTTGCGCACTGTCTGCCCATTGTCCCTCAAGGCTGCTCCTTTGTGGTGGGAATATCATGTTTTCTGAGCGCTTGAAACAACACACAATTTCATATGTGGGAATATGTGCCCGGATATCTCATTCATTGCTACAGTGACATCTGTGTAGATGTAGAAATACCGTTTGTGTGAATGTCATGGGCACTTCATTTGTCAGGAGTAAAGCTACCCCATGTGCCTGTGTCATTTTTTGTACCTTTTAAGTTTAGTTTGGCTGCATTTAATTAAAAAAAAAATTTTTTTTTGTGTGAAGATGCATGCTCTTCTATTGTACAATTCCAGCACAGAATGTCTTCTCTTAGCTTTTTTTATTTTAAAAAATGTTGAACAGTTGCACAGCTAATCTCCGCAGCAGCACCCCCCCCTGTATTTTGTGAACCTTTTCTTTAATTAATTAAAAAACAATGATCTTTGGAAGATTTCTGTCCTGTGCTGTGGATCAGTCTATCAAAGGCTGCTAGCCCTGATGGCTGTATGGAAAACCTCCATGTCCAGAGGCAGTCACCTGGTTTGCACGTAACGACAGCCCAGAGTACTGGTTGAGTATGGGCTGAGTTCAGAACACAGCAACAAACCATGGGTTCTCTTCCTGGGTTGTTTGTAGTTAACAACCCATAGTTAAACCATAGTGCAGGGTTCGCATGTAACGACAACCCATGACTCAACAACAACCCATACTCAACCCATACTCTGGGTTGTCGTTACGTGTGAATCAGGCCAGTATCTAGTAATACCATTTGCTGGAGATGGGGGAGGGTTAGGGTAGAGCAGCAGTGGGAGGAGGCTATTGTCATGATGCCATCTTCATGCAAATGGCTGCTGCTTGAGCTGGGTGCTGCTTTCGATGTTCCTGTTTTAGTGGGAAAGCAATAAACCCAGCATTTGCTTGACTTTCACATGCACAGAGAGGTACTTTAGTCCAGTCACTGAGAGGCTGACCTGTGAACCAGGAAGTCTGCAGTTCAGATCTTTCCTCTAATATACCAATAAAGGGTCGTAGCCAAAGTTTCAAAGCAGAATCTTTTCTGCAAGCACCGAAATGCACAATTCATTAGTACAATACTGCTAAAGTCCAGTGATGTGCGTTGATTCGATATACATAGCAATCCCGTTGCAAATACTGCCTTTCAAGTCATATCAGATCTTACAGTACATCATGCCTGTCTGCCCTGAACATGTTAGGTGGTACACTTTGTCTGCCTCAGTCTCTCCTCCCGCGTCAGTAAAATGGGGATAATAATACTGGCTTACCTTGTTGTTGTAAGGCAGACTCTGACAATATCTGTGAAGCCCTTCTGAGTATTCTGAAATGTGATACTAATGCTGACGGCCAAACTGTGACTGGGCTCAGACAACACGGTAACGCACCCTCAAGGGTTGAATGTGGGTTGTCATTGAACCGTGGGTTGTTGTTGAACCGTGGGCTATCGTATTAACTGAACCCAGCCGCGCTATCAAGCCATGGCTTGTTAACCACAAACAACCCATGAAGAGAACCCATGGTTTGTTGCTGGGCTGTGAACTGTGGGTCGTTCACCATGGTTTGTTATCTCGGCTGGCTTCAGACAACACGATGACCTACATTTCAACAACAACCCACGGTCCAGCAGCAACCCACACTCTACCCTTGAGTGTGGGTTACCGTGTCATCTGAATTCAGTCATGATATTAAATGCATGATTGCACTTAACATGTTGTTCTCCATCAGGTTTGGGACTGCAATGCATGGAGAGGGAAGTTTAACTTTACCCTTGCCTCTGTCATGGTCCTAACACAACTCCTCCCCCCCCCCCCCGGCTGCTGTTTAAGAAAAAGCAACAACCCAGACACTTAAATGTGATCACATATTCAATGCATAGTGTAGTTTGTAATATTACTACTAAACTGTTGTGTTTGGGTAGGTGGAAGGAGAAGAGGCTGTATTGGGGGGGTGGGGAGGGAGAAAGGAAGATTCTGCTGAAGCAGTGCAACAGGTAAGGTGATGCCTAGCATTTATATAGACTGGAGTTCTTTTAAAGCTTTCAGTTTCAAATGCACATTGAAGCTCCTGTTAAGTAGAAGGAGAACTGCTGGAATCAGAGACAAAATATTAGCATTATGAAGCATGTTAACAAGCAAGCCATTAGCACTTTAAGCCTGCGTGAATGGTAGCTTTTAGGTGTTTTATCGGAGGCAGAGCAGATGGGCGCTGTGGAAAATGGCCTTGTGTTCCCCCCCCCCTCTATACTTCTTATCATCACTTAACACAGACTATATTCTTACCAGCTAGACACTGCTTTGTGAGGTGTGTGTATCTGTGTGTGTGTGGTGGTGGTGGTGGGGAGCTGGATGGAGAAAAATAAAAATTGCCGAAAGAGTGGGGGAAGGGGTGCTGAGCCAGATGTACAGAATAAAACCACTGGAGAAGAATCTGTCTATTTCAAGGGGCATTGTACAGGAGAGCATTGCTGTGGTTTGTGCCTTTTTATTTGACTGAAGTCTAAAATTAATTGGTTGCACTCCTTGCAAGAGAAGCACCCAAAGCGACATGCTTCATGCATTGCATAGGGTGCTGCCCATGGTTCTAGTCCTCATTGTTATAAAACAATACAGGCTAAAGGTGTAGAAACGGAAAGACTGGTTTTAAAAGGGGACAGGTTTGTTGTAATCTAAGCTGATTCCTTGTTATTTTTGGCTCAGGTTTTTTGAATTGCAATAATAATAATAATAATAACAACAACAACAACAACTTCTTTATGTATATCCCACTCTCCTACTAAAAGTATGCAGATTAGTGTACAACATAATCATAAGCCATAAGTTTTTTGATGTTTTAATGATGTTGTTTATGATGTTTTTAATATGTTTTAAGATGTTTTAATAGTATGTATTGTGTATTTTATATTTTTGTTGTTCCCCGCCTCGATCTAGACGGAGAGGCGGGTAAGAAATAAAATTTATTATTATTATTATTATTATTATTATTATTATTATTATATAATATAATCAATAAAATGCGAGTGCAGCAAATTGATTTCTAAAAGCCATAACAAAATCCAACCAACACTTAAAACTAAGCAAAATGCAAACCTAACAGCAGCAAGAGTGAAAGATGTTCTACCTTAAAATGAGCAATGATCAAACTGGGTGTTCAGTCTAGGAGTCCAGGAGAAGTGAGGCATCATGTGGATGAGCTGCGGGTGGCTTGACACCATTGTGTCCATAAAAATCAGGTACAAGTCATAATCCGTGTGTAATAGATGCATTAGTTTGGGCCCGCTGCTTCATTGTCAGCGGTCCACAAATTTTGGTTTGGCTTACTGGCAAGACATTATTTGTGGTCATCACCATCCTCTTCCTCCAAGTCCTTCACAGAGGGCTTAGCAGGGAAGCGGGGCGGTGGTGGTCTTCTTTCACTTGCACTGGAGTGTGGAGAAAGTAAGAACCAGTATTGTCTGAACAGCACAAGTGATTCCTGCTGTTTTGTACCTCCTCCAAATCCCAGCACAGAGAGAAGATGCCTCCCATCCGCTTCAGTTTACTGAGAACTTACGGGAAGGTGTGCTTGTGCTGATCATGAGCAAGGGTGGGGCTACTGTCGTTGGAGACCAGATTTGTGGAGATCTGTTATATCCGTAGGGATGGGGGTGAAATTCGTTCAGTTCACCTTTTAATGTGAACCTACCGAATTTAGCACTCCCGAACCACTACACGAACCAAAACTCCGATTTGCAGTGGAGTTCTCTAATTTTTTTTTAAAAAATGCATATAAAGATGCACATGTTAGACAAAATAATGTTCTAGTATTAGCGCATGGATTTTCATGCCGACTTTTTTAAAATACAAAAACGTCAAAGCTCGGGTTGTACCGAACTTAAGATTGGAAAAATGAGAAACAGAGAGAAACCAAAATTATCGGATTCGTCCATCTCGAGTTCTGTGTGCTTTTAAGAGCAAGATCTCTGCTTGATCAGATGCTGTGTTAGTGAGGGACGAACCCTGCTCCCCAGTGCCGAGTCTGGATGGCCCATTCCTTGCTAGTAGGGATCCCCACGTGGCCCTTACAGATACGAAGACTCTCCCTCCATGTTCGCCATCGTCACGAAGGGCGTTTTGCTGGCATTTGTCAAATTTAGGGCCAGAACCAATCTTAATGTTCAGAATCAAACGTGGCCTACTTTCAGGAGCACCTTACAACTATGGTATGTGGAAACAGATTTCCATTTTGAATACCAATCCTGGAGTCCAGGTTTGACTGTCGGCATCTGCATTTGAACCTTCACGCAGCGTCGTTCGCTAAATAGCCGGCATTATCTCTGCAGCGAGTTCAAAACTGTAATTGGTTTCAATGGAGGCTGCATCAGGCTTTTAGCCACAGGCTAAAAGATCAAATCAACAATTCTATGTATCGATTTAGAGTTTTGCCCCACCCTTCCCTGAGATTCTGGGAAGCTGGAACTTTCCACAAAACAAGAAATGCATTGAAATATTGAGATGTGTAGCATAAAAATCTGCCACCTTCACCCTGCTCGACAGGTCAATATCTGGACTGAGGCACAGGATGAAAAATGTTTTGAAGAACGAAAAGACATACAAATGAGGGAGATATAGCCCTATTCACAAGTTAACCTCCAAGGATATGGCCAATGCATTCCTCACGTTGAATGTGGACGTCCGCAAAGGAGGGTCTACTTGTGAGCAGCTTCTCACACATAGATGTTCTGCATGGTTGGGACCCATGGTGGCAGGGGTGCTGAACCTCTCAGCCCGAGGGCCAAATTCCATTTTGGGAAAGTTCTCGGGCTGCATTCTAGTGATGGTGGGGGAAGGGCTGAAGGCAACACGGGCGGGGTCAGAATACCCCCCAATACCAGCATATTTCATGTTAATAAGTAATTATAATACATAAATACATCTTAAAGCTCTTATTGCCAGTAATGAAGCCTTAGGAGAGGATGTCAACCTTTTAGATTGGGGGAAAAAAACCATGCAAAAGCAGGATCGGGTGCAGCTGCTCAGACATAGGCTTCCCCTTTCAGATGTCTGTACTCAACATGTGGACGTCGGGTGGGTGGGGCCAGCATGGCGCTCGACATCGGGGGCGGATCCAGGAGGCTCAGCCCCGCCCAGCCTCCACACCTTTGCCCACGTGTAGAGGATACTTGTCAAAAGCATCAACTGTCGAAATGAAAGTCACGATGTGGAGTTAAGAGCTGGAAGTTAGAGCCAGTGTGACGTAGTGGTGAGAGTGTTGGACTGGGACTCGGGAGATCCGGGTTCTAGTCTCCACTCAGCCATGAAACTCACTGGGTGACTTTGGGCCAGTCACTGACTCTCAGCCTAACCTACCTCACAGGGTTGTTGTGAGGATAAAATGGAGAGGAGGAGGATTATGTAAACCGCCTTGGGTTCCTTGCAGGAAAAAAGGCAGGATATAAATATAATAAATAAATAAATAACCAGGCTGCATTTGATAATCCTCCAAATCACAGTTTGGAAGATCGAATGTGAGCCATAACAATGCCTGGGCTCAAGCGCTTCCTCCTCCCCATATCCATGTATCAAGGGGCGACGAGTGTGTAGGACCTCAGATTAGAGGCTTCTGCTTCTAACTAGTGAGAAAACCATAACATTCTGTTTTGTCCAAATGCAGTGAACTTTGGTTTGAATAAACTGTAGTTTGCCTTCAGACCAAGATCACAAACGAGGGACACTTCCAGTCGGAGGGCTCCTAATTCTACCAATTAAAATTCATTGTGCAGCTATTTTGTCTTTTCCTTCTTGACTGATGATGATGATGATTTATTTTTTTGGGGGTGTGGTGGGGAAATATAAGAGGTTTACAAATGGAGGTTACAATGTCAGGACCCCTGTAAGATTCCAAGAATGAGGCAGGGTGATTGCACGAAGCACCCAAGGATCAAACTGTGGCTTTTTATTATTATTATTTATTATATTTATTCCCCGCCTTTTTTCCTGCAAGGAACCCAAGGCGGCTTACAGAATCCTCCTCCTCCTCTCCATTTTATCCTCACAACAACCCTGTGAGGTAGGTTAGGCTGAGAGTCAGTGACTGGCCCAAAGTCACCCAGTGAGCTTCATGGCCCAGTGGGGCAAACTATAGTTTGCTGCAAATCGGTAGCAGAAGCTTCTAAACCCCACCCTCCATGTGCATAGGAAGGGGAGAGGGGAAGGGGAAGCGTGCAAGCCAGAGGCTTGCCGCACTTGGTTCACCATTCTCCAGGTCACGGTTTGGAGGGTCATCTGAATGCATCCAGAATTGATTCTGGATGCTGAGAAGCTCAGCTTATCCCCCTTCAAGTTTCTAGTCCCTAAGAGAGGTCTGGCACGGAGAATGCAGACTTCACCCTATACATTCGTGTTTGTCTTGGGGAAAAGGGTGACAAAGAGGCAGAGGGAACACTCAACTCAGCACTGAATGTAAAAATCGCTTGGGATGGTGTGTGTGTGTGTGTGTTACTGAGAACTGCTGAAATACTGTTGGAGACCAATTGGATCTTTGTGTGTTGTGTGTGTGGGAGAAATAGAAGAGCCAGAAAGGAGGGGCGGTCTAAGGTGGTCCGAATGAAAATTATTCCCTGCATGGTTTCAGTCAGCACCTCCTTCATTTGAATGTGTTCAGAATACTTTTCATGTTGGAGGTGTGTGTGTGTGTGAGGGGGACGGCTTTCTCTGGCTGCGCATTATTACAATTTCAAACACCGCTTGCCAATTAAAGAAAGCTTATTGATTACTTAAGCATCAAGTTCAGTCGTTGTGGCATCTCCAGCTTAAAAGGACCTTCCGGCACCCGGTCTAGAAAGGGCCTTGGGGAGCTGCTCCCACTCCGAGTGGGCAACGTGGTGTTAGGGCACAGTTGTTAAGCCGCAGTCCCGCAGGCCAAATCCAGCCTGCCTGGGGTCCCGATTCTGTCCTCTGGGGTTCCCTAGAATAGATGACCACGTCATTCCTTTGCCCTGACCAATGAATGGTTTGGTGGTTCCCCAGCATTTGTTTCCCCATTCTAAAACTTGAAATGCATCTCTTAAGGCTTAGTTACTGGCACTGAGAGCTTTAAGCTAAACTATGCAGGGTTTTGTTTTTGTTTTTAATTTTATTTTTTATATTTTTGGCTCTGCCCCTTTTGCAAACCACTGGAGCGCAGCCCCCGAGAGCTTCTCCAAAATGGAGATTCGGCTCGCAGGCAGAAAGAGGTTTGACACCCCTGTATTAAGTAGACCAGTGGGCTGGCTCAGTACAAGGAAAACTTCACAGGAAGTTTTTTTGTGGATTTTTTTTCAAAAAGCCTTGAAGGGAGCATGGCTGCTGCACAGCTGAAAGCGGGGAGCAGGGCTGTTGTACGTCCAGTGTGGGCCTTAGGCGGCAACTCTCCTTACGCTTACTTGGGAGCAACTCCGAGGCGTACTTGTGAGCAAACGTACATACACAGGTTTGCGCTGAGAGATGACTGGAGCAGGCTTCCCCAGCTGGGCACCCTCCGGATGCATTTGGACTACAGCTCCCAGCATCCTGACCGGGCATGATGGGAGCTGTGACCCAAACACATCTGGAGAGCGTCAGGTTGGAGAAGGCTGGACTCGCGCATCCATAAACATTGGACCGACGGATGACAGGAATATACCGCGAAGAGCGAAAGCTTCTAATCACCCTCTGTTCAGGTGGTTTTTTTGCTCTGCAGCATCTGCTCTGCATGCTGGGAGTTGTAGGCCAAAAACATCTGGGGACCCAAGGTTGGAGAACACTGTTTTAGAGAATGGACTTTCCCTCTAAAATCCTGTCAGTCTGGAAATGAATACAGTCATGCCTTGGATTGAGAGCATAATTCGTTCCGGAAACGTGCTTGTAATCCAAAACACTCTTATATCAAAACGAAATCCTCCCCCCCAAAAAATTGTACAGAGATTTTTAATTTAAGCCGTACTACAGTACTTGTATTGCAAGACGACGCTTGTATATCAAGTAAAAAAAATATAAATAAATAAATATTAAAAATTTTGCTTGTCTTGCAAAACGCTCTCAAACCAAGTTACTTGCAATCCAAGGTATTACTGTACTTGGTCTTCATTTGCTGGAGGGGATAACCGTTCCCTTTAATCCACTTGAATCAGTTGCTGAAAGACTCTGCGGATAGTTTACAAAATCCCTTCGGATTCATGAATGGGTTGAGGTGGGGGCACCAGGGAGGCCAAAAGGGATGGATTTGTCGGGAGTGGGGGGAGGAGGTTTGGCTGAGAATTGCTCCCAAGAACACGTGAATTGCCCCCTTCCCCCAGTGTTACATCTAGCTCAGTGTTCTCCAGCCTTGGGTCCCCAGATGTTTTTGGCCTACAACTCCCAGCATGCCCCAGCCAGCTATGCTGGCTGGGGCATGCCGGGAGTTGTAGGCCAAAAACATCTGGGGACCCAAGGTTGGAGAACGCGGATAGCTCAGCATTCTGTCCGGATATACTGGCAGTGGGATGCCGTGTGGGCATGAGCGGCTTCCCAAAAGGGCTCACTAAGATTGTGGGGTGGGGCTTTGGGGAGGGGGAGGAATCTCACTTGGGGCCCCATGGGCCAGGCGTTCCCCATTCCTGCATTAGAGGAACATTGCTTTCTGCAAACGGAGTCAGGCTAGTACCCCTGAGGAGACTTGTCCTCCGTTGATTCACCTAATCCTTTTTCTTTTTAGTGTTGTACGTCGCCTTGGGTTCATTGCAGAAGGTTATAAAAATAAGTATAGTTATGCTCATGCAATGCCTATTGCTCTTAGGTTTTCCTGTAGCAGTGAGTTCCACAGGCTGAGTTAGTATGGGTTGGGAAAAAAATACTTCCCTTTCTGCCTTTTATTCATTTATTAATTATTACAGTAATACCTTGGATTGCAAGTAACTTGGTTTGAGAGTGTTTTGCAAGACAAGCAAATTTTTAAATATTTATTTAATTTTTTTTAACTTGATATACAAGCGACGTCTTGCAATACAAGTACTGTAGTACGGCTTACATTAAAAATCTCTGTACAAATTTTTTTTGGGGGGATTTTGTTTTGATATAAGAGTGTTTTGGATTACAAGCATGTTTCCGGAACGAATTTTGCTCTCAATCCAAGGCATGACTGTATTATTATTACATTTATATCCTGCCTTTTTTCCTCTTGCAAGGAACCCAAGGTGGCTCACGTAGCCTTCCTCTTGTCCATTTCATCCTCTCAACAGCCCTGTGAGGTAGGTTAGGCTGAGAGTCAGTGACTGGCCCAAAGTCACCCAGTGAGCTTCATGACCAAGTAGGGACTAGTACTCGGATCTCCCAAGCTCCAGTCCAACGCTCTAACCCACTACACTACACTGGCTCTTTCAAAGTTTCTGTTGATCCATTTTGGTAGATTAGCGGCGCTTCCCTCCTACTTTGCCCAGGCAGTGTTTCTTGTAACATTAAAAAAAACACCGTTCCCACCACCATGTCTCTCAGCCATTTTCCTCACCTGTGTTCTGCTCCTCCTCCCCATTATGAAAAACACACAAAGTTTTGTGGCTTATCCCGGTTGTGTCTGGCAAGGTCCCCCCCCCCCACCTCTGTCTCCTCTCTCTCTCTTTCAACTTGGTTGGATGTTACATAACCCCACCATTGCATTCCTTTTAAAGATGTGTGTGTTAAGGATGTTTGTCTCTCAGTGACTAGCAGCCCTTCTTGTTTGTGTAAATGTTAGATTCTGTGTAGCTATTGACTGCACTGCTGGGCCTGCGTGTCTCAGTGCTGGAGAGGAGCTGGCCTCAGGCAGTGCGCTGTGTGATGAAGCCAGTCAGGCTTTCTTCTGTGCTTGAAGATGCTCTCTCTCTCTCTCTCTCTCTCTCTCTGTCTCTGTGAACATGCATTTCTTCCCATATTTATTTATTTATAATAAATAAATATATGTCTCTCTTTCTTTTTTTGGGTGTAGAAAACCCTTTAGCAATGAGCATTTTAGGTTGGTTCTCCACCACGCAGTACTTAACTAATGTTGTTAGTTGGGGCCTGCAGCTGAAATGACAGCCGTGCATCCTGGCGAGTTGAATATTAGTTGGGTGTTAGTTTTTCTCCTCCTGCCCTCTTGCTTTAGGTTGGCTATCTGCCTTAATTTAAATTATATATGTATGTATATATATATATATATATATAGAGAGAGAGAGAGAGAGAGAGAGAGAATGTTGAGGTGTTTATCTGTTCCTTTGTTGCTTTGTTGTTATTACTATTTTAAAAAAACTTTTTTTTAAAGTGTGAAACCGTTTGTGGAATTTAGAGGTGGGGAGATTGCACTGATGACAGCGTGGGGGAAGTCCTCAACTCAGTGGTAGAGCATGGCTTCGCATGCAAAAGATCCCAGGTTCAGTCCCTCACATTTCCAGGCAGGATTTTCAGACCCATGTCTGAAAACCCGGAGCGATTCTGCCAGTCAGTGCAGACCAAGGTTGTGGAACCTCCGACCCGTGGAGCCTCTTTGGTTTCCTCCAGGGAGAGGGACTTGGCCTCGGCTTGGTTCAGCTACTCAGGTGTAGGCGGTACTGAGCTAGGTGGACCAATGGTGTAAGG
The DNA here is from genome assembly GCA_021292165.1 of Shinisaurus crocodilurus. Classification (NCBI taxonomy): domain Eukaryota; kingdom Metazoa; phylum Chordata; class Lepidosauria; order Squamata; family Shinisauridae; genus Shinisaurus; species Shinisaurus crocodilurus. Next base: position 1,361,741 of record JAHFWL010000645.1, read on the forward strand.
CAGCTTCCTGTGTTCCTTCCTGTGACAGCCAGTCAGCGTCGTGCATATCTGCCTTCTGCTTCAAACTTGCAGAACGTTTCTTTCCATCTACTGGAGTATGAAACCTTGGGGAGGAGAGGTACCTTTAAAAGGAACACGGTGAGAGCACTTCTGGAATGACTTCACTGTGATAAAATATGTCATGTCTGATAAAATAGGCCCATGCGCTGATAACATTTTCTATGCTTCCATCCTCCAAAGTTGCCCCTGGTACCCCCACCTCCTTCCACTGCTGGCCGTGATGTGGGTGTCGCAGTAGCAACAGGAGAAGGAAACGTGTTGCCTTGACGTACAGTGTCCCAGGGCATGGGGGACTATGGGAGCTTTAGTCCTTCCAAGGACTCCCATCAGGGCGACACCTTTTTGAGCTGTCAGATCGGCTCGGGAAATTTTCCTCAAAGTTCCTTGATTATTTTTTTCTACGAGGCTCCGGAAAATTCCCGAGCCAATCAGAGAAGAGCCACGGAGGGCTCGGCCATCTCTAGTCACTGTGCTGCGGGTGGAGAACCTGTGGCCCTCTGGACATTACTGGACTACAAACCCCATCATCCCTGATCATGCTGGCTGGGGCTGATGGCAGTTAGCCTCGACTCTTTTTAATGTTCTTGGTTTTTATGGATTGAAGGTGTTATTGTTTTAAACTAGGGGTGCAGAACCTCTTTTGGCCCATGGGCAGAATTCTGTTAAGGAGAAACTCTCGGAGGCTGCGTTCTAGTGGTGGGCAGGGCCAGAAGCAAAAGGGGTGGGGCCAGCCCCACAAATACAAGCCTGTTTTAGTTGAAAGATCTTACTGCTAATAACTAAACCTTAGGCCAGGCATTTCAACCTTTTAGAATGGGGGAAAAACTGAAAAACAACCGGAAAATCCCAGAATGATTGGCAGTCAGAGGAAAGGGGGTGGGTTCATATGCCATATGTGGAACTCTTGGGCTTTTGGTTCTGTTTTAAATTGTTATACACCACCTTGATGGCTTTTTAGCACATTAGGCACTCTATAATCTGGAGGGATAGAGGCCCCATACATCTTGCTCTATGCCAGTGTTCTCCAACCTTGGGTCTCCAGATGTTTTTGGCCTACAACTCCCAGCATACCGGTAGCTGGCTGGGGCATGCTGGGAGTTGTAGGCCAAAAAAACATCTGGGGACCCAAGGTTGGAGAACACTGCTCTACGCAGTCCGAGAACACTGATACGGGTGAATGAAACAGCGAGATTCCAAAACCCACACAAGCAGAAGTGCTTGATTGGATGTTGTCTTTTCCCTTCTGCTTCTTCTCTTGTTCCAACATAAGTAGCTTTAATCAACATAAAGCCCAAAGTCAGTGTTGGTTGCTGCACCGAATAAGGAGAGCGTCTTTCTATATTTCCACCTCGGTTTCCCCCGCCCCTTCCCTCCTTCCGCCCCGTGCTTCCTTTTCATCCCTTATTTTGCATTCGGCTATGCTTGCTGAGCATTTAATCCCTGGCCTTCTGTCTGTTGCGATATTATGTTTTTTTAATAGTGCTTGTTTATGACTAAGGTCAAAGACAGTATTTCAGCACAAAAATTAGAGTTAGTTCATAATTGACTACATATGTATGTGACTGTTTATTTTTATAGTTTGCTAATTTATTTTTAAACAGCTCGGTTCAGCCAGCGCGTTTATGGCCGTGTTTTATCACGTGGCGCGCCAGTTGCCGTGCAAAAAGAAAGAAAGGCAGATGCTTTTCAGGGTCTCAGATCCAGAGTTAAATGAGATAATACCACCAGGTAGCAGTTTAATTACATTAATTGAATGTCTAGGCTGGGATGTAAGGGTAGGTTTGGGGTGTCCCCCCAAAGGCAATAATGAAAAGGCAATAATGAAATTATTTTTTATAAGCATTCCTGTATGAATCTTTGGTTTTCTTGATGTTATTTGAAACTGTTGACAGCAACATGGAAATAGATAAGTTAAAAAGGAAAGAAAAGAAGTCAAAATAAGGGATGCTTTCCCTCAACACTTATGTATCTCAGCACTTTAGACAGCACCACCTTTATGATTATCACAAACACCACAAAGCGTATGGACAAAAAGGGATGTGAAGGAGTTACTGGTCTTTGACTTACTTCATTCTTCTTCTTTTTAAATAAAGAGGAATGTTGATATTGTAGGATAAATGGGGCCAGTTTTAGGAAAGTAGGCGGCAACCATACACACTCTTATCAAGGAGTAAGTCCTGTTGAACTCAGTGGGGCTTACTTCTGAGTAGACATGCACAGGTTTGTACTGTCCCTCCAAACATTTTTCTTCTGTTTGCCTAGTCACTTATAGACAGAACGCTCAAGGAGCCTAGCAAATAAGTCCACAGAAGTTACTATCTCACAAAAGATTTTACCGGCTCGTTTAAACCAATGTACATATAGCTAAATTCAGACTTCATAGCAAACTACTGGCTTAACTATAGTTTGGTGTGATTTCCGAGCTGATGGACTGGTTTGGTTCGCACGCAGTGAAATCCAGTATTTTTAAAACCCTTTTTTGTCGTGAAGGATCTCTCCCACTTGGCTTTTCCTGCTGTTTAGGAGCAGCTAAACAACCCACGGACGCTCCACCCATGACGTCTGTTATCATGATGTCCAAACCTGGCACTCCGGCTTGACTCTCCCCCACAACCCAGGGTTGGAACCCAAGGTTGTTGCTTGTGAACTAGGCCAATGTTTTGCAATCAGGCAATAAACCAGAATCAGAAACCGTGGTTTGAAGGAAGTTTGCAAACCATGGTTACTACTCTCTCTCTACCTCTGTCTAGCTTCATAAAGATAGAAATGATTAAAGTATGGCATAGGGATGTGTGAGGAATCCAATAGGGGGGTGAAAATCTGACGGATTTTCATAGATTCATAGATCATAGAGTTGGAAGGAGCCTACAAGGCTATTGAGTCCAACCCCCTGCTTAATAATGCAGGAAACTAGAGGAGGGGGTCTCCCATCCAAGTAACAACCAGGCTTGACCCTGCTTAGCTTTCCACACTCAGACAAGCTGAGCCAGCATAAGCCACAGATTTTCTTGACTCGGCGCCAGTGGCTTCTGTTCTGTCAAACCTGCGCTGGCGTCAACTGTCTTGATCTAATGTGAGTCGAGTCAGAACATAGACTTCTGTTTTTAAAGTGGGCCACGATTTGTGTAATTATTTTTTTTAAAGCTGGGGAAATTTGTGCAAAATTTGGGCCTCTGCTCTGCAGATTTGTGCAAATTGCATAATTGTGCCTGAACATACTTCTCATGTTAAATGCTACAACAAGAACAACAATGACTTGAATCTAACAAGTCGGGCCCGTTTTGCACAGATCACGCTAGAGATACGTAGTTCTCGGCTACAAATTGGCGTAAATATTTCGAGCAATTTTGCAGAAGCCAGGAATCACCCCCCCCCACTTGGCCCACTTTTAGCTGTCCGGTTGGAAATGTGTCAGAAGTCCATCAAGCTAAAATGGAACGAATTTTCCAGTGTTGCACATACCTAGTATGGCAGACAAAAGCAGACAAGCAGCTACAAATCAGGTTGTATATTAGGAATCTCATATCATTTCTTGGTTACTAAACTATGGTTAGTATAAACCATGGTTTGATATGAATTAAGCCACAGTTGGTCATAGGTGGAAAATTAGAAGCCTTAAAAAGGGAGTACCACTTCATGTTGGCTTTTTTGTTTCCATTTTATGAAACCTTTTTTTGTTGGTTGCCTGGAAGAGGATCTTATTTAACTTAAGGTGGCTACTTACAAAGCCTTTCTAACATGGCAGGATCTGAATTAAAACAGCAGTTGTTTGGTTTTCTATATGTTGGCCTTGATATCTTGTGTCTTTGTCTACATGGAAAGCAAGTATGCTTTGAAAGTGGGTTGAAGATCTGTTAAATTAACTGTGTTTTGAACATAATTATAGTTGTAGGAGTTGAAGATGGGCACTATTGAGAAAGCAAAACACTTCAGTTTAGGAAAGGAAATAGCCACTATAGCTCACCTGCTTCATGACAGTGTAGCAGCAACGGAGCCCGACATGTTTGGGAAAATGCCAAGGCCCATGGGCCCTGAAGGTGCCATTGCTGTTGATGCTGGCCTCCCTTTTCTAAATTTTTAATTTTTAGAAAAACATTAAAAAAAAAAAGAAAAGGTCCTGCACTCTGACAAGAAATCATTTCCTCAGAATGCTTCTAGGCCCCGATACAGGAACCAAAGGCATTATGTGGAAATGAAGGTGGTGGTGATCGCTACAGCAGCTTTGCTTGGCGTTTCTTTCCCCAGTCCTGGCCTGCCCACCACCACCTGTCCCCCACGGCTTCCTGCTGCGGCAGCGCTGCCTACCCCTCCATCCTCTGGTAAGCTTGCTGGCACAGCACCATCAGAGTCGTGTTAGGTGGGGCAGACGGCACCTCGCCTATGCCCTCCTCAAACCTGGTGCTGGCCCTGGAACAAGGAAGTTGAGCCAGGGCAGAGATTTACTTGTTCCCTTTAGCAAAAACCAACCAAGCAACCAACAAAACAAAGAGACACTGCCCTGTCATGGGAGTCAGAGAGGAGCAGCAGTAGTGCTGTCTCTCTCCTTGCCAAGAATCATGAGGCAAGGAGAGGCCTGGAAAGGGTATCTCAAAGCATGGCTACCTGTATTTGCTTCAAGGGGCACTGCAGTCACTAAGAGGCTTTTCCCCGTATGTGATTTCGTGTTGAGAGGCGAACGTACAAACAAACTGGGACTGGGATATTTGTTTCTTGGAAAACAGAGTCCTAGTAAAGCTTTTTGCTCCCGGATGGCTTGGCTCCGGTCCTAAGGTTTTTGCACCTGACGCAACTTTTTCTGAAAGGTCCAAGGATCTTGGAGAGTCAGTGGGCTAGACAGACCAATGGTCCAACTCGGTACAAGGCAGATTCATATGTAAAATTCTGCAGTGTGAATTGGGTCATTAAAAGAACACTAGGATGTCATTGTCCAGTCTGATCACAGATCGAGGCGCCACGGTCTGCCGCCACCTTGTTTTGCCTGCACTTCGAGGCCTTAGCCGCAGCCCTGCATCCGCCCCGTATTCCCCCATCTCGCCACTCTGCTGGAGTGGCTCACAAGACGATATGAACTTTGCTAAAGAGAAATGTCGTAAAGGTCTTAGCTCTCTGAGCAGGAAAGCCAGGTTTGTGTGGCATGGGCAGTGAGTAACTGCTCGATCCCCAGGTCAACAAAAGTGCCAGTCGACACCCACCGCTTGGGTGAGGAGGCTGTGTTTGCATAGGCAAGGTGCAGCCCTCAGGTTGAAAAACAGCCACCTCTATGCCGTGTTGATGGAAAGATAAAGGGGTGGAGAGGGTGTGGGCTGGCTGAAAGGGCAGAAAGGTTTCACATGTGATCGTGTAGGTGAAATATTTGTCCAGCTGACACCAACCCCTCGGGGCTTTGTACCTGAGTGATTTCCCAGGCTGACAATTTCTGGATTTGATTAGCAAGTAGAGCAATAGCAACCCTGTATTGGCTTGACTTTATCGATGTGTGAAGGGTTCCAGGTCAGAGTCGTGGGTATGTTCTAATTGTGCAAAAGTCTAGCAAAAGCATAGAATTCAGGGTCCTAAAAATCTTAAATTTAAAAATAAAAGAGAGCTATGTTTCTAGCCCTTAAGGGATTTATGAAATTTCAAACGGAGTGTGTGCGGATGAACAAGGGCCAGGGGTTCAGTGCCCAATATAGCTTCTTGCCTTTGTCCTGATTAGCAAAATCAGAGTGAATTATGCAAAAATCATACAAATATGCTCTATTTGCATAATTTATGGAGGTTGTAGAATTCAGCTTTCCTTGTTGCCATGAATCTTGCTGTGTGGCCTCGCTCTCTCTCACCCTAACCTACTGCAGAGGATTGTTGTAAGGATAAAAATGGGGAGGGGGAAACTCTGTATGGTGCCTTAAGCTCCTGGGAGGAAGGAAAGGCAGGATATAAATAAAATAAATGCAATTCAGAGGCCATTTTGCTTTTCTCCTGTACTTCCTTTGGAGACCTTAAAAAATATCCTTGGCCCCAGCATTCACATCGGCAGCAGAACTGGCCCCCATAATCCTATTGCTATGGTTTTGGCTTATGGAATAAAAAAGAAGGCCAATTCATATATTTATTTCTGAGGTGGTAAACATAAAGGCTCATCACAGTGATGTTTTGTTAACACTGTAACTTCTCATGGGGAGGTATTTATCTAAAGTTGCACTTGTGAGAAAATTTCCAAGAGTTCCCACATCAGGGGAAAATGCTAATTTTTAAGGAACCCCCCCCCCATGTTCCCTCCCCCCCACCCACATGGGGCAATTTTAGACAAGCATAATCTCATGTTATGGGAGGTCAGGAAACTGGGATACCAGAAAGTGTGTGTTTGTGCATGTGTGTTATTGTAGTTAACGGACGTTTCATGTCCATGACCAGTCTTGAGTAATGGAATCGGAGTTGAAATCCTCTAAAAATAAAAAGAAGCTCATGAAATTGGCCCTTATGTCAGTTTTGCTGCTGCCACTGCCTACCCCTTTCCCCACATGGGTGCCATCTTTTTTTTTTCTTTTTTCCTGACAGGACTTCTGTGCCTTTAACAATAAGTGCAGCTTGCCCGGCCCGGGATAAGAGTACGGGAGGAAGAGCCCTGCTGGATGAGACTGAAGGTCCAATCCAGCATCCTCCTGGCCCATCAGATGCCTCTAAGGAGCCAGTAGCCCTCTGCCTATGTTGCCCTCCATCATCTGGTATCCACGTTGCTTCTGAAGCCTGGAGGCTCCATTTAGTTTTCAGTGGATAGGCCTACACTCCGTAGATTGGTTTCATCCCCGTGTTACAGCTGCCCAAGTTAGTGGCCGTCACCCCATCTCGCGACGGTTATACCATAAACCAGTGATGCATTGTGTGAAGAAGGACTTCCTGTTTAGAGGGAAATGCAGTTTGGGGGAAAGCTGCATTTCTTTGTTTTTAAAATACTTTTGCCTTGCCGGTTCAGCCAGCAAGTCTCCCAGAGCAGCTTCCATAAGGTCAATAAGTATGATAATATATACTATTCAAATGGTAGACTGTTTTAAAGAGGTGGTGATGATGGCCGTTTGCCTCTTTGTCTTCCTCTCCTGCTCACAGTTTGTTCTGGTGGCTTCTGTGCGGGGAGGAGGAGCCCTTGTTGAATTCATGCCTCTCGTGTGTGGCTGTTACAGGCCAGGCGTAGGTGAGAAGCAATAGCCACAGAATCCTTATCTAGTTATCACGGTTTAAGGTGCAATCCTATGCATGTTTAGGCAGAAAAAAGGCCTACAGCTCCCAGCATGCCCCTGGGTCATGCTGGGAGTTGTAGGCCTTTTTTCTGTCTAAACATGCATAGGACTGCACACTTAGTGTATTATTATTATTATCATCATCATCATCATCATCATCATCATCATCAATAATAATAATAATAATAATATAATGATGATGATGATGATGATGATGATGATCATGATGATGATTTCATTGTGTTTTTAATTTATTTGTTTTTATGTTGTGTTTTATTGTTAACTGCCTTGAGTGCCTTTTTTTTTTTTTTTTTTTTTTTAGCAAAAAGGCAGGACATAAATAATATTTAATAAATAATAAATAAAAATTATTATTATTATTTACCACCACCATCTACGTGCATGGTGATTTATACAGTAAAAGCAAAAAAGAGAGGTCTGCCCCAAGGAGCTTACAATTAGCTACTGCCTTTCTCTCTCCCGCCCTCCAACCTCATTTCTATTGGCTTGATGGCTGGCCAAGCGCTCCAAAGTCAATTGAAAGGCAAGAATTAGAACACGCAACTCAGCAGAGTGAACGAAGTAGAGTGCTCTTTTGGGGGTGGGGAATAGATTTACTTCTTCTCTTTCTGCCTGTGCCTCTTGAGGGGAGGTTGCGAATGAGCTGGGCTTTCCTGCCTGGATATAGAACTAATCCTCAGTGTAAACAACTTACTGATAAGGCTCCAGAGATAGAGGAAGTGACAGTGCTTTGTGTATCCAGTAAAACAGCACAAGAATTCCAGGGATGGGTCTTCTTAGGATAAGCGGAAAAAGGGCTGGAGAAAACAATCCCCCCCTCCTTTTGTTTACAGATGCAGGTTTTCTTTTTTTCTTTTTGAAACGTCATTGCGCCTTCCCGCTGAATCCCTTGTTCATAAATGAACAGGAAGAGAGCTGCATTTTATTTGGATGCCATCAAAAGACAAGAGGGATCTGTCCTTGTTGTTTTCACTTCATTTTAGTTGCCAGGTGTAGCAGCAGGGAACAGATGGGCATGTATAAAAGAAGCAGGAAGGTGGAGGGGCACCGTCGGGTGGCAGCATGAGATTTTTGAAGGCCCTTGGGCAAGACGTCCTCCCCGGGGGCCCTCCCTCAGTGAGCCTACCTGCTCAGCAGCACCTTTGTCACCAGCTGCTATTGTTCCTCATTCTCTTTCTCATCATGGCCACCACTCGCTTGCTTGACAGGCAGAGATCCAGCGAGCAAGTAGGCCGTGTGGCATCTCCTGCTCCTCCTTCTCACCACCTCCGTTGTGAGCAAGAGGCAGGTGAACAGGCAAGTTGCAATGGTGAAAAGGAGGAGCAACTCCAGGGAGCTCTTGTCAGTGGGGACCTTGCTGGGGCGTGGGCCCTCGGCAGGTGCTCAACCAGCTTGACGCTGGCCCTGGCCGCTGGGAGTGGCTCCATCCTTCCTTCCACAAAGTCCCCTTCTTGGTTTGCAGCTGAAGGGCCTCCAGTTGCTGAACTTAGTGGTAGATTGGTATTTTTAAAGGCCACACCACCGATATCAGCTGACACTGATGCGGGCGGGAGGAAGGAAAAAGTGAGTGCCAGCAAAATAAAAATGAAGTGGACATCTTAGATGCATTGATTGCAAAGGCTTGCCAGCATTAACAATTGTCTTGCGTCATTGGTGGGGTGTTTTTTAAGGGTGGCTCATGTGAATGATAACTATAGGTCCCCCCCCCGGACTTCCCACTATTCCTTCCTGTCCCCCATAACCGCTCCACTAAAGAGGTCCTGTAATTTAAATGTGGGTGCTAGTGTTTTGGGCAAACCATTTTGCACCATCCATTCATAAGCACATCTGTGCGTTCAGAGAGCTCCACATATGTCATCCCGTGCCATAAAAAAGATGCGGCCCTGAATTCCTGAAGGTGAGAAAGACTCGAAGACTTACAGCCATTTCACACATTACACGGACGCAAGCACAGGTTCGCCACTGGAGGTGCACTCAGCGGGGAGCTGTAGTCCATCACTGCTCCCTGACGAGTGTACCTGCATTATACATATTCATAAACGTGTGTGCGACTCATTCATACTGTTACACTTCGATGGGTACAAATTAAGATGGTGCCCTATCAATGTAACCTGTGAGCTGGCCCTTGAAGACGGGAGTTAAGCCTGAGGTTCTTGTCTCCCCGCAAACTGTTTACTTGGTGTCAGAATGGCAGCTTCACATGAACTGCTTTATGTTGAACAAGGAGGAGCATAATTACACAGAACTGCACAATGCCCTCGTCCCCCTCGCTCTGTGTGTGGTGAGGGAACAGCCATGGTGACGACTAGTTTGAGGCCTGAGGTTGTGGTGTAGCCGTGGCATATTGTTGTGGCCCGAAGGTACATCCCATAATGGGTCTCTCCTGTGTGAAGTCTGTTTACTCAGGCTCTCTGCCAGGACCAGCGTCTAAACATATGGGCCTTGTCTACCCCTTGGAATGGGCCCAGCTTTTCAGCCATTGTTGCCGAGGAACAGCTGAAAAACAAGGAAGCCACACTCTGAATGGCTGCAGCGCCTCCCAGCAGGCCTGAAAAATATTGGTTCAGTGTCACGCTTGCCCCATGTTGGAGCCCTTATTACGCCCTTGCTAATGCACTGCAGGTTATTCTTCAAGAGAGAGTGGGGAGGGGCAGAGGACAGGCGTATTCTGCTATGGGCAGAGAATTCCCTCAGATCTCAAGAAAAAGTAAGCTGCCGTCTGTCCTCCACACGGTGACGTGTGGTGGTGTTATCGATAATGGCGCCGCCAAAAGACCGAGCCGCCAAATAATAATGGCCAAAAGGCATCTCCTGCGGCGGAGTAAGCAAACAAGTCCGGTTTCTGCCCCGAAGAGCTGTCTGTCTACATGACAACAGTGGTGGAGGCAACGGAAAGAGGGAAGAGGACAGGGAGCGGTAAGGATGACAAGGGAAGAATGTGAGCAGAAGCACTCACGCGTAGACTCAGGCTTCGTTTTCCCCATAGGAAAAGGGCTCTGGCTCAGTGGTAGAGCATATGCGCTGCATGGAAAAGCTCCCAGGTTCAATTCCAGCAACTCCAGGTAGGGTTGGGAAAAACTGGCGCCGACTGAAATCCTGGAGACCGCCTGCCAGTCAGCCTAGACCAGGCATGGGAAAGAAGGTACTGTACATTGGGATCTAGTGGTAGATCTCAGGGTGATTTGCCATTGATTGGCATCAGGGTGATTGGCAGTCGATGGGGTCAGGGTGTTTTTGCAGCCCATTGGCATTAGTTTGTGACTCCCCGTGGTTTAAGAAAAGCAACAACAAAATGGCTCCTCCTGCCCCCTCCCACCCTTTCTAGATTAGGTTGCTGAAACAAAGAAAGCTCGATGGAAAACCAGAAGTGGATTTGCGTGTGAAAGGATGCCATTTCTGGCCCTGAAAACATTGGGCTGAGCATGTGCTCAGACACTCTGGTCCTTCATTCTATGTGTACAGAAGCCTCCATTTTGCATGGGGCTCTGTTTGGTGGATCTCAAAGTAGATCCTCCAAGCCTAGTATGTCATCCCTTGGCCTAGACCAGAGGTGGGCAATGTCTGACCCTCCAGATGTTTTTGCCTACAACTCCCATCATCCATCACCATTGGCTATGCTGGCTAGGGCTGATGGAAGTTGTAAGCTAAACCATCTGGAGGGCCACAAGTTGCCGACCCCTTGCCTAGACAGCACTGCGCTAGATGGACCGACGTGTTGACTCAGTATAATACAGCTTCCTATGTTCCTGTGAGCTGCAGACCAAAGACTTAGGCCAAAGGGCTTTATGGAAGTCATGGATCTTTAGGAGGAGCCTGCTAAGAGGCTGGTGGTAGCCTGTGTTTCCAATGCTGGTCCAACAGAGGGGAAGCCCCCTCTTCCGCAGATAGCATTGAAGTACACAATAATAGCCTCTTAGCAGACTGGTTAGAAAAATTGCCCTCTACCAAACAGGCTGACAGAAAGACAGGATTGAGATGCAGGTTTCCCTTCCTCCTCAGGCAGCGTGGAAGCCAAGTGGGTAGATGAAGGAGGAATGGAGAAAGACATTCCTCTTCCGCCAGTCCACTTCTTCGCCTACATGGAATTTCTAGTCGCCTATGGCAACCAGGTAAATTGTTAGATACAACGCTAACATGAAGACTCTTGGGTCTCGCTGAGTGACTGACATGCTTACAGAGGTTTCAAAAATTAGATGGGTACTTTCACAACAGATAGAAAGCTGAAATTCTGACACCCTAATTGAAAGAAATTTGAGTTGTTTTTATGCATCTCTCCTGATGCTTGGCACGGTCTGCCTCATAATAGAGATCAGCACTCCTTCAGGTGTCAAGTCAAGACATACCTTTGCTAGAATGCGGGGAGGAGGACCTCTCCCGTCATACACTTTAACAATCGGGTTGTGTGGAAGTGGCAGCCCAGAATGTATCAATATTTAAACTAGGGCTGTCAGAAATCTTAGTTGATTAATTGTATGAGTTTTAGTTGATCAGTTTGATCAGTCAGATGTGCATACGGGTAAAAAGAATCGTTCCAAAGCAAGAAGCATACATCCTTCCATACCAAACAGTTGTCATCACAGTTCTTGCCTTAGCTGATTCCTTTAAGAGGGTGCTTGGCATTTGCAGTGTTTTTAAGTATATATAAAACTGACTCGGTTAATAGTGAGCACCTTTTTTCAGTAGATTAAAAGTGAACACAACCGACTAATCGATTAAATGTTGCCTGTCTATATCATGCACATGAGAATATCGGCATCCAACTGTAAAATGCTGTATGAGAAACCTCCCAGTATCCCACTGTGGGCTGCCTTCTTAGAGTCATCTCCTACTGCAGTTTCCCCCAATGTGGTGCACTCCAGATGTTTTGGATTTCAATTCCCATCAGTAGCAGCCAGCTTGGACAATGGTTAGGAATGCTGGGAGTCGAGGTCCAAAAAACTGGAGGGTGCTGGGCTGGGGAAGGTTGCCATTGTGGAAAGTATCTACCTGCTCTTGGTTAACCTTAATTATGACCGTTCTCCCACCATCATGCACATACGCACGCACGCACGTGCGCGCACGCGCACACACATGCAATATTTCCCCCATACAGACAAAGATTTTCACCCACAAACATCAGGCACAAAGAATTTTGACTACCAAGGGCTATTTTTATACCAGAGTGTGAGATAGATTTACAATGAAAGTTTCGGGCATAAACTTAAATTATGGCTGTCGCTTCCAGGCGATCACCCTCATACAAAATGCTTATAAGGATTCCAGCTTGCTTGGGAAGGATTCCAGCTAGTTGGAGCAAAGAGTATCACACACCTGCCAGTGCTAGATTCATGCATCGTTGAGATGGAATGGCCCCAGCGCGCCTCCCGAAGGTGTGCAGCATATTGTGCTTCTGAAGGATGGGTTTTAAGGGCTGAGGTTAACAGAATATTTAGTGGCGTTTTGAAGTCAGTACCTGCACATCCACATTCAGTTAATTTAAACCCAGGGTTGGCAAGCATTTTCGCAGCGTGGGCACCCTAGATCCAGAAAATGTCTTTTTCAAGTTCCTGTTAAAATGTTTTCAGGTAAGAGCTCCAGCCAACTCCTACAATGACCAAGGGCATGAACTACAGGTGTCATTCCAAAATAAAGCTCAAATAGTGATTTCTTGTGCTAAGGCAGGCTGGGTCATGCTCTGATGGAGCCCAGCTAGCTATGGTTCCCAGCCCTTTAATACTGAAGATTCATGCCGCATCTGCTTGGATCTAACAATTGACTACTATTGCAATAGTGCTTGCATCTCTCTTCTCTGCAGCCTGTCCCACCAAACCACAGAATCTGGTCCTGAGACTTCGTATGTTGGCATTTTTCAAAAATGTCCGAGGAGTTGGAATGTTCATGAACGTTCCATAACACCTAAGCTGCTGAAATCTCTTTTCAGTGCAGAGAAGCCAGAGCTCTTACAACCCACAGCTATGGAGATGTCAAAGACTGCAGCTTGCTTTGACCTCCGTTTCCTCCCCCCTTTCCTCCCCCTTAATGCGTTTATTTGATTGAGTGTATCTATTGGGAGGCAAATCCACTATTTTCCTGCAAATATACATGTTCTGTGCTTTAATTTGATACCTCTTCTATCTCTCTACAGCCATAATAAGGGACCTAACAGATTAACTGAAGCTGCCTTTGCAAGTAGAGATATAGGTTGATGAATGCACATGTTTGAATGGATTGTGGCAAAGATGATTGAATCCTCACCTTTACCACTCCATTTCTAGTCCTGGGTCTATAGAAAGAGTGCTACCTTTTCCTGTAGATTAACAGGAGAAGATGACACTGTCTCCCCACAAACCATGGGAAGCCAACAAAGCATCATTTGCTTGATACGCAGTCCTTCTTAACTCCCAGCCCCTCTGCACAACTGATTGCAGGGGCAATCATCTTTTATTTTATAAATCCGCCAAGTTAAGATGCTTCCTGCCGAAGTGAAATGCAAGTTAAATTAAGTATGAATTCTGATTGCAAAAGCATCTCATCTGGAGTGTTTATCCAAGTGTGTCAGTAAACAGAAAGATTGAAAAGGGGACCTTTTCGTTTGATCTTTGGAGAGCTCCGCCCTACCCCGCTACCCCTTCCTTTGCAGGAAAGGAAACAGTAACGGTGCCTAGTGGTTGGATCATTTGGACTTTTCCACTAATTAGTGTTATGGCCTGTTCCGTAAAGTATATACTTGTACAGTCTTGAGCTCATCTGTCATTGGAGCAACCTTGGGTGGAAGAGGATGGTTACTGCTGCTTGTGAAGCAGAACAGTAGCTTTCAAGCTTTCTACCTTTGGGGGACCTCTTTTGCATTGGTTTGCTCATCATGCTAACTCATGGGTTGTTGAATTCTGGGTTGTCGTGATGTGTGAACCCAGCTGTGCTAACATCATGGTTTGTTAACCACGAAAAACTCAGAAAGAGAACCCATGGGTTGTTGTTGGGTTGTGAACTCTGGGTTGTTGAATTCTGAATTGTCATTACATATGAACCCAGAGCTGTGGGTTGTTCATAGGTTGTTTCACTGGGGTACTGAGGCAGCAGGCAAGAGTGCTAAAAAAAACCCAGCCTCTCTACATGCTAGTGCTACAGCACCACAAAGGCATTTGGGATACAGGGAGGGAGTGGGCGAAGGAGGAAGGAAACAAACAACCCAAGAATTGAGAAAACAAACCATGGTTCGTTTAATCGTCTGCCAGACAAACCCTGGGTAGAGTAACAAACCATGGGTTAAGCATGGGTTAAATAAACCATGGATTAGTGTTACGCCAGTGCCACAGCACTGCAAAGGCATTTGGGATACAGGGAGGGAGTGGGTGAAAGAGGAAGGATACAAACAACCCAGGAATTGAGAAAGCAAGCCATGGTTTGTTCAGTCATCTGCTAGGAAAAACTCTGGGTAGGGTAACAAACCATGGCTTAACCATGGATTAAATAAACCATGGGTTAGTGTTATGTGTGAACCAGGTCAGAATCTTCTGCCGTGGAACTGCTGTGCCTGATGGGAGATCTGGGGCCATGTTCTAGAGCGCATGCTCTGAGTCTGTTGGGCCTCACCATTGCCCCTCATGATCTGACAGTGTGACCATGGACCAGTGTGATGTAGTGGCAAGAACAGCCTTCCTCAGCCTGGTGCCCTCCAGATATTTTGGACTTGAACTCCAATACAGAGAGCCAGTGTGGCGTAGTGGTTAGAGTGTTGCACTGGGACTGGGAGACCTGGGTTCTAGTCCCCACTCTGCCATGAAGTTCACTGGGTGACTTTTGGTCTCTGACTAACCTACCCCACAGGGTTGTTGTGAGGATAAAATGGAGAGGAGGATCATGTACACAGCCTTGGGCTCCTTGGAGGAAAAGTTGGAATATAAATATATTTTATTTATTATTATATTTGTTAATCGCCCATCTGGCCGGTAACAAACAAATAATAAACTCCCATTGACCCTAGCCTGTATAGCCAATGGTCAGGTATCCTGGGAGTTGTAGTCCAAAGCAACTGGAGTTGTAGTCCAAACGAGGCTGGGGAAGGCTGGGGTATTAGAGTGTCATATTAGGACTGGAGAAACCCTGGTTCAAATCCTTCCTCAGCTGTGACGCTCACTGGTTGGCCATGGGCCTGTTGCTATCTCTTCGCCGAACCTACCTCACAGGATAGGTGGGAAGGGAGGGGGAAGAACCATGTATGCCAGCTTTTGCTCTTCGGCAGAAAGGCAGGATATAAATGTGACTCACAAAATCAATAAATAGAGACGCCCAACACTTTGCTGAGGCTGTGCATAGCAGGGGAAGGTTGGTAACAGAGGACACGCTCACCCACCTTTGCTAATCTTCTCATGGCGGAGTCCTTGATCATTTTTGATAAACCTCAGGGCTCCTTGGAGCCCAGTTGTATGACTACCAAGATAGAGAAACTGAGGCTGAGAATTAGGGAGAAGACGTTTTGCCAAAGGCTGGGCTGAAGCGATATTTGAACACGGAACTAATGCCAGCCCTGTAGTCAGATGGTTCCACTGGATTTCAAGAACTGAGACCAGAGTCCCAAGAACTACTTTACTTGTGCCCAAAGGCTTGTGTGCACCCAGTGGGACCTTTGGCTGGCCTTTGACAGTATATACTTTATGCCAGGCCATGAAAACGTTTTTAGCTTGAAGGGGCTTCTGCTGGTTCTTTTGCTGATTTGCTAAAATCTTTTAACTGCCAGGTTATTTACTGTTTAACGCGATGGCTTTTGGAACGATTGTATGTTGCCTTGAGCACCATAGAAATCCAAGAAGTTTTATGAATAAAATAGAAAAGAAATAAAAATGGATCTAAGGTGCTTCTCTGCACCGGCAGTTTATCAAGCATTCCACCACTGAAATTGATACAGGCCTGTGGCTTACGCTGGCTCAGCTTGTCTGATCGTGGAAAGCTAAGTAGGGTCAGGCCTGGTTATTACTTGGATGGGAGACCCCTCCTCTAGATTCCTGCATTGAGCAGGGGGTTGGACTCGATAGCCTTGTAGGCTCCTTCCAACTCTATGATCTATGAACACAAAAGCAGGGTACGTTTTGCTCTGCATCCTGCGATCTGCTAGTGTTTGAGCTCTATGTCCTGGGTTTTCTTGCACAAAATACTCTACCTTGTTCACAAAAAGTACCAGATTCTGTGTGAAAGTCTGCCGTTGCCTGATTCCTGGCCATGGTCTTGACTCCTCCTCCCCTCCTCCTCCTCCTCCTCCTCCTCCTCCTTTTTAAACTTTTTGAAAATATTTTTAAACGTGAATTTGTTATTTCATAATTTTTTAAACTCCTTGGCTGTCTTCCCACACGAGTGTTCAAGGTGGTGTACTGAATCTAAGAATATAGGGCTCCGTTCAGTGGATGTGGCCAAGCTATGGTTTAGCCATTGAGAAAGTGCTATGGGATCACGTACTTCCTTCTCCCCACTCCCCGAGAGTTCCAGTTCCCTCCTCCACTTCCTGTTTTGCATTAATCACAGTTTGCTGTGACATCCAAATCGGGTAAACTATGATTACAGCTAAACCTATTTCCACAGGGCACGTTCATCTATTGATGACCTCAGCATCAAGAGCTGCCTTGCATGTGCCAGTGTGGCGTAGTGGTGAGAGTGTTGGACTGGGACTCGGGAGATCCCGGGTTCTAGTCCCCGCTCAGCCATGAAACTCACTGGGTGACTTTGGGCCAGTCACTGACTCTCAGCCTAACCTACCTCACAGGGTTGTTGTGAGGATAAAATGGAGAGGAGGAGGAGGATTATGTAAGCCGCTTTGGGCTCCTTGAAGGAAAAAAGGCGGGGCATAAATATAATAAATAAATAAATAAATAAATGTATTGTCGAGATGCCGTTGCTGTTTTTAAAATGTTGTAAGCTGCCTTGCATGGTTCCTTTGAAATGGAAAGGGAATTAGTACTTTTAATCATCATCAAGTAAAGCTGCAGCCTGAAGTGGTACGGTGGTTGACTAGACAGTCGTCACCAACCACACACCACAAACAGAGGTCCAGTTCTCACTGAAGTGGTAAGAAGAGACCTGTGCCCTTTGAAGGCTTGCTGCCACTGAGTGTTTCTGAACTGCTTACCTCACCCTACCTCTCTGCTGCGGTTTCCCTTTGTATACTTCCACTTCTCCACCTCTACCACCTTCAGTTGTCCCAAGTGTCTTGCTTTCTTAGCACTGCCCGTTCTCCCTTGTTGCCCCTTAGGCCTGGAACCCTTTCCCAGACCAGCTCTGTGCTGTTAGCTTTCTCTTTTCCTTCAAATCCCTCCTCTAAACTCGCCTTTTTGGGCGAAACCTTTGGCCTCAGCCCTTAATCCTCCTCTACAGCTGAAACAAAGCCCAAGTATGTGTAACTGAGTGCACTCGCGTGCATCCCTTGGTGACCTGTGCTTCCACCTCTGTTGAAATTTAGACTGAAGGTTCCTTGGGGCAGACCTAACCTGTCTTTGGCTAGGTCACTCTGCAAAGCTCCATATACAACAAAGGCACAATATAAATGGTTATAATAATTGTATTCCTCATCATATCCTGCCTGATTCTCCCCGAAGAAATGGTTGTTAAAGACTGCATTTCTCTTAGAAATCCTGGAAAGCATAATGTTTTGCCCGGTGTAATAAGATGACACAAACAGCTCTCCGCACTGGGTAAACATTTGCACAGGCAGCTATCTCAGTTGCAATCCAGTGTTCGCTGGTCCTTTTTGAAAAAGTCACCGATTTGCTTCAAGTCGCCGAAGATCGCTAAATAACATTACTTAGCGAGCTGTCGACAATATAAACTTAAAAACACAAAACAAAGCCCCCCAAACAGAAGCAAATTTCCTTTGATTTCCATGTGCCGGAAATCTGCCTGAGCTCATGAATTAATTAATTATTATTAATGCCGTGAACAAATGGTCGCTGGGAAATGTCTGTACTTGGGAGCTGTGATTAAATTCTTACTCAGGCAGCTTCCCAGTTTTCATAAATTAGAATTGGATTTTATGGTCCTTTTGTTGTTGTTGTTGTTGTTGTTTAATAAGAAAAATATGTTCACAGTGAATTTTACATTTTTGTCTGGCACGGAACGCAAGGGAGCTTTTTAATATTCATACTTTCCATCCTTACTGAACGTATCTTCTTTTGGTGCCTGTGTTGTTTTGAGGTTTTGTAAAGGAGATATGCCTGTAATGTTGCTGTTACGAACACCGTAAGACTAGAGCACTCCTCCTGGTGGATTTGTTTATAGATTTCATGGCAAAGTTCCATGTCTGAACACAGGGAAACGCGCAGTATCTTGCCTCCATAAGGCTGTCTTGATAAAAACGTGATGAAGATGCTTTGGAGTTGGCTCTGAAAGCCTTAGGAGAGGATAGGGAAAGAAATACAATTTGACAGGTACAAAAACAGTTGCCATGGCTCAATGCACAATCAACCCGTGGAACTCATTGCTCCATGATGCTAAGTAGCTTTTAAAAAGCCTTTAGAAGTGATGTCAAAAGTATCCGGGCTTGAATAAGTGACTTACACATATTCCAGCAGCTGGTTCTCCATCACGGAACTGGGAATGTTTAAAAACTCTGTGAAGACCTACATCAGACCTGCCCAATATAGGGCCCACCAGCCATTTTGCCAGGAACTTCAAAACTCATCTGTTCTTTGCTGTTTCAGGGAAGGCAACCAAATCTGGAGGCTTATTCAGCTTCTGATGAGCTGCATTTTGCCTGGTGGATAATAAGTTGCGTTGGCCCGAGTTACCTGCAACTCTAATGTTGTTGTTTTCAGGAAATGCAATGGAAACACAGGTCTGGAGCCCTAGATGAGGTAAAAGTGGCTGGTGGGGGGAAGGGGGAGCTGTAGGGGGAAAGGGGCATGTGGGAATGGGTCAAGCACCCATCCTCCTGCCATCCGCTTATCCCCTCTAACCTGACCCGTCTGGATGCTGTTTTATTATTTACGTACTATTTATTTACAGGATTTACCATACATCTCTATATTTGGCAATATTCCCAAGCGGTGAACAATGAAAAGAAAGAAAAAAGAATCAGAATGCAGAATTAAAATATTTAAAATCAGATTCGGCTAATAGAATTGTGGCGGGTCACAGGGAAGGCAGCCAGAGTCTATACTAAGACGAGTTGAAGCTTAAATTGGCTTTGTTTTAAATCCCCTCCCAATGCAAATGTCAAACCTGCATTAGCCTGGCATACGCATACATTTCTCTCTCTCTCTCTAATGTCCCGCCCCTATTAACAGCATTCATATGTGATGCCAAAAGGTTCCGGAGAGGCTCAAATTATATTTCAGGGTCACATTCTGAGGATGCTCTTAGGGCTGGAGAAGAGTTTCATTGCACCCAGAAACTTTTATTGGGGGAGCTATTTCCAGTTTCTATTGGGGGCGGGGACCAGCAGAAGGTAGATGAGGATCTCCTGGTCAAACTTGGGAGTAGTTTGGAGTAGATCAGCAACTTTCTGACTCCAATTTGCTTAATAATAGCAGAAAGCTCCCCACCCCCCCAATAGTTTGCTGTAATGAAGAAAGCTTGGGGAGTTACATTTTTGTGTGGAAGGCCTTGTGAACTCAATCCTGTTGCTGCAAACATATTCCTAGGTGAAACATGTGCTCAGAGGTTCTTGCATCCTAACTGTAATGCTTGCTTTCCTGAGCTGCTGTTTTTCACCTGGCCGTGGTCGGTGGGGTTTTGTAAAATGACAAGGTAGATCCTATAAGCTTCACCTGATACTTTCCCACCCTGCAATACGGGGAGGCAACAAGATATTCAAGATTAAAAAATAGCAAGTAAAGCAAAGCATGTGTTATGGTTACTTTTCTTTTTTTTAAAAAACCGCTCATAGTAACCAGAGATACAGGTGCTTCAGGGGAATAATCACACATAGTCTGATTCCTGGGATGGTGGTGGTGGTGATGATGACTGCTCCTCCCCAGCTTTCCTATTCTTTCAGCTTTTATTTTATTTTATTTTTAATTTATTACTTTTCAGGAAATAGCCTGCAAGATTTTTAGGTGACAAAGAATCTTTTGTCACACCTGACAAATAATTCTGTGTCACTTTATAGCTGATGCCTTATTTGGCTGATTTTGGTGAAAGGCAGCACATGTGAGCGTCGACACTCCTCAGAACTTTGTCAAACCTGGCAAAGAAGTTCCACGTGACACACTCACACACACCTTGCATATTCTTTCGATCAATAAAACCTGACCCTGCCTCCCCCCAGTTATTGCCTTACCATTATACAGTAATACCTTGGATTGCAAGCATAATTCGTTCCGGAACCGTGCTTGTAATCCAAAACACTCTTATATCAAAGCGAGTCTCTGGCAGGTGTGAGTGGGGCTGATTTCGGCCTGCTACGCCCGCTTGAGGTGAGCGGTTACATCCCTACTGATTGCAAGACATCGCTTGTTTATCAAGTCAAAACTTATAATTTTTTTTTGCTTGTCTTGCAAAATTCTCCAGACCAAGTTACTTGCAATCCAAGGTATTACTGTATTCTGTTTCTCAAGAGTGCCATACAGAGAAATCCCAAAATTCAGTGCTGTTCGAGAATTGACATTATCAACTTTAATATGGCCTAAAATACATCTTTTATTCTTCAAACATCCATCAATTTGTGAACGTCTTTACAGGCAGAAATGAAATTAAGTGGAGCTTAGACTTTGAAAAACATAAATAAAACATATTTAGCATGCTTTTGAAACCTGGACAGCACAGTTTGCACAGGGGAAATACTGTATTCTTTCCACAGCTGCTTTTGAGGTAAGATACACAGAATTGTCTTATTCCAGGTCTGTTATGTCTGGTAATATCTATTCCTGCTGGCATTCCAGCATTCTTTTTAAAAAGGGTGACAATCCGTAAGAATTCTCCTCCGCACGGAGGTCTATGCTTTATGCACCTAACATCTCCATTGGCATAGAGTGAAGTTGGGCCGTGGTACAAAAGGTCTTGCTGACATAACGTTGCTAGTCTTTCAGATGCCATGTCGCTTTGTCGATTAAAAGCATCATGAAGGAATCCTAAAAGAGCCGCAGTACTGTGGACCATATTCTTCTCTGATATTATCAAGCAGACCGATAACCTTTGCAAAGAAGCCCCAACGAATGCATTAGTCGGTCGTTCCTGTTTTAAAAATGCGGGCTGTCGCTGAAAGCTGTCCTCGACAGTTACAGATGGCATGTTGCCAGAACAGCGGGAGAGACTGTCCGTCGAACGTCCAGCGTGTGCGTTTGCCTTGGCTAGATGACACAGTGGTTTTCCAGCTTATCAAGGGTGTCATGGCTGTCCCACGGGGAGGGTCTTTGTTGTCTAATCAGTAGCTTAACATATGCATTTCTCCTGCGTTACTGAAGGTCAAAACCGCTTTTTCCTCTTCTTTTTTCGCCCTCATTATCAGTTCCTTCTGCAACTTTAGCAAATGCTGCCATATTTTGGGTGTTGTGGGAGTAAGACTTGTTTAAGTAAACAATTTGCTACATACGGAGCATTATCAGTTTGTGACATTTCGGATAGATAGGATCTCCCCCCCCCCCAAAAAAAAAACACACAAAAAATTGTTTGCTTGTTTTATTAGGTACAGTGTCTTTCCCTTTTTTCCTTGTTGGGCAAGCTGGCTTTTGGACTTTGCTGTTTATTATATATTAGGTTTATATCTTCTCCAATTCTCCAAGGAGCTTCATGCTGCACACACAGGCCCGCCTCCCCATTTTATCCTCACCTAGGCTGAGAGAGAGAGAGTGACTGCCTCAGGGACACATTGCCCAGCTTCATGGCTGGGTGGGAATTAGAATCCAGGTCTCCCTGATCCTAGCCTAACACTGTAACGGCTACACCACATGTTGGGGTGTCCTTCCAAGGGTTTTAAAGTGTACGTCTAAGTGTGAACGCGACAAAGAGTTGTTTGTAGGATTGCGGTGAGCTGCAGTTCCCTGTGGAGCAGTGTTCTCCAACCTTGGGTCCCCAGATGTTTTTGGCCTACAACTCCCAGCATACCCCAGCCATGTGTATACTAGGATGTAGGCCAAAAACATCTGGGGACCCAAGGTTGGAGAACACTGCTGTGGAGTCTACAGTTAGTGGCAAACGTTGGTTTGTTGCTGTGTGATGGGCGAAATGGTTCCAAGACTCTGAGCATAACCACCTTTATTTGTAAATAAACCTCTTTGCTTCTGAGTAATTGTATTCCGAGTAACTGTATTTGGACGCCAGACATTAGTTCTCGTGTACTGAATGTTGGCACTCTCAGAGTTAAAGTGCAACTGGGGAGTGATCTGTCGTGTAAGAATAAAGGGGTCCAAATGAATGACAGAGAGCCTGGTGGCACCTTAAAGACTACCGAATTTATTATGCCAGAAGCTTCACGTAATGGAGTCCACTTTATCTGATGCATGTTCAACCAGCTTAGATCTGCTGTGTAGATGTTCCTTCTTGTCTCCCCCATTGGATTTGTAAGGCTCGAGCCTTACCTCAGGACTTCCAGAAAGCAGCAACATGTTCCCCCTCTATCAGACCAGTCTTTAGGTCAGGCCTTCCACAACTTGGTGCCTTCTAGATGCTTTTGACTACAACTCCCATCATCCTTAGGCAACTCGGCCAGTGACTGAAGGGCACCAAATTGAGGAAGGTTGCTTTAGTACCAGCACAGTGGCAAATGCTCAAGCCAGTCTGTGGGTGGGTGACTGTGTCACAATGACACTTGTGAATTTTTGATTTAAAAAATGTTTTCTTTTTGCAGTGGTGGAGGGTGGGTGGAAAGTGAGGACAAAGCCTGGGCCAGACAGCATTGTTTGGTGGGTGTGTAGCACTAGAAGAAGAAGACCTCTCTCTCTCTCTCCCCACACACACACATTTTGGATTTGCAAAATTGTCAGAGTATCAATTCGGCTGCCTTTTCCGGCACTTCCTTCTCCAGCCAGGGCTTTGTTTTGGAACAAGTGCTGGTCAAACAAGCTTTTGTTTGCAGTCGGTCACTTGGCTGGCAACAAAACTTTTCGGGGAGGCAGACAATGAGGAAGCTGTTGGCGTGGCAGCCAAGGGCAGCTGTGATATTACTGGCAAGGCATACTAATGTGAAAGAAAAGAGGCTTGTTGAACATGAGTGCGCAAAGAATATGTGGAAGAGTGTGACAGCAGAAGGATCTCGCTGGATCTTCATGCGCTAGTCAAAGTACACTGAAGTGTATGTTTTAGTCAGACATTTCTATTGTGTTCTTCCTTAAAGGCAGGGCCATGTGTTGTCTTCTTTGTAGCCTTCTTCGTCTCCTTCTCCTCCACCTCCTCCTAGTATCCAAACTATATGCCAGGAAAAAACATATTCTGGGCTTCGAATAAACCTGGAAAATGAAGTAGAATGGACTGTATCACTTGAGACTGGGGAAGGTGGATCACTCCCCCCTCCACATCCTCCCCTAACTCTCTCCCTGCTGTGCTGCCTTTTTTTCCTTTTTTACTTGCAGGGAGGTTTAAAAAAAATATGGGGGGAGCATTCAAAAATGGCATCCCCTAACTGCAAACTAAAGTGGTATAGTCCACTGTACCATCTCAGGATCCTCATTCTGCCACATGTGTATACTAGGATGTAGTAATCCTTTTAAGGCAGGGGTGGGCAGCACGCATCCCACTTGTCACATGAACTCCCCCTGACTTTTCTCTCTCTCGTTCTTTTCCCTTTTTACGGGCCCTGCTGCAAAACTTGCAGTTTGCCAATAAGGGTAAATTTCATTTGAAAACTGCCGCTGATTTTTGGAAGCACATTTGACAGTGTGGTGGCAGCGGGAGGCAGGGGTGGGTCTGGAGGGGCAATACAGCGCCCGCCCCTCCCCTAGAAGTTGCTCGCCTCTTTATTATCCCCATATTGCAGGAGTGTCCTCTAAGGAGTGGGGAGGAAGGCACAATGGCGTCAGTGCTTGCTCAAGGCCACCGGGTGATGTTATAGCTCCCTATAAGGCTCCAGTATACCTTGGGGGGTATCCATATATGCCTTTCACCATGAGGTGATCTAATGAAGCCCTACTCTCTGACCCATTATTTGCACTGGTGAAATCTCTGGGGGCTCAGGAACGGCCTCTGGAATTGTTTGTCTAGGGAACTCCTGTGGGCTCCTCCCTTTTGTGTGATTTTTGGCAGCTGTTTAAAGGGTTGTTGTTTTTTTTAATCCATTATTTTAAAATACTAATTTTATGCGTAATTTTTAATAATTAATAATTTAAATATTAATTTTGCGCTTGTGCTGATATTTTATTTATTTATTTATTTATTTCATTTCTATACCGCCCAATAGCCAACGCTCTCTGGCCAGTTTATATATCTTTTCTTTTCAAAAGTTTTGCTTTGTTTGGTCTCCCCCTACCCCCCCTTGCTGGTCTTCACTTTAATCTGCTGTTTTAGCAGTCTTAACAACAACAACTACTTTATTGTATCATAGCAATTTGCCATTATACAGTCTTAACAGTGTTATTGTTTTAATGGTTACAAACATGCTGGCTTTACCCCATTGCTTTGAGCACTCATATATGTTGGGGGAAAATGACTCAAAAGTCAAACAAGTAAGCAAAATGGAAGTTAGATAAGATAAATAAAACAACAGGGATAGCATTTGAAGGGGAGTTTCCTGGTTTACAACTAAAAAATGTTCTTGTTTTTTTACCCATTTTACATCAACTCTCAATAGCTCTAAAGAGCATCATCAAGAACCTTGGATCCCCGCATCTCTTTCGCAGAGATATAGCATATAATTGAAGCGGTTTCCCTTCTATCATGCGGCAGAAGTGAACTCTTTATGGCTGTAATGCAGTCTTAAAAGAAGTCAGTGTTCTCCAACCTTGGGTCCCCAGATGTTTTTGGCCTACAACTCCCAGCATGCCCCAGCCAGCTACGCTGGCTGGGGCATGCTGGGAGTTGTAGGCCAAAAACATCTGGGGACCCAAGGTTGGAGAACACTGGTCTAAGTGATACTGACTTCTTTGGCAGAAAAAAAACACGGTGGGGGGAAGGGAGCCCAAACTAATTGCATATGCTGTTACTGAAATGACATTACATCCGTATGCCCTTTCCTTCACATTTTCCTGTAATCCTGTTACGGCACTGTCCCATTACCTCTGAAGCACTGTCATCTTTAAATGCTGTCAAATCTTAACTGGATTGCCAAGGACATAAGGAAGGAGTCTAGGAGGAGAACCTGATGATAATTTCAGCCAGAACATCATCTATCTATCTTTCTATCTATCTTTGCCTTCTCACCCAGTACTTCTTCCACAAACACATACAGTTTATTTTAAGAGAAATCATTGCAGCAAACTATGCATTTCACATCTTTATGGGCTCCTGGACGCGTATGGAACAAGACAGATAGGGCTATCCTCAATTTTAAAAAGAAAAAGTTGGATAAAGCTTTCACTGGTGTGGTTCCCCATAGTTTTTCATGGTTCATTTGTTCCTCGGCATACCTTTTGCCATTGTTACTCAGTATAATAGCCCCGTGAAGGATTTTCAACCTCTGACCCAGTATTTTCACATGTCCTTAATGCTCCTGGTGCTTCTAGTTATCCCAGTCCTGGTTGGCATTCTGTGAAGCTGACACTAAATGGAAGTATTCCATTCTTTGTAAATTCTGAACTGGGCACCATCTCCTGTAAGGTCTGCTTGCAGTACCTTGGATCTGAGAGAACTGTTTCTGGAAAGGAGCTGAGCTGTGGTCCAGAGTGCAAGTAGTTTGGCTTTCAAAGGAGCTGAGCTGTGTTGCAACATAGCTTTTCCTTTCAACTCTCAGGCAGCAGCCATCATTTCCGAAAGCATTTTGGGGTGGGGCAGAATTGGTGAAAGTGAGTCTGGTCAGGACAAAAAACAGTGTCAGAAGATCAGATTTCAGAGCAGAATCCCCTGGTTCCACTCAAACTGGGAGAGTTGGCTCTGGCTGCAGTTTTTATTTGTGCACATTACTGCAAGTTCCTTTTCTAGGACCTGGGGCGGGGGGGTGCAGTCTTGTGATTAACATGATGATGCTGAGAACATGGCTGGAAAAGGCATTGGGATAAAAGTTTCTATGGGCTTTGAAATGCTGGTTGAATCAGGAGGTAATGTGTTGATATCTTGAAATAAGTTGGGCTATTTGCAAGATGTCACCCAAAGGTCACCTTATGGTGGTTTTCCCCTGTAACCACCGATATTAATAGCTGTATGGCATGTTGAAGGAACTACTGATGGAATGCTTCCTCCCAGAACAGCACTGTGACTGGAGGAGCCCACAAGGTATGGAGGCTCTCCTTGCCGTGTAGGCCTTTATGGCATAGGAGCCCTGTGTTGGACGGAGGGAGATCAGCATGCCTCTTTGCCTCAGATAGCCTACTGTTACTGTGAACGGAAGGGATTTCCTTCATTGTTCCTTAATCCGAGGGTCAGATCTTCATCTGAGTAGTGGCTCTTCAGGCATTAGTTTCGGAACAACTTTCCTGAGCCTCGGAACACGTGATGAACCAGTGAGAGTGTGGAGTGCATTTCTCCTATCATGCCAATAGTCACACCTTACTCCACACATCTGGAATCAGAGGAAAGCACTTCCTGGTCTGGATTTCCAACCAGCTGTTAGCCACTCATTTTAGGAACGTTGACAGTACAGTAATGCCTTGGATTGCAAGTAACTTGGTTTGAGAGTGTTTTGCAAGACAAGCACATTTTTAAATATTTATTTAAATTTTTTTACTTGATATACAAGCGACGTCTTGCAATACAAGTACTGTAGTACGGCTTAAATTAAAAATCTCTGTACAATTTTTTTGGGGGGGATTTCGTTTTGTTATAAGAGTGTTTTGGATTACAAGCATGTTTCCGGAACGAATTATGCTCTCAATCCAAGGCATGACTGTATATGAACATATGAAGCTGCATTATACTTTGCTCATTATTGTCTGGGCTGACTGGCAGTGGCTTTCCTGGATTTCAGGCAGGGCTCTTTCCCAACCCTACCTGGAGATGCCAAGAATTGAACCTGGGAACTTCTGTATGCAAAGTAGGGCCTCTACCACTGAGCTAGAGAACATGAAGCATTACCTGGAAATTGCACCCAAGTCCTGTCTTTTCTCCTTCAACCTGTTGACTTCAAAGAGGTGGTGGGAGAACACAAGACTTGGCTCTTGGGGATTGTGGGCAGTAATTAGACTGGTTTAACTAATTTGGCATGCATTTATGGGATAAAACTTCTGGAAGAAGTCTGTCTTTAACACCTATAGCACTTTGGCTCTGGAATGGGGAGCAGCATGCGTCTGAATACCACTTCTTGAGGAAAAACTATTGGCCTACAACCGCAGGAGAGGGCTAGTGCCCTTATGTCCTTATAGGTATCTAGTTGGCCACTGTGGGAAACAGGGAACTGGCCCAGCTCAGCCTTTGGCCTGGTCCAGCACAGCTCTTCTTATATTTAGGTGGCTCTCACCTGTTCAGTATAAATTAGAGGCCAGCAGCTTTGGAGTTATAGTCGTGTTGCCTTCATTCCTGCGAAACACTTTATTTATTTGCAAAATTTATAAAACTATCAGGTTGCCTCACTAATAATGGCAAAAATACGTAGCCGCAACACAGAGTTGCAATTATGTGGAACTTAATGGCTCTCCAGAGCTGTTCTCTGAGCTGTTGTTGCTTGGAATGAGTCACAATGAATTTCACCAGGTTTAACAGACTTGCGACATGCAGTCCACGACTTGTATTACCCGGAGGTTAAATAGCTAGTATTATATGTCTAGTAGTAGCTGAAGTACTTACTTTGCAGTAGTACTAATGAGATGATGGTTGTAACAGTAACATTGCAGATCTGTGCACAATGAAAAAGTGCAAGATTAGAAGTCTGGGCTACCGCGTTAACAAACGTATGGTTGGGTTGTAAGCTTTACAATAAGTAATAAATAATAATTCATTTGTTAAAGTAAAATTACAGTATATCAAATCAATCTATCTTTCTTTCTTTCTTTCTTTCTCTTTCTTTCTTTCTTTCTTTCTATCTAGACTCTTACTTAATTGCAGGGCTATCTGAGAGAATGGCAGATTATTAACTCTCCAATAGTAGAAACATTAAAAAAAAGGTTTCTAGTGTTCATTAAGACTTATGGTTATGTTGGTTTGACAGTGTTTGGTCTGGTTTGATAATCCTCTTCTTGCTGATGAGAAATGACTGGGAGAGAGGGTTGGTGTACATAACAATATACATTCCAGTTCCACAACCATTTGCTTCTGAAAAAGTGGCCGGAGAAGGGCATTGTCCACCACTGACCAGACTACTGATGACCACCGTATTTATTACTTTCACTCTCAGAAGAAATTCTGTGGACCCTGCTGACTGCTTGAGTGAGGGCTTAGAAGGAAAGATGGCAAAGAACAGCAGGGCAACTTTGCGGCACCCTGTCACTATTTTTCTGCACTTGGTGAGGAAGAACATAATAATATTTTCCCATACATTATAGAAAAGGTTGAATTGGAATAATTTCTCCAGAAATATCTAATGTTGTTTATGTAATTCATTTGTGGCTGTGAGAAAAGCAACAACACCTAGGTATGATCACAAGCCTCCATAACAGGTGTTACCCACTAAGTCAAACACAGCCCATGACCCTGCCAGGGACTTGCTAGGGATGGCTCCAGGTTTTTGTTGGACGTTGAGTCCCCTTTGGCACCTTCCTTCTTCCTCTAACCACACTTCTTCCCTCTTTGGCCTTTTCCCTATTAAATAAAAATAAAACTTAGGATGCTTTCAGACAGGTGGTTCCTAGCACTACTAGTCAAAAGATGTTGTGCAGCTATTCCATCCTTTACTCTTTAAAGGAGATTTTTTTTTTTTAATGGAATGAAAGAAGACAGAAGAGTGGTGGAGAAAAAACCACGGGAGAGTTACAAGTGGAAGATGTAATTGTCTAGATCCCCTGTGAAATTCCAGAAATAAGGCAGGGCGATCGCATGATAAAAGCTTCGTCTGGAAAGCACCCCTGTAAATATAAAATGGGAATTGTAGTGATATGCTATTGGTGTAGTAGACAGGCACTTTACTAAAAAGTACTTGATGAAGCACTGGCATGTCCAGGCCCTGAATTAAAATGAATGGCAAATTGTAAATTTGTATTACTGCACTGATTATGCTGTATTTGTGTCGAGCGTCTTTGACGTAGGCACCACTTGAAGGATATAATCATCACCAAAGCTGCAATCCAGAACGCACTTGATAGGAAGTACGGTAAGTTCCCTACTGAACACAGTGGGGTCTGCTCCTGAATAAATATGCAATAGGATTGCACTGTATAAATCTAATATACAAGGTGCAGTTGGTGATAATTTCACAGTTCTAGTTGTCTATTACATATATTTCCAAGCACTGGTTTGTGCAAGTGTTCATACGTGTTCATAAATAATGACCGAAAAGCTTTACTCTATAGCAGGGCTCTCCAACCTTGGGTCCCCAGATGTTTTTGGCCTACAACTCCCAGCATGCCCCAGCCAGCATGGCTAATGGCAAGGGATTCTGGGAGCTGTAGTCCAGCAACATCTGGGGACCCAAGGTTGGAGAACACTGCTCTATAGAGTAGATATGATGCACTATGCCTATTTTTGCACGGTGTTTACACCTCCTCCTCCCCGGCTTTCCTTTCCCTTCCCTGTGGCAATCTTGCCTGTGCCCTCCTCTTCCCACTCTGCCCTTCCTTTTGTCCTCTCTCAGTTCCACAAGAGATATAGGGTGCTTCCAGGCGAGTCTCGTATTGCACAACCACCCTGCCACAAACACAGAATTTTTCAGTGGGTCCAGCCTTCGTCATCTTCCATTTGTAATCTCGCTGCGCTTCACCCACTGCCTCTTCTGTTTTTCTTCTTAGCAAAAAAAATCTGTTAAGGAGAGAAGGGCGGAATAGTTTGCAGAATGCCTTTTGACTGGTAGCGTTAGCAGCCCTTCATCCGGAAGCGCCTGCAAACACATCAGACACAGTCCTGGGTCAAAGTGAGAGAGAGCTGTCCATAGACACCAAGGGACAAAGTCAAGATTTTACTATATTTGTAACTGGGAAGCAGGTATCCCTCCCTGACTGCTCCAAAAGATAAAAAAAGTAGTGGAAAAGTCAGGAGTCCCTGCTTTTTCTAGTGTGGGTGTTTAGTGTATACTGTTGATTTTATTGGATTTTTTTTTTTTTAACCACAGCCCTTTTGCATACAGGTGAATGGAATATGAGCCTTCAGCATGTAACTGACTGCTCTGTTTGACCTGGGAGGAACTTCTGAGGGGACGTTTGAAGGAGACTGACCTTTGCTGTAGAGGGGTGTTTTGTATGGGGGATTGGTGAGGGCTGGGAATCCAAGCCATCCTCAGACAACTGTTCCTGACCTGTCACATTCAAGTGGTTGTGCAGCACAGCCACATTCCCCTGGCCTCACGAGCTGTAATAAGGATAGAGCGGTGGACTACACTCAGTAGGCTTGTGAACCTTTCACAAAGGTTCCATGGACTTTGAAGAAGCCCGAGTGCAAGGTGAAAGGGAGAAACGTGCTAAGCGAAAAGCACGTCAAATGAATCCTTTACAGGACCATCTTCTATCTGGTAACCTGTGTCCTCACTGTGGGAAGCTGTGTGGATCTAGAATTGGCCTCCATAGTCGCTTACGGACCCATCGCTAGAGTCTACACAATCCTCTTTAGAATTTCCTCCTTTTATCCCGGAAGACAATCTTACTCGGTCACGAGTGATCACCTGATGATGATGATGACTGGGACACCTGGCTTTTTAAAAGGGCCACTTGACTCCCCACTTCTGTGAGAAGTAAATATATCCTCAAGGGGCGCAATCCTATGCATGTTTAGACAGACAAAAGTCCCCCAACTCCCAGCATTCCCCAGCCAGCATGGGTGGCTGGGGAATGCTGGGAGTTGGAGGACTTTTGTCTGTCTAAACATGCGTAGGATTGCGCCCTAGGTTACCTTTGTGGGTGGAAGGCTGGGCAACCCTATTAGGGCTTCTGACATTGATCTGAAAGTCCAGGTTGGACTTCAGTTCTATATTCCTACTTGGACTTAGAGATCATAGTCAGGGGCCCTCCTTTGAGTGCCATCACCAAGTGAGATCCAGCAGATGGCTACGAGAGAGAGGGCTTTCTCCGCAGTAGCACCTTGGCCGTGGAATGTGACCTCCACAATGGCTCGCCTAGTACCTACTCTTTTTGGCACCAGGCAAAAGTGTCCTTATTCTTCCAACCCTTAGTACACATACCCTTGGCAAGTAATAAATCCTCCTCTTAGCCTAGGCTTGTAAATAGCCGCTTGCCTGCTCTCCTCTGGTGAACGGTTCCAAGCAAGGAGGTTGGGACGTTTTTGTATATTGGATGAAAATTAAGAAGCCTGATTGATTCTGAGGTTTTGGTTTGTTAACGTGTTAAGACCTGGCTGTGTTTTATTTTATTGCTTAATCCTCATTATGCATTTTATGCTGTAACTGGACTTTTATTGTTTATATTATATTTTATTCTATATATTTTTAATATACACCACCCAGAGAACTTTGGTTATGGGACAGCTTAGAAAAAACTGTAAATAAAAAGAAAAAAATGGCTTGGACAGAGGGAGATAGGGACAGATAATCACCCTTGAGGGTGGGGAGATTATATCGCTAGTGAACAACGTAGGTTTGCAGTGGAAAAGCTGGCTTTACGTGCAGGATCCAGAAATGGGAAATGCAACCAGGCTTGAGGCCTAACCGAGAGTCGTAGAGATGCTCCTATCCAGACAAGCACAACTTCGTAGATTGCCACTTCCTTCCTTATCCTTGACTAGGGCTGTAGTACTATACCCATGTATCTGGAAGTAAGGCCTGTTGAATTCGGTAGGAATTGCTTCTGAGTAGACATGAATAGGATTGCACTATTAGTCTCCCTCCACTGAGATCCATGCAAGGAAGTGAAAAATACCCTGTAACAATCCCTAGTACACCTTAGAAAAGGAATACATCCTCCTTTTAGCTCAGGCTTGCAAATAGACCCTTGCCTGGTCGCCTGTGGTGAATGCCTTCAAGTGAGGAGGTAGGGAAGATTTTGTATATTGGATGAAAATAGGTTCATTTTCCTTCCAGAGCAACAGATTACTTTTCTTGGTATGCATTGGAAGGTGGGACCTAGTGAAAAATGTTGTGGGCTTATTTACAAGGCTGTTCTAGGCCTAGCCTGACTTCATTTTGTGATGTGGGGAGGCCCAGCAAGAGGTCTGTCCATGTGCGCTGGAACCGTCTTTCTGCCAGATACGGAATGTCTGATTCCAAGAGGTTATGCCCTAGACCAGCCTTCCCTAACCTGATGCCCTCAAGATACCTTGGACTACAACTCCCATCATCTCTGACCATTGGTCATGTTGGGTGGGGCTAATGGGAATTGTGGTCCAAAGCATCTGGAGAGCACCAGGTTGGGGAAGACTGCCCTAGATTCAACCGTCCCTATCCCTGAAGGTGGCTTGTTCTTCCCTAGTTGTGAGGAGAAAACACTGCATTTGCTCACAGGTAGTCTTTTCCTTGTCGGCAGCATCAACAAAGAAAAAGGAATGAGGAGGCCTCAAACTTGTGCTCAGAAGTAGTCTTGGGGGGGAGGGTTCATAGAAATGGGCCAACACATTTTGATAATAGTCCTCCTCTGGAGCAGAGGGTCTTTGTGTATCTTAGTCTGTTCTGTTCTGTTCTGTTAGTCAGTGTGATGTGGTGGATAGAGTTTAGGACCAGGGAGATTCGGGTTCAAATTCCTGCCTAGCCATGAAGCTCACAGGGTGACCTCGGGCCAGTTGCAGGGTTGTTATGAGGGTAGGGATAAATAAATGGCCTGCTAAAACAGCTCATTCAGGGAATGGAGATTGTTTGAACTGCCGAGCCAGACTGAGGTACACAAAGAGCCTTTGCTCCTCAGGAAAATCGTTACTGAAACTTGTTGAGGAACGTACATGTCACACTCACAACATATTGTGATTGCTATTTTGAGGCTCTGCTTCTCTTCCGGGTCCATTCTTCACACACACGGATTAAAAACAGTCGCTGAGCCTTGGATGCCTTGGCTCAATTTAGCATTTAAGAGTAGAAGTATATTGTTTTCCAGCAGGTCCATTCCTGAAGTTGTCCTAGAGGTGGTCCCTCCGCCATTTCCCCTTCTCTCTCTTCCAAGCCGACTACCGTCTCCTCTCAGTTCCTCATCCCCTGGTGGTGGGGAGATACCTCATGGCTGGGGGGAGGGTTTTCCTGTTTCTTCCCGTAACTGCCTGTTTTGTCAGTTTTAAACAGAGAGCGAATGCCTGATGGCGGATCCCAAACGTACCCTGTCAGAAACAAACAAAGCCTTAATTGTGCCCCCTGAAGATCAAAATTATGGACAGCAGCCGAGCCAGGGAGAATATTCTCTGCAGGAGTTCCCTCACGTCTTAAAATGGTAGAGGGGCCTAGTCCTGATGCCCCATCCGCACATTGCCTAGCGGCTTGGGGTAGTTATGTTGAGTTCAGCGGCGCGCCTTGTGCATTAAGCACTCCCTTTATAAGGAAGAGTTTCTGAAGCCTGCCCATTGAATAGCAAGGAAGATTACTCCATTAATTTGTGCATTAGGCTTTCATACAAAGCCTCTCACCAGTAGCTAAGTGCTGCCAATTAACACGCTGAAGTGTGTGTTCCCTCCAACGAAACGCTTATCTTGGTAAATGTAAAGGGCACTCTACGAAAGGTAACAGATGCTGAAAAGGCCCTTCTTTTCATTGTGAAGGCCTCCCTCCTGTTCTAGCGGGCGTCCTTCACATCCACCCAAGGCCAGTCACAGAAATGTGGCTGTCTGGACAAGAGCCGCACATCCTGTACCTGCCCAGTGTGCGTCACCGCCAAGGGTCCGCCCCAGCAGAAGGAAGAATGGGGTGGCGGTGGCGGCCTCAGGCAGCAGATCAAAGGGTAGCAAATTGTCAATTACATCCTTTATTAGAATGATTGTCTGTTTATTCATTCATTTATTTATTTATTTAACTGAAGGAAGGGAGAGCCATTTTGGATTTTCCACCTCAGGCAATCAAAAGTGTTAGGTTGGCTCTCTCACCTCTTCCTTCCCTTCTTCCACTGTTGCCATATCCCTCAGCCGTGGGGCATCTCTCTCCTCAGCTGAGTCACTCCTCTCTCCCCGCTTTTGCAATCTGCTGCTGAGCTCTTCCTTCGAGACTGACGTTGGGTGAAGGGGTCCATTGAGACAGGGGGCTGGTTCGCACGACCCAGGCTGTGAGCGGGGGAGGCACCAAGGGGCCGTCCGCGGGGTCTGGTGGGGCACCGCAGACCTGCGCCCCGCGTGCGTGTGCGGACCCCGTAGTCTCCGCAGCGCAGTGCGGGCCACCCGGTGCTATGGGGCAGCGGCCCGGGATGCCCAGAGGGGTCGTTTGCCCCTACAGACTGGAGCGGCCGCAGCTCCAGCTACTCTGGTCTGCTGCCTCTGTGCAGCCCCCGCGGGACGGCCGCCCGCTGTTCGCACGGCAGGGTGACCACACGCGGTAGGGGCTTACCCCTCTACCGCCCATGGTCACTTTGCGTGCATCCCGCATGCGGCTGTCCCACGGGGGCACCCCGGTCGGCATTCGCACGACACAGGAACCGCGGGGGTCTTCTGCTCCCCCACGGTTCCCGTGTCGTGCGAACATGCCCCAAGTGTGTTGTAGTAGGCAGAATGACTGATGTGGGTTCAAATCCCCACTCATCCGTGAAGCTCACTATCATTTTTTTACTGGGGGAAGGGGGAGCCATCTTGGACCTTGGGCCAGTTCTTTTCTCTCTGCTTAAACTACCTCACAGGGTAAAGGGTGGGATCATGTGTGCTCTCCTGAGCCTCTTGGAGATAGGCAAGATGATGATAAGAGTGATGATGATGATGATGATGACGACGACGACGATATATTTATTCATTTATTGATTTATTAATTTGTCCAGGGGATAGACTGGCTTTGCATCCAGGCCTCAGTAGGGGAACAGTCCTTTGGTGGCAAACATCCCCACTCCCCCAGATATAATGTGCAGTCTTGGATGAGCAATCCTCCATGAGGAAATTCCCAAGAACGGAGTTTGAAAATCACTGACCTAATCTATAGCTGGAGAGAATATACATGTACAGTAAAACCTTGGATTGCAAGTAACTTGGTCTGCGAGTGTTTTGCAAGACAAGCAAATTTTTAAAATAATTTTTAACTTGATAAACAAGCGACATCTTGCAATACAAGTACTGTAGTACGGTCAAGAAAAATGAAGACTTTACACTATCATTCTTTATTGCAGCTTAAATTAAAAATATGTGTACAAATTTTCTATGGGGAATTTTGCTTTGATATACGAGTGTTTTGGATCATAAGCATGGTTCCGGAACGAATTATGCTTGCAATCCAAGGTATTACTGTACAGTCATGCCTTGAATTGAGAGCATAATTGCTTCCGGAAACGTGCTTGTAATCCAAAACACTCTTATATCAAAACGAGATTCCCCCCAAAAAATTTGTACAGAGATTTTTTGTTTAAGCCATACTACAGTACTTGTATTGCAAGACGTCGCTTGTATATCAAGTCAGAATTTTTTAAATAAATATTTAAAAATTTGCTTGTCTTGCAAAATGCTCTCAAACCAAGTTACTTGCAATCCAAGGTATTACTGTACTTATACTGCTATTAAATTCTGCAGACATTCTGCACATGGAATAATGGGCTCAAGTTACAGGAACCAAGATTCCACCTAAACATCAGGAAAAATTTCCTGACTGTTAGAGCAATAAGACAATGGAATCAACTACCTAGGGAGGTGGTGGGCTCTCCCAGTCTGGAGGCATTCCAGGTGCAGCTGGACAGACATCTGTCAGGGATGCTTTGACCTGGATTCCTGCATTGAGCAGGGGGTTGGACTCGATGGCCTTGTAGGCCCCTTCCAACTCTGCTTTTCTATGATTCTATGATTCTATGACAGATATGTTCTTGGCTGCCACTGCAAATCTCTCCCCCGCCCACCCAGTCCTAAGAGAGTTGCATTGTGTGATGAGGGAACTGTCACCCTCCATTCGGTTGAGGATCCTGACCAGTGCCGGCTCCAGGTTTTTGGGGGCCTTTGGGCAAGATACCCTCAATGGGCCCCCTCCCTCAGTGAGTCTACCTTCTCACCACCATTGTCATCAGCAGCTATTGCTCCGCGTCGCCTTTCTCATTGTTGCTATCCCTTGCTTGCCTGACAGGCAGAGACCCAGTGAGCAAGCAGGCTGTGGCATTTCCTGCTCTTCCTTCTCACCACCACTGTTGGCTGGGCCAGAGCGAGAGGCAGGTGAACAAGGGTGGAGAGGAGGAGCAAGTCCAGGGGCCTCTTGTCAGTGGCCCCCTACTGAGGTGTGGGCCCTCAGCAGGTGCCCAGTCATGCCTAGCCTTGACACAGGCCCTGATCCTGGCTGTTAGTTGAAAGCTGCAGCTCTGAGCACCCTTATGACTAAACAAACCCCTTTTTCCACCATAGGGGGAATCTCACTGGTGGTGCAGGCAGCTGGTGGGTGAGGGGGTAGCATTAGTGTTAGGGAACTCTTCCACTTGTTCCTTCGCTGAAACTCATAGCATCCCATAGCTTCTTTTCATTTAAAAAAAGGAGCATAACCACGAGATTGTTATACTTGCTTGGCTCTTAGGTAAGTCCGAGTTAACATGCGCAAGAGTGCAGTGTAACCGACTGTCTGCTCAGTCCCAGGATGGTTACAGTTTGTGCATTGTGGGCTTCTTTTCTTCTCTGTCCTAACTGCAGCCAGCATATGCTCGCTCGGAACTTCTGCTCTTCACTTACTGTGAGAGTTTCTTTTTCCTTAAGATGCCAGGAATATCTTGTACAATATTACTCTGCATAGGACTTCATGCGTCCAAGTGTTTTGTCCAAGCCAGACCAAAATGCCCCATTTGAAGATTTTTCTAACAAATGGTGCCTTGGCCTACATGTGGATAACATTCTAGTTTTCTATTGAGTGTGGAACTATCCTAAGAATTTCTGTACCGTTATGAGTGAGCAAGGCCCGGGATCTTATATATGTTCATAAATTTTCCTCAGTGAATCTGAAGAGTGTGATTTGTCACTGGGCAAGTCAAGCTATTTCAGCCTGCCATCCCTTGGGACGAATTCTTCTGGGTCAGGCAGGACCTTAGTGGGAGCTGTAATTTATGCTTCAATGCATCATCTGGCTACGACAAAGTTAATATATTCTTGGGCATTTTGTAAATTGTTTTTAAACCCCTTGCCATATGGCCCAATAACCAAAGATAGGAATCGGGTTGCAAGAATAATATCCTTAAAAACATGCAGATAAATCTATCATCGTGAAAGCTCTGGCCACCAGCACACACACTCTAGCAAGAATGGCCCTGGTTTGATTTTTTACTATTTGATTTATTACGTGGGGGACAATAGGGAAATGATCAGACAATAAAAAAAAAATCTCGGCAGAGTTTAGTTCTAAACTCTGTACCACAGAGTAACCCCAGTGAAGTAAATTAGATTACTCTGTAGAAAGTAGTTTCATGTGGGTTCAAGCCTTTTTACTCTTATTTGATAGAATCCTGGGCATCTCAAGTTTCATTTAACTTTCAAGCTGTCATGTACAGAATATGCTAGTTTAGAAATAATAATAGATTAGGCATAGCTTCAGATATAGGCAGTTGCTGCTTTCCTTCTCTACACTGCAGTTTAAGGATGCGTTATTAAGATGGGATGGCCACAGCTCCTGAGGCGAAAAATCTTTGCATGACGGAGAACCAACCTGAGCAGAACCAGCAGCTCCCGATGTCTCTTGGGAGAAGCCATGGCACCTAAACTGATCACAATAACTCTTTTAGGGCACAATCCCATGCAGGTTTAGACAGAAAAAACTCCTAAAACACCCAGCATTTTCCACCTCAGGCAATCAAAAGTGTTAGGTTGGCCCAGGGAATGCTGGGCATTGTAGGACTTTTTTCTGTCTAAATCTGCATAGGATTATGCCCTAGAAATGTCTCATTTAGATAAGAACATCCAAACGTAAGAAGAGCCTTGCTGGATCAGACCTATCTGGTCCAGCATTCTGTTCACACAGTGGCCAACCAGATGCCTATGGAAAGACCACAAGTAGGACATGAGCACACTAAAACCCTCCCATTTGTGTTTCCCCAGCGACTGGTATTCAGAGACATACTGCCTGTGATACTGGAGGTGATACAGGCACAGGCAGTCCCCGGGTTACGAACGCCCGACGTACGGACAACTTGTACTTATGAACGGATCACCGGGCCTCTGTCGAGCGCCAGCTGAGGTGCTTGCCGGACTTCCCCGGCTCTACGTCGTTTATGTAGAGTATAGCGTAGTATACGTAAAAACGGCCGCAATTTGCGTAAATGCCATTTTTAATGTATACTATGCTATACTCTACGTAAATGGCGTATCTTACGCCGTTTTCTACATAAACGACGTAGAGCCAGGGAACCGTATGTACCTGTTCCAACTTATGTACAAATTCTCCTTAAAGACAGACTTAAGAACGGATCTCGTTCGTAACCCGGGGACTGCCTGTATATAGTCCTCATGACTAGTAGCCATTGATAGCCTTATCTTCCATGAATGCCCCTTGAGAGGGTGCTCCAGTATCAGAGGCAGCATTCCTATGTACACCAGTTGCTGGGGAACATGGGCAGGAGGGTGCTGTTGCACTCATATCCTCCTTGTGGGATCCCGTGGGCAGCTGGTTG
This sequence comes from Shinisaurus crocodilurus, assembly GCA_021292165.1. Classification (NCBI taxonomy): domain Eukaryota; kingdom Metazoa; phylum Chordata; class Lepidosauria; order Squamata; family Shinisauridae; genus Shinisaurus; species Shinisaurus crocodilurus. The sequence continues at coordinate 1,400,778 of JAHFWL010000645.1, forward strand.
GCCACTGGATGTGATGGACCCTTGGTCTGACCCAGCATGACTCTTCTTATGTTCTTATGAGGGACCGGAGCAGCTGAGAAGTTCTTCAGGACCAGAACATTTATATAAGGACTCCCAGCCAATCCAGATGCTAAGCAGGGAGCCAATAAAATGCTTCAGGAACGCATGTCATGATGGTGAAAGATGAAGGGAGACTCAGTCCTGAGGCCTCCTCAGATGGCTGAAGTGGCTAACATCTTTGACCTGGCATCCTGGTGTCCCCCGGCACCAGCTTCTGACAGACAGGCAATTAAACTGCTGGTTAACCCCCCCCCTCCACTCAGCACCGTGAGATTCACCCCATTTTTATTTGTTTTCCAGCAATAGACGTCAGTCTTTTTACCTCCAGGGAATCCTTTCTGCCCTTATTTGTCTGCCCAGGATTCTGGGAAGTATTCTAGAGTACACACGTAGTTCACGCAGGATGCTGGCTAGGCCTCTTGTGCCTCCCGGCATGAACTGAAAGGACTCCGTACAACTCATGCAACACTCCCCTGCAGTTGTGCATTGCAGTGAAAGTGCAAGCTGTATTTCAGGGTGGCCATCCGCCATTATCCGGCTATTGGGCAGTAAAGAAATGCAATTTTTAAAAATAAATAAATTATGCATCTTCTCGCTGAGGGAACCCTGGTAAGTGTCTGAGGCGCCCAAGAAGACAGTTTGAAAACCACTGCCTTACAGAACAGTTCAAAGCATTCTTTTTGTAGTTCCTTAAAACGAATTCAGCCAGCGTTGCCTGACGCTTTCCCCTCCCTCTCGTACTCTGGCGAGTCAGGTCAACGGTATCGGTGCTTATCTTGTCAGAAAAATATGCACATTGAAACTTTTTTTTAAAAAAAGTAGTAGTATTTAAAAAGAACACGCTGAAAAAACAAGCTCCTGCTTGAACAAGGAACTGGATCTCGCTGGGCCCCAAGGTGACGGGCGCTTGAGTGCTAACAGGTGCGATTTCTGCTCCCCTTAGCAGCCTCTTGTGCTGCAAAAGATGGAGGTGGGGCAAAAAAGAGTACATAATTAGATCAGAAGAATTAGCTCGCTTCACTGGCAGCGAGAAGGTGGTCTCTTTTACAGCCCAGAGGCTTGGCTGTATGGTTTAAAATGCCACTGAGAATGGAACGTGCACTGCAAATGGTGCTCTGTGTTGAGTCCTCTCCCTCCAATTGGTGGTTGGGGAAAATAGGGCGGGGACAGGGGAAGGGGGCACGGCCTTCTGGTGAAGCAGCCTGGAGGGCCGGATTAAGACCCCCGGAGGGCCAGAGTAGGCCCCCAGGCTTTAGGTTCTGCACCCCTGCATTAGACAGTGCCAGTGCCACTCCAGTGTGCCCTACCATAAATAGGTACAGCCATGTGTTTTGGCCTTTGTTCTGCTGAGCGTACGAGCAGTTATGGTTGCAGCTTAGGGCGAGTTGGTATTAGCCGTGGTAGTTAAAAGGGACCTCTTTTCTTCGGTGGTAGTGCATCTCTGAATACCAGATGTGGGAGAACCAAGCAATGGCGTGGGGTGAGCTTTTGCACTTCCTGAAGGCTTCTTGCCACCACTGAAAACAGGACGCCAGACGAGGCGGATCTTCTTTTAACGGTCTTATGAGTGCAGGCCTGACTAGGCCCATATCCACCTCCTGTCCAGGGATGCCCACCCCTGCTGCTGGTTACCCACCTCGGTTGCAAATAGAAACAGATACTATATACATATTAAGTCTTGTTGTTATTAAGATAATTGCACAGACTAACATTTCCATGTTTTGGTTGCAGAGAATGTGCTTTTAAAAAAGAAAAATCCAGCTTCAGTGCCAAGGAAAGCCACAGTTTGCACCCAGAAAAATGCAAATTCTGTGCTTAAAATAACAGATGTGAATCGTCCACATTTTAATGCTGGTTTTGCATAAAGTGTTTTATTTCCACACCTGGTGTGAGAGGGTTGTCCGTCCCCCGTCCCCCCCGAATTTGGAGCTTGATTTTATTTTACTCATTTAAAATTAAAGTAAGGTGTGATCTAGCAGTAGTGCAGATGAATGAAGCACAGATGCTTTGTACAGAAGAGGAAACTGTGACTGGAAGCCAGGAGGGGACCGAACTTTGCCTCTCGCACGTCCTCTTGAATATGGTGGATGCAAACCTAACTCTAGAATACTGAGGCCTAGCACCTGCACGGGCCTTTGCTGGTGAAAGACAGCATCCTTATGCAAAATGAAACAACAGAAAGAGGGGGAGGGAGAGAGATCAGGGGAAGAAATTGAATAGCCCTGGGACATGCTGCTGCTGTGTGTGTATGTGTATACACCGTATTTTTTGCTCCATAAGACGCACCCCCCCCCCAAATAGGGAGAAATGTCTGTGCGTTTTATGGAGTGAATATTGTAAAAAAAACTTTACAAACGGCTGGGCAGGCGGCAGCGGCAGAGTGTGGTTGAGGACAGCGGGAGGCCCTCCTCTTCGCCGCTGGGTGCTGGGATCAGCTCCGGCCAGCGCGGCTTCAACCCTGGGCCCGGGCGGCGTGGCTTCCTCGCCTGGGCTGGGGCCGGCAGCGGCGTGTCCTCGCGCCTGATCGGGAAGGGGCTGCAGAGGCCCCTCTTCTCCGCCGGCCGGGCACAGGAGTTGGCCCGGCCGGCGCTGCTTTGGGAGCCCCGGCCTGGGCGGGGCGGAGCGGCTTCCTCGCCCGGGCTGGGGCTGGCGGCGGCGCATCCTTGCGCATCGAGAGGGGCTGCGGAGGCCCCTCCTCCTTGCCGGCCGGGCACTAGTGAGTGGACCCCGATCCCGCTGGGCGTTCTTGGCAGACTGGAGACCCCCCGGATCCCATCCAACGCGGCGGCAGCTGCCAGAGCCACCACCCCTCTCAGCCGCCCCCTCCCGTCCCCGCAGCGATGAATATTTTTTTCTTGTTTTCTTCCTCTAAAACCTAAGTGCATCTTATGGAGTGAAAAATACGTGTATATATATATATATATATACAGTCATGCCTTGGATTGAGAGCATAATTCGTTCCGGAAACGTGCTTGTAATCCAAAACACTCTTATATCAAAACGAAATCCCCCCAAAAAACTTTGTACAGAGATTTTTAATTTAAGCCGTACTTACAGTACTTGTATTGCAAGACGTCGCTTGTATATCAAGTAAAAAAATATATATATATATTTAAAAATTTGCTTGTCTTGCAAAATGCTCTCAAACCAAGTTACTTGCAATCCAAGGTATTACTGTACACACACACACACACACACACACACACACAGAGCGGCACACAAAGCCCCTTTGTGTAGGTGAGTAGGAGGAGGAGAGGAAGAGGGCACGGAGAGGGCCAGCTTCCTGCTCCCTTCTGCTTGCCTCCCCATATCTGCTACTCAACCACAGCAGCCAAATGGCAAGAGCTGCCCCCCCCTTTCCTCGGGTTGCTAGTCCTGAGTGGTAGGTAAGGGAAGAAGGGAGGAGAAGGAAGGGTTAGGCCAGCACAGCGTATTCCCATCTCCCTGCCTCTCTCCCTCTCACCCTGCATGGCCCAGCGACCAGCGTTGTGTTAACATTAGTGCGTTTTGTTTTAAATGTGTAGGAAAATGCAACATTAATGTGCGTTCAGAAAGCGTGTGTGTGTGTGTGTGTGTACGCATGCCAGTGCTGGTGATCAGATCCGTGTGCGCAAATTTATCGTCTTATGTGACAGGGATGCGTGCTTGTCACCCTGCAAAAACTCTACATGCAGATTTTGCACCAACATTATGCAATGGGCTACGAATGCAATTTTTTTAAAAAAAAGGATATTCAAAAGCTGAATTAATGGAGGGATGGCCCTGGAGTTTCTCATGGCTCTGGTGGGATCCTCTTCACCCTGCCTGCCACTCAGATAGTGTAGGTTTCTGCCCCTCATGGGGTTGTTCTCTGCACCCTCATCACTGAAGTGAACAAGCATAGTTAAATGCGAAGTTGAGCTGAACCCTCATGCAGCTGGCTGTGTGAGTGTGAAATGCACACTTTGTGTTTGCAGGATTCGGTATGCACCACTCAAGGTGTGAGGAAACAGTGAGGAACTGGTCTCCAGGAGAGCGGGAGCAAGGGGGCATCCTGGAACAGGTCTTGCTATCCATGAGCAATAGATTCTTCTCTGACTTCCCACACCTTTTCCCATTTTAATTAGTTTTCAGTAGCAATTAGATCCAAGCTTCGATAAAGAATATCACTGCACATTTCATTATGCTAATATGCAAGCGGCAAACCAGCGCATGATGAACAAGTACAATTTAAACAGAAGAATTTCCAGATTAGCTGGTGGGCAGGCGAAACAATGGTCAGTTTAGTGGGAGTTGGGGACGGATTAATCTTAATGCTAAGTATAGTATAGGCCATTTCACACAATGTTCATAGGCAAACTCAGACTTGCCCCTGAGTGTGTATACTCAACAGGGAGCTGCAGCCGATTCTGGCTTTTTAGTGAGTGCAGCTAGATAATAAATGTATTTGCAAACACATGTTTCGTCACATTTACACTTTACATCTGAGATGCATAGTATCTTTGATGGCCAATAATATAAGGCTCCTGACACCTTGTTCCCGTTCTCCCCCACATTGAGACTCTGGAAGAAAAAGAAAATAAATACCTCATTCCACAGCAACAGAAATGCATATCCAATCCATATACTGAAGTGTTAGGCTTTAGAGCGTATACTATATGCCTTAACTTGGGGTTTTATTTTCATGGTTATGATATTCTCCAGTCTTCATAATGCCAAGCCTTTGTGAGTGGTAAATATTTATCTTTATCCATATATTACTTACGTGGACTGCTGGCTGCTTTTGTATTTGTATTGTAACATTGAAAAGTTTAATAAAAATAAGGGTAAAAAAAGGCCACAGCCAGTCTTTATTTCCAGTGACCAGCTGCTTTGCTCAGATGAAAATGTCTCACAGAGCCTCGTGGAACCTCTAGGGACAGAGAGTTGGGAAGCAACCATCAAGAATGCCTCTCTACATGTTGTGTATGTGTGCGCATGCATGTGTGTGTGTGTGTTAATTTGATTTGAATGCTGTCTTTCTGCCCACAAAGGGTTCTCAGGGTGGTTCGCATATAAACTACAATTTAAAAAAATCTCATGAAGTGGACTGTGTTTGTGAAAGCTTATGTCATAATACAGTTGTTAAGGGTTTAAGGTTCCACAAGATTTGTTGTTTTTGCTGCCACAGACTAACTTACACAGGTAGCCCTCTGGAAACTGTAAAAATAAATAAACAAAATAAGAGCAAGTAGAAAAACAACGACACTATATTCAGACATCGTGCTAAACCATGGTTAAGCTTCCAGACCATTGTGCCAAACCATGGTTTGGCATGATGTCAGAACCCTGGCTTATTGTTTACGAGCAGCATGCTCTTAAATGCTGTCCGATTACTCCTGCTGCAACTGGGACTGGCTAAAGAAACCACATGCATGACCACAGACATGTTTAGCTTGACATGCAAACCCAGATCTCTGGCTTGTCTCTCCCCCAACAGCAAACCGTGGGTTATTATTTCTCTGGCTTGTTGGAGGAGAGACAAGCCAGAGGTATGGGTTCACATGTCACTGGTAAACAAACCGGTTGCAAAGGGAGCAACTGGGCGGTGTTTAGGAGCATGGTGCTCGCACACGATAAGCCAGAGTTCCAGAGGAACCCTGACTTATTGTGATGTGTCATCCGGGCCCATGGTTTACATTTGGCTGATGAACTAGAATCGGAAAGTATAATCTGAAATGGATTTGTGCTAACTTTTTATGGTAGCTCCGGTTCTTCCTGGAGGTTAGGTGTCAGAAGGTGGTGCTGGGGGACACCTGCTCAACCTGATGGCCTTTGGCATCTCGGGTGTTGCAGAGTTCTGTCTTAACCCCTGTGCTGTTTAAGACCAACATGAACCTACTGGGGGAAGTCATCCAGAGTTTTGAGCTAGAGCGTCATCAGTATGCTGATGACCCCCCGGCAATATGGCTCATTTTATCATCAGACCTTGGCGAGGTAGTAGAAGGCCTAAACTGATGTTTGGAAGCAGTTTTGGAATGGATAGTGTGTGAACAAACAGAAACTTAATCCAGATAAGGTAATGTACTGTTGACTGGGTTTCTTGCGATCCTTCAGGAAATGTACAGCCCAATTTGGAGCGGTTTTGGAGAGGCAATCCCCCTGAAGCAGCAAGTTTGCCATTTGGGAGTTTGAGGTGTACTTCTGAATCTATCTCCACTCCTGGATGCACAGCACAGGTGACATTGGTGGCACCTCGTTAGCCAGCTGCACCCTTTCCAGCTTCATTGGCTACCAATTCGTTTCTATGCTCAATTCAAGATTTTGTCTTTGTTATTCAAAGCCCCAAAGTGCCTAGGTCTAGGACAACAGACTCTCAGGAATCACCTCCTTCCATATGGATCTGTGTGACAGCTTCACTTTGCTTCAGCAGCCCTTCTTGATGTGCCCACCCCAACAGAGGCTCAGTTGGTGGAGACGAGGGGAAGGGCCTTTTTGGTTGTGACACCCAGATTACGGAAATAGCCTCTCTGAAAGCTTTCCTTTCAGTAGACGTTTTAGCTGACAGTTCTTTTATTTCAGCAGGCCCTTTTTTGTTTAAGTTAGGGTCTTCAGCGGTTTCTGTTTCTATTGCTGCTATTGCTTGCTTTTCTTTGCAAGCAATAGCAGCAAAGAAAAGCTGCTTTGTCTATTTTTAGTATTGAATATACATTTCAAAATCAGTCAATCAATTAATTAATTAATATGCTTTGCTGTGACATTAACCAGCTCCTTCAAAGGATACTGGAGTAGAACAGCCGAGGAGCACCTGATAGGCTTAATTTTTTTCCTCTTGGTGTTTATGTGATGACACAATGAATACACAGAGGCAGCACTCTTGGGATTTAAGTCACCGTTCAAATAACTCTAGCTTCTAATTTTTGTACATGGGCCCTAAAATTAGAGGACTAGCCATGCCTCATCCTTCCTCAGTTGCCTGTCTGCAAATTGGGGATGGAAAATTACTTCTACTTCAGCGATCGAGATAAAAATGCCAAAGCGTTAAGAATCCTGGGGATGTGCTATTTATTCTCTCAGGTATTATGGGTTGCCTTGACTTGTGTCTTTGGCCATCTCCTCTCCATACAACTGGACAAAGAAATACTGGAACTGAGCCTACACTATATATATATGATTACCAATATGGTCAAAGCTCATTGTATTTCAGCATAAGCACAGAAATTAGTATCAGGCAAGTTTCTAGCCCTTAAGGTTACAAAAGCTCAACTGTGCATAAGTAATGCCTGGTGTAATATCAGAAGCCAGAGACGGGGCTGAACATATTTATCCAGTGATAAGGGATGGAGTTCAATGCCCTGCTTGGATCTTTGTCCCTCACAGGGATTAGCAGAATAAATGAAGTAAAACAGCCAAATATCTACAAATGTTGCAAATAGTACAATTAGCATAATTGATGCAGGACACCAAATCCAGCTTTTTTCTGGACCAGAACCTGGGCCATTTCATGCAGAGTACTCAACCCTGAATGTGGTTGCTTATGCAAAAGGTGTCGATCAGCACACACACAGCCCTTTTCTTAAAATCAAGAAATAGCCAGAGATGGGTTTCTGTTCCACAATTTCTTGCAGATTAGAAAAAAAAGAGAAGGGGAAATAATAATAATAAAACGGATTGTGCTCTCTGAAGAACTTCCCTTTCTTACAAAACCACTCTTTTCAAATGTACTATATTGAAAGCTATTATTAGTTGGGTACGCAAATGAAGATTCGATCGATATTTGTTTAATCTGAAGAAACAAAGTATGCAAATTCCATAACCTTCCTTTGTTGTGTTCTCCTTAAGCTTCGTAACAGCAAGCCAAGTCCCTGGCACGTGTCAGCTAGGCCAGTGCTGACGGCTCGCAGGAATTGAATCCGAAAAAAAACAGTTTCATGGAGAACATCCAAAGCATGATCAGAGCAGCCTATATTCACAGGAAATCTGAGGGTTTTCAGATTAAGGGAAGATCTCTAAATGGGCAAGCCAAAATATATATCTGGTGGGTCACACCACAAGTTATTGTCCACCCAAAATTAGCTGCTAAACTGAAAGATTCAGCTTGTGTAAGACTTGCCTTAGCATGCTTGTATTTGGCTGTGGAGAAAATGTCCAGGACTTCATTAAAAACAAATAAAAATCTGAATCCTGCGCCTGGTAGAAATCATGCAAATTTACACAAGTTCTCAGTTTTTTTGCATAATTTATTCTGGATTATTGTTTTACAATTTTGCATAATGTATTTAGAGTTTGCTAGTCACCGGGAGCAGCTAGATGCCATGATGGTTACTGAAGCCCTATCCTCAACCACAAGAAATCTATTTCAGCACCTCTTTGAGATCTTACCAGGCACTGCTTGTCCATTTTTGTGTGTATCTTCACAGGCATGAGAGCTAGAAACTTAAAAAACAAAACAACCCCTCCCCCCAGAAATGCTGAGATTCTGAGGAAGCTGAATTCTGTGTCTGAAACAACTATGTTTGGCACCTTTTCTACACTCCCATGGAATCACCTTGTGTACCCATTAATTGGGTCACTCAAGAGGTGGTTAGGAAAGCAGTGGCCAGTGGGCTTTGGTGCTGGCACATCGGAGGTAGGAAGCCCCTCTCCCATGTGCTCTAATCCTGTGATTTGCTATGAGCAGGTGAGTTCCAATGGAGCGTCCATGCCCATAAATTCTGTCCCTTTGGCTCAATTTTCTTGTGACCTCTGAAGTCTGATAGACCCCACCCCAATACCCTGTACTTCTCCAAGATCAGGTTCCCATTTGGCACTGGAAATGTGCAAAAGCACTGATTCTGAGGGCCTGCCATGCTGAGATGGTTATTTCCTACATCAGGGCCACCAAAAATGGGAAGTAACCCCATCATTCAAGCAACCTGTTAATGGCATTTGCCCAGTACCAAGGCAAGGCAGGGGCCTGACTATGGGTGCAATTGCAGAAATGTGGTGTGCGCTTGCGTTTTTAATTTAGAGGGAGGAAGTCTGTGTGAACAGAAACAGTCACAGATTATTTCCGGGACAAAGAAAATAAGACGCCCTGTCTGCACATACCTCCCTTTGTGCATGTTGAGCCATAGTTTCTATTGAAATAAATGGGCAGCCAGCATGTACAGGAGCTCCTTGCGTGCTCCTGTACCCTAAACTATGGAGTGTATAGGGTCCGAGATAGATCCAGAATTAAGGGTCTAGCGCTGGCATGAAGGGCAACTCCTGTCTCCGTAGCCCCATGGCGATTTCTGGATCTTGGTCACACCAGACTGTGACAGAACGCTACAAATTGATATATATTCAGTTTCCCTGCTCAAGATTAACCCCTTTGGGGGCTGCAACCTGGATGAGCAACTCTTTTAAGCTTCCTTGGAGTGTGTTCATGAGCGATTGCTTATCCCTGTCATTATTTGCACAAAGCAAAACATAAATCTCTTTGCCTAATTTTTCTCCTCTTGAAAAAAAAAAGAGGGGTGTTTTTTTTTTTTTTAAAGAAAGCAATCAGATCCCCAGGTACAGAGATTCTCTTGCAGTGGCTTTCTCTATAAATCGTCTCCCCCCCCCCCCAAGGAGGGGGAGAATATCAGATTTAATCCTTCATCCGGTAATGTGTGAAAGATGCGAGTTTGTTTCCGCGAGTTCGGGTGCCAATCTGTAATCTTCCAGCTTGATTCAGCTATCAATTATTGCTGCAATTATTTGTCTAGTTGGATATTTAAAATGTCATCCGAAAGAGATGATTATATATTCCAGCAAGACAATCGGTATAATCAGATGAACTGAATCCAGTTTAAGTGCAATGCAGCTCTAACCTGTCTTTCATCAATGGTGGCAACAGAATCGGCGGCCTTCAGCTGTGTTGTAAGGAAACAGGGCTAACCTTGGATCCCCTTTGTTATTTGGGGCGAGGGTCAGGTGATGGCTGCAGTCGAGGAGACCTTCAGAGGCAACATGTCAGGATAATATCTATCCATCTAATAACCAATAGTGTTATAATAAGTTTAATATAGTTATTAAAATAACTGTAACAATACTCTGCTTATTGGCAATTGAATCTTGAATATATTCAAGAGCAGGTCTTTGAATTTTGTTCCCCATAACAACAACAACATAATAGTAATGATGGTGATTTTGTGGTTTTCATTGTTGTGAACCGCCCAGAGAGCTTCGGCTATTGGGCAGTATAGAAATGCAATAAAAAAATACAAATCCTCCTCCTCCTCCTTCAAATGTAACCGTGGTTTTTGGTGTTACATGTACAACGCGTGTCCAGGTTCACAAGGGAGGCAGTTCAGACATTATATTGTAATTTCAAAGCTGGGTGCAGTGTGATCAAATATCATTGCACAATAATACACCGATGTGGCTATGAATCTGGTTTGAAAAACGGCAGCAGTAAACACACAGCAACTGCTCAGGTCTTCTGTGCTCCTTGTGAAATGCAATAAACCTTTTGCTTTCTCAGTAGCAACTCCCCCCCAACCCCCCCCATACTATTACGAAGGGAGGGCAGCTAGAGGGACCTGGCTCTTCTCCCGAGAAGGGTGCTGGGAAGTGGCCAGGAAAGGGGAGCCTTCCATCTGAGTTCATTTCACTGTGACAATTTCCAGATAGGTAGCCGTGTTAGTCTGTCGCGACAAAAACGACAAAAGTGTTGCCCTGTAAAGATGAACAAATGGTTTTACAGTGTGACATAAGCTTTTGTGGACTGCAGTTCACTGTTTGCAAAACCCTTCAGGGTTTTTCTAGTACTTGCGAGGAACAATAACAAAACCCAGGTGGTTTTTTTTGAGGCCAACAAAGATGTCCACCCATCCCTAGCAAGTGTGTCGTAAGGGCAGGAGCGCCACGATAAATAAATGGAATCCCGTTATTTCAAGCTGCGGGATACCTCTGGATACTGGAGGACAAACAAGGGGATGCCATTATCTTTGTGCCCTCCCCGGGAGCTTCCCAGAAGAACAATCAGGGTGGCAAATCTTGGGAAGAGAATCCTAGACTAGATGGACGGTGAGCCTGTGATTTTATTTATTCCTTCATTGACTTTGTCTCACACCACAGTGTGTGACTTGGCTCACTTTCAGCTGCTCCTCTTGGATTCCTGCTCTCTACTTCTAGTACATTTTGGTGTCAACCAGCTTTCCCCAACCTGGTGCCCCTTGAGAAGTGTTGGGATGCAACTCCCATAATCCCCTTAGCCAGCATGACCAACGGTCAACTATCTGGGCTGATCTGGAAAGGAGATTGAGGGTTAGTAGCAGGATGGATATGTTGGCCACTTGTGACCATTTCTAGTATCCTGACTATGTTGTTTGTCCGCCTCCGCTAGTCGATTCCCTCTCTATTCAGGTCCACAAGTAGTCCACTGCGCAACGCATTGCTCCATGGCTCGCAGCTGAACATGTGACTTTTCCTCCCATGACAAAGCCTTGTGTCTCAGGTGATACACGAGCCCTGCTTGTGCAGATTGGTCTTTGATTACTGTTTTGCACCTGTGAACCATTGATCCGTGCTTTGAGGCCTCTTTTCCCAATCACAAGGACTAGAGTCTTGCTTGTTTGGTTTTGATTTGGTCACCATGAAAGCTGAGAATAGGATGAGTGAATACAGCATCAGTTAATAAAATTCTGTCCCTTTGTGGGTGGCATGCTGTCCTGTCCAGGATTAAGAAGGAAAGAAGATTACAGGTGTTTTGACAGAGCTTGCAGTATGTTTTTCTGGTGTGGTCCGAGGCCCTTCCTTCTGGTGTCTCAGGCCCTTTTTTTTTTTTTGAAGCTGGGGGAAGTTCTGAAGCCAGTGGCGTTTGTGTGTGTGTGGCAAAGCCAAAAATGGGTGGGGCCGCTCCTTTTCTCTCTCTCGCTTTCTGAATCTCTCTCTCTCTCTCTCTCTCTCTCTCTCCCCCTCTTCCTCCCCACCCAGCAAGTTGCTGGGGAGGGACAAATCTTTCTTGCCAGAGGTCTGAACCCATCGCTGAGGGCTGCATTTGGCCGTAGGGCCACAGGTTGCCGACCCCTGACCGAACGCAACACCATTCTACTCCCATGGCCCATAGCACCTTTCCTGGCCCGTAGCACTGAATCCTGGCCCTGTAGCACCTTTCAATCCATAACAGGAATTCAAGCCATGTGTGACTCCGTTCTTTTTTCTGTCACGATGGGCAGAATGTTTTTCTGGCTGTGCCCAGCCGGAGTTCCATTCCACAGAGAAAGGTCTGATCTCCACCTGCAGCAGCAGAGTGACGTGGCAGAGCACTGAGGGGGAGTAGAATGGACCACACCAGTCCAGACTGCAGGCGGTGAGGGGGACCACGGTTCGAAATGCTTCCCTACTGTGACCTGAAAATAGAAGATTATTGCAGCAGGAAAGTGGGCTGAACTCAGATCTGTCTCCCTCCTGTGCTAGTTGTTGGGGGTTTTTTTTGTTTTTGTTTTTTAGTTTTTAACTTTCAGGGAGTTCCCCCCTCAAAAAACAAAACAAAACCCATCCAGCTTGAAGTGGTAGAGCCCTTTTATCACTTCAGGATTCGACCACCTCCTCCTATGCTGCATGTATAGGCCAGGCTAAATTCTGCTGACAGGAAGGGAAGTGTATATAGCAGTGTTCTCCAACCTTAGGGTCCCCAGATGTTTCTGGCCTACAACTCCCAGCATGCCCCAACAACAAGCCCCACGGGTAAATTAACCGATGCTAGCTTGTCGTGACGTGTGACGGGCCCACTGAAGCCACCTGCTGCTGCTGCAGCTCCTGGGCTGGTGCTTGAAAAGGCTCTTTCACACGTTGATAGCAAACAGTGAATGATCCTGTGGTTCCTGGTTTCTTGCTATGACTGTCGAGGCCAAGCAGGCTCAGAGGCAAAGAACTTAGTCCGGACAGGCCCAGTGGTCCGGGTGACATGGTCAAAAACGGGCTGCTGGTCAGGTTCCAGGGAAGGCGAGAGGAGTCTGTTCAGCACCTTCTCACTCAAACTCAGAGAGTTCTTATATAAGGCCAGCAGGGCCTCTATTGGCTCCCTAGTCACCTGATCCCTTCTGGCTGGCAGGGTGCACTTCCCCTTCCTGCCGCGGTGAGTGTGGGCACATGTGCATACGTGCATCCTCCGCAGAAAGGCTCAGGCCAGCAAGTCATTGCCATCCAATCCCCCACCCCACCACTGTCTCGGTAGTGCAGAGAGTAAGATCAGGCTGCCAGATTCCTGCGGGTGCTTTATTATGACCGGGTTCGCACGTTCTGAGAAGGAAAATAAGCCACCGCAGCATATTTTCCCACACCCGTGTGTGCCATTTGCTTGCTGCTAAATTATCATAATGATCCTCGCCGGGCACAGTTATATCATGTCGTTCAAACCCGGCGAGGGTGGGGTGTGGGTGGGTTTAAAAACCAGTCCAGAACTCATGGCTTGTTCTAGGGTTGTGGGCTGGTTTGTAAACCGTCCGTGTCCCCTCACCGGGTTCAGTCGACATGACAAACCGCACCAGGAGAGGATAATTATGGTAATTTGCCGGTGTGCGACCGGGACGCGCAGGGTGGGAAAAGAAACTACGGTAGCTTATTTTTCTTCCCCAATCGTGCAAACCCACCCAATATCTTGCAAAGGGCTACTTTGCATCACCTATAGGAGCTGCATGTCGAGTGGCTCCCCACAGGACGTAACTGTGATACCTGTGGGTGAAACGTTTTCCTTGACATCCATCTTGTGTTGCTCGCTCTCTGCATCACTTTCTCCACGGGTCACAGCACAGGCAACAGGAGGGACCATTTTCTACCAGGACACTTTTCTACTCATCTGTTGCCCTTTCCACAAGGCAACAGACTTTTTGGGGTTCCCCCCCCCCCATTTTAACAAACACTGTGAGGTTCGATCCTACAGAATCTTTTAAAAAGTGTTGTTTTCCCCTGCCTTTTGCGTGGTTCATTACGGCTACAAGTAGATTGGGGCGAGAGAATAAAAGGGGGGCGGAATTAAAATCATTATACACACACACACACACACACACAGGGCTGGAATTGCAGGGAAAAAGAGGAAGTAATTGGTAATTTGAAAAATAGTGCCTGCGAACCAGTGGCAGTAGTTTTGAACTTCTCCCTACCACTCTGTAATTACCGGCTGCATTTATAAGGTGAATGATTAACTCAATTGTCCCTAACGGCCAGCAGGTAAATACATAATTATGGGCTGTTGAAACAAGGTTATTGTTTACCTGATTGTCGGGCACCTGCTTTGAAAGACCTTTGATCTAGCAGGTCCAGGCTGGTAGCTGCAAGGGGTCATTGACCGCTGGTCAGGGTATATGGCGAGGGGAGGGGAGGGGCACCTTCAAGGAAGCTGTTTCTGGGCTTAGGATTATGTGCTCTGTTTCTTAGAGGAACTGTACCTCTCAGAGGTTTGGTGACTCATAGAGTGAGCGAGGTCCATTCATTTAAAAGGGTGCATCTCAGACTCGATCACAGTGAGGCTGAAACTACACATGAGAGCTACCGCGGCTGTTCTTCCTGCCACCCCAAAACAAAACAAAACACGTTTTCTTTTGCAAACTAAAGGCTGCCACAGGAGGGAAGGAGTGGCGTGAGCAGATGCTGCTGTACTTGTTCCCACCAGCCATCCCCCCCCCCCCCCCGCTCAAAGAAAACAGCCCTTGGTAGTTGCTTGTCTCCTTACTGAAGAAATTATACAGTCATGCCTTGGATTGAGAGCATAATTTGTTCCGGAAACGTGCTTGTAATCCAAAACACATCTTATATCAAAACGAAATCCCCCCCCCAAAATTCGTACAGAGATTTTTTAATTTAAGCCGTACTCCAGTACTTGTATTGCAAGACGTCTCTTGTATATCAAGTCAGAAATAAATAAATAAATAAATAAAAATTTCCTTGTCTTCGAAAACGCTCTCAGACCAAGTTACTTGCAATCCAAGGTATTACTGTAAATATTTTCTCCTGCAGACTGAAAAGCGGCTGAGGAGTCAGCGGGAAAGGGTCAAGCACATCCCTTCTCCCCACTGGTTCTCTGCTCAGGATTGCAGTTTCCTGCAGCTCTTCTCGGTTTTAAACAGGGGGTGCAAAACCTCTTTCAGCCCAAGGGCTGGATTCAATTTTGGAGAAACTTTCGGGGGGAGGGGGCTGCATTTCAGTGGCAGGCAGGGCTGAAGGCAAAAGGGACGGGGCCAAGTTTTGCCAAAAATACCAGCCTATTTTAGTTTAAAGCTCTTCCTGCCAGTAACTAAGCCTTAGTAGGGGCATTTTGACATTTTAGAATGAGGAAGAAACTGCACAAAAGCCAGGAAACAACCAAATAATTGGCGGTTGAGGGGAGGGGGAGGGCCGGGAGAAGTGGCGTGGCCATCTGAGGAACCCAGGAGAGCTGGATTGGGACCCCATCCCTGAGCTTCTCTACTCCTGGTTTAAAATAATATGAATACATCACAGAGAAAAATATATACAGTAATACCTTGGATTGCAAGCATAATTCGTTCCGGAACCGTGCTTGTAATCCAAAACACTCTTATATCAAAGCGAGTCTCTGGTGGGCCTGAGTGGGGCTGATTTCGGACTGCTACGCCCTCTCAAGGTGAGCGGTTACATCCCTATGACTTGTCTTGCAAGACCTTGCTCCTTTATCAAGTCAAAATTTTTTGCTTGTCTTGCAAAATGCTCTCAGACCAAGTTACTTGCAATCCAAGGTATTACTGTACTTGCATGTTCCTTGTACTTTAAGCCTGAATCTCCCCAAGGTCAAGTAGATTGCCATGGGTTCCTTTTTCATTTCAACAAACAAAATAGTATTAATTGATATTCCCCCCTTCTTCCCTCCCCATTCCTTTTTCCTTGTGTGTCGTGTCTTTTTAGATTGTAAGCCTGCGGGCAGGGACTGTCTTGTTAATTGCTGTAAACTGCCCAGAGAGCTTCAGCTATTGGGCGGTATAAAAATGAAATGAAATGAAATGAAATAAATAACAAAATGGAACTGGAGATGCCAGGCATTGAACCTGGACACTTTTCGACTTGTCAAACATGTGCTCTACCACTGAGCTATTCATATTTGCTAATAATTCTATTTTATCCAGCCCTTCCTCCAAAGAGCACATGGCACTGCATGTGGTCCGGCCCTTTTATCATCGCAAACAATGCTGTAAAGCCCAGGTTAATGACAAAAGTGGCTTAAAGCAGGGGAGGACAGACGGTAGTTTGGGATCTACTGGTAGATCTCCAGGTAATTTGCAGTAGATCAGCAAGGGGTTTGGATTCCCAAAGGTTGAGCAATAGAGATCCCCCCCCAAAACGCTTCTCCCCCCCCCTCATAAATGAGATTACTGAGATAAAGAAAGTTTGGTGGGGGAACAGGTGTAGATATATGTGCATGAAATGATATAAGAATGTAAGAACATAAGAAGAGCCATGCTGCATCAGACCAAAGGCCCATCTAGTCCAGCATTCTGTTCACACAGTGGCCAGCCAGCTGCCCACGGGATCCCACAAGCAGGACATGAGTGCAACAGCACCCTCCCGCCCATGTTCCCCAGCAACTGGAGTACATAGGCATACTGCCTCTGATACTGGCGGTAGCATATAGCCAATCAGGAGTAGTAGCCATTGATAGCCTTCTCCTCCATGAATTTGTCCAATCCCCCTTTAAAGCTGTACAAATTGGTGGCCATTCATTACATCTTGTGCGAAGTGAATTCCATAGTTTAACGATATGCTGTGTGAAGAAGTCCTTCCTTTTATCTGTCCTGAATCTCCCACCAGTCAGCTTCATGGGATGACCCCGGCTTCTAGTATTATGGGAGAGGGAGAAAAATGTCTCCCTGTTCACTTTCTCCACACCAAGCATAATTTTGTACACCTCTATAATGTCTCCCCTTACTCACCTTTTTTCTAAGCCGAACAATCCCAGCTGCCGTAACCTTTCTTCATAGGGGAGTTGCTCCAGCCCCTTGGATCATTTTCGTTGCCCCTTTCTGTCCTTTTTCCAACTCTACAATGTCCTTTTTTCGGTTTGGTGACCAGAACTGTACACAGTATTCTAAGTGCAGTCACACTATAGATTTGTATAAGACCAGTATGATCTTGGCAGTTTTATTTTCAATTCCTGTCCTAATTATGCCTAACATGGAGTTTGCCTTTTTCACAGCAGCTGCACACTGGGTCGACATTTTCATTGAGCTGTCCACCACAACCCCCAAGATCCCTTTCTTCATCAGTCACCAAGACTGCAAGCTCCCTGGTTCTGGTGCTGAAAATGAATTCCTGGGCTGAGCATATGCTCAGAAGCATCTTGTTCCTTTATTCTGTGTCCCCTTCCTGAGCTACTGTTTTGCACCTGGCTCTGACTGGTGGACCTTGGGATTCTAGTGAAAAACACCACTGATCCTGCAAGCCACCCCTGGCTTAAAGGGCTCTTTTTTGGTGCAAGCATGGACTGTTGCCACAGAATAACAACTCTGGGATAAAGCCTGCTGGCTGTGTAAACAAGCTCTGAATATTATTATTATTTTTTTAAAAAAACATTCTTACTGCTAACCCTTGTTCTTCGTTTACAATTTTTCATGATTCTTTTTTAAAAAAAATTATCTTGCTTATATTTCTCTGATCGATAGATCCATTGATTAACCCTGGGGGTGGGTGGCTTTTGATTAATTAACGCTTTCAGCCTCCCGTTTATGCCTGTGGAATCAATTCTCATTTGCCGGAGGAGTTTCTTTTGAGGGTTGCGTTCAGTGCTGAACGTTTGCCACCAATTCTAGCGCCTTCCCAGTTCCTCCCCACACCCTGGTTCGAATGTGAAAAGGGACAGCTTTCAACCTTCTTTCCCCAACACTACGCCCTGGCTCTAAGCCTTTAAAAATTACTTCCATACTGACAAATTAACTTGCCAACTTGAAGACAGAAGTTGTGTGTGTGTGGTGTGTGTGTGTGTGTGTGGGTTTGATAGCCAAACTATGCGAAGTCCAATAACAGAATGACAGTTGATTGGCAGCCGTGCTGCGCTTCTGAGGGACACCACAATCCATCTCTGTTTTGCCAAGCCCAGAACTGTTTCTTGTTAATAGAGTTTTTTTTGTTTGTTTTTTAAGGCACAAGAAATAATATAACGGAATATTCCTCCCCTTCTCCTTCCCAATCACTTTCTGCAGCTCCTATAAGTGTCTGAACCAGCATATACATAAATCAATTTGAGCCTAACCACAGGCTTTTATGGATATTAGAGTGGTGTGCATTTTCGTACAAATGTGAACTCGAGCATTGATGAATAAACAGGCTGTGCTCATATCAGGGCATGTCTACACTATCACCCTGAACCAGTTTAACCTCCCCCCTCGCCCGTCCCGTCCCCCCAGCTTCCAGGGCATCAGCAACTCCTAAACTTGAACCAGGAACAAGAGGCTCGGGCCTTGGGCTGTCAATGCCTCAGAGCCCTCTTCAGGCACCGAGGGGAATTGCGGTGTGCAGCATTGGCTCCTGCAATTGGCAGGCAGTATGCTATGAAGCCTGTGGATTGGCTAGACCTGGCATAAATACGAGCTGCCTGGCCTTCCAACCAACTTTTCCGGTCCACAGATCAGCATCTTCTCCCTGCTGCGCGGCAGGCTGAGGTTTCCACAGCTCTGTTTACTGACCTCAGAGACCCTGAGCTGGCAAAAATAAGTGTCTATGTCTAGAATTTGGGTATATCCTGCTCATAGTTCTGGCCTGGTCCTGACACAAGCAATTCTAATTCTGCGAGGAAGCCAAATTCACTCTTGGATGTTCGTCCCTGATGGCTGTAACATTAAGCTATTTCTTGCGTGTGTGAACGTGTCATCTTGGCTCAAACAGCACAGATGGACATTTCTTATTGGTAAAAACGTATAAAACTGGAAATATTATGTGTGTATATGTGTGTGTCTACGCAGATCTGATGCAGGGCGGTGGGTGTCTTCCAAACTTATTTATTTATTATATTTATACCCCGCCTTTTTTCCTGCACGGAACCCAAGGCGGCTTTCCTCCTCCTCCTCCTCCTCCTCCTCCTCCTCCTCCTCCTCCTCCTCCTCCTCTCCATTTTATCCTTACAACAACCCTGTGAGGTAGGTTAGGCTGAGAGTCAATGACTGGCCCAAAGTCACCCAGTGAGTTTCATGGCCGAGCGGGGACTAGAACCCGGATCTCCCCGAGTCCCGGTCAAACACTCTCACCACAACTTTCAAGCCGCCTGAGCCTTTGGAATCAGGCAAAATAAATACCTGAATGAACAACATTAAATAAAAAGCCATTTGGTTGTACCTCAGCCATAACGCTCCTTGGGAGGAGAGGCAGTCCACACTTGCAGCTGCGAGTTAGGTGGACATCAATTCAGGTATAGGCATTTGTGAAATGGCTTTAACGCATGGGCAAGGAAGATCTGGGACATGGGGACCTTCCAGTTTCCTCTGGAAAACGTCTGTGATGGAATGACAGGTCCATAGATCCCTCGCCACATAGATGCAGGCTGCAGCCTTTGCATTGGCTGCTCCAGCTTTAAGGAGATATGTAAGCCCAATCTTGTGCATGTCTGCTTAGGAGGAAGAGTCATCATGGGGTTTATTGTCAAGTAAGCATGTGTAGGAATGCAGCCGTAAATGAAAGTTCATGAGGACTAGGAGCCCTAGTGTATCCTGGAGGGCAGATCAGTGAGTGGGCTCCTCAGCCAATTTTAAACTTGCTGGTAGGCGTAGCTTGTTATAATGTCCACTGACAGAAGAATCAAAAGTCAAATCCATGGAGAACAGGTCCATCAGTGACTATTAGTCATGGTGCCAGTATATCACTAACTAACAACAGGCGACGGCTATGGCCTTTGAACCCTGCTTGTAGGCTTCCCAGATGTATAGGAAGCTGCCTTACTCCGAGGCAGACCATTGGCCCATCCAGCCCAGTATAATCCACTCCGACTGGAGGCAGCTCTCCAGGATTTCAGGCAAAAGTCTTCCCTATCATCTGCCGCTTGATCTGTTCGACTGCAGGTGCTGGGGATTGAACCTGGTATCTTCTACATGCAAAGCATGTTCTCTGTCACTGAGCTGCAGGTGCCCTCTGTTGAGGTCTAATTGGCCCCTGTGGGGAGCAGAATGCTGGACTAGATGGACCTTTGGCCCGATCCTGCAGGGCTCTTACGGTCATAAGACTGCCACCCACATCCCCCACGCGTTCAACACACACCGGAAGAGGGCTGTATTTGTATACCAGTGCATGTACGTGGAGGCCCCTCTTGGCGTTGAGTTCTGTGCGCAGAGATTGATATGCGCATAGAGTCCCTTCCAAATGCATAGAGTATTCCAAATGCATAAATGGGGTGTGGGAGCTGCAGGGTGCATCAGCGGGGCCCCGAACCGCCTTGCACATTTTATTTCAACGCATGGAGTGCATCATGTGGCAGCCCCTCATGTATGCACTATGTGTCCCATCTGGAAAATTGGAATAATAGTCACCTGCCTCGTAGGCTTGTTTCAAGAATGAATAAAAAGAAGCACTTGGAACCCTCGGATCAGCGATCGGATCTCTTTCCCCACAGTTTCAAAAACAGCGGGGCTGCACCTCAGGAGTAGCATTTCTGTTTGCATAAGTTGTGTTTTCACAGACCATGGACATTTTTCGATGACAGAAACTGAGATATATTTATTATTATTTTTTAGTGCTTTTTGCTTGTTTTACTTTGTGCTGAACTAAATTTGCTGCAATGAAAACCAGGGACAAGCGGAAGAGGGGTGAAAAGAAACGGGGGAGTTTTTGGATGCTCTCCTTTACCTTTTCCGTTTCCTCAGCATACCCATAGAATGATGCTATGTAGTGATGTAGCATTAGTACGAGGGGAATTCGGCGGGGCGGGGTGGGGGGGACGGCGTCTTCCAGTAGGGCATGCCATATTTTCCCCGGGAGTTCCCTCGGAATGGTGCTGCGCTTGACTCCCTTTGATGATGGAAGAAAGTAGCAGAGCCAATGGCCTTTTCTCTAAATAGCTCTGCTTGATTCATATAGTTGAGGTTGATTTATAAGTAGTATTGCCATACTCCAGTTCCCAAAATTCAGGTAGCTGCATTTTGCATATCATGCCAATTATTGGTTAGTTATGCAAATCATGTGGAGGGTTGGGAAAGGGTGAACCAACCACCACCACCGCCTGGCCAAGTTCCCACTTCAAATTACCCCTTTCAAAGCTACTTTATAGACAGGAAACAGAAGTTTGGGGGTATGTTTTTTATTATTATTTTGCATGTGATGTGGATTTGAACCCTCAAAGTTGAAATAAAATTTAAGACAGTCCTATGGTCCCTGGGAGAGTGTCCCATGGGCTATAAGTTACTGCAGACCACCCCCTCTGCAGTTGGAGAGGAAGTCCCATCCTTGACCATTATTATTATTGAGAGGAAGGCCCACCCTTGACCATTATTATTATTATTATTATTATTATTATTAGTAGTAGTAGTAGTAGTAGTATCTGTATACCGCTCCACATCAAGCAGATTCCTGAGCAGTGAACAATAAAAAGACAAAAACAGATAAAAGAAACAAAAACAAAACATTGAAAACAAACTAAAATTACACTGGTGGTTGAAGAGCAGCGAAGGCTTCCTGGAACAAGGAGGTCTTCAGCAGGTGCTGAAAGCAGCACAATTTCGGAGCCTGCCTGACCTCCAGAGACAGGGAGGTCTACAGAAACAGAGCCGGCACTCTGAAGGCCCTTCTCCTGGTGGACTCCAATCGGGCCAAAGGTCCATGAGGAACCACCAGGAGCATGCCATCTGATGACCTCAGCGACCAGGCTGGTTGGTATGGGAGGAGGCGCTCTCTCAGGTAACCTGGTCCCAAGTTGTTCTGGGCTTTGTACACAAATACCAGAACCTTAAACCTGACCCGGTAGCGAATAGGTAGCCAGTGCAGTTCCTTCAGGAAAGGAGTTGCATACTGAAAAGGGGCAGTTCCTGAAAACTCTGCCACTATGGATGCCTCTCCAGCTGTGCTCTGCAGGCAGTAAGGGCAAAAGAGGGGGCATTCCAGGGACAGATTGGCGGAGGTTTTTGATCCAGCAGCAGCCACCTCATTCTCAGTTCTCCAGAACTGGGAGAAAACTACACCCGCCCTGGAGCTAGCATAGATATTTCCCCTCCCATTGGAACCAGTGGTGTTGGAGGGGAGAACCAGTAGGAAAAAAAGGGGGGGGATGTAAAAATAGCCAGCCCCCAACCTTCTTCCCTGCTCAGCACAAACTCAGTGGGTTTTAGGCAGTGGTGGTTCCTTCCTCATGGACCCTTCATAGGATTGCTCTGCCCTAACCCTCAACTCACTTGCAAAGGCCGTAGCATCCTTCATAACCGTCCCTTCTTTTTCTTCTGCATGGAAATTCCTTACTAATGTATCTCTGTAATTGGGTGCCTGCTTTTTTTGGTCGGTCTTAACACTTTTATGTGGAATTTATTTATTTTTTAATCTCTGACTTGGATACCGCTGTTAAGAACAAACAAAAACAAGTTTCTAAATGTTATGCAAACTTTCCCCAAGCCTTTTAGAACATAAACAATTACTCTGCCTTCTGAACTTTAGGATAGGGAGTTAGGAGCAGCGTGGGTGGAGTAGTGCAGGGGATAGAAACATGGGTCGGGCAATCTGGCATTCGGAGAGAGGTACGAATGGAAACCGTGTGCTTGTCTCAGGCACCCGAGAGAGTGGACCAGTTTGGAAACTTAACAGGAGGGGAATCTCTCCCTGCCCTCCTTGCAGAACACGTAATAACTCGTTTAAAATGCAATAGATCAATAAAATAAACATGGAATCCGGGAAGGAGGCCTAGCCTCTTGTAACTCCAGCTCTTGCCCAAAGATGTATTTATATGGCCTTTCTTGTGAAACTGAGGTGATAGCATGGCCTGCTTTAGGATATTGGGCAGGGGTGAAACAAAGGTCGATCGTTGATAAGCGTAATGCACTTTTGCCCCTAGGAAAGTGGAATGGCGAGATGGGATGTGAGGGCTGTGTGTGTGACACAAAGGTCAGCCAGAGACTTTCAGGCGAGATGAAGTTTCTGCAATTTAACCTGTTGCATCCCTAACTCTGTGGCAAAAATACAGGAGGTTGTAACCACAGAGGGAAGAGTGACATACTGCCCAGCTTAAAAGGTTGACCTGGTATGGTCAGTTGGTGCTCTGCCGGAGCAAAAAGTACATTCCGTCCGTGGCTGCATGCAGGTCAATGGAGCATCGGGTTTCTGCATGCAACTGAGTGCAGGATTTGGGCCGTGAGCGAGTCAGAGAGGGGGCAATTGGACTAAACTGACGTGCTGACCCGAGGTGTGTTTTTGGCTGGGAAACCAACCCAGACGGGGTCAGAAATAAAGGTGCCCAGATTGTGCGGCCTAGTGGCAGCGGCAACAACTTTACTTGAGAAATTTCAGACACTGTTTAACGCCCCTTCAGTTCAAGCTGCACATGGTTGTTTCAGGACATACCGGTATATATAGATATTAGGGAAATGCAGGCAGCGGGGGCTGTATAGTTGATTACTGAGGCAGCACTGGGTGGCCAGTGGCCATAGAATGTTGGCTAACTGTTGGAGAGGGCAGAAAACCATTTGGGAGGGAGAATGGAATGAAGTCTCGGAAAAGAAGGCACGGCTGCCTGGCTGGCTGGAACACGGAACAGGAGCACTCCACACCGGAACATTTTGTTCTAGCTCCCACTTGTTCTTGTGTCGGAGAGAGAGACTTCCATTTTTTGGATTTTGCAGATAGCAGTAATAGTAGAAATAATAAATAAATAAATAAATAAAATCTATTGCTGCTCCTATTTATTTTCATACTGCTTTTCCATACAGTTCCAATCAGTGACCAATAAAGTAAAAAATAAAACTCTCATGGTCTGAAATCAATGATAGTTAATACAGTTCAGAATTTATGCTCTACAGTTTACAACAAATCCAACAGTAAGCTGCACCTTCAAATCTTCCTTGGTAAGGAAGGCCTTGACTTTCTTCCTGAATTCAAATAGATCCGGGCATTTGCAGGCCCCACTGGGGAGGGAATTCCACAGAATAATTGCGAGATCACTTTGTGAATAGATTGACTATGTTTATTGAAACCTGGCTATTTCCGGGTTGGCTGATTGTTGAAAGCGGAGACTGCTTGTTATGAGTGGTCCCTTACAGGAGGATTGATATATTTGTGTTCCTTGGTTGTAGCAAAGGAGAAGCCATTCCAATAAAATGGTATCTTGCATTGAGGGGTGGTTGGAGTGCGTTGGATGGTTCATCACTATTGTCAGATATTCAGTGCTTCACATTCTGCAGAAGTGGAAGCAAGTAGCCATTTACTACTATAGTGGTTGTCATTGTTGTAAGCTTCAAGCTTTAGATCAGTCAATAGAAGCTTTAGCTGATTAGTGGGTGGGAGAAAATTTTAATTGGCAAGGATAAGAGTTAAGGGCACGTTTTTATATTTCTTTGCAATTATTTTGGTTCCAGTATGGTACTGTGATAGAAAATGGGGCTGTGTGGGGTGAGGGAATATTAAAGATGGTATTTCCTTCTAACAATGAATGCTAGCTTCTGTTTACTAAATTACAAGATATATTGTGCATCCTTCAATATCTCAAAAAAAAAGGAGCTAAAATGAAGTTTTGATAACATGAATATTAATTACATTTAATCGACTGGTTAATCAGTTAAGAAGTAGATGATTAAAGAACTTAAAATTCTGTAATTGTTTGACAACCCAAATTATTATGCATTTATAAAGTTGTAGTAGCAGAACCCTGAGGCCACATACTTCCCTGGTGAAAATCACTCTTATCAGTTAGAAAAGCTCTTCCTACAAGGAACCTACACCTGCTTCCTTGTAGTTTGAAACCAGTGATTGCTTTTATTTTAGTATTCATTTTTCATATTTATTTATATGCTTATTTCGCTAGAATCATCGTATTTTTGCTAAAAGAAAAGTGCCTGACAACTTTATTAGCCTGGCCTTAAATGGGCCCCCAAGGCAACTTTACAATTAAGTAAACAAACAAACAAATAAACAAACATCCTTAAAGTATAAAAATGCACAACTTCCCATTTTGAAAACAATAAAATATAAACTGTATTAAATAAATATTCAAAAATAGCAGCAACAGTTTCAAAATTAAAAGAAAAACCAAGCTGGTCTTTTTTCGAAGCCATCAGAACCTGAAAACCTTTTTTCACTTTTCCAAACGCTGTGGCAAATTGGGCCTGGTGAGACATCTAGATAAATGAATTTAACAGAGCGGCTGCCACCAGTGTTAAGGCCCTGTTGCATGTATGCACCAACCTCACTTCCGAAGGTCAGGACACCCAGATGACCTGTGTAAATTGGGCGGGCATGGGGATCTGGGTGAAGGCAATTTCTTTTGAGGCCCAGAAGATGGTCTGAGAGGGCATTTGATCCAACTGCATGATCAGAGATCAACGTAGAGTCTCAATTGAAGACCACCCAGCTGCTCTGAGCTTTGGCAAAGAGCAGCAGATATATGTATAATATATAAATGAGGTATCCTGCTTGCTTGTCCCATTCCCAGTGGAAAAAATGAATGGTGCCCACTCATGCGTACTTTGTAAGTCTTCCATAATTCTACTGGCATGACCCACAGGGGTCATATAGCTGCGCGGAGAAGCACCAAATTGGCAACATTAGAACCGGGGGGCAAGGGTTGGGGAGTGGAGAGCAGACAGATATAATTTCATTTTTTAAATCTGGGTCGAGAGTATGAATTTCTTAAGGGAGCAAAACCCTTTGGATTACCATCTAGGCTAAGCTAACTACTTAGAAGTTGAACTGGGTGAGTTAAACATATGTTTAAATGTCCTCCACTGAAATACATGGGACTTCTAAGTGCTTAACTTTGGCTGGATTGTGCGTGTGTGTGTGTGTGTGTGTGTGTTTACAGGCCAGATGGAGAAAAGAGAGAATCTAGCGCAAATGGTAACAATTAATTATTCTCCCATTCTGTCCCCCCACCCCCTTTTCCATGCCTTCAGTAGCGTCGTGTCTGAAAGACAAGCGTTCATTTGACATTTAAGATGAATAAAAAGAGATTCCTGGTTTAGCTTCAAACTGCTGTTCAGATAATTTTTCCCCCCCTGGTAAAAGAGAGAGAAAGGAGAAGGAGAGCAGGAATCATTCTCTGGCATCTGAGTTTGTGCGGGTGTCTTTAGTAACAAAAGATACACACATGCTGTGTGGGAGCTTACAAAAGAAACAAATTATTTTTTTTCATAGAATTAAATGGAATTGCAACCTTGTAAGGAAAAGAACCATGTTATTATTTTTTCAGTGGCAAAAGGTCAGCAGGGCCCGGCCCTACCATTAGGCAGGATGAAGCTGTTCAGATTTGGGATACCATTAAAGCACACCAAATTGACAATAGTTTAGCTTATATTTTTACTGGGGCGGAGAAGGATGCCATTTGGATTTTCTGCCTTGAGCCTCAAAATGTGTTGGACCATCTCTGAAGGTCAGATTTATAACATGGTTGCCTCTGGTAGTCATTTCAGCCATTTTGGGGAATTTGGAATAGCTGTGCTTGCCTTTGCTCAAAAAGTAAGATGGAAGTCCGAGATAAGATGATTCATGTTTAGAAGTGAACTTTGAGTCACCTCTGTTCTTAGAAACATGACTCCCACTCAGAGGGAAATGTAGGTATCGCCCCATCTAGCTAGCACACCTGCTTCAACAACTCTTTTAGTAACTGTGGTTGGAAGTGATGCTTGACCTACACTCATAGAAGTACCAGGTGGAAGTCCAGAGACTGGTCAAGCCTAGGGTGTGATCAGGAATTTTCACCGCTACGGTACTGTCAAGACCTTTTCATCTTTCAGATGTCAGTTATTTGAGGGTCCTAGAGAATCAAAACTGAAACCTAGTTACGAGATGGGTCTGATAGCCAGAGCTAAAAGTGGCTTCGTCCTGGCCGTTTTTGTGGTTTAGCATTTAATTTTCTCAGTTTGTGGGTTTAGCCTGTGGTGTCTGTGCCCCCATGGTCCAGTAGTCACTTCTATGAGCTGCCATGAAGAACACATCTGTCTACTAGGAACCAAATTAGTCTTTGTTCTGGCAATTTAAGACAAAAAAAACTTTCTTAAACCTTTTAATTTAAATGTGAAACCTCCTGTCCTATTAATTAAGTCACATTTTAAAAACTCTTTACCTGCTGGCTGCTTATATAGTTATACTAATCTTGGAGTTAAGTTAATCAAGGCTAAGTTAAGATTTCTCTCACCTCATTACAATTAATTCTTCAATTTGATTTTGTTGCGGTTACTTTCTCTTTCTCATTTGAGATTAATCAGTCTGTATATGCAGATAACCTTCTGTTTGTAAGAAGGCTCTAATTCTCTCTTCAATTCCAGTTGTTGGTCTGAGTTTTGATGGAGGCTGGGAAGTGGGAACATGCCCTGAACCGTGAAAGCTGGATGTTAAACACCCAAAGAACCCGCTTAAAAACACCTCCATAGGGTTGAGAGCAGTGAGACTGGGATTCTTTTGGATGGAAGTTGTCCACTTCTGAGGCTTCCCTATACATACTAAGTCAGACCATTAGTCCCTCCTATGGTAGTCTATTCTAGCAAACTCCAGAAACTGTAGTTCTTTGTAGTTACAGAAAATCCTCAGCATGCTCATAAAGCTTATAATTCCCTGGGTTCTTTGGAGACACCTACGATATGATCCATGCAGATCTGATTGAAGCCTTATCCTCAGTCATCTTAAGACCAGTGAGGACAGGAGTTGTTTTCCTATGTTCTGAAATTTCCCATCAAACTACTGTGGCCAATAGTAAAATGTGGGATGAAGTGGAGGGCTACTTCATCATGTGTGGGGTTTTTTTTTTTAGTAACTTGATTCAAAGCTGTAGAATTTGATAATGTACTGGCAGCAAAATTCATACAGTTGGCCGTTCATGAGGGTGGTTCTCCACCCTGGATCCATTCTCAAAGTGGCCCTCTAGGCCTAGCAAGTTGTTCACCAGAATTACAGGTTTGACCCCTTCTGCCTCTAGATGAACATCTCCCTCCTATGTCTCACTGCTGTCTCCTGTCGAAGTGATACGTTATATCTGAGCCCTTCCGGTGGAGGCCTTGTGTCTTCTTTATGTGTGCGTGCGACCAATGCATACTTAACAGAGAAGGACCTGATGGTGTTGGCCAGTGCTCGAAATGGGGAGGGATGCTCCCCCACTTAGTCTGGCTTAATATAAAACAAAACCAACCCACTTTCTTCCTTCTTCAAGCACTCGTCATCATGTGCATGTATGGTGAAAAGCACATCTGACACCTGAATAATAGGTGAATGGGGCTGGCGTCAGAAGTTGGTATCATCGGGCACCTGCCAAGGCTCACAATCCTGTAGGGGGCCCACTGCAATCCCTGGACACTCTTAGCCCTCCTCCCCCCACCCTGTTGCTCCCTTTTCAGCTTCCCTCTCCAAGTGAGCGAGCCATGAGGAGAGCAAGGAGAAGGAGTAGTAGCTCCTGTGGGCCTTGTCCACCCCCTCCCACCTCGCTTGGAGGTAGTGCAGATTGGGCTCGAAATGGGAGGAAAGTGAATGGGCAGCAGCAGCAGCAAGGAAAGGGTGGGTCCACTCAGGCAAGGGTAACCGTTGATAGCATCATGCCCAAGCCCCCCTGTCCTCCCGCAAACAACAACAACCCTGGAACAAGCACAGTAGATTAAGGGGCCCTTGGAGCCTGTTCTTTCTTTTCCTCAGTGGCAAGGGAAGCCACTTGCCTATGTCACTGTTTCCAGTGGAGGCAGATGGCTCCAATGTCAGTGGGTCTGTGTATCTGCTCCGGATTTTACTCCAAACTTTTAAGAAGCTATCCATGGTGCCGAAGCTGGTTTTGGGGATAGGGTTCAGCACCATGGATAGCGCCTTAAAAGTTTGGAGTAAAATCTGGAGCGGATACACAGCCCTGCTGACATTGGAGCCACCAGCCTCTGCTGTTTCCCAGTTCCGTGAACAGGGGGGGAAGGATCGCTGACACAGTGGCTTCCCACTCCAGTCTTGCCTCACCTCCCAGGAAGGACAACCCACCGGTGTGGGTTGTAGCCATGTTGTCGACTCCTCTCACGGGAGCCAGAGGCTCTTCTGTCACCAGAGTGGTGCGGGAAGATGCCATACCGCAGCAGTAACATACGAACGGGCTGTGTCGCAGCCGTGGAAACTCTGGATTGTTGCTTCTCCTGTAAATGTCAATTGTGTACAGATACTAAAACATGTTGGACGCTGCCTTTACTTTCACAAACAAGGAGAGCGTTCCCAAAGCCTGCTGGCACACTGGCCAGCATATTATTCCATTACTAAAGTCTTGGCAAAGTTAAGTGCTTAAATGCCTAGTTTTAGAACAATTCCGCCCCTTCCCCACAGCAATGGCATCTAATTCACATGATTTCTTCCCAGCTGGCATTCCTTCATCTTGGCTTTTCTAGCTCCACTGCTGGTTGCTGAGGACATGCCTGTGGGGATCTCCTTTTGAGGCCACCCTAAGAAAGGTTCTTCCTTCCTTCCTTCCTTCCTTCCTTTCTTTCTTTCTTTCTTTTTTTCTCATAAGAGAGGGAGGTGTTAACTTTAAAAAAAAAAAATTCTTTAGTTCAGTGTTCTCTAACCTTGGGTCCCCAGATGTTTTTGGCCTACAACTCCCAGCATGCTGGGAGTTGTAGGCCAAAAACATCTGGGGACCCAAGGTTGGAGAACACTGATCTAGACGGTAAGCATGCAAGTTGGGCCTGTGTTCCTCATGCTGGGAGTTGTAGGCCAAAAACATCTGGGGACCCAAGGTTGGAGAACACTGATTTAGTTGTATGTTAACTTTAAGAAATTAACATGGCCTACATAGCCTAGGACTGTTGATTCTGACCAACGCCAGCCTGCTCCAGTTTCCCTATTTGATCACTTTAAGAAAGGCCTGCACAAAATGTGACCCACCAAACTGAATGCAGTGGTGTATTGTTATTGTAACACGTGTACTTTATACCACTTGTGTTTTTGCAGTCCCAGGCAGGGAAATGGAGATTTCATCAAGCCTGCTGCTGAGCCGCTATGGCTTGGGTTGGTGGGGTACAAATTGTGCCTGCCACCTCTAAAATCAGCCACCTTTTCAGGGACTGTCCTCCACATTTTAAAAATAGCCGTCACCCCCATCTTGTGTGCCATGGTCACAGATTCAACAAAAAATGCTTTAGCTATAAAAGCGTGTTATAAACTACAACCGGGAATATCTGTATCAAGGATGGGGAATTTGTAGCCCTCCAAATGCAGCTGGACTACAGCTCCCATCATGCCCATGCTGGCTGGGGCTGGAGTTGTAGTCCAGGAGCATCTGGAGAGCCACAGTTTCCCCAGCCCTGATTGGTATGAAAGGCCTAGTTTGACTCAAACTCTGCTTTCAATTGAATGACCTTAGGTTTGTGTCCCTCAGAGCACAATTTTATACATGTCCGCTCAGAAGGAAGTCCCATTGAGTTCAGTGGGACTTATTTTCGGGTACGTTGGTATAGGATTGCAGCCTCAAGCTACCTACTTACCTGAGAGTAGGTTCCACTGAACTCAGCAGGGCTTCCTTCTGAAGAGACATGTACAGGATTGTGCTGTCCGTCTTTAATTTGTAAAATAAGAGATGATAATAATAATAATAATAATAATAATAATAATAATAATAATGTGTCTTAACAATGGCGTTGAGAAAAAAATGAATGAGTTAAGGTTTGTAAAGCACTCAGTACTTATAGAATGTTTAATAGGATGATACATACTTATAATTAAATTGGCTTTGCTTTGCACATTCAAGAAAAAGATCTCCTGTTATGAGGTGATTTATCTTCATAATTGCGTACATGTACCAATACATACTCCTTCCAAGCCTCTATAATGGCAAACAAGTTATCTGCAAAGCAGATCATGATTCATCCCACTGTCAGTTAGTATTTTTTCATAGTTTATTACTCACATTTTTATTTATTTATTTATTTCATTTCATTTCATTTCATTTATATACTGCCCAACAGCCGAAGCTCTCTGGGCAGCTTACAACAATTCACAAAAACACTGGCTTCCCTGTGGTCCTGCTTCCCCTCTCATCTCCCAGGGTGGGAGGGAGGGACAGTCCAATTGGAGCAGGCTTTGATGTTCCCTTGGCCTGCTCCTGCCTCCCTCCCTCCTCCTTCCCTTCTCACAGGGCTGTTGATGTCATTTAGCCCTGGGGGGGGCAGTCATACCTACCTACCTCCTTCCCATCCATCCATCCAGTCTAAAAATGGTCTAAACCAGTAGTTTTCAAACTTGATCTTCAGAGAAGAGAAAATACAACAGCTAGATTATTGACTGGGACTTGGGCGTGCAGAACATATTTCACCAGTGTTGAAGCAACTGCTCTGGCTCCCCGGGCCTTTTCTGAGCACAATTCAAAATGCGGGTTCCTATATTCAGTGCCCCAAAGAGCTTAGGACAAGAGTACCTGAAGGACCACCTTCTTCCACATGAAAAATCCCCAAATATAATAATCTTTGGAAACCCTTCTCCAGGTACCCCCACCTTTGAGCCAAGGCTGCTGGTGACCGCAGTAGGACCTTTTCAGTAGTGGCACCCTGGTTATGGGGCAGCTTGCCCAGCACCGAGTTGGATGTCTTCCCAGAGCCTGATGGAGACATTTTTATTTCACAGGGCTTTTTCGATCTTGTGAGTTTTTAAGATCTGTTCGTACTGTTGGTTGTTATTAATTTTGTAGTGATCTTACTGTCACAATTTTTAGCTAGTGTAAGCCACTCTGAAACTCTTTTGACTGAATAACAGGCTAGTAAATCTTTATGATTGCTACATTATGCTATACTATACTATACTATACTATACTATACTATAGGAGCCTTTTCCATATTGATTTGTCTGCTGAGCAATACCTGCATGTTGCCAAGGATTCCACAAAGTATTCTGTGGCGCACATTCAGTTCGCACAGGATGAACAACTGCCACTTGAACTAAGAGGGTTCTCCAAAACACACCTGACCTGACCCGACCCTTCCTCGTAGCTGTACATTGCAGTGGAAGACTAGGAGTGGCGAGCAACCTATCTTTCAAGGAAGCTTATCTGCCATTACTGATCTTCTCATTCAGGAACTCTGGATAAGCTTATGAGAAATGTGGTTAGACATTTTGAAAACCATGGATCTAACTCTACTTTGGCTTAACTGCGATGTGGTTTGCCCTGATATCTCCCATCTATAGGACCTCCCTGAGGCTTCTTCTCAGAAGCCATTAGGAGGGGGAGTCTTCCCTGCCCCATTTGAAAGACTCGTCGGTTCAGAGAAGAGTGGCTATGGCCAGCATGAGGAAAGTATCCCTTCCAAACCTCTCTAATGGAAAACGAAGCTGCGTGCTCTTGCTGCCAAGAGCTAGGATGGTCGGTGGTAAGGTGGTGACACCCGAGGCTCTCTCTTTACTAGGAATGAAAGGCAAGGTGAGTGGGAGGTGGAGGCTGAAAGCTTGATGGCTATTTCCAGAGCCCAAATCCTGCCTTACACATGCAGTAGTATGCGTTGAGAGAATCCTAAGATGGTGAAATGGACTGTGCCACTTCAGAGTGCAGTTTGGGCGTGGAGCAGATTCATTCATTCATTCATTCATTCCTATACTGTCCAATAGCCTAAGCTCTCTGGGCAGTGTACAACAATCAATTAAAAAGTACAATAAAGTACAATTCAATATAAACAATAAAAACATTATAAAAATGTAAAACCAATTCTAAAAATATCACAAAAACTAAAAACAAGTTAATAAAACATGACCTCTAAAAGAATTTACCACCCCACTGTATACCATTTAGTTGTTAAAAGCCTCAACATAGAGGGCAGTCTTAACTTGGCGCCGAAAAGTTAGTAGAGTTGGCGCCAGGCAGGCTTCAGGGGGGAGTTCGTTCCACAGTTGGGGGGTTACCACAGAAAAGGCCCTCCCCCTTGTTGCCACGCTCCGAGCCTCCCTCGGAGGTGGCAGTCAGAGGAAGGCCCCAGATGTTGAACGTGGTGACCAGGTTGCCATTTTAAAATGCTCCTCCCACATTTAAAAATAAACACGCTCCCTACAGTTTGAAAATAGGACTTCCAGGACAAACGTTCTGACTGAGCCCATGCCCTGCTGGACTCGTTTTCTATTTGTAGGGCGTTTTCAATGTATGGGACCATTTGAAATGTAACTCCTTCACTGGAGTGGTACAATCCATTCTACCAGTTTAGGACTTTACCACGATCTTCATCCCATTCTGCTGTATCCATAGGCCAAGCTTCATCCAGACCACGAGGTGCTCTTTCTAGGATAGCCACTTACGCATCGTCAAAAGGGGGGAATGCATCACACAAAATAGAGGAAAGAGATTTGCATAAAATCTGCATATGCTTTTTTTGTGTGTGCATAGATGCACCCTTGGAAATCATTACGATAACTTAAATAGAAATGTGATACATCTCACCATAGTGGGGAAGGCAGTGACCAGGTCACTTGTGTGTCTGCTCAGTCTGCTCTCCAGGTGCCAAGTGTTGATGCCTTCACAAGTTTAATAAAGTTCATCTGACTTGCAGATGAAGTTCAAGGTCCTGAGCGGACTGGATGTAAGCAGAACACTTTCTGCCACTTTGTTTTTGTTTTGTTTTATTTCTAAGAATTGCTTTGACTCAATATGCACAGGTCCTGAAAAGTTTACCTTGATTACCCACTGCATTGGTTTAGGAAAGTTCAGCAGCGATCAGAATAAAGGCAAAATCTTCCTCCTTTTTTTTTTTTGGAAGAGATTGCCGAGCCTAAAACTCTTGTTGTCTCCTGTTGAAAGAGTTGGCAGGGCTGCATACACAGCAGGGCAGGGAAGGAGGTGGCGCGGCGGGGGCCCTTCTGTCTGGCCCACACTCTGCTCCATGTTCTCGTTTCCCTTCCTGGCTCTTGGGAGCAAACACAGTGTTTTTCTCGCCCCCCCACCCCCCCACTCCTCCTTCTGGCACTTTGGCAGGGCAGAGAAAGAGCCCAGGTGGCTCTCGCCCATTGATCCAGCCTCGGCGGCTGGTCACGTGACACGAGCCGCTGACGGGTTAGCCTTGCCTGATGGCCACTCCCTCTCGTTCTGCTTCAGTCCAGACTTGCCGCCTTCAAACTTGGATTCTTTCGGCAGGAGCTCCAAGTGTGGGGCTTGCCAACTTGTGCTGCATGCGGTGGAAATGTTAGAATAGTAATCGTCCCAAAAGCTGCAAACGAGCGAATCGAGCCAGCCAGCAGCTCTAGAGTGTAAGTGGAATGAATCGACCCTTTGCGCTCTTTCACCAGCATTTTGCATTGTCAATCCCAATGATGAAACAGGAGGAAATGATCTAAATCGAACCTGTTGAAAGCAAAGGCTTACTTCCTAAAAGTGTGAAATAGAGCTCACCCCCCACCCCACCCCGGGCCAACTTCTTCCCTAGGTGTTCACATCTTTTAGCATGAAAGTTCTTAACCCTCGTGTGGAGCTGGTTGTCATTCTTCATCGTCTGGCTGAAGGCATTCTGTAGATCAGTGTTCTCCAACCTTGGGTCCCCAGATGTTTTTGGCCTACAACTCCCAGCATGCCCCAGCCAGCATAGCTGGCTGGGGCATGCTGGGAGTTGTAGGCCAAAGACATCTGGGGACCCAAGGTTGGAGAACACCTGTAGATGTTCAGAAGACTCGTTTGTGGTTCACTTGTGAATTATGCAGTTACATAGCCCAGCAGTGCCTTGGGTGGGAAGAGGGGCATCAGCTGCAGATGTGGGGGAAATGGCGTCGCTTTTGCCTCCCTATCCGGCAGTTGCATCAGGGAGGCTGAGAAGAAGCAGCTGGGGTGGTTCAGAAGATGCAGTGTCCTTGCACTGGCACGTCCAAGCCCCAAAGGGAACTTCTGGTCTCTGGGCCAGATTCTCCTCCCTTAAAGGGCAAAAGCAGATGAAACCATGGCCTCCTTCTCACGAACCTCGCAA
This sequence comes from Shinisaurus crocodilurus, assembly GCA_021292165.1. Classification (NCBI taxonomy): domain Eukaryota; kingdom Metazoa; phylum Chordata; class Lepidosauria; order Squamata; family Shinisauridae; genus Shinisaurus; species Shinisaurus crocodilurus. The sequence goes on from JAHFWL010000645.1 coordinate 1,435,802, forward strand.
GAGCCTTATCCAGCCATTGCTGCTGAGCTGGTGGGACATACGGAGCTGCCTTATTCAAGGCGGGACTATTCATCCATCTAGGCCAGCATTGTCTGCTCTCACTAGCAACAGCTTTCTAGCGTCTCAAGCAAAGAACTTTCCTATCACCTGATCCTTTTCAATTTAAGTGAAGATGTTGGGTGTCGGACCTGGGATCTTCTAAATCTAAATTCCCCCCCCCACACATAGAAATCTAGCATGTGAAAGAGAAGGGTTCTAGCCTAGGCTTTTCCCCATCATTCCCCCTTCCTCTGGTCTGAAGTGGTACAGACTTGCTCTTGTGTATATAGGTGGATGGTTGATAAGGTCCGAAGCACCACCCTAGTGGGAATTTTTAAAACCTTAAATAAAACATAGTATGTATCTCACAATTTCTTAAAGTATGAACAGTGATGGTTAAGGTGTTTTTCCCAGTGTTCTCCAACTTTGGGTCCCCAGATGTTTTTGGCCTACAACTCCCAGCATGCCGCAGCCAGCATGAGGAACACAGGCCCAACTTGCATGCTTACCGTCTAGATCAGTGTTCTCCAACCTTGGGTCCCCAGATGTTTTTGGCCTACAACTCCCAGCATGCTGGGAGTTGTAGGCCAAAAACATCTGGGGACCCAAGGTTGGAGAACACTGGTTTAGGCCAAGGTTTTGGAAATTGCCCTTTCATCAGAAGTAAACTAATAGGAAAACAAATAGGATGGTGTGTATTCTGTGCTGTCACCTAGCAAAAATACAATATGGAAATGGGCCCAAATGTCAGCATTCTCAGAGTGTCACGATTCTCTCCTCTTTTGTACTAGTTAAGAAGGCATGTTTGTAGCCCTCATGGATTCTAGATAAACTTAAAAATAGCATATGGCAGATGCCCATGACATCCCAGAAGCTAGAGGAAGATGGACAATATGTTTCTGAAAAACCAGCCGAGAGGAGGGGGACTACAGCATCATTGGTTGGGCACATGCCCTGCATGTAGAAGATTCCAGATTTGATCCCCAGCATCTTCACTTAAACTGAAAGGACCAGTTGACAGGTGATGGAAAAGTTATTTGCTTGACAACTCTACAGAGCTGTTGCTACTGAATGCAGTCAATGCTGACCTGGATGGATGAATAGTCCTACCTTGAATAAGGCAGCTCTGTATGTTCCACCCGCTCGGCAGCAACGAGTAGATGTGGGCTTCCCACCGGAAGCCTCTGGTAGCTACTGTAGGAAACAGGACAGAAGCCTAGTGACTTCCCACAAGATCTCCCCCTGGCCCCCTCTGACCTAAAGCTATATATTGGGGATCCCTAATGTGAATTTTGCAGCTGTTGAAAATGCTCCCTTTATAAGCCACAAGCTCCGTTCCCAGTGGCAAATTTTGCAGCCCGTTCGGGAAAGTTCCATCCTTGGATGATGGCATTAAGGGCCAGCCCCGAGTCTTGGCAACGCAGCGCTCCAGATTGATTGCATTAGTATGATGTGCTAAACAGAGGCCTCCTCGGCTGTGCTTGGCGTGGGTCTGCTCCAGCTCTCGCTTAGCCCTAATCCGTTGCTTTATTTTCATATGGTGCGAGAATCTGTGCCGTGGCGCGTGTGGAACTTAGGCTGTGAGTTTGCCAAGACTGCATATACTTTGCGCTTAAAAAATAATAAAATGAATTTTTTAAAATGTGCCAAGGTAGTAATTCAGACAGTGCACTAAGAAAAATGGAACGCTTCTGTCTGTATCGATTATGCAAAGCAAGCATATATATATACACACACACGTGCACACACACACACACACACGTGCGTGCACACACACACACACACACATACATAAATACATATATATTTGTGCATTTTGCCCATGCTTTTCTGTCTGGTCCCCTCTCTTCTAATCATTGCAGCAGGGCATCCAGAGCTTCAAAGGACATCAAAGGCTCTCAGTCTGTGGGACTTCTGGAATTGTGACTCGGTCCCCCTTCTGGCTTCCGGGTTTTCACCTGGCATTGTCCCTTTGCTGTGAAGCCTCTCTTCCAAAGCCTTCAAGGCTAGAAACTTTCTAGTGATGAATTCTGAGCCCATTCCCAAGTCCTGTGCTTGAGCAGCATGACGAAATAGAGCGGACACAGGTATCTCGAGGGTTAGCTTGAAACTTGCCTGCAGCCACTGCAGGCAGCAGCTTCTTGCATTCATAATGTGAGTGCATTAGTGCGTGGCAAGGTGAATGGGAAGTATCCTATGGTAACATAGCTATCTTTCACTCTAGGACAGCCCTGTACTAGAGAGCCAGTGTGGCGTAGTGGTGAGAGTGTTGGACTGGGACTTGGGAGATCCGGGTTCTAGTCCCCGCTCGGCCATGAAACGCACTGGGTGACTTTGGGCCAGTCACTGACTCTCAGCCTAACCTACCTCACAGGGTTGTTGTGAGGATAAAATGGAGAGGAGGAGTAGGAGTATGTAAGCCACCTTGAGTTCCTTGCAGGAAAAAAAGGCGGGGTATAAATATAATAAATAAATAAATAAATATAACATAAATAAAAATACTCAGCATACAAAGTCAGACACAGCCTATGCTGAACATAATGGCCATCCCTGTAAGTCGTATAAATTGAGGTGCGGAGTGATGCTGTCCACATCTCTGGACTCCGGGGACCATACCTGTGAGCGGGTGTGGGAAGAAGCTATGCAAAGCACTGAAGTCGTAGGGACATTAGAAACCCTGAGGATTCTCTTGCAAATTCTCGGATTTCACTTTTGAAGGTTATCATCCCACTGTTGAGGTTCAGAAACTTGCTTCCCCGCCCTTTTTTTTTTAAAAAAAAAAATGACACTTGAGCGTGCTCAGGCTACTGAATTCTGTGACACCACCAAAATCTATGCTTTGGAACCATGGAGCTTCCCTTGAAGAGCCTCCAGAAGCTTCAGTTGGTGCAAATTGTGTGGCAGCTAAGCTGCTAAGCAAGACACAATATTGTGATCACATCACCCTAATATAGAAAGCTCTGCACTCGTCGCCGGTTGTCTTACAGGTCAATTCAAGGTGTTGATTTTAACTTTGAAAGCTCTAAACGCTTAGGGCCTGGCTCTCTGAGGGCCTGCCTATCTCGGTATGAACCTGGTCGGTTACTAAAATCGGCAGGGAAGGCCCTTTTGAATACACCCATGCGCGCAGAGGCCTGTTTGTGAGGCGAGCAGGAAAGCACTTTCTCTTGTGTGGCTCCTAAACTCTGGAACGCTCCCCCTCCAGAGTTGCAGCTGGCCCCCACTCTCTCTGCGTTCAGGTCAAGGGTCAAGATGCATCTTTTTAACTTGGCTTTTTAAATTGTTACAGTTTTTAAGATGGTTTTCAATGCTTTACTATGTTTTTATTTAATTATGTGTGTGTGTGTGCCCCCCCCCTGGACATTTTGTAAATTTGTAAAGATACATCACCAAAAAAGAGGACAGTGATTTGCATAACATTTGCATATACTGATTAATATGTGGAGATGTAAATACAGAAAGAATTATTATAATTTAAATAGAAATACAGTACAGCTCACCATACTGTGGAAGACTGTGACCAGGTGCTAACTTTTTATGTATTCATTCATTTATATGCTACATGTATATCCAGTCTTTCCTTCAAGGAGCCCAAGGAAGCGTACACAGGGTTGGCCCTACCATTAGGCAGAGTGAGGCAGTCACTTCAGGCGGCAGATGCTGGGAGGTGGCAGCAAGGTGTTGGAGGAGAGAGCTGAGTGTCGTGTACTACCCTGTGCTATCATGCTACCTTCAGCTGTGATGGAGGATGATATCCCATTACCAGTGTTGCAGAAAGAAGCAACTGCCGGTCTAGTCAGCTTGGGGAGACTTTTTGTTCTATACCTCAGGTAGCAAAATGTTTTGGACCAGCACTGAGTGTACATCATCCCTCTCCTCTCAGTTCTATCCTCACAACAACAACCCTGTTGATGGGCAACAGTTAAGAACATAAGAAGAGCCCTGCTGGATCAGACCAAGGGTCCATCTAGTCCAGCATTCTGTTCACACAGTGGCCAACCAGCTGCCCGTGGGAAACCCACAAGCAGGAGTGCAACAGCACCCTCCTGCCCATGTTCCCCAGCAACTGGCGTACATAGGCATACTGCCTTTGTTACTGGAAGAAGCATATAGCCATCAGGACTAGTAGCCATTGATAGCCTTCTCCTCCATGAATTTGTCCAATCCCCTTTTAAAGCCCTCCAAATTGGTGGCCATCACTACACCTCGTGGAAGTTCTTATGGTTCATTATCTTTAAACTGGAATTGGACAGGGTGGACCTTCAAATTGAGGATGCCTTCAAATAGAGGACGGTCCTCTGGTGGACCTTCAAATAGAGAACTGTAAAAGAGGACACCTGGCCACCTTAGGATCCTTTTTGATAACCTTTCCCTGGGCACTACAGGAATACACAGTAAAGGAATGTATATGTGCCTGTGAGATGGTTTTAACCTACCTCACAGGGTTGTTGTGAAGATAAAATGGAGAGGAGGAGGAGGATTATGTAAGCCGCCTTGGGTTCCTTGTAGGAAAAAAGGCGGGGTATAAAATAAATAAATAAATAAATAAATGGTTTTTCTGCCATTGCAGTATGCTGATGCCACTTGATGGGGGGCGGGTGATGGAGGTCTCCCAGACAGCAGAGTCACTTCGCATGTTTCCTACAGGTAGAGGAGAAAGCAGTTCAGTAGGGTTGTCCTGCAGAAGGTAGAGCTTGCCACGGCATCCATACTGTGAACAAAATGTTACCACTTCACCTTGTCTCTAGCAAGAGCTCAGTAAGTGTTTGGTGCTAGCTTTGCCCTCCTCGGCTGGACCTTTCTTCTAATGTTTAATGCATTAGAAATCCTGCATCGACTGTTAAGACATCTCCAGGAGGTAAAATGGTCAGTCAATAGCTTTCATAATTAATCAAGTACTAATAGACAAATTAGAAATTGTGTTTCTTCAGAGCGGGAGGTAGATCCCTCTCCTCTGCCTGTCTTCTCGCCCCATCCCCCAGTCACCAAACAGGAATGGCAAAAATGGGAGCATGTTTTTCATCTCAGCAAATGAAGAAAAATATTGCATTTTATACTTCAGTAAATCAATGAAGCCTTAAAAAAAAGTTTGTGTGTGTGTGGGTTTTTTTTTTTTTTGCTATGTAGGAAATCGATTCTAGCCTTTACAACAGTTGAAGATGTTATGAAGAAAGTCATTTGCCAAATTATGGGACATAACACTTTTATTGATGACTGTAGGTTAGGAATTTTGGCATTGTGAACACTGTAATACAGTCTACTGCCCCGACAAGAAGCTGAATGAAATACAGATTATATGGTGAAACTGTAATGCATCATTTGCTATTAGTGGACTGGTAATAATTACCAGTTTCAAAGCTGCTTCCCCCCCCCCCCCCCCATGTAATCTTTACTCTCTGTCGTAACAGCCTTTCTCATTGACATTATGATTATACCAGCTGCCCTTCTGATCCACAATATCTAGTTGATGGGAATGCTAAAATGCAATTACAAAAACTGTATGTTGTATCCTCATTATAAGATACAGTGCTATTTCCACTGACCTAATACATAAACTAGCAAAGCATGGCAGCATTGCATTGTTAGCAGACCAGAGGCTGATGGCATCACTTGCAGTAGGTTCTTATAAAAAGCTCCTAGTTTGCAACAGCAACATAAAACGGAGCACTGCGCTTCTGCCCCCTGCCCACTTCTTTGCCCTCTCTTACAACGCTGCCCAAAGAACCACAAACAAACACTGGAGAACCTTCCAAGTTCAATTGAGTTTGCCTCCTTCCCGAAGATTTACCCATTGATCTGCCGAAGTCTCCCAACGCCCTATGCTAAACATCGCACTGTGGTTCATTAAAATGCTAGCGTTGGCAGAAGAATGAAATGTTAAATATTATTCCAAAGGCATTTTGAAGCAACCAACCTGTTAAGCACCTGCCAAGAATGGCTGAATCTCTCTCTCTCTCTCTCTCTCTCTTTTTAAACTCACCCAATTCAGATTGTCAGACTAAATGTATAATAATAGAGAAACCTGAAGCTACGAGGGGGGGGGGACGCTCGGTGTGAGTCGCAGTAGACATAACTGTGAGGCCGCCTGCCTGTCAGTTTCCAAAGTCATTTATTCAACACATTGTATAATGAAAATCCCCTTATAAAGCTTTTCTTCTTCTTTGAAGTGAGGAGGAAAACAAGAACAATGAAGATCAGTTGATAGGGACTTCAGCATTTTCTTTCAAAATCCATCTACTTCATATTTCTCTCCCTCCCTCTCCACCCCCGCACGTACATTAGGCATATGTTTGGAAACCTAATTTTGGCAATCTACTATCTAATCTTGTAAAAAGATTTGCCCACAAGTGGGTTATATTGTCCAATTGAATGAGATTATAAACACAAGTAAATTACAGGTCAGCCTAGAAGTACATTGTGCAGTCAAATACCATTGTAAACCTTGCTTGTTGTTCAAAGACTATCTGTCTGTATGTCTATCTATCTATCGTGTATGTGTGCGTGTGTCTATGCATGTTCCCAGCAAATCTCGGCAGTTTTCTGTGTTTTCAAAAGAATTAAGTCGTTGCAGTCCAAATCAGGGTATTTATTTCTTCTCGTCTTTGCTCTCATTTCAATTTCCAAACTGTTCTTGGTGGGAAAGGCCAGTGAAACAGAAGAACATGGATGTAACTGTTACAGTACATGATTCCCCCCCCCTCCACCTTCTATAATGCTGCTTTCCCAAGGGAGTAAAAGGCGGGGTATAAATATAAATATAATAAATAAATAAATAAAATAAAAATCTACCAAGGGAGTAAAGGAACCATTGTGGGTGAATGTCCAAATTGGCTAACTAGATGCAAGGAGAAACCAAGGAGGATAAGGCCAGTGAGGGGAGTTAACAGGTACAGTAATACCTTGGATTGCAAGTAACTTGGTCTGAGAGCGTTTTGCAAGACAAGCAAATTTTTTAAAAAAAAATTGACTTGATAAACGAGCAAGGTCTTGCAAGACAAGTAGTCGTAGGGCTGTAACCGCTCGCCTCGAGCGGGCGTAGCGGGCTGAAATCGGCCCCGCTCACGCCTGCCAGAGACTCACTTTGATATAAGAGTGTTTTGGATTACAAGCAGTTCCAGAACGAATTGTTTGCAATCCAAGGTATTACTGTAGATGGCAAGAAGGACAACATTAAGGGTGCAATCCAATGCAAGTTTAGACAGAAAAAAGGCCTACAACTCCCAACATGCCCCAGCCAGCATAGCTGGCTGGGGCATGCTGGGAGTTGTAGGCCCTTTTTTCTGTCTAAACTTGAATAGGATTGTACCGTGAGTTGATTATTCTTATTGATAGTACAAGTGCAAGTGGGTATTTATGCAGCAGGCAGGGCACTTGAGATCTGTTGTGGTGTCTAGGCCTTAGCTAGAATGGCCTGCTGAAGGAGATTCGTCAACTTAGCAGTATCTTAGAATTTCCGGCAGGCCTATCCGGCGGAATTTTAAGTTGCTTTTAAAATGCTTTTAAGATGTTTTTAAGATGTTTTATAATGTTTTTAAGTAGTTTTAAGATGTTTTAATAGTATGTGTTGTGTTTTGATTAGTTTATGTATTTTATATTTTTGTTGTTCCCTGCCTCGATCTAGACAGAGAGGCGGGTAAGAAATAATAATAATAATAATAATAATAATAATAATAATAATATGATTATGATTATTGGGCTTCATGACTGGTTGAGATCACAGGCTGGGACTAGATATTACGGAGATTGTGTTCTCGATGCCGAAACATCAATCCTACATTTCCTGCCTGTTTCTCCTTCACAGCATTTTCCTTTCTTTTTTTATAGTGTGACGTGACATCATCACATTGCAAGTTTCCCCGCCTCAGTCTGACTGGGTTCATACAACACGACAACCCACACTCAAGGTTGAGTATGGGTTGAGTGTGGGTTGTCGTTGAACCTTGGCTTGTTGCTGAAATATGGGTTGTTCTGTTGTGTGAACCCAGCTGCACTTGGAAACCATAGTTTGTTAAACAGTAACGGCCCGCAGTTCACAACCCAACAAAAAAATATGGGTTTTATTTGTGGGTTGTTTGTGGTTAACAAACCATGGATTGTTAGCGGAGCTGGGTTCAAACAACACAACAACCCATCATTCAACAACCCACACTCAACCTTGAGTGTGGGTTGTCATGTTGTGTGAACCCAGCTTCTGTGTTATTGGCTGCAGCTTGTGGAGGCAGGGAAATTCACAACATAATGACACACGTCACACATTTTTATGGATCAGACGCTACAAGACAGGCCTGTGGCTCACACTGGCTCAGCTTGTCTGAGCGTGGAAAGCTAAGCAGGGTCAGGCCTGGTTATTACTTGGATGGGAGACCCCTCCTCTAGTTCCTGCATTGAGCAGGGGGTTGGACTCGATAGCCTTGTAGGCTCCTTCCAACTCTATGATCTATGAATCTATAAGAGAGACACAGACACAACCTTTACAGAAAAGAAACTATACACACATACACACAAATACTAGCTGATACTGGACTTGCAGACACACACACACACACACACACACACTCATTCAATCATGTGCCAATGGGTACATAAATTACAATACTCCCAAGAGAACAAGTCTGGTGTAATGGGTAGTGGGCTGGATTTAGACTGGGCAGACCGATGCTCAGATCCCTTGCTCAACACCAAAGATTACTGGGTGAGCCACTCATTGACTCTTGGCCTTAACCCCTAACCTTAGCTCTTGGTTATAAAATATAGTTACATAGCTACGTATCAAATTGACATTTAGGGTGCAATCCTATGCATGTTTAAACAGAAAAAAAGGCTTAAAACTCCCAGCATGCCCCAGACAACTGGCTGGGGTTACTGGGAGTTGTAGACCTTTTTTCCCATCTAAACATGCACAGGATTGTGCCTTTACAGTCCCAAACGTTTTCAGTAAAAACAATATGGTTCCAATTGGCTTCTTCCATTCAACCCCACTGAATCTGGATATTCAACTAGCTTCGCAGCCAAAATGTAGGATCTGCATTATCCAACTTCATTTTTAGTTAAACCCTGCCCATTAACAACTCCTACCTAGCCCATATGCAAACAGCACTTTCTTTTATCCAACACTCTGGTTACCTAGATTTTTGGGGTGACCCATAAGCCTGCCAGAGCGGGGTGGGGAAGGTTGTATTATACCATATAGTTCATGTTTCATTTCCTATATTGCCAACTTAAAACAGTCTATAATCTGGGGGGCATTCTTAATGGAATTAGTTTTCATTTTTTAATGTTTACATGTTTTCTAAGGAAGAGTGGCATATAATTAATCGGCTTAGGTCCCAATCCTACGATGTACAGAGTCTGACCCTTGGCATGTATATTCAGAAGTAAGATCTATTTATTTCAGTAGGACTTGTTTCCAAGTAAGTACACTTAGGATTGCAACTTTAGGCTGCAATTACATGTATGCTTACTCAGGAGTAAGGTGCATTGAAGACTGTTCCAAGTAAGCATACATAGGATTGGACTGCACAGCTATAATCCTAAGTATATTTCCTTGGAAGTGAGCCACATTTAAATAATTGGGAATTATTTCTAAGTATGCTTGGATCTTCAATTTACGTTGAAATAATCTCATTAAAATTAGTGAAGCTACCTTAGAACTGAAGTGATTCAAGGCCTACAGGTTACCCGCTTTGGGGATTATAGTGCCTGGGTATGATCCTCAAACAACTGGTTGCAGAGTAGTCTCATATGATACAGTAGAACTACTCCAAAGCCAGAGGCTTGATACTTCTGGCCTTGGACTACAATCCTAACAGCACAACCCTATCAGCTGCACATCTACTCAGAAATATGCCTCACTGAGTTTGATGGTACTTACTCCCAGGTAAGTGTGCTTAGGATTGTAGCTACAATGTGCATCGGTGTACAGTACATTGGTGTAGGATTGGGGCTTTAGTCCTATTTGGAATGCATCTATTGACATAATGGTTGCATTTGAAAGTATTTCTGGAGTTGATTTTTTTTTTTTTTTAGCATTATATAAAATAATGACTTGGAAAGTGTTGGAGGGCGGGGGTGGAATAAATAATAGCCCAACCCAACGATTGCCAGCTGTATAAACGGAGGTTTCTACAATTATGCATGATGTGGAGAAAGTGGGTAGAGAGCTTTCCTCCCTCTCTCACAATATGAGATCTCAGGGTTCTTTCGGTGAAATTGATTGGCCTTTCGGAGAAGCTCTCGGGGGCCTCATTCTAAGGGTGGGTGGGACAAAGGCAGAAGGGCAGCCCCCCCCCAAATACCTGCATGTTTTAGCTAAAAGCTCTTGTTGCCAGTAACCAAGCCTGGGGAGAGGTATTTCACCTGTTCAGAATGGGGGGAAAACTGCTCAAAAGTCAGGAAACCACCAAACGATTGGGGGCAAGGGGATCCAGCAGGGCTTATCTTATGTTCTTAAGGAAAGCTTTTTGATGCTTAAAGCATTGATGCTACCATTGTGTTGCTTTTGCAGGTAAAGATGAACCCAGCAGCTACACGTGTACAACATGTAAACAGCCATTCAACAGCGCCTGGTTTCTCTTGCAACACGCACAGAACACTCATGGATTAAGGATCTACTTAGAAAGTGAGCACGGGAGTCCCCTGACGCCGCGGGTTGGTATCCCATCGGGACTAGGTGCAGAATGCCCTTCTCAGCCGCCACTCCATGGGATTCACATTGCAGACAATAATCCGTTCAATCTACTCAGAATACCCGGGTCGGTTGCGAGAGAAGCTTCGGGTCTCGGAGAAGGGCGTTTCCCTCCCACGCCGCCTTTGTTTAGCCCCCCTCCAAGGCACCACTTGGATCCGCACCGCATAGAGCGCCTGGGTGCCGAAGAAATGGCTCTTGCCACCCATCACCCCAGTGCCTTCGACAGGGTGCTGCGACTCAACCCTATGGCCATGGAGCCCCCAGCGATGGATTTCTCCAGGCGGCTTAGGGAGTTAGCTGGAAACACCTCTAGTCCGCCATTGTCACCGAACCGGCCCAGTCCTATGCAAAGGCTACTGCAACCATTCCAGCCAGGCAGCAAGCCACCATTTCTGGCAACGCCTCCTCTTCCTCCTCTTCAGTCTGCCCCTCCCCCTTCCCAGCCTCCCGTCAAATCCAAGTCCTGTGAATTTTGTGGGAAAACCTTCAAGTTTCAGAGTAACTTAGTCGTCCACCGTCGGAGCCACACTGGAGAAAAACCGTACAAGTGCAACCTCTGCGACCATGCATGCACTCAAGCAAGCAAGCTAAAGCGCCACATGAAAACCCATATGCACAAATCCTCCCCCATGACTGTGAAGTCAGATGACGGCCTCTCCACGGCCAGTTCCCCGGAGCCTGGGACCAGCGACCTTGTCGGCAGCGCCAGCAGCGCCCTCAAATCTGTCGTGGCCAAGTTTAAAAGTGAGAATGACTCAAATATGATTCCGGAAAATGGGGACGAGGAGGAGGAAGAAGAGGAGGAGGAGGAGGAAGAGGAGGAGGAAGAGGAGGAGGAGGATTTGACTGAAAATGAAAGGCCGGACTATGGGTTTGGCATTAATCTCGAAGCAGCTCGCCACCATGAAAACAACTCTCGGTCTGTCGAGGAGAATCGCTCTATGCCGGATGTCATGCAAGGAATGGTCCTGAGTTCCATGCAGCACTTCAGCGAGGCCTTCCATCAGGTGCTGGGAGAGAAACATAAACGGGGTCATTTGTCCGAATCCGAGGTGCACAGAGACACTTGCGACGAAGACTCAGTAGCTGGTGAATCTGATCGCATTGACGACGGCGCAATTAACGGCCGGGGGTGTTCCCCTGGCGAATCCGCCTCTGGAGGTTTGTCAAAAAAGCTGCTCTTGGGTAGCCCGAGCTCCCTAAGCCCTTTCTCCAAACGCATCAAACTTGAGAAGGAGTTTGACCTCCCTGCGACAGCTATGCCTAACACTGAAAATGTTTACTCCCAGTGGCTAGCTGGGTATGCTGCTTCTCGGCAGCTGAAAGATCCATTCCTCAACTTTGGAGACTCCCGACAATCGCCTTTTGCTTCCTCCTCGGAACACTCCTCCGAAAATGGGAGCTTACGCTTCTCGACGCCTCCTGGGGAGATGGATGGAGGAATATCAGGCCGCAGCGGTACAGGAAGTGGAGGAAGTACCCCGCATATTAGTGGTCCGGGCCCTGGAAGGCCTAGTTCAAAAGAGGGCAGACGCAGCGACACTTGTGAGTACTGTGGGAAAGTCTTCAAGAACTGTAGTAACCTCACTGTCCACAGGAGGAGCCACACTGGGGAGAGGCCTTATAAGTGTGAGCTCTGTAACTACGCCTGCGCCCAGAGTAGCAAACTCACCAGGCACATGAAAACGCATGGTCAGGTGGGGAAGGACGTTTACAAATGTGAGATTTGTAAGATGCCTTTTAGCGTGTACAGTACCCTGGAAAAACACATGAAAAAATGGCACAGTGACCGAGTCTTGAATAATGACATAAAAACTGAATAGAGGTATATTAACATGTCCCCCCTTCTCCTCCCTTTCCCCAACCTTAAACCCACCTCCCCGTGTAGAGATTTTCTAGTCCCCTTGTGAGTAAAATAATGGAAGCTAAGGATGATATTAAGAAAGTGCTTGTCACCAGCACACCTGTTTTCATTTCCCTTTTTATTTTATATTTCTCCCCCCCCCCCTTTTCTTTTCTGTTTTCACCATTTGAATGCATGATCTGTATTGGGGCAATACTACGCAAACTTTGAGCCTTTCTCTTGTGCAATAATTTACATGTTGTGTATGTTTATTAATTTTTTTTTAAAAAAAATTAGACAGCATGTATGGTATGTTATGGCTGTTTTTTTAAAAAAATTGTCCCCTGATTCGTTGCTGAGCAAACAAACAAAAAGATAACAACACACACACACACACACACACACACACAGACAGCACCATGGCTGTTTGCTGTAATGTTCCAGGAAAAAAAAAGAGAGAGAGAGAGAGAAAAGAAAAACAAAACAACAAAAACATTTTTAATAGAACCAACCATGCTGCATACATTCTGCAATACATATCATGTACAATTTTGTTTTGAAACATATAGAGGAAAATGTACTTTGAATTAACCCTCTGCGGACAGACGGATAACACTGAAAAGGAAAAAAAATATCCGTTGTGTTACCTTGATTTCTGTCTTTAAAAGGATTTAACGTATCACTTGTTTTTGGGGGGGGGGTTGCGCGGGAGGAAAAATAGGCCTTTAATCGAAAAATAAGGACATAAAAGAAAAGGTAAATTTGTACTATCATTTGGTTTAAAATGGAAATCTGAGTGCCTTGAATCTATTTAAGCCATGTTGGTGGCAGCTCTACTTGTTCTAAACTTGTAGCTCAATGTTAGCACTGGGCAATGTAAATGAGTCCTTTAGGACCTAGCCGATAACTCTGTATTGTATTTCTCACAACAGTGGCTACCTAAAAGCAAATAATAATAATAATAATAATAATAAAAATAATAATAATAATAATAATAATAAAATTAACAAAGAAAACCCAACAAGTCCTAGTTAATCATCATTTGATTCCCACCCCCTCCCTCTGTTTCGACTAACTCCCCCCCCCCCCAACTGTCACATAACACAACCAGATTCTGCTCCAGGAGAGAGTTGAAAGCAATCACCGTCACAGAGGATGTTTTTCTCTGAGACCACCCGCATCACTGGGACCCTGCCTCCACCCATTCCCACCCCACCCAGTTTAAAATTAAGATTATTATTTTGATGATAAAAAAAAAAGAATGTGAAATTGTGAAAGGCCTTGGAAAATGATTAAATACACTTGGAAGAAAATTCATTTTCTGAAGATTTCATGAACATTTGTTTAGATCAGTGTTCTCCAACCTTGGGTCCCCAGATGTTTTTGGCCTACAACTCCCAGCATGCTGGGAGTTGTAGGCCAAAAACATCTGGGGACCCAAGGTTGGAGAACACTGTTTTAGAGATTCTGGCACACAAACAAAAATGAAACCTAAAATGAAAAGGAATGCATTAAGTCCAGGTCCAATTGGTTGTCAACTTGACAATCAAATTAGAAATGTACAACCTTGCGTGTACCGTATATCGATCTATTGATCTCTCTATATAGGGAAAGATGTATAAACAGTCCGGCAATAATATTTTACTGAGCGTAACACGTAACAAAAAACAAAAAGCCAAGATTTTGTGATTTATTAGCACAACGTGGTACTGTTTGCCATTTAAAACTAAGGACAGATTATAAGCTAATATTGATATGATGATTAACTATGAACTATTAAGATTTGCCTTGAAATGTGACATTCTGGGAAGAAAAAAAAGAGAGAGAGAAAGATAATTTAAAAAGAGTAGCAGTGTATGTCTGTGCTCCCTAAAAGTTGCTATTTCATTTTATTTCTTTTTTTATCATATGCTATGTGCTAGTTGTGTTGACATGGAAAAAGGATTCATTGTTTTTATGATTAAGCTAGCATTTGACTCCGCCTGTCGTGTCTGTATCTTTTCCTTTAATCAGAGGTACACAGGTTGAGTATAAAAAACTTTTAAGTCTGCTCAGATAGGACAATTTAAATGCACTGTACAATTTTCCCAGTTTACAGGTCTATACTTTTAAGGGAAAAATTGCAAGATTAATGAAAATTTTTGTTTAAAAAAAAATTGAGCATGATCTCATGATGAGCATATAAAAAACTCTGCCAGCTTGCCGTTTTACTTGACTTAATGACTGGGACGCAACATTACGGCGCTGTGAATGGGAACAGGTTATATTAAAAATAACGAATGGTTGCTCTTGCTCCTACAGTGCAAGGATGTGTTTTCTTCTTTTTTTGTACAAAACTTTTTAAAATATAAATGTTATGATTTTTTTAAAAACAACAACAACAAACACTTCATTATGTTTAGGGGAGAAAAAATGTATTTTAGGGTTCATTGTCTTGGTGGTGTACAAGACCAGTTCTTCATTGAAAACCAGTAGTTGAAAATCCTATGCCTTGGTTATACCACAACTCTTCAGGTTGTAAAATAAATGCATTGGGAAAAGGTTTAAGAATATATAGTACTTAAATATAGGAAAATGCACACTCCTGTTGGTTCCTATGCTAAGAAGAAGAAAAAACAAACAAAAAAGAAGAAAAACACATTTATGGTCTCTTTTTTCTGTAATTTCTAGAATGGTATTTGAATTTAATGTTCACCTAGAGTAGGCACTATAGTATTTATAATGAAGCTTGTATTTTTAACTGTTGCTTGTTTCTCTTTTAAAAAAAAGGTATCAAGGTACCTTTTTTGGTAGTGGAAAAACACACAGACACACACACACATACACAGACAGACAGACAGACAGACAGACACACAAACAGGCTGCCACAGTATATTTTTTTAATTTGGCAGGATAATATAGTGCAAAATATTTGTATGTTTCAAAAAAAATTGACAAGAGAAGTGTGACATTGTACAGATAAGAGGCCATATAATGGCTGTTTTTTTGAGGGGGGCGGGTGAACAAAAAATCTGTTTGAATGTCGCACTAAATGAGCGTCGCAGATGGTTGTACATATCAAAGTTCTTTTGGGGGTTTCTTTGTTTTCTGCTGCCATATTGTATGCAGTAATGCAAGGTGATGATGTTGGTTTGTTCTGTAGTGTGCTCTTTGGTCCCTTTTCTTCTTCTCTTACCCCTTTACATTCCAGCATCTTAAACATCATATGCAGTAAAAGAAAAAAAAATGTAAAAAAAAAAAAATAGAATGAAAGGAGAAAAAAAGTTTTGCAGGTTTTTTTTCCATTGCCAAAAAGAAAAAAAATTAAAATGGTGCTTTATATATTTAGATCGGAAAGGATTTCATATGCAAAGCATATTAAAAAGAGAGAGCCCCGCTGGTGTCGATACCTTTTTTGTATATGGCAATGCAAAATATTTTGTTATTATCGGCCTTTTCTATTCCTGTAATGAAAGCTGTTTGTCGTAACTTGAAATTTTATCTTTTACTATGGAAGTCACTATTTATTATTGCTTACACGCTCTGTTCAGAACAGAGGCGTCGGATTTGATCTTTGTTTTTGTTTTTTTTAATTTTTTTAATTATTTGGATGACCAAAGGTCATTGGCAACCTGGCTCTTTATTGTATTTTTTTTTCTAGTCTTTGTTAAGTTCTATTGGGAAAACCACTGTCTGTGTTTTTTTGGGGTCTTTTTTTTTTTTTTTTTTTTTAAATTGGGCAGTTGTCTGCATTACCCTGTTCATTCACCCATTTTGTCCCTTAATTGAAAATAAAAATAAAAATAAAAAAATATTGCTTAAAGTACATACCGTAAGCTTTGCGTGTCCTCATTTGACACACCCTGTAAATTTCCCTCAGCTACAGAAGCAGCTTTTAAGAGAAGGCCAGTGGGTTTTCTTCAGGGGGGGGGCATTTTGATGTACGTCTTAGTAGCCTAAAGGGCCAGATAGTTTCCTATTTATATCACAATAAAATGCTTGGCCCCCGGGGGGAAAAAGTGTCTTTGGTCTCATATTGAGAACAAAGATATTTTTTTTCTGACTGAGGGAATCTTTATTTTCCATCTGGATGTATCTCCCCCCCATCCTCCTGCTGCATCTCCCCCTCCCTTTTTTTCTGAAGAATGCATTTAGCTAAAGACTAAAAGGTGAACTGATTGGCGACCACATCAAAGTCATTCATCTTTGTTTGTGAAAAGGACTCACCCAAGCCCTCTCCCTCCCCCCTTCCTGTTTTGCACCATTGCGTACAATCACAAACAAGCTCAGATGTGAAACAATATGCAACTCCCTCCCTGTGTGGCAACACCCCACCCCGCCCCCCCTTGCCAACCTTAAAATAAACTAAAACCCAGTGTGATAGGTGAATTGGAAATCTCTGATCTCTGCTATGCCACGTGGTGTTCTGGCAAAAGCAGAAAATGCTCGCGGGTGCGCATGCACGCACATTGAAGCACACTCTGGTGTGTGCGTTGCGCATCCCCAGGATCAGGTCCAGCTTGGCCCAACCACATGGGGAACCTCTTTAACACAGTTTGTCCGGCTGGAAACAAAGCTGGGACGGGAGCTGCTCTTTTTTATATATTCTGTACAATTGATAGGTTTTATCAAAACTTTGTGTATACATTGTCTTTAAATATCTGGACTCTGGTTCTGATTACATATATATAAAATATATATACATATATATATATTTTTCCTCCTGAGAGGTCTGTATATGTTGTCAAGTTTTACGAATACTGCATGTTGCAGCATCTCTTTGCTTATTAAAAACACATACCTCTGTGATACTGTCTCTTGCTCTTCCTAGTGTAACAAAATTGCGTATTTCTCACTTAACTTTTTTTAATTTGTAAGAATTGTTACCTTCTTGTTAATTCAGTGGCATTTTTGTTGCCTAATTTTGACCAGTGCTTTCTTAAGAGACATCAGTTGTTTTAAGTAACTAAGGATGCGATCCTATGCAGGTCTAGACAGAAAAAAAATCCGACAGCTCTCAGCGTTCCCCAGACAACCATGCTGACTGGGGAATGCTGGGAGTTGTAGGACTTTTCTGTCTAAACATGCGCCCTAAGGAGCTCTTGCATGGGTTGCCTTAACATATGCACCTGTGTACAAGGAACCCTTAAGATCCAAACCATAACACAGCTCAATGATAAATTGACTGAGCACTTCTGTGCTGCCAAGCTGTATGAACAGCACTGTATGAACGGCATGACTTCCAAAACCGGGTCAGCAGATCGTTGTCCACCTCACACTACCCCAGGTTCTTGAGGTTGAGAGAGGAGCTTGAAGTTGTTCTTTCCGCTTCTTGTTGCTTCAGAGAGCACCATAGAGGTCCCTTTAAAGCAGTCTTCTCCAACCTTGGGTCCCCAGATGTTGTTGGCCTACAACTCCCAGCATGCCCCAGCCAGCAGAGCTGGCTGGGGCATGCTGGGAGTTGTAGGCCAACAACATCTGGGGACCCAAGGTTGGAGAAGACTGCTTTAAAGCCAGAGAAAGGGGAATTGGGTTACTGACCAGTCTGTGAAGACATTGGTTTGACATATAGGACAGTTGCATGAGCACAAATAAACACGACATATTGCACTAGAACTACTCACCGGAAAGCGCTGTCTCTGTAGATGTGAAACTCTCTAACTTGTGACACATGAGCTTGGATCCAAAACCTCATAGACTTTGGATGTGCACACAGAACTTGCATTGTGCCAGGAGCGTTTTACTGTTGGGAGAGCTCTATAGGTGTTTCCGTTGTTAGCGGGGAGCTCCCCCTGCCGTGGAAGAGAATGAGGGAGCCCATGCTTGTGCAGAGCTCTGGGTGGAACCCAGTGACGTCGTTCCACTGGTGCAACTGGTTCTGTCAGCAGAAACAGGAAGGGGGGGGTGACTTATTTATAGCATTTTTATCCCACCCTTTAGCCAAAAAGGCTCCCAAGGCGGCTTGCAAAGAGATTTCTTAAGACGGTCCCTGCCCGCAGGCTTACAGTCTAAAAACATGACACAAAAGGAAAGGGGACTGGGAGGGAAGGAGGAAAAAAGCCAATTCAAGCTCTAGCTTCTTAGATTCCCCCTCCTCCCCTGCACACCCTCAAAAACTGCTCCAGAGCCTTGAAGGAGCCCTCCAAAGCCAATTTTGGGGCGGGGGGCACTGGGGTCAGCAAGGAGTAGGAGTGGAGGAGAAAGTCCTGTCGCCTTTTATGCAATGTCGGAGTCTTCCCTCTGTATGTACACCAATAATAATAATACCCAGTATTTCTTAGTTCACATGTCATTTTACATTATCCCAGTAATCCTTTCACCAGGCGGGCTAGTAGTGTTATTAACACCTGACTGTAGACTGGAGAACTGAGGTGCTAGAGGTTTTCCTTAAGCCCATTTACCAAATTTGTGGCTGCATGGGATTTGAAAGGAGGACTTCCCTGATCATCGTTTCAGCCATCGTCCTGCACTTGCATCAGAGTCCCATGTGTACACAGGAACCATTGTACTAGGATAGTCATGTGCAATTTGCATTGCATGAGAACTACAAATGGTCACCTTTGCTAGCATGAGTCCCAAGAGACTGGATTGATATTGTGTTGTTATGCCATCCTGAAAGATGTGGTGTTGGTTCATGCCTCGACGCTGCTTCCTCCATACTCTTTCCCTATAAGTCTGGGCCAAGTGCTGTGCACAGTTTTGGCTCACAGAAGGAGTACCGTAGATGCATACATATGTAGATGACCATCACCTGCACTGCGCTGTTCATATGAACCTGGCCTTCTACTGATTTGGACCATGAGTCCATCAAGACTTGGCCGCCTTTAACCTGGTGCCCTCCAGATGTGGCTGGGAATTATGGGAGCTGCAGTCCAACACATCTGGAAGACACCAGGTTGCGGAAGGCTGGTCTAGACCATTATTGTCTACTTTGGCAGGCAGTGTCTCTCTACAGACGGAGGCTCTTCCCAGCCTGGCTACAGGACACACTGTACCTGGAGATGCCTGGATTGCAGCTTAAACCTTGTACATACAAAGCCAATGCGCTGGCACTGACTTGTGTGCAACGCCCACATGAATGCAATTTATAGCAGGATCATCGATGGACGGTGGTTGGCCTTTTCTGATCAAACTTTTCCATATGTAGAAACCCAAGGGAGCCATCCCTTAAGAGCAAAGTGTCCCATCAGACATCTCTCTGGACATACCTACGATGCTGCACATTTCTGTTGGTTTATACTTGTCTAACTGGCCTGGATAGGTTGTAGGGTGGTGAGGATGCTGAGATCCCTCACACAGATCTCCCATTTCCTGGAGAGAGGCAATGGCTGCTGAACCACATGCTACCACCCCTTTCTCTCTCAAACCACCCCTTTAATACCCAGTAACATAGCGATCCCATCTTTATGATGGTGTTCTTGAACTTCCCTTCTGAATTCTCTTTGGGTTTCTTCCACTGTAACTTCTTTTTCCTCCCCCCAAAAAGAGAGAGAAGATGCCCAGGAAGAATATGGCATGAGAATGTCAAGTCCATGTGCAATGATTCACACAGGCAGTGTTCATGGTTCAATACAAAATCAATATTCCATTCCCATGCAAAGTGGTTTTCCTTTATCATGCATTCACCCCTCTGTGGAAGAAAAACACTGGATCCAAATTGAGCCTTTGTGGGACTTGCCCCTCTGCCATTTGTCCTCACACAACCTACTGCACTGGCTACTTCCTACCCTATGTGGCGACTCAGGATTCCAGTGGGTAGCATCCAATGGTGCCTGCATGCTAGTGGGACCCGCCACTGGTGCAACAGGAAGCTAGCGCTTCCTGAAGCAACCGGAAGCGAGCTAAAACGCTCATTAACAGAGCAGAACAGGTCAGTGTGAAGCACATGGAAGGGATATCTGCTGAGCCGGTCTGTTCCAGAAATGAGCATTTCAGCTTGTTTCTGAGGTTACTCAAGAACAGTGTTCTCCAACCTTGGGTCCCCAGATGTTTTTGGCCTACAACTCCCAGCATGCCCCATGCTGGGAGTTGTAGGCCAAAAACATCTAGGGACCCAAGGTTGGAGAACACTGCAATAGAAAGTGCTATTTATTTCCTTTCTTCCATTGTGGAACTCGAGGTGGCTACATGCGGTTCCCAGGTGGTCTCCCCTCCAAGCACTGACCAGACCCAGATGTGCTTCAGCAGGGTGGCTGCCTCACGTGCCTTCGGACCATTCCCTGGCCTTCCTGTTGCTCAGCAGTGGGTCCCGCTGCTGCAACATAGTCGGCAAATGCGCACGGGCAACATTGGATACTGGCCGCTGTCTTCCAATCTGTTACTTCTTAGTTCTCTGCTGTCCACTCTGCTTTTTCCTCTCCCTGACTTCCATATAATTTCCTGTCTTCTTCAGATCCCCCGTCTTCTTCTCCATTGTTCTTTTGCAGTCTACAGTTTTGGTTGTGTTATGGTTATGTTCCAATTTCTATATTCTTTCTCAAGCTTTTATGGAAGAGGACCAAGACTATCCAAGTTTTTGCTATCTTCCTCATCACCCCCCCCCCCAAGTCTCACAACTTTCTCGTTGGATTAGAGCAGGGCTCTCCAATCTTTTGTCCCCAGATGTTGCTGGACTACAGCTCCCAGAATCCCTTGCCATTAGCCATGCTGGCTGGGTATGCTGGGAGCTGTAGGCCAGCAACATCTGGGGACCCAAGGTTGGAGAGCCCTGGGTTAAGAGCCTGTTGATTGGGTAACTACAACTCATCTTTGACTTGGATTCATTGGACAGACCTGGGCAGGTTATTGGATCTTCGTCTCTAAAATGTAAATCTCACAGAGTAGTTGTGAAGGTGAAGGAGAGAGAGTTTGGTTGTTATCAACAAGCACCGCCAGTTGCCTGCACAGTCCCTTCTGTAGTTGCTGGCAGTTCTCGCTTGCAATATCTTAAAAAGATTCCAGGTAGGAAAATGGCACTGGCTGTAGTTGTGCACTTTCCTGTGCAATCTCTTTTTTTCAGACGTGACAAGCAAACATTGCCAGCTTGAGTGCACAAGAATCGTCACAGATGATGTTTGTAATGTCCCAAAAACAACATAGGAGTACTGTGTAGCTTTTTGTGCAGTTAGAAATGCCATATACGGTATGGGGTTAATAACAGAAATGGTAATATCCAACAGTGCCCCAGTGGTAGCACTAATGAAGTTGAGCTTATGTAAACCGATGTGCATGCAATGTAATTAGTGCCTGCTAGCGCAGCAGAAAATAGCAGAAATTTGCCACCAAAATTTGGTGGTATAGTAGCAATAAATTGCCCCCTTTTTGCTGCCGTGCTGCTGAATTTCAAGTAAGCACTAGTTATATTGTGCAACTGTTGGTTTATGTTAGTGTAACGTCATTAGTGTGACCACTGTTGGATACTGCACATGGGTTCTTGCTCTCCTCCCTGTTTTATTGTTCACTCCTCTCTTTCCTTTGGCTCCTTTGCACTAAAGCATGTTCAAAGCTACCATAAACCAAAACAATAATAAAACTTGGATGGGAGACCTCTAGTTTCCTCTAGTTTTCTGCATTGAACAGGGGGTTGGACTCGATAGCCTTGTCCTTCCAACTCTATCTATGAAATCTATGAACACGGACCTACTTATTCCTGCTAATGCCACATTTCCATCCCATTTCAAACTTCTCAAGTGAGAGCTGCTCTAGATGTTAATTGGCTCTCCCAATCCCAGGCCATTTTGTTTGAGTTTAGAACAAATCAGCCGGTGAATCAGGGCCAATATCTTCCTACATTGTCAGTTTTCCCTCCACAGCAAACACCACTGATGTGAATGAATTGAGGGCCAGGGATACTCACGACGTGACCATCCAGATTTGCGTGGAGTGTCATGCTAAACAACGCAGGGGGAGTTTACCATGGGAATGCCAATCCCCATGGCAAGAGCATTGTCTAGACTGGCTCTAAGTGATGTATTTGTTGTCCATTAACTCTTCTTGACCCCACCAAGTTTTCAGAGAGGCTTTTCTCGATGCATCTCACAGGCCTCTTTGCACTTGCCTGGCCTGCCATTAATCAAGCACAATGACTTCTTCTATCCCCAACTTTCTTTCCTTATTGAATGTCTGTGACACTGTCCTTCCCTGGTTGTCCTAGATCTCCAGCCTCTCATCCGTGGTTCTTGTCTTTAAAATAGCGTCTACATCTGTCTTTTCTACTTCCTAAGAAAACCACATTTCTAAGGTAATCACTCTTGATTTCCCACCACAACCTCTTGTCTTCTCACAGTGAAGCAACTCACTGGATAACCCTCTTCACACTTCTGGCTTCAGCTTAGCATCTTTATGAGGGCAACACACAAATTTGCCTTCCTGCCCCAGGCCTGCTTCCTCATTTCAATTCTCAGAGCAATCTCACTCATATTTTCCCCGATACCTTGCCTCTGTCTCAAACCGTGAAAACAATGCTTCAGTCTGTCTTTTCTCCTAGGTCTGCAACCTTAGGATCTTCTTCAGTACCTCCCTTTCCTTTCCCGCCCTACTTCCAGGCCATTGTGTATGTCTTGCCATCTTGTTTTCTTCTTTGACGCTTCTAAATGTCACCCTTTCCTCTCTCTTCATTTCCTGTTGAATCCACTGGGCTTATCTAAATTCCTACATCGGTCTCCCTCACCATCATGTCTGTCCTCTACCATTGACACAAGAGTTCACCCCGGTGTATGAACAAAGCAAGGAACTGAGTTACAGCTCCATCCACATCTGAAAGCAGCACGGGTGTAGAAGACACTTCAGTCCTAGATGAACCCCCCTTTCTTGGGCTCTCCGTTCAGTGTGTTTTTACACGTTGGTGTCTTTATGGCTATTGTTGAGGCCATGGCTACAGGGGATTTTGCAGGGCCTGGGCATGCTGCTGAGTCATCATCACATGATCCTGAAAAGCCCCATGGTAATGGGGCTTGCTCCCTGTGCTGATCGATCATAGCCCACGCTGCAATGAAACGCAACAACCATACATCTCATATTGGACTGTTGTTCAAAACCTCCGTTTGATGTGGGAGGGGAGAAAGATAGGGAGTAGCAGAATGCCAGGGCGTAGACAGGGACTCCCCACCAGAAATGGGAAGTCATTGTATGCTAGCAAAAGACCTTTTTGAGGGCAGGTCTTTTGCTAGCATAGATGCCTCCAGGGTACTAGGGGTGTGTGTGGCATATATGCTAGAAGCATTTGTTTATGCAGAAAACCTACTAGGCAAGGAACTAGGCATAACGTCCACATTCTTTCAGGATTTCGAATGCCTGGAGAACCACTGGATTGGGCCACTAAACAAAAAACACCCTCTGATCAGTTGACCAACCTTCTACTTTAGTTTCGCAAATCAGCCTTAAGATGTTTCTAAATCACTTTTTTTTTTTTGTATACACCTCTTGCTTACACATTCCAATGTTTATTATTTATTTTGTGGCACACGGAGAGCCGGAAGGAGGGAGAAGGAGAGGAAAAAGAACTAATTGTGTTGTAATTTAAAAATGCTTGCCGGCCTGGTCACCTGGAGCCTATTCTTAACTCACCACAGGAGACTTAGGTGAGTGGCTGCTTGGAAGCTTCCTTTATCCTTTCTAATAGGCAAGGTTTCCCCCATGTATAGCTAAGCTGGGGAAATGTACAAATTCCACTTTTAAACTGTGTCAAACCTTTATGGCTGGGAAGAAAAATAAGATTATTCTAAAACTGTTATACAGAAGCAACAGCTATACACGGCCCAGCATGTGTAGCCCACTGGAGAATGGGTTGGGCTTTATTGTGATAGGTCTGGGTTCAAATTCCAGTTCAATGTTGTTGTTGTTGTTGTTGTTATTATTATTATTTTCAATGTTCGGGGTGGATGGGGTTGGCTGTATTAAAAATTGCTCACAGTGTTTCGGGGACTTTTAAACGGTAATCATTTTGGATTTTCTCCAGTATAAATGACGGTGGTGATGTTCCACATCTTGACACAAGGAAGGAGCTGATGACAACAATGCACATGTTTAATAGGTTGAGACTTGTTGATGAAACTATTTGAACCTGAAACTTTTCCTTTGCAGCATGGGGACAACTCACACACTTACCAGCCATCTTTTTGGTGTGGGGCTGAAGTGGGTGCCCATTCTCCTCCACCACACACCTAAGGTAATGTGTGAGTTGAATCCTCCATGCAGAAGCCTTGTTATGCATTTTGTATGATCTCTCTCTCCCCACCCCATTTTATGAGGGAGTTGTATCACTTGATCTGAGTCTCTGCCTTTATCGGCCTCTACACCCATCCGGCCCTCTGGAGTTCCCGAGATGGCCATGCCCCCTTCCCCAGACCCCCTATATCCTTTCTCCCAAACACCAACCATTTGGTGGTTCCCTGGCTTCCCCGTTCTACAAGATAGAAATGCCTCTCCTAAGCCTTAGTTATGGGCAGTAACTGGTATTTTCGGGAGTCTGGCCTCACTCCCTTTGCCTTCGGCCCTGCCCACTTTTGGAATGTGGCCCCGGAGAGCTTCTCTGAAATTGAATTCGGCCCTCGGGCTCAAAGAGATTCCCCACCCCTGTTCTACATGGAACGACGTCCTCAGACTTCACCTTATGAGCACGGAGGGGGGGGGCATGTGTGTGTTGCACCACTTCACAAAGAGAACAGTAATCTGAGTATGGGATCTAGTTTATATTCTCATGACTGAAACCAAGATGGTGGCACCGGACAAACTCCCATCTGTATTGTATTGTGCTTCTGGCAGTGAAGCCTCCAGTACCGATTGGCTGAGCTATTATTTTTCGTCCATTGGCATTAAACATTCATAAAGAGCTGTATGTCATTCTGTTGTGCTGGTTTTGATGAACGTCGTCTACAGTTGAGATTTCAAATTTCATTTTTCTGTAAAAACTGTTCATCTAGCTATGAAACAATTGCAGCCATTATTTAAGTTTCCATTACATTGCACATGTATAGAACATGATATATAAATATGTCAAGCCATATGTGTCTGTCTTCATCTCTATGGATAAATCAATGTATGAATGTACAAAATATGCATTTAAATGTCTGGAAATGTCATGCTTCATAATAAGTGAATGGGCACCTTTTGTTTTTCCAATTGGGAGAACATACAGACAGATCCTAGAGATCCTCGAAATTCAATTAAACGAATCCAACTTCCCTCACTTACAGTTTTAGATATGATTAACAATAATGTCTACCACATTTTCACAGGGCCACATAACCATTAGTCATGATCACCCTATGCTGTTGCTGTTTTTGTTCCTATTGTATGGTAGAGTTGAGGTTGAGAGAGTGTCTGGGTTCACACAACACAATAAGCCATGGTGGCTTCTAAACCGTGTTTGTTTAAGCGTGGCTTGTCGTGTTGTCTGAATCCGGCCAGAGTGGCTTGTGTGTGGTTAACAAACCATGCTGCTGGCAAGCCACTCTGAAACAAACATGGCTTAGAAGCCACCGTGGCTTATTTGTGTTGTGCAAACCCAGTCAGTATAATTTGTTAAAGGCCCGCCCCTCTGCAAATCTGTTATGTATTGGAATTAGAATCCAGGTCCAGTCCCCATGGGTTTCCCACTTAGCTCCCAGTATACTGTCTAAACACTCACCTTGGCCATTTTCTCCTACATGAACCTTCCTTCTCCACCACCACCACCACCCAGTAACAATAGCAACAGAGATCTTGGCAAAGGTTTTCCCCACGAGCAAAGGTTTCCTTAAATGTAGAGAAACAAGGGTCCTTCCCTCACCCAGTACCCAGTGTAGCAAGTCACTTCCATTTAGGGTGGCCACTTACCTGTCATCCAAAAATGGAAATGCATCAACCCCCCCACCCCCTCAAAAAAGATGCAGATTTGCATAAAATTTGCAGATACTAATTTATCTGCACAGACGCACACGTAGAAATAATTTACTATAGTTTAAATAGAAATGCAATACATCTCGCCCTAGTGGGGAAGACTCTGACCAGGTCACCCGCGTCATGTGCCTCCTCCATCTGCTGTCCAGGTGCTCAGTGTTGATGGGCAACTCCAAGACCCCTGGTTGCTCTCCCTTCTTGGGGTTCTTTCTCTTGAAACCAGACTCAGACTGGACATCCCTTCAAATAAAGCACTGTCCTCCATAAAAATAGGAGACATGGCCACCGTCCCTATTTCTCATGTCTTTTGGCTTACATGGAGCGGGGGTGGAGGGGATAGGTAGCTGAGAGGCATATAGGGAGAACTTGGCCAGAGCCGCTCTCTTGCAATTTACATGGAAGGTGGGTGGGTGGGATTGAAGATCCCTTTGACTATTTGACTGGGGCTCAGTGTTGCTGCCCCTTCAGACTTTACTCAAGTCCAGAGAACTTCATTTGGGAGACGGGGAGAGACAGAACCCACCTCCCAATGTGGGAAGGAATTACTGGTTGTTTTGGGTTTGTCCTATTTTGTTTCCCCAAGCTGTCCACACCCTGTGGACTGGGAGGCCTTTGGAGTGGGGTGGGGTTGTAAGCTGCTCTGAGCCCATGGGATAGATATAGATATCCCCATGTTTTGGTTTTTTTTTTTTAAAAGGGCAAACCAAGGCTCCACTGGACCGTTATCAACAGTTGATGCACATTGTGCTGT
The DNA here is from genome assembly GCA_021292165.1 of Shinisaurus crocodilurus. NCBI lineage: Eukaryota > Metazoa > Chordata > Lepidosauria > Squamata > Shinisauridae > Shinisaurus > Shinisaurus crocodilurus. Next base: position 1,462,958 of record JAHFWL010000645.1, read on the forward strand.
GCTTGTACCCTTCATAATACGGGGGCGTGGCGTGTGTGGAATAGCAGGACATGGTAAGCTAAAAATATGGTTACTGTAGAAGCCGTATCATTTTTTGAAAGTTTGTGAGGTGGTATGGGTGACCTTGAACAGTATGGATGGCTATGGCCATGTTTTGGGAGCTGAGGCAATAGGAGAGATTCATGGGAAGAAGACGTCTAGAGCAGGGGTAGATAATTTGGTGTTCTCCAGATGTCTTGGACTACAGCTCCCATAATCCCTGACCATTGGGCATGCTGTCTGGGTGGGGCTGATGAGAGTTGTGGTCTCAAACACATAGATGGCACCCTTGTTCTAGCAGTTTCCAGCACTTTCCTTTTAAAGCAGCCCATGGTCGGATTTTGGCATTATACCGTAACTTTCTGTCCCACACATGGCCTTTATGAAAGTAAGAACCCTTTAGGGCGCAATCCTATTGATGTTTAGACAGAAAAAAGGCCTACAGCTCCCAGCATGCCCCAGCCAGCATAACTGGCTGGGGCATGCTGGGAGTTTTAGGCCTTTTTCCCTTTAAGGACTTATTTAGGCCTTTTTTCCTTTAATAAGTCCTTTAAGGACTTATTTAGGCTACCGTTTGGATAACTGGAAGAGGAGAGGGGTAGCTGAAAAGAAATGAGTGAGATGCAAGTGGAATAATAACATAACTTTTTAGGTGACAATGCATCATGGCCTTCAACACCGAAGCAAAAATAGTCATGCACAATGAAACAATTTTTTCGATAAATTTAATTGTGTTATAAAAGTGTGAACCGGTGAGGCCCATTTGCCATTGGTTAGATTTCAGAAATGGATTCCGGCAACGGCCATCATGCATTGTCAAGCTGTGCCAGTATTCCATACATGTCTGACCGACAGTCTTGGGAGAAACGTTTTGATACTTATTTCTGGTGAGAAGAAAAAAAGATCTCTAAATCAGTGAGCAATATGGTGCAAGGGGGTGAGACAGGTGATAATAACATTGTCACTGTGAACATTTTCAAAGCCAGTGAACCTCAGGAGGGCAAGCCAATGAAACTCTTCTGTCTTCAGCCTTCTGCAGCTTTCGAGTGGATGAAGACCCTGGAAAAAATAGGAAGAAAAATAATATGAATCCTTCACATAGGAAATTAGCATGTCAGAGAAAGCATTCTAGCCTAACTTCCCTGACATGCTAGTTTTCTATGTTCAAAGAGCTGCCATTATTATTGTTGTTGTTGTTGTTATTGTTATTATATTATTATTATTAATTTCCCCTTTTTGGTATGGAAGAGGATTCCATTGTGAGCCCTCTGTGAGAACTATTCCACAGAAATTTCATATTACAAATTGTTCTTTGTCAGGCATTCTGGAGGTTTGAAATATTTGATCAGGGCCGCTTCCTTACAAACCGATGACACTAGAGCACTGCTCTGACTTCTCAGTATGAAAATGTGTTAAAGGGGAAATGACTGTGATTAAGCACCTGTTCGTGCTGGGTTTTGTAAAGGGCGTGGGGATGTACCTATGCAGCACACCTAGTCTCCTATGTGTCTCCCCTACAGTTCATCATTTCTTCCAGCGATACCTGTGGAAAATATCCTTCATCCCCATCACATAGCCAACTGCTGCTCTCAAACATATGCTGATCTCAGTGCAGATGAGTTTGTTGGTCTTTGTGGACAAAACTATCCCATCACGTCAGTGTCAATGGATATAAGACCCGTCCGCAAGAAAGAGACGATGGACTGATTCTCCAAACCTGACTCCCAAGCTGCTGCTCCTGCCAACATCAGCAGAGTTTGAGCGGCACAAGGATATGCGCCTAAATGCCATGCCGCAGGAGCGTCTCGTGTGATTGGATGTTAGCGTCGCCTCTCAACAAAGACCTCGCATGGACTTGATGATGTTGTTTATTTTCATGCATCTGCTCTGTGTTCGGTTAGCCTCAAAGGCCCCGTTCCAGCCAGGGAGATCCACATGTGGAACACGCGCTTCTATGTGCAAATCGCTGATGCAGATGTAGATCCAGAAACGCATGTGCGTCCGCATCGCAATATTCGTATCCAGCCCGTTCACCTGGCTGGATATATCTTGTTGCGTGAACGGGGCAATGTGCATTCCCATCTGCAGCCACCAGTAGCCGTATGTGACTAGTTGCATGGGCTGGATTGGGGCTGCCGTGTTTTTCTGCCTAGAGAATATGGGAGTTTGTTATCTTGGATGTTGCAAATACTCCACTAGAGTGCCCCCCCACCCACCCAGTGTGTTGCATCCTCTTAATTGTAAACAGGAATGCTTTTGACTTTCGGTCCATATTACACCTTTCTTTTTTCCCTTCTGTCCCCATTCCTTTCTTCTCGTAGGTTGGCGTAGCGCCCAGGGGACGCCTGATGTGTGGCAAATTCCGGATGGAAGCTCAAGGACGCTTAAATTCTGAGAGAATGTGAAAAACGCAGTGGGGATGTGCATCACGGATGTGACCTCTGAGTGGGGTTGGCTGTCCGGCTTAGTTTTGTGATGCTGGCTGGCTGAACAGCTCCGGGAGTCGCCACGCAAAGGGGCAGGCTCCTACAGACCCACCCCATCCACTCCCTGCCCGAAGGACTCTTTATTTATATATTTTTAACAGAGTATTAAAACCACATCATTGGGAAAAAAAAAAAATCTCCGCCAAGGGCTTTCCATAATCAATATGTTTTCTCTCTCTTTTATTTGACAATCTTGTACGCCATTTTGTTTCCGGAATGGCACTGGGAAAGCCACCTGAAAACATGTGGATAGAATGACTTAGTACACAAGTCCACGGGAGTTGCTAGGCCAAAATCGGCCTACCCACACCTACCTATGCCGATCAGTTGTGGCGGGCACATCGAAAGCCTGACGGGCCAAACAAAAAGGCAACTTTTTACAATTTTTGGCAAGGCCCTTGTGAATTGCGCAAGACCTTGGAGATCCTCCATCAGTCAGAGAAGAGAATTGGGTTCATGGACCGATGGGCTGGCTTGGTGCAAGGCAACCTCCCCCAACCTGGTGCCTTCCAGATGTGTTGGGCTGCAACTCTCATAATTTCCAGTCAGCATGGCCAGTGGACATGCTGACTGGGAATTATGGGAGTTGCAGTTAGGGATTGGCTGAGGCTGGGAAGTCTGGCTTGTTTGAGCTCAACAGACTCCCTGCCTGCTTCTGCTCCAATGATTGCAAGTGGGCCGAGTTGTCGTCCCCCCCCCCCCCGTCTCTTAAGACAGGCCATGCTTTGTGCAATTTTTTTAAAAGAAATGCTAAGGAAATGTATGCAAATCATGTAATTTGTGCAAATTGAGCAAATCAAGTTATTTTGTGTGTTTTGTGCAAATGGGCGCCCGGAAAGCACATGGATCAAGCGTGCTGTGCATAAAATCAGTCGATTTGCGCACATCGCACGATGAAAATCCGTTGGATTTTCACACACACCCCCATCGGATTCCTCACACATCCTTAGTTGCAGTCCAACACATCTGGAGGGCACCAGGTTGGGGAAGGCTGGTAGAAGGTAATTCCTTTAACTTCCCTTGACAGGGCTCAAGAGAGGGAGGACGGGATCTCTTCTTCACCTAAGTGAGGCCAATATTAACGTTGGGACGTGTCCCACGACAGCTTCCAGTGCACTCAATTTGCCCACCCCCCCTTTTTGGGGGGCTTAACGAAGAGCACAGCAGGAAGGGAGGCAAAATTAGGCAGGCAACTTCCGTGACGGCACCTGGCGTGGAGCAGCCCGTGCCATGCAAGGAGGCAGGCGTGTGCAAGCTGATCGGTACATGCAGAGCAACGGCGCTCATTGATGTCACACACTGCTTCACATTTTGCACATACTAGTAGTTTAAGAGTCAGGGAAAGCGGCAGCTGCCATGCATGGTAGGAGCAGTTGTGAGTACCAGCCTTGGTACCTTGAAGACACAGGTAGTTTTCCCTTCCTGGCTGAGACATCTGCTACTGGTTGTTTGCATGTTATTAATCAAGTGCCTATTATTTGACCACGACCAAGTCTTGTCAAATATTTCATGAGGTCCAGAATGCCCTTGTTTATAAGTGGCAAGCTACCCTTTTCTGGCAGCACGTCCATCTGATCGAGATGGCACTATCTGCCTTGTAAGTCTCTCCGGAGAGGTTCTCTCCTCCCATTTAAGCTGCGTGGGCTAGTTTCTGGAGGCATCCCTGATCAGGAAGCCAGGGTGCTGAACCTCTTTCAGCCTGAGGGCCAAATTCCATTTCAGAGAAGCTCTTGGGGGCCGCTTTCCAGTAGTGGGTAGGGCCGAGTGCAAAGCATATTTTAGCCTAAAGCCCTTATTGACACCAACTAAGCCTTGGGAGAGGCATTTCAACCTTTTAGAATAGGGGGGACACTGCACAAAAGCCGAGAAACCACCAAACCATTGGTGGTCTAAAGAAAGGGGTTGGGGTTAGGGGAAGGAGGTGGAACCCCAGATTGGCCAGATTGGGTCCCCAGGGCTGAGGCTCTGCACCCCTGGCTTAAGAGGAAGAAGAAGGATGACGACGCAGCCATCGCCATGAGCACCTGGGAGTCCAGACTGCTATTGCTGTCTGGGGCCAGCTCCCCCATGGTGAAAGGCATGTTGCTTTCTGCAGGAGTTTCAGGATTGGGGTCGCCTAGAAGATATTAATTGTTGAATGTCTAAAATTGCTAGGAACTGTACCAAAAAAATAAATAAAAATGGAACAGGCCCTGCCCTCATAGAATCCTAGATTCTAGTCCAACACCCTGCGCACTGCAGGAAATCCAGTTCCAGAATGTCCCCAACAGATGGCTGGAAGACCTCCAGGGAAGGAGAGGTCCACCTCGGCCCCCAGCTGATCGCTTCCATGGTTGAACTGCTCTTCCTGTCTAGATATTTCTCCAACCAAAATCTACCCTCCTGAAACATATGCCCATTAGGTCTAGTCCTACCCTCTGAGCCAGCGGAGAACAAGCCTTGACCCTCTTCTATGTGACAGTCCAAAGTCTTACAGTCTCAAGGATTTGGAATTGGGAATATAGGAAGCTGTCTTCTTCTGACCGAGGCTAGTGGCCCATCTAACCCAGTGCTGGCTCCACCAGGGGTGTTGAGCCTCTTTCAGTCTGAGGGCCAAATTCGGTGTTGGAGAAGCTCTGGGGGGCCACATTCCAGTGGTGGGTGAAAGTGGGCGTGGCTGAAGGCAAAAGGGGCTGGCCCAAAGACCAGCAAATTTTAGCTTAAAGCTCTTCCTGCTAGTAACTAAGCCTTAAGAGGCATTTGAACATTTTAGAATGCGGTGGGGGTGGGTGGGAAAACTGCACCAGTGGCAGGAAACCACCAAATGCTCTGTGATTGGAGGTAGGGGGTGTCGCTTTCTGGGGAACCTCGGAGAGCTGGATTGTCACCCCAGAGAGGAGTCTCTCCTAGCCCTACCTGGAGATGCCGGGGTTTACACCTGGTGTCTTCGGTACGCAAAGCACCACTGAACTAGACGCCCCAGCCAAATTGGCCCACTTCACTTCGCTGTAGTAAATGAGTGTCTTCTTAAACACTGGATTACCAGTTGACGACTGTCTGGGGGCTGCAAAGAATTTGTATGGGAGAGGTGCACACAGAGGGAAGGAGCATTGGGTCCCAAGGATTTCTCTTCTCAGGTCCCCATTCCACCTTCCTTTTTGATCCTTTCGGCAGTGAAGGGGCAATCCCCCGTTTAGGAGACTGGAATGGGGAGCTGGTCCAGTCCAGGCCACTGCTCTTTTTCTGCAAGAAAGGCCTCTATGGGCGGTTGAGCCTCTCTCCTACGCTGGCCTCCCCGCTCCCCGCTTGTTGCCCTGGGATGCCTGCGTTCAAACGCCCCACTGTGCAAATCACACTCGGCGATGTTAATGGGGGAAGGGAGCACTCGGGTGTCACCGAACCATTCTGACGGAAGACCACACAGCCCACGCTGCTTGGGGGATGAGCTCATCTCGGGAGCCGTCGGGGATTTGCAAGCATGCTCTGCAAAGCGCTCGCAAAACCTCAACGAACGCTCGCAGGACACGCCGGTTTCCCCACGGCCTTTGCAGGCTGCCTGTGGAAATGGATGCATGCGCCACGTCTCCACTGATTTCAGTAGGGAGAGTTAGGTGCAAGACAGGACGTTCTTCGCACATGACGGAGGTGTACGGAATTATGCATGGTGTGGAGGAAGTGGATAGGGAGACCTTTCTCCCCCTCTTTCTCATGCTACTACAGTGTTCTCCAACCTTGGGTCCCCAGATGTTTTTGGCCTACAACTCCCAGCATGCCCCAGCCAGCTACGCTGGCTGGGGCATGCTGGGAGTTGTAGGCCAAAAACATCTGGGGACCCAAGGTTGGAGAACACTGTACTGCTAGAACCCTAGTGGGGTCATCCCATGAAGCTGTTTGGTGGGAGATCCAGGACAGATAAAAGGAAGTCCTCCTTCCCACAGTGCAGAGTCAAACTATGGAATTTGCTACCACAAGATGTAGTGATGGCCACCAGCTTGAAAAGTAGAGTTGGAAGGGGCCTACCAGGCCATCGAGTCCAACCCCCTGCTCAATGCAGGAATCCAGGTCAAAGCATCCCCGACAGATGGCCGTCCAGCTTCACCTTGAACGCCTCCAGAGTTGTAGCATAACACATCTGGAAGGGCACCAGGGTTGGGGAAGGCTGCCCCATGCCATGGTCCCTATAGCTTATCTATAGTCATTTACCAGGGAGTAAATCCCATTGAACTCAATGGAGCTTATTTCTGATGCGTAGGATTGTGCTGTAATTGCATGCATAGCCTTGTATCTGTCTTGCCCCATAAGATCCCTGCTGCTCCAAAATGCTGGTGGGACGGGGGCAAAAATCAACGCAACTGCTGGAATTCCATGGGGGCGAGGGGGCCTTCAGCAACGCATTGATGTTTGTCCCTTCCAGCTTTTTTGTGGCATGTTTAACTCTGTCTACTCAGATAAATGGAGATGGCTGCAGAAAGTGAGTGCAATCAAGTAGTTATTAATCTGCCTCCACTGGACTCAAAATGGGGCACCAGTACTGGAGTGGGTGTGTGCGCTCCATCCAGAGCTGCAGTCAATCCACACACCTGTTGAATTTTATTTATTTAATTAATTGATTGATTGATTGATTAATTTATATACCGCCCAATAGCCAAAGCTCCCTGGGTGGCTAACAACAACAATCTATTAAAAAAAACCCAATAAAATACAGTACAGATACAATAAAGACAGCATAAAATTCAATACAGAATTTAAAAACAAATTAAAACCATTTGAACAAATTAAAACACGTTCAAGATGTTCAGTGAACTAGACCACTGCAGACATTAAGCACCACACCACCGCCCCATGTGCCATTAAAAGCCACTAAATGACGTTAAAATGCCTCGGCACAGAGGGCAGTCTTAACCTGGTACCGAAAGGATAACAGAGTTGGCGCCAGGTGGGCCTCAGTGGGGAGATTGTTCCAGAATCGGGCGCGGGGGGGGGTCACCACTGAGAAGGCCCTCTTCCTTGTTGCCTACCAAGCCTCCCTCGGAGGAAGGCCTCAGATGCTGAATAGCCTGACAGGGACGCTCAAGAGGCCTATCTGGTGCTTACAGTCCTCTGAGGCTGGCTGTGCACTGGATCCGTGTGTATCCCAGGAACCTAGGGAAGGCACCTTATACTGGGTCAGGCCCTTGGTCCATCTAGCCCAGTAGTGTCGACACCGGCTGGCAGCAGCGGCTCTCCAGGGTCTCGGGGCAGGATTCTTTCCTAGCCCTACCTGGAGAGGCCGGGGATCGAACCTGGGACCTCCCGCATGCAAAGCAGGTGCGCTGCCACTGCGCTATGGCTCTTCCGAAAATTCACCCTACGGATGGGACCTCTGGGCTGGGTTTATGGCTTGGGCTGATGGGTTTGTGCAGTCACGACTGGGATTGAGGGAGGTGCCTTCTATCCAGCGAACCCCTCGGCTCATGTTGCCTGGTAATGTATGTGCTGAGAGGTGGCGTCTCCCCAGAGTCCTTGGCCAGCCCTGCCGCCTACGACCACCTAAATGGAAATACCAAGGACTGACCTACGGACGATGTAGCTAGTATGCCTTTAAACGATCTATTTTTTAAAAATACTGTTCTCCTTTTCCAAATTAAACAACAAACCACCCTTGCATCCGCACCCAGATACTTTACAGCTGCAGACGGCGTGCGGGTGCCCATCGGAAGGACTGAAGTCATGGTGGCAATTCCATACTCTGAACTGTCACATTGGTATTTATTCTTCTCGCCGAAGTCTCGCGTGGGTTTCCCAACTGTCTTAATTTATCATTTGTGCGCAACTGAGTGATGCTGATTGTGATGTACTGCATTTCTGTTGCTTACGTATGTACCTTGGGAGGGAGGGGCAGAGGGTTGGGGCGGGCTGCCACGACACACTTTCCTTTGTGTTTGTTTGGAAGGAAAAAAAAAAAAGAAACGACGACAAAAAAAAAAAACCCGAGAAGTGTTTGTGTCGGACTGTGATTGCACGACGGTGCCTGCGGTGCTTCTCTTGAAACGAGGGAGAGCGGCTGATAAATTTATTATAGTCCTTCCCTGATTTTACAGTGTTCTGGGGGGGCGGGCGGGGGGGAACACTTAAGAGATGACTCAAAAAAATTAAAATAAAATAAAATTTGCCCATGGCTGTTCAGCAAGATGGTTTCTCATGTAGCAGGGGTGGGGAGCCGCTTTCAGTGAATTCCGCTTCAGATACGCTCTTGGGGGGCCATATTCCAGTGGTGGGGGAGACCCCAAAGCTAAAGGGGTGGGCCCAAAATACAAGCATATTTTAGCTGAAAGCTCTTCCTGCCAGTAACTAAGCCTTAGGAGAGGCATTTCAACCCTTTAGAATGGGGGGAAACCCTCGCAAAAGCTGGAAAACCACCAAGTGGTGGTTTTCCGGGGAAATGGGGTGTGGCCATCTGGGGATCCCTTGGAAGGCCGTACTGGGACCTGCGGAGGGCCAGTTTTGGCCCTCGGGCCCTTCGTTCCCCACCCGTCATATAGAATCTGCTAGCTTTTTAAGAATTGTGTGCGTGTGCTGGACGCATGTGTGGAAATGATTGATGGAGGCCGTCTCCATGGCTGTGAATGGCCCCTGTGGTGCTGGGCAGCATGATGGGAAGGGTGTAGAAGGCAAGAGGGTAGGGCGCGGAGCGATTCGTCAGTACTCGCTGCTGGATTGGCCCGCTGACGGCTTAAATTACTGCCCACTGGCCTACACGGTCTGGACCGCAGTGCATTGCAAGCAGAGAGGGCGTTGCCAAATGTTGCTTCCTGAGCAAGAAGCTCGAGGTGACTGATATGAGTAACCCAAGCTACATCATCATCATCATCATCATCATCATCATCATCATCATCATCATCAATTTTTATTTCTTACCCACCTCTCCATCTAGATCGAGGCAGGGAACAGCAGAAAACGCAAAACACACAAACGAATAAAACACAACACATTAACACTGATCTAGCCGATGACGGGGGGCAGAGAGGGAGTGGTTGGCATTTTTGGCTTCACATTTACCTTCTTCTCCAGTTTGGCCCTCAGTGAACCCAACTGGTTCTCAAATGAAAGCAAACCCTTCTGATCATTTTCGTTGTCATCGGTCCAGCTGTGAAGCCCTCAATCAGGGCTCTCCAACCTTGGGTCCCCAGATGTTGCCCGAGAGCTTCTCTGGAATGGAACGCGGCCCTCGGGCTGAAAGCGGTTCTGCACTCCTGCTCTGTACAGTGAGCTCTTTTTATCTTCCAAAATCTAGTCTGCTGCATGCAAGGCTCTGAAAAAAAAAAGCCCAACTACTAGCCAAACCACAAATCAACAAGATAGCAAAAATGCATTTGTCTGATTCTGCTGGTTTGGGTCTATAATGCTTCTCTCGGCAAACTGTAATCTTTAACAGAGTCTCTTGGCAGTAAAACATGGCAAAGGTTAACACATTTGCGACACTGTCTCTCCCCCCCCCCCCGACCTTAAAAATTACATTGATTAAGACATCACAAGCTATCGGCTCGGCGATATAATTTTTACAGGGTGCTAATAAAACAGAAAAGGGCTGCTCGTTAAAGTGCACTAATTTCAGAATGCTTGCAAGAAGGAACTGACATCCTCGTCAGAATCTCTGAACAGGATCTTGAAAGATGACAAACACACAGAAAACCGCACGGTGCATTCTTTGCATCCGGCTAGGTAATCCAAATAGCCAATAGCAATACTTGAAGCCTGTCAGCTAGGATATTTAGTTCTGTTCTCCGAGGTGTCAGGATAACGATTAACTTCAGGGAAAGGTGAATTGAAATGGGTCCCTTCTTTGGCTTTTCGAGATTATTCTGCTTAATATGCCATTTATTCGGCACTCATGTTTCCAGGCAAATGCACTGTTCATCTTACTGCTTTTGATTCGGTGTGTCTTGCCCTGTTATTGAGGCACTGAAATGTCTTCCTAGCTCGTTATTAGATCTTCTGTATTCACTTATTCTTATGGGCTGGTGGCGGCTGTTGTTGCTGCAGCTGCCAGCAAACCCCTTCATTTGCATTAATATTTTGGACTAGGGCTGCGATTGATGGAGAGCACTCCGCCGGCTGGCCTGCGTGGGTCTTAGCAGCAGTGGGCTCTTAAAGGGGCAGCCACTGCATTTTCAGCCAATCACTGTGGCGGGAATTCCGCGGGGCTGGGAGGCAGTGAGCCCTTTCCCGGTGGCGACTGGCGTGGAAACCACTTCCCTGTGGTGTGATCCCTCATGGCTGCACAGGGACCTGAGTGACACTGTCTTTCCCACCCAATTAGCATCTAGTGCGCTGTTCATGGGGGGCGGGGGAGAGATTCACATAAGGGCCCAACCCACATGGTTGTGGCATTAACCCATAGCCTGCAGCCATGAAGGATTAGCCGTCAGGGGAGAAGCTCCTACATCAAGGGTCCCCAACTTTTTGGGCCGGTGGGCATATTTTGAATTTTGAGAGAGAGAGTGCCGTGGGTGCTCTCACAAAATGACTGCCGCGAGTGCCACGTGCTGGCTTGCCCGTTCACAGCACGACTGTCATGCTGGGCATCACCGGTCACAAAATGTCCATTTCCCAAGAAGGCAAATTGGGGAGGTTAAAAGAAGAGTGACTTTCCCCAAGGACCTAAATATAAGGCAGAGGTGGGATCTGAGTTGCAAAACACAAAGCCGCTCTTTTGAACCCATCGTTTTCTGCTCCAGTACCCATTTTACAGAACACAAATGGGTGATACTCAGAGAAACACACATACTGCAAATTTATAGCTGCAAATTTTTTTTGGGGGGGAGGGGGGAATTAGTATAACTTAACTAGAAACACAACACATCTCACCATAGTGAGGAGGACTGGGGACCAGGTCTGCTGTCCAGGTGCTAATCATCGTTGGGCAACTCCAAGGCTCTCTCTTCTTTATCTTTAAACTGTACTTGGACTGGGCAGCCCTTCAAATAGAAGATGTCTTCAAGTAGAGGACTGTCCCAGGATAGGATAGGATAGGATAGGATAGGATAGGATTGGATTAATAGATTCATAGATCATAGAGTTGGAAGGGGCCGACAAGGCCATCGAGTCCAACCCCCTGCTCAGTGCAGGAAACTAGAGGAGGGGTCTCCTATCCAGGTAATAACCAGGCCTGACCCTGCTTAGCTTTCCACACTCAGACAAGCTGATGAGCCAGCATAGAGGATTGTCCTTTGTACAGTGGGATGCATGGCCACCCTCGTCTCCGACCACCTTTTCCCCAGGATGTGATGTCATAGCTCCCCCACCCACACAAGCTGTAATGTCGGCAACTGATGAAGCAGAGCAGAGGCAGGGAGAGTCTCAGTGGAATGGCGTCGCCAGCATTGGCCCTGCCTGTGTCAGAAAGCCACGACCAGGCCCAAAACAGACTCTCTTTCTTTTTGCGATCATGGAACATGTGACACAGCCTCCTTTTAAAAGGCCATTTTCAATGGTCCGACATGGCAGCTGTCTTCATGAGGCGAGCCAATCACCTCAAAGACCTCAGCCTGAGACCCCCAGAGAGCTGCAGCCAATCAGAATACACCATACTGGGCTATGGACAAATAGTCAGACCTGGGAAAAGGCATATTCATACGTGTTCCTGCGAAAGGCCTTCATCATGAGTGGCCGCACACAAATGCTTCGCTGTGTGGAGACACTGCTGCCACCTGAGGGAACTTTAGTAGCCCCATTGGGTAGGAAGAGAACCCCTTGGTGGCAGAGCTGATTGGTGGGGGCTTCAGGACAGATAAAAGGAAGTACATCTTCACACAGCACAGAGTTAAACAATGAAAATCGCTTCCACAAGATGTAGTGATGGCCACCACCTTGGATGGCTTTAAAAGAGGACTGAACAAATTCATGAAGGAGAAGGCTATCAATGGCTACTAGTCCTGACTGGCTATATGCTACCTCCAGGATCAGAGGCAGTATGCCTATGTACTCCAGTTGCTGGGAACATGGGCGGGAGGGTGCTGTTGCACTCCTGTCCTGCTTGTGGGATTCCCATGGGCAGCCGGTTGGCCACTGTGTGAACAGAATGCTGGGCTAGATGGGCCTGTGGTCTGATCCAGCATGGCTCTTCTTATGTTCTAACGGCTGGTTGAAGGCCCCTTTGCTACCATACCTTTCTATCATCTGTCCTGAAACTGTAGGGTTGCCTTCCCAACCCGGATCTGTTGGACTACAACTCCCAGAATCCGCCAGCCAGCATGGAAGATTCTGGGAGCTGTAGTCCAACACAACTGGAGGGCACCAAATTTGGGAAGGCTGCTGTAGGGCAGCATTATGCCTGCACATGGAGCCATGTATCCAGAAAGGACCAAAAGGACCGTTTGCTTGCTTGATGGGCAGAGAGCCAGGGAGCAAGCAGGAGAAAAAATACATTTCAAATAAATACATTCTAGTGTTGGTCGTCATAATCACTTACATATTTCAAAATGAAAAAGTGTGAATAGCTCAAAATGCTTTGGGAGGTGCATCAGTCAGATATGTACAGTTTCCTGCGACACCCGAGGGATTTCCTGTTGCTTCTGGGCTTGTCGTGCTGCCCTTCTGGTGAGTTTAGAATTCAACAAAGAATTCAAACTTGATTATGGGTGGTGGGTCCTTCACTTACTGAACTTGTTTCCACAAAAACTTAATCAGGAGCTATATTAGGAGCAGAGAGCAAGCATGCCACAAAGTGGGGCCAGCAGAGCAAACCAGTGTCTCGGACAAGTGATCCTGGCTACGCACTCTCTGGGAAAAGTCATATTCATAGATATCAATAGATCATAGAGTCGGAAGGGGGCCTACAAGGCCATCGAGTCCAACCCCCTGCTCAATGCAGGAAACTAGAGGAGGGGTCTCCCATCCGAGTCATAACCAGGCCGGACCCTGCTTAGCTTTCCACACTGGTGCTCTTGGGGCTACAACTCCCATCACCCCTGATACTGGCTGATATCAGAGTTGTATCAGAGTTGTAGTCCCAAACATCCGGAGGGCACCCAGTTGGAGCAGGCGGTGTCCTATTGTTAGTCTGATGAAACAGAGGGCGGTGGTGGTTGTGCGTACACAACCCAGAACTGTTTTCCTGTTCATCATCCTAACCTCCTTGTGCTGTCTGCAATCCCGTATAACTCCAGGAAGAGAGCTGTGTAAGGGGAAACATCACTTTCACGGAGAGTTTTTAAAAAGGGGGTCATGCGAATGTAGACGCTGAAGAGCGCCGCTTTTTCCGTGCGGTGTGGGCACGGCGTGGTGAATCCTGCCCTGTTTGCTTCGAAGCCAGTCCTTTGACGTGGGACTCCCGGGGCTGGAGGGTGAAGGGTTAATGACACCTGACCTGTAGGGAATGTTAGTCTGAGGTAGGTTGGTACCCGGCACCTCTTTAATGAGGGTATTTATAGTTAATTGCCTCGGTCATTAGAAGGAGAGCTGCCTACCTGTTCAAAGAATTGCCCGCCAGAAGCTTTTGGGATGGAGCCCTGCTGACTGTGCATGTATTTATTTATTTATTTATTATTATTATATTTATATCCTGCCTTTTTTCCTGCAAGGAACCCAAGGCGGCTTGCCGGCTTACATAATCCTCCTCCTCCTCCTCCTCCTCCTCCTCCTCCTCCTCCTCCTCCTCCTCCTCCTCCTCCTCCTCCTCTCCATTTCATCTTTACAGCAACCCTGTGAGGTAGGTTAGGCTGAGAACCCCATGACTGGCCCAAAGTTACCAGTGAGCTACATGTCCAAACAGGGACTAGAACCCTTTTATTTTTTATTTATATTTATTTATTATAACATCTATATATCTCCTTTTTTCCTCTAGCAAGGAACCTAAGGTGGCTTACATGATCTTCCTCCTCTCCATTTTATCCTCACAAGACCCTTGTGAGGTAGGTCAGGCAGAGAGTCAGTGATCTCTAAACTAGACTACTGCAATGCAGTCTACGTGGGGCTGCCTTTGAAGACTGTTCGGATGCTGCACTTGTGCAAAATGCGGCAGCCAGGCTTATTGCGGGGACTGGAAGGTCCGAGCACATTACACTGGTTCTGGCCCGTTTGCACTGGCTGCCAATATGCTTCTGAGCCAAATTCAAGGTGCTGGTTTTATGGTCTTTTACCCAGAGACCTGAGTGCCCATTTGTGACAATGGAAGGCAGGGGCGGCGCTAGGGACCAAACAGATTCTGGGCTCAGGCCCACAGGGCAAAAAGAGAGCACAAATCTGCATATGCTAATAGGCATATGCTCTAAAGTCGGTAAAGGACCCTGTCTCTTAAGGACACCCCTATGTGTAAAAAGCGGTGTGTGGACAGGGGAGAGGAGGGCATTTGATTTCAGGGGGAAAAAACTTGAGGCAGAAAGATTCAAGGGGAAGCAGGAGGGGAAGCACATGTGGGCCAAAAGCCGGCTCATCCAGGGGGATCAGATGCAACAGAGATCCTCAGGGCCCCTGTCCCTTTCTTTCAGCAAGTGCCCATGGACAGCAGAGTGGTGGGGTAGGTGGCCTCCCAGAGAGTTGGGGCTTCAAATGAAAGATTCAGGGCTCCAGCAGAGGACAGTCCTCTATTTGAAGGACCGTCCAGGCCAAGTGTGGTTTAAAGATCAAGAACCACAAGGGAAGGGGAGTGCCTTCTCAGTGGTGGCACCCCATTCCAAACTCAGCCACGAGGCCACAAAGCAGAATGGTCATTGTGGACATATCTCACCAGTCCTTAAAGAGCTCCACTGGCTTCTGGAGCTGGGGTTCACCTCTGAAGCCCTCCATGGATTGTGACCTTTATACTTGAAAGAACGTCTTCTGTCACATCAACCTGCCTCAAAGCTAAGATCTTCATCTAGTATTTTATGCTTTTTAAATATTATTATCTCACTATATTTGTTGCTGTTGTTTTTATTGTGCAGTTGGGTGGGCCACCATGGGAATTCTACTGATGGATGGTATAGAGAGAGCCAGTGTGGCACAGTGGTTAGAGTGTTGGACTGGGACTCGGGAGATCCGGGTTCTAGTCCCCACTTGGCCATGAAGCTCACTGGGTGACTTTGGGCCAGTCACTGACTCTTAGCCTGACCTACCTTACAGGATTGTTGTGAGGATAAAATGGAGAGGAAGAGGAGGAGGAGTATGTAAGCCGCCTTGGGTTCCTTGCAGGAAAAAAAAAGGGCAGGATAGAAATAAAATAAAATAAATAGAAATTTAATAAACAAACAAGTAAATATAATACCCTCCTACACACACACACACACACACACACATACACGCACACACACAACATGGCTTTTCATGTTGTTATTTATGAGATGCATTTATGTATTGGATTTTTAAATCACCCAATAACAAAAGTTCTCTGGGCGGCTTACATAAAGCTAAACAAATAAAATACAATACAAAAGACCCCAAAGAGTACAGGAAAGATCATGAAGAATATTATATAAAAGCAGCCATGTAAAATGCATTTTTACAATCATGGCTCTCCCATATCATGGGTTGCATCCAGATTTAGTCATACTTAGAGTAGATCCATTGAAATCAATGGAATTTAAGTTAGCCATGTGACTAACTTAGATTCCACTGATTTCGACAGGTGTGCTCGTCCTATGCATTTAGAGACAGAAAAAAGTCCTACAACTCCCAGCATTCCCCAGCCAGCATGGCTGGCTGGGGAATGCTGGGAGTTGTAGGACTTTCCCCCCCTGTATAAACATGCATAGGGATTGTGCCCTAAAACTGAATTCATTCTCATGTCCAGCTGTGCCCTGAGATTTGAACCATGCCGAACAACAACAGTCAATATCCCATTGGGTGTGTGCAAATCCTCGAACACCTCTTAAGTATCTGTCTGAATGGAGAGCTCTGCAACCTTTTGGGCAATCATCTTCCAAGCGACCCTTTGAGGTAGACCACCTCTTATTCCCAAAGCACACCATCCATTCCCGGAAAGCAACGAATCCTTTGAGTTCACCATCGGCGAGGGATTTAAACACATCCCGTTTCCCCTGCTGCCTATGGTGCCCACCAGACCCCGGCGGCTTCTCTTTCGTTTCGCAAAGGTAAATCTCCAGTCACAAGCAGGGAAGTCTGGGTTCAATGACTACCTGTTGCTCACCAGCGAAGCTGACACGCTTCCTTTGCAACTGTGGTGGGCTTTCAACTGACGCCTTTTAAAACAACCTTGGACAATACCAGAGGCGGTGTTAGGAGGTGGCCCACTAGGGCTGGAGCCCTGAATCTTTCACTTGCAGCCCTGAATCTCTGGGAGGCCATCTGCCCCACCACCCTGCTGTCCATGGGCACTTGCTGAAAGAAAGGGACAGGGGCCTGGAGGATCTCTGTTGCATCTGATCCCCCTGAGTTAGCTGGCTTTTTGCCCACATGTGCTACCCCTCCTGCTGCCCCCCCTTGAATCTTTCTGCCTGTGGTTTTTTTCTGAAATCAAATGCCCTCCTCTCCCCTGTCCATACATCCCTTTTTACACATAGGGGTATCCTTAGGAGAAGGGTCTTTTAAAGACACACACACACACACACACACATATTTTAGAGCCTATGTAAATTAGTATATGCAAATGTATGTAAATTAGTATATGCAAATGCATTTCTTTGTCCTGTGGGCCTGAGCCCGAGATCTTTTCAGTACCTAGCACCGCCCCTGAGCTCCAGACAACACTTCAGCTTCAGACCGGATTACATACGAGATACGGTCACCCACCCTGATATCATCCAACCTGCAAAGGACCGGCGGGGTGGGTGGGGTGACATTCATTCCCCACTCCTGCTCTAGGGTAAGAAAGAAAAATGACATCGCTGCCAGCCATGTCTTTAAAGCAAAGTGTGATTTGGGCCTAACAACACCAAGATAAATTCTGCAAGGTAGTAAATGCATAACGGTTTCTGTCAAATTAAAGATAGGTATTGCAAATCTGTTTAGTTTTCGCAATTCGTACAGGTTGCAGAATTAGCCTTCTTCCCATGGCAGAATTTGAAGCATCTTGATGCGGAACGCCCCTTGTTTTGATGCGGAGTAATCGGCCTCGTGGATCTTCACCAGGGCCAAATTGCTAGCTGAACACAGGCAGAGCATCGGGCACCCAGGGAAAGGAGCAGTTTGGGGTGTGTGTGCATCAGATCTATTTGGAGGCGGGGGCTCCCCATTCTGTGAAAAATTGACAGGATGCAAGTGGCCATCTGCAGACAAACCCCCTGTACGTGGCATGCACACACACTCACAAAAAACCCCTACCGAGGCCAACTTGAGAGTTATTCCCACAAGAAAAATTAAACACTGCTAATGCTTTTTTGAAGTGAATTGCGCGTGCCCCTTCATTTGCATCTTATAATAAGGATGTTATCATTCTAGTTTATGGCTCAGCTCTTTAGTTGCTATCTCTCGGGGGCTTAGATTGCCCCTCCTGAGTTCAATATATGTCTGTGAACGAAATGTAATCTTTCGAAAGCACTTTCCTTTCGTATTAACATGACCACCGTGACGAGTTAAAGGTTTTTTCACTTTCCCAAAGTACGGGGCGCTTTGCTGTTCCAAAAACTGAGCCCAGCTCCAAGAATGGACTCTGACGTCATACCTGGTATTCGGCACTCTGGCTTTGTTGTGGAGCCGGCCGCGCACCAAACCACCTCCGTCACCTCTTTACACTGAGCCATAATCTCCAGTGTGCTCAGCCTCTTACATTTAGATTAATTATAAAACGTTGTCACTCGAATATTAAAATGATGTTTAATGCACAAAAGGGAATAGAGGGAAAGAATGGGAAGAGGGTTGGGGAAAGAATGGATCGTCTTGCCCCCGTGATCTGGCTTGCCGGTTGCACGCAATATTGGCTTGAGATTCATTTGATTCGATTCTCCAATTGTCTGCTGAAGAGCAAGCGTGGGTTTCCCCGCCCCCACCTTCTTAACTATTATTTCGGCGCTACTTTGGAAACCGTCCACATCGCTTTCCCCTTCGAAAACGTCCAAGGCCACATCAACCTGAAGGGTACTTCTGGGATGTTCATTGTCTTCACACCAGCAGAGGTGGTAAACTCAAGAAAGATGGGAACCCATGAAAAAGGAAGGCAGATGGGAAGGTTATCCCCACTTCCCCTCGCACACCCAGCTGTTCCTGTTCCTACGTATAGGGTTATCCTGGCAAAATAATGATGATGGAACCAAAGAACAAGATCTCTCGGAGAGACAAGAAAGTTGGCAAGCATCCAGTAGGATCTGTTGTAGGTCCTCATCTTTTTTGTTGCTGCTGCTGACGGAAACAAGGCTTCGGTGACTCCGGTTGAACACTCCAAACCCATGGTACATGAGACTCATGAATGTTCTAGGAGATTGTGACACTGTGACCATCGCCTGCCACCTTTCATTTCATTTATTTCATTTCTATACCGCCCGGTAGCCGAAGCTCTCTGGGTGGCTAACAAAGATTAAAACCTTAAAAATACATTATGAAAGCCATATACATACAAACGTATAAACATACAACACCCCCCCTAAAAACAACATTTATCTAAAAACAAAACAAAAGAAAAGAACATTTTTATTTTAAATCTGCAAATCATTGGTCATGAACTGTTCTTCCTCCCTCCCCTCCCATCCCGCGCATTTATTTATTTATTTATTTATTATTTATTTATTATACTTATTAATCGCCCATCTGGCCGGTCACCCGGCCACCCTGGGCGATGTACAATTAAATACAGTAAAAACACAATAAAATATAATGATTAAAACAATAAAACAATTCTTATTAAAAACCTAACCCACCCCATATTCCCGCCTGAACAGCCATGTTTTTAATGCACGGCGGAAGCTCATCACGGAGGGGGCATGGCGAAGGTCACTAGGGAGGGAGTTCCATAATGTGGGGGCCGCCACAGAGAAGGCCCTCTTCCTAGTCCCCACCAGCCTGGCTGCTCTGGCTGATGGGATAAGGAGAAGGCCATCCGTGGCAGACCTTGTTGAGCGGCCCACTTGATGTTGCTGGAGGCGCTCCTTGAGATAAGCTGGGCCGGAGCCGTGTAGGGTTTTAAAGGTCAAAACCAACACCTTGAATTCGGCTCGGCAAGCAACTGGTAGCCAGTGCAACTCATTAAGCACTGGCGTGATGTGATCACGCCGGCGGCTGCCCTTAATCAGGCGAGCCGCCGCGTTCTGTACCAGCTGAAGCTTCCGGACCGTCTTCAAGGGTAACCCCACGTAGAGCGCATTACAGTAGTCTAGGCGAGAGGAGACCAAGGCATGAACCACTGATGGGAGCAGGTGATTAGGAAGGTAGGGGCGCAGCTGCCGTATCAGATGGAGTTGATACAGCGCTGCCCGGCTCACAGCTGACACCTGAGCCTCCATGGACAGCTGGGAGTCTAGAATGACCCCCAAGCTGCGGACCTGGTCCTTCAGGGGTAGATGTACCCCATTCAGCACCAGGTCAACATCCCCTAACCTTCCCTTGTCCCCCACCAGAAGTACCTCGGTCTTGTCGGGGTTCAGTTTCAGCATGTTCCTTCCCATCCAGCCAGCCACTGACTCCAGGCACTTGGACAGGGTCTCAACGGCCAACCTTGGTGAGGACTTAAAACAGAGGTAGAGCTGCGTGTCATCTGCATATTGATGACACTGCACCCCAAACCTCCTGATGATAGCTCCCAGCGGCTTGAGGTAGATGTTGAATAACATCGGGGAGAGGATGGAACCCTGCGGCACTCCACAAGTGAGCAGCCGAGGGTCCGAAGCCTCTTCCCCGAGAACTACCCTCTGATACCTTCCAGAGAGGAAGGACCGGAACCACTGCAATACAGTGCCTCCCAAGCCCAACCCCTCCAGACGGTCCAGGAGGATACCGTGGTCAACGGTATCAAAAGCCGCCGAGAGATCGAGGAGGACTAGAAAGGAGCATTCGCCCCTATCCAAAGCCCTCCTCATATCATCCACCAAGGCGACCAAGGCCGTCTCTGTCCCATGTCCAGACCTGAAGCCCGACTGGCACGGATCTAAATAATCGGCTTCATCCAAGTGTGCCTTCAACTGAGCACCCACCACCCGCTCGATTACCTTGCCCAGAAATGGTAAATTGGAGACTGGGCGAAAGTTGTTTAAATCCTGGGGATCCAAGGAGGGCTTCTTTAGAAGCGGTCTTATTACTGCCTCCTTGAGGGCTGATGGCATCACTGCCTCCTCGAGGGAGGCATTCACCACCGCCTTGATCCCCTCACCCAGTCTCTCCCTGCAGCTCATTATGAGCCAGGACGGGCAAGGATCAAGCAAGCAGGTGGTCGGCCTCACAGATGAAAGCACCTTGTCCACTTCATCAGAAGGAAGAAGCCGAAACCGATCCCACAAAACCGGTCTGCCATTGGCCTCCTCCCGCTCACTCCCTGTGTCCACGACGTACGATATCCCACTCCTAATCCGATCGATTTTATCTGCGAAGTGCTTCGCTAAAGCCTCACAGGAGGCTTTAGACTGTTCCAGTGGGTCCGGAGCGACTGGACCGACCAGACTCCGGACCACTTGGAACAGCCTCCTGGGGCAGCACTCCGCAGACGCAATGGAGGCAGCATAGAAATTCTTTTTTGCTGCCTTCACCGCCACCCGGTAGGCTGAAGATGCAGCTCTAACCCGTGTTCGATCGTCTTCGGAGCGGGAATTTCGCCATCGGCGCTCTAGCCTTCTCACCTCTTGTTTCAGAGCTCGCAGCGACGGAGTGAACCATGGCGCCGCGCGAGCTCTGTTTAGGCGAAGAGGGCGCTTCGGGGCAACTTGGTCTAATGCCCTGGTGATTGCAGCATTCCAGTCATCCACCAGGGTCTCGACCGAGCTACCGTTTGTGTGCTCCAATTCCCCAAGCGCGTTCAGGAATCCATCCGGATCCATAAGACGCCTGGGGCGGACCATCCTAATAGGTCCCTCACCCCTGCAGAGGGGTTGTGGCACCGAGAAATCCAACCCCACCAGATAGTGATCTGACCATGACAAGGGAGTGGTGGATATACCCCCGATTTCCAGATCATTTCCCCCCTCTCCAGAAACAAAAACCAAGTCCAGCGCATGACCGGCTACATGGGTAGGTCCAGTTAATACAGGGTGCAGCTCCCAGGAAGCCATGGTCTCCATGAAGTCCCGAGGTGCCCCCATGAGGGCAGCCCCCGAATGCACGTTAAAGTCCCCCAACACCAGTAGCCTGGGGGACAAGACACGCACATCAGAGACCACCTCCAGCACCTCGGCCAGGGAGTCTGTCGTGCAGCGGGGTGGACGGTACACGAGCAGAATCCCCATACTGCCCTTTGGACCCAACCTCCAGTACATGCACTCAATAAACTTGGTCTCCCGGAGAGGGAGTCTGGTGAGGACCAAGGACTCCCGGTAGATAACAGCCACTCCCCCTCCCCGTCCCCCAACCCTTGGCTGCTGGGTATACGAGAAACCAGCCGGACACAAGGCCGCCAGAGTTGGAGCAGCGGCCTCGTCCAGCCAGGTTTCCGTAATACATGCCAGGTCCGCACCCTCATCCAGGATCATGTCATGGATTACCGATGTTTTTTGGGTAACGGACCTGGCATTACACAGCAGCAAATGCAAGGGTGGGGAAGGAGCCACACCCCCCCCAGTTATCCCTTGGCTCTGGGCAGGCCCGGAACAAGGAATAGATATTAATAGATATTAAGCATCGATCCCCTGTTCCCCTTAATCGGCATGGCCTGCCCCTAGCACTCTGCCAGCGTCTGCCGCTCAACAATGGTATGTTTTGCCCCCCGGAACTCCCCCCATCATCTCCCTGAGATGAACACATGCCCCCCCTGCTTCCGCCGATCAGGCGGGAGACCCACCCCTAAAACCAACCCCTAAAATCCCCAAAACCCCAACCCAGCTCAGACAGGGGCAGTGCCAGGTACCGAAAAGATCCGGGGCTCAGGCCCACAGGGGGAAAAAAAGAAGAAGAAATTTGCATATGCTGATTTACATGGGCTCTAAAGTCGGTAAAGGACCCTGTCTCCTAAGGGCACCCCTATGTGTAAAAAGGGATGAATGGACAGGGGAGTGGAGGGCATTTGATTTCAGAAAAAAGAAAACTTCAGGCAGAAAGATTCAAGGGTGGTGGGAAACAGGAGGTGAAGCACATGGGGGCAAAAAGCCGGCTAATCCAGGGGGATCAGGTGCAACAGAGATCCTCAGGGCCCCTGTCCCTTTCTTTCAACAAGTGCCCATGGACAGCAGGGTGGTGGGGCAGAGGGCCTCCCAGAGATTCGGGGCTCCGAATGAAAGATTCGGGGCTCCATCCCTAGTGGGCCGCCCCCTAACACCGCCTCTGCTGGAACTCCAGCCGATGTTTCAGCTGGGGACTGGTTTTGCTGTGTGTGTGCTTTTCCCTAGCCGGGGAAAGCTGTGGAGTGCAGCCGCCCTGACTTCTCGGTCTGGGCCACTTTGCCCACATAGCACCTTCCCCCATTGGAGAGGACATGATGTGGGCAAAGCACTTAGCACGCTGCTTCCTCTTCCAATCGGGAGGATGAACGGCTGCACACCGAGTCAGTGGGAAATCTCGTCGGTCTGTGATTTAAATAAGAAGGGAATTCTCCTCCACACCTCCTCTGCAAACCCTTCAGGGTGTGTGGTTTGAGTAGGGTAAGGGCTTTGGGAGGGGAGTGACTGGGGCCGTGGAGGAAACCAAAGTCCTCCCCCCCACTGCCATTCCAGTTCAGATAAGCCCAGCGCCAGCACTGTGCTGGCTGGGAATTATGGGAGTTGCAGTCCAACACACCTGGAAGGTGCCAGGTTGGGAAAAGCTGTTCCACACCATCCTGGGATTAATTTGTTCCTCTTCAATATACTTTCTCTGCAACCGATGTGGAGCACTCATGCACTTCAATGCAAGGCCCGCTTGCACTGGCTGTATGCCTGTATGCTTCCGAGCCTGGTTCGAGGTGCTGGTCTTAACCTATAAGGCCCTACTTGGCTTGGGACCGCAATACCTGATGGAACGCCTCTCCCAACCACAACCTACCCCAGCACTACGCTCAACATCTGGGGCCTTCCTCCGACTGCCGCCCCCGAGGGAGGCTCGGAGGCAACAAGGGGGAGGGCTTCTCTGTGGTAGCCCCACAACTGTGTAACAAGCTCCCCACTGAGGCCCACCTGGCACCAACTTTACTATCCTTTTGGCGCCAGGTTAAGACTGCCCTCTATGCTGAGGCATTTCATAGCTCCAATTATAGTACATGAGATGGTGGTTATGTCACCTTTTCAACCAGCCTAGTTTTATTACCTTGTTCTAAGCTATTTAAGTCATTCTTAACTGCTTTAAAATGTGTAGTAGTGAATGATGTTTTTATTGTTTGTATTTTATTTATCCCCCCCCCCCCCCTGTATTTTATAACTGTTGTAAACTGCCCAGAGAGAGCTTCGGCTATTGGGCGGTATAGAAATTAAATAACAATAATAATATTAATATTAATAAAATATGGTGCAAACAGAGCAGGCTCAAGACATTCGGCTCCTACGGTCAAAACTGAAAATTGCTGCCAAGCAGTCTTGTTGTGTTCATGGCCGGGGGGTGGGGGAGAGACTGTTTCCTCCTCAATGGTGATCCCGTCCTCACTTGTACAGAGTAAGGGAGAAGGGGTTAAGAAAATAAGAGCATAAGAAGAGCCATGCTGGATCAGGCCAAGGGTCCATCCAGTCCAGCATTCTGTTCACACAGTGGCCAACCAGCTGCCCACCAGATCCCACAAGTGCAACAGCACCCTCCCACCCATGTTCCCCAGCAACTGCTGTAGATAGACATACTGCCTCTGATACTGGAGGTAATATATAGCCATCAGGGTCAGTAGCCATTGACAGCCTTCTCCTCCATGAATTTGTCCAATCCCCTTTTCAAGCCCCCCAAATTGGTGGCCAGCACTACATCTTGTGGAAGTGAATTCCATAGTTTTACTATGCACTGTGTGAGGAAGTACTTCCTTTTATCTGTCCTGACCCTCCCACCAATGGGTTCTAGTATGATGAGAGAGGGAGAAAAATGTCTCCCTGTCCACTTTCTCCACACCTGGAGTGGGAGGACAGCTGCCCCCACACTTGGATGGGTGGGTGAAACTGAGGTTTTATCCTAGAGCAGCCTTCCCAAGCAGGTGCCTCCAGATGTCTTGGACTACAACTACCATTATCCCTGGACATTTGCAATGCTAGCTGGGGCTGATGGGAGTTGTAGCCCAAAACATCTGGGGGCCACCAGGTTGGGGAAGGCTGTCTTAGAACACAGGTGGGCAGAAGGTAGAGCTCTAGCTGTTTTGGACTTCAACTCCCAACATTCCTGACCCTTGGCCATGCTGGAAGAGGCTTATGGCAGTTGGGAGTCCAAAACATCTGGAGATCCACCTTGTGCCCACTCCTGTCCTGGTAAGAGCCCTTAAATTCTATCGGCTCTGGCAGGCATCTGAATTACTTATTCCAGGGATGGTCTACGTGTGGCCCTTCAGATGTTTTGGCCTACAGCACCCATCGCCCATTACCATTGGTTATGCTGGCTAGGGCTAATTGGATCTGCAGGCCAAAACATCTGAAAGGCAACAAGCTGCCCACTACTGATTCATTGGAATGGGCTGGCCCTGGGTACTGCAGACATCCCCAGCTTCTTTCTGGAAGTTGTCCCAGGAAGTAAGTGGGGTGAGAGTGAGATGCGACGGTTCTGTTGAAACTTTTATCAGAGAGCATCAGAGTTTATCAGAAGCATTCCACAGTGGAGAAAGAACATACATTACAGTGGAAGGCCGGCAAAGAGGAGATTATTACAGCTGACCAAAGCACAGCTCTTCAACTTTTTTTTTTTTTTAAAGAAGGAATTATTATAGGACAATATAATCCCATCCGTTGCCTTTGACCTTGCTGTTTGCCAAACACTGAAGGCCAGAGTCTGAAGGAGAAGGAATGCAAGGTGTAGAGTGCTGAGATAAAAGGGAGAGAGGGAGAGAGATTAAGTGTTTGGTCTACTCTTCAGCCAGCTTTGGAGTTGAAAGGTCAAGAATTGTTCTAAAAAAAGTGAAGGGAGAAGAAAAAACGCCTCTGCTACTCCTTGGTTCACATACTTAGGGACAAAAGGTGGTATTCAGATGGCTGGATGCCTTAGCGACTGACGAACTCAAATTTCCTCTCCAAGCTCTTCTCTAAAAAAATAAAAGAGAGAGGGGGGGCAGATGGTGGGGCCCGGCTGGGGGGGGGAAAGAAGAAACACCAAGCCCTTTCGCTTGAAAGACAAAAGACATCTTTAAAGAGGAAGGAGCATTATTCTAAATCATCTCTGTTCCAAACTGGGAATTTGTTTGTTTGTATTGCTCGATGCTGGCTTTTGAGATCAAGACACCCTCCATGGGCCTGTCTCCCTCAGTGAGTCCTCCTGCTCACTGCCATGGTCACCAGCCGCGACTGCTCCTCTTCCTCTTCCCCATCCTTGCTAGCTACCACTCGCTCGCTTGATGGGCAGAGAGCCCGGGAGAAAGTCGGCAGGGGCATCTCCCGCTCCTCCTTCTCACCATCTCCACTGTCTGAGCTGAGCGAGAGGCAGGCGAGCAAGCAGGTTGCGAGGGTGAAGACGAGGAGCAACTCCAGAGGGCTCTTTTCAGTGGGCCCTTGCCGGGATGTGGGCTCTCGGCAGGTGCCCACCATGCCTACTTTTGACGCTGGCCCTGGTATTACTGACGTCTGCTTTCCATAGAGTTCAGACAACAGGATAACCCACACTCAAGGGTTGAGTATGGGTTGACTGTGGGTTGTGTCGTGGAACCGTGGGCAGTCGTTGAACCGTCGGTTATCATGTTGTCTGGACCCAGCTGCGCTAACAAGCAGTGGCTTGTTAACCATGAACAACCCATGAAGAGAACCCATGGTTTGTTGTTGGGTTGTGAACTATGGATTGTTCACCATGGTTTGCTATCTCGGCTGGGTTCACACCACATGATAACCCATGTTTCAACAACAACCCGCGGTTCAACAACAGCCCACACTGAACCCATACTCATCCCTTGAGTGTGGGTTATCGTGTTGTCTGATAATAATATAATGCTGGCTTACCATATGGGGCTGTTGTATTAGTTACTTGATCACGAGAAATTATTTGAACGCTATATTAACACTAAGCATTCTTTTATTTATTTAGATATTTTTACCCTACCCTTTAAAAGAACTGGCCTCCCTAACAAAGAATGCTCAGCACCCTCACTCAAACTATAGTTCCCAGGATTCTTTGGGAAGGCTATCTTGGGATGTACAAATCTTGGTTTCTTGGTTTCTCATTTTTCCAATCTGAAGTTCATTTCATCCTGTTTCTGCATCAGTTTGAGGTTAAAAACACATGTTTTCATGAAAATCCATATGTGTTTCCATGCATATTTCTTCTATGTTTGCATGCAATTTTGCCTAGCAATTTCCCATAATATAATGCATGGTTGTATGTTGTTTTCACTAATATGTTTGTGTGTGCACTTTGTGTATACATCCATGGGTAGATATCGTGCTGAGGGGAGTGTGCTTGAACTCAGCCCTGGCTACTGCCATCATCTCAGTCAACTGGAGGACCTCCGAGAGGTGGAACCTCCTCCTCCCCACTGCCAAATCAGTGGTGAAAGGTATGTGGAGAGAATGGCGTTTGGCAGCACCGTAGACCTTGAGAGCCTGCGCTATATGGAGTGGAGGTCGTGGCAGTGGAATGCCGCCCCTCGCTTTCTTCCCAAGGGAGCCCTCCAGGAAAGCTTCTCAACATGGTCTTCCCAATGTGCTGATCCAAAGAAGCCAGGCAGCCTGTCCGCTGGCTGTCTCACCAAGAACTAGAAATTCATCACACCAAAAAGGAACCTAAGAATGCCTATTGAGGATCAGAGCAAAAGACCATCTAGACCAGGGTTCGTTCCCAGATGTTTTTGGCCTACAACTCCCAGCATTCTGTTCACAAAGTGGCCAACCCAGCTGCCCACCAGATCCCACAAGTGCAACAGCACCCTCCCACCCATGTTCCCCAGCAACTGCTGTAGATAGACATACTGCCTCTGATACTGGAGGTAATATATCGCCATCAGGGTCAGTAGCCATTGACAGCCTTCTCCTCCATGAGAATTTGTCCAATCCCCTTTTCAAGCCCCCCAAATTGGTGGCCAGCACTACATCTTGTGGAAGTGAATTCCATAGTTTTACTATGCACTGTGTGAGGAAGTACTTCCTTTTATCTGACCCTCCCACCAATGGGTTCTAGTATGTCCTGACCCTCCCACCAATGGGTTCTAGTATGATGAGAGAGGGAGAAAAATGTTGTAGGCCAAAACATCTGGGGACCCAAGGTTGGAGAACACTGATCTAGACGGTAAGCATGCAAGTTGGGCCTGTGTTCCTTTTAATTAATGTACAGTGGCTACCTATTTTAGGTGCTTAAAATAAATAATAAACAGTAATATTAAACCTAGTATTGCTCGCTGGATACTAGGGGCTAACTAAGGCAGACAAGAGGGTGTGACACTCCTCATCACTCTCTGTTATTATGCATTTCCAGGATCACCTAGCTGCATTTCCATTAAGGAAGAGAATGCAGGACTTATTTGCTGCAGACTGACAGAAATGACGGCCTTTTTCTTTTCTTAAAAGAAGAAGAAGGAGGAGGAGGAGGAGGAGGAGGAGGAGGAGGAAAGAAAGAAACTAAATCTAATATATCCTTTTATCTTGTTTGGGAAGAACCATAAATATAAGATGTAACAGGGTTAGCGGACCAGCTAGGTCGCTATTTGAGGCCAAAGGTTAATTAGGCCAGCAGTATTTATGACTGAGGGTTTACAGGGCTCCCTGGTAGTTAATTCTTAGCGGAGACATGTTCTGACACAGGCATCAGTGAAGTATCTTTTCTCCTGTCTTGCACTTCGGCCTAAATATCTGGTAGCTTGTACCATACTCCTTCCAACACATTTCAGCTCATGTCCTCCAAAAATCTGTAGATGACAAGCACTGCACTTTTATTGCATTCAGGAGTACTACTTGGGGAGTGCAGAATGGATCCTCTATGAGCACATTAAGCAGCCTCATAATTGAGGATCAGTGGCTAGTAGTCATGATGGCTCTATATTACCTCCGGTATCAGATGCAGGATGCCTTTGAATCAGGGCCAGCCCTACCTTGAGGTAGAGTGAAGCAGTTGCCTCGGGTGGCAGATGTTGGGAGATGGCAGCAAGGTGTTGGAGGAGAGACCTGTGTGCCATGAGGTCTGCTCTGCACTTCTTAGATTAACCTTCTGTCTTCAGGTGCAGTGGAGGATGCTGTCCCATCATCAATCTTGAAAAAAGAATCAACTGTCCATCCAGCCGGCTTATTACAATGGAATGGGAGGGGCACCGGCTTGTCCTTTGCATCAGGCAGCAAAATGTCTTGGGCTGCCCCTGCTCTGGATGCAAGTTACTGGGGAACACGAGTGGGAGGGTGCTAGCATGTGCTCATGTCCTATTTGTGGACTTCCCAGAGGCATCTATCTAGTGGGAACAGACTAGATAGATCTTTTGTCAGATCCAGTATGCCTCTTCCTATGTTCTTATGAGCCACAGAGCCAGGCCATCATGTTCCAGCCACTGGACCATCTAATTCAGTACTGATTGGCAGTGGCACCAATCTCAGCACCCAACTTTTCCATTACCAGCTCCCTGATCCTTTTGATGGGAGGTGTGTGTGTGTGTGTGTGTGTGTGTGTGAGAGAGAGAGAGAGAGAGAGAGAGAGGCGGCAACATCACATTTAGGGTTACCAACCAACCAGAAAATAACATAAGGAGGAGCTGTGCTGGACCAGAGCAAAGGTCCTTCGAGTCCTTCATCTGGTTCTGAACATTGGCCAGGAAGGCACCTCTGAGAAGCCCGCAATTGGGGCATGAAGGCAACAACCCCCTCCCCAGCATTTCTCCCTCTGGTATTCAGAGAGGTTCCGCTGGTTGATCACATGTGTGCACAGGCTCCGTTCACAAGACCGGCTCAGCAGTGGAGTTGGGGGCAAGGCCAGTGGGTATGCTCATGCTCCCCACTTCCATGCATGCTTAGATACACATTTGCCATCCATTGCACTAATGCAGGGCCCTAGGATATGACTCGACGCTCATCTTGGGCCCCTGAATTCGAGAA
This sequence comes from Shinisaurus crocodilurus, assembly GCA_021292165.1. Lineage (NCBI taxonomy): Eukaryota > Metazoa > Chordata > Lepidosauria > Squamata > Shinisauridae > Shinisaurus > Shinisaurus crocodilurus. The sequence goes on from JAHFWL010000645.1 coordinate 1,492,593, forward strand.
TGGAAGTGGTTTTACAGGTAGCAAAGCTAGGTTGGCCACGGAGCACGCTCAGGAAAGAGCAGGGGCCAGTCCGACCTCCCCGACACATAGACCAGTGTGATACCCGCGTTGGCCCAAGACATTTTGCTGCTTGAAGAAAAAGAGGGCGCCCCCTCCCATTCCGTGTACAAAGCCAACTGGACCCATGGTTGATCTTTTCTTCAACTCTGGCAATGGGGCAGCATCATCCACCATACCTGAAGGCAGCAGGGTGTGGCACACAGCTCCCTCCTCTATCAACTTGCTGCCGCCTCCCAGTATCTGCCGCCTGAGATCACCACCTCGCTCTGTCTAATGATAGGGCCGGCCCTGTATGATACACATGCTGGCGAGTGCAGCTGCTACATTCCCGTTTTCTGTGTTTAGGGGTACACTGAAAATACCTTAGCATGCAACTAAAAAAAAAGGGGGGGGTGGAGGCTCAGTGTGTGAAGAGACCCTGAGAATCTCTCCCTTTAAAAAAAAAATAAGCTGAGGCATGACTCTTACTGAAACAGGAAGGCCTTTGTGGTTCGCTTGATCTTCTCAGCTGCGAGCTGTGGGGTGGGGGGAGAAGGAAGTTGTCCTTCCTTGCCGTTCACCGTTACAGCAAAGAAAAGTTAACAGGACATCTTTTGGCCTTCCCTTCTCAACGTATCTGTACATATATATATATATATATTCTCACCATGTGCTACCACAAACACACTCGGCTATTTGCGACGAATCGAAAAAAGCCAAACTGTGAATGGGGTCAGGAACGGGGAGCTCTGCCACCGTCATGGCCTGAGTTGCTGAAATGCGAGCTTGCGGCGGGGGGGAGGGGAGAGGGAACGGGGTCGGCTAGCAGCTCAGAATGGTGTTTAGAAAGGCAGAGTCTGTGTTATGTCTAGGGGGCCTGCGTGTTTTGTGTTACGCTGACCCCGGCATTGTAACTCTCCCCCCCCCCCCCGCGCTCCCGATTCAAAACCGGTATGCAAACTTTCTGTGCGCTGGCTGGCTGGCTCGCAGACTGGAGTCTGTATCCCAGCCAAATCTACATTTCAGATTTGAGAAGCGGGGCAGGGGTCAGTGTTCACAGGTTTGAGATCATGTTTAATATCACATGACACCTTTGCCAAACAGAGCTGTGTTTTAAAAAAAAAAGAAAGAGAGAGGGAGGGAGGGAGGGAAGGAGCCTGCCTGGATTTCAGTAGAAGGGGAACCTGATGCCCTGACTCCCAAGGCTTTCTCCTCCTGGTTGGCGTTTAACCCCTTGAAATGTCCGCCCTCGGCTCCTGGCAACACAGAGGCCGTGCTTCAAGCGCAGACAGGGTGAATGGCGAATGGTGGGCTCAAACCACACCTTGACCGCAGCCGGCCCAGTTGTTTAAACCCATTTGTTTGTTTTAAGAGCGAAAGAGGCATGTGTGGGTGGGGTGCGGGTGAGCCACCCCCCTCTCTCATATAGCTTACTTTCTCCCTGCCAACTCACCCCCCAGTCTGTCAACAGAGCTCCCTTTCTCTCCAAGCCGTTCTCCGATACTGGAACTGAGCCCAGTATGAAGAAAAGTGCCCAGGAAGGGGGCGGGGCGGGCAGAGAGGTCAGTCCCCGTCAGCCGTGCACCCCTTTTCTTCTTAACGTCTGGCCCCGATCCTCTCCCATATGCACGAGTGGGGGCAGACCTGAGTTCTATATCAACAGGTCTGCCGCTATGGTGCGGTGACGTGTGGGAAAGCCTCATTTGGTATGAACTGGAGCAGTTTGTCAGAATCAGCAACCGACACCCCACTGGCAACACAAGAAAAAAAATGCTTGGGTTTTGTTTTTTTTTGGGGGGGGGGGGAGAGATTTCTTAAAAAAAAAAAAAAAAAAATTCTGGCTGGCTTTGGCTTTGCCATGCCTTCATTGCAAGACATTCTTTCACGAAACCGCCTCGAAATAGTCTCGTACACCCCAATGATGTAACGTGTGAATTTATTTGGCACTTATACCCCACTTTGCAAAGCAAATTTTTTTTAAAAAAAAAAAAAAAAGCCTTCACAAGGTGGCTTGCAGCAGTATTAAACTCGTATAAATACAATTGGGAACAGTAAAAAAAAAAAAAAAAGTAAATATAGCAGACAATACAATAAAAAAAAAAAAGCAGCCAGTTAAAAAAAAGGAGTACAATAAAACAAGAAATAAGATCCCTAAAAAGCATGGGGGAAGGGAAGTTGGCAAATCTCTCTGCGGAGTTTAAAAACGGGGATAAAATGTTGAAATGGAATGTTAGGACTTCAGTTTCAAAATGACACTAGTTTTATTTATTTATTTATTCATTGGTGAAGCATTCTGTGGTTTTACGCCTCATTCTGGCCCACCTTTATTTAAAAACAAAGCAAAACCAAAAAAGGCCCCGAAATCAGTATTCCTCAGTTCAGCAGGTTACTCTGAGTCAAACGGCCAGTTTGAAACTTTTGAACTTGACACAAGATTGTCAGATAGCCCGATCAGTCCCTTTATTTAATCCACACAATTAATCCTGCTATCGCTCCACTGATTAGATTAGCGTAGAAAAAAAATGGGGAGATATGAGAATTAACTGGGTCACAGAGATGAAGAATGAACCAGCCTCTTCGGCTTCTCCTTCTCTCTCTCTCTCTCTCTCCACGGTTTCGGCTGATGTTTGTCGCAACATGTTCGCACAAAGATGAAAGATAGCCGTTTCCTTCTTAATAACCAGCGGAGGTAATTAACAATGCCAATAGGGGAGATTAAGAGGTGGCACAATAGTCTCGGCAGCACCCTTCCCCATCCTGGCTCCAGCGTTACCGGCCAACATGCCCATCTACAGGAATAATTCCTGAGTGGGTGGAATGGGGCACACCACAAATCATTTCTCATGTTCCCCACCTCAACCCCCAAACTCAGCATCCACCCCTAATGTTTCAAGCAGCAGTAGCTTTACCCTGACAGTAATGTCAGCCATAAACTGTCTCTCGATATCCCTTTGAAAAGGGAGTAAGAGCTCTGTCCAGGGCGGGATAAATAAATAAAGGGATATCTCTCTCTGCTTTGATCCCTAGGCTGAAAAGCTCAGCCCCCTGGTGGAATGGCCACGTTGCCTTCCACTGGCCCCACCATCTTCCCCCCTAACCTCCAATCATTTGGTGGTCTCCCGGCTTTGGTGTGTCTCCCCCCCCCCGCCCCATTCTAAGAGGCTGAGATGCCTCTCCTAAGCCTCAGTTACTGGTGGCAGCAGGAGCTTGAAGCTACAATGTGCTGGTAATTTTGGCCCCTCCCCCTTGCCTTTGGCCACACCCCCATTTGCCTCAGGCCCTGCCCACCACTGGAATGTGGCCCCCGAGGGCATCTCCATAGCTGAATTCAACCCTTGGGGTGCAGGAGTTTTGACACCTCTGTCTTAGGGCCAAACTAGACGGGACATTGATGGCATCAATGAAATTCAACGAATGTGCACCTTTAAAAAATAAAGAAACGTAAAGGGCAGCTGTGGGGAAGGCTGGGCAGCCTCAGGACTCGGGGAGGGGAGAAGACATTTAACTCTCATTAAGATGGGAGGAGCAGCAGGAAAACGGAAGGGTCACACATCGAAGACGACATCGTCTGGAACCCCTATAAAATTCTGTGAAGGAGGCAGGGAGATGCCAGGCCTCCCTTAGCTGAGAAAGACCTCTGCTGCTTCCAACTCGGGTAGGCAATACTGGGCAAAGAAGAGCAAATGTTGTTTAGACTCAGCCTAAACAACAAAGAGTGGTGTGGCACCTTAAAAACGAACATATTTATTATGGCCAGTCCTGGCCCAAAACGTTTTTCTGTCTGAGGCAGAGCAGTAAATGATGCCTCCCCCCCCCCCAAGTCAAAGTACCTGGTAAGAAGGCAAGCCCTGCTATTTTTGCACCTGAGGCAGAAAAATCCCATGAGAGGCTCTCCCGTTCCCTGGCAGTACAAATACAACAACAGCAACAACAACAACAAATTAAATAAAAGTATATACATTATATATTATACAAATTAAATGACTGCTAATGTCTTGCCTTTTCTTGACACCCAAATTATGGCATAAGCTTACATGGACTCGAGCCCACCTCATGTGGCGTTTGGTCCACGAAACCACGTGCCGCAAGAAGTGTGTTCATCTTTAAGGTGCCACAAGAGTCTTTGTGGATTTCACTGCTACAGACTCGACGTGGCTACCCCCTTCCAGAAAGCAGGGATGTTGAAGAGTCCTTGGTCTCGAGTCATGAGTCGAGTCACGAGTCTTTGGACCCGAGTCTCGAGTCCGAGTCCTTAAGCTGACTCCATGAGTCCCTATTAAAATCAATGGGGTTTTTTCCCAACAAAATAAGGCTACTTCAGATGTGTGGCTTAAATAAATTCTAGGCCTTTTTATTTCAAAACTCTGCCACTGATTTTGACAAGAACAGACCAGGCAGACAAACCCAAAATAACCAGGCAGGCAGAGGAGGCAGGGAACCCCAAACAGGCAGGCAGAGGCAGCCAAACCCAAAATGTCTGAAAGGTTGCATTTTAGGGAAATGATTTTAAAAAATAAAATCTTCACCGGCGATCGCACTTCTCTCCACTCCTTCTGGCACAGCCCAGGGATGTTGAAGAGTCCTTGGTCTCGAGTCCCGAGTTGAGTCTTGAGTCCCATTAAAAATATTGGGACTCGAGTCAGAGGGGGGGACTCAGTCCAACTGGAGTCCTCCACGAATCCTGGAGTCCGAGTCCCCATCCCCGCCAGAAAGTGACTTGGTCTGAGGCAGCTTTGCACGCCCAACCTGCTGGCCTGCACTGCAGAGCAACTGATGTGGAAACGACCCCCTGCCTCACTCTGCATGCGTGCGTGAGGCTTCCTCCCAAAGCCACGGTGTCATGTCATCTGTGGAATAATCCCAACGGTGCCGATGGGATTACCGAAGCGAATTTTGAGCGGCGCGCCGTTATGTCATTTATGCTGGGAAAGAGCGTTTCCCTCCCCTTTCCCTGGTTCACTTTTGAAGAGGCACTGAGTGATTTAGGACGAGAGGCCTGTTCCCTCTGCTCCACAGTTGCTTGGCTTGCATCCCCCGTTCTGATGACGTGCGGAAAGGAACACACCGCGGTTGCACGGGCTTACTGTACTGGAGCCAAAGGAAAAAGGGGGACAAAATTATTTGAGCTCCCTTGTACGGAAGCAAAAATGGGAGGAGGAAAAACAACAACTGGAGATGCTTAGTGGATCAGTGCTCTTGGGTTGGAAACAGGAGTCCGTTAAGTCTTCTCTTGGCACCGCCAACGCTTCTTGTCTCTGTGCAGCACCCACGTGGCTTCGGGCTGTGTTGACATGACCTAACCGCGTGTGCAGGGCTTCCAGGAGAGGAGGTGGGCATTCTGTGGGAAAGACCAATGTGATACAGGCCTGTGGTGGCTCACGCTGGCTCAGCTTGTCTGAGCGTGGAAAGCTAAGCAGGGTCAGGCCTGGTTGTTACTTGGATGGGAGACCCCTCCTCTAGTTTCCTGCATTGAGCAGGAGGTTGGACTCGATAGCCTTGTAGGCTCCTTCCAGCTCTATGATCTATGAATCTATGAACCTATGGCCGGGTCATTTAGATCAGGGGTGGGCTGCAGCCGCCGAATTTTGTTTTTATTTTTTTTAAAAAATGGCATGCAACTTTGGCTTGTTTGCTTAAAACAAGGGACCCCAGAGGAAGGTGCTGCCTTTTGCAGATTGCCAGGTATTTGGTGCGATGTGAGCCATCTTCCCTGCTGTCCTCCTGCCCCTGAGTCGTCTTCAAAGTTTAAAATGTCCCAAGAGAGGAGTAAGAACATGAGAAGAGCCCTGCTGGATCAGACCAAAGGTCCATCCAGTCCAGCATCCTGTTCACACAGAGGCCAACCAGCTGCCCACGGGAAGCCCACAAGCAGGGCACGAGTGCAACAGCACCCTCCTGCCCATGTTCCCCAGTGAGTGGTGTCGTGCATAGGCACACTGCCTCCGATCCTGGAGGTAGCATAGAGCCATCAGGAGCAGCAGCCACCGATGGCCTTCTCCTCCATGTATTTGTCCAATCCCCTTTTAAAGCCCTCCAAATTGGTGGCCATCTCTACATCATGCACGCCCAACTATGGAAGTGAATTCCATAGTTTAACGATGCACTGTGTGAAGAGGTCCTTCCTTTTATCTGTCCTGAGCCTCCCACCAATCAGCTTGGTGGGAGCCGGTGTGGCACAGCGGTGAGAGTGTTGGACTGGGACTCGGGAGAACCGGGTTCTAGTCCCCGCTCAGCCATGAAACTCACTGGGTGACTTTGGGCCAGTGACTGACTCTCAGCCTAACCTACCTCACAGGGTTGTTGTGAGGATCAAATGGAGAGGAGGAGGAGGAGGAGGAGGAGGATTATGTAAGCTGCCTTGGGTTCCTTGCAGGAAAAAAGGCAGGGTATAAATATAATAAAATAAAATAAAACTAAATAAATTCATGGGATGACCCCACTGGGTTCTAGTATTATGAGAGGCGGAGAAAAGGGGTAGGAGCTCCTGTTTCGTACAGGATGCTCTGGAGATGGTCCGCAGCATCAGATGCAAAGTGGCAGGTGGGAGAGGAGTGCTCTGAAACCACACGACGACGACACTCTTCAAAACAATTTCCCACCGGCTGCCCATTGCGCAGAAAAGGCAGGTTGGAGCAGGACAGCTTCACGGTCGGTCGGTGGTTACTCTTGTGCTGCCTCTCAGGCTCCCCCCCCCCATGCAGGGTGGAAATGGCAGCGTCCGTTGCTGGCATGTGCTGCTGGAGTCCTGGCAATGTTGACGCTGGGCCTGCCTGGTCCCTTTGGCTGGCAACAGCCAGGATCGGACCCGGGACCTTCTGCTCGCAACGCAGGAGGAGGCCATCTGCCCTTTCCCTGTTGCTCCTTCTTTCTTCCCCGCAGGAAGGAAAGTTAACCCAGGGAAAAGAAGAACGGAAAGGGTGGCGAGAAGGCGTGGAGGAGGCTGTAATAATTAAATAACCATCAGAAAGAGAATGATTAAGCTGGCCTGCTTCTGCCTTGCATATTTTAGTAGTGCCGGGCTAATTCTTTAAAGACTGTGAGCTCCGAGGCTTAGGGGAAGAGATGATAAATAATAAATAGTAATTAAATTAAAGATGTACATACTGCACTGCTCCAGATTTCCTGGAAGTTTGGAAATGGACTCGTGTATAATCATAATAATTAAGATCTCTTTGGCTGAGCACAGTCCACTGGGCGCCACATCACATGGAACCTTGAAGTCGGCTCGCGCACCTAGACCGCTGGAGAAACTGTCAGACTTTTACATCGCTTGGATTTCTTAAATGTAAGAGAGAGAGAGAGAGAGAGAGAGAGAGAAATGAGAAATACAGTCTGTTGCAGCTTCTCTTGATTTCCAGCTCTATCACAGGAAAGGAACTTCTCAGCCACCCCCTAGCCTTTCCAAGGGAGAGCCACTTATCTGGGGGCCGATGCCACGAGCGCAGTACCAAAGAATCTCTTTCAGGATCTTTGGAGGATCTTGCATAATCACCAGACTAATTGATTGATTGATTGATTGATTACATCCATATCCCTCCTTTCCTCCAAGGAGCCCAATGTGCTGTCTACATGATCCTCCTCTCCATTTTATCCTCACAACAACCCTGGTTAAGCTGGGAGTCGGGGACTGCCCCCAAAGTCACCCAGTGAGATTCATGGCTGACTGGGGACTAGGACCCGGTCAGCCCTGAGTCCCAGTCCAACACTCTCACCACTACACCACACTGGCTCTCACCCCTCCAGTCAATAGGGGAAAATAGGGGCATGCTTGTAACGTCTGGACGTGCATGAAAGGCTCCCTGCCTGAGACATTGTACATCAGGCACTCTCACCCCGCAACCCCAACTATTACCCAGTCCCTGAAGGCTTCGCTCTGCCTACTTGAGAGAGCGTCTTCTCCCTTACCAACCTGCCCGGTCACCGAGGTCATCAGGTGGTATGCTCATGGTGGTTCCGCATGGACCTATGGCCCAACTGAAGCCCACCCAGAGAAGAGCCTTTGGAGGTCAGGCAGGCACCAACATGATGCTGTTTCCGGTGCCTCCTGAAAACATCGTTATTCCGGGAAGCCTTCCTTGGTTGACCAGCCACTGTTCTTATTGATATTCTGTTTTTAACATTGTGTTTTATTCTTTTGATCTTTTTTTGGTCTTTTATTGTTCACCGCTCCGGAATCTGTGCAGATGTGGAGTGGTATAAAAATGTTGTCAAGAAATCAATCAATCAATCAATCATGCTGCCATTTACTATGCAATTGCTACTCTACCACCAATTTTCAAAAGGCAGGCGAGCTTCCCCCCCCCCCTCCCTTGGCCAAAGATATCAGTGGTGCTGCTATGGGCAAACTACAGGGCGCAAGTCCAGGACTCCCAAACAGTGTCCTGTCAGTGACAGTCACTTCAACATTGTTCCTTTCTTATCTTTTTCAAAGCAACCTGTTTTACAGACAGGGTTGCAGTGTTGCTGCAGATCAAAGCTTCAGACAGCCGTGCCTGCCATCTTTGTTTTCCAGACGGTGATGCCTCTTGGCTGGTGTGATGCAGTGGTTTGGCCCCCCTCCAATCTGGTGGTGTGGCCCCCCCTTCAAGGCCACCTTGCCCAGGACACCTCAAACCTGGCAGTACTACTAAAAGATATACTGAAAAGCATAAAAAATAAGCCATAATTATTCTACACGAAGGCCTGGTGCACACGTAACAACAACCTAGAGTATGGGTTGAGCATGGGTTGTCATTGAATCGTGGCTTGTTGTTGAATTGTGGGTTGTCCTTACATGTGAGCCCTGCGCTACGGTTTAACTATGGGTTGTTAACCACAAACAATCCAGAGTACACAACCCAACAGCAAACCATGGTTTCTCTTCCTGGGTTGATTGTGGTTAACACTATGGTTAAACCATAGTGTAGGATTGGCATGTAATGACAAACCATGATTCAATGACGACCCATACTCAACCCATCTGCAGCCCGTACGCTGGGTTGTCATTATGGGTGAACCTGGTCTAAAATCTAAAGTATCCAGTTTCAAACTGCTATCAGCAGGTGCAATGTGTAACATGACCAGGTTGCACTCTGCATGGTGCTCGTGTTCATGCTGAAGGAGAATGGAAGAACATAAAACCTTATATACAGAGGAAGCTGGTGACTCCTATGTCAGTGGGGCTCCTTATCCATCGCATCATTGTGTTGAGCTTTATAGGAGCTATCCATGGTGCTCATAGATCATAGAGTTGGAAGGAGCCTACAAGGCTATCGAGTCCAACCCCCTGCTCAATGCAGGAACTAGAGGAGGGGGTCTCCCATCCAAGTAATAACCAGGCCTGACCCTGCTTAGCTTTCCACGCTCAGACAAGCTAAGCCAGCGTGAGCCACGGGCCTGTCTTGTAGCGTCTGATCCATAAAAATGTGTGACGTGTGTCATTATGTTGTGAATTTCCCTGCCTCCACAAGCTGCAGCCAATAACAGAAGCTGGGTTCACACAACACGACAACCCACACTCAAGTGGGTTGAGTGTGGGTTGTTGAATGATGGGTTGTTCGTGTTGCTTTGAACCCAGCTCCGCTAACAATCCATGGTTCGTTAACCACAAACAACCCACAAAGAGAACCCATATTTTTTTGTTGGGTTGTGAACTGCGGACTGTTACTGTTTAACAAACTATGGTTTCCAAGTGCAGCTGGGTTCACACCACAGAACAACCCATATTTCAACAACAAGCTACTCAACCTTGAGTGTGGGTTGTTGTGTTGTATGAACCCAGTCAGAGTGAGGCGGGGAAACTTGCAATGTGATGATGTCACGTCACACTATAATGGTGGTGAACCTATTTTGCGGATGTTCAGCACCATGGATCGCTCCCATAAAGCACAGACAAAAATGGATAAGGACGCCCACTGACGTAGGAGTCACCAGCCTCCCCTGCTTATATACAAGCGTACAGTGCCTACTAATCACATATTAATCAGCCTGTTGATCATATTGCCTGCATATAACCATAGCTCAGAAGTCATATCATAAAGCCTCATAGCACAGTTACAGCAAAAGTTTGACCAAGAAGCCAAAACTAGCATAAGATGGCAAGGCCATGGAAGGTCAGAGAAAGAGGAACCTGCTGGGAATGTACAAGAACTAGACATTTGTTGACTTGCGAGTTACAAAGAGGAGAAACAGGTGGAGTTGTGGCCTAGAAATCTAAAGGGCATTCTGGGAGCAGAGACCGTTACTGAAACTTTGGGAGAAACAAATGGATGTAGGCAGGAGGCATGGGGAGACAGGAACAGGCCAGAATATCATAGATGCAGAAGCCATTATAGGTTGGCTGAGTGTCTTGCTTTACAGAGGACAGTCCTCTGTCTGAAGGTGTCCTCTATTTGATGGGCTGTCCACTCCAAGTCAAGTTTGAAGTCAAAGAACCATAGGGAGGACTGCAGGGAGGTGCCTTGAAGTTGACCATCAAGAGCTAGCTCCAGGACTGCGGACTCAGGAGGCACACAAGCCACCGAGTCAGTCCTCCCCACTATGTGGAGATGTCTTGTACTTCTATTTCAGTGTTCTCCAACCTTGGGTCCCCAGATGTTTTTGGCCTACAACTCCCAGCATGCCCCAGCCAGCTATGCTGGCTGGGGCATGTTGGGAGTTGTAAGCCAAAAACATCTGGGGACCCAAGGTTGGAGAACACCGTTCTATTTAAATAATAGTTATTATTTCCAAGTTGGCATCTCTGCGTATAAATTTGCATATGCGAATGTTATGCAAATGGGCAGTCCTCTTTTTCAGCGATCCATTTCCTCTTTTTTGATGATGCATAAGTGGGCACCCTAGGAGACCATCAGATTTCAGAGCACATCATTACCGAGTTTGATATTTTGAATGGGGCATTTAAGGGCATGGAAGATATTAAGGGGGGGTGGTTCCCACCAGGGTGGGACAGGGGTCACCTCTGCTGGAAGAACGCTGAAATGGGTATTGTAGGACTTATTTCTTCCTCCTGTTCTAAACTTGGTCACCAAGCACCGTGGCATCTGTTCTCTTGTCCTAATGTCTTTCAAATAAAATTTGTGCGTCTCACTCATGAAAGGACTGTGCTGTTCAATTCAAGAAGGTGGCCCATGCATTTTCCTCATTCGAAATGCACACTTTTCTTTTCCCCGTCTGAATGAAACAAAAACAAACAAACAAAATAAGAGCACCGAATCTAACACGGGAAATGAAGCGAGTCACGCTTCAACGTGGTGTTCGGGGAATCTCTGGCAATCGTGAAAATTCAACAGCCAGCCAATCCAGTTGACTTCCGTAGGTGAGATGGGTGTATGCGTGGTGATGCCGTGTTGTCCTTTCCTCAGGCAGCAAAATGTCTTGGGCTGGCCCTGGTAAAGAACCTGGGTCAGAAATGTATGCCGCTCATCAGTCAATTACTCTTCTATTTATGGAGCCAATGCAGCTAGTTGAAGAAATAGCAAAAGCAAGGCATCATTTGGAAAATTTATTATCAATATGAACTATCTATCTATCTATCTATCTATCTATCTATCTATCTATCATCTATCATCTCTATGGCACAATATTCAATAGAAGTGGGACCTGTTTCAACATGGAGTACTTCTGTTCAGAGCTCTTTCAGAATAACCCAGTCACTGACTCTCAGCCTGACCTACCTCACAGGGTTGTTGTGAGGATAAAGTGGAGGGGAGGAGGAGGACCATGTAAGCCATCCTTGGGTTCCTTGCAGGAAAAAAGGTGGGATATAAATATAATAAATAAATAAATAATTCTGCATGCTTTCAAAAATGTGGACTGAATTGTCCCTGGAGATGGGGCTACATAATCATGTAACATTGTTTCCAGGGACTGTATGAATCATAGAATCATAGAATCATAGAAAAGTAGAGTTGGAAGGGGCCTACAAGGCCATCAAGTCCAACCCCATGCTCAGTGCAGGAATCCAGGTCAAAGCATCCCTGACAGATGATTGTCCAGTTGCACCTTGAATGCCTCCAGACTCGGAGAGCCCACCACCTCCATAGTTAGTTGATTCCATTGTCTTATTGCTCTAACAGTCAGGAAATTTTTCCTGATGTTTAGGTGGAATCTAGGTTCCTGTAACTTGAGCCCATTATTCCGTGACCTGCAAACTGGGATGATCGAGAAGAGATCCTGGGCCTCCTCTGTGTGACATCCCTTCAAGTACTGGAAGAGTGCGATCATATCTCCCCTCAGTCTCCTCTTCTGAAGGCTAAACATGCCCAATTCTTTTAGTCTCTCCTCATAGGGCCTTGTTTCCAGTCCGTTTATCATCCTTGTTGCCCTCCTCTGAACCCTCTCCAGTTTGTCTATGTCCTTCTTAAAGTGTGGTGCCCAGAACTGGACGCAGTACTCAAGATGAGGCCTAACCAGTGCCGAGTAAAGGGGAATTATCACTTCCCGCGATTTGGAAGCTATACTTCTATTAATGCAGCCCCAAATAGCATTTGCCTTCTTTGCAGCACATCGCATTGTTGGCTCGTATTCAGTTTGTGATCTACCACAATTCCAAGATCCTTCTCACTTGTAGTATTGTTGAGTCAAGAGTCCCCCATTCTGTAACTCTGCATTTGGTTTCCTCTCCCTAGGTGCAGCACTTGGCATTTATCCCTGTTAAATTTCATTCTGTTGTTTTCGGCCCAGCGCTCCAGCCTATCGAGGTCACTTTGAATTTTGTTTCTGTCTTCCAGAGTATTAGCTGTTCCACCCAACTTTGTGTCATCTGCAAATTTGATAAGCATTCCCTGTACCTCCTCATCCAAGTCATTAATAAAAATGTTGAAGAGCACTGGGCCCAGGACCGAGCCCTGTGGTACCCCACTCGTTACCTCTCCCCAGTTTGAGAAGGAACCATTGATAAGCACTCTTTGAGTCCGATTCTGTAGCCAATTGTGGATCCAGTTGTTCCATCTAGCCCACTTTTAGCTAGCTTGCTAATCAGGATATCATGAGGCACTTTGTCGAAAGCTTTGCTGAAGTCCAGATATATGATGTCCACAGCATTCCCACAGTCCACAAGGGAGGTTACCCGATCAAAAAATGAGATCAGATTAGTCTGGCAGGATTTGTTCTTGACAAATCCATGCTGGCTTCTAGTAATCCCTGCATTGTTTTCAAGGTGCTTGCAGACTGACTTCTGTATAATCTGCTCCAAAATTTTCCCAGGGAAAATTTTCCCAGTATGGGGAAAAGGAAAGGCGCCCCTGTATGGCCCTTGGAAACAACATTATGTGAGCCCTGTAGTGCTGATTCCAAGGATGATTTAGGCCCTATTTTGAAAGTGTGCGGCAGGAGCCATGCTTCCTAGCCTTCTGGTGAGGCTTTGGGTTTGAAAGAAGGGAAACAAAATACAGGAGGGAATTATTTAAAGCCACCTCGGTTGACTGGAAGTTTAAATTTGAGGATACTTGGAGATCTCGTAATAACAGAACTTTTTGTCCGTATTCAGTGGCATAGTGGTAACTTTTGAAGTGCAGGAGCTCTTCATGACAGTCCCCATAGCCATGGCCTGAAGAAGAGTCCACATATTCAGGCAGCTGTGTTGATCCATATCAACAAGACAGTTGTAGCACTTTTCATCTCTACCAGGAGCAGGTCCTTTATAAAGCTATTGGCTCTCAACTGCACATTCAAGACCAAGCCCTGCCCCACTACTTTGCATTGCAACAGGGATAGCTCACAACTATATATTGTCAATGAGAAAATTCATCCCTGTCATCCTCTGCTCTGCCCAGCCGCTCTGAGGATTGCAGCGAAGCTCAAAGGAACAGGGGATTATTATTATATTACTAGCTGTTGCCTGTGGCTGCGCTCGCATGCATTTTAGGATTTGGTATACCGGTAATTGTTTTTAAAAGAAACATGTATGGAAAAGATGCAGTGTCTCTGACTGAAAGTGTAATGTTTAGGCTGGGTGCTGGCAGCAGAAATGTTTTGTGACAGAAATATCTGTTCTTAAAGAAAAATTAGGTTAATCCTGAGAGTCTACAGGTGATGAAGAGTGAGCATGTCAAATCTGGGGTAGATCCGTCTAAATGTGATGGAGCCTATGCGACAATGCCCCCCACACAACAGTCAGTCATTTAAAAAGTGTTCCCCCCCCTTTTCACCCCGTCATGTAAAAAGTTTCCCTCCCTTTTCGCCCCCTCAGAGAACATTCTAAATGGCCTAGGGGAGATTTGCATACCCAGCCCTATTGGCCCTTGCAGGAATTCATATGAACATTCTAAGTGGCGTATGGGCTATTTGCATAACTGCTGCTATTGGCTCCTGTCGCAATTATGAGGCGAGGCCTATTTGCAGAACTGCAGATTTGAGAGCGGGGCGATTTTGCCCCCTTTTTTCACCCCCTTAGGGACGGAATATCCCAAAATCCTTCCTTAGTGGGGGGGGTCTACGTCATAAAAACAATGTCCCTTCAAAATTTCACGTTCCTAGATTAAACGGTTTGAGCTGGGCGTTGATGAATCAGTCAGTCAGTCAGTCAGTCAGTTAGGACACCTTCTTTTATATATATATATAGATTATAATTATTATTATATTTATTTGTATCTTGCCTTTCCCCCAACACTGGGACCCAAGGCAGCTATTTCTCCCACCTTTCTCCCAACGCTGGGACCCCAGGCGTGGATTCTGAGAGGGGCAGCAGATGACGTCAGCGACCCTGCTAATAAAAAGGTGTTGGCGCTGTGTCCTTCTGAGCCCTGGCTCCAGTTCACCACTGTCTATATTTAAACTGTTGGATTTGTGACTTTGGTTTTTTTAAAGAATATATTTGAAAATATCATAACAAAGACAAACAAACAAAATGTGTGTGTGTGTGTGTGTGTGTGGGGAGAACACCCAAAGAGAAAGAAGAAGAAGAAGAAAAAAGGAAGAACACATCTTAAAACATATCCATACACAATAATAATTTACATCAATCTTAATTAAAAAGAGAGAGAGAAAAGAAAAAGAGGGGAAAAGAAGGATTTGATACTTTTATTTTGAATATATATGTTAATATATATTCTGTGTGGACCGGTGGTTAGAGTGTTGGACTGAGACTCAGGAGATCTGGGTTCTAGTCCCCACTTGACCATGAAGATCACTGGGTGACTTTGGGCCAGTCATTGACTCTCAGCCTGACCTACCTCACAGGGTTGTTGTGGGGATAAAAGGGAGAGGAGGAGGACCATGTAAGCTGCCATAGGTTCCTTGGAAGAGGAAAAAAAGGTGGGATATAAAGGTAATAGTAAATAAAAAATAATAAATAAAATATAAGCAGTCCATATATCTAAATGAGCATCCATACGAGACTGATGACTGTAGTGGGTACATTCAAATGCAGCAGGAGCAGTAAGGATAAATACCCACGATAGGGGGTGGGTATTTATCCTTCCAAGCTCGACGTATAAGTCTCTTTGCAACTGTAAGAGAGCTCTCAGTATCCGCTTTGGCGAAAAGTTGGATCCGTAACTTGGTGAACACATTACCAATTCTGAATGGGTCAATTTTCCCATCACTGGTTTTCACAGGTAAAATGCCGATGCCGGAATACCGAGATATTTTTTTAAAAAACAAACAAAGAAGCAAGACCAATGGGTTGTACATACCTGGTGTGCGACTGTCGACGCCGCACAACATGCCCTCACGCATCATCACACGCTGCTTCCGACTTCTCAGCCACCATAGTTCCCATTTTTCCTCTCCCTCTATTGTCTATTAACCTCCCCTCTCTCCGCCTCCACTCTGTTCCCCCTCTGTCAAAATTTAGACTGGAATCACCTTGGGGGCCTGTACCGTGTGTGTGTATGTGTGTGTGTGTGTGTGTGTGTGTGACTTTTGCTACTTTTTAATGTGCCATTGACAATGATGGTGCTATACCGGTGCTCTCCAACCTTGGGTCCCCAGATGTTTTTGGCCTACAACTCCCAGCATGCCCCAGCCAGCATAGCTGGCTGGGGCATGCTGGGAGTTGTAGGCCAAAAACATCTGGGGGCCCAAGGCTGGAGAACACTGTTCTATTTAAATAATAGTTATTATTTCCAAGTTGGCATCTCTGTGTATAAATTTGCATATGCGAATGTTATGCAAATGGGCATCCTCTTTTTCAGCGATCCATTTCCTAATTAACATTTGCACTAAAGCAGTGTTCTCCAACCGTGGGTCCCCAGATGTTTTTGGCGTAGCTGGCTGGGGCACGCTGGGGGTTGTAGGCCAAAAACATCTGGGGACCCAAGGTTGGAGAACACTGTGCTATACAGCAGAAGTGGGACTCACAGGTCATCACACCATGATGTGCGCTTGTGTCCCATCGAAAAGGAGGGGGGAGTCACATGTGTCTAAATGAGGGGTGGGGAACTTCAGGCCCAGAGGCCAAATCCAGCCCTCCTGGGGTCCCTAATGGGACTTTCCAGGGCTCCCCAGATGGCCATGCCCCCTTCCCTTGGCCTCACCCCCTTTTCTCCAACCACCAATTGTGTGGTGGTTCCCTGGCTTTTATGCAGTGCCCCCCCCCGTCCATTCTAAAAGGCTGAAATGCCTCTCCCAAGGCTTAGCTACTGGCAGTAAGAGTTTTAAGCTAAAGTATGCAGGTATTTTTGGCCCCAGCCCCTTTTGCCTTTGGTTCCGCCCACCACTGGAATGCGGCCCCCGAGATCTTCTCCAAAATGGGATCCAGCCCTCGGGCAGAAAGAGGTTCTGCACTCCTGGTGTAAATGATGGACTGGATTGCAATGACAATCTTTTACCTATTCGACATCCACAATCCCTTGAGATTAATAGGAAGCAACGCTCTGATCTTCATTTTTAAAATTATTATTATTTATTTCATTTTTTAAAAATAATAATGTTATACTCAGCAGTCCAGGGTTTCACTGTTCAGCTTATATCCCTTTCTCATGTCACCACCAAGGCAACCTTCCAATTGCTGTCTCTCAATCAAGGATAATAAATAGTCTATCTGTACCCACATACTATAATTAAGTAGGTAATCCAGTGCAAGCCCGACACCCCACCCCCAGGGCAAATGGATTAGATTTGCGTAGTAGAATTTTTTTGTTGGTTTTTTTTGTAATTCTGCTTGTCTGCTGTCCTGGAGTTTCCAGGGAGAAGGCGTCTACACAATGGGAGTCTTTCACAAGGCTGAAATAGGCCAAGGAGCTGGCCAAATGTGAGATCCCTCTGGGGCTGGTTCGGGAACGTGTGCATTGACTATGGACTGGCCATAGAAGTGGCCAAGATGAGAACAGGATGGTGGGCATCCATGGCAGGGGCAGTGATAGGTACCAAAAAGTTCCAGGGCTCAGGACCAAAGGAGGGGAAAAAAAAAAGAGAGGACAAATTTGCATATGCTAATTTACATATGCTGTAAAGTCTCTCTCTGTGTGTCTTTCAAGGAGCCTGTCTCCTAAGGACAATCCTATTTGTAAAAGGGATGTATGGGCAGGGGAGAGGAGGGCATTTGATTTCAGAAAAAAACCTCAGGCAGAAAGATTCAAGGGTGGGGGGCAACGGGAGGGGAAGCACATGTGGGCCAAAAGTCATCTCATCCAGGGGGGGATCAGGTGCAACAGAGATCCTCAGGGCCCCTGTCCTTTTCTTTCAGTAAGTGCCCCTGGACAGCTGGGTGGTGGGGCAGACGGCCTCCCAGAGATTCGAGGCTTCAGATGAAAGCTTCAGGGCTCCAGTCCTGAGTGGGCCATCCCTAACACTGGCTCTGATTCATGGGCCATCATTCTATGGAGGAGGTGGGGTTGGATGGGGGGCGGGGAAAGGGAAGAGACTGCCCGCAGCTGTAACCGACATATTAAAAGGTTGCCCCTTGAGTAGTGGGCATAAAACACATTGTGATGCTAATCTCATTTCTCCAAACTGTGTGAAGTCCCAGAAGGTACAGCACCCACCCAGGTTTGGTTCCCTTTGGAAGGAGTCACGTGGGGATTATGGCATTTTGTAATATTTCAGTTTATTTACAAATATATATTGTGAATGGGTGGAGGCACTGCTTAAAAAAGGAGTGGCGGACCTCTTACCTCGAGGGCCAAATTCAATTTTGGAGATGCCCTCAAGGGGGCGCATTTCAGTGGGAGAAAGGGGTGGGACCAGGGGTAGGGGGCGTGGCCATCTAGGGAACCCTGTAAGGCCAGATCTGGTCCATTGGCTGAAACACTCCAGTGGACAGCCAAAGTTCACTGCTCTGCATCAGAGCTCTAAAGAGAGGCAGCCACCAGACCCAAAATGCTGACCATCTTCCATCTGGTAACCTGTGTCCTCACTGTGGGAAGCTGTGTGGATCTAGAATTGGCCTCCACAGTCACTTACGGACCCATCGCTAGAGTCTACACAGTTTTATACAATTTCCTCTTTATATAATTTTCTTTTTGTAATTTTATCCTGGAAGACAATATTACTCGGTCATGAGTGATCGCCTACTACTACTACTAGAACCCAAATTTAGTTCTTTGTTTCTCTTCCTTGCCAATTCCTAATCCCTCACTCAAACTACACTCTGTTGCTCTCCACACACAGCTAGCTTCCCTGCTCCCTCTTGCTGGATGGGGGAATCCTTATATCTCCTCTGACCATCACCAAGCTTCCTGGGCCATCTACATGTGGTTTCCCTAACAAAGGAAGACACATTTGCAGTCATTCTGGCTCCATTAACCTGATCCTGTCCCAACCCTCCAATTTTACAAGGATTAATTTGGTGATCTAATCTGAGTTTGAATTTGCACATTTCCAAATTCACAATACTAAGCAATAGGTTAGCTTTTCTATTTTTTTTAAAAAGTAGATTGCTCCATTTACTAATGCATCCTGCTCCAGAAGCTGATGAATGGGTTCAGACAACAGGATAACCCACAATCAAGGGTTGAGTATGGGTTGAGTGTGGGTTATGGTTGAACATCTGAATAGTCCTGACCACCCCAATCTCATCTGATCTTGGAAGCTAAGCAGGGTCAGACCTGGTTAATACTTGAATGGGTGACCACCTTGGAATACCAGGTACTGTAGGGAGGGACCATAGCTCAGTATGGTAGAGCACATTCTTTGCATGCAGAAGGTCCCAAGTTTGATCCTTGGCATCTCCAGGTAGGGCTGGAAAAGAATCCTGCCAGAAACCCTGGGGAGCCATTGCTGCCAGTCAGTGTCAACAGCACTGCGCTAGATGGACCAATGGTCTGAGTCAGCAGAAGGCAGCTTCCTATGTTCCTATGTTCATGGGTTGTTGTTGAAATGTGAATTATCGTGTTGCCGAACCCAGCCGAGATAACAAACCATGATGAACAACCCACAGTTCACAACTGAACAACAAACCATGGGTTTTCTTCATGGGTTGTTTGCGGTCAACAAGCCACCTTGAAAGACACCTACCCAAGACCACACATGGCTGCGGACAGTCAGGGCACATAACACTGTGTGTGCAAGCCGGCCCAATGGCCTGACTCAGTACAAGAAAGCATGGCATAATCCGTATGACTGCGCAGCAGTGGGAGGGCTGTGTCGCTGAGCTGGTGAACTTTGGCGTGAGGAGGCTTATACGGATATGCCAGGATCATTTCTCAACTGAGAAATGGTGGAGGTGATGCAAAGCCAAACACATAGCCGAGATTGTTGGGCCTAGTAGATCATCAGGCACAACGACCCTGCTGGCTTTGCTGCTTTCCTGGGACTGCAAAAGATGTCCATGTGCGTGGCGTGTGGTGGGATGGCTCACAGGCTGACTTAGGCTCGGAATATCTCAAAACTGTGAAGTCCTTGTCGGGATACACCAGGGGTGCAGAACCTCTTTCAGCCTGAGGGCCAAATTCAATTTTGGAGGAGCTCTCAGGGGACCCCATGCCTCTCAGGTGGGTGGGGCTGAAGGCAAAGGGGGTGGGGCTATTAATTTATGCAATAAATACCCGCATATTTTAGGTTAATGTTCTTACTGACGGTAACTAAGATGATGCAACAGAGATGTCTTAGGGGAGGCATCTCAATCTTTAAGGAGGGGAAAACATTGCACAGAAGCTGGGAAACCACCCAATGACTGGTGGCTGTGGGGGAAGGTCGTGGGGCCAGGGAAGGGGCGTGGCCTTTTGGGGAGGGCTGGATTGGGTCCACAGGAGGGCTGGATTGGGACCACCGGTCTGAGGTTCCCGAGCCCGGGATACACTGATGCTTCCTTGCTTGCTTTAAGGCAGCTTTGGGGAAATGTGGCCCTACAGATGTCATTGGATTCTAGTTCCCATCAGCCCCAGCTGGAATGGCCAGTGGTGGGGATGATGGGAGTAGTAGTTCATCAACATCTGGAGGGCCACAGGTTCCCCACCCCTGTTTATAAGGTATGCACTCTTCTATATGTTTTGATGGATTTGATGGACCACCCTATCCCATGGTCTCAAATAATGACATATCTGTACTGAGGGATCCATCTATTTTTGGCCAGGGGTGTTGTACCTCTTTCAGCCAGAGGGCCGAATGCAGTTTCAGAGAAGCTCTCCGGGGCCACATTCCGGCAGTGGGTACGGCCAGAATATCCAAAATACCAGCACATTTGGCTTAAAGCTCTGACTGCCTGTAATGAAGCCTTAGGAGAAGCAATCCATCCTCTTAAGATGTGTATGGCTGGCCAAGGCCTGAATGAACCCTGGGCCAGGTGGACTTTCATTCTGATCCAGCACTGCTCTTTTAACACTTGTAGGCTGGGTTACTCAACCTGGAGTCCGTGGGCCATGATTTGCATGCGGACAAACCCTTGGGGCCCACCAGCCCCCCCCCCCCCGGCCCTCCTGAATTTTAAAATTAAAATTCCCAGGCAAGTTGCTTTTCTTTGAGCCTCGCCAGTTTGCTTTCTGGGAAAATGTGTTGGGTTTTTTTTTTTTGTGTGACGGGGCATGCCATTTTGAGTGTGAGAGCACCCACAACACTCTCTCCAAATTCCAAATGTGTCAGTCGGCCCCAAAACCTTGGGGATCCCCTGTTCTTAGGGAAGACAAATGGATTAAAAAAAAAAAAAAAAGCTGGGAAGACCTTTAGGAGAGGAACCCAGCCTGCACTTGAAAGTGAATAACCACAGCCAACTTCCTCCCACTGCAGAATTGCAGATTTGTAAAATGACGCTTTTTCAGTTCAGTTTTCCACCTCTCCCCCCCCCCCCACTGTATATAAACTAATGAGGCACCTGGCTTATCATCTCTCCTTCATCTACATGTCTCCTTTGGAGCTCATACATCATGTCATCACCCTCAGGGTTAAGCAAGGCAATCTAACCTAGTGACAGGTCCCAGATGCAAAAGCGGCTTCTGTCTTTCTGTGACCACATTTTCAGGTTCGGCCATGTAGGATGCAGCTAATTTGCTTGAAAAGTACAAGGATCTGGCTACAATCCTGTTTGGGCAGGGGTGGGGATCAGGGAAAGGAGAGTGTTAGGAATTTAATTTTGGTTGGCTGGTTTATTTATTTATTTATTATATTTATATTCCAACTTTTTTCCCCCTGTAAGGAACCCAAGGAGGCTTACATAATCCTCCTCCTCCTCCTCCTCCTCCTCCTCCTCCTCCTCCTCCTCCTCCTCTCCATTTTATCCCCACAACAACCCTGTGAGGTAGGTTAGGCTGAGAGTCAGTGACTGGCCCAAAGTCACCCAGTGAGTTTCATGGCTGAGCGAGGACTAGAAACCAGAACTCTGGAGTCCCAGTCCAACACTCTGACCACTAGGCCACACTGGCTCTACATATTCATTAGAAGAGGAGAGGGCAGGGTGCATTTCACTAGTCTGAAGCAGGGAGTGCAGAACCTTTTTAGCCTGAGGGCCAAATTCCACTTTAGAGATGACTTCAGGGGCCACTGCCAGTAAGAAAACGTGTAATTTTTTTTTTTAAAAGGGGAAAAGAAAGGGCACCAAGAAAGGTGCCTAGGGGCACATTGGTGCCCATGGGCACCACGTTGCCTATCCCGGTCTAAAATAATACCGCCCATTCTGCTGCCATCACCTGGGCTGTGCTATTTCATCCCCTCCTCATTCTGCTGCCTGTGTAGATCTAGCCTTGGTTGGAGATTCCCCCTGTCTCTCCACCACCCCTGTTGCTCTACGAACAATGCCAATCACCTGGTGGGTGAAGGAGAGGGCTCCTCGATTTTCAGCTTGTTTTGCAGCATGTAAAGGAAACAAGCTGTATTGCGAAGCACAGGCTAACTACAGATTAGAGCACCACCAACCCCATGAGGTCTAGAAACTTGCTTTTTTTAAAAAAAAGAAAGAAAGAAAGAAAGAAAGGAAGAAAAGAGAAGAAGAGAAGAGAAGCTGTGATCCTCTTCATGACTAACTTGGATCTACAAATATAGCCATACAGAAGATAAACAGCCTTGCCGTAGATAGAAGGCGTCTATGGAAATTTCTATTGACATCTGACATTTATTTATTTCAAGTTTATCCCTCCCATCCTCTAAGGCAGTGTTCTCCAACCTTGGGTCCCCAGATGTTTTTGGCCTACAACTCCCAGCATGCCCCAGCCAGCTATGCTGGGAGTTGTAGGCCAAAAACATCTGGGGACCCAAGGTTGGAGAACACTGCTCTAAGGGGAAAGAGAGCTGAGTTGGCTCACGAGGCATTTTAGGCAGGGCTGTATGGAGTGTCTGCGTTTTGAGGATTGCCAGGCGCTTTCTGTTCCGTTGTCCATTCCTTGACGGAATTGGATTCCCCCCCCCAAAAAAGTTTTTTTTTGGTTTTTTAAAAACTCTGTGTAAAGGAATTCTTTAGTGCGCTGGGGCTCAGACTCCACCTCTAGCTTGTGCTCACTCTTTTGGGCAGGTTGTGTGTCCTTTGCCATGTCTTCCTTGGCAGCCATTTTGTGGTGGTGCCCAGGACAGTTTCTTGAATTGAAAAAACGTGCCCGTGCCCCCCCCCCAAAATTGGCCTACCCCTGTTTTAGGCTTTAGCGGGCAGAGGATCACATCTTTAAATACTCTCCTTCGGGGGGGGGGATTTCTCTCTGTGTAAGCAGAGAAAACTGACACAGCAGGGATAATGCTGGCATCTCTGATCTGCTCATTCTCTTCTTGCAGGGGGTGGTTGCTGTCGTGTTTTTTTTTTTGTTTAACGAGGGGGAACACTAAAATATCGTATCAGTCGGAAGTGGTACCGCACGCTCTCGAAGCTCAAGGCTCCACCACCTGATTCTGCTGCTTGCGCAGGGTGAGTACCTCTGCGTTGCCATCAGGTCTGCCTTCCCCCCCCCCCCCCGCGTTTTATCGTTTTTGTCTTCGCAGATGAAGACATGCACGGCCTTATATCACACATTTAAAACAAACAGAAATGTTTTTTTATAAAAGAGAGAGAGAGAGAGAGAGAGAGAACTGTGCTTGCCCAACCTCTGGTGCTTCACAGTTTCCCATCACAATTATATATTAGCAGTGGGATAGACCTCAGGGCCAAACTGTTCTGGCAGCCGTTCAACACTTTAGTGCCTGCAATCCTGGAAAGAAAAAAAAAAAAAAGGACACTCAGGTGTCTGACCTGTTATTCTGGACTCCACTAAATCAAACTCCAGCCTCAGGTAAAAAATTATGTTTATCTGAAAGGGGTGGGGGTGATTTCCCTCTCCCTCCATGTCTCTGGCACATTCCAACGGTTTATTATTTATTTTTTTAAAAAAAAATGCCGTTGAAAAAAAACACTGTGACTTTTTCTTTTCTTATTCCTTGTTAAAAAAAAAAAACAGCTACTGAGCTAAAATGGAAAAGTATATTAGAAAGCGATGAGGATCCCCTCCCTCAGTGCTTTCCTTTTTTAAACAACCATGAAATGGGGCATGAGATCCAGCTTCAAGGAATATGACCAGGTCTACAGGCACTCACTTCTTCTGACGAGGTTGAATGGAACATTTACTTATTTTTAAAATTTATTATTGCATTTATAGCCTGACTTTTTTTTCAACTTGCAAGGAACCCAAGGCGGCTTACATGGTCCTCCTCGTCTCCATTTTATCCTCACAACAAACCTGTGAGGTAGGTTAGGCTGAGAGTCAGTGACTGGCCCAGTGAGCTTCATGGCCAAGTGGGGACTAGAACCCCGATCTCCTGAGTCCCAGACCAACACTCTAACCACTAGGCCACACCGGCTCTGATCATAGAATCATGGAACAGTAGAGTTGTGTGGTAAGGAAGTTAAGCCACTTCCTTGGTTCGTTTTCTAGCTGACTTATGGCCCAATAAATCAACCAGAGCAGGTAAAAAGAATTCTTTTATTCAAATACAGCGCTGTATTTGAATAAAAGAATTCTTTTTACCTGCTCTAGTTGATTTATTAGGCCATAAGTCAGCTGGAAAACGAACCAAGGAAGTGGCTTAACTTCCTTACCACAGTTGGAAGGGGCCTATAAGGCCATCAAGTCCTTTTTTTTCTTCTTTCCGGTCAAAGCATCCCTGACAGATTGCTGTCCAGCTACACCTTGTATGCCTCCAGTGTGGGAGAGCCCACAAGCTCCCTCGGTAATGGATCTGAAGCAGGCTTACCCAGAATCAGAGCATTGGTCCATATAGCCCAGTATTGATGGGCTGTGGCTCTCCCAGCCAGGCCCTGCCTACCTGGGCGGCCCCCTTCTAGATTGCAGCAGAAGTTTGAGAACAACCTGCCACTTTAATTACCCACAGTGCCCAGACAGAGCCTTGCTGCAGGGCATTGTGGGTAATTTAAAAAAGCAGCTTCCCAGCCGCTGCCACACAGGAAGCGTGCATCGATACCTGTGTGGGCTGTGCCAGGGTGCTGGGGTCCCAGCACCTGCCCTAGGGATGCTGGGAACTGACGTTGGGTCTATTCCCAGGAGTGGCTCGCCAGTAAGCACTGCCATTTTCACTTTGCACATGGTCGCCTCCAAGAAGGTCAGAGGGAGTGTGAACATTGGAAGCTGCCTTTTACCGAGTCAGACCCTTGGTCCGTCGAGTTCAGTATTGTCGACACAGCGGCTCTCCTGGATTTCAGGCAGGATTCTTTCCTAGCCCTACCTGAAGATGCCAGGCCTGTGGCTCACGCTGGCTCAGCTTGTCTGGGCATGGAAAGCTAAGCAGGGTCAGGCCTGGTTATTACTTGGATGGGAGACCCCTCCTCTAGTTTCCTGCACTGAGCAGGGGGTTGGACTCGATGGCCTTGTAGGCTCCTTCCAACTCTGTGATCTATGGATCTATGAATCTATGAACCTGGGGCCTACTGCATGAAGAGCAGGTGCTTTACCACTGAGCTGTGGCCCCTCCGTTTACATTTCCAAGTAAAGAAGACTCAGGGGAAATTGGCCAAGGTTGCCCCCAAATAGGGTGGCCACTTGCGAATCACTCAAAACGAGGACACGCATCACCAAAAAAGAGGACAAAAGATGGTACCTATTTACGTAATATTTGCATAGGATAATTTAGACATAGACACAAATTTAGAAATAGTTATTGTAATTTAAGTAGATCTACAGTACAATTCAGCACAGTGTGGAAATCTGTGACCAGGTGACCCATGTGACCCTGCCTGCTCGGTCTCTTGTCCAAGTGCTTGAAGACGGGCAACTTCAAGGCCCAGCTTGAAGATAAAGGTCTTTCTGGTAGTCTTTATCCGTATACCGGATTTGGACTGGACAGTCCTTGAAATAGAGGATTGTCCTCTGTAAAAGAGGACACTTGACCACATCTAAATCTCAAAGCAAACACTGCATGCCACCTGAAATCCTCCGGGGTACAAAGCTCCAGCTGCCTAAGGTTCTGTCTGTTGAACTTTGACTTAAAATCCTGGTTAAGAAGGAACCCTTGTTAACCATGGTTAATAAGACCATAAGAAGAGCCATGCTGGATCAGACCAAGGGTCCATCTAGTCCAGCATTCTTTTCACACAGTGGCCAACCAGCAGCCCACAGGATCCCACAAGCAGGACATGAGTGCAAGAGCACCCTCCCACCCATGTTCCCCAGGAACTGGTGTACATGGGCATACTGTCTCTGATACCGGAGGTAGCATATAGCCCATCAGGACTAGTAGCCACTGATAGCTTTCACCTCCAGGAATTTGTCCAATCCCCTTTTAAAGCCATCCAAAGTGGTGTCCATCACTCCATCTTGTGGAAGTGAATTCCATATAGTTTAACTATGCGCTGTGTGAAGAAGGCCTTCCTTTCATCTGTCCTGAATGTCCCACCGATCAGCTTCGTGGGATGACCCCACTGAGTTCTAGTATCATGAGAGAGGGAGAAAAATGCAGAGGGCAGAATCTAAGTCGGCCTGCGTGCCAGCGGGACCAACCACTAGTGCAACTGGGAATGAAAGGTTAAAAAAAGCAACCAGGCATGAGCAGAAACGCTCATTGCTGGAATGGGGCAGGTCAGAGGTGCTTGCAGAGGGAAACACCGCTGGTCTGTCCCAACCCAGGAACAACAAGCGTTTCCTCTTGTTTCTGAGGTTGCTTTTTGAACTGCTAGCTTTCTGTTGCATGAGCAGTAGGGCCCGGCCGTGGAACAGAATGAGCAGGAGCACAGCGGCAATATTGGCTACAGCCTAATATATCACAAACTGACCTCCCTTACAGTTTTGCACTAACACCGACATGATGTACATTATCTCAGTAATCCTGACATCAACCCTGTAAGGTAGGTCAGTCGTATTATCATCCCCATCTTGCAGAAATTGGGAGGGCTAAGTGACCACTCCCATCTGTGAAATGGGAATAACAAGTGAAGAGCATAAAGATCTGCAAGGGCGCCATCCTATGCATGTTTAGACCAGGGATGGGGACTCGGACTCAAGGACTCGACTCGTGAGTCGGACTGAGTCCCCCCTCTGACTCGACTCGGACTCGAGTCCCAATATTTTTAATGGGACTCAAGACTCGACTCGGGACTCGAGACCAAGGACTCGTCAACATCCCTGCTTGATGCCACCTGCAGGTGCTGTCTGGACCTAGTTGCAGTAACAATCCAAGTTTATTTTTTAAAATCATTTTCCTAATGCAACCTTTCAGACATTTTGGGTTTGGCTGCCTCTGCCTGCCTGTTTGGGGTTCCCTGCCTCCTCTGCCTGCCTGGTCTCTTCTTAATCAGTTCCACAGTTTGAATTGTCCAAGACAAATGCCTCTGCCTGCCTGCTTTGGGGTTCCCCGCCTCCTCTGCCTGCCTGCTTATTTTGGGTTTGTCTGCCTGGTCTGTTCTTGTCAAAATCAGTGGCAGAGTTTTGAGATAAAAAGGCAAACTTGTGCCTAGAATTTATTTAAGCTACACATCTGAAGTAGCCTTATTTTGTTGGGGAAGAACCCCATTGATTTTAATAGGGACTCGTGGAGTTAGCTTTGGGAGTGACTCGGGACTCGGGACTTGTGAGTCACCATTTTGGACCAAGGACTTGGACTCGGACTCGAGACTCGGGTCCAAAGACTCATGACTCGACTCGTGACTCGAGACCAAGGACTCTTCAACATCCCTGGTTTAGACATAAAAAAAGGCCTACAGCTCCCAGCATCCCTGCATGCTGGGAGTTGTTGGCCTTTTTTCTTTCTAAACACGCCTAGGATTGTGCTTAAAGCACTTTACAAATTGAGAGGCAAAAGGGGCAAGGCCAAAATGCCAAAAATACCAATGTATTTTAGCTTAAGGCTTGTACTGCCAGTAATGAAGCATTAGGAGAGCCATTTCAACATTTTGGAATGGGGGGGGGGGAACACCTTAAAAGCCAGGAAAACACCAATCGGCTGGAGGAAAGGGGTCCAATCCTCTGGTCTGGATTGGGCCCACCTGAGGTTCAACACCCCTGAACTATAGGAATGAACTTTAGACTGTAATTCAAAGCAAATGTACCTGGCAGTATAAGTCTCTTCCAAATCCATTGGACTGACTTCTGAGTAAATATGCTTCTGATCAATTTAGGCGTTGAAGTTTAGAATACGGTGGAGATGGGGGGACAAGAAGAAACTATGCATAATGTGGTCCTGAGCATGAGCACGCACGCACGCACGCATGCACGCACGCACACCAACCCACATCTCTCTCTCTCTCTCTCTCTCTCTCTCTCTGTCTAATGAAATGTCAAATCAAGGAACTGTTTTGTCCTCTAAATCTTGGATCCCACTACGTTTAGGAGAAAGCAAAGGAGCAAATCCAGCCTTGCCTTCTCTTGGGGACACAAGAGTTTTGCGACCTCGCTGGTGATCAAAGCTGCAGATGCCTCGTCGTGTAACTGAATCACTGGCTTGGCTGAAGCATGTTGCTGGACAAATGCGGCTTTCAGAGGCATAAGCAGCGGCTGCTGGTAAAGGGGACAGCCGGCCCCAAGGGAAACTCCGGGACAGAGGAATGAGCAGCGAAGGGTGACCTGCCGTGAGTTCAGCCAGCCAGCCGGTTGTAGCAGTGCCCGTGGCATTCAAAGGGCAGCTTTGTCTACAGTAGCAGAGCCCTGCGATGGCGCTGACTTCCCTTTCCAATGGGGGGTGGGGGTGGAAGAAGAAGAAGAAGAAGAAGGGACAACGCATGGTGATGATCGCTAATAGATATCCACAGCCGGGGAGGTGCTAGGTACTGAAAAGATGCAAGGGTCAAGCTCACAGGACCATTTTTTTTTTAAAAAAATTGCACAACTTTGCATATGCTAATTAACATTTGCACTAAAGCAGTGTTCTCCAACCGTGGGTCCCCAGATGTTTTTGGCCTACAACTCCCAGCATGCCCCAGCCAGCATAGCTGGCTGGGGCATGCTGGGAGTTGTAGGCCAAAAACATCTGGGGACCCAAGCTTGGAGAACACTGCACTAAAGTCTCTCTCTGTGTATGTGTCTTTAAAGGAGCCTGTCTCCTAAGGACACCCTTCTTTGTAAAAAGCGATTTAATTTTTTTTTTTTAAAAAAAATTATTTTCTTATATTTATACCCCGCCTTTTTTCCTGAAAGGATGCATGGACAGGGGAGAGGAGAAAAAAAAAAACACCTCAGGCAGAAGGATTCAAGGGGGGCGGCGGCGGCAGGAGGTGAAGCACATGTGGGCAAAAAGCCAGCTAGTCCAGGGGGATCGGATGCAGCAGAGATCATCAGGGTCCCTGTCCCTTTCTTTCAGCGAGTTCCTCTGGACAGCCAGGTGGCCTCCCAGAGATTCGGAGCTCCAAATGAAAGATTCGGGGCTCCAGCCCTAGTGGGCCACCCCCTAACACTGCCTCTGTCCACAGTGGATGCCTTACATTTATTTATTTATTTATTTATTATTTACATTTATCAATCGCCCATCTGGCCATCTGTGTCTCCCCACAGCTGCCCACATTCTTGATTATAACAACCTAGCAAGGTGTGTGTGTGTATTGTACTAATCAGCCAGCCAGGCCCGCTATTAAAATAAAAATAAAAATCTGCCTGAAGACGAAACATGGAATCAAAAATTTTACATCAAACAATATGCAGACAACATCGACGACCTCAGCAACCAAATCCAACGGAAAAAGCTCAGAGAGCCTAGAAATGGGACAGGTGAACTTGATGGCAAAAAAAAAAAAAAAATGAAGGATAGGGCTATCGGCGGGTATTAGTCACGATGGCTATATTCCATATTCTACCTCCAGATTCTGAAACTGGAGACAGCAAGCCTGTGAATACAAGTGAATGGGGTACAACGGCAGCAGAGAGGCATTACGTGTGGGCTTCTGGAGCAGGTTGGCCACATATATATCTATATACAGTCATGCCTTGGATTGAGAGCACAATTCGTTCCGGAAACGTGCTTGTAATCCAAAGCACTCTTATATCAAAACGAAATCCCCCCCCCCAAAAAAATTTGTACAGAGATTTTTTAATTTAAGCCGTACTACAGTACTTGTATTGCAAGACAACGCTTGTATATCAAGTAAAAAAATATATATTAAATAAATATTTTAAAATTTGCTTGTCTTGCAAAACGCTCTCAAACCAAGTCACTTGGAATCCAAGGTATTACTGTCTCTCTCTCTCTCTCTCTCTCTCTCTCTCTCTCTCTGATTTGTACCCTGCCTTTGTACCATTGGCATTGCCAAAAAAAGAAGACCTGCATCAGCAAAAGTGAGGCTAGAGCAGTGTTTCTCAACCTTGGGTCCCCAGATGTTTTTGGCCTACAACTCCCAGCATGCCCCAGCCAGCATAGCTGGCTGGGGCATGCTGGGAGTTGTAGGCCAAAAACATCTGGGGACCCAAGGTTGAGAAACACTGGGCTAGAGCTTTATAGGGTGTGGTGGGCAGGGACTGGCCCTTGGGAGTATTCAGGTGGGCTGGTACTTCAGCCTACCTCGTGCCCCTGAGTCACAGAGCTCTGCCTGCCAGGCTGGCAGTTGAAACAGCATGCTGGTAATGCAGGAGGGCAAGGCCAGATCCAGAAACGCCCCTCCCCCAGATATTTACAGATACATACTGGCTGGGTTCGGACAACATGATAACCCACACTCAAGGGCTGAGTATGGGTTGAGTGTGGATTGTTGTTAAACCATGGGACCATGGGTGGTTGTTGAAACATGGGTTATCATCATATTGTCTGAACCCAGTCCATGAGAGTATTGCAGGAGGGAAGATAATGGGAGTGGATTGTGTGGGACAATTTGTCTGGCTTGATGATTCATTCCTCTCATGTTTGCAGAATTTCACTAGGAGGGTTAGGCAGGGTGGCCACTTCTTGCCAAAAGAGAGGACCTGTATCAACAACAAGAATAGAGGACAGTGATTTGCATAACATTTGCACATGCCAATTTATGTGCACAGATGCACACGTAGAAGTAATTACTATAATTTTAAAAAGAAATAAAATACATCGGACCATTGTGGAGAAGGTTGTGTGACCAAGTGACCTTTGTGGCAGCTTAGCTGCTGTCCAGGTGTGCTACCTGCTGATAGACAACTTCAAGGGCTCTCCCTCATCTCTTATGGTTCTTGATCTTGACACAGGCTTTGGATGGGACAGGTCTTCAAACAGAGGACTCCTTCAAACAGAGGACTATCCTCTGACAGCCCTTTAAGTAGAAGACTGTTCTCTGTAAAGCCGGGCGTGCGGCCACACTATTTCTGAGGCATCTTGTTGGCCACCGTGGGAACCAGGATGCTGGACTACAGACGCCTTTGGTTTGATCCCTCAGGGCTCTACTTGTGTTCTCGCGAAAGCACTACGATGACAGCAGATGTTTCTCTTGGAGGTGGTTCAGCGTTCCACAAGATATGTGCTCCAGCAGTGAAAGATCTCCTTAGTATTCTCGAAGGGCAAAGTCAAATAGATATTCTAAGAGTGGTGGAAGTGGTTGTTTTTGTTACCTTGGGGTGGGGGAGAAATAGACCTGGAATGCAGCAATGGTGTGTTCAAACAACGTCCACCACATTTCAGATTGCCCATCTGTCTTCACCCGAACCTATAACCTCTCTCAGTGACATGATTCTGCCCTGCCCTCTCTTCCTGCTGTGACTCATTTAGAGACATCAGCCGCCTCCTCTGAACAAATGCCCTTCTTTCTTCCACCCTCTTTCATGAAGGAACATCACATGTAGAAGAGGACCACAGGGCCGCACCTCCGGTCTCATCCCCAAAGTTACACTGTGCCCCAGCCCTGCCCTAGATGCCTGTGCGTTCGGCATGGTTGCCTGCAAAGGAAAGCTCCGGCGCATGGGGCCAGAAGTTCCCACTCCTTTTGGGTCACATTTGGAATTTTGAGATAATGTCATGGACGCTCTCACAAAATGGCTGACATGGGGGGAAAGCTTGCCCATTCATAAAATGGCTGCCATTGTGGCTGTGGCCGGTCACAAAAGAAAACACTCATTTTCCAGCAGGCAAACTGGTAGGACTAAAATAAAAAAGTAACTTCCCCAAGAAGCTAAATTCAGGGCAGAGGCAGGGCCTGAGCGACACAACATGAAACCGCCTAGACATCCAGTTAAGGCTGGGCGCGCCGCCCGCCCCGTTTTTCCGGCCCCCGCCCCCTGCCTGCCCCGTTTTTTCAAGCAGCGCGCTGCGCCGCTCGAACGACCCCTTACCGCGTTCGGAGGTCCCGTCGCGTCAGTTCCTGTCCTGGAAATGACGTGACGGGGCCTCTGCACAGGCGCAGAATGGTCCCGTCGCGTCATTTCCGGTCCCGGAAGTGACGCGACGGGACTGATCGAACAGAGCGGGCGGTTCTCCGCTGGATCGGGCGGCTGGGTCGGCTCTCCGCTGAGCATGCGAGCCGCCCCGAAGAGGAGGTAAGGCCTCGCCGGGGCATGAGCGGGGCCATGCTCGGCCTCGTTCTGCCCTGGCGAGGCTCGATTTACATGCCTAACGCCATTTTGAACCAAAAATAAAGATGGCGCTGGAGGGCAGCACCTTGCTTTCAAGCATGACTACAGTTCCCATGGTTCTGTGGGGAAGGAAGACTGGAATGGTTGAACTTTGCACTCTAGAGTTCCCTCCTCTTTGTGAAGACAACTCCACCCCCTCAGCCACCTTTTTTCCCCTTGTCCCCCGAAACAATGTTTTACTTCGTCCGAGTTCCAGTACTTCCCAAGAGTCTTCAGTCTTTGTTACTGATGGCAAAAAATGATTTCCAATATGCATATTTCATAAGAATATTTCTTTGGTTTCCAGCCCAGTGGTGAAAGCTTTCTCTCTCTCTCTCTCTTTTTAATGTGTATTTCTTACGGCCTCGCATCAAATCTCAGAATGGGATTCTCATAACGACGGCCTGCGGGATACCTTCTGTACAAATGAGAAATGAATGAATTATTTTATGTATCGATATTGCGCCAAGCCTAGATCGATGCGAAAAGCAGCAAATGTGATTCTTCACACTCCCGAGTGTTACCAGAGCCAGGTCGGGCCTGCTTGGCCTGGCCAGCATTTGGCTTTATTTCCCCAACATCCAGACACCCCCCCGTCACCCTCCGGCTTCAATCGCCGCGCCTCCAGAACGACTCTCTGACAGCCAGCCATTAATTACGATCATCCGAGTCTAATTCATTCATGCCTTTCTCTTCTCATGCAGCGGGACAGCGAGGGCCGAGGCCACTCAGGAAATGTAGGCACGATTCCATCTGCTTTATGCAGAGTGTGCTGCCTGCTACTTTGTTGGGTCGCACTGGCTTTAATTGAATTGGCTTGCCAATAAAGCCGTTGTCATTCAGTAAGTGGAGTGTTGTACTACTCACACCACAGCTGCTGCATACAACCAGACATTTCCTGACGGCGAGCCAACCGTCCACTCTTCGGAGTTGCCCATTTCCTCCTCCTCCTCCTCTTCCTCTCTATCAATTGAGCCATCAATGTGCTACACAATAACGTGGGGCATTGCTGTTCCGTGTGTGTGTGTGTGTGTGTGTGTGTATGCTGCTGCTATCCAGGCGGTGATCAATTCCCAGTTCATTGAAAGCAGGAAGACGAGACACTTGAGGGTGTTCTGAATTTAGGCCTTTCCAGAACGAATCTCCCTTGCTACTCCTTATGTTCCCTCCCCCCCCCCGGTCTCCCTGAAAACCCTACACCTGGGATGCGGAACCTGTGGCTTGGGGATGAATTAATTGAGGCCCTCAGTGTAATTTCATATGGGGCAGGAGAGAGAGAGAGAGAGAGAGAGAGAGAGAGAGAGAGAGAGAGAGAGCATGATGCAGTCTTGCGATGCAGAAAACTCCACCGACTTTGGTTCTTTCCACTTTGGGCTCTGGCTCCGCCCTCCACAGCCCTTCGTCTGAGGAAGGTTCATAGGTCATAGAGTTGGAAGTTCCAGGGTCCTGGAACAGTGCTGGGACCCGTCGTCACTTCACTTCCAGGTTCCGGCAAAGTCCGCCGGGTGGCCCTCATGTTGCCGCGGGAGGAGTCGAGCGGCGGGGGTGCTTGCCGAGCACAAGGCGAGCACTCGAACAGGTACACGTACATCGCTAATTCACGGTTCAATGACAACCCACACTCAACCCTTTTGTGTGGGTTATCGTGTTGTCTAAACCCACTCACTGACTCCAAATAGAGGACTGTCTTCTCAGAGCCCTCCATGTAGAGGACTCTCCTCTGTAAAGTAGGACATCATGGCCACCTTATGGTGCCACCCCTCTCGTGAAAATGGGGCCTTTCTGGGAGTTCCTTGCCAGTTATTTTATGTCTTACTATTCCTTAAAAATTGGATTTGCCACTTTTCTGCCATCGCTGGCAGTATAAGGCGTCTTTCAACAAGGCATGGTTCAGATGTAATGCCGTGACGGAATGCGTGGCGAGTGCTCAGCTTTGAGAGGAGACTTCCTGATTTCTTAAATTGCGGTTTCCCTTGATGTCCAAATCAGTATGCTGTGGTACTGCCTACAGAAACTGGGATCAAAGTGTGGGTTGCATATTCAGTGCCAGCTCCAGGTGTTTGAGGGCCCTTGGGCAAGACAGCCTCACAGGGATCCTTCCCTCAGTGAATCTACCCTCGCACCACAATTGACACCAGCTGCTATGGCTCCTCAGCCACCGTTGGTTGTCTGGGCCAGAGCGAGAGGCAGGTGAGCAAGCAGGTTGCAATGAAGGGTCAACTCCAGGGGGATTTTGTGGGGCACTGCTGGGGCGTGGGCTCTTGGCAAGTGCCCATTGATGCCTACTCTTGACGCCGGCCATGGTTGCAATCCTGGTTTGTAGGTGGCATTATTTCTAAACTGGCCCAGTGTCTACATAAAAAGGTCTGTATAATATAGTGTTCTTCACTGCAAGGTCCGAGGGCCACTGCTGACTCCCAGTCACCGGAAATCTCTCTCTCTCTCTCTCTCTCTCTCTCTCTCTCTCTCTCTCACACACACACACACACACACACACATTCTTTTTGCAGTGGCCGCTCACGCTCAGCTGGAGCTTTCTGGCTTTGCCTTGTTGTTGCTTGCTTTAGTGGTAGGTCGGCTGCCATGATCTGGGCTACCTACCAGAAGCTAGGTAGATCAGGATCTAGTGGTAGATCTCTGGGTGATTTTCAGTGGGTCTCCAAGGGTTTACGGCTCCCAATACTTCAATGAGAGCAAGTAAAATGGCAAGAAACCTGCCCCCTCCACAATGGCTGGCTTGTTGCTAATGGCTTATCTCTCAGTCTCAGTGTTCCTCATCTGTAAAATAGGAATACTAATTGGTTACTTTTGACCAGCTCTGCTGGCTAGTTTCAGAGTGTTGGGTTATTATCCCTGATCTCTGGTAACTCTAATGTAGATTTATGCATCCCGTTGGATGGTTCATGGGGTGAAGTAGAATAATTGACTCTGCCCTTTGAGCCTGCATTTTGTGCCTGGCTCTGGTTGCTAGACCTCATCGTCCTACTAAAAAACACAACACACCCTGGAAGTCTGAAGTCTGCTCACCCCTGCATTAGAGATAAGATGCATCCACCCATCCACTCACAGATTTAACTTCTTGAGTCCTATGGGGAGGATGAAGAATGACCGCTCTAACACGTCACACACAAAGCACTTTTTTTTAAAAAAAGGCAATCCTAACAGGTAAAGACAGGGAGAAGAAACAGAGGTTGCAATTTGCCAGGGGCAAGCATGAAGAAATAAAGACTTTTCCTGGTGAATAGGGACTGCTGGAGCATGTGAAATTGGTCCTTACCAGTTAATCAACTAAGCTAAGGGCATAATCCTATGGATGTTTAGACAGAGAAAAGGCCTTCAGCTCCCAGCATGCCCCAGCCAGCACAGCTGGCTGGGGCATGCTGGGAGCTGTAGGCCTTTTCTCTGTCTAAACATCCATAGGATTGCGCCCTAAATCTTGAGTTGATCGATGTATCAATTATTCTCCCCATCAAATTAGCAGCCCTAAAATTAGCAGGCTGAAAATCCCACCCCCTTTCTGTACTACTGGGAGCACGAGGGAACCATGGGTTTTGCCCTCGGCAGTGATGCACTAAAAAGACCCACACTGGAATTTGTCGGAGTGGAGCGGTTGGATGTCCAGCCAGCCGGTGTTGTTTTTTCAATTAAGGGACCCACGCTGACCTCTCTGCTATTCTAATAGAATATCATTGTTTCTTGTTGCAAAAATAAATACCAATGAGGACACTTAATACATTTTGTTAGCCTGGGAGCTTAAAGATCTCATTAAGAAGTCAAGCGGCGTTGATGAAACGAGGCGACATTAGAGGCGCGCGTTTGTTATCCGGCCCACAAAGCTGGTTGGAAGGCAAGATCCTAACTTTTCCTCTGCGGTTTTCATAAAATGTGAGTTGGGGAAAGGCTCGCTTGATTTATGAGGGCTGTAAAGTGATAGCAAGACTGGAGCGAAAAGATCTGAAGAAGCATTGCGGCCTCCTGCATTTTAATGCAGGGCAGGAGGAACCCGGTAGGAAGCCTAGCACAATGGGGCTGGGAGTGGGGGGCATAATTAAGCTGCGAGGCCCACACTATTTGGACTGGGCCTACATGACTTGTGACCCACCAAGATGAACATAGGCCCATATATTCTGACCTGCACCCTGGCACCCTCCAGATGTTTTGGAATACAACTCCCATAAGCCCCAGCCAGCAGGGCCAATCGTCAGGGATTATGGGAGTTGTACTCCCAAACACCTGGAAGGCGCTGGGTTGCCCCCGTTTTTCCTAGCCCCCGGCCCGAAGCCAAGCTAGCAAACTCACGGAGTGGCTGTTAGCTGTGCGTGCAGGGCCTGCGTCAAAGGTAGGCCTGATCGGGCACCTGCCATGTGCCCACACCCCAGCAGGGGGCCACCGACAGAAGCCCCCTGGAGCCGCCTCTCCTCCTCACCATGGCAACCTGCTCGTTCACCTGCCTCTTGCAACGGTGCTGGTGAGGAGGAGGAGGAGCAGCAGATGCCACTGTCTTTCTTACTGGCTCTCTGCCTGTCAAGCAAGCGGTGGTGTCCTGGACTTTGGGCCCGAGGTCCAGCCCTTGCTGCACGACTGGAGGGATGGTGGTGGTCACCACCTGTGCCACTCTGGCTTCACCAAGTCCCCGATATATCCCTGATATCGCACGCAGTGCCACCTTGGGCAAGACACCCCCAACGGGCCCCCTCCCTCAGTGAGTCCACCTTCTCACCACCATGGTCACCACACCAGCCGCTATTGCTCCTCATCTTCTTTCTCGTCGTTGCTACCACTTGCTTCCTTGGACAGGCAGAGAGCCGGCGAGCGGGCAGGCAGCGGCATCTGCTCCTCCTCCTTCCCACCATTTCCGCCGTCTGGGCTGAGCGAGAGGCAGGTGAACAAGCAGGTTGCGAGGGCGAAGGGGAGAGCGAAGTCCAGGGGCTTCTCGTCAGCCGGCCCCTGCTGGGGTAAGGGCCCTTGGCAGGTGCCCGACCGTGCCTACCCCTGGCGCTGGCCGTGATTACGTGGCTATATATTAGCAGACTGGGGACAGGGCGGGCGGCTCAATCGCTGTTTCATGCAATCAGTTTGGAATCCGCCTGGATGAGATGTGCCAAATCAAGATGGCTATCGCTTAGAAGGAGCCGGTCCATAAAAACTGTGTTCGTTGCTCCCACAGTGACTGATACGGAGCGCAGGCGAGCTCAGCCGCACCCTGCTCGTTCTGTTTGATGTGTCAACGCTTCTGCCAGTTGGTCTTCTTCAAGTCTCTGCTAGCCACGGGGAGGTTTGGATCCCAAACACCCAATCTAGGGGTAATTATCTGTGTAGGTGGTAGAAAAGCCCTGAGGCTCCTGGGATACTCAGCAAGTTTGCATTTTCACATCCTTGTAGTTCAGGTAGCACTGAACTTTTTTTTTTTTTTTTTTTAAACCAACGGTGAAACAAAACAAAGCTTGAGAGCTGAAAGAGAAATGGCCTTGCAATGCTGACATGCAGTTTTGAAATTGCCTGGGAGATGTCACAGGAGTAGTGGAGGCCGGCACGCCCGTCGTGCCATAACAGGAATAGGGTTTTCTGGTGTCCCAGGGGTTTCCCTTAGGAGGCAGCCTCCATCTTGGAAACATACAAATTTGGACTATGTAGACCAGTGTTCTCCAACCTTGGGTCCCCAGATGTTTTTGGCTGGGGCATGCTGGGAGTTGTAGGCCAAAAACATCTGGGGACCCAAAGTTGGAGAACACTGATGTAGATCCTGAATTAAAGACCAGTCAACCAGTGAAGAAACATCAGATTTCTTCACTGAGACAATCCAACAGTGAATTCTGCTACTCCTGTGAATTATGGACATTTCAATCCTGCTACCTGCCCACCTTGAGAAATGCTGCTATAGCACTAGGAACATAGGGATTTAGGAAGCAGTCTTATACTGACAGGGTTCAGACAACACGATAACCCACACTCAAGGGGTGATTATGGGTTGAGTGAGGATTGGCGCTGAACTGTGGGTTGTTGTTGAACTGTCCGTGGGTTATCGTGTTGTCTGAACCCAGCCGAGATAACAAACCATGGTGAACAACCACAGTTCACAAACCAACAACAAACCATGGGTTCTCTCCATGGGTTGTTCATGGTTAACAAGCCATGGCTTGTTAGCGCAGCTGGGTTCAGACAACATGATAATCTGTGTTTCAACCACCACCGATGGTTCAACAACAACCCTCACTCAACCCTTACTCAACCCCTGGAGTGTGTGTTATTGTGTGGTCCGAACCCAGTGACTGAATCAGATCCTTGGTCCATCTAGTCCAGTATTGTCAACACTGACTACTGGCGGGTGGCTCTCCAGGGTTTCAGGCAGGATTCTTTCCTGTCCCTACCTGAAGCAGGGACCTTCTATATGCAAAGCAGGTGCTCTGTTGCGCTAGGCCCCTAAACTCCTAAAGCGAAAGCCCCACCTCCACCTTTCACTTCATCTCAAGACAAGTGAAACTGGAACAGAATTTCAGGGTTGGAGAGGGGCGGGAAGACATCTGTCATGCTCCCACTGGAGGAATGCACCTCAGAGGAAGAGCTAGAGCTCTCAGAAATTGAGGGCACCCCAGCTCAGCCACTGTCACCAGCCCAGGAGGAGCCCGGGCCTTCGGGGGAGATGGCTGCAGGTCCAGGGGGAGGGGACTCTGGCTCTGAGGCACAGGCTGAGCAACCCCCTGGACCCCAGGAGCGTCGTTGCCTTAAGCAGCAGGCCAGTAGGGCTCCTGTGAGAAGGAGTGCTTGGTTGGTTGCAAAGAAGGACTCCTCGGGCGAAAGTGACTCCTCATGAGCAGGGCTCTGGCCAGAGAGCTCTAATGTACCACAGCTGCTGAGCCCTGGGTGGGGCTGAGGAGGATCTGGAGAGAAAAGCCTTCAGTGCCAGCCTAGCCAGTGCTGGAAACAATGCTGTTCTTTCAGTACCAGTGGGGTCTGCCTTGTCCTGTGATTGATGCTTTGTGCTCCTGACCCTTGGACTCCTGCTTGGCTCTGCTTCTGGGTCGTGTAATGTATCTGACTGCCTAACTATGTTTTGACCTTTTCCTGCGATCTTGACCACTTAGCCTGCCTTAGCCTGATCCCCACTGGACTGAAACCTTTGTGCTTGAACATTTGCTTGCTTCCTTACCTTGCTTTTTGGGTAGCCCCTTCACTCGGAGTCTGCTTCAGTCATGGCAGGACAACATTGTTCTTTGCAGTATGAGGCTGCAATTGTGGTAGTAGTAAGCTCTACTGAACACAGAGGGATTTGCTTCTGAGTAGACATGCACAGCAGTCCCCAACTTTTTGGGTCGGTGTGGGCCCATTTGGAAAGTTGAGAGAGTGTTGTGGACACTCTCACAAAATGGCTGCCATGGGTTGGCGTTTGCTCATTCATAAAATGGTTACCATGGTGGCCATCCATGGCTGATTTCAAAGCACTAATTTCCCAGAAGGCAAACTGGTGAGGTTAAAAGAAGTGTAAATTGTCCGAGAACCTGGAGGGCAGCACTTCACTTTGCAGCATGCCACCCTCCCAGTTTACAAAGTAATTTATTTATTTATTTATTTATTTATTTATTTATACCCCACCTTTCTTCCAGCAAGGAACCCAAGGTGGCTTACATAATCCTCCTCCTCCTCCTCTCCATTTTATCCTCACAACAACCCTGTGAGGTAGGTTAGGCTGAGAGACCGTGACTGGCCCAAAGTCACCCAGTGAGTTTCATGGCCGAGCGGGGACTAGAACCCGGATCTCCCGAGTCCCAGTCCAACACTCTCACCACTACGCCACACTGGCTCTTTTAAAACTATTTTAAAACTATTTTAAGAAATTAAAGAAATATCAGAAGGGGTAGGGTGCCCATTGGGCACTAAGAGAGGTGGAGAACCCAGGCTAGATTTTTCTTTCTTTCTTAGAATCATGGAATACATTCAGCCAACGTTATAGGAGAACTAAACTTTCAGGAGAGAAAGGAGACAGACATGGTAATCAGGGGCACAATCCACCAGGAACATATGGGTCCCATTCCTTTCCCACTCAGCGCTGCTGTGTCCTTCACAGGGAGATTTTGCGATGTATTTTTTACTTGTGTTTGCCCTTCACAGCTGATGGGATGTATCTTTTGCACTTGGGTATATCTATGCCCAAGAACAAAGGGCAAGTGGGAAGCTGCTCCTTTTTACAGCTTAGTTTCTGTCTGTAATTAGCCAGCCAGTTCCAGGCTGTGACTGAAGGCAAAGCCCTGGGAGTGGTGTGAAAACTGCAGCGGTGCTGGGAGGCACTTTGACTCAGAGACGCCTTCTGAGTCACACAATTCCTTGCCCGAGGGGTTGACAAATGCACGGCTGCGGTGCAGAGGGATGGCGGTGTCCACTTCCCTGGCCACTGTGGCTGCTGGAATGAGGAAATGTGCCGGCAGCAACCACCGTCTCCTTGCTACTCAAAAAGTATGGTCAGAAGAGGTAAGGGACCTCTTTCTTCTGCCTGCAGAGTTCCAGTCCAATGACTTCCGCTTTCTACATTTCCCCTGCGTCAGTCGGAATCGTAATTAGCAGGGCATGACACAGTGGACGCGTGGTCATTGCCTCATAGCCCATCTAATTCCGTGGACTATTGGGCACTTCTGTTTGCTCCACACCGACGTTTCTGTGATGGGCGGCGCGATCCGACGGGGCTGCCTGAAATCCTCCCGAACTCGGAGCATTGCAGGCATCCTTCGCATGGCAGGAGGAGCATGGAGGCAAGGGTTTCCTCCATGCTCCTCCCGCCATGCAAACACTTAGACGGCCGATTTGGACCATCTAAGTTTGGTGCCTCGAAGCTCAAGGGGAGGAGGAGGAGGAGGCACCGCCAGGATACTGTGTATGCTGGCGGAGCCTGTCTCTTCCCCTCTCGGTCCCCAAAGGCCCATCTTTGAGGTCTCGGTTCTTTCCGCGCTGGCTGTGAGGGCGGCGGGGGAGGGTGCTCTGAGTTTGGAGTCCCAGCTTGGAGCCAGTTTCCGAGGCCGGAGCTGGGACTTCGAGTTATCCCATGGGCGTCCAGATGCTGTCTAGTGGCTAATAGGATGACACCCTAAATTCTGTCCCAAGACAAGGTGAATTCTTGCAGCCTGTATACAGGATACAAGCTAAGCCAGGTTGCAGAGTATCACTTCAGTTGCACCATATCGCTGAATCAATTGCATAACAATACAGTAATGGATTAATGATTCGCATTACGGCAGAATTTGCATGACGGTTCTGAATACATTACTATTTTCCGTAATTTATCCTGGCTTTGCTAGTCATGGGGAGGGGCAAAGAAGTAGGCAGGGCACTGGAGCCCTGCCCCAAACTGTTGGAAGTATTCAGACACTCCCCCTGTCTTTGGGCATATCTTTGCAGCCCTCCGGGTCTGAAACTGGCTTGTGACAAGGATCACCTTGGCATGGGATTGGCAGGTGGCAAATCAGCCAACCCACACTCTCTTAGGAATCAGGGAAGTGTTGTGGTTGCTTGACCTCTGAAGACATTTGCTTTTCTTCTCATCCACTTCCCTGACACTTCCTATGCAGTGATATTGACTAGTAGAGTAAGCTTTGTAAGAGCTGAGCTTGCTAGATCACTTGGTAAGGCAGCTCCTCCTATGTGAGCAAATTAAAGTGACCCTTGCAAAGTATGAGCTGCTAGTTCAAAGAAAGGCTAGACCGTGGTTTGTTCTAAAGTTTTGCATGAAGATCGTGCAAGATCTCAGCTCTCCTCTGAGATCAGCTGTGCGAAACCAGAACTGCTACATAGCTCAGGCTTTATATTTTGCAAGCAGACTTTCCAAAACCATGCTCCTTTGATCAGCAAGCTGACAGGACATGACTAGAATCTGTCAAGAATAAAGACTTAAATCTACTGTTCGTTCTTAATCCATAGCAATATGGAGCATTGTGAAGCTTTTGCATTAAGCATACATTATTAGATTGTAGGGATATAATCTGAATGGATTAAAATTTATACCCTTGGTTTTGTTACAACAATTGGTCAAGCAAAGAGGGACGAGTGAAGGGGCCATCAAGGGTAAGGAGGACCCTGCATCTTTCTCCTGGGATTTTCCAGAAGTTGTCAGGTATGCTGCTGACGGGCCAATTTCACATAACAACCAATGAATTTCCCAATCAGGGAGAAACTTGATAGCCCAAAGCTGCTGAAGGCAAAGAAAGAGAATGATGTAATCTTAATTTTTGCTTTCTGTCAAGCAATCTTAGTTTGAAGGGAAAATCCTCCTGAAGCACATTAAGAAACAAGCTAACATCTTTGAATTAAAATTGGAACAGAAGCTGTAAATTGAAACAGGACCGGCTCACCTAGGGGCCCAATTCGGAGGGTTAAACTATGTCAAAGTGCAGCATTTTCAGCAGTGACCGCACATTTAGACCTAAGTCTCCTGCCGCCAGTCGGGTTAGAGAAAGGCCTAACTGGAAATAGGTTCTTCACACCTTATGCAACACCATTAGATCAGGACAGTTTATACAGGGAGGAGAATAATTGACAGGCAGATGGAAATTCATTGGTAGGGCTGTGCATCCACTCTTGGATTATCTAGACCACTTTGGGTCTCTAGTTTGGCCTATGAAACATTTATCTATTCCAAGTATTTTTACCCTCTCCTCAGCCCACTGAAAAAAACCAAAACAAACAGACTCCCCAAGCAGCTAGCAAAGATCAGTAGTAAGACAGTCCCTGCCCTCAGGCTTATAGTGTAAAAATCGTGACACAAAAGGAAAAGGGATTGGGAGGGAGGAGGAAAAAGCAGACTCGGGTCCTAGTTCTTAGTTATGAAGTTCTTAGAAGGGCCAGTTGGAGTATAAGTGGTTCAAGGAGGGGAGGGAAGCCAAACTTGCTCTGGGGCATTGTGGGGTGGCTAGACCTGGCTGCCCAGTGCTGCTTGCAGTGCTGGGCCCCAGTAAATAAGTAAGTGGCTTACAGCCTTGGGCTGTTCTGGGGCTCCAGCAGCTACTCCAGGAGGCTGGGTACTGGTGCCAGCCCTGGCTTCACAGATACTTGGTGTTGTTGTTTTTTTGTGCTTGTTTTAGGATGTTTAGACAGACAAAAGGCCTACAGCTCCCAGCATGCCCCAGCCAGCTATGCTGGCTGGGGCATGCTGGGAATTGTAGGCCTTTTCTCTGTCTAAACCTGCATAGGATCACACCTTTAAGTATTCAAGCATGGGGCGGGCGGATTTGTGTGTGTGTGTCTAGTTTAGGGATCATTCCAAAAGGCCAGACCTAGCTGCCATTTTGATTTCCCACAATGCCTTCAACCTGGTGTTGCTCTGGGGCACACTGTAGGAAATTAGAAAGGGGTGGCCGCACCCAGGCTGCCCACAGCCGCTTGGGGCGCAGCAACCACAGCCAAGGAAACAAACAAGGGAACTATCCGATGACCCCCGAGACAGCATTCTGAGGGGGCGATAGGATAGTTTCATACTCCCAGCTCCCAAGTTCAGAGACAGCAACCCCCCTCCCCTTTGCAGCCGCATGGAAAGAACCACACCAGCTGCTCTCCGATGTCGGGAATGCAACCTCGGAGAGGGGTTAAAGGGGGCGTTCCAAGTGTACCTCTCCCAAATGAACATAACCGAAGAGAGCCATGCTGGATCAGACCAAGGGTCCATCCAGTCCAGCATTCTGTTCACACGTGGCCAGAAAGCTGCCCACAGGATCCCACACCAGGACATGAAAGCAACAGCACCCTCCCACCCATGTTCCCCAGCAACTGGTGTCCATAGGCATACTGCCTCTGATACTGGAGGTAGCATATAGCCCGTCAGGACTAGTAGCCATTGATCGCCTTCTCCTCCGTGAATTTGTCCAATCCCCTGTTAAAGCCGGCAGACGGTGGCCATCACTACATCTCTTGGAAGTGAATTCCATAGTTTAACAATGCGCTGTGTGAAGAAGTACTTCCTTCTATCTGTCCTGAATCTCCCACCAATCAGCTTCATGGGATGACCCCTTTGGTCCTAGTATTATGAGAGAGGGAGAAATGTCTCCCTGTCCACTTTCTCCACACCAGGCATAATTTTGTGCACCTCTATGACATGTCTAGGGGATGTGTGCGGAGGTTGATTGGGGGTGGAAGTCTGGCAAACTCGCCGGGCTCAGTCCCCAAACTCCGCTCGGCCTACCTGCTTCCCCGGCTCGACCTGAGTTCTTGCGGCCGCGATTTGCACGAGTTATGCAAATCGCGGATGCTTTACGTATCTTACGCCATTTTCTACGT
The DNA here is from genome assembly GCA_021292165.1 of Shinisaurus crocodilurus. Classification (NCBI taxonomy): domain Eukaryota; kingdom Metazoa; phylum Chordata; class Lepidosauria; order Squamata; family Shinisauridae; genus Shinisaurus; species Shinisaurus crocodilurus. The sequence continues at coordinate 1,537,133 of JAHFWL010000645.1, forward strand.
AAACAACGTAGCGCCGGGGACCCGGAAGTCCGGCGAGTGCCTCGGCTGGTGCTTGCTTTCGGCCTGGCTCGGCAGGTTCAGCAGCAGTGCTGCCGAGTGCGTCGCAAGTGGGTGGTGGGCGGATCACCCACCCCTAAGATTCATGTCTCCCCTCACTTGCCGTTTCTCTAAGCTAAACAGTCTCAGACGTTTGACCTTTCCTTATAGGAGAACTAGCTGTTGCCCGCGGTTTTCGCTTGCATGGATTTTAGGATTTGGTACAAGTTTTTATTAAAGAACATGATGGAATCCCAGCTCCCCCGGGAATCTCAGCTCCCCCGGGATTACACAATGAAATCTCAGCTCCCCCGGGACTCCAGCTCCCCCGGGACTGCACAATGAAATCCCAGCTCCCCCGCCGGACTACCTGCTCCCCCCCCGTGACTACACATGAAATCCCTGTTCCCTTTCCCCCGGGACTGCACAATGAAATCCCTGCTCCCCTGGGACTACACAGTGAAATCCCTGTTCCCCTGGGACTACACAGTGAAATCCCTGTCCCCCACCCCGAGACTGAACAATGAAATCTCTGCTCCCCCCTCGGGACTATACAACAATGAAATCCCTGCACACAACACACACCGGGACTGCACAACAATGAAATCCCTGCACCCCCCTGGACTACACAACAGAGAAATCCCAGCTCCCCCCCTGGGACTACACAACAATGAACTCCCTATTCCCCCCTCGGGACTGCACAATGTAATCCCAGCTCCCCCCCCCCGGGACTACACACAATGAAATCCCTGCTCCCCTGGGACCACACAATGAAATCCCTGCTCCCCCCGCCCGGGACTACACAATTAAATCCCTGCTCTCCCCCCCGGGACTACGCAACAATGAAATCCCAGCTTGCCCCCCCTGGGACTACACAGCAATGAAATTCCTGTCCCCCTCCCCCCCTTGGGGACTACCCAACAATGAAATCCCAGCTCCCCCCCTGTGTAGGCCCCGCTGCAGTGCATATGAACATTCCGTTTTGACGTAGGAGAGATTTGCATATCCGCTCCTGATTGGGCCCCTATGGCGGCAGTTCATACGAACATTCTAAATGTCATTGGAGTGATTTGCATAACCGCTCCTGAATGGTCCTGCGAACATTCCAGGTGACGCCATTGGCTATCATCTATTTTTGGGCCGTACAGGCACAGTGATGGCTTTTTCGGAGATTTGAACCTGCCAGTCTTTGTCCTTGGGTGATGGAGAGTAGGTGTGCCAGGTTTGGGGCAGATCCGTCCAACCGTGTAGGAGCCTATGCGATGCGCGCAAACGCCCATACACACAAACACACAGACACACAGGATCTGGGACGCCCCACACACAACAGTCCATTCTCTGACTGAAAGTGTAACTTTTAGGCTGGGTGCTGGCAGCAGAAAAATTTTCTGACAGAAATATCTGATCTTAAAGAAAAATCAGGTTAATCCTGAGAGTCTACAGGTGATGAAGAGTGACCGTGCCAAGTTTGGGGTTGATCCGTCAAAAACGTGATGGAGCCTATGTGACGACGCCCCCGCACACAACAGTCATTCAATCATTTAACACTTTCCCTCCCTTTTCATCCGCTCAGAGAAACATTCTAAATGTCCTAGGGGAGATTTGCATACCCACCTAGTGGTGGCCACGAACCTGCTGGTGGGGTCGCCTTGCCGCCGCCTTGCCTTTCTGCGGCGGCAGCCCCGCTGCCTTGATCTTCTGAGCAGCGCGGAGCTGTTCTCCGCGCCGCTTGAGCTGCCCGCGCCAGCCGCGCTTGTCCCGTTGCATCACTTCTGGCAGGCCGGAAGTGACGCAATGGGACCCTGCGCCGGTGCGCTGGACCCCTGTGCTACGTTTTTAGCGGGGAAACCAGGGCACAGGGCTGTTTAAGCCCTGTTGCCCTGGTTTCTCTGCTAAAAACGTAGCGCAGGGGTCCAGCACGCCGGCGCAGGGTCCTGTTGCATCAATTCTGGCATGCTGGAAGTGACGGGACAGGACCAGCGCGGCTGGCGCAGGCGGCTCGCCGCGGAGAGGCAAGCCGCCCTGGGGACAAGGTAAGTCCCCACAAGCCTCGCGCGGGCGTTAGCGGGGCCGATTTTGGCCCGCTACGCCGCACAAGGCGAAATCATCCACCCCTATAACCCACCCCTGTTGGCCCTTGCAGGAATTCATACGGACATTCTAAGTGTTGTATGGGCTATTTGCATAACTGCTCCTATTGGCTCCTGCAGCAATTCTGAGGTGAGGCCGATTTGCATAAGTGCTCTCCTGTTGTTTTGCCGATAGGATATGAGAGTGGGGTGATTTCCCCCCTTCCCCCCCCTTAGGGATGGAATTTCCAAACATCCTTCCTTAGTGGGTGTCTACATCATAAAAGCAATGTCCCTTCAAAATTTCACATTCCTAGATTAAATGGTTTGAGCTGAGCGTTGATGAGTCAGTCAAAATCAGTCAGTCAGTCAGTCGGTCAGGACTTCTTTTATATATATAGATTGCTTCAGCCCACTGATAAATTGAGTTGTCCTGTTTCCAACTCTACCATATCCTTTTTAGGTGTGGTGACCCGAAGTGTATATAGTATTCTAAGTGTGGTTGCACCGTAGATTTGTATAAGTGGAGTATGATGTTGGCAGTTTTATTTTCAGTTCCTTTTCTAATTATGCCTAACATGGAATTTGCTTTTTTCCACAGCAACTGCACACTGGGTCGACATTCTCATTGAGCTGTCCACCACAACCCCAAGATCTCTATGCAAAGGTTCAACCATGAACGTATGGATACAGCTCTATCTTTTATGTCAAGGAACTGTAAGGTGACCATGTGAAAACTGGCCTGTGAACATTTCCTCCTTCATTAATTTAAGTTCTAATGTCCCCTTCCCTGTCATCATTATATCACCTGAGAGTGGTGACTTTTTGATTCCACTTAGCCAGTGGGACGGGGGGGTGGGGGTGAGTTTCTTGTAGGTGGGTTGCTGGACGGTGGGAAAAAAAAGCCTCTGCGAATTGCCTGTCATCCTGAAGAGCTGGGGGCGAAAGGGGAAGTTATTTACATACATTATTGGAGAGCAGTAAATATTATTTCATGATATCACATCACGATTAAGTTAATGAAACTTGATATTAAGAGGCAGGAAGATTTGCTCTTACTCAAAGACAATTAAAGAAGGTGCTTGAGGGTAAAGAAGAGAGCCTACTTAGCAATGTTCGTTTCTCTGACACAGAGGGTTGGCGGACCTCTAGCAAAGGTCGTTGTGATTTTACAATTTATACAGAAGACGCTAATTTAACCATGTTCAGTGTTTGCTCATATTTCCACGAAGCTCTCTTCCCCCCCCCACACCCCTGCTTCTTCCCCTATTTTCAGATTTCAGCTGTTCTAATACAACACATGCCATTTTGAGTATGAAGTCATCATTACCCCTTTCTCACCTTCTCCCCACGTGTAGACTGAACGTATGGTGGGGGCGGTGGGATTACATGCACCGGCTCTGCCCTTTGTGCATACTCTACCCCCTCCCCCCCACACACACATTCAGTGGAGGATGAGAATGAGGCTCTATGACAGTACATGGCCACCAGTTTGGATAGCTTTAAAAGGGGATTGGACAAATTCATGGAGGAGAAGGCTATCAATGGCTACTACTCCTGATTGGCTATATGCTTCCTCCAGTAGTATCAGAGGCAGTACGCCTATGTACTCCAGTTGCTGGGGAACATGGGTGGGAAGGTGTTGTTGCACTCATGTCCTGCTTGTGGCAGCTGGTTTTCCACTGTGTGAACAGAATGCTAGACCGGATGGACCCTTGGTCTGATCCAGCATGGCTCTTCTTACGTTCTTCTGTGTAGGCTATGGATCATGTAGAAGAGCCTTTATGTGCACAGCATGCAGAAAGAGCAGAGATTGGGAGCAGGGCCAGTAAATCTCAGTCAAAGATAATTTGGCAGTCCTAAACAGGTGAATTATCAGTAATTTTTTAAAGGGAGGTATTATTATTATTATTATTATTATTATTATTATTATTATTATTGCTAAGGCTTGCAAAAATTAGATCACAATTTAAGGGTCCTTTAATGTAATGTTGACTGAGATGATTGTGAAATCCTAAACAGCCACTGGTCTTCATCAGAACGTGTCTATGCTGGATCAGACTAAAGGTCTGTCTACTGACTGGGTCTCTTCCTTCATGGCCAGATCACTCTGTTTAATCTTTGTGCATGGAGAAAGGCGTGACCACTTTCTCTGTGCACAGGGAGAAAACAGAGCACCCTTCTTTGAGGGGCGGGGGCATTTTGGGAGAGTGTAGGAGGTTGCTGCAGGAAAGGGGGGCTGACCCCCCCTTCCATGCATGGGACATCATGCATTGCATTTCAGATCCCAGCCCCCGTCCCCCCAATAGCGGTTACTCGGGCGATTTCTGGTAGGATTACATGATCACCACCACTATGAACAACAACTGTGCAATCCATTTTCTCCTACAACTTCCCTGACCTCGGTGCTAGCTCTATCCATGTTAAACAAACAACTGATTTGAGAAGGGAGTGTGTGTGTGTGTGTGTGTGTGTGTGTGTGTGTGTTGGGGGGGAATACAGCAGTCAATTGTTTCCTTTAAATCTTAATGTTTTAGGCCTCCGGAACATCTGAGTAACTGTTTAATGAGAAGACGTCTGGTGGAATGTAGGTAAGATCTTAAGGAGTCTAATTGCTCCCAGGAGGCGGCTGTCAGGGTTAAATAACAGTGTTGAACTTGTATACGAGAAAGTGCAGAGTGCCGAAGAATGGTTCTAAACGGGGGACCAAAGGCAGGAGCTGAAATGTGGAATCGCGCAATCAATGTTTCTCCTGCTTTATTTAGAGCTCTTGAGCACGTTGAGCCATGTGCTACGTTGGAGGTTGTTTGCCGTCGCCGCTTTCCCCAGGCGCTTGAGCCACGGGGAGAGTGAGATGCTTTTTGTCTGCAAAACCCCGACTTATGTGCCTGACCACGGGTAAGCCGAGAGCACGGCTGGCCGGTGTTCCCACCAGCAACGGTAAAGTGGGCCCCTCTCCCCTGTGGTGATCCAGATACCAGAAACGGAAGCCGGGGCAGCTGGGAGATCTTAAATTTCAAAGATTCTAAGCCTTGTGGTCGGGGTGGGGTGAAGGGATTCCGGCGGAGGCAGGGACGTTGAGATTCTAAGCAAACTGCTCCCCAGCACTTTCCTATAAAGTCTCACTCATATAGAGGCATACCATTAGAAAGTCATCTGACCAGCTATTGGTCCTGAGGAGGAGGAGGAGGATTTCCTCCCCATCTCCTCTAGCCCATGCCTCGTCCGAGCAGCCGACAGCAGAGCTGGCCCTACCGTTGGGAAGAAGGGGGCAGCCGCTTCAAGGGGTGAATGCTTGGGTGGGTGAGGGGTGGAGGTGGGAAATGTTGGTGAGGTGCTGGGGACCACCGTTGTGTGTGTGCGCGTCATGCAGCTTGCCCTGTGCCCCCGAAGCGAGCTGGCTGCCCCTTAAGTGTAGAGGAGCAGGATGGCCCATTGCCAGCGTTGAAGTGAGATTCAACTGCTGGCGGCAGGGTGGCCAAAAAAGAGGATAAAAGGAGGTGCTAATTTGCATGACAGTTGCATGTGCACATGTATGTGCACAAGCGCAAATTTAGAAATAAGAACTATTATTTAAATAGAAATACAAGACATTTATTTATTTATTTATTTCTGCCTTTTTTCCTGCAAGGAACCCAAGGCGGCTTACATAATCCTCCTCCTCCTCCTCCTCCTCCTCCTCCTCCTCCTCCTCCTCCTCCTCCTCCTCCTCCTCCTCCTCTCCATTTTATCCTCACAACAACCCTGTGAGGTAGGTTAGGCTGAGAGTCAGTGACTCGCCCAAAGTCACCCAGTGAGTTTCATGAGCGGGGAATAGAACCCGGATCTCCTGAGTCCCAGTCCAACACTCTCACCACTACGCCACACTGGCTCAATATAGTGGGGAAGATGGACTTGGTGGTCTGTGTGCCTGCTCGGTCTCCTGTCCAGGTGCTTCCCGAGGATGGGTGACCTCAAGGCCCTGCTGCTTTCCGTCCTTATGGTTCTTTGACTTCAAACCAGACTTGGACTGGACAGTCCCATCAAATGCAGTGCTGTCCTCCGCTGCCAGCTCCCCAAAGCAGAGGACTGTCCTCTGCAAAGTAGGACATCTGGCCACCCGGACTGCCAATCTGGTCAGCTTCTGTCTGTGGGATGGTTCTGTCTGTTAGGGTGGCCATGTGTGTCTTTTTACAGAGGACCATCTTCTGTTTGAAGGCATGCTCTGTTCGAAGGGCTGTCCAGTCCAATTCCAGATTTAAGATAATGAACCAAAAGAATGGTTGCCCATCAAGAGTTAGCACCTGGACACCAGGCTGAACAGGTTAGGGACAGAGGTCACCTGGTCACAGGCCTTCCCCAGTATGGTGAGATGTACTGTTTTTCTATTTAAATTGTAATAATTCTATCTGAATTTCCATCTGTACATATAAATCACCATATGCAAAGTTTATGCAAATCTGCCTCCTCTTTCATCCTCTTCTTTTGGTGACGCATTTCCGCTTTTTGGGGGCGATTCACGGGTGGCCACCCGTGTGTGTTTGGGTACACGGCATCTTGTTCTTTGCCTCGGGGAAACTGACCTGGGCTGGCCCTGAGTAGAATGAGGTGGTGGAATGCTGGGATGGTAGACTGGACCATACCACTTCAGGTGGCAGGTCGGGGGGTGGGGGAGGAGGAGAAATCCCATTGTTTAATGCTCCTTCCTTTTAAAAACGCCATGAGGAGGAGTCTATAATAATACACCAGCACAGCAAACCAAGGGCTGGGGATGAACCTTTCTCTCTGTTTGCTAGTTTTCTATTTACAGGGAGTTCATTACATGGCTGTGGGGGGAGAATTCAAAAGTGCTAGTCCCACACTAGTGCGAAGTGGTACCGTCTTCCTCGGGGCTCACCTCATTCTGTTGAATGTGTAAATCAGCCCTATCAGCAGGTGAATGCATCCATGGCCATGTGTACGAGGAGGGAACTTACAACCAGCCAGTGTTTCTGGCCTCTTTCCCACAGTGCTTGCAGAAGCCCCATGTTCACCGTTCCAGGCAGGCAACGCCCACCCACCCTCGAAACAGGTTTACCCAGTCCATGATGGGCAGCATACACAGCGGGCGGGCTGCGACCAGTTAGGTGGGTCACGAGGGGTGTGCAGGCCGCGTCACATCCCCCTCTCCCCGCACGTTGCACTGCACAGTTCTTAATTCCCCTTCGGAAACTTGCAACGAAAGAACTGCAGTACATCATTTTGTGTCCTGGTTTGAAGACGTCTATCTGGCCCTCTCATCACGTTGCCTCACGCCAAGTTAAAATGGCTGCTTAAAAAAAAAAGAAAAGACAAAAGAAGAGAGTGACTGTACAAACCCCCATGACAAATGAATAACTATCTTATCCAGCCTCTAAACATGTAACAGCAGCACAGCCCAGTAAATCAAGCTTCTCCTCCGCCCCCCGCGTCACAACGTTCTCTGAAATATCACTGAGAGATTACTTTAAAACAAGGATGGGGAACTAAACTTGACTGGGGGGCCCAGTGACCCCCCCCTCCATCGGCCAAATGATGCCAGGAGATGTGGCCCTGTTCATAGAATCATAGAATAGTACAGTTGGAAGGGGCCTACAAGGCCATCGAGTCCAACCCCCTGCTCAGTGCAGGAAACTAGAGGAGGGGGTCTCCCATCCAAGGAATAACCAGGCCTGACCCTGCTTAGCTTTCCACACTCAGACAAGCTGAGCCAGCGCGAGCCACAGGTAGTTGGTGCCACTGTCGTATTGCTCTCCCTGGAATCATTTTGTTCCTGGCTGATGCAGGGGGGTTGATCATCCACTCAGCGTGTTGGTTGGGACTGTGCCCTGGGCTTCCCCCATTAGGGGAGATCAGCATGCATCTAGAGGCGTGCAAATCAGGAAAACTTGCGCATGCTGAAATTCTCCGAAATCCATCTTGAAGCTTGTTCCAGCTCAAGCCCGTATCAGGTTGCGAGCTTCTTCTCTTTTTTTTGCGTGAAAATCTGTGCTTATTTTTGTAAGTATTTCTCCAAATGTATGCATCTATTGTGCACATCTTAGAAATGTGTGCATTCTTCTCCCATTGATTAATGTGTATTTGTGCATATTTTTCAAAAGTGTGCATTTTTTCATGCACGTCTTTCAAAAATACGCAAGCTGTTGAACACATTTTTGGGGTGTGTGTGAATCACATTGCAAGCTCAGAAATGTAAGGACTTCAACCGCAGATTGCGTCCCAGTTCGTGTTTGGTCCAGAAGGTGCAAACTGGGTAAATTCTGATCAAAACCAAACTTAAACAAATTTCTCATACATCCCTAAGTCAGCTTTTGCCCATTTGGCATCTTCTGCCATGGGGGAAGGTGTCGCGTGGGTGAAGCCACCCCAAGTGAGTCAGTGGCTGGAGCAGCAGTCCTGTCACTGGCTTAGCTGGAATGCTTTGCCCATGCAGCAGCCTCCCCAAATGGGAAGGTGCAATGTGGGCAAGCCTCTGGGGCTTCGAGCACCATGCATCCTCCCCATGGGGGCAACACACAGTCCACAATGACTCAGCTGGCCCTGGGAGGAGCAGCTCCTCCTATCACCAGCCGAGTCCCACTCCAGCATACGTTCTCTGCTGTTATCTCCAATCTGTGATTGGAGATAACACTGGAAATAGCAGTGGGGATTCCCCTGTGCAGTACTTGTGCACAGGAGAATCCCTGTTGGAGAATCCCCGTAGTTATCTCTAATTACGTAGTGGAGATAACAGTGGGATTCCTCCAGGGGCTGAGCTTGGAGTCCAAGCCCCACCCCTTGGAGGAATCCATGAAGGCTCTGCAGGCCTCTGTGGGCCAGAGTTTCCACTCCCATGCTTTAAAACAGTGTTCTCCAACCTTGGGTCCCCAGATGTTTTTGGCCTACAACTCCCAGCATGCCCCAGCCAACATAGCTGGCTGGGGCATGCTGGGAGTTGTAGGCCAAAAACATCTGGGGATCCAAGGCTGGAGAACACTGCTTTAAAAGGATACATCTTCAGATGGCCCCAATCCAGCTATAGTTAGGCACAACTAGTTAGGTGAGAACAACTAGCATGCATCTTCTTCTTCCTTTATCAGTTCCCCTGTGTCAAATTCTACATTGTAAGGCCACTGGGTGCAGGGATCTTTTTTTTTTTGGTCCAATTTGGTAAAGCGGCAGGTACATCAATGGCGTTATAGAATGACAAGTGGTGCCCATAGGGTGGAGCACTGCGGATGCCTCGCTCTCGGGCATAGGTAGTGCTGTTTTGACAACATCAGCAACGGCACTCAGAAACTGAACACTGGAAATAGAAGGAATGATGACAGCATAATAATAATACTAACTAGCCGTGCCAGCTGGGGTTTTGCATCCCTGTGTATATCAAGAGACACATCCAGCCACTTTGGCAGGGTCTGTACGGCTATGGCAACATGGCTGGACTTGTGCATCTGTGTGCGGACGCGGGCTTCTGCATAGCCAGCCGATCTCGAGTCAGAGTGAGCATGTTTTAAATGTGGACAGGCTCTAGTGGATGGACCTCACCGGATAGAAAATTCCAAAAAATATGGTGCCTCCTCCCCCGTGTGCATCCCAGATGTGTGCAGCTTGTGAATTAGGGCAATTAATGCAAATGTGTCACATTAACTCCAGTAGCAAATGTGGGTTTTTCCAGTCACAGAATTCCAGAACCTTTGAAATGGGTGATGGTCCTGGAAAAGAAGGGACAGCTCACTAAGGGGTCGGTAGGCTGGTGAGTAAAAGGGAGAGGGCCTTTTCCGTGGTGGCCCCACTCTTCTGGAATCGGCTTCCATCAGGAGGTTGTTGGGTCCCTTCTTTGCCAGTCTTTGCAGGAAGACTCTAAAGACCCCCTTGTTTCCCCTGACCTTTGTATAATCTGTGGGCTGCAGGTTTTATTGCCGTCATCTTTTTAATAGTGTTTTTATAGTATAGTATTGTATAATATATATTTTTTTGCCTGCTTGCATTAAGAACATAAAAAGCCTTGCTGGATCAGACCAAGGGTCCATCTAGTCCAGTGTTCTGTTCACACGGCGGCCAACCAGCTGCCCATGGGATCCCACAAGCAGCACATGAGTGCAAGAGCACCTTCCTGCCCATGTTCCCCAGCAACTGGGGTGCATAGGCATACTGCCTCTGATCCTGGAGGTAGCAGAGAGCCGTCAGGACTAGTAGCCATTGATAGCCTTGGTACGGATAGTGCTGGTACACTTTTTTATTTTTTAAAAATCTTGTACACCGCCTTGTACGCCGTTCTACCATTAAACCTTGTACGCCATTAAAGGCAGCCTACAAATAATTTTAAACAGGCAAACAAACATCTGGCAGTCCTAATTCCCAAGGCATTCATCAACTCTGTGGTCAGTCATACTGTGTTTCTTTTATTAGAGAATTAAAAAAAGGTTCTCGGGCTGCTGAAAATTAGCTTATGAGTCTCATATTCAACAGGAATCCAAACACACCAGAAGGGCACTGAAGTGTCGTCATGGGAATGCATATGGGCAGGGAAAGATAACATGAGAAAAGGGAGGTTGAAAACCAGAGGTAAGCCTATAGATAACTTAACAGTTGCTCTTTCTTTGAGTAAGGCTGGAGCCAGGAAGCGTTTGGTTGATGTTATGGACAGATGAACGTTGAAGACTTTGATGTAATCCTAGACCTCAGGCATGAAACTCTGCTTGACCTTTTCCGTTGGGTTCTTTTATGCAATGCTACTGGACATTAAGTCACAAGAAAGGAAACGGGGAAAGGATATCAGTTCAACCACATGTCAGCTCTGGGATGTAAAATGACAGGGAAAGGAAAAGCCTTAGATGTGCAACAAGTAGCTGGTTGAAATAAAAAAGAGAGCTTCTACCCGGAAGCTTGGAGGTATTCTTACCTTCTCTGGAGGAGGCCACGGGTGAAATCCAAGTTAGGTCAGTGGGAACCAAAAATTGGGGTGTATGTGTGTGACAAGGGAGTCTTTTAGTAGATTTTTAATGATATATTTATTATTTTTAAAAAATGGTTAGGCCTTGAGGAATTCCTGGGAGCTGTGGGGCTTGCTGGTGCAGCCAGTCGGTTTACCCGCAAAAACCATTTGGAGTCAATGATGTATGTTGTGGTAAAGCTGCAGCCCTGTGCGAGCGTGAGAAGCAATTTTCATAGTTAATCCTTTCAGAAGCATTAATGTGTTCATTTTTAGGTGCACCCCCCTTCAGCAATCATCTATTCCCTTCACACTCTTTGTGTCTCTTCCATGCACCCCCCCCATCCATGTGTTCATTCTCTCTCACACACGGGAGGCTGGTGGTGACTCCTATCTGGGTGGGGCTCCTAATCCATTGCAGGTTTTATTTGGGGCTTTTTAGGAGCTATCCATGGTGCTGAACACCACCCCCAAAATAGGTCCACCACCATGGATAGCTCCTATAAAGCTCTAAATAGAAGCTGCAATGGAGTAGGATCCCACCAAAATAGGAGTCACATCTCCACTGTGTGCATGTACACACACACACACACACACACACACACACACTTCCCTTTTTCTTCGCCTCTCCCTTCCCTCCCTCCACCTCCTTCCCACCCCAGCTGTCACACCTGCTTTGGCCTGCCCCCCATGTAGCAATTCAGCTGTGAGAATAAAAAGCTCCCACTGGCCCCAATGGGAGCTTCTCCCCCGTCCCAGGTGTAATTGCCACTCAGGGGGATTGGCAGGGGCCCTCACAGTACACAGGGAGGGGGGAGTGTTAGCCCTTCTCTCCTCAGCTGTGACATCCCCCAATCCCCCCACAACAATAGCCCAACTTCTGCAAATTGGACTCAGTAGGGTGGTGGAGAAGAGAGCGCCTTCTCCCTTACCAGCCTGTCCAGTCACTGAGGTCATCGGATGGAATGTCTCTGGTGCTTCTACATGGACCTATGGCTCTATTGGAAAGATTTCATCAATGTTGCCTCTGGAGAATCCTGCGAATTACTTGGGAAGATAGGCGAACAAATGTCAGTGTACTGGAAGAAGCAAAAGACTACTAGCGTTGAAAACATGATCCTTCAGCGCCAATTTCAATGGACCGGTCATGTTGTTAGAGAGAATCGAGTGCCTGACTGCCGTCTCCCAAAGCAGTTACTTTATTCCCAACTCAAGGATGGAAAGTGGAATATCGGTGGTCAGTATAAAAGGTTTAAAGATGTTCTTAAGGGTAATCTAAAAAAAAAAAATGCAATATAAACATCGAGAACTGGGAAGCTCTGGCCCATGAACAATCTAACTGGAGCTTGGCCTTTCACAAAGGTTGCATGGACTTTGAAGAAGCCCGAGTGCAAGGTGAAAGGGAGAAACGTGCTAAGCGAAAAGCACGTCAAATGAATCCTTTACAGGACCATCTTCCATCTGGTAACCTGTGTCCTCACTGTGGGAAGCTGTGTGGATCTAGAATTGGCCTCCACAGTCACTTACGGACCCATCACTAGAGTCTACACAATCTTCTTTAGAATTTCCTCCTTTTAAAATCTCCTTTTTGTAAAAAAAAAAAAAATTATCCTGGAAGACAATCTTACTCGGTCACGAGTGATCGCCTATGTATTGGAGGCCACCAGGAGAAGAGTCTTCAGCATAGCACCTCCATTTCTGTGGAACTCCCCGCCCCTGGAGGTCAGGCAGGCTATGACACTGTGTTGTTTTTGGTGCCTGCTGAAGACATCTTTGTTTTGGGAAGACTTTCTTGCTGACCAGCCATGGTTTTAATGTTATTCTGTATGTAATGCACTGTTTTTAATTCTTCTATCTGTTTTATCTTATTGTTTACCACTCTGGAATCTGTCTAGATATGGAGTGGTATACAAATGCCGTAAATAAATAAAAGTGAGAGAAGAGGAGCATGTAAATGCAAAGTGTGTGTGTGTGTGTAACAGCTTGCATGGGAAGAATGCCCCTTTAACACTGATATGCGAGCTGATAAAATGAGTGTCACTAAGCATGTACAGAGTGTTCTTCTTTTCTACTTAATGGCAATTCAGTACCGTGCAAATAATTCCATGATGAATGAACCAGCCAAAAGCTAGGGAGCTGCATGTTCTAAGCTTTCAGAAAGCATGATGCCTTCTTGCTGATGTGCTAACTCACTATTTGCAGGGAAGGTTTTTGTTTTGCTTTTTAAATGTGAGGGATGGAGCACTCAGAGATGACACACCCCACCTGCAGTGTCTACAGTACACAGTTTGTGTAGTTTGTAGATTGGCTCTTTGTGACGGGTGTACACCGTTTTCAGCATCCTGGTCCCTGATTGTGAATGGGATGTGGAGAAGACCAGAGTGACACCTCCGGTGCATGCCCTTTAAACTCAAGGCACAACTGGACCAGCTATTAGTTCAATTTCATTGTCATTTCTGATGATGGCTTTTTGATCTCCTTGGGCACATTTGTTTTTCGGTCAAAGTTTGAGAACAACTACAACAATACCCCACCGCCCCCATGCCATGCTTTCTTCTCTTTCCCTCTGGTCACCGCAATAACAATGAGCACCCAATATAGTTCAAGGCTCATGCTGCAGTTGGTTTTTGCTCTTTCTTCCTTTCTCTCCCCCCGGCACCCTGGGTGAGGCATAGACATTGCACTGTGAAGTCACGCACCAGATTGTATTCCGAACATCGGCTCATCCCCCTCGGGCACCGAAGGCACAGAGCGACGGCTGCTACTGTTCTTTCGGCTTTCTGGATGATCTTTTATATTTTACTGACCCCAGGCGAGACCACAAACAGAGCATTGGGCTGCAGACATAGAATCGACCTCTTTATTTCCTTACTGTGTAGAAAATAACAGACCTCACCTAAAGCTTTCTCTAAGAACCAGCCTGATATCTCGGTTCAACGTAGTGGTAATTCACAAGGGTCACTTCCCCTCCATGGTGGAATACCTGCGCTGGGGGGATGGGATTATGTCTGGATTCAGAATCCATATAGGGTTAATGTTTGTTTGTTTGTTTGTTTGTTTGTTTGTTTTAAAAAAAATCAGTTGTATTTGTTGCCCACCCCATACCAGGGACCAGGGTTGGGTAACAACTTGTCAAGGCCAGGAGTGGGCAAACATATATGGTCTCATTTCATGTGGCCCTCATCCTAATCTCAAAAGTGATCAGTTTAGACTTCTGAGAGCAACTTGAGCTTAGCATTCTGTCCCACTCCTGGCCCCAGCTGGCTGGGGAAGAAGAGGGAGGGAGAGAAGGGGGTGTCAGAGAAAGAGTGAGAATAAAAGGGGTGTTGGGGAGAGATAGAGGGAAGAGGTGGCCTCATTTCCTTTTGGCTCTGGTCCTGCCCATCACTGGCGTTGGCCTCACACTGTTGCCATGTGACCCCGACAGATTACCTCCAAAGGCATGTGGCCCGACAGAAAAAAAATTCCCCACCTGTGTCCTACATGAATGGAGATGACTGCTACTGAAGTTCCCAGGGAACTGGAGTCCCAAGGGTGGTGGTGGTGAGGTGGCCACACCCTCCATCTCTGATGTGCTTCAGTAGGTGTCCTTGGTCCAATTTGGCCTACTTTCTTAGAAGACTTAGAAAAGGAGGGAGGGAGGCTTAGACGAATGGCTCAAGTGAGCAGATTATGTATGAGGGAACCAGACCAGATACAAGGAAGCCAGGGCCACCTTTACGAATTAAAAAAGAAGTTATAATTTATAAAATCATGCATGATGGTGTTGAGAAAGGAGGCAGAGACAAAGTGACATAGGATGCTGCCTTTTGCTGAGTCAGACCCTTGGTCCATCTAGCCCAGTACAGTCAACATCGACCGGCAGTGGTTCCCCAGGGTTTCAGGCAAGATTTTTTTCCAGCTCTACCTGGAGATGCCGGGAATCGAACTGGAGACGTCTGGCATGCCAAGCATGTGCTCTACCCACTGAGCTATGGCCCCTCCCTCTTTCATAATAGTAGAATCAGCGGAAACTGATGGGCAGCAGTAGATTCAGGGCTGAAAAAAGAAAAGCACTTCAATGCAGGGCTGTTCCAAGGGGATTGGACCAAATTCATGGAGAAAAGGACTATCAGTGGCTCTTAGCCATGAGGGAGGCTGATGATGCCTGTGTCAACGGGGCTCCTCATCCATTGCTGCTTTTATTCTGAGCTTTATAGGAGCTATTCATGGCACTGTACTCCATACCTCATAATAGGTTCACCCCCCATGGAGCACCATGGATAGGTCCTATCAAGCTCAGAGTAAAAGTTGCAATGGACAAGGCACCCCACTGACATAGGAATCACCAGCCTTCTATGCAATCTCCACCTGCAGAAGCCGCTGAATATGGTTGCTGGAGGTGGGGGGGGGGACAGACGTCAAAGAGGGGGCCATGGCCGACATGTCCTGCTCATGGACTTCCTGGAGGCATTTGGTTGGCCACTGTGGAAAGCAGACCACTGGACTAGACGGGACGTTGCTCTGATCCCACGCAGGCAGTTCTTCTGGTGTTCTCATCTTCCTGCACCGTTCATAGTTGCGTAAAAGGGACAAGTTCACCAAGTGCGGCTTTGCTCTTACTGTGTATTGCAGCCTTCCCCAACCTGGTGCCCTGCAGATCTGTTGGACTGCAACTCCCAGAATTCCCAGCCAATACAATAGCCATGCTGGCCAACACTTGCGGTCTAACACTTGCCGGAGGCTGGTTTATTGAAAGGTGTTTTTTTTCTTCTTCTTTTTACATTATTGTCATAAAACAATAAAACAATAAAAGAACCTCCCCTCCCTCCTTTCCAGTAATTATACAAGTCGATGGCACAAGACATATAACAACAAGCTTCCTTTTCCCTGCCCCCCCCCCCCCAACCCTGCCCTTCCGGTCACAGACATTTGTTTATTTTTGTGTCTTACATATTAAACCATTTACAGTTCTCACTTTCATATCTGCTAATTTGCCAGTTATGGGATTATATTTTTAAACAAGAGAAAGAAAACAAAAGAATGGGGGGGGGGGAGGAAAAGAAAGGGAAAGAGGATAGGAAATAGATAACGAAAACATAAGCTTTGTTCACCTCTTAAATGACGAGCGGAACCTACCCGATTGTCCTCTTCTGCACAACGATTCACGTACACTTTCCAAATAAGGACATTCATGTGTATTTGTGCTGCCCCCTATTTTCACTCTGAGGATCACTGCCTATGCCCTATGCCCCTATATATCCTCTGCTTCCTGTCCTGGACTGATTAAAAAAAAGTTCTCTTGGTTAATGATAGACTAGGAAACCAATAATTTTCCTATAATAAACTTTATCAGCAGTTTGGAATGAACCCCACCAGCTGCAGTGTTTGGCATGGCTGGCTGCGCACTGCATTGTGTTCATGCGCATGGGACATAGGAACTGGCCGTTGATCTACTTAGCAGCTAAAGACACACGCAGACTGGCAGCGGCTCTCAAGGGTTTCAGAAAGTCATCTTTCCCAGCTCTACTTGCTGGGGTGCTGGGGATTGAACCTGGGGCATTCCCCATGCAAAGCCCGTGCTCTGCAACGGAGCTGTGGCCCCTTCCCTCACATGCGTGTGTACTAGAGGCGAGGTACATCTGGCTGCCACTCAAAATACTTGAGGTCTTGAGATCTGGCGAAGGGAGCTGAAAGTCTGAAACCTAAACAACAGGGGAAAGTGTTGCAGATAAAGTGGTCAGGGAGACATTTTTCTCCCTCTCTCACATAATACTAGAACCCAGTGGGGTCATCCCATGAAGCCGATTGGTGGGAGATTCGGGACGGATAAAAGAAAGTACGTACTTCTTCACACAGCACATAGTTTAACTATGGAATTCACTTCCATAAGAAGTAGTGATGGCCACCAATCTGGATGGCTTTAAAAGGGGATTGGACACATTCACGGAGGAGAAGGCGATCAATGGCTACTAGTCCCGATTGGCTATATAATACCTCCAGGATCAGAGGCAGTATGCCTATGTACACCAGTTGCTGGGGAACACTTTTGGGAGGGTGCTGTTTCAGTCATCTCCTACTTCTGGGTTTCCTACAAGCAGCTGGTTGGCCACTGTGCAAACAGAATGCTGGACTAGATGGGCCCTTGGTCTGATCCAGCATGGCTCTTTTTATGTTCTTAGGAGTGTTAGCCACTTGTGCTAATAATATTTTGAAAAGTTATCCCACAACAGCTAATAGCTCATCCCCCCATTCACCTAGGGCTAAACTATGCCAACTAGGTCCTGCTGGAGTGTGTGAAGTTCTCTTTCTGGTCCCTAGTTACCAGCAAGTATCTCTTAGCACAGGCCATCCAGTTGCTTTTGAAAGATTCCTTCCAGCTGATCTACCTTAATCCGCACATACTGTACAGAGCATATCAGTCTTGTTGTGTAAACTGCAGTAAACAGTTTAAATGGATACTTTCAAGTTTGTAAGTAGAGATAAGCAAACCAGACGGAAGCTTTTCCAACTCTGGAGCAGAGCATTATCAAGGCATGCTTTTCGCTTCCTCTGCCTCTGTGTTTTGCTGTTGATATATAAAGGGTTTGTTTGTTTTTTTTAAACCCATTTGTGCTAAATTGTGATGTACTTGACAACACTTGTGTGCATGTGTTCCACAGTTCTGCGACGGTTGCAGATTTGAATCAGTCCAAGGTGGCACCCAAATGCTTTCTTATATTTGCTCTCCTTGGTATCGAAATACTTACTGGGTACTTCTCCACCCTGTCCCCACTTGGTGGCTGACTATTTCCTGTACTTGGTTCTCTCAAGGATGCTTCGTTTGTGCTAGCAAGAGAAGCTGAATAGCTTCCAGCTGAAAGATTTAAAAAAGCAATGCAAGGACAAGGGAGATTTCTGCTTACTCGGTTTGCTGGAAAGAGGCAGGGCTGGCATCAAGGGTTGGCATGCTTGGTCACCTGCCGAGACCCACATCCTGGAGGGGCCCACTGAGAAGAGCCCCCTGGACTTCCTCCTCCTCCTCTTCATCATTGCATCCTGCTTGTTCACCTGCCTCTCGCTCTGGCCCAGACAACGGTGGTGGCGAGAAGGAGCAGCAGCAGATGCCGACTTGCTCACTGGCTCTCTGCCTGTCAAGCAAGCAAGTCGTGTCAAAAGGCATGTCTGGGGAATCCATTTGGGGGGGTGGAAATCTGTCAGATTTCAATCGATTTGGGCCCCTGGATTCCAGTTCGCTGCCCACACGCTGGTGCCAGCTCTCCGGCTTCCATCTGTAAGACGGACTGCAATTTGAGTATTTTTTTTTCCCAAACTGCCAATGGAATTTTCACAAACCGGCAACAGGAAAGCACGTGGCTTTAACGCGGCTAGTGCGATGTGTGCAAATCGCTCTAAGCCATGTGGTTTTTTGGGGTGGTGGTGGTGCTGTTTTGCACAAAAATGGCTGTTTCCCCCCAAAGCGGCACCCGAAAAACATGTGGCTTAGCGAGATTCCCGTAAATCACACTAGCCATGTTAAAACCATGTGTTTTCAGGTGCCGTTTTGTGCAAAATGGTACCCGGAAAAAACAACAACACATGGCATAGCATGATTTGTGCAAATCTTGCTAAGCCATGTGTTTTTCAGCTGCAATTTGGTGCAAATTCCATTGGCGGTTTGAAAACACACACACACACACACGGACATTGTGGTCCGTCTTACAGGTAGAAGCCTGCCAAATATATATATATATATATATATATCGGATTGGAAGTGGACAGGAGCGGGATTTCCTTGTTTCGGTACATCCCTTGGTGTCAATGATAAGACACAACAGCAGCTAGTGATAATGGCAGTGAGAAGGTAGAGTCACTGAGAATGGGGCCCCGCTGAGGGTGTCTTGCCCAAGGGCCCTCCAGAACTTGGAGCTGGCACTGGAAAGACGCCTATGTATGCCACACACATGCACACTGAATATATTTCTAAATGGTTGTCAGCCAGTGAAAGTACTTTTAGTTGATCAATCGTTTTGCTCATAACCAGTTGATCAATTGATTGACCCATTAAATGTAAATCAAGGAGCACATCCCAAGCACCTCAATATACACCCTTTTTGTGGCAGTGCAAGATAACTCACAATTTGCAACACAATCCTATGCATGGTTACTCGGAAGGATGTTCTGCTCTGTTTGCTTACTCACAGGTAACAGTGCATAGGATTCCTCCCCCATTAATTAACCCCACCCCGCATCTTCTACCCATGAGAAAAAGGAAATGCCGTCATAAATTTTTTCTGTTTTCTCATTTTGGATATGACGTGTTCCCATTTACGGGAGCATGTCCTATTCAAAATCACCGCTGGAAATTAACACATGTTTCCTTAACTTTTAGCCCACACACCGATCAAAATTTGCCCCAATGTTTAATTAATTGAAGCTTTCACTGATTAATCAACTGATTAAACCAATTAAAGCTCATATCCCCTTAAAAAAAAAAAGAAGAAGTTCTCACCACTGTCGTCCTCTCTCCTTCCTGATGCCTTTTCAGCCAGCCTTGTCGAGACTTTACAAAATTATGTCACTGCGGCCTAAGGATCTATTGATTGCTGCCATGAAAAATTTGTGCAGAAGGTTAGAGATCTGGTGCTTTGCATAATGTCCTGCTCGTCTCCTTTGTTAACTCCCTTGCCCCCTCCATCGTCAGTCTGTATCAACGCCTTGCTGTGCTGGAATCAATAGTGGATCTCTGAGTGTGCAAAAGTGGACCATAACCGCGACAGCTGCATGACCAGCTATACTGGTAAGGCTACCAAAAATCATTGTAATTACTGTTATAACAAAGGCCAGGTTCATGACCTGGTCATTTTCTGATGGTGAGGGGAAATTGGAACTGCACAGGGAACATACACAAACTAAAGTTTCAGAGAAACTGAAATGCTTTGGTCTCCCCTAGGCAATAATCGAAGCTCCCATTATTAAAATGTGATCAGAGGAGGATCCATTTTATTTCAATTGGTGTGCTTCGGATTACCCATCAAAGAAACTGTACTCTTGTGTATTTTTCATGTTTTATGGTGTGGGGTAATGAGGCTTCCCATTCCATTTCTTTCTTGTGAACATAAAAGCCAGTGTGGCGTAGTGGTGAGAGTGCTGGACTGGGACTCGGGAGATCCGGGTTCTAGTCCCCGCTCGGCCATGAAACCCACTGGGTGACTTTGGGCCAGTCACTGGGTCTCAGCCTAACCTACCTCACAGGGTTGTTGTTGTGAGGATAAAATGGAGAGGAGGATTATGTAAGCCACCTTGGGTTCCTTGCAGGAAAAAAGGCGGAGTATAAATGTAATAAAATAAATAAATAAATAAATAAACCTTTGCTATGGCGTTGCTTTGCCAAAGCAAAAGAACCCCCTCGCAAAGAAGCGGATGTATTTCCCAGTTCTGCTTCTCGAGGTCCTTTCACCTGAAGATGCAGAAAGAACGCACCGGAGGGCAGGGCCGGTGCTACCATTAGCCCAACTAGGCAGCTGCCTAGGGCGCAGGGCTAAAGGGGGCACCAGAAACGCCTTAAAAAAAACAACCAGCGCTCTTAAGTGGGAAGGAGTGTGTGCTAAATATCTGATCTTGCCTAGGGCACCAAACTGCCTTGCACCGGCCCTGCCAGAGGGGCCCTTCTGTGCCAGCCATGGAGTCCCCACACATTGCAGAGGATTCTGGGATGTGTTGCAAAGAGCACTCTCAGTTCCCATGTGAACTTCTTGGGCCTAACGTATCCATCACAGCACTTGAACTGGCAGCCTAGGACGCAGCCAGCCAACGCTCTTCCGAAGCTGTGCGTTTCCAGGGAAGATGAATAATGGTAGGCAAGTTGCCTTCTTCATTTTCTCATCGAGGAGCACTGGGTAACCTTTTGAGGAACCTTAGGATTTTTGGGGGAACACAGAACAAAGGTTTGTGCGTGTGTTTAACAAAACAAAACATGTTAAGCCTGTCAGCCATGCTACGACCCCCCACCCCTTGTTTGAATTTCTTCTCATAATAAAGTACAGGAAATCCTTAAGATTCTACATTATTTATTTAATTTATATACCACCCAACTGGCAGATGATCTTGGGGTGGTTTGCAATCATAACCCTGCCCCCAGCAATAACAAAATAACAAACAAAACAATATATTTGACAATGAAAATATTAAAATATTAATATTCCTTAGTACTTCGGGTGGCTGAAAGTCCCACTCCACCACCTTGCAGCAGGTCTCTCTCATTTTTTTGGGCTCCCCACCCTAGTTTTTATACTACCATGACCCTGCTGTGTTTGGGCTGTGGTTTCTTTTTGTCATATTTATTACAGGTAGTTTTGGAGAATGCAGAAATAACACTTGCTTACACACATGCACAGCACGTGCCTGCGTTCGTCTAGTTCCCGATTCCCAGTTTGATTCACACACATTCCCTAATTTGCACACATTCCCTCAGTAGACTGAATCAGTCCCGCTTAGATTATGGAGGGAATGTGTGCAAATTTCCCATTTGATTGATGCTCAGTTTGCGCAAATCTTCCAGTCATGCAAAGTGAGCAGCGATCGCAAACATGGAACGGGAATCAGGCATGAGATGAGTGGCAAGATGATGTACGGAAAATCGTAGTGATCTTGAGCATTGCTCATTTGCCCATCCCTACGGAGATTATTGTATTGTAATTATCTATCTATCTATCTATCTATCTATCTATCTATCTATCTATCTATCTATCTATCATCTATCTATCTATCTATCTATCTATCTATCTATCTAGAGAGTAAGGCCCAATGTGGCTGATTATTTGTGAAAGTAAGCATCTGGTAGTTACACCCTGCCAACACATGTTTTTAATAAGAATAAAAAAGGAGAGCTTTTACATTTCAGTTTTAATTCTGCAAACTGTCGCTATTCCTATCCCTCAAGCTGCAAAATCAGATCCAGCTATGCCATGTTTCCTACAGCCAAGAGACCGCCAGCCTTTCTCCTGAGTCTGACCTCACAAAACCTACCAGCTATGTGCCATCCACAGGTCAAGGGCCTACCCAAGAAATCAAAGCAAATTTAACCCCTGACCCGACCTCCACCTTTAATATTTTGTAGTCAGTTTGGTCTGGGACCCTGGGGAATGTGGAACTTCATGCTCCCCCTCCAAGCCGCTGTCCAAGAAAGCCCCATACAGCACAAGGCTGAAGGGACCTGACTGGAGCTCACTTCCCCTCCCTCAGTTTCCCGTTGCAGATTCACCATGGGAAGTCTAAGCAACCCTGATGGCCTGACATCCACCACACCCCATGAAGAAAAGCCCCTTTCCCTCTCCACTTGGAATAGATAATATCTGTACTCTGATTTCCTTACCTGTATGGCCTGTGGCTCACGCTGGCTCAGCTTGTCTGAGCGTGGAAAGCTAAGCAGGGTCAGGCCTGGTTATTACTTGGATGGGAGACCCCCTCCTCTAGTTTCCTGCCTTGAGCAGGGGGGTTGGTCTCGATAGCCTTGTAGGCGCCTTCCAACTCTATAATCCATGAAATACCCACCACTTGCTTTGGTGTAGAGATATAAAGTCTTGGGGCGGGGGGCAGAAAAAATTGAGAAAGACTTGTTTTTCCCCCAAGTTTCCCCCAGATCCCTGAATAACAGGGGAAAAAACCCCAATTAAATAAAATATCCCCCCAGTTCCCCCTCTAGGCCTTCATATCTCTACTTCAATCTCTTTTCTACCTCTCTAGCTTACCAGGCAGATAAGCCACCCTACCCCTAGCAAAACACTGGTGCTACTCTGACTCCTTCCTCTAACCCAATTAAGATCCTTGCATTTCTGTCTGGCACCCATCATCCTCCCCTCTCTTTATTTGGCATTGTTTGATTCCCCCCCCCCCACTTTATAGATTTAACCACAAGTCTGGCAGTCCAACCCAAATACTGCTTGTGTAATATATTTGTAATAAATTGCATATTCTATTTTTCTGAGCTTTGGCTTTATTGTCCATTCACATTTTTTAAAAAATAAATAAATCACATTTTTAAAAACAACAACAACAGTAATACTGATGGGACAGGGTGGTATGTTGATGACAGGGATGGGGACTCGGACTCCAGGACTCGACTCGTGAGTCGGACTGAGCCCCCCCTCTGACTCGAGTCAGACTCAAGTCCCAATATTTTTAATGGGACTTGAGACTCGACTCGGGACTCGAGACCAAGGACTCGTGTTCCAAAATCGTGTTCCTCAAATGCAACATGGATAGGTTTTAGGAAGTACAGCAAGTTTATTTTTTAAAATCATCTTCCTAAAATGCAACCTTTCAGACATTTTGGGTTTGGCTGCCTCTGCCTGCCTGCTTGCGGTTCCCTGCCTCCTCTACCTGCCTGGTCTCTTCTTAACCAGTTCCACAGTTTGAATTGTCCAAGACAAAGGCCTCTGCCTGCCTGCTTTGGGGTTCCCTGCCTCCTCTGCCTGTCTGGTTATTTTGGGTTTGTCTGCCTGGTCTGTTCTTGTCAAAATCAGTTGCAGAGTTTTGAAATAAAAAGGCACACTTTTGCCTAGAATTTATTTAAGCCACACATCTGAAGTAGCCTTATTTTGTTGGAAACCCCCCCCCCCCATTGATTTTAATAGGGACTCGTGGAGTCAGCTTTGGGAGTGACTTGTGACTCGTGACTCGTTACTCGTGAGTCACCATTTTGGACCAAGGACTCGGACTCGAGACTCGGGTCCAAAGACTCGTGACTCGACTCGTGACTCGAAACCAAGGACTCTTCAACATCCCTGGTTGATGATACTATGGGAGCTAGCCAATAGGTGCCTGCTTTTCCCCACTGAAGCTGAACTGCTCAGAAAAGCTGCAGAACAGATAGTTTCCAGCACTCACCCTAGAAAAGAAAAATCTACCTCTGCTTTATTAAGCATGTGCACCAACCACAAGATTTAGTTTGGACCCCAATTCAGCCATTTGGAAAGCAGCCCAAATCAGCTCAAACTGATTCAGAGGTCACCTGGTTTGACTCAGGGTCGGAGTCTCAGGGGTGGTGGCAGCTCAGCAGTGGAGCCCCTGCTTTGTACGTAGAATGTCCCAAGTTCAATCCCTGGCTTCTCCTGGAAGGGCTGGAAAAATTCCTGCCCGAATCCCAGGAGAGCCGCTGCCAGTCAGTGTCAATAATACTGGGCTAAATGGACCAATTGCCTGACTCAGTAGAAGGCAGCTTCCGATTAACCTTAATCTTTGTGCCACCCGTTAGAAATCTTTCCAAACTTTTGCCCAGGAAGGGAATATTTGCCGCTGGGGTAGAATTGTTCATACCTTCCAGGGTCCAGGCTAGGTTTCTTTAGCAGCAGCCTGACTGCTGTTTTCTTTAAAGAAGTTGGGACCATCCCCTCTCTCAGGGAGACATTTCCTACCTCCTGGACTCAGCCAGGCATCCCCTCCTTGCTAGATGCAATAAGTCATGAGTGGTAAGGACGGAGGATACAAATGGTCAACCGGAATTGACCAAGCACCTTATCTGCATCCTCAGGCCTCAGCCACTGAAAGTCATCCAGTAAAACTGGGCCAGACAGGTACACAGGACACCTCCAGCACTGACACCGCATCATGCAGAAGAGACCAAGTTATGATGGATGTAAGTGACTTTATCCTCAAAGTCAGCATGCTACTGAGTGTAGGCTTGTAGTAGACATTGTAGTAGACCAGTGTTCTCCAACCTTGGGTCCCCAGACGTTTTTGGCCTACAACTCCCAGTCTGGGGACCCAAGGTTGGAGAACACTGTAGTAGACATTGAACCACTCAGAAAAGTTCTGCCAGATGAACACCAAGATTTGCGTACAGGGACCAGTCATGTTGTTTGAATGTCTGATTGCCGTCTCCCAAAGCAGTTATTTTATTCCCAACTCAAGGATGGAAAGCGGAATATCAGTGGTCAATATAAGAGGTTTAAAGATGTTCTTAAGGCTAATCTAAAAAAAATGCAATATAAACATTGAAAACTGGGAAGCTCTGGCCCATGAACGATCTAACTGGAGGTTGGCCTTTCACAAAGGTTGCATGGACTTTGAAGAAGCCCGAGTGCAAGGTGAAAGGGAGAAACGTGCTAAGCGAAAGGCACGTCAAACGAATCCTTTAGGACCATCTTCCATCTGGTAACCTGTGTCCTCACTGTGGGAAGCTGTGTGGATCTAGAATTGGCCTCCACACAGCCACTTACGGACCATCGCTAGAGTCTACACAATCTTCTTTAGAATTTCCTCCTTTTATCCTGGAAGACAATCTTACTCGGTCATGAGTGATCGCCTGATGATGATGATGATGAACCATCTCCATCTTTCCCAATGCACTCAGCTCAGGTGCATATCATGGCGATGCATAGCTCTGTTCAGTGGGTCATTCCTATATTCTAGAGAACAGAGAGGGTTTCAGCAGGAGTACCCACCACAGCAGCTGGAAAATCCCCTGAGCCAGGGTGGATAAATATAGATCAGGCATGCAGAACCTCAGGCCTGAGGGCCAAAGCAAGCTTGCTGGCGCTGCCAATCTGTCCCTCGGGGATTTCCCAGAAGACCATGCCCCCTTCCTCTGGCCCCACTTCCTTTCTGTCCATCACCAATTGTCTGGTGGTTTCCCAGCTTTTGTGCAGTTTATTCCCTATTCTAAAAGGTTGAAATGTCTCTCCTAAGGCAGCCAGGCTAATAACTGGGACCAGAAGGTCCAAGCATATAACACCAATTTTGGCCTGCTTGCGTTGGCTGCCTGTTTGATTCTGAGCCTGATTCAAAGTGCTGGTCTTAACCTATAAAGACTTATATGGTTTGGGACCACAATACCTGTTGGAATAGCTCTCCCAGCCTAAATCTACCCAGACACTACCCTCAACATCTGAGGCCTTCCCCTGAGTGCCACTTCTGAGGGAGGCTCGGAAGGTGGCAACAAGGAGAAGGGCCTTCTCAGTGGCAGCCCCCCCCGATTATGGAACCACCTCTCCACTGAGGCCAACCTGGCGCCAACTCTGTTATCCTTTCAGCGCCAGGTTAAGACTGCCCTCTGTGCCGAGGCATTTAATGACATTTAATGGCTCTAAATGGCATATGGGGGGTTTATGTCAGCTGTTTTTAACAAGTCTAGTTGTCTTGAACTTATTTTACTTGTTTAAATTGTTTAAATTCTGTTTTAAATATTTGTAGTGAAATTTTATGCTGTTTTATTGTATTTGCATTTTGTACTGTATTTTATTGTATTCTATGAATTGTTGTTAACCGCCCAGAGAGCTTTGGCTATTGGGCAGTATAGAAATAAATAAATAAATAAATGAATAAATAAATAAATAAATAAATAAGCAGTAAGAGCTTTAAGGTAAAATATGTGGTATTTCTGGTATTTTTGCTCCACCCATTTTGCCCACCAATGGAATGCGCCCCCATAGCTTCTCCAAAATGGAAAGGGGTTCATGGAATCATAGAATAGTAGAGTTGGAAGGGGCCTATAAGCCCATCGAGTCCAGCCCCCTGCTCGTGCAGGAACCCAAGTCAAAGCATCCCTGACAGATGGCCGTCCAGCCGCACCTTGAATGCCTCCAGATTGGGAGAGCCCACCACCTCCCTAGGTAGTTGGTTTCATTGACGTATTGCTCTAACAGCCAGGAATTTTTTCCTGATGTCCAGGTGGAATCTGGCTTCCTGTAACTTGAGCCCATTATTCCGTGTCCTGCAGTCTGGGATGATCGAGAAGAGATCCTGGCCCTCCTCTGTGTGACAACCCTTTAAGTACTGGAAAAGCGCTATCATATCTCCCCTCAGTCTCCTCTTTTGAAGGCTAAACATGCCCAGTTCTTTCAGTCTCTCCTTACAGGGTTCAATGGCCCTGATAGTTATTCCACATAAATACATACATAAATAACAATAATCCTTTAAAAAAATTAAATCAGGTTTTTTGTATTTAAATCAGATTTTGAAAATGTAAATACCATGTTGCTCTTAAAGAATAAGTACGGTAGGTTAATATTAAATAATCTGAATATAAGCATGTTACCCTAACATTTAGTCTCTAAACCGAATCAGTGCCTTTACTAGATATATTGAATATTTACACTTGACCTACCCAACGTAGGCATTTCATTTCCACTTGATGAAAATAAACTGTTCCGGTCTGGCCAATAACGATCATACTTGTCTTTGCCCTATCAGTCATGGACACTTCAGTGTTGTTGGCTACTTTGTTCTCGCAAAGGAGGGCATGGCAGAGTGAAAACAGAAAGGGGCAACACTGGAAAGAAGAAGGGAAGACAAAATCATCCGGGGAGCAAGTTCCTATATTTCCAGATGTAACCTCACAAACTGTCATGGCTGCTGGTCCGAAGAAAGGCCCTATCCCGGGAATATTTGAAAGACATTCCCCCTCTAGAGGTAAAAATTGGGAAGCATGTAAAACGTATACAATCAGTGTGACTAAGAGAGGCACGGCCTGGCTGTAAGAATGAAACCACAGAATAAATAATACTCTAATTAATTATAAACTATCATGGTTTAGTGGTCCAACCTGCACCATCATCATCATCATCATCATCAGGCGATCACTCGTGACCGAGTAAGATTGTCTTCCGGGATAAAAGGAGGAGATTCTAAAGAAGATTGTGTAGACTCTAGCGATGGGTCCGTAAGTGACTGTGGAGGCCAATTCTAGATCCACACAGCTTCCCACAGTGAGGACACAGGTTACCAGATAGAAGATGGTCCTGTAAAGGATTCATTTGACGTGCTTTTCGCTTAGCACGTTTCTCCCTTTCACCTTGCACTCGGGCTTCTTCAAAGTCCATGGAACCTTTGTGAAAGGCCAACCTCCATTTAGATCGTTCATGGGCCAGAGCTTCCCAGTTTTCGATGTTTATATTGCATTTTTTTAGATTAGCCTTATGAACATCTTTAAACCTCTTATATTGACCACCGATATTCCGCTTTCCATCCTTGAGTTGGGAGTAAAGTAACTGCTTTGGGAGACGGCAGTCAGGCATTCGAACAACATGACCGGTCCACTGAAGTTGGCGTTGAAGGATCATTTTTTCAATGCTAGTAGTCTTTGCTTCTTCCAGTACACTGACATTTGTTCGTCTATCTTCCCAAGTAATTCGCAGGATTTTCCGGAGGCAACGTTGATGAAACCTTTCAAGGAGGTGGAAGTGACGTTTATAGATAGTCCATGTTTCGCAGGCATACAATAAAGTTGGTAATACAATGGCGTCATAAACCAGTGTTTTGGTCTTCTTACAAATATCCCGATCCTCGAACACTCTATGTTTCATTCGAGAAAATGCGGCACTTGCAGAGCTCAGACGATGCTGGATTTCACTGTCGATGTTAGCTGTAACAGAAAGATAGCTGCCAAGATAGAGAAAATGATCGACATTTTCCAGTATTGTCCCGCCAAGCTGGATAGATGGCATCACCAAAGGATTGGCTTGCACTTGCTGATGAAGCACTTTGGTTTTTTTGATGTTAAGTGAGAGACCAAGTTTTTCGTATGCTTCTGCAAAAGCATTTAGGATAGTTTGGAGATCATCCTCTGAATGTGCGGAGACCACATTATCATCAGCATACTGAAGTTCCACAACGGAGGTTGTAATTACCTTACTTTTTGCTTTCAGCCTGCTGAGATTAAAAAGCTTTCCATCTGTTCGATATATAATTCCCACACCGGTGGGAAGTTTCCCCTCGACAAGATGTAAAACCTGCACCATTGGTTAGGAAACAGATCTATGGGAAAGTTGATTTAAATCAATGATTTAAATTGGTCTTTCTTCTCGCTGATTTAAATCCCTCCTCTACTGGTGAGAGCATAACATAGGGTCGCCTTCCCCAAAGGCCATGCTGGCTGGGAATCATGGGAGTTGTAGTCCAACCCATCTGGAAGAAAACCAGTCTGTGGAAGGCTGACATAGGAAAGCCTGTAGGAAAATGGTATTGCCCACCTGCGGTTTGAAGTGGTCCAGGCCATTTGACCACCTTGGGCCTCTTCCACCACACGGACACCTCCTTCTGCTGCACGTATAGATGGGCCCTGAGTAATGTGTGGCTTGCAGATGCAATGCGCCTGTCCTGCCTCAACTGGGCACTGTGGCCTTTGGTCATATTGCCTCCTATTCTTCGCATTTAGAACTGCTGTAATTTTCCCTGTGTGGATCTGACCAGGCCTTATTATCTACTATCTCACTGGAGAGCCGGTGTGGTTAGAGTGTTGGACTGAGACTTGGGAGATCCAGGTTTTATTTTTATTTTTATTTATTTATTATATTTATACCCTGCCTTTTTTCCTGCAAGGAACCCAAGGCGGCTTACATCATCCTCATCCTCCTCTCCATTTTATCCTCACAACAACCCTGTGAGGTAGGTTAGGCTGAGAGTCAGTGACTGGCCCAAAGTCACCCAGTGAGTTTTATGGTTCTAGTCCCCACATAGCCATGAAGCTCACTGGGTGACTTTGGGCCAGTCACTGACTCTCAGCCTAACCTACCTCACAGGGTTATTGTGAGGATAAAATGGAGAGGAGGACCATGTAAGCTGCCTTGGGGTCCTTGCAAGAGGAAAAATGGCGGGATATAAATGGAATAATAAATATAGTAATACAATCATGCATTGATTGGTTGTTCCTAGGAAGAATGTTCTACCAGTTGCTGTTCCAGTTCTTCCTCAGCATTGGAATAAGCTTCCGTCTGCTCTGTTCTTTGCTGTTGTCCTGAGTTGCAGCCTGGAAGGACTGGCCTTGTGTTGTCTTTTCACCTCATCCATCTGCTTCATCCATACAATTTTTTTTAAAATTTCAGCCTGCTTCAACTTCCACACATCTTCTTGTTACAGTTAAGTATTTTGACCCTCTGCATTTATTAGTTCAAGTTGCGTTTTCAGTGAAGTTGGAAGATTTGACTTACATGGAAGCGTGTGGATTGGACGTGAATTTCACTGCCTGGATAGACGTGTGTTGAGGCTAGAACAGTGACTAAACACCCCAAACGACGACAACAAAACCAGAGCAGGTGGGAGAAAAGAAAGCCGGCCCTTTCTTGGTCACATGAATCCCCAAACCTCTTCCTCAACCTTGGCTCTTCATTCTCAGCTGTCCTAAGAGCTTCATTTGTCGAGACAGATGAGTCCTCTCCGTTCCATTTGCAAGCGTCTCCCCTGCCTGTGCTCTGACTTTGAACGGGCTGTAAGTCTCAATTCCGACAGGCATTTATGTTTACAGCTCAGCTCCAGCCTCTCTTTCTTGTAATGGCTTTGAGGGACAGTTGCGCCTGGTGTTAAGGCGGACGGTTGCCTCAGGAGAGCGGAGAACCTGGATGCGGGCTGTGTGTGCCGTAATGGAGAGCGGTTGGCTCTTTTACAGTCTGACCTGCGGCCTCCAAATCCCAGAACTCCTATTTGAGACAGAAACTGACTGAGGGTCACGGCAAGCTGAGCTCCCCAATCCTGATTGTGTTTACTGCTTGGCTTGTAATGGCATCGGAGGATTCCTGTAGGAAACAAATTGTGTCTGTTGGTGCGCTCATTTTCGGGTTGCTCCTGCCTAAATGCCCACGTGAGCTTCTGGAGATACAAAAGGAAGGGGATATATATATATACGGTATCTTATCTGGTTCCTCTTAGGTTAGCATAGAAATATGCAAGCTGTTGACTTCCGCAGAGCTCTTCATCAGGCAGAATTGGGCAGCAGCCGATATTCGGGGTGATGATTACGAAGCAGTACGATTTGTGAAACGTGGATGTCTTCAGCCGCCGGGAACATTGCTTTGCAGACAAAGCTACAGCGCAGCAGTGGTGATACGACCTTGGAAACCCTTGTTTGATGTCTGAGCTTTGTCTCCAAACAGCATCAAGGTCTAGTATGTGTGAGATGTAGTCATGTGGGCAATGGAGTCTGGTGACTCCTATTTCAGTGGGGCTCCTAATCCATTGCAAGTTTTATTTGGAGCTTTATAGGAGCTGTCCATGATCTATGAAATCTATGAAACTCCACCCCCAAAATAGGTTCACTATCATGGAGAACCACAGATAGCTCCTATAACACTCCAAACAAAAGCTGTGATGGATTAGGAGCCCCACCAAAATAAGAGTCACCAGACTCCACTGCATGTGGGTAGCTCGCTCACCTAAAGGAACCTCCTAAGACCCAACCAAGAGGTCAGCTGACTTAGAGAAGCCTCACGTGACACAGCCGTACAGACAGCTGACCCACGGACACATTGTGTGACTTAGTAGGCCTTGGGGTGCGGATGGGGCTGGATGACGGATGTAAGAAGGGGAGATTTTTGCTGTGAACGTTGCCTTGGGCAGGGCCATAGAATAATTCCAACCCGAGATGCTGGTCTAACATCAGCGCAGGAAGGAGAGGCCAAGGTGGTGCTTACTCGATTTATATGAGGTGTTTTGCTGCCCAGCTACGACCCCCTTATTTGACAAGGAGATTTCCTGGGCAGATTGCCTGCTTTTCTTTGTACACTGCTGGTTGTGCATAAATAAACAAATAAATAGATAGATAGATTTTTGCAGTCAGTTGCAACCTACGCTGTCCATACAGCATCAGGTCCACCATGACTTTAAGAACCACCGGCAGTAGCTGTATATATATATATATATATATATATGGTGGTTTCAACCACCACCAACAGCAGAAGCTGGGCTAGGCTGAAAATGGTTGCAATGTCTTCCCCTGCCCCTGCCTTTTCTGCTGCTCGGAGTTTCTGGGGAGTGGAGGAGACAGCGTCTGTGGACCAACCTTAGATCTGCGGCCCAGCAAAGGAGAAGCCCCACCTCAGCTGCCCGATTTTCCTGGTGGCCATTTTCAGTGGCAGGTTAATGGTGGTGGACGGACAAAGATACCTGATTACAGCTGCCCCATTCTATGAGCTATCAGGAAGATGGAGGGGTGATTCATCTTATTGCTTTAAATAAAGATGATTTATCATTTTAAATAATGATTATGTGTTTCGTAGTTTTCAGATGAACAAATAAAATAAAATAAAATAGAGACATCCCAGAGATTTTTGAGCTTCTCCCTTCAGTCTGACGAAACACAAAACGTTACTATGACACTCCAAAGCCTCCATGCTCCAGCATCTACCTAGTTTGCTGCAATAAAAGATACCCTTTATATTTTAGGTTTGCGTGAGGAATCCGATAGGGGGGTGAAAATCTGATTGATTTTCACAATTCAGCCCCCCCGGATTCTGATTTGTTAGCCCTGTGATGTGCGAGTCGAGCCAGTTCACGGACTTCCGGCTGTGGTTTGCACATTTTTTTTTTGAATGCTAAGGAAATTTGTGCAAATCACAGTATTTACACTATGGAAGCTGAAAGCTGTGCAGTTCTAGCCATTTGCGCAAGTCATGCTAGAACTATCTCGCTTCCAGCTTCCAATGTTCACAATTTGTGCAAATTTCCTTAGAGTTTTTTGTTTTTTGTTTTTTAATGTGCAAACCACAGCCCATCTTAGAGATGGAAGTCTGAGGAAAAATTGGCCCACTTCTGACCATTGCATTGGGAGCAGGCAGGAAGTGTGTCGAGCTCAAACAAACTGGACTCCCCAGCATCAGCGCATCCCTATCTCAGGGGTGCAAAGCCTCGGGCCCAGGGGTCAAATCCAGCCAGCCTGGGGTCCAAATCTGGCCCTCTGGGGATGCCCCACATGGCCACGCCCCCTTCCCATGGCCTACCCCTTTCCCCTGACCACTGATCATTTGGTGGTTTCCTGGTTTCGTGCAGTTCTCTCTCCCTTGCCCCGCAATCCTCAAAGGTTGAAATGCCTCTCCCAAGGCTTAGTTACCGGCAGTAAGAACTTCAAGCTACAATATGCTGCTATTTTTGGTCTGCCCCTTTTTGCCCATGGCTCCACCCACCACCGGAATGTTCCCCCCGAGAGCTTCTCCAGAATAGAATCCGGCCCTCAGGCTGAAAGAGGTTCAACACCCCTGTTTTATTTACTTTTGCTATTTCTTCTCCTTGGGAAACCGACACAGCAGATGAGTTTCGACGGAACGCCTAAGTTCTGAGCTTTTCTGAACTGGTCCATGCTGATGATATTCAAGTACATATCAATTCCCACTGAGACAAAGAGATC
This sequence comes from Shinisaurus crocodilurus, assembly GCA_021292165.1. Taxonomy (NCBI): domain Eukaryota; kingdom Metazoa; phylum Chordata; class Lepidosauria; order Squamata; family Shinisauridae; genus Shinisaurus; species Shinisaurus crocodilurus. The sequence goes on from JAHFWL010000645.1 coordinate 1,570,218, forward strand.
CTGTTTCTCACAAGAAGAGGAGAGTTGTGAAGCCACTGACCAGCCCAGCTGCATTTTCTCTGAAAGGTGGCATGTTTACTCAAGGTGGTCCTGTGATCTGAATTCCTTTAGTTCTTAACCTTCTTACCGTAGCAAGCTTTTAGCTAAGGGTGTCAGTGACATAAGGGAAGCAATACCGGTCCCCTGGAAAGCACTCGCCCATACAGAAATTGTAATAGTTTGCAGTGGATCACAAATTGGTTCTATCTGGCTGAGAATCTCTCTGCCAGAGTTGCCACCTTCTTTTCCTTGGCAGGGCCCCTGGGCCTTTTATTTATCTCTTCTTTATCCTGTGGGTTGCACTTGTGATAGACAGGGGGCCCTGAGGTCAGAGCCCTCCACCCATCGTATGCCCTGCCAGGAAGAGCCATGCTTGGTGAGAGGAGGACAGAGGTGATTTCGCCTCTGTTCCTCCCTTTAAAATGCAAAAAAGCAGCTAGGCAGGCCCCTGAGCCTGTCTAGCTGACTTACCTTTCAGTGGGTAGGGAGGGGACTGGAGAGCCCATAGGAATTGCATATCACGGGCTCTCCTCTCCCCTCGCCACCCACCAGCATGTCCCCTTTCCTCTGAGCTTCACTACAGGGGGCTGTTAATCTGCTGTATCTACTTTTGCTTTCATCGCAGAATTGAGATCAGAGCACTACAGAAATGACATTTCCGTTCCTGCTTTTCCACTACATAACCTCTAGGTGGCACTGTGATATAGTGGAATAGCACAATTACACAAATGGAAAAAGCGTTTTCTTTAGCTTTCATATTAATACCACATTTCCCCTGCCTTAGATATACTCACTGAAAGTGCCCCTTAGATACAGAAGTGAAACTAGAGAGTCATGATGATGTCTTCTAAAGAATCTGTAAACAACCATGAGTCGGGAATGAAGAACGCACAATAAATACCTCATGTCGAAAAGCTCTCTGTCTCTGTCTTCTCTCATGAGGTCACAGTTGCGACCTCATAGGAGAAGCTTTCCGTGGTGACTGGGAGGGTGGAGAGGGTGGAGGAAGGAAGATCTGTGGTCAGACCTTCTCTTCCATGCTCACAGCTCTGTTTATGGGCACCAAGGAGGTGATCTGCAGCTACCTATGGCACCCAGGCACTGACTACGAGCCATAGGATTGCTCTCCCCCTGTACTTTTAAACCACCCAATAACCAAAGTTCCCCGGGCAGTGTACAATACATTAAAAGCATGAGATACAAACATTGAAACAAAAAGAAAAGAAAAGAATACTGTGTAGAATAAAACCAAGATGAAACCAGCAACAAAGAATAAAATCATTCCGGCACATAAAACCAAATTAAAGCCAGCAGGAGAATACAAAACTAAAAGCACTAAAAACAGTTCTTAAAATGCATGGGAGAATAAAAAGGTCTTCACCTGGCACTGGAAAGGCACCAGGTGAACCTCTCTGGGGAGAGCATTCCACAAATGGGGTGCCACTGCCGAAAAGGCCCTCTTTCTCACAGCCACCTGCCTGACCTCATTTGGTGGGGACACCTATGTAAGAGGGTCTCAGGTGATGATCTTAATGTCTGGGAAGGTAAATATCCTTTAGGTAACCCATCCTTAAGCCATTTAGGGCTTGAAAAGATTTCATAGATTTCATAGATCATAGAGTTGGGAGGAGCCTACAAGGCTATCGAGTCCAACCCCCTGCTGAATGCAGGGAGCTAGAGAAAACCAGCACTTTGAGTTTTAACATCTGCATAAGTGAGATTTATTTTTATAGATTGTTGAGACGTGGAGAACTGAATCATGGACCTTCTCCATGCAAAGCTAGTGCTTTACAGCAAACAGGCCTACCAAACATGTGACCCACCAAGGTGACTGCAACCCACATGCAACATGTGGATCCGGCAAGTTGTGGATCCGGCTGGTATGTTATGGATCCGGCGTGCAAGTTGCGGATCCAGCTTGCATGTGGGTGACTGCAACCCACATGCAACATGTGACCCACCAAGGTGGCTGCAACCAACCAGTCTCATTGTACAGCCTGGCAGGTGCTTGCTTCGGTAGGCAAAACCAAAGTTTTATCAAACCTGTGTATAGCCCACCCTACAGTATTCAGTCCTCATGTAGACAGGACTCAGCTAGATGGACCATTGATTTGACTCTGTACAAGGGAAACCTCTTATGCTATGTCTGTACATCTTGTGGCTTAACAAGGTGAGGCTTAAAAAGCCAAATTCCATGTCAGGCATAATTAGGAAAGGCATCGAAAATAATATAGCCAATACTGCCCTTATACAAATCTATTGCGAAACCACACTTGGAATACTTCGTACAGCTCTGGTCATTGCACCTAAAAAATACCGGAAGCTGGAGTCATTTCATGAAATTGACTGGTGGGAGATTCAGGACAGATAAAAGGAAGTACTACTCCAGAAAGCACATACCGTAGTTAAACCATGGAATTCGCTACCACGAGATGTAGTGTCGGCCACCAATTTGGAGGGCTTTAAATGCAGATCAGACAAATTCATGAAGGAGAAGGCTATCAATGGCTACTAGTCCTGATGGCTATATGCTACCTCCAGTATCAAAGGCAGTATGCCTATGTACATCAGTTGCTGGGGAACATGGGCGGGAGTGTGCTGTTGCACTCGAGTCTTGCTTGTTGATTTCCCACAGGCATCTTGTTGGCTACTGTGTGAACAGAATACTGGACTAGATGGACCCTTGATCTGATCCAGCAGGGCTCTTCTTATGTTCTTAAGATGAATTGTAGTCAACCAACTATGACCTGCAGGTGCTAGAGGTACCAGCCCCTGCCCAGGCCCAGTTTTGCAGTCCCTGAAGAAAGCAAGACAGGAAGCCTATATAGCCCCTCACCACGCATGGCTGGTGGCCTGTACCATAGTTCAGGTTGGTGAGTCACAAGTCATGCAGGCCAGCCTTATAGCCTTTGAACAGCTTTAGAAAGCATCCTTATGCATGCTTACACGGGAGTAAGTCTATTGAACTTAATGGGGCTTACCTCTGAGAAAATAGCTGTACGTGTGTTTTACTAAACTCATGAACAAAAACCTGCTTCATAAAATACAAAACAATCCCCACCGCAAAACAAAGAGGAAGTTTCACTTCTATTTTATATTTTCATTTCCCTTTTACCTCCCCCCCCCACCTCACTGGTTAATTGTTTTGATTTTCAGATTACCTTCCTCTATATATGAAGAGCTATTCATCTTTACCAGCCTCCTTCTCTGATCTTTTTTTTAATTCATGGCTTCACTAGTTTAATGAGAGCATGATCAATATATGTTGAGAGGTGCTGGAGACATTGCAAAGGAATGTGAACCCTTCGCTGAGATCCAGATGAGGTGTAGCATGCATGAACTAACAAAGGTGGTCCTAGTGAAACGGGTTCACAAGCAAACATAAGCAATGCAAGTTCCACGGATGCTTAACAGTGGTAAAATACTTTATTTTATGCAAAGATATATATTTAATGTTTGGATCTTTATTTCGCTTATTACAATCTGATGGATTTTTTGGGGGGTTCTCTCCCCGCCTCCCATGATGTCTGCTCTGTATGTATACTGTGAGCATAAACCATTTAATGACTTATGAAACGATTGACGCAGGGTGGCCATATGCCCCACTTTACAGAGGACACTCCTCTATTTGAAAGGCTATCCAGTCCAAATCTAATGTAAAGCTAAAGGTCCCCAAGAAGGGAGAGCAGGCATGAAGTTGCTCACCAAGAATGAACACCTGGACAGCAGAGTGAGGAGGGACATGGGAAGTCATTTCGTTACAGTCTTCCCAACTATGGGGGGATGCATTGCATTTCAATTTATATTAAAGAGTAATTATCTCTAAATTTAGCATTTGTACATTTTATGGAAATCGGTGTCCTCTTTTGGCCTCTTTTTCGGTGATGCGTCTCCTCTTTTTTGGGGGGCAGTGCATAACTGGACACTTTATTGACCAGTTTGATGAAGTCTGGATTTAGGCTGGGAAATAGGGCTTAGCTCTCTATGGCAAGCACTTCTCTCCCTGGATACTCATTCTCTATATGCAGGCAGTGCTGAAATTGTGGGGAGAAAAGTGGGGACGGGGAGGCAGCCGGGAGCATTCACCGCTCCCACCCCTGACTTCTCTCCCCCTTTTAGCCAAATCACGGCCTCCTGCGATGCTTCTAAAAACCGTAACTTGAAGGGGGCAGTCCCGTCTGCAGAAGCTGTGGGTGTGTGCTTTGTGGGTGTGCACATTGAGAAACACAAAAATATGTAAAATGACCCTAAGATTGGCCTCTATACCAGAGGACTGGAAAATGGCCAATGTAATGCTAATTTTTAAAAAGGGATCCAGAGGGGATCTATGAAATTACAGGCCAGCGGGTTCAATGTCTGATCTAGGTAAAGTGTTCTAGGTAAAGTGTTCTTAAGGATAAAATGATCAAGCATATAGAAGGCAAGTCTTGCTGAAGACAAATCGACATGGCTCCTGCAGAGGTAAGTCCTGTCTCACTAATCTTTTAGAATGGTTTGAGAGCGGGGCTGGCGTCAAAGGTCGGCAAGGTGGGGCTGTTGCCGATGGCCCTAGGGCACAGAAGGGTCCATGCCGATTGGTCCAGGCTGCATCTCTCTCCAATTGCAGCAGCTTTGCAACAAAAGCAAGAGGTTGCTGCTGCTGCTGCTGCTGCTTGCTCTATCAACTTCCCAGTCTTCAGCGGCATCTGCACACAGCAAGCTAAAAGATTATCCTGCTCACCAGGCGAAGGGGTGCAGGGTGGCAGACAGAAGCAGAAGCACTAGTTGCACACTGAGCACTGGGATGTGCGGATCAACAAAACTCAAGCTTGCCAAAGTTCTCCAAATTCCATCTCAAAGCCCCCACCCCCCACCCATTTAATGCTCCATTTAATTTCAGCTGTGCTTTTGCACAAGTCTGCAAATTGTGCAAGCAATTGTGCTTTTCTCTTTTGGATAGACCTCTTAGCAGGGATGTTGAAGAGTCCTTGGTCTCGAGTCACGAGTCGAGTCACGAGTCTTTGGACCCGAGTCTCGAGTCCGAGTCCATGTCCTTGGTCCAAAATGGTGACTCACGAGTCACGAGTCACGAGTCACTCCCAAAGATGACTCCACGAGTCCCTATTAAAATCAATGGGGTTTCCCCCCCAACAAAATAAGGCTACTTCAGATGTGTGGCTTAAATAAATTATAGGCACAAGTGTGCCTTTTTATCTCAAAATTCTGCCACTGATTTTGACAAGAACAGACCAGGCAGACAAACCCAAAATAACCAGGCAGGCAGAGGAGGCAGGGAACCCCAAAGCAGGCAGGCAGAGGCATTTGTCTTGGATAATTCAAACTGTGGAACTGGTTAAGAAGAGACCAGGCAGGCAGAGGAGGCAGGGAACCCCAAACAGGCAGGCAGAGGCAGCTAAACCCAAAATGTCTGAAAGGTTGCACTAGAAAAATGATTTAAAAAAATAAACTTGGATTGTTACTGCAACTAGGTCCAGACAGCACCTGCAGGTGGCATCAAGCAGGGATGTTGACGAGTCCTTGGTCTCGAGTCCCGAGTCGAGTCTCGAGTCCCATTAAAAATATTGGGACTCGAGTCCGAGTCGAGTCAGAGGGGAGACTCAGTCCGACTCACGAGTCGAGTCCTTGAGTCCGAGTCCCCATCCCTGCCTCTTAGCAAGGTAATCTTTATGCTGCTTTTCAGGAAGGTATAGTTTTCTACACAGTCCTCTTGCCTAGTCTGAGCCTGAGAATCAGCTTGGCTTGTTTGATCTTAAGGGAAGGGCCCTATAGCTCAGTGGAGCACAATACTTGCATGCTTGTGCTCTACTAGTCAGTGTGGTCAATACTGAGCTAGATGCACCAATAGTCTGACTGCCTATGTTCCTACGATCTCAAATGAGCGTCTCTGTAAGAATTATATTGGTGTTGCCTTTATTGGATTCAATTATTAGAATTATAAGGGTGCAATCCACTGGGGATGCTTGTAAGCCTCTGAACTCGGAGGCTTATGGCCATCCTATGTAGGGCGGGAGGAGCGCGGAGGTGAAGATCGCCTCCATGCTCCTCCTGCCCTGCTGCAACTCATCTAGATGGCCGATTTTGGCTGTCCAGCTGAGGCACTTCAGACAGAGAGGGAAGAAGGCTGAAGCGCTGCCAGGATACATTGTATCCTGGCAACCCTGGTCTCCTTCCCTCCCCACCCTCTTCACCCCATCTCTGAGGCCGCTCTTATGACCTCAGAGACGCAGCCAGTGCGGTTCTTTCCATGCTGGCTGCAAGTGGGTGTGGGCGTGGAGTGCTTCTCTGAGTGCGGAGTCTCGGCAACGAGGTCGGGGCTGTTTTCTGACCTCACAGCTGGGACTTCAAATAATCCTATGACCCTCTAGGGCAGGGCTCTCCAACCTTGGGTCCCCAGATGTTGCTGGCCTACAGCTCCCAGCATACCCAGCCAGCATGGCTAATGGCAAGGGATTCTGGGAGCTGTAGTCCAGCAACAGCTGGGGACCCAAGGTTGGAGAGCCCTGCCCTAGATGCTGTCAAGGGGCCACAGGATTGCTCTGTAAGTTTGCAAAATCTTATGAGTAATTTTGCGATATGATTCCAGTATGTTTCACCCAGCGCTTGCTTAAAGTTTGTTGCTCTCAATGCTGTCACCAACGGCGCATCTTGGTTAAAGTTTAAGTTTGATATTGGAATATATCTTGAGGTTATTACAGTATTCTCAATTTTTTTTTTTTAAAAAGGAACTCGTGAAGTTCAAAAGTTTCTGTAGTTTTTCATTGATAATAAGGGATTGCCCTATTGGTCAGGACTTGCTTTAGTTTATAGGGATGCGGCCAAAAAGGGAACAGTGTAGCTTGAGGAGGAAGGAAGGGGAATAGCCAGGCAGGGGGGGATCCCTACCCTGCTGCCCAAGGGCACGCCAAATCCTGGAGCGGGATGTGTTCGAGAGTGTCGACAGGCATATTGATAGGGGTGAGCAAGAAGATCAAGAGGCTCTTTGACAAAGTTCTTCACCAAAGACTTCCGATTCTGAACAAACTTAGCAGTCATGGGATAACAGGAGAGATCCTCTTATGGACAGGTGACCAGGTTAAAAAAGACCGGCGTGCTGAGTCAGCCAGGGCCTTGAGGAGTGGTTCCTCTAGGCACCGTCGGAGTCCTGTGTGTGTAATGTCTGTGTGGGGAGAGCATGTGTAAACATGTGTGTGTGTATGAGGGCACATGCATGTGTATGTCTGCATGTGTGTGTGTGTGTATGGGGACAGGCATGCCAGCAGTGTTGGTGGCCCCACCCACTTTGGGCCGTGGCCCCACCCTCTTCTGGCATGCAGCCCCCGGCATGCTTGTTTGGAGCTAAATTGGTCCTCGGGCCAAAATAGGTTTGTCACTGCTGTACTAGACATTAGTGGGGGAAAGCACGAGAGCCAGTGTGGCGTAGTGGTGAGAGTGTAGGACTGGGACTCGGGAGATCCAGGTTCAAATCCCCACTCAGCCATGAAACTCACTGGGTAACTTTGGGCCAGTCACTGACTCTCAGCCTAACCTACCTACCTCACAGGGTTGTTGTGAGGGTAAAATGGAGAGGAGGAGGGGGATTATGTAAGCCGCCTTGGGTTCCTTTCAGGAAAAAAGGCGGGGTATAAATATAATAAATAAATAAATAAATAAGCAGGTAGGAAAAAGCAATAGAGCTGACAATCACTAGAAATGAACAAAGCTCAGTAGCATTGCTACTCTTTGTCTTGTAAAGAGCGAGGCCAGTTTACGAAACTACATATTTTATAGAAATTATGGGGAACCTGAATCCCAAAGCAGTGGACCACAAGAGAACATTATTGCAAGCCCAACATACCATGAGACGCACATCTTAGGTTTTCCCCACTCTGCTCCAGTCTCAGTTTGTGTGCAAGTGTATGCTAAGTGCTATTGGGGGAAAAAATAGTGACCTTTAATAAAGGATTGTATCCTGAGACCATTTTCCCAGACACAGAGTGACCTTTCAAACCAGACTGGGGTGAGGGGTGTGTGTGTTTGTGTGTGCAGTTTGGACTTTCATCTGGCCGGTTCCTGCTGGGCTGCTCTCTGTTTCTTTTTTCTTTCTTTTTTCATATGATTATCGTGTCACAAGGGAGCGTTCTGTATGCAAAACAGGGCTCGCTGGCATTCCCGAACCTTTGCAAATCAATTTGTCTGTGAAGAAGAAAGCAAAGCGAGTCCATCGGAGTGAAAGATGTCCGGGGAGTGGGACAAAACTATACCTCTCTTTGTGACGTCACTGAGTGGAACGGTCCTGACCGCTAATGCAGAAAGGGGCGTTTACTATGACTGTTATCTATGTATCAGTTTGCAGTGTCAAAACCCTCTTTGGGGGGAAAACCCCCCCCCCCAAACATTTGAGGGCATTGAACAGGGTTGTGGAAAAAGGGTTGAGGCATGTGGCTTACGCTGGCTCAGCTTGTCTGAGTGTGGAAAGCTACAAGCAGGGTCAAGCCTGGTTGTTACTTGGATGGGAGACCCCTCCTCTAGTTTCCTGCATTGAGCAGGAGGTTGGACTCGATAGCCTTGTAGGCTCCTTCCAACTCTATGATCTATGAAATCTATGAAATTAAAGCATAGAATGAAGAAGTTTTGCAGAAATATAGAGGCTTTGCCAGTGGTTCCCCTTCCTGCATCAGGTAAACCCAAAACAAAGCAATAACAACCTGTGAGGTTAACACCGTCTGAAATTTTTGAAATAATACTGAACATTTATTTCACTTATGCAACTGATGTAGCATTTATGTAAGTGATCTCTAGCACAGGGCTGGGCACCTTATGGCCCTCTAGATGTTTTTAGCATACAGTTCCTAACCAGCATAGTGACTTGTGCAGGATGATGGGAGTTGTAGGCCAAAACAACTCTGGAGGGCCACAAGTTGCCCACCCTTGCTCTAGTGCAATGGTAATAGTATAAGCTGCGTATTTTTGATTGGTGGTTTTTTATTTTGCATATTTTGCGTACTTTTCTGCGACTAAATTTGCGCAAATAGACACAAAACAAAACAAAACTTTGGTCCACAAGTTCCGTGGACTCTGTGCGACCTGGGGAAGCCGGTCTGCTGCGGACCCTGTGGGCAGACTCCACAAGAAATCTGGACTCATTTAAGTCTCTCGTGGATTTCTCTGAGCAGCAGCCCACTGGGTTCTGCCCTTAGTGCTTTAAAGTGCTCCCCATAACATTGCCTCCAATCGGCACTGGGGAGCTGGGAGATGCCACTTAAATTTCCCACAATCCCCCAGAGTAACACTGCAGCAGGGGCCTTGTGGGAAAATAAAATAGTGGCTCCCAGAGCCCGCCCTGGCAGCTGCCTGAGGATGCCACGTGCTGACTCTCTACCTGGGCAAAGGAAGAGTTCAGCACCACTGGCTTGCGTGGCCGTCTAATTCTTAAAATTGCCCCACCCACCCCATGTCGCACCCAGGGATGTTGAAGAGTCCTTGGTCTCGAGTCACAAGTCGAGTCACGAGTCTTTGGACCCGAGTCTCGAGTCCGAGTCCGAGTCCTTGGTCCAAAATGGTGACTCACGAGTCACGAGTCCCTCCCAAAGCTGACTCCACGAGTCCCTATTAAAATCAATGCACTTTCCCCCCAACAAAATAAGGCTATTTCAGATGTGTGGCTTAAATAAATTCTAGGCACAAGTGTGCCTTTTTATTTCAAAACTCTGCAACTGATTTTGGCAAGAACAGACCAGGCAGACAAAGCCAAAATGTCTGAAAGGTTGCATTTTAGGAAAATGATTTTAAAAAATAAACTTGCTGTACTTCCTAAAACCTATCCATATTGCATTTGAGGAACACGATTTTGGAACACGAGTCCTTGGTCTCGAGTCCTGAGTCGAGTCTCGAGTCCCATTGAAAATATTGGGACTCAAGTCCGAGTCGAGTCAAAGGGGGGACTCAGTCCGACTCACGAGTTGAGTCCTCGAGTCCGAGTCCCCATCCCTGGTCGCACCTTATACATGACCAGTCCAGATCCATTTAAATACCGCCACATCGATTTTAGCCCTTAGCATCTATGGTTCTGAATATGGAATAGGGATAAAAGCAGAACCTACTTTGTATGGGTTTTTTATTTATTTTTTTTAACTTTGCGTTTTAGGGGCAGGAGGTTTTAATCTTATAGCGCTTGAATCGGCACATTGTAATTTACGTAAGCATATATTTTGTTTTAAGTGCTACAAGTTGTCGTGAACCGTTGGGAAAGGACAGGATAAAAACAATCCAGATAAATACATGGAGAGAAGAAGAAGAGATAAAGCACCAGCACGACTGTCAATGAATTTGCTTTTGTATTTAAGGACCCTTTTGTACACGGAACCATCTCATTTACATGAGCAAAAGAGCCCTTCTGCATTGCTACAGTAGCCAAACCTTGAATTACAGCATTGGGGGCCATTCTAAACCAACGCAGTGGGGGGGGTGGGGTATCCAGCCGGCTGTGTATTTACGACTGGGGTGGAGCGCGGGGACAAGGGAGAGTCCAGCGCCTCCCTGTGCGGGAAAGAAATGTAATCGTGGTGCAAAACGTTGCCACACATAAACATCCACTCCCTTTCCTCAGGGTTAATGGTATCGATTTCTTACAGCATGAATCAGCATCTTCCCCCCTCCCCCCCAAACGCCAGCCCAAAGCCAGAGAAATGCAATCATCTTGCTTCCCCAAGTTTCAGATTTTCCCACGACCAGGCCTTCCAAAAGATGTGGGCATACCCTGCGTTTTTTCTCGTGGAACAGTGAAGTAGATTAATCCTGATGTAAGCAATTAATCTTATTAGATAAAAGACAGGGAGCAAAGCTCAACCTCATGGAACAGGGCCAACTGATTGAAGAGATTCCATATCTACTACACTTGCTTGCCTACTCTGGTCCTCTACAGGTGTTATTGTGGAGAAAGCCCAAACACAAGTTTGCACACACACACACACACACACACACATTTCCCCTAAGGGAGGGGGTGAGGGAGGAGGGATGAGATCACTGGGGAACCGGGGCAGCAACCAGACAAGTCATCAGCCCCAAACAAAGGAGGGCCTCGGTGGAGATCCACAAAAGCCCAGGAAGGACCATCAAGGACCATCAACGAGCAGGGCAGTCTCAAAGAGCTGCAAAGTACCACTACGTCACCTTCTTCCCGGGCAGGAATAAGCCCACCTGAAACGAAGGGGCAGGCATAAGCCCCCACCTGACTTAGAGGGCGGGGAGAGTAGGAAAATCTGGGGTAGAAAACCCCTCTCCCTTCCGGTAGAGGGTTGTTGGGAACCACGGGTACGCCAAGACCAGATCCACCTTAAGCAAGCAATCCGAGTATACCGTTCTCATCCACGAAGCGTCGATCGAGAGCTAGGCTGAAACTGACTAGAAGTATTGTCTCTGATCTGAGGACATTGACCCGATTCAATCTGCTAGCCTGAGAGCCTGCTCATTGGGTAAGACGGGGGTCAGCTAAAGTTGTGTTGACAGTGTAGTATTCCTGAAGAGCTGCTAGTTCCGTTCTGTGTTATTGTATAAACAAATAAAAGCCTTATTTGGTCATTTAAAGGGCTGTGGTTTTCCTCTTGTACGCGAAAGTCTCAGAGGTGATTGCCGGCGGGTATACAGGCTACATCTCATTGCCGGTTAACCCTATAATTGCCGAACTCATGCAAAGGATCCTGTTGCTGATCCTTCACAGTTATACTTCCACTATTTATATGCCACTTTACATCTCTTATCTAACGGCCAATTTAAACATGACCTCGTGCGAGTGGAAGGACTTAGCCATGCGGAATTCGATGTGCTCAGCATCTAATCTGAAGTGGGGTCATCTTGCCCATGCATACAGTTTGGCACAGTGTTCGTAGCTGGCTGGGGCATGCTGGGAGTTGTAGGCCAAAAAAATCTGGGGACCCAAGGCTGGAGAACACTGGTTTAGCATGTCAATGACCCATAATCAGAGAGCCAGTGTGGCATAGTGGTTAGAGTGTTGGACTGGGACTTGGGAAATCCGGGGTCTAGTCCATGCTCGGCCATGAAGCTTGGCCACGAAGCTCGGCATGCTGGGAGCTGTAGGCCTTTTCTGTGTCTAAACCTGCATAGGATTGCACCCTTAGGCAGGTAAAGAGTCCAATTCTATGCATATTTACTCAGAACTAATCCCCGGTGCAACAGCTTTCAGACATGCAAAGCACAGCACACCTCAATTCTAAAGTTTAAATGCCTTTAAGGGTGCAATCCTATGCATGTTTAGACAGAAAAAAAGGCCTACAACTCCTCGCATTGCCCAGCCAGCCATGCTAGCTGAGGAATGCTGGGAGTTGTACCACGTTTCTTCTGCCTAAACATGCTGATAGGATTGTGCCCGAAATCACTCTTCGATCACTGATCACAGATAAGAATGGAGTTTCCCTACTTATTGCTGAAGAAAGCATCCCTTCTTCAGCCTTTCTGAGGACCTCCTTTCTGCAGTCTTTTCTTGCGGCCCAGCTGATCAGCTGGGCTGCAGGGAAAAGCCGCAGGAACTGCACAACCTGCAGCCGTGGGCTGCATATGGCCCACAGGTTGTGCACCCCTGTGCTATAGGAAAACCACTGTTTTATGTCAATGTAGAGGTCTCCATTGCTTTTTCTGTCTGGGAGTTCTTGGTTTGATCTCTTCGTCCACAAACGGGAACTGTTTGCTTCCCAGCACAGCAGGGTCTCCTGGCAAAATAGCTGAGGCACATTAAAATTTGCACATTTTCTAGCACCCAGTTGAGCACAGCTAGGGTCCCTTGTTGTTTTTTTGTACAGTTGGAGTGGGGGGGGGTGGAGAGGGCATTTTGGTGGGATTGGGAAAGTAATACAGTTTCTCTGTGTACAGTCAAGAGCTGGAGAAATAAACAGTAGTTCACAGGCAGTAAGAAATTCCTGTAATTATATCCAGCACAGGACTTATAATTGACATCCCCTCAAACCAGCCTTTAACTCCTGTTTTGGGTGTGGGCAACATGTGTGAGAAATGTTGCCAGGGTAACCCCCCCCCCAAAAAAAAAACCCTCATATAAAACTTTGTTATTACTAGCTCTGTCAGCCAATTGAAGTTAAATATATATATATATATATTTTAAAGCCAATTACTCAATTCATTTGATTAAAGCTAAATTCTGGATATTAAATGGATACGCGTGTTACCAACATCGCAATACAATTATCTTTCTTGAGATATGGAAGGGCGTGTCAGACAACAGTTCAATAAATAAAGCATTTCATAAACTCGCAAAGCAGAAAAGCGCGTGGATATATTCAAGATGAAGGCTGATTCCACACTAGGTCCTTTTGATGCTGCTGAGGCATTATGAGCAACGTGGTGGAAGTGGAATTAAAATAGCGGTTCCACAGAGCACGTACCCCACTTCCAATATAGCACTATATCAGGAGTGTGGAACCTCAGGCCTGGGCTCCCAATCTGGCCTTCCAGGGCTCGCCAAATGGTCACGCCCCCTTTCCCTGACTGCACCTTCTTTCCTTGACTCCACCCCTTCCTTTCAACCACCAGTCGTATTGGGGATCTCCCAGCTTTTGTGCAGTTCCCCCCACCCCCATTCTAAAAGGCGGAGCTGTATCTCCTAAGGCTTATGTGATGGACAGCTGGAGGTCCACCTCTTCCTCCCTGAGAGGGCAGAACAAATCACTGGGCTCGGAACGTTGGCAAGGGGGCGGAGAGCTGTGTGACAAGGCTGTGGGGATCTCATTCTGGGTTGAGGGTGGAATTGGGGTAACATCTAGAGCAGTGGTTCCCAACCTTGGGTCCCCAGATGTTGCTGGACTACAGCCCCCAGCATACCCAGACAGCATGGCTAATGGCAAGGGATGCTGGGAGCTGTGGTCCAGCAACATCTGGGGACCCAAGGTTGGGAACCACTGCTCTAGTAGAGAGACCGACTCGGAATCAATCATGGAGGCTAGAGTAGAGGAGTTACCTCAGCCTGGAGTGGAAATATTGGTGCTGTTTGAGCTAAGCCAGCACCTGAATGTATCTTATGTTTCCATCTGTAAAAAAATAAAACCTGTTTTGTTTTACTGTTAACTCTTAGTGTGGGAGTGAGTGTCTAAGGGAAGGAACACACACACCTGAGAGAACAAACTCCGGGGAGTGAGGGGGAAAACTGTGTACAGGTCATTGCCCTAGTTAGCCCGAGGTTGTTGGGTGGGGTTGTTGGGGGGGCCAAAGGCTTGTGAGGGGAGGGGAGTGACCCGGGCAACTGGTGGTGTCTGGTGTTGTGCCTCTGAGGGACCGGGAAGGGGAGCCTGAGTGAAAGGGGCCGAGTGTCTTCCGTGAGTCCCGGGTAGGAGGCAAGCAGGATAGCTGAGGGGAACTTAGTGACCTGGGTGCAGGGCCTGAGTCTGAGCGTCCATAGCTCGAGCAAGGGCGCTGTAAACTCTGAAGTGTGAAGTGGCAAACACACCTGTCATACAAGTGACTGCGGGCTTCCACCACTGTGGGGCAGAGGCGGGTGTGTCAGAGTGTGCAAAGTGGTGGCAGCGGTTAGTGCGGTGTGGCTGCACCACACGTGTGTAAGGTAGCGCATGTGGTGGTGGGTTCGCCACATAGGAAAGTGGCACGCAGCGCTAGAATGATCACAGCGCAGTTACTGGCAGCAAGAGCTTTCAGTTAAACCAGGCAGGCGGGGTTTTTTTGTGGGGGTATTTTTGCTCCATCCCTGGAGCCTTTGGCCGTGCCCCTTTTGCCTTCAGCCCCACCAATGCTGAAATGTGGCTCCTGAGAGCGCCTCCAAAATGGAATTTGGCCCTCAGGCTGAAAGCGGTTCAACACTCCGGAACTATATACGGTACATTGGCATGGACAAAATCCTTCTATTACCTTCCGCTCGGCTCTGTTTTCCATCACCCCTGCCCAAGCTCCTAATTGCTATCTGGGGAAATGTAGATGTACACACTGTGTACGCTTTCCCGGATGCTTTCTCTGAAGCTCCATATTTGGGGGTGTGTGTGGGGGGTGAGTAAGCTTCACCTGTTGAATTTGTGCCAATCCTGAATGAAAAACACCAGATATCAACAATTAAGGGTTTAAGTAAGGTAAAAAAAAAATTACAGAAGCCACTTATGAATATTATAAAATAATATATAATGTAATAATTATAATATATAAGATTTTGTGTGTTTCCTCTAATCACTTTTGTACCTGACCATGCCCTTTGGTTGCCTGGCCATACCCTTGGCCACGCCCTCATGTCGCCTGGCCACACCCTCTTGATCACACCTTCCTGTTGCTTAACCACACCTCTTACACATTCATATGTGTGTGTCCCTATTTTCATCTGTGAAATGTTGGAGGGTATGCCTTTCAATGCCCCCACAAGGCACTTTACACAAAAAAATAATGGTAAAACACACAAAAACATGATAGGAGTGCCAATCAATTCAGCACATTATAGTTTCAAAAACCATCAACTTGAAAACTCTCGGCAGCTACAACTTACCTTGCAAGAACAGCACCTTAATCAGATGTGGGCTGGGAGAAAAACTTCTTCAGGGTTCTCTGAAAAACCAACCAGAGAGGAGGCCTGATGTACTTCTCTGGGAAGGGAGTTCCAGAGGCGTGGGGCTGCCACCAAAAGGGCCCAGCTAATATAACAGCTCTTACTGGAGGGCCAGAGAGAAAGATCTCGGATGCTGATCTTAACATTTGGGACTGAAGCATACAATACATTTCTTCTTCCTCTTCCTCTTCCTCTTCCTCTTCCTCTTCCTCTTCAATCCCAGAGTGAGTGCAGAAGCCCTGATCCAGATTGGGACCATGGGGAATAGTGGGGCTTTGCTTCTCTCCCCCGGCCCGGCTCACTGCAGTACTGATCTGGATTGCCCGTCATAAAGTCAAATAGTGATCTATTTGCTGTGATGGATCACTATTTGGCAATATAAATACCGGTATGCCTTAGGGTGTCCTGGATCGCTGTGAGGAATTCTCAAACGTTCCAGAGCCAGGGCACTTTCCACCCAGAAGTGCTCCTGGCCAATCGGATTCCTTTTCTGTGCAAACAACCAAAGCTGCCCTGCTAAATGACTGGAACTCGAAGGAGGCAGAGAAGCCAGGAGCAGCCAGGGATGGGGACTCGGACTCGAGGACTCGACTCGTGAGTCGGACTGAGTCCCTCCTCTGACTCGACTCGGACTCGAGTCCCAATATTTTTAATGGGACTCGAGACTCGACTCGGGACTCGAGACCAAGGACTCTTCAACATCCCTGGGCTGTGCCAGAAGGAGTGGAGAGAAGTGCAATCGCTGGCAAAGAGTGAGGGTGAAATTGTGATGAGACCTCACCGTTCCAGAATGGCGCGGGGGGGGCAAACACTTAGTAAAAATCATGTTCCTCAAATGCAACATGGATAAGTTTTAGGAAGTACAGCAAGTTTATTTTTTAAAATCATTTTCCTAAAATGCAACCTTTCAGACATTTTGGGTTTGGCTGCCTCTGCCTGCCTGTCTGGGGTTCCCAGCCTCCTCTGCCTGCCTGGTCTCTTCTTAACCAGTTCCACAGTTTGAATTGTCCAAGACAAAGGCCTCTGCCTGCCTGCTTTGGGGTTCCCTGACTCCTCTGCCTGCCTGGTTATTTTGGCTTTGTCTGCCTGGTCTGTTCTTGCCAAAATCAGTTGCAGAGTTTTGAAATAAAAAGGCACACTTGTGCCTAGAATTTATTTAAACCACACATCTGAAGTAGCCTTATTTTGTTGGGGAAAAAACACATTGATTTTAGTAGGGACTTGTGGAGTCAGCTTTGGGAGTGACTCGGGACTTGGGAGTCACCATTTTGGACCAAGGACTCGGACTCGGGTCCAAGGTGACTCGACTCGTGACTCGAAACCAAGGACTCTTCAACATCCCTGGGAGCAGCGGAACTGAGACAGAACATGGTCTCACATCTAAATGCGAAGTCCGCAATGGCAATTTCTTGAAGGTCGGGAAACGTTGCAATGTCTCTAGTAGGGCATCTCTCATTTGACTGGGACCATCCCCTAAATTCTCGATCTATGTGCAGCCCCCCCCCAATGAATCCAAAATACCCACCCAAAGGGGAGGTTGCCTAATGTGTCTCTGAATGAGTCTATGGTCTGGCTTTGTTTCCTTCCAGTCATCCTCTGTAGGCAGTTCATTCCTCCTGCATGAGGTGTGATTGAACTGCCTTCACAAGAGGCATGCCTAGACATAGTGACTCATGGTGGCTGACTGAGGTAACTTTAGACTCTAGAGCAGTGGGTTCGCAACCTTGGGTCCCTAGATGCTGATGGACTACAGCTCCCAGCATCCCTTGCCATTAGCCATGCTGGCTGGGTATGCTGGGAGCTGTAGGGCAGCAACATCTGGGGATTCAAGGTTGGGAACCGAACTACTGCCCTAGACATAATGGTCACATAGGGGTCCCCCTATTTCAGTGGCCATGCGTATTCTTTCCCTTGCTTCAATTGTGGCAAGCCGGTCCTGCTGGATATGGGGGCCATCCTGCTCATTCTGCTGAGTGGGACCCTGGCCATCCGCCACTCAGTCCTGCTCTGATGGCACCACTGGTGGACTTCAGTGATGCTGGGTAATTCTTAAGGCTACACGTTCTACAAGCGAGCCTTGTGGGGATCGTATCAGATTGAAGTGTTCTTCCTGTTTTAATGCAGGGGGGGGAATTTACTTTGGCTCGCATAAATTTGGGAAACTATGAACTATAGCATGCTTAGACTGCCGGATAATCCAGCCCTGGAGTGTGAACCAAGCTGGTCTCAGTAAGGTTTATGTAGTATTAATGTGGTCTCATCTTGGTCAGTCTTTGAGCGGATATGCTGAGAGCGAGTGAGAGCACTCGGTGTTTTATGGTGGTGACCATGTTTGTCCCACAAGCACAAGTGCCTAATTAGATCTGACACAGCGAAGGCATTTCCCTGACATTTATGTCACTGTCTTTCAATCTTTGGGAGCGTTTGAAGTCTTGTGGGAGGCACAACAAACAATGTCAGACATAACATAAAACCCTCCAGTGGCTGTGACCCACAGAAAGGAGAGAGGGAGGGAGAAAGAGAGGATCTGGGATGGGTGGCAGGTGTGTGTGTGTGAGGAGGAAGGAGAAATCCCATGTGTTTTATGGGGTGCATTAAATGCAAAAGCAGAAGTGTGGGGCGGTTTTATGTGTGCGCGCGCGTGTAAGTATGTGTGGGGAGTTTTCTGTGCCTGTAGGAAGAAATAAAATGGCTCATTTGAATTCTTAAGAACCGAGGAAGGAGGCAGAAGACACAATGAGCATCTCCAGGGGAAGGAGAAGAAGGAAACAAAAAGCTATCACTTGAGCAAACTAATCACATGGTAATCAAAGGGGAGTTAGAAGGCGGCCCACTGAGAGATACTTTACAAGAAGTTCCAGCCAGGCACAGTAAAAGCCCTATCAAGCGACATCTTTACTATGTTATAGATTTAAAAAGTATACCTCAGAAGGAGGATGTGTTTTTAAAAAGTAGGAGGAGGAGATGGGGGAGGGGGAACTATGTTCAAGATATTCCGAAATCTGCATGCTCTCAAAAGTATGTTGCCGTATGTTGTCTTCTTCTTTGCTTTTTGTTACATCCATGTTTGCTTTTGTTCAGTCTGGGTACGCCAACTTGCTTTTATAACAGTCCAATTCTGAGCATGTCTACTCAGAAGTAACCCCCACAGACATGCATAGGATTGCAGTGTTAATTTTAACAGTGCAATATAATATTTTTTATTATATACATTTTATTTATGTATTTATTATCCCACCTTTTTTCCTGCAAGGAACCCAAGGCAGTTTACATAATCCTCCTCCTCCTTTCCACTTTATCCTTACAACAACCCTGTGAGGTAGGTTAGGCTGAGAGTTCGTGACTGGCCCAAGGTCACCCAGTGAGCTTCATGGCCGAGCGGGGACTAGAATATGGATCTTCCAAATCCCAGTCCAACACTGAACCACCACACTGGCTCTCAACATTTTATTATTGTTTTAACTGCTAAGGTGAAGAAATTGAGGTAAAAGTTTAACTGTTCTGTTCTGGTTCTATGACTGAAGGACTGAATGGGTTAACAGTGGAAGAAAAATGTATGCCTTTTACTCAATGTATGCTTGTGCCTGAGGAGAGTTACATTGGACATTGTTACTTTTATGGAACTTTTATCAATTTTTATGGAATTTTATGGAATTTTTATTTTGTTTTTATGCTTAATTGTATTTGTCAGTTTTAATTGTATATTATTGTATATTTGTTTTGTTTAAATTGATTATGATCTTGTATGCCACCTAGGGTATCTGTGTATAGGTGGGATATAAATTTATTATTATTATTATTATTATTATTATTAATAATAATAATAATAACAATAAAAAATGCAGTTACTCTCACCGAGAGGGGAATGAAACCAGCTTTCCATCTTCATATGGGAAGGCAGGATCGAAATCGGAGAAGAACAACTGATTGGAGAATAACTGAACATTCTTTCCCTAATTCTGGCAAATTCTGATAAAACAAACAAACAAAATTCTCACCCATCCCTACGGCCACGTTTTGGATGATACCCCAAAGATGACACACACATGAATATCCATGAGTTTCCACTCAACGCAAACATTGGCATGTTCACGACGACTGCAGAGCTGCTGAAAGGCCCTGTGCACTATGCATTATTTGCAAGCAAAAGCTCAGTACCCCTGTGAGAATGAATATGCTGGGTTTGCATGGAGAGTGAAAAACACATGGATATTCACAGCAACCTTCATGTGACCTCACTAAACCTAAAAAGCATGGAGGTGCACTATTGGGGTCACCACCACAGACAGACACAGATGAACCGAGAAAGTTGTGGATTTCAGTATATGCTTCTTCTTGTAAGGGAAATAGGTGCCTTGAATGCCATTTTTTGGGGTAGAAATATAAATGAAATAAAATAAAATGAACGAGTAAATAAATAGTAACAATGGGCAAGAATCTGGTTTGGTTCATTTTTTGATGAGAACTTTCCAAAATTCACAGATTTCTTCATATTTGATATGAAAGAACTTGAGATGGGGGGGGGGGAAGAAATGAATATGGACCAAACCAAAATTGAGAGCCAGTGTGTTGTAGAGGTTAGCGTGCTGGACTGGGACTCGGGAGATCTGGGTTCTAGCCCGCACTCAGCAATGAAGCTCATTGCTTTGGGCCAGTCATGGACTCTCAGCCTACCCTACCTCACAAGCTTGTTGTGAGGATAAAGTGGAGAGGAGGGTGACCATGTAAGCCACCTTGGGTTCCTTGCAAGAAGAAAGAAGGCAGGATATAAAATAAATAAATAAATAAATAAATAAATAAATAAATCCATCCATCCATCCATCCATCCATCCATCCATCCATCCAGGCCTAAATTCATCCATCCCATCTCTTATGCTGAAGTAGGGTTGCCTCCTTTTTCTGACAGGCTCCTCATCTCAAACAGCTGTATAACAGGCACGTGCAACATGATCCTCTCCGTGCTGGGAAGAGCTGTACCTGTTGAATTTGGCCAGTGCAAAGGGGGGGGGATTTTCATTTTGGTTCGTTTTTTGGTAAATATTGACTGACTTTTGCAAATGTCTTCATGTACAGAACAGAAAGAACTTGAGATCTATTCATTTTTTTTTAAAGTAGTATGATTGATTGTAAACTACTCCAAGGGGATCTGCTAGTTGGGCAGTATATAACTTTAAAAAAATACACACATTAAAAAAAAATGCAGAAGAGAGAGAAGCTGACAGACTTGTCCATCCGTAAAACGCAGGAGGACACAAACTCAGGAGTTATACAAGTCACTTCCACTGTCAGTCATAAAGATTTAATTACGATCCCATCTTTGATTGGAGATTGTAAAAATGGAGCCTTGGTGTTGTATTAATTGTATTCCCTCTTCACCTTGCTACACCCCTCCCTCACTTCTATTAAAAGGATGACCAGCTTTGAATTATGATAGCTTTCCATGTTTCTAGCTGGGGCCACCCAGCTAGAAATTCCTAACCTAAGGCCCTTGCCGATTTGGCGGTTCCTCCAGCGGCAAAAGTGGACTCAACGGCGTTGGCCTTTCGGGCTGACAACACTGTAAAAAGTTTAAAGCCGCGACGGCTTTCAGAAGCCAAAGAGAAGAGAGGAGATGGGAAGCCTAGAAAGGTTAGCCTGAAATGCACTTTACTGTTATTTAGGAGAACAAATGAGTTAAGGAAAAATTTCAAATACCAGAATACCCTACAGGGAGGAGATATAACTATTAAAGGCCTGTTACAGTGGCAATAAATGGAGGAACAATAAAAATAAATTGATGAAGTAAATGTCAGCTCTGGTCCCCTGAGCTGGCCCCCACACCTTTGTCCAAAAGTAGAACATCTCCAATTACAGGAGGTTGGGATCAACCTTCAATGACAACATGACAAGGACAGCGCATGGAAAGCTGGCAGAAAGAATACAATTATGCGCAGCCTTGAAAAATTGTATCATAGTACAATATATGGGAGAAATCAATTAATGGCGCTCAGCTTCCACTTCTCTCTAATACCCCAGTAAAAGAAGAGCAAGAATGAAAAGCCCCACCGCCACAACAACATGTGTGCAAGCTTTCCTTTGCTCCTGGAAAGGCAAAGTGGTGGTTGAAATAAAATAAGCGGCCCATAAGTGAAAGTTAGCATTATGCTGTGGGTCAGCACTAGCATGCATAGCTTTAGAGTGCATGCAATTTCAATCATTATTCTTATTATTTTGAAGAAACCTTGCTGGCTTTTTTTTTTTTTAAAGGCATTTAAGTGAAAATCACCTTCTTCTCTTTCTCTTTCTCCCACTCTTGTTTGGATAAGATCCATGGCAAAGGAGCGGCTTCTTTGTTGAGCAGGCAGAAAGGAGAATACTGAAGGCCTCTCCCTCACGTGAAAGGGAGAAGGTAGAAGTTGGTGGTAAACAGGGTAGAAGGTGGAAGGCGATTTATCTTGTGCAATTTACAACAGGTGCTAAACATTACGAAAAGCAGAGCTATTAAGCAATCAAATTAGGCTATAATTAACGGAAGAAAACCATACAAGAATTCTAATTAACTCATATCGGAACATGTCCGTGGCCGCCTCCAATAGCCCCACTTAAAACTAAAATTGAAAAAAACAACAACCAACCAACCACACACAAAAAAAACAAATGGGGGAAAATATATATATAACCCTAGAATAATGCTTTTTAAGTGGGTAAGAAATTGCAGCTATTGATGGTTTGGTTTCATTTCTGATGTTGATTAAACTTTGTATTCTGCAGTATAGAATCTTTTATTTGCAAATGCACTGGCTTGTATGGGTTGTTGATTGCACCTGTACGGCTGAGATCCATAAATCACTTAAGTAGGCTTAATAATTTCAATGCATACACTCCATACTATCCTACAAACCCAGGATGGCTTAGAATGTTCAAAAAGTAGCCTCTCCTTCAGCCTGACCCAGAATTCTGTGGTCTGGGGCAGACATTTACTAGGCTGGAGAGATTCCATCTTTAGCTCTGTCATACCAAACCATCTTTATTCTCATAGCGTTCTATCAGAGAGTAGCAGGTGAGTCAGCCACAACAGCAGAAGTGGCTCATGCTGGCTCAGCTCGTCTGAGTGTGGAAAGCTAAGCAGAGGCAGGCCTGGTTATTACATCGATGGGAGACCCCTCCTCTAGTTTCCTGCAGTGAGCAGGGGGTTGGACTCGATGGCCTTGTAGGCCCCTTCCAACTCTGTGATCTATGAAGTCAGAAAGACTGGGGAGCGGACATTTTCCATCACTGTCTTCCTCCCTTGCAGTACCTGTATTTTATATTTTTGTTGTTCCCCGCCTTGATCTAGATGGAGAGGCGGGTAAGAAATAAATTTATTATTATTATTATTATTATTATTATTATTATTATTGCCTTCATCAACAACTACTGCCTTAAAAACAACACGTTTATTGTATATTAATCTTTCTTTTACTCTCAGCCACCATCGAGGCCTGTTGTTGGGCAGGACGGTGGGATATTTATTTATTTATGTATTTATTTATATATTATTAATAAATATTTTAAATTAATAAAATAAATAAATGAATGAATGTGGGGAATGACTGTTTCCTGGCACCATAGACTACGAAACCAATGATGCAGTGTGAGGGCAAGTCAAAAACAGCTGGTGGCTTTTTAATTTATTACGTGTATATATATATATATATATATAATGAGGGCTTGGGTATATTCAATAAAATAACATACACTTGGAGCACAATATAATTTGAATTAGCAGCTGGATAGTCCATGAAAATCCACCACTCAAGACTGGGCGATGGGACTGGAAAATGAATTTCTCAATTCACTGTGTGAATATAGGTGCCTATTATATTATAACAATGGGGATTCTCTCCCCACCTCCTCTCCAGGCCTGTGCCTCTGCGGGTGTGGCTTGAGGAGCTGAGCGGGTGGGGCCCACAGAGAAAGCCCAATCCTCCATGGGCCAGATGGGAAACTTCTGTCGGCCGGATTGGGTCTACAGGCTAGTGGTTGCCCATCCCTGCACTATAGGTTTGGAAACTAGAGTTGATTAAGAGTGCAATCCTATGCATTTTTTAGGGCAGCCGCCGGCGTGATCACATCACGCCAGTGCTTAATGAGTTGCACTGGCTACCAGTTGCTTGCCGAGCCGAATTCAAGGTGTTGGTTTTGACATTTAAAACCCTACACGGCTCCGGCCCAGCTTATCTCAAGGAGCGCCTCCAGCAACATCAAGTAGGCCGCTCAACAAGGTCTGCCACGAACGGCCTTCTCCTTATCCCATCAGCCAGAGCAGCCAGGCTGGTGGGGACTAGGAAGAGGGCCTTCTCTGTGGTGGCCCCCACATTTATTTTATTTATTTATTACATTTATCAATCGCCCATCTGGCCGGTCACCCGGCCACCCTGGGCGATGTACAATTAAAATACAATAAAACACAATAAAATATAATAATTAAAACATTATGGAACTCCCTCCCTAGTGACCTTTGCCATGCCCCCTCCGTGATGAGCTTCCGCCGTGCATTAAAAACATGGCTGTTCAGGCGGGAATATGGGGTGGGTTAGGTTTTTAATAAGAATTTTTTATATTGTTTTAATCATTATATTTTATTGTGTTGTTTTGCTGTATTTTGATTGTACATCGCCCAGGGTGGCTGCGTGACCGGCCAGATGGGCGATTGATAAATATAATACATGAATGAATGAATGAATGTTTTAGATGGGGAAAAGTCCTACAATTCCCAGCATGCCCCAGCCAGCATCTCCAGAATCTTGGGGAAATTGCATAAGATCGTGCCCTAACTTGTCAAAACATTTCTGTTATCTAGAGTTTTAGGGGTGGGTGGTGGTGATGGTGGGGTTTTTTGGGGGGATTTTTATCTGTAGCTCGCTTTTCCCTCCCAAAGGAAGCCCAGCGCGTCTGATGACATCATCATACAGAACAAATACAGCAATATCAAATAAAATATCACAAGGCAACAACATGAAAAACTAATTCTCGGACGATAAAAAACAATAGTGCAATAAACGTATAAGCAAACTTTCCCATTCAGAGCGTAAACATCAAGTCAGTTAACGAACACAAAACTCTTAAAAAATATCAAAGAAACAAGAGGATTAATAAAAATTCAGCCCACATTTTAACCAAAACGACACACTTCCACCCCACTCTAGCAGCAGCAGTCTACTGAACCGCTTGGACGTACCATTGAACGAAAGAAAATCCATTGTGGAACAAACGGGGAGAAACAAGGCACAACCAATGAATACAATAATTGTACAAAATACAAACACTTACCATACCCTGACAGCCCTTCGTGTCTGTCAAAGCCGCCCTCTTGCTACAGGTTAATGCAGAGCAAGAAAAAGTGAAGGCCTCCGGCACTACTCTCATTTCGTGCCAAGCAAACGCAGGGAACGTGGTGATGGCAGGAGAGGCTGGTGACGACTCCTGTGTCAGTGGGGCTCCTTATCCATTGCATCTTTTTGTTTGAGATTCATAGGGTCTATCCGTGGTGCTGTACTTTGTCCCCCAAATAGCTTCTCCACCTTGGAGCACCATGGGTAGCGCCTACGAAGCTCGGAATAAAAGATGCAAGGGATAAGGAGCCCCACCGACACAGGAGTCATCAGCCTCCCCTGGGAGGGGGTCGATGGCCCTCACCCCTCCTCCACGGCTAAAACCTCTGGTGGTGGTTGTGATTTTGTAGATGGGGGCGGGGAACAGCAAAGCTGTTCAGCAGCCTGGCTTTTTCCAAGAATAAGCTGGATGGTGCATTGTTCCAGGGCAGTGTTCTCCAACCTTGGGTTCCCAGATGTTTTTGGCCTACAACTCCCAGCATGCCCCAGCCAGCCAAGGTTGGAGAACACTGTTCCAGGGCATTGTGTGTGGGGGGGGGGGGAGGGAAAAGGGAGCTGGTATCAAATGGGGTGGAGAACCTCTTTCAGCTTGAGGGCCAAATTCCATTTCAGAGAAGGTCTGGGGGGGGGGACATTCCAGTCATGGGCGGAGCCAAAGGCAAATGAGGTTGGCCAAAAAAACCCCCACTGGCATATTTTACCTTAACACTCTTACTGTCAGGAGAGGCATTTCGACCTTTTTAGAAGAAGCACACACAAAAGCCAAGAAACCACCCCAGTGGTCAGGAGGAAGGTGGTGTTGCCCTCTGGGTAACCGTGGAAGCCTGGATTGGGACCCTCGGAGGGTCAAATTTGGGCCCCGGGCCTAAGGTTTGGCCCCCTTATTAAAAAAATTGCAGCCCCATTGGTGGCTTCCATTTTGTTTTGGGGGCAGGGGCATTCTTTTCTCCCACAATGCTCTGGAACAATGATGCATCTGGGGGCATTTTCAAGGAAAGGAAACAGTGGCTGGACCACTGACAGGGAACCTCTCCTGCTGCTGTGTGTGGTGACGGCAAAGTAGAGTAAGAGAAATAGCCAAGAAGCTGCTGTCATGACTTTTCCTGTAAGGTCCCCATGAACCTACCAGTGTGGTGTAGTGGTGAGAGTGTTGGACTGGGACTCGGGAGATCCGGGTTCTAGTCCCCACTCAGCCATGAAGCTCCCTGGCTGACTTTGGCCCAGTCACTGACTCTCAGCCTGACCTACTTCACAGGGTTGTTGTGAGGATAAAAAGGGAGAGGCGGAAGAGGACGCCTATGTAAGCCGCCTTGGGTTCCCTGGAGGAAAGGCAGGATGTAAATGTAACAAACAAACAAACCTGGCGGCAAATTTCATCAGCCCTGGAAAAAGATAATAATCACAGAGAGTAAAATGGAGCCCACGTTTTCATCACCCAAGTTAGGCTGCACATTTTATCTGGGGGAGGGATCATTTGGGTTCACCCCTACTAAAACAGCATATGCAACTCCCTGAATAAGGGTTGCTTGGGTATACCAGCCTTCCCCAACTTGGTGCCCTTTGGGACTACGACCCACATAATTCCTGACCATTGGCCACTCTAGCTGGGGCTGATGGGAGTTGTAGTCCAAAACATCTGGAAGGCACCAGGTTGGGGAAGGCTGGAGTATTCCCTTTGATTCTGCTCCTGGTCAGCAACTAGCACCAATTCAAGGAATCGGTGGAGAATGGAGCCCTCCTTTCATTCTCCTGTAGTCAAACGCCAGCAAGTCCAGTTGCCACATGTGCCTTTCTCCTGCTCCTTCATTGGCAACTCGGGACCAGCTGGTGGTACTTGGTGGTGGTGGTGGTGGGAGCAGACTGATCCCTGGAGCAGACTGGACCTCCAGTTGCTAATCCCTCTTGCACACCTCAGAACAGCATCTGCACTTCCATGAGTTTTATTTTCTTTTTTGTTGCAAGAAAGCCACGCAAGCTAATTAGCTAACAATTGCCCCGAACTTTCAAGAGCTGAGCATTTAATAATACTACCAGCCCCTCACTCCGAGCGGATTTATTGTTTCTACAAGATTAATTGTAAATCCAATGGAAAATAATACAACGTCTGAGGTTCCGGCGAGATAATTATTGCAAAGTTGGTATTAGCAGAGGGCCATTCTGACAATTCACCATTTTAATTGGTGGTTTCTAATTCTTTATAAATATCCCTTTACAAGATACAAGAGAGAGAGAGAGAGAGAGAGAGACTAACCTTCATTTCATTACCCCCGTAAACATTTTCGGCACATCTGCAAATATTTAAGGCCCAATGGATCACAGCCATCACCTGCTTTGGGTCTCACCATCCTTAATGACCAGGACATGACTGTGTACTCCTATGTATGCCTATGTACTCCAATTGCTGGGGAACATGGGCGGGAAGGTGATGTTGCATTCACGTCCTGCTTGTAGGATCCCGTGGGCATCTGGCTGGCCACTGTGTGAACAGAATGCTGGACTAGATGGACCTTGGTCTGATCCAGCAGGACTCTTCTTATGTTCTTATGTACTGCCTGGGTTAAAAACCCAATTTTTGTGCTATAGTACAGAATTATGCTCTACAGCAACCCAATTTCCAGCAACCTGAATAAATGTTGTGCTGTAAACAAATATGCACATGTTGTTGGCTTATTTTATTCTTGTCGTGCTATAGAATCACCAGGCACTGCTGCGATTGCAAAAGCCTCCGACTCTTGCTCAGTCATCCCACGGTTTCAGGAATTTTGTCCAACAAAGTCACGAGTACTAGAAACTTGGTTTTAAATTGATATCCCCAGAATTCCAGATGCTGCACCAGATGGCACATTGCACACCTATGTGGAACAATGGTTGATTCAGGAATACACATAAGCTTCCTAACACCCTATGGCCTGACAGAAAACTGGTGCTACCACGAGGATCCCAGGCTTGAGAACTTGAGCTAGGTATCTCGCCTTTCTTCCTTAATTAGGGGCGGGGGTCCTGAGCCAGTTTCCCATCCAAGCATTTACGAAACCCAGACCCAGTAACCTGCAACAAGGTTACGGCCACATGCACCTTCAGATTATGCCATGGGCCACTAGTATTTTAGAGGAAAGGTACTAGTTTAGTTCTTCTCCCTGAGTTATGTATATATGTATGTATGTATGTGGCCAAAAACAACGAAGGCTGCAGTTGATAATAGGTAATAGATAAACAAAAGTGCCACAAAGCACACGACTGCACAGATATAAAGTGTATATTCTTGTTGTGTTTTTTTTTTATTGTCAGTATTTGATTACACTTTATATGTTTGTTTCATCTTTGTAAGGGTATGTCAACTTGTATGACATTTCTTTCTGAGGGGCGATAGTGAAATATTTTCAAGAATATACACTTTATTTCTGTGCAGTTGTGTGCTTTGTGGCACTTTTGTTTGTATGTATGTGGCGGCACCATTAGTGTGTGTGGCATTTTACAAAGTACAAAAGGATAGGCCCCTGCCCCAAGTGGCTTACTGTGGAGAAAGCCTGACACGAGTCTACACACACACACACACACAGTCTCCGCCCAAGGGAAGGGGGCGAGGAGGGGGGATGGAGTCACAGGAGAAGTAGCCAGACAGACCGGCATCCCCAACAATGGAGAGTCTCGGTGGAATTCCACAAAACCCAAGGAAGGACCATCAAGAACCATCAAACTATCAGGGCAGTCTCAAAGAGCTGTAAAGTACCCAGTACGTCACCTTCTTCCCGGGCAGGAATAAGCCCACCTGATACGAAGGGGCAGGCATAAGCCCCCACCTGACCTGGAGGGTGGGGAGAGCGGGAACTCAGGGGTAGAAAACCCCTCTCCCTTCCGGTAAAGGGTTGTTGGGAACCCAGGGTGCTTCGGAACCAGATTCAGCCTCCAAGCGGCAGCTGGAGTAAGCTATTCCCATCCCCGGATCGGCCGACCCGGAGCCTGGCTGACATTGACTAGCGTAACGTCTTTGGTCTGAGGTAACTGACTAATCCCAATGCGCTAGCCTGGGAGCCTGTTTTCATTGATAAATGCAGAGGTCAACTGAGGTTGTGTTGACATTGTAGTATTCCTAGAAAGCTGTTAGTTCCGCTCCGTATCTTGTGTAAACAAATAAAGCCTTATTTGGTCATTTAAAGGGCTCTAGTTTCCTCTTGTGTGTGCGAACCTCCTAGGCGGTCTCCTGTGCTTGAACAGGCTGTAACTCAGTGCCGCTTAACCCGTTAAGTGCCGAACTCACGCAAAGGATCCAGGTGTTGATCCTTCACACTTACAATCTAAAATTTGACACAGGGAGACAACAGAGGCAGGGGGTTGTTGTTGTTGTTGTTGTTGTCGTCATCATCTTCATCATCAATAATAATAATAATAATAATAATAATAATAATAATAATAATAATAATACCCCCGGGTTTATTTTTGGAATATGTGTTAAAAAAGGGGAAAGGGAGTATGCCATGTCAAGACATGCTGTATTTTTGGAATAATGAACAATTATAGAGATATTGTATTATTTGGTCCCGTGGTGATGGGAGCACTATATAAGTTATATGTGTGTTATTTTCTTTGTATTGTTGAAAAAAATTAAAATAAAAATTTAAAAATAAATAAATAATAATAATACCCCCTGCCTCTGTTGTCTTCCTGTGTCAAACAGGGAACTAATATGCACTTATATTTCAGTGACACATAGGAGTATAGGAAGCTGTCAGACCCTCTTTCCATCTAGCACAATGTTCTCCAACCTTGGGTCCCCAGATGTTTTTGGTCTACAACTCCCAGCATACCCCAGCCAGCGAAGCTGGCTGGGGCATGCTGGGAGTTGTAGGCCAAAAACATCTGGGGACCCAAGGTTGGAGAACACTGATCTAGCACGATATTGTCGACACAGACTGGCAGTGGCTCTTCAGGGTTTCCGGCAGGATTCCTTCTTAGTCCTACATGGAGAAGCCAGGGACTGAGTCTGGGACCTTCTGCATGCAGAGCATATGTTCCCATGGGATATTTGCAGGGCAGAGTCATTTGAGCGGCAGGACTTTCTATTTTTTTTTTTTTTAAAGGAGGGTACTGTGTCTGCCCCTCCTCTAGCATGAAGTGGTCCAGTCCACCTGATTCATTTGATCATCCCTACAATCAGCGCCTTCTTAGCAGGCAGCAGCAGCACTTTCGTAGATTTCATAGATCATAGAGTCGGAAGGGGCCGACAAGGCCATCGAGTCCAACCCCCTGCTCAATGCAGGAAACTAGAGGAGGGGGGGTCTCCCATCCAAGGCATAACCAGGCCTGACCCTGCTTAGCTTTCCACGCTCAGACAAGCCGAGCCAGCGTGAGCCACAGGCCACAGGCCTTTGTTGCAGCAGCACACACAGGGACTTTGTCTCCTTAGCAGTGCCTCGGTGCAAGTGCTCGGGGAACTGGAGCAGGGCCACGGTTAAGGCACCGGTGGGAATCTCCAGCTAGTATCTCAGCCCTGTCATCAACACTAAGGGTGCCCAATGTCCTAGCTTCTTCTGAAGATAACTGAGGTGCTACACATAACACAACACGAATCCCCTCTCCTCTCCCTTTGCAACCCCAAATGTGAATGGGAGGGAGCACACTTTCTCGGAAAAAGGTCATAGATCCTCAAGCTTGTGTTTGCAGTTGCAAAATACATACTTTGAGGGTGGGGGGATCACTTTTAAATAGCAAAATTTGTTTGCTGATTTTTCTGAACTACGCATTGCAAGTAACTTGGTCTGAGAGCATTTTGCAAGACAAGCAAATGTTTAAAACATTTTTTTGACTTGATAAACGAGCAAGGTCTTGCAAGACAAGTAGTCGTAGGGATGTAACCGCTCGCCTCGAGCGGGCGTAGCGGGCCGAAATCGGCCCTGCTCACGCCCGCCAGAGACTCACTTTGATATAAGAGTGTTCTGGATTACAAGCACGGTTCCGGAACGAATGATGCTTGCAATCCAAGGTATTACTGTATTTATTTTTGACCATTCGTTGGGGGGGGGGAGGGGGTATTAAAAGAAATTGCACCCGAAAATTGTGGGAAGGGGTGAGAATCTTGGAGAGAAATTTCTCAGGATGCTGGGCTTCAGTGTTTACGTTACTGTAAGGAGGTGGCTGAGGGGTGTTTGTGTTCCTTCTTTTCCCATTTCCTCTCTGTTCTGTCTTTGCAGCCTCTCCGGCTGCTTGAGCTTCTTGGAAAGCTCCCTAGAGACTTAGCCAGGACTTCCTCCTGTGGGGCACCCCTGTGCCGAAAGCTGAGCGAGGACTCCTCCTACTCTTTCTCCTCCTCCTCCTTCTTCTTGAAAGGACTTTTAATAACAACGAAGGAAAAAAACAAACAAACACTCCTCTTTCAGCTCTCAGGTACTCAGCAAGCTGCAGAGGGAAGCCCCAAGCACTGAAGCCTGGCACCCTGAGAAAATGTCTCTGAAATTTTCCACATCCCAACAAAAGCGGCAGAGAAACGACTGCCTCTTTCGCAGGGAAATGAAGAGGTTGTGAAAGGGCACGTGGGGTTTCGGCATAGTGCTGCTGTAAAATGCACCTCCCCCCGCTTTTTTTTAAAAGAAGCATTTTTATGCTTTAGTCAATAGGAAGAAAGTATGCATTTGGGTGAGCACTTAAAAAAAACCCCACCCACACACACACGTACTGAGATGTGCACTTTTCCCATTTGAAGAACAGATTGGAATTCGACATGGGAGCGAGGCGGTCCGGACTTCAAGCTGGAGCTCGGAAAAGCTTGGGGAGCTCGTGCAACACTGGTTCTCCCATCCCGACTTGGGCCCTGGAAGAAAACAAGTGGAATGGTTTGGGTTACCTGACAGAAATTTAGCCACTCAGAAGGATGAGTTTTTAATTGCATTCTGAATCCTTTTGCTAGGCTCGCCTCGGTCTGCCGTTGGCCTGCTGCCAGGTTCGTGCATAAACAGCCTTGAGCACATGATCTCCCAAGGTTTTTCGCCATTCACCTGCCAGGCCTGCTCTTTCTTGTGAACCTGCCCACGTCGTTCCCTAATGGTTCTCTTGAAGGGCAAACACGAAGGCAGCGGTGGCAGCAGCGGCAGGGAGTGTGTGTGTGTCTGTGTGTGTGTCTGTGTGAGAGGGGAAAGAACATTAAAGACAATCCAGTCTCCCTTTGTTCGGCAGGTAACCTTGCATTGTGGTTAGTGGAGGCAAATTGGATTCTGGCATGCGCCCAGCCAGTGGGAATACAAAGGACTGTGTCCAGTTCTGGGTGCCGCACTTTAAGAAGGATGCAGACAAATTGGAATGGGTTCAGAGGATGGCAGTGAAGCTGGTTGGCGATAAAGAGAATGAGTTCTGTGAGGAAAAGTCGAAGGGACTGGGTGTATGTTTAGCCCGGAGAAGGAAGGATGGAGAGGTGCTTGCAGGGACATGGTAACACTTTTTCAAATATGTGAAAGATTGCAACATAGAAGAGGACAAAGACTTTTGTTGTTGTTGTTGCTGCCCCAGAGGGCAGGACTTGATTTAATTGGCGTACGTTACACAGGAGGGTAGACTTTGCTTGAACATTAGGAGAAGCTTCTTGACGGCAAGAGCCGTTTGACAATTACGAACCAATTATGGAGAGGGGTGACGGGTTTCCCCTTGCTAGAGCCGTTCATGCAGAGTCTGGACAGCCACCTGTTACGGATACTGCGTACTTCAGGATTTCCTTCATTGATCAGGGGGTTGGACTGGATGGCCCACAAGAGCCCTTCCAACTCTGTGATTCTATGACTGGTCCACAAGTTGATGGCTGCAATGTTCAGGTGACGGCTGGCACATGTGGATGGATGTGGCGGGTAGAACATTCACGACACTTCGCTTCAACTCCAGTGCAATGTTTCTTGATGGGGGTCGGGTGGTCAGAAGTGAGAGATGCGCACGCCTGTGGTGAATCGGTTGTATGCTTGATGGAATGAGAGGGGGAGAGTTGCTGAAAGGAATCACAGCGTTCAGAACAAGCTCACGCATGGGATCAGAATAAAACAGCAGAAATACTAGGAGGTGGTCAGGTGGTCAAGAGCCCTTTGAGAGGAATATTTGGTGGTCAGTCCACAGTTATGCTTTGAATGAATACCTTTTCCAATGTTCAGGTGAGGTTCATCATAGCCTAACCTGATTTGGGATATGTGGGGGAGTAGGAGAATGACTGGGTTCACACAACATGACAACCCACACTCAAGGTTAAGTATGGGTTGAGTGTGGGTTGTCATTGAACCCATGGGTTGTTGTTGAACCCATGGGTTGTTGTTGAACCATGGGTTGTTGTGTTGTGTGAACCCAGCCGTGTTATCAAACCATGCTTTGTTAATCAACAAACAACCCACAGTTCACAACCCAACAACAAACCATGGGTTCTCTTCATGGGTTGTTCGTAGTTAAAAAACCATGGTTTGTTAGAGCAGCTGGGTTCACACAACACACAACCCATGGTTCAATGACAACCCACACTCAACCCATACTCAACCTCAAGTGTGGGTTGTTGTGTTGTGTGAACCCAGCCAAGGAATCAAAGACGCCCACTACTAGAACAAACTTGAGGGACAAATCTAAGAATGTAGGAATCTGCCTTATAGTGAGTCAGATGACCAATTCATCAAGTTCAGATCTACATTGACCAGCAACAGCTCTCTGGTGCTTGAGACAGGGGGCTCTCATAGCCCTACCTGGAGATGCTGAGATTCAGAACATAAGAACATAAGAAGAGCCATGCTGGATCAGACCAAGGGTCCATCTAGTCCAGCATTCTGTTTGCACAGTGGCCAACCAGCTGCCCACAGGAAACCCACAAGCAGGACAGGAGTGCAACAGCACCCTCCCGCCCATGTTCCCCAGCAACTGGAGTACAGAAGAAAAAAAAAAAAAAAGAGGAAACTAATCTATCTCTCTGCCTCTAAGTGGGATACTATGCACAACTCCTAGCCTGTGGCTTACACTGGCTCAGCTTGTATGAGCATGGAAAGCTAAGCAGGTTCAAGCCTGGTTATTTCTTGGATGGGAGACCCCTCCTCTAGTTTCCTGCATTGAGCAGGGGGTTGGACTCGATGGCCTTGTAGGCTCCTTCCAACTCTATGATCTATGAAATCTATGAAATCTATGACCGGTAGCCATTGATAGCCTTCTCCTCCATGAATTTGTCCAATCCCCTTTTAAAGCCCTCCAAATTGGTGGCCATCACCACATCCTGTGGAAGTGAATTCCATAGTTTAACTCTGTGCTGTGTGAAGAAGTACTTCCTTTATCTGTCCTGAATCTCCCACCAACCAGCTTAATGGAATGACCCCGACTTCTAGTATTATGAGAGAGGGAGAAAAATGTCTCCCTGTTCACTTTCTGCACACCATGCATAATTTTGTACAGCTCTATCATGTCTCCCCTTGCTTGCCTTTTTTTCTAAGCTCAACAATCCCAGGTGCTTTAACCTTTCCTCATAGGGGAGCTGCTCCAGCCCCTGGATCAACTTTGGTTGCTCTTTTCTACACTTTTTCCAACTCTACAATGTCCTTTTTTAGGTGCGGTGACCAGAACTGTACACAGTGCGGTCGCACCGTAGATTTATATAAGGGCAGGATGATCTTGGCACTTTTATTTTCAGTTCCTTTCCTAATTATGCCTAACATGAAATTTGCCTTTTTCACAGCAGCCTCACACTGGGTCGACATTTTCATTGAGCTGTCCACCACAACCCCCCAAGATTGAACCTGGGACCCTCTGCATGCAAAGCATGACCTCTATCACATGACCCTTCCCCCTAGATTCTAGGGGGCCTAGAGTGCTGGATCCTCCCTTCCCCAAAAACAAACTGCTGGGCTAATTCACATTCCCATAACACTTTCCAGAATCCTCTGCTGTATGCAAAGGTTCTGTGGCAAATATTCCGACGTTCCTTGACGGACGTGTTGCTATAGAAAATGTTCCTGGAAGAAAGTTACCAAACCACTGCTCTAGGGAAGTGCGGACAGATAACAGATGAGATGTTTCAGCCATTGGAATAGTGATGGCAGGGGATCATACCAAGAGAACGGGGAGCAAACTACACATTAATTTATCTTTAGAGTTTTTAAGCAGTTAGTAGAATCATAGAAAAGTAGAGTTGGAAGGGGCCTACAAGGCCATCGAGTCCAACCCCTGCTCAATGCAGGAATCTAGATCAAAGCATCCCTGACAGATGGCTGTCCAGCTGCATCTTGAATGCCTCCAGAGTGGGAGAGCCCACCACCTCCCTAGGTAGTTGTAGGCTCAATAGCCAGGGTCACTCAGGGTGCAGAGCTAATTCAGGGTGCTAGGCTCTCTGGATGCACACAGGGATCACAAGGGGGGGGAGGGAATGTTGCCTTACAGCTGGAGCCAACGAAGCTTTCTTTTAGCCTGGTGTTTTTTGTTTGTTTTTGGTGCATATAAAGAAAGGACCAGCATGTTCAGTATGCTTCTGCAGAAGTAGTGGTTTCGTTCTGCGAGAAGCATGGCCTGATCTGATCTACTCTTTTGTACTTCTGGCTTCTTAGCCAAGGGGCTATCTGTTTATAACTCAGTAAAGTTTACCAAGCACTTCCATTTTTGGATTCAGCCTACTTTAATCAGCAACTTCTGTTAACATCAGCAGAATGGACATAACGGTCTGATTCAGTGTAAGGTAGCTTGATACACTCAAAAATCATCCCCACTCCAGGCAGGAAATGGCTTTGGGAGAGGGCGACCAAGGAGGCTGTACATCAGAGAGTCCTTTTGATGTTTCTTCCCTCCACAGTAAACAATGATCCAAGTCCTGGAGTCCCTTGCTATGTATGTAGGGTTCTCTCTTACATGCACAAAATCCAGTTTTACACTGAAATGAGTGGACATTTTAAGGGGGTTGGGGGAAGTCGAAAAGGGGGGGGGGTTGATGTTCACAATTGAATGACTAGCTTGAAAGTGGGCCAATCATTTTGGTTCAGCCTGAGTCGTGATCCTTCTTCAAGTGTGGTGCCGAGAACTGGATGCAGTACTCAAGATGAGACCTAACCAGTGCTGAGCAGAGGGGAACTAGTTCTTCACATGATTTGAAAACTATACTTCTATGAATGCAGCCCAAAATAGCATGTGGTCCCCAAAAGCTTCTCCAAAATAGAATTCAGCCCTTGGGGCTGAAAGAGGTTCTGCATCTCTGTCATACAGCATTGAGGTGCATTTAGAATGATGGCTGTATTGATAGATTGCCATTCATCCTGGGCCTCTGAGAAAAGGTGGGTCTCGAGCCATATTCAGACAGAAATAAGCAGAGAGGTGACTCACAACTAGGGATGTGCACGGAACTCGAATCGGGGGGTGGAAGTGGGGCGAAGTTGCCCCACTCGACCCCCCCGAGCTCTGCGCGACTTACCTTTCCCCGGCTCGGCACAACTCCCCGCGAGAGGAGCCGGGGAAAGCAACATCCAGGTCGCTGGCGCATCACTTCCGGGTCCCCAGTGCTGCACTTTTTACATAAAAACCAAGGTAAACCACCTTAAAACAGTCACAATTTATTCACGGCAGTTTTAAGGTAGTTTACCTTGGTTTTTACATAAAAAACAGCACTGGGGACCCGGAAGTGACATGCCAGGGACTCGGAAGTCTGCCGAGCGCCTTGCCGAGCGCCTCAGCTGGCACTCGGCGAGGCACTTTGCAGATTGCGTGGTGGGGGTGCTCGCTGAGCGCCTGGCAAGTAGAGTTGTAGACAAACTGGAAAGGGTTCAGAGAAGGGCAACAAAGATGATCAGAGGACTGGAAACAAAGCCCTATGAGGAGAGACTGAAGGAACTGGGCATGTCTAGCCTTCAGAAGAGAAGACTGAGGGGAGATATGATGGCGCTCTACAAGTAACTGAAAGGTTGTCACACAGAGGAGGGCCTGGATCTCTTCTCGAGCATCCCAGAGTGCAGGAAAAGTCAGGAAACCAGCGAATGATTGGTGAATGGGTGAAAGGGGTTGGGACCAGGTGAAAGCAGTGTGGCATTCTGGGGAAACCCAGCGGGCCAGACTGAGCCCCCAGGAAGGCTGGATTTGGTTCCCAGGCCTGAGGTTCTGCACCACTGTTGTATGAAAATATAACACCATCAAAGCCAGTGTGGAGAGCTGGCATGGCATAGTGGTTAGAGTGTTGGACTTGGGAGATCCGGCTTCTAGTCCCCACTCAGCCATGAAGCTCATGGGGTGACTTTGGGTCAGTCACTGATTCTCAGCCCAACCTACCTCACAGGGTTGTTGTGAGCATAAAATGGAGAAGAGGAGGAGGAGTATGTAAGCCGCCTTGGGTTCCTTGCAGGAAAATAGGCGGGGTATAAATATAATAAATAAATGAATAAATATAAGTAAATAAAATTCACTGGCTACCAACTGCTGACATGCGCTCTCACACTTAAGTTTTTCCAAGTAAAAATATTCCATTGGTACTGGCAAGGCTATTTACATGCAAAGCATTAATCCCAATCAGACACTTTGCAGGCTGCGGCTCTAAATTAATAATAATTAACAATTAATTAATATTCCCATCCTGCACTAATGAATTCTAACCCTCTCTTTTATAGTTGGACACAACGGCATAAACGACCGAGGAAATGCCGGCTTTGAACTGGAACATCAGTGCCTCCTTTCTCTGTTGGCATACAAAGTCCGTATCAGGCGATTTCTCTTCACCCTGCTTTTAACGCTGGCTTTTCTTTGCAAATTTTTGTTTGCAAAATTGCACTCCGTTTTGGTGCTCATCAGAAGGAAAGGTTAATAGCACTGGCAAGGACGGGGCCTACGGAGAACTCGCGGTATTTTCCCATAGTGCACCTTGCCAATACCCTTCAGTTCTGACCCTTAGTAATCGGGGACTCCCGGTCCGAAGACTCTCTGGAGCATAGATGGCTAATTGTGCTGAGGAGCACGGTAGGTTTCACGATCTGGGCAAACGTCCGTCGGGGACAAGAAAGAGATCACTTTGCTGCTATTTTCAGTCCCTATTAATTTATTACAGACAAAATGGAGTTGGCGATGATTAAAAGCGAAACAGGAGGTGTCCTCGGGTTGCAGGTTTTCTATGCCATTCACTCATTTCGTGGTTTGAAATGCTGAGTATAGAGGTCTCTTTGAACACATACATGCGAGAATGCTGCATCTAACTCCCTCATTGCAGTGGCTGAATCAAAGATGTTGTAACCGTTTTATTATACACATAACGTGAGAGGAGAAGAGAGAGCGTCAGAGAGCCTTGTTACACGTTTGTGATATCTGTTTAGTTACAAATATGCATGTTGAAATTGGGAGGAATCAGGGAAGCATCTAGTCCAGTTACAAATATGCACATTGAGTCTGGGGGGACCAGGTAAGCATTTAGTCCAAGGGTGGGCAATTTGTGGCCATGCTGGCCAGGGCTAATGCGAATTGCAGTCCAACAACATCTGGAGGACCACACGTTGCTCACTCCTGATCTAGATAGACCAGTGTTCTCCAACCTTGGGTCCCCAGATGTTTTTGGCCTACAACTCCCAGCATGCCCCAGCCAGAGATAGACACTGCAAGTCTATAAAGCTGCATACCCCGCTGCCCCCTGACGACGAAGCATCTACTCAGATCCCTGGTTTGCTTTTCCCAGCCAGCTGTAAAACTTGGACCATAGTTTCCCTTTGTGCCTCTCCAGCATTCTCAAAACCTGTGGAGATTATTATAGCTCAGTAGCCACTAGCTGTCAGTGCTCATTGAAGGAACATCTTCTTGGCGGTCAAAAGGCGAAGACCAAGCATCATCGTCCAGCTGCACAAACATCCACAGAACAACCATGATCTTTAGCAAGCAACCCAAAGTAGAGCAAATATTATCTTCTCTTGAAACGCAACTATCGTATTTCCGCTACAGTACGTTAAATAATACACAATCTGCTCTATGGCCTACGTGTCCCGTTCCGATGCTCACTCCCTTCCCAACCCTCATCCTGAAGATCTTATGGGTGGCCCTAAGTTCACTACATACAGAAGCAACGGAATGATTGATTCACTCAATGCTGAACTCCGCACTGATACATTCACCAAGGCTCCCTACATGACTTGAGTGCAGGGCCGGCCCGAGACATTTTGATACATGAGGCAGAGGACAAGATGACACCTGCACTGACCAGACTGGCAGGGTAAATCTTACTTGAACACTGGTGACGGGACAGGGTCTTCCTCCTTACCGAAGGACAGCAGGCTAGCTTAGGGGGCGTAAAGCAAGCCACATGGCACACACACTTCCAACAGCTTGCTACCATCCACTCCTCCCCCCTCCCCCACAAGCATCTGCCACCTGAGGTGGCTGCCTCACTCTGCATAACAGTAGGGCCGGCCCTGCTTGAGTGAATTGGCTTGGAGATTTCATAGATTTTCATAGAGTTGGAAGGAGCCTACAATAGCCTACAAGGCTATCGAGTCCAACCCCCTGCTCAATGCAGGAAACTAGAGGAGGGGTCTCCCATCCAAGTCATAACCAGGCTTGACCCTACTTAGCTTTCCACGCTCAGACAAGCTGAGCCAGCGTAAGCCACAGGCCTGTATATCGTGCCCCATTTCATTCATTCAGCGCCTCTCCCATGAAATTAGCCTCCAGTAATGGGATCCTTTTTGTGAACACTCGAGGACTGATTCACTGGATTCCCCCTCTTTGGAGGGCAAGAAATTGTGGAAACCGGGCGTCCACATAGGAGGAGGTGCTCACGTGGAGGCCTGGTCCTTACCAAAGGCAACATGTGAGGTGGAAGGGAGAGGTTTTTGCCCCTCTTCCATCAGGATATTTTGGCAACACCTCTGGCTGAAGATATATCATATAGATTCATAGATCATAGAGTTGGAAGGGGCCTACAAGGCCATCGAGTCCAACCCCCTGCTCAATGCAGGAAACTAGAGGAGGGGTCTCCCATCCAAGTCATAACCAGGCTTGACCCTACTTAGCTTTCCACACTCAGACAAGCTGAGCCAGCTAAGTGAACTGTGCCTTTGACTTACCTGAGGCTGCCAAGTGACCTGGGTGGAACTGGGGTATGAACTAGGCCTCCCGGATATGGACTCAACAACTCTACCCACTACACCATGGGTGGGCAACCCGCAGCCTGTGGGTCAAAAACAGAAATTTGCAGTTTGCCACATAAATGTGGCAGTGCAGCAGTGGCAGAAAGGGGCTATTTTAAAGCAAAAAAAAAAAATATGCCCCCTTTCCCCACCACTGTACCATTGTATTTTGGCACAAACTGGTGAAAAAGGAGGATTTCCACCACTGCTCTGCTGAATTTGTGCAGCATATTTGGTGGTGGAGGCAGGGGTGCCACCCTGTGGGCTCGGGGGGGGGGGGCGACGACGACAATGCAGCCCCCTGACCCCTCGAAGTTGCCACTGAATGTCTGAAGCAAAATTTTGCCTGAAGCCAAATTCGGAGTGATTTGTGGGTGGGCCTTCCCTCAGGAAACCCTTGAGGAATTTTGAGAAAAGGCAGAAGAACTTTGCTAAGACAGACTAACGTCGTTTCTCCGGAACATTCTGGATGCCCTCTTGTCATTCTCAGATTTCACCTCAAGCTGGACATGAGTTTGGGGTGGTTCCGTTTCAGGAGAAACATCGAAGGAGCTTGAAAGGAGCCAAAAGTATTCCACCCCCATGGGATTTCTCAGGAGGGAAGTATTCCCCCCCCCAAAGCGACTCTCGTAAACCCAGAAAACCAAGATATTTCTTACGAGGTTGCTAGCCCTCCCCCAACAAAACCCCGTTATTGAAAGTTCTCTGAGAGTACTGAAAAGTTGAACAAGGCAAACCCCCCAATGAATGTGCCTTAAAGCAGAGGTCATTGCAGGCTCAATAGAAGAACTCTCCTGACACATCTCAAATAGATGGCAGGAGGGTTGCTCTTGAAAGAAATGAGTGTCTGTTCTACCGACGGTTGCAAATCTTGCCACGCTGGGAGAGGGAAAAAGGGACATTATGCGCAGGCAGGAGTTGAAGCAATTAATCCTTTACTTAAAGAATAATAAGCAGCCAGATTTTTTTTTCCACCCTGGAAGTGGGAACAAGGTAAAAGGGGTTAAAAACTAAAAGCAAGGACAGCAGACACCAATTAACAGAATGCTAATTGACAATTTCCCCAAGCCTCCCTGCAACATGCCAGACCTATTTCCCCAATTGCTAATTAAATCAAACTGCACACACAATACTAATTTCCCGAACTTTGGGAAGCTCAGGCGACAAATCAGATGTGAAGCTAACTTAAGCATGTTGTCAAAGTCCAGCGAGAAAGAGGAGAAGGGCGGGGGTGGGAGGGATGGAAAGGCGCATGGAAGAAAATGAAAAACTCGCCTTTGGATTGAACGGGGCCTGCTTCTTGCTTGCTTTCAGAAGTTCTGGAAAGAGGAAATGATCAAGCTATCCTCCAGTTGGGCTGAGGGTGAGTTATTAAGTTCTCCTCCTCGTCTCTGTTCTTTCGCACCCTTGCTGCTCGCTCCCTGCCTCCCCCTTCCTATTGCGAATCCCACAATGCTGGCGTCTAAATTGCAAGTTTCTAGGGCTGGGGTGGGCAACTTTGAGATGCCCGGGGGCCATTATCACCCCCCCCGGTGGGTTGTACATCCCACAGTGCCCAAAATGTAATCCAGAGTTGCTATGGAGCACCAAAAGGGTCAAAAGTAACTTGTTTTCAAGCTACTGTTGACCCTT
The DNA here is from genome assembly GCA_021292165.1 of Shinisaurus crocodilurus. Classification (NCBI taxonomy): domain Eukaryota; kingdom Metazoa; phylum Chordata; class Lepidosauria; order Squamata; family Shinisauridae; genus Shinisaurus; species Shinisaurus crocodilurus. The sequence goes on from JAHFWL010000645.1 coordinate 1,611,851, forward strand.
TTGGTGCTCCTTGGCAGCTACGGAGCACTGAAAGGATCAAAAAGATTCAAAATGGCCACCCTGGACACCATTTTGTTATATAGCCGCTGCCCCCCAAAATCATTATATATATATATATATATATATAATGATTTTGGGGGGCAGCGGCCACAGTGGGGGCTATGGGGGCCTGTATGCAGCCTGCAGGCTGCACATGGCCCACCTTTGTTCTACAGGTAGGGTGCTCTCTTTAATGTTTATGCCACTGTGTAAAAACTCCATGCACATCAATGGTGCTAACTAGAACTACACTTGTGAATCGCCAAAAAAAAGAGAGGACAAAGGAGGAGGCACGGATTTGCATAAATTGTGCACATGCTAATTTATGTGGCTACCAGTATATGCAAATTTAAAACTAACCATTATAATTTAAATTTAAAAAGCAGTACATCTCACCAGTAATGTGGAAGACCGTGGCCAGATGACCCGTGTGGCTTGCTCAGTCTGTTTTCCAGCCGCCGTTGATGGGCAACTTCAAGGCCCGCCTATTCTTTATCTTGAAACCAGATGTGGACTGGACAGACCATTAAATAGGGGATGCCTTCGAAGCAGAGGACAGTCCTCTGGCAGCCTTTTAAATAGAGGACTGCCCGCTGCGAAAGAGGACACATGGCCACCCTACAGCAACATCTACCACAATTTCAGCTAAGCTGCAATTTTGCCTATGGCGTGGCCCCTTTAAGGAAAGTTTAAAAAGTTTAAATTCGGGACTCTGCATGACAAAGCGAGCGGCCGGGGCAGATTAAGGGTTTTCGTGACAGTCCCAGAATTTTCGGGGCGGTTGGAGACTATGCACTGACAAGAGCCCCCTGCAGTAGCTCCTCCATCTTCACCATTCCAACCCGCTTGCTCACCTGCCTCTCGCGTTGAGTGGGGCGGAGGAGGAGGAGCCGTACATGCCACTTCCTGCTTGCCCCCACCTCCCCCGGCTCCCTGCCTGCCAAGCAAGGAAGTGGTAGCCATGATGAGAGAGAGGATGAGGGGCAAGAGCAGCTGGAGACAACGGTGGCGAGAAGGTAAGACTCACTGAGGGAGGCGTGGACCCATTGAGGACATCTTGCCCAAGGGCCCTCAGAAAACTACCGCTGGCATTGCTCCTGGGCAGAGTGAAAGAGGGAGGAAGAGGTGAGGAGAGAGAAAGAGAATAAGCCAAAGAGAGAAGAGTGTGTCAGAGAGAGAGAGAGAGAGAGAGAGAGGGATGGCCCGCCCACTTTTGGTTCTGGCCCCACCCACTTTTGAGTTCTGGACTCACCCACCAATGGCATGCAGCCCTCAACAGAAAAAGGATACATCCCCTCTAAAGCACACAGCCCACTTCCTAGCCACTGGAGGCTGGTGGCCCCAACGTCAGTGGGGCTGTGTATCCACTCCAGGTTTTACTCTGGACTTTGAAGGAACCTATCCCTTAGGAGGGACAGTAGCTCAGTGCTAGAGCACCTGCTTGGCATGCAGAAGGTCCCAGGTTCAATCCCTGGCATCCACAGGCAAGGCTGGAAAACAAAAAAAATCCTGCCTGAAACCCTGGAGAGCCAGTGCTGCCAGTCCGTGTTGACAATACTAGATGGACCCGTGGTCCGGCTCGGCATAAGGCAGCTTCCTGTCCATGGTACCCAACCCATTTTGGGGACAGGGTTTGGCACCACGGATAGCTTCTTAACGGTTTGGAGTAAAATCTGGAGCGGATACACAGCCCCGCTGACATCCGGAGTCGCCAGCCTCCGCTGCAGCCCATGCCGGTCCTTCAGCAGTCACCTACCCTAGCTGGAGGTTGCGCAGGCTTGCCTTAGTTGGATCAGGTCCGTCGAGATTGTCAGGAAATGTCAAAATCTAAAGGGATACTAAAGGCGTGCTTTGACCTAGTGCGAGAACCAGACGGCACTGACGCTCTCTCTCCGCTCTGGGACACTCAAGAAGTGTAAAGTGCCCAGTCTAACCAAGTAATAACCTCTAGAGCAGTGTTCTCCAACCTTGGGTCCCCAGATGTTTTTGGCCTACAACTCCCAGCATGCCCCAGCCAGCTCTGCTCTGCTGGCTGGGGCATGCTGGGAGTTGTAGGCCAAAAACATCTGGGGACCCAAGGTTGGAGAACACTGCACTAGAGGGATGGCAGAGAGAAAAACCTTCGGGTTAAGACAGTTCATTTTAACTTCCAGCGGGGATCTGCATGGCCAAATGGCAAAGCTGTGCCGAAGAGCGGAGCCGCCGAGAAGAGTGTCTAACAGCCGCGAGTGCTAACAGGGCTCCGGCCTAATAAATCACAATCAGTTAGGTAAAATATGGAATTATCATTTTTGAGAATCGCTCTCTCTGAATGATTCAGTCATTGACTTTCACATCAAGCAACCATTTTGCCTCCCCCCCTCAGCTTCACCATACACAACAGTTCAGTCTCATGCTCTCCAGCTTAAACCTCTCCTTCATTATTGGAATAAACCTCTCCGATTACTATGTCATTCTTATCGCATGGTGGGGGAGGAGTCAGCGATGACCACAAATCAGAGATCTGTGACGGCAAACTTCACACAGGTCTGCCTTTGCCCTGAACGAGAACAAGGGCAGAGAGGGAAGCATCCGGTGTGATCCAGATAGATCTCCAGTGCCAGTCCAAACATGGAACATGAAAAAGCCCCGGCCTCCAGATATTTCAATGCAAAGCGATACAACCCTGTCCTGGTGACGTCTCGAAGCATCGACTGCACAGCGTGGGGTGAAAGCACAGCACAAAGAGATCGCTCTACATTCACAGGTCCTCGGCGATGTATTGAGATCCATATGGAGGCTTGCTCCGCACCAGAAGCTATTTCTTTTCATTTCCTTTCATCGTCATCATGTTTTTTTTTCTGCATATGGTGGAGATTAAGTACACTGATGTGTGGTCCCCCCCCCCCCCCCGATGCCCTGTTTAGAGGTATTCAAGAAATTTAGTCACTGGAGGTCTTTTTTTTTTTTTTTTTTAAAGTGTTCATCATCATCTGTCTCTAAAAATAGATCTCAGAAGCTGGGTTACTAATTAATACAATTTTCAGAGGGTAGGCGTGTTAGTCTATTGCAGTAAACACAACCAAGAGTTTTGTGGCACCTTAAAAGACTAATACATTTATTTCTGGCACAAGCTTTTGTGTGGAATACGACCCACTTCAGCAGATGCACGGAGTAGAAAGGAGGGCATTCTCAGCAAGACTGAAAGGCCCCTCAGGCGGATGCGTTCAAGATTAAATTAGAAAATAAAAACACGATGAGAGTGTGATATGTGCACCCCAACTCTCTGAGTGGTGAGGTTTCAGGGCTGCCACCACGTCCTGCGGGGCTTGGTTTCCTTTGCATGAGGTCACTGGACACTTTAGGCATTTTGCATTTATTTATTTATTTATTTATTTAATAGATTTATATACCGCTGTCCATATTTAAACATATCTATAAGCAGTTTACAAGAAAATTGAAAACATTAAAATACATCATGATATACAACAAAATACAATTACAATACATAATACTAAAACATGTACTCAAAAGATGAATAAAAACCTGAAAACTCATTTAAAACCACTACAACACATACGGTAATTGTAAACAAACTGACCAGGTAGCACACTCACTCAGGGAAGGCCTTGGTCGAGAAGTGGGACTTTCACTGGTGCCTAAAACTTGTTATAGTTGCTGCCTCATGGATACCAGGGGAGAGATCATTTCATAAATTGGGTGCCTGCCTCCATGGAGAAGGCCCACTTCCTGGTTGTTGCAAGATGGCAGTCTGCAGGTTGTGGTACAACCAGGTGGTGTAAGTGTCGAGAGCACCTAATGCGGGCCACATGCTGAAGCTAAGCAGGTATGAGCCGGGTCAGTGCTTGGATGGGTGACTGCCTGGGCTGCCCACATCTGCATTGAGCAGGGGGTTGGACTCGATGGCCTTATAGGCCCCTTCCAACTCTACAGTATCCTATGATTCTATGACCTCATCCAATGATCTTCATGATTGCACAGGTCTGTATTGGGGAAGGTGATCTGCCGGGCAGGTAACCTGGTCCCAAACTATTCAGGGCTTTATATGCCAACAGCAAGACCTTGTACTTGGCTTGGTAGCTAGTAAGTAGCCAGTGCGGTTGCTTCAACGCCGGTGTAATATGTGCATGGCGGCTAGGCACTCCACTGAGCATCCTAGGGGCCTCATTCTGCACTAACTGCAGCTTATGGACCAAGCACGAGGGTAGTCACACATGAAGCATGTTACAGTAATCTAAACGTGAGTTTACCAAAGCATGGCCTACAGTGGTCAGGCTATCCCTGTCCAGGAAAGGGAGTAGCTACATACCAACCTGGTAATAGGCACTCCTCACCACAGAAGCCACTTGGGCCTCTAATGACAATGATGACTTCAGGAGCACCTGCAAACTACTTACCTGTTCTTTCTGAGGGAGTGCAATCTAGAACAGGAAAACTCCCCGATTCCCATACCTTGGAACCACCCACCTGTAGAGTCACCATCTTGTCAGGATTCAATCTCAGTTTGTTGGCCCTCATCCAACTAGGGATGTAACCGTTCGCCCTGCGTGGGTGTAGCGGGCCGAAATCAGCCCAGCTCATGCCTGCGTGGGGCTTTTGCGGGCCTACGGGCCTACCTTGTCCAGCGGCGGTCCCGTTGCATCACATCCGGCCCCAGAAGTGACGCGACAGGACCCTGTGCAGGCGCGCTAGACCCCCGCGTGACGTATTGCGCCTGCGCAGGGTCCCCGTCACGTCACTTCCGGGGCCGGATGTGACGCAACGGGACCAGTGCCGGCGGCTCGAGTGGCGTGGAGAACTGCTCTGCGCCGCTCAGAAGATCAAGGCGGCCCCCCGCCCCCGCGGAGAGGCGAGCCGGCGGAGAGGCGAGCCCCCCACAGGTTCGTGGCACATCCCTACGAGTGACTCATCACTGCATCCAGGCAGCAGTTCAGAACATGTATGGCCTCTCCTGAGTCAGAGATTACACAGAAATAGAGCATGCTGATAATGGCATCTTGCCCCCGAATCCCCAGTGACCACTCCTAGCTGCTTCATATAGTTGTTAAATAGCATGGGGGACAAGGTGGTACCCTGCGGCACCCCACAACATAATTGCCAGGGAGCCAAGGCACAGTTCCCCAATTCTGCTTTCTGGACCTGTCCCTGCAAGTAGGAGCAGAACCACTGTTGAACAATGCCTCCAGTTCCCAACTCATGGAGTTGATCCAAAAGAATACGCTGGTCAACGGTATCAAAAGCTGCTGAGAGATCAAGCAGGATCCTTGGAACCAATTCCCTAGGGAGGTCGTGGGCTCTCGCACACTGGAGGCATTCAAGATGCAGCTTGACAGCCATCTGTCAGGGATGGTTCAACTTGAATTCCTGCATTGAGCAGGGGGTTGGACTCGATGGCCTTATAGGCCCCTTCCAACTCTACTCTTCTATGATTCTATGATCAACAGGGTCACACTCCCTCTGCCTCTCTCCTGCAAGAGGTCATCCATCAGGGCGACCAAAATATGCATTTCTTTACAAATAGACAGGTTTAGCAGTTAGGTGGAGGGTTTTCAACTTAAATAACCCACTGTAATAGACACTGCTCTCCAGTGCTCATCAGATTTCCAGTGGGGGCTGCCCAGGTGTTTCAGAGCTCTGAACTTTTCTTGGACTGACCCAGTGGCTGGCAACTGCCAAGCTGTTTTCACCCAGACTTGAATTTGCACAACTGGGTCTAGGGAGTGGGAAGGCAAACCCCCCTCCCCAAAAGGCTGTCTTATTCCAGAAGAGTCCAGCTTGAGAGAGCAATCTCCATAACAAGGAAAGGTTGCTGTTGTTGCTGTTGTTGTTGTTGTTGTTGTTGTTATTATTATTAATAATAATAATAATAATATAATTAATAAACTGCTGTACATCAAGAGATATCAGAGTGGTGTACAATAAATTAAAACACAAAATACAAAAAGTTACAATAAAAGCAAATAAAGAACTTTGCCAGAGCCATCAAGGTAATCTCTGGCAGTCCTACCAATTCCTTTAACTCTCTCCTGCCCAAACCCCAATCTTTACAACCATGGAATCACTGAGTTGGACGGCACCTTGAAGTCATCCAGCTCAACCCCACATGATTTGTTGTGATTAACTTTTTATACCTGTTTGGGGAATTCCCAGAGGCATCTTACTGGCCACTGTGATGAACAGGAAGATGGACTGGTTGTACCTTCTCAGTTGGATCGAGCAGGACACTTCTTCTATTGCTTATGAATAGCAAAGACAACAACAAGGGAAGGGAAAATGAGAGAGAGAAGGGAAGATGGAATGAACAGTTGGACTGAATTGTGAATGATTTAACAAGTAAGAGCAAGAACGACTGAGAGGACTTGGTCGAAACAAACAAACAAACAAACAAAGGCATATTCTCTGTCCCAACCTTTTGGAGCCCAGCCAACATGAAAGGGGGTAGGAGTGATAAACACTGGCCACCACCACACCCTTCTGCTTCCGTTGCTCTGTTTTCAAGAAGAAAATAATTCATGCTTATAAAACAGCAAACGACTGTGGCACAATCTGGCATTTTTGTGTCTCGTTGGTTTCAAAGTAAATGTTAAACTTGTATCTAAATCTTTCCAGTTGGATTCAATGGAATATTAAAACAGCTAACTTTGGCAGGATTCTTCCCCCTAGTCTTAAAAAAATCTATCTATCAATCTATCTATCTACATTTCATCACCTAAATAGCAGGGATGTTGAAGAGTCCTTGGTCTCGAGTCACGAGTCGAGTCACGAGTCGAGTCACGAGTCTTTGGACCCGAGTCCAAGTCCTTGGTCCAAAATGGTGACTCACGAGTCACGAGTCCTGAGTCACTCCCAAAACTGACTCCACGAGTCCCTATTAAAATCAATGGGGTTTCCCCCCAACAAAATAAGGCTACTTCAGATGTGTGGCTTAAATAAATTCTAGGCACAAGTGTGCCTTTTTATTTCAAAACTCTGCAACTGATTTTGGCAAGAACAGACCAGGCAGACAAACCCAAAATAACCAGACAGGCAGAGGAGGCAGGGAACCCCAAAGCAGGCAGGCAGAGGCCTTTGTCTTGGACAATTCAACTGTTGAACAGGTCAAGAAGAGACCAGGCAGGCAGAGGAGGCTGGGAACCCCAACAGGCAGAGGCAGCCAAACCCAAAATGTCTGACCCTAACCCAAACCCCCCACAACAACACATCAATCAAAATAAATCTCAACACATCGTTGGGGCTGCGCTCCTGGTAGCTGTCCATAGTGGCCGAGCAGCGGCGCGCCTCGCTTCCATGCGCTCTTCACCGGTGATCGCGCTCCTTCTGGCACAGCCAGAAGACTCGTCAACAGCCCAAGGATGTTGACGAGTCCTTGGTCTCGAGTCCCGAGTCGAGTCTCGAGTCCCATTAAAAATATTGGGACTCGAGTCCGAGTCGAGTCAGAGGAGGGACTCAGTCCGACTCACGAGTCGAGTCCTCGAGTCCGAGTCCCCATCCCTGCTAAATAGCTTCAATGCCACCAGAGGCTTCCAGGGCTGACCCAAGGCATTTTGATGCCTGAGATGGACAAGATGGCACCCGATACCATTCCATTTTATAGAAGCTGACTGGACTGGCAGTTGAATCTTACTTCAACACTGGTGACCAGACAGCACTCTCCACTGCCCCCGAAGGCAGCAGGCTAACTTAAGGTGGAATCCTATGCAAGTGTAGAGAGAAAAAAGGCCTACAACTCCCAGCATGCCCCAGCCAGCATAGCATAGCTGGCTGGGGCATGCTGGGAGTTGTAGGCCTTTTTTCCTGTCTATACTTGCATAGGATTGTGGCCATAGAGGGCTAACTTAAGAGGGCTCCTTCATCCATTCCAAACCAGGCTAACTTAAGAGGGTTTCTTGGTCTGTGTTTCAAGACCGGTTAATTTAGAGGGCACATGACAAGCCATGTGCCACACTCAGCTGTGTCCACCACACCACCAGCTGCCTGCCCTCTAGCATCTGAGGCTGAGGCAGCAGCCTCACTCTGCCTAATGGGAGGGCAGCCCCTGGAGGCTTCTGGGTAAGAGCTGAGATTTTGCTCAAAAGGGGTGTCACCTTCCCTTTCATCACCAGTTATTCTGTGCTTAAAGAGATGAAGCCTTCTGCTTGAAAAAAGGCTCAGTTGCGTAGATGAGGGAATTTGAACAACTGCCCATGAGTTTTTCTCTTCTTCCATTCTTTCTTTAATGGTATTTTAGACCGCTGTTCAGGATGAATGATGCCCTCAAGGCAGTTCAACAATAGTCAGAAAAACAATGTAATATAATTACACAACAACATGTAAATATCAAAATAATCTCAGCACATCAAGAAATCAGATAGGAACAATCAAATTGAACTCAGCAGCAGATAAAACGACGTGATTAAAATAGCAGCAGCGGATAAAGCAGTTACAGAACCATAAATCATTCCAATGCTGACTGGAATAAAACAGGCTTTAGGACCCTCCTAAAGAAGGGATGAGGGGTATTTCCAGTGGGGAGAGTAGAAGGTATTCCAGAGCTCTGGGGTCACCACAGAAAAGGCCCCGTCCCCTAGTGCCAAACAGCTGCTCAATGGTGGACCAGAAAGCAGAGCCTCCGATGCCAATCCAATGCATGATATCTCCTGTTGGTTTTTAAATATTATGTATTTTGTATGTGCGCCCAAACATAAGCTTCTGTGAATGATATCTGGACAAAATTTTTTTTGAAATCTAAGTTGTGACCAGTCATGCATTATGGCCCAAGAGATGCTCAATAGGTGCTCAGCAACCAGACAAGGCAGTAAAAACTGGGGTGGGGTGGGGGGTATGGAGCCTTCCCCACTTTGGCCTCCATAGGCGGCCGGTGGGCTGTGTTCAGTAGTTGTCCAGGCCTGATTCAATTGATGTGTTGTGCCGCAACCGCTGAAAATAAACAAATTACACACATAAATAGGGCCACACCTTTTTACCATAATCATAAAGCAAAGTAATCACATTACTGCCTTTCATGTCGCATTAGAGCAAATGGATACTAGCACGATGCATATTAATATAATCGGAAGGGGAAATTGCTAATACAATTAGACTTTCACATTTTATTAGACCGGAGTGACAACATACATGAGAGAATGGCTCACTTTGGCAGCGCCTGGAGCAAGTGCATATTTCTATATTCATGAAATGGGAGTTTATATCTGGAGTGTTTCGCGGGGACAACGCAGGGCTGGGCCTGTGAGGCTGCCACACACAAACCTGTTAGGCCTCCACAGCCCACCAAGTTGAAGGCAGCCCGACAGGCACCTGCGGCGGCCGACAATACACTCTGTAAATCTGGGAGAGCAAAATCAGGGCCGTGCGCTCCGACATTTCCCTGATGGAAACAGCAGCACCCCTGGACCCTGCACAGTCCTGACGTCTCTATTTCCACGCCAAAAATGACTGCCCGAGGTTCCCCTCAGTCACAATATTATACGATGCTGAAGGCGCTTATAGATTTCGTAGATCATAGAGTTGGAAGGAGCCTACAAGGCCATTGTCGAGTCCAATCCCCTGCTCAATGCAGGAAACTAGAGGACGGGTCTCCCATCCAAGTAATAACCAGGCCTGACCCTGCTTAGCTTTCCACACTCAGACAAGCTGAGCCAGCAGTAAGCCACAGGCCTAGTTTCTGAAGATGCTATTCATAGATTTCATAGATCAGAGATGGAAGGAGCCTACAAGGCCATCGAGTCCAACCCCCAGCTCAGTGCAGGAAACTAGAGGAGGGGTCTCCCATCCAAGTAATAACCAGGCCTGACCCTGCTTAGCTTTCCACGCTCAGACAAGCTGAGCCAGCGTGAGCCACAGGGCCTGTATCTTTCTCTGGAATATGCTGAATCTAGTTGCTTTGCAATCACCTGACCTTTCTGTGATTTAACAGATATATTAGGGCCAAACTGGACATAATTTTTTTTATCATGTGGTTGGTCCTTGCGTGGCTGATTTTTTTTTTTTAAAAAAATATACATAGCCAGTGTGACGAGGATAGTGGGGGAGAAGCCAGATGAGAACCGTGGCATTAGGGGAGGGGGAGTTAACTAGGAATGGGGGAGAAATTCATCCATTTTGCAGCGTATCTAGTTTTGCACTTTTGAGCCAACACACGAACCAAAATGCAGGTATCCTTTGGAATTCAAACCTCTCCGAATTTTGCAATGCAGTGCTCCAATGGGGGGGGGGGATGCATATGTGAAGGAAAAGTGTGACAGAAAATGCACATGTTAGTGAAAATAATGTATTAAAATGCATTATATAAGGGGAAATTGGTTGCAAAAAGGCATATATTAGGCAAAATTGCATACAAAAATTACAGTGCCATACAAAATTGCATACATTTATTAGGAGAAATGTGTGTGAAAATGCATACACATTTTCAGGGAGACTTAAAATATATATATATATCCATAAATTGATGTGGACATAGGACAAACCAAACTCAAGCCTGGAAAAGTGAGAAATGGAAAACACCTGAAACTGACAAGATTCATCCATCTCTATCTTTAAACCTTTGCCCATATACCCTGTGGTCCTGATCCGAACTGGCCTCCAATGGAAAGAAAGCATGTATCAGGAGTGTGTGTGTGTGTGTGTGTGTGAGTGTGTGATTCCTTGACAGTTGCAGCATGTGGGGAATGGGCTGTAGCTACATGGTAGAACATGCTTTGCGTGCAGAAGGTGGTCTCAAATTCAATTCCTGGCATCTCCTAGTGGGGTTAGGAAAGACTTCTGTCTGAAAACCCTGTAAAGCCGCTGCCTATCAGCGAAGGCAATACTGAAGTCGGTGGACCAATACACTGGCTCGGTATTAGGCGGCTTCCTATATATGATGTGCTGCTCTTGTGTTCATGCGCTAGAGATAAGATACACCCCCCCTCCCACAGATATTTAACCTGGAGAGAGAGCCTGGGGAAGAGGCTGAAGCCTCCTGACTGGATGGCGCCTCTAGGAACTCTCTCTGACAACATTTTATAAACGCATCCTCACACTGAGCTAGCCCTTAACATCTGAACAGCCCGATCTCGTCTCAAAAGCTACGCGAGGTCTTGCCTGGTTAGTACGTGGATGGGTGAGTGGGTGACCGCCCTGGAATACCAGGTGCTGCAGGGAGGGACCATCGCTCAGTGTGATAGAGCGCATGCTGTGCATTCAGAAGGTCCCAGGTTCAATCCCCGGCTTCCAGGTAGGGCTTGGAAAGAATCCTGCCTGTGAAACCCTGGAGAGCCATGGCTGCCAGTCAGTGTTGACAAAGCTGGGCTAGATGGACCCACGGTCTGGGGCAGAAGGCAGCTTCCGATGTTCCTATGTTCCTATCCTCCAAAGTAAAAGAAGAAGAAAAAAAAGTGTGTGTGTGTGTGTGGGGGGGGGCTTGTGATTGACCAGAGAAATTGGGATTGTCCTTTGTAAATAGGGATGACTGGAGTTTACGTAGCGGGATTGATATTTGGTTCTGCGAACTTCAGGAATGATGCAGTCAAGGAAGCTGGATTGTGGAATAGCGGAACTGCATTTGAGCAGCACAACTACAGTGCCATGTGCGAATGGAGGGACAGACAGCTGCTCCACCACCGATTTTTGGATTTTCAGGTGACTTCTGCTCCGCTGCCTGCCAATGTGCAGGCTGAGAATTTGCACAAATGCGCTCACCCGTATTTGTTCAAATTTGCATTTTGCGCAAATTCGTGCTCCCCCCCCCAAAATGCGCAAATCGGCAAAAAAAAAATGTGTGAATCTCCCCATGACACGTATTTTCACATATGCACATTTCTGTACACTTTTTTTTTTTACCTGGAGAACTCCATGGCAAAATTTGGAAAAGTGCAAATTTCAAAGGATAACTGAGTTTCCAGTTGTGTATTGGCTCAGAAGGGCAACATTAGGGAAGTTTGCAATAAAATGTGAACCAAACCAATTTCTCCCCCATCCGTATCCTGCACTACCCACAGCTCAAGAAGGGGGGGGGTTGGTACAAAACACTACCCAGGCTACCTATGTCACTATCAGTGCTCCCAGTACATGGGCTACATTTAACTGAAATCTCTACAATTATTTGAATGAGTTGATGGTGTATTTCTGCTTCTGCCCCCAAATGAATTTATGTCTATAAGCTGAACGTCGGCAAATCCAAATGCTGCCCCGTATATGTAGATAAAAAGATCTTCCTATGTACTTTCCCTTTCTTATTTACCCTTTCAAAATCTACAGTGTCTTTTCTTAGCGCACATATTAAAATGGTCATGTGGCTAGTTCTTGGGATTACTTCTTGAACCAGTTCAATCCGCTATCACAAACAATACTGATTATGTACCAGGGATATATTTTGTAATTATAATGTGCTTCAAACTTCATCTGATTGACACGCAGCATATTTAAACAGGGATGATCAAAAAAATTACGTTCACAGCACCGTCCTTGTCTTCATTTCGACGGCACAAAAGCTCTCCTCTGTGGGTAGCAGTGCCTAGCCAGCCTTACAGCTGGGCATAGATGTGATTCGGTATGATCGAAAAATCCTGCTTTTCTTTTCTCTTTCTCGCTCTCTCTCTCTTTTTTGTGTGTCAAAATCAAAGATGATTCAGTTTGGAGAAAGATGTACCTTGTGGAAATAAATAAAAGAGGGCACACGGTTCTCCATCAGCCGGCCGTGCTAAATCAATAACACAAGCAGTCCATCTTGTCCAGCCATTCAACTCCTTATTTATTCTCTTGTAAGATGTAAGAACACCTGCCTAGCAGCTCAGTCCCATAATAAGAGCTCTTGTTGCGAGGTGTCCCGGATAGAGAATAATCCAGGACAGTTCTGCCCACTCTCTTCGGGTGCTTCTCTGGCGGTGTGCCTGCGGAAGGTCTGAGGATGTTAATATCCTTTACCTTCAGATCATATCAATTTGCATCCATTATAGTGCTGAGCAGGAACACCTGGACTGAACGTTCTGTTTTCTTTCAATGGCCCGTGCTTATGGAACAAAACCGGCAATGAGCACGAACGGACATTTTAGTGTTCTTCTAATCGTGGCGGGAGGGGGCGGGACGCGCGGCGCACACAAGTGGACCGAAACGCTGTGAGAACACTCCAGGGAGAAGAAAAAGGACGCCTTTCAAAAAATAATAATCATCTCCTTTGTTTACAAAGAGGACGGCATTCATTCCGGTCTCGGAAAAATCTCAGCCGCTTTGCTTTTTCACCTTAATGATCGATGACTTCACAACAACAGCAGCAAAACTTTGCATAGAATAAGTCGTACCCTTGTGGGCTTTGTTGGCGATGGCCATGTTCTTCTGTTTCATCGTCGCCGTCATCTTGGCTGTTCTTCATGGAGCCGTCGGTCCATTCAGAGCAGTGACACGCGCCTGCTCCCCAACAACAAGAACAGAGAGTTACTGCCAGATGAGGCGGACATCGTCCCTTGAATTTTACAGGCGAGTCACAAGTTGGAAATATAGAGCTACTGAGGTGCACACAGTTCGCATGGGCGGGGAAGGAAGACCGTCACAGGAGGGGGTATCTTCTGCACTGTCTGGTCACACGTTGCCGTTGGTGGCTGGGGAGTCAGTTCAACACTGGAGGACCGTGCGGGGTGATAGGTAGTGCACAGGAGGCAGTGTTGGAGATGTGGGGATACCACAGTAAGCATTGTGCCAGCACATGGCGACTGAGAGGGGAGTTGCTCCACTGTGGGAGACAAGTGACTGCATCAGTAGCGTAGCTGACTGCAGGAACTTCCATCTCCACCACAGCCTTCTGACACCTCCAGGTAACGGAGGGAATGGCTTCCCCTCCGGCCTTTATTAACACAGAGCAGAATGAACCACCTCACCAGACATGGCCTGGTAACAAGGGTTGCCCAATCTCCAAATTTGACCAGATGTTTCAGGGATTAAGTCATCTTCTCTGGGTCTCCTCCCAGAGGGAGGAGTTAAATCTGAGGGTTTTTTTTAAAAAATAAAGGGGAAGGCGCCAGTCATTGGCCTGAGAGCATTGGCCATCCGTTGGGTTCGATTTCTGAGGCCCCAAAATAGATAAATATATAATATATATACTTTGCCATCTTAATGGGAAAGTATTATTTATTTATTTATTTATTATATTTATACCCCACCTTTTTTCCTGCAAGGAACCCAAGGTGGCTTACATTTTATTTAGTTATTTATTTAATACATTTATTTATTTTCTTTATTTTTTATTTATATCCTGCTTTACTTCCATCAAAGAATTGAAGGAGGCATACATGGGGTGGAGGGGGCCCCTCCCGGGTAGTCACCCATCCAGGCACTGACCAGACCCAAACCTGCTTAGCTTGACCACGGTGGCTGCATCATGTGCCCTCAGGTTTCATCATTGGTCAGCTATCCCTCCTGAGTCCTAGCCAGCCTTTGTGCACTCCGGTGTATGTTTACTCAGAAAAAGGCCCTGGTGGTGTGTTCCATGGGATTCACGCCCTGGTTTAGTATGCACAGGAATGGCAACCTTTGGGCTGTATCCGGTGCTGTCTGTCTGCTGGAGAACGCCCCCCCCCTCCCCCTAACTCTGCTCCAGAGGGTTAGGAGACACTCTGCTGCAGATGTGGGGGGGGGGCATGGGGGGCTGCACCTGGGAGGAGAGCGAGGGGAAATCCCACTATGCAACACCGGCTCAAGCTGTTTGTTTCATGGGCAGCGCATTCCGAATGTGGCTGCTCGTAACTCCCCTAACTGGGAGGGTTACAGGCAACCAATGTAGGGTGGAAGGACCGTGGAGGAGAAGGTCGCCTCCATGCTTCTCCCACCCTGCAAAAGACTTGAGACAGACGATTCTGGCTGGCTGTGTCTTTTGCCCCGGAGTGCGAGGAGGAGATGCTGAGGCACCACCAGGATACTATGCAAGCTGGCAGAGCATGTCTCCTCCTTTTCCCTGCCCCCCCCAGGACACCCAGAAACCTCCAGCTCCGAGGTCGGTCTTCCAACCTCAGAGCCATAGCTGGCGCAGTTCTTTCCGTGCTGGCTGTGAGGGTGTGTGTGTGTGTGTGTGTGTGTGAGCACGCTCCGAGGTTGGAGTCCCTGCTCTGACCTCAGAGCACGTTTCCGAGGTTGGAGCTGGGACTCCGACCACTCCTATGGCCATCTAGACTCTCTCTAGATAGCCATAGAATTGCGCCCTAATTTGATTATTTCTAATGAGCTGGTCAGCTCAGCAGTTCTGGGCTAATGTGGTAAAGAGACTGAACTAGGACCAAAGCTGCCATATTCCGATGTTCTTCAGCAATTGAAGCCATTCCAAAGAGTTCTGGATTGGAAAGGAAAGGATAACTACAGAAGGGGCATTTCACAGGTGAGGCTTGATTTGGTATTGGCTTAATTTGGTTCGTTAATTTGCAGCACATTGCATCAGCTTCCTGTGGTTGGCGCATGAAGGTGGGCAGCCTGGGCACATGGCACCACCAGCGCCCCCCTGCTACGAGAGGCACAGAAAAGATGCCTGCTCAGGTAGACTGCTAGTGAGCTTGACCATTGTGTGTGTGTGTGTGTGTGTGTGTGCAGCTACAAAGAAGTCAGTTACGTAAGGGAGACGCCTGATCTACTTTCCACTGCTACTTTTCTTTCGACATTTTGCATGCCCACAGATTTTGCAGAACCTCATTTCTGACCATCTCTGCCGCCTGAGGTCTCCACAGTTGCCATCTAATCTGGGATGCAGGGGCGGTGCTAGGTACCAACAAGTTCTGGAGCACAAATTTGCATATGATAATTTACATATGCTCTAAGGCAGGGCTACCCAACCTTGGGTCCCCAGAAGTTGCTGGACTACGGCTCCCAGAATCCCTTGCCATTAGCCATGCTGACTGGGTATGCTGGGAGTTGTAGGCCAACAACATCTGGGGACCCAAGGTTGGAGAGCACTGGCCTAGGCCCTGGAGTGACTCTGCTCACCCAGGCTTTGTGGCATCCTCCTGGAGGAAGGAAGATGGGAGGACATCCTGTTCCAGTTAAGCCTTTGTAGCCCCGTGCAGTGGAATGCCTAGAATTCAACCCTTTTTGGCCCTGAGGATAGATGGGAGAAGGGTTGGTTCAGAGTGGGGAGAGGTTCTGAGTGGACCAGGAGGAGGTAAAAAAGAGAAAGAGAGAGACAGAGACTGGGAAGAAAGTTTCTGAGGAAATGGTGAAAAGGTAAAGACAGATACAGAAAAGAGAGGGCCTGAGGAAGCTGAGAAAAGACCAGAAATGAAAGCAGTGGCAGCAACCTTCTGCCTTCTCCCAGCTAGCTACTGCTAAGTCCTGGACTGTACAGAGATGGGTCTGAAGCTCTAACCTGCACTGGTGAAGACATACAACTATTGGACTCATTTCCCTCTATTTTATTGTTTAGAGCAGTGTTCTCCAACCTTGGGTCCCCAGATGTTTTTGGCCTTCAACTCCCAGCATGCCCCAGCCAGCATAGCTGGCTGGGGCATGCTGGGAGTTGTAGGCCAAAAACATCTGGGGACCCAAGGTTGGAGAACACTGGTTTAGAGTCTTAATTAAAATGGTCTATTCATTTGAATGTTTGTTGTGGTTCCTCCCCCTTCCCTGTTAAAGACATTCTAATGTCTGTTTTATTATTGATTGATTATACTTATACCCTGCCTTTTTTCCTGCAAGGAACCCAAGGCGGCTTACATAATCCTCCTCCTCCTCCTCCTTCCTCCTCCTCCTCTCCATGTTATCCTCACACAACAACCCTGTGAGGTAGGTGAGGCTGAGAGTCAGTGCCTGGCCCAAAGTCACCCAGTGAGCTTTGTGGCCGAGTGGGGAATAGGATCCGGATCTCCCGAGTCCCAGTCCAACACTACGCCACGCTGAATCCCAGTTTTATAGTTTTATGCTTACTGGTTCCCCCCACCCCACCCCTTTTGAAGTAACAGGGGTCCCAGAGGGCTGGAGGTCAGCATCTTTCCCCCTCATTCACTACCGTATGAACCCAGGTCCCATAGTTTCCACTACCCCACAGGGTTGCTGGTAGGGAAAGTGGGGTTATACACCCTTTCTTGAACAACAAGGTCTTGCTGAGCTCTGGTGTGTTAGTGTATCCTTCAGTCCTTACTTCTGACTTGGTCCTCAACCCTCCTTCTGCCTGGTTTGGTCCCTCAGTCCTGCCTACTGGCTTTGTCCCAGTTCCTGGTTCACCTCGGACTGTTACCCACCATCCCAACCCTGACAGGGATGGAGCCTGTGACACCTTCATGATAACCGGGACCCAGGAATTCATTGCTTTGGGGTCCTTCCTTCTCTACCCACTGGCCCCTTTTGCAGCCCTTCCTTCCTTCCTTCCTTCCCATTCTGTTTGCTAAACAGCAATAGCACATCCTTCTTGCCACTTTAATACTCCCGGCTAATTATCCTGAAATAAATCTCTTTCAAGTCCACATGCCAGCAGTTGTGGGATATGAGCTGCTCTTTCGGCTCCCGGCTGCCTGTCAGTCAAATGGGTCTCAGCTGCGGTTCCAAATGAGGAGTATTAGCCGCCCGCTGGGATGATTCTCCCAATCTCCCCACTTCCAACAGCATCTCCCAGGGCTTCACCACGCTTCTACCTGTTAGCCTAATCTGGGATTTTCTTTTGCTAACACCGTTATTTTGAAAAGAGGAAGAGGATTCCTAGGAGAAAGGCACTCTGTTAACCTTTTCCTAATTGCCATTCAAGACTGAAAGAGTGGGGGGGGGGGAAATATGGTGGATGGGTGTCACCAGAAGAAAGAATACTCGGGCCTCTCCTTTCCATTCCATTCCAGGCCTGTTCTGAACAAAGCAAACATGATATGCCTCTCCATATTTCTGCTTTTCTTAGTCCCAACGTTTGGGAATGTGAAGAAAAGGCAGACAGTTTCTAATATATTATCGATCTACTTTGCTTGAAAAACAGGCACACACACACACACAAAGGATCAAGAAGCTTCAGTGTAAAAATTTTTTGGAAATCTAAGTACCAAAAGATGTATGCTCCATCTCCTGACCTCGGAGTTCTCACCTCTTACTTCATCCCCACTACCAGGAAAACTGGGATGCACATCGTAATAGTCCTAAATTATTCTCAGACACCCCCCCCCCACACCCCATACATACTCTGTGTTGCCATGCCTTGACATGGAAATGTAGATGCAAATTTTGAGCTACAAGGTTTGCAAAAAGTCTGCCTGCCAAGGCCTTCAATCTGAGCTGCCAAGAAATATTTAACATTCATTTGCAAAAAAATAATAATGAGGTTTTGACAGAAGCTCTGCTTTGAGCTAGCAGCTCAGGTTCTGCAAGGCTTTGAGTTGGCAGCTTAGGTTCTGCGAGGCCTTTAAAAATGTATAATAGCCAGTGTTTATTTTATTTATTCTACTTGTATTACACTTTGGAAAGCTCAAAGCGGCTTACTCAGAACTCCCAGTGATGGTCTATCTAGTCCAGAGAATAAATGAGATAGAACATAGTTAAAGAATCAGCTCAAGGAGGCCAGGATGCAAATTCAAACTCAACCTTAAGATCATTGGGTCACCTTAGGCAAGTGACTCTCTCTTCTACCTAGTCTATTTTACATGGTTGCTGTGAAGATAAAACAGGAGAACGCTTGTGAATGTTGTGCTGAGCTCCTGGGCAGACTTAGAGTATCATACAAATATGACAATACAGACCAGAGAATGCTGCAGCAATGAAATACATTTTGCAGTATATCTGAGCTTTGCAATGCACAGTTGGCAGCACAGCTCAGGTCTCTGCAAGTCAATTGACAATATTGCTTTGCCAAAGAGTTAATGTGGTTTCCTAGGCTGAGTTGTGCAACGGTTTGCCTTGATCTCACAAGCTCAGAGCTTTATTGCAAACAACAGTATTTAGGAAACGTTAACAAAAGTGGAACTAAGCAGGACAATGAAAAGATGGAAGGCCCAATTTTCAAGTGGGAGAGAGAGAGAGAGAGAGAGAGAGAGAGAATCCTTAAAATTGGGCAGTGTGTACAGTTGTAGGTTTGTTGAGAGGTCAGTGTGGTTTCTCCCACACTGGCGAAACCTGACCTGTGTGACATGTGTACCTCTGCTCTCTGTTGTAAAGTTCCATTCCATTTGCACCCCCATTCCAAACTGGTTGGTCAAATGCTGGAGCAGAGTGTTGTTGTTTTTACCACCCTAAAGAAGTGTATTTTACATACATAGATTTCATAGATCATAGAGTTGGAAGTTTGCCTACAAGGCTATGACGAGTCCAACACCCCGCTCAATGCAGGAAACTAGAGGAGGGGTCTCCCGTCCAAGTACTAACCAGGCCTGACCCTGCTTAGCTTCTGAGATCAGATGAGATCAGGCGCGTTCAGGGTATAGGTTGTGTTTTACCGATTACTGTAATAATGAAAATGTGTGTATCTTTGGGAGACAGGGGAGGGCCCATAGGAACAAAGGAAGCTGCCTCATACTGAGTCAGACCCTTGGTCCATCTAGCCCAGTGTTCTCCAACCTTGGGCCCCCAGATGTTTTTGGCCTACAACTCCCAGCATGCCCCAGCCAGCATAGCTGGCTGGGGCATGCTGGGAGTTGTAGGCCAAAAACATCTGGGGGCCCAAGGTTGGAGAACACTGATCTAGCCCAATATTGTCAACACTGACTGGCAGCGGGACTCCACGGTTTCAGACAAGATCCCTTCCCAGAGCTGGGGTCAAGGGTAGGCACGGCCGGGCACCTGCTGAGGGCCCACATCCCAGCAGGGGCCCACCGATAAGAGCTCCCTGGGCTTGCTCCTCCTCTTCACATTTGTAACCTGCTTGTTCATCTGCCTCTTGCTCCAGCCCAGACAACGGTGGTGGTGAGAAAGAGGAGCCGGAGACGCCACGGCCTACTTGGTTCACTGGCTCTCTGCCTGTCAAGCAGACACGTGATGAGAAAGAGGAGGAGTCATAGCCGCTGGTGACTCACTGAAGGAGTGGGCCCATTGAGGATATCTTGCCCAATTTATTTATTTATTTACTATATTCATACCCCGCCTTTTTTCCTGCAAGGAACCCAAGGCGGCTTACATAACCCTCCTCCTCCTCCTCCTCCTCCTCCTCCTCCTCTCCATTCTATCCTCACAACAACCCTGTGAGGTAGGTTAACTCTTAAGACCTGAAGCTGGCGCGGTTCTTTTTTCACCGTGCTGGCAGGCGAGGCTGGTGACTCCTGCGTCAGTGGGGGCTCCTTCTCCCTTGTGGCTTTTATTCTGAGCTGTCTAGGAGCTATCCATGGAGCTCCATGGGGGGTGAACCTATTCTGGGGAGGGAGTACGGCACCATGGATAGCTCCTGTGAAGCTCAGAAGAAAAGCTGCAAGGGATAAGGAGCCCCACTGGCGCAGGAGTCACCAGCCTCGCCTGCCCACTGGGAACGACCGGGGATTGAACATGGGACCTTCTGCGGTCAAAGCATGTCATCTTCTATTGAGCGACAGACAGCCCCCTGCCATTGCTCAGTGATAGAGGGCCATGCTGTGCAAGCAGAAGGTCCCAGGTTCAACCCTGGTACCGTCAGTTGAAAGGATTAGGTAGCAGGTAATGGGAAAGATGGCTCCCTGCCTGAGAATCTGCAGAGCCGCTGCTGCCAAAGGTAGACAACATGGGTCAAGATGCAAAACTCGTCCAATCCGATATTATCCAGCTTCCTGTGTTCTTAGGTGAGGCTGCTAGACCTGCTCCGCTCTTCAGTATGATTCAGGTGGGCACTTCTTTCTTTTGAATTCTTCTGGGGATGTATGTTTGTCCACACATCCTACCGTAATGTGTATATTATTTGCCTGTCCATTCTTCTGCTATGCTTTGGGGTTAACAGCTGTGCTACACTTCTGGATTGTGAAAGCGGACGCCATTCTATGCCTGCTAGGGTCTGTGTGCTTATTCGGAGTGGTCTGCTTTTTTGTGGCTGCCGTGGGAGGTCAGGTCACTCCATCTCCTTCAACACCACAGGCAGCTATGCCAAATATATTTCAGTCAAGCCTGAACAGGTTTCTCTGAGCTGAGAAGTGACCCTGAGCATCGATTGGTCAGGCTGTATTACTTTTCACCAGACCACAAAATCTGGACTTTCCCATTTAGCAAAGGGAGTTGGGAAATTGCCCTTTGCTACTGAAATTGTAGACCAGGGGAGGGCAGAAAGTGGAACTCCAGACGTGTTGGACTTAAACTCCCAGCATTCCTGACCATTAGCCATGCTGGTAGGGGCTTCTGGGAGCTGACGTCCAAAACACCTGGAGATCTACCTTCTTCCCACCCCTGCTACGGACAATGAAAGAGGCACTTCATATGATCAAGGTTAACATTTTTGGCCTGGGACTCTGGAGATCTAGGTTCTAGTCCCCGCTCAGCCATGAAACTCACGGGGTGACTTTGGGCCAGTCACTGACTCTCAGCCTAACCTACCTCACAGGGTTGTTGTGAGGATAAGATGGAGAGGAGGGGGAGGAGAAAAATGTAAGCCGTCTTGAGTTCCTTTCAGGAAAAAAGGTGGGGTATAAATATAATAAATAAATAAATCAGGTTAGCTGAACCACTGTGATGTGAGAAGTCATCCCAGTGGAGAAGAGACTGGTTTTAGCCATCTGGAATGAAGCTCACACAAAATGGTGCTTAGCGATGAAAGGATTTCCCGTTTTCTTCTTCTATTGTTCTTCTGGTTCGCTCTGCCCTCCATTCCACTCTTCCTGAATCCCAGTTTAACTGGGGACATTTTGAAAATTAGTCCAGGAATAAGAACACTCACATTTTGCCTCAGTTTTTAACTTCTTTGTCTCATCTTAATCTTTCCCCTACTCTGTGTTGTCAGTCTCGCTCATGTGCCATATTATTAAGACACAACACCTGCAAAAAAGCAATTGATGCAATTGATGTATGATAGCATCAAAATTCTCTTTATGCTGTGTTTAACCAATTTGCAGGTGTATCCTTCCACATTGGTAAAACACCATGGAAAATGAATCTTGATTCCATTGTATCTGTATGAACACATTAAGATTGCATTCTTGCAGTGTTTTATTAGTGCATGCAAGTCGACACCCAATCAGTAAAACACTGCAGTCTTGAGGCAGTTGTGCGTACAACTGCATGAAGTTTGGGTTTTTTTGCAGTATTTTATAAATACACACATATACACCAGTATAGTGTGTGTGTGTGTGTGTGTGAAGAGAGAGAGAGATGAAGAAACAGAAGAGATTGAAAGCTGCAGTGAAATTGTTGTAGTGCTGGCCACCAAGTGATGGCAAGACGTGATTGCTGCAAATTCAGATGGCTTTAAAAGGGGATTCGATAAATTCATGGAACACAAGGATATTAATGGCTATTCATTTATTTTATTTAAAACATTTATTTACCACCCATCAGCCAAAAGGCTCCCTGGGCGGTTTACAAAAACAATACCAAAAAACCAATGAAAACAACAAAAACATAAACATATTAAAATACACCAAGGTAAAAACAAGCAGCCAAATCAATTCAATCCCGAGGTACAGTGGTGATAATAAAAAGAATAAAAAGAATAAAATCATCCATTAAAATATTGGGTAAATAGAAAGGTCTTCACCTGGCATCTAAAAGAATAGAAGGTAGGTGCCAGGGCCAGGCGGACCTCCTTGGGGAGTTGATTCCATAGATGGGGTGCCACAACTGAGAAGGCCCTTCCTCTAGTAGCCACCCTCCTAGCCTCTTTTGGAGGGGGCACTCTAAGAAGGGCCTCCGAAGAAGATCTCAGGGTTCGGGTAGGCACGTATGGGACGAGGCGTTCCTTCAGATAACCTGGCCCCAGACCGTTTAGGGCTTTAAATGTTAATGTAAGCACTTTGAATTGGGCCCGGACCTCAATTGG
Organism: Shinisaurus crocodilurus; assembly: GCA_021292165.1. Lineage (NCBI taxonomy): Eukaryota > Metazoa > Chordata > Lepidosauria > Squamata > Shinisauridae > Shinisaurus > Shinisaurus crocodilurus. The sequence goes on from JAHFWL010000645.1 coordinate 1,634,730, forward strand.
TAGCCAGTGTACATCATAGAGGACTGGCGTAATATGTTCTTGTTGGCCAGTCCCCGTTAGCAGCCTCGCTGCCCAGTTTTGAACCAATTGAAGTCTCTGGACCGTTTTCAAAGGCAGCCCCACGTAGAGCCCGTTACAGTAGTGCAAACGAGAGGTTACCAGAGCGTAGATCACTGTTGCTAGTCATGACGGCTATACATTACTTCCAGTATCAGAGACAGTATACCAGTGTTCTCCAACCTTGGGTCCCCAGATGTTTTTGGCCTATAACTCCCAGCATGCCCCAGCCAGCGTAGCTGGCTGAGGCATGCTGGGAGTTGTAGGCCAAAAACATCTGGGGACGCAAGGTTGGAGAACACTGCAGTATACAGTTGCTGGGAAACATGAGCAGGAGAGTGCTCTTGTACTCATGTCCTGCTTGTGGGCTTCTCATCAGCATTTGGTTGGCCTCTGTAGGCAAGAATGCAGCACAAGATAGGCCTGTGGTCTGATCCAACAGGGCTCTTCGTATGTTCTTATGATTATGCACACATGTACTCCATACAAAACTATTCAGAAATAATGCATTGCAGTATGTTATTCCTAATGCGTTGGTTCCACTTTGGAAACCACGCTAGGTAATGTGGAACTCTTAAAATCTAAGGAGAAACTCAGATGATAAGAATTCGTGAAGCATTTCTAGTGATACCTGCCAAAACAGTTGCCAATCAATTTAGTGTGGGGTGATACACAGTGGGAGAACTGTTAATTGAGGTCTGCTTAGTGATAGGGAAGGGTGAAGTAGATACTGTAAGTGGCCACTTGCATTTTCATTCCCATATTTTCATCTGAATATTTACCTTGTAATCTTTTGAAGAGTTTTTCCTTGTGCGGTGTTGGTGGATGGCGTGTGAGAACCATGTTCATGTACGCCAGCATGTACAAATATGCACAAGTGAGGGCATGCATAATAATATGCATGTTTGAACAAATAACTGTCCACGTTTAAGTGATTATATAGTGAAAGTGAATTGAATACACACATTTTGATTATAATGTACAGTCATGCCTTGGATTGAGAGCATAATTTGTTCCGGAAACGTGCTTGTAATCCAAAACACTCTTATATCAAAACGAAATCCCCCCCAAAAAAATTTGTACAGAGATTTTTAATGTAAGCCGTACTACAGTACTTGTATTGCAAGACGTCGCTTGTATATCAAGTAAAAAAAAATTAAATAAATATTTAAAAAATTGCTTGTCTTGCAAAACACTCTCAAACCAAGTTACTTGCAATCCAAGGTATTACTGTATAACCATATTTAATGGTATCTTTCTCTTTTTTCTCCTTTCCGCAGATAATCAACAGAATTGAGGCAACCAGTGGTGACAAAAGATGAAGTTCTCAACTTTATTGACAAATTGAAAGCTAGTTAATCATCAGGTCCAGATGGTATCCATCCTAAAGTTCTTAAAGAACTCAAATATGAAATTGCTGATCTTCTAACAAACATATGTGAAATGTCCCTAAGATCAACCTCTGTACCAGAAGACTGGAGAATTGCCAATGTAACACCACTTTTTAAAAAGGGATTCAGGGGGGATCCAGGAAATTACTGGCTGGTTACGGTAGTTTAATGTTTGTTCCAGTTGAAAGCAATATTATAGATAAAATTAGTGAGCATAGTGAAAGGACAAGCCTTGCTGAAAAAGGATCAACATGGCTTCTGCAAAGGTAAGTCCTTTCTCACTAACCTTTTAGAGTTTTTTGAGGGTGTCAATAAACATGTGGACAGAGGTGATCCAGTAAACATTGTTTACTTGGACTAGCAAAAAGCTTTTGACAAAGTTCAAAGACTCCAAAGACTCCTGAGCAAACTAAGCAGTCATGGAATAAAAGGGAAGGTCCTCTTATGGATCAGTAAGGAACAGAAAGCAGAGAGCTGGAATAAATGGTAAATTTTCCCAATGGAGGGATGCAAACAGTGGGGTCTCACAGGGATCTGTACTGGGACCAGTGCTTTTTAACTTGTGCATTAATGATCTGAATTAGGAGTGAGCAGTGAAGTGGACAAGTTTGCTGATGACACCAAATTATTTCAGGTGGTGAAACCAAATGCATTTGCCAGGAGCTCCAAAAGGATATCTCCAAACTGGGAGAATGGGCATCAAAATGGCAAATGCGGTTCAATGTAAGCAAGAGTAAAGTGATGCATGTTGGGGCAAAATATTCTAACTTTAAGTATAAGCTGATAAGATCTGAGCTAGCAGTGACTGACCAAGAAAGAGATCTCGGGATATGGTGGACAGCTCAATGAAAATGTCGACCCAGTGTGCGGCTGCTGTGAAAAAGGCAAACTTCATGTTGGGCATATTTAGGAAAGGAATTGAAAATAAAACTGCCAAGATCATACTGGCCTTATACAAATCTATGGTGTGACCACACTTGGAATACTGTGTACAGTTCTAGTCACCGCACCTAAAAAAGGATATTGTACAGTTGGAAAATGTGAAGAAAAGGGAAACAAAAATGACCAAGGGGCTGGAGCAACTCCCCTATGAGGAAAGGTTACAACATCTGGGTAGTGATGTAATTCGAGCCTTACCTTGGCTCGATGTTCTCCGCGGCTCGTTCCTGCGCGGTGGCGGCCTGATCTCGCTCTTCTGAGTGGCGCGGAGCGTTCTCCACGCCGCTCGAGCTGCCGCCGCCGGAGCCACCGCCGCTGCATCACATCCTGTCACATCCTGTTGCTCCGGCGTGCTGCTGGACCCCTGCGTTATGTTTTTGGCGGGGGAAACCAGGGCAACAGGGCTTAAACAGCCAAAAACATAGCGCAGGGGTCAAGCACGCCGGATCAGGGTCATGCCGGAAGTGACGCGATGGGACCAGCGTGGGCAGCGCGGCTGGCTCGCTGCGGAGCACGAGGAGGAAGGTAGGCCCGCGCTCGCCGCGGAGAGCCTGCGCGGGCATGAGCAGGCCGAGTTCGGGCCTCACTCGTGCCCGCCCGCGCCAAAGTAGCATCACTACATCCGGGATTGTTTAGCTTAGAAAAAAGGCAAGTAAGGGGAGACGTGATAGAGGTGTACAGAATCATGCACGGTGTGGAGAAAGTGGGCAGGGAGACCTTTTCCTCCCTCTCTCAGAATACTAGTACCAGGGGTCATCCCATGACAGAAAGGATGCCTTACACTGAGTCAAACCATTAATCCATCTAGACCGGCAGTATTATCGACACTGACTGGCAGTGGCTCACTTGAGTTTTAGGCAGGATTCTTTCCTACCCCTACCCGAAAAAGCCGGGGTTTGAGCCCGGGACCTTCTGCAATCACAGCATGCGCTCTACCAACGAGCTATGGGCCCCTTACCCATGCTTACTTGAGAGAGTGGCAGCAGCACCCCAAGGGTGGCTGTGGGGGCTGCTATCTTAAATTTCTCACGATGTCCCCGAGCCCCCAATGTAGTGTTACTCCAGGGCATCTGGGAAAGTAAAATGGAGCCTTGCTTGCAGACCCAGCTGACCGACGTGGAGGGCCCAGGGCAACTGAACATCCTGCAGCCTTCGTAGGAGGCCTGGTGGTGAGGCCCGGTCTGGCCAGAGCCGCAGACCGAATCCCCGCTGGCTAGAAAGGGAGGAGCACAGGATTCCTCCATGCTTGCTAAAGCTTGCTAAAGAATAATGTGAATATTAGTACGGTTTCAACACTCAAACGGCAAGGGGTACTCTGTGGACAGCGCGTGTATCCTGTGCAATTCCAAAATAAATTTCTTTGGTTGCCTAAATAGGTTTGGCGGGCGGCTGGAGTGAGGTTTTGGATTAAGAAGATTCCATCCCTGAAGCAAAGTGTTTTTGGTTAGCAGTTAAATGTTCACTCATCAAGCCGCTGTGGCTTTCTTTCTTTTTTCTTCGTAAGAGTCAGGATTCTGCCCCCTTGTTTTTCCTGCTCAGCCCTAGAGTTGTTTAAAAAACAACCCCCTCGCCCCAAAACCTGGGACGTGATGTGCTGAATTAATTCCATTAACAGTCAAAGGAATTTTCCTCGCTGGCAAATTATATTTCCTGCCTCTGTAAATCATCTCACCACCACTTTCCACGCTATAGTTTTGTGAGTGACCTTTTAGAGTTTTCGATGACTGTTTGTTTGTTTATGATACCCCCACTTAACTGTTCCGGGGCAAGGGGCATTGTAGGGAAAACTGAGAAATCACCACGGAGGGAGATGAGGGAATATAAAAGAGATAGAACTCCAATGAGAACAATACAAAGAATAAGATCTAGAAGCTGGGAAACTGTGCTATTTACATGGAGAGTAGCTGGCAGGTTTGCATACCTGCTTCTGGGACTGTTCAGCAAACGTGAGTAACATGTTCTGGAAAAAAACCTGAGTGTTGGAGCTCGAATTTGGGGGTTGGGGGAGTGTGACATTTCTCAAAACCACACTGCCCCCATTCATCTTTTCACTGCTGCTGTGCTTGTTTGCGTGCTCTCAGTGGCTGCAGTGATTGTTCTCCATGAAGCCAAACCAGAGTGACGGCTGGGCCTTTTCCTTCCACTCAAAACACCTTCCATACCTACCCACTTTCTGTTCCTATCCTCACTCTGAACTATGGAATTCGCTTCCACAAGATGTAGTGATGCCCACCCATTTAAAAGGGGATTGGACAAATTCATGGAGGATACGGCTATCAATGGCTACTACTCAACAAGGCTCAACAAGGTCTGCCACGGACGGCCTTCTCCTTATCCCATCAGCCAGAGCAGCCAGGCTGGTGGGGACTAGGAAGAGGGCCTTCTCTGTGGCGGCCCCCACATTATGGAACTCCCTCCCTAGTGACCTTCGCCATGCCCCCTCCGTGATGAGCTTCCGCCGTGCATTAAGAACATGGCTGTTCAGGCGGGAATATGGGGTGGGTTAGGTTTTAATGAGAATTTTTTATATTGTTTTAATTATTATATTTTATTGTGTTTTATTGTATTTTAATTGTACATCGCCCAGGGTGGCCGGGTGACCGGCCAGATGGGCGATTGATAAATGTAATAAATAAATAAATAAATAAATAAATACTCCTGATTGGCTATATGCTTCCTCCATTTTCAGAGGCAGTATGCCTATGTACTCCAGTTGCTGGGGAACATGGGCGGGAGGGTGCTGTTGCAATCATTCCCTGCATGTGGGATCCCGTGGGCAGCTGGTTGGCCACTGTGTGAATGGAATCCTGGACTAGAGGGACCCTTGGTCTGATCCAGCAGGGCTCTTCTTATGTTCTTATGGTTGCTTTAGTTTATGGTGGGAAGGACAGCTAGAGTTTGTGTGCTCTGAATTTAGCCATTTATTTAGTTAACATAATTACACACCAACCTTCTGTTTGATTTCAGGGTGGTGTACAAACATAAAATAACAATATAGTAACACATAAAATGGTTAGATAAAAGCAGCACATAGAACCTGAAACCAGTTTAATATCAATAATAATAATAATAATAATAATAATAATAATTATTATTCTATAGCTAGGGCACCACTTCTGAGAAAGCTCTTCCCCTTGCAAACTATGGCCTCACTTCAGATGGAAAGAGGCATATGGCGAAGGATCTCACCAGATGATCTTAAAGCCTGGACAGGTTGATCTGGGAGCAGGCATTCTCAAATGTGCCGGAAGGCTCTTCAGATTTGTGCTGATTTTACATACAGATAGCAGATCCTTCTCCTGCACCCATGGAAGATCCATGCATAAGCCGGGCAGAAAAAGGAAGAAAAACAAAGAAGCAAGTTCGCACCAAATCCTCCTGCCATTTTTCGATAGCAGATCAGCGTTCTGATGTTTTCAGATACAGGCAGTCCCCGGGATATGAATGAGTCCCGTTCTTATGAATGTCTTTAAGTCAAATTTGTATGTAAATCAGAACAGCAGAGTGTTCTATACATTGCGCAAATTGTGTAAATTGCGCAAATTGTGTAGTATACTACACTATGTACTCTACGTAAACGATGTAGCGCCGAGAAACCCAGAAGTCCGTTCTTAAGTATGGGTTGTCTGCAAGTCGGACATTCTTAACTCGGGGACTGCCTGTATAGCGGATTAACTGTGCACTGTGCACAACCCAGATGCTAGAGTTGTATCACCCTCACTTTCCTTGGAGTAGGAGACATCCTGCTGTTGGCCTACGCTAAGATCCCTGCCTAGGTAGGAGCAGTATATAACACCTGTTAATAAATGTAAGGTGCAATCCTATGCAAGTTGAGACAGAATAAAGGCCTACAACTCCCAGCATGCCCCAGCTGGTTGGGGCATGCTGGGAGTTGTAGGCCTTTTTTCTGTCTCAACTTGCATAGGATTGTACCCTTAGTTACAGCAGCACCTGTATAGAAACGAAATATGTGAATGTTGAATGTGTGAGTAACTTTGGTTCTTCTAGACCAGGGGCGGACAACCTAGTGCCTACCAGATATTTCGGACTGCAACTCCCATCAGCCCCTGCCACCATGTGTCCAATTGCCAGGAACAGTGGGAGTTGTAGTTCAAAACACCTGGAGGGCAACAGGCTGCCTGCCCCTGTTCTTGACTATTTTGCATCTAATTTACATTGTCTTTTCGTGGTTGTCCTCCCAGATCTATGCTCCAGGTTCTGTTCATCATGTTTACCCTGGCAAAAGCAAAGGGCCCAAAGCAGCATACGGGGAAGGGGATCTGCACACGGTATTATTATGCATAATGGCGAAGCGGTTCCCAGCCTCAGAGAGAGGCATTTGCTGGTCCTGCTCCTTTCCAGGCTTCTAGCCCGACAGAGAGGGGGAGAAGAAAAAGGGATGTTAGAGAAATCCACAAAAGGGATCATGGGATAGGAATGCTGAAGAAATCCGCAACGGATTCAAATGAGTTAGGATATTTCTGAATCCCATCTGCAGATGTCGCAGCCGAGCCGACTGGCTTTTCCTGAATCACACGGATTCGGCACATGTGCGGACTGGTTTTTCACTTTTGGGGAGGATTTGCATGCGCATGAGTGCTGATGCGCATTAACTAATGCGGATCAATGCATTTGCACAAATGTGCAGGTGCAAATTAGCACAAGTACAATGAAATTCTGGTTTTAAAAAATCCGATTCCGTCAATGAGCAGATGATGGGATGAAAAGCACCTGGCAATCGGTGAAACACAGAACAGATTTAAGGCCTGTGGCTCAAGCTGGCTCAGCTTGTCTGAGCATGGAAAGCTAAGCAGGGTCAGGCCTGGTTATTACTTGGATGGGAGACCCTAGTTTCCTACATTGAGCAGGGGGTTGGATTCGATGGCCTTGTAGGCCCCTTCCAACTCTATGATCTATGAATCTATAAACAAAATCCGTAGATCCCTATGGGCTCCCCTTTGGGGATACCCTCCTGTACACATATGTGGGGGAAGGAGATGGATTGCTCCCCAAATCAGCAAAGTACTTGCAAAAGCAAGCTAGCTCATCATGTCTACAGAAACCTGGACACAGCCATCAAAGAAGAGTATTTGTATTATTTATTATATTTTTAATCCGTCCAATAACCAACGCTCTCTGGAAGGATTACAACAATTAAAAGGCTAAAATACAAATCTAAATGCATACAGCTGAAGATGCCAGGAGAATCTCTGTGGGAAGGGCATTGCATAGAATGGGAGCCACCACAGACAAGGCTCACTCCCTGGTAGTCACCTGTCGTGTCATTGTGGGCAGCAGCACCCAGAGAAGAACCTCCGAAGATGATCCTAACAGAAACATATGGGAGAAGGCTCTCCTTTAGGTATACTGGTCCTAAGTCATTTAGGACATTAAAGATCAACGCCATAAACTGTTTGGCAACCAGTGTGGTTGATGCAGCACTGGAGTAATATGTTCAAAATGGCCAAAATGATCTTCTTCCCTTGTTTTCCCCCCCCCCCTTAAAATGTTTTTAGATTAGATCAACTGCAATGCTCCTTTGTTAGAAGTAGTCCAGCAAGTTCCTGCCTTGAGAAACGTGAGGCACACGCTGGTTAACCAGAGAAAGTCATAAATTGAGGTTTCTTGCAAACATCTGTTGGATGCAGGGCTTATCTTCCTCCACAAGTGTGTGTGTGTGTGTGTGTAGGAATGTGGGCAGAAAGAGAGGGGTCAAGAAGGAAAGGAAATAACACATTACCTGCTCTGCCTAAGCCAGATTATAAATATAGATGCCTGGGATGTGAGTCTCTGGAGAAATATGTTATGACCCTGAGGGCAGTTCATATGCGGCCCAGGAATGTAGGTTATCTATACAGCGAAGAGCAGGAGAGCCTCGGTCTTGCACACCTTCACTTCCCATACATGCATAACCTTTTAGAAGGACCAAGATGCAAGGGCCCTGTTCATTTCACTGCAGATGGGTCCCGGTTCTTGTCATAGGTCGCTGGGGGAGACCACTTGCATTCAAGGCTGACTCCATGACCCATGGTGGAGGTAACAATGGTTATTAATTTATTGGGATGGGAAGATGCAGAAGCTCACTGAAATCCTACCAGTTCCCTGTGGGAGGCTGATGACTCCTACGTCAGTGACTCCTACGTTTATTATGAGCTTTATAGGAGCTCTCCATGGGGTGCTGTGCTTCATCCCCAAGATCGGTCCACCACCATGGAGCACCATGGGTAGCTCCTATAAAGCTCAGAATAAAAGCTGCAATGGATGAGGAGCCCCACTGACACAGGAGTCACCACCAGACCAGCCTCCCCTGCCAATTTCACTTCGACGCCCAGTTTGCCTCACTCCTGTTTTCTTTACAACCTGTTTTTCTTTTCGTTTGAACGGGGAAAGTAAGCCTCTCTGTGCCCATTTTTAAAAGTGTGTGCTTTCCCCCCATTGACTAAAGTGTGAAAATGTGTATCTTTTGGACAATGCAAATTTTAAAGTGCGCATATTTTTAAAATATGCATTTTTTCAAATGCGAGCGAAAGTTCAGGAAACTTGTGAACATTTTTTTTTGTTCTGCTTCTGTTCGGGTTTGCATTCAGGGTTGCAAACTGGGCAAGTTTTGATGATTTGCATTGCAAACTGAAAGAAAAGTACTGTACCTCCATATTTATTTGTCTATCATATTTATATCCCGCCTTTCTGCCAAAGAAAGTTCTGCCAGTCATGATGGCTATACAGAGCCACAGAGCTGGAAGAGACCATAAAGGCCCTCTAGTCCAACCCTCTGCTGATGCAGGAAATCGACAGATCCATCCATCCCTATGACCCTATCCCTACCTGAAGATGCCAGGGATTAAACCCGGGATCTCCTCCATGCAAAGCTGGTGCCACCACCGAGTTACAGCTGCTCCTCCGGCTTATCCCCTGCATCGCCATCATGGCTTGTAGGCCGAAGGTGCTCTTGGCCTGATCTCTGTTGCACTGAAGAGCCAGCAGTGCAGACGGGCAGAGGGTGATACTGCAGTTACCAACTCAGCAGAGATCAGGAAACCAGCACCAGTACTGGTTCCAGTCTTTTGAGGGGCCCCGGGCAAGAAACCTTCAGTGGGCCCCCTCTCTCAGTGAGCCTACCTTCTCACCATCATTGTCACTAGTTGGAACTGCTCCTCGTCTTCTCCCTCATCATTGCTACCACTTGTTTGCTTGATAGGCATAAAGCCAGTGAGCAGGTGGGCAGTGGCATCTACCACTCCTCTTTCTCACTGTTACCATTGCCTGGGCCAGAGTGAGGCAAGCAGGTTGCAATGGTGAAGAGGAGGTACAGCCCCAGGGTGCTCTTCCCTTTGGGCCCCTGCTGGGGTGTGGGCCCTTGGCAGGTGCCCACCCATGCCTTACTGGCCCTGCCCAGCATGGGTTTCATAGATTTCATAGATCATAGAGTTGGAAGGAGCCTGCAAGGCTATCGAGTCCAACCCCCTGCTCAATGCAGGAAACTAGAGGATGGGTCTCCCATCCAAGTAATAACCAGGCCTGACCCTGCTTAGCTTTCCACGCTCAGACAAGCTGAGCCAGCATAAGCCACAGGCCTGTTCATGATGAAATCCAGTTAAGTCCACTGGGTGTCTTTGGGCCAGTCACTGCCTCTCAGCCTAACCTACCTCACAGGGTTGTTGTGAGGATAAGCCGCCTTGAGTTCCTTGCAGGAAAAAAGTGCAGAGAGTCTGAGACTGGCATCCACTCTAAACCTCTCATTGACTGACTACTGTGTCTGTGTGTGTCTGTGTAACTGAAAAATAACAATAGATATAGTTAGGATTCCCCCTCCCCTCCCCATGGACACCCATGAGTCATTGCTACTAGTCATAGATATCATAGATATCTATGATCATAGATATCTATGATCATAGATCATAGAGTTGGAAGGCGCCTACAAGGCTATCGAGTCCAACCCCCTGCTCAATGCAGGAAACTAGAGGAGGGGTCTCCCATCCAAGTAATAACCAGGCCTGACCCTGCTTAGCTTTCCACGCTCAGACAAGCTGAGCCCGCGTGAGCCACAGGCCTGTTTCCCACCAGACTTTCTCCTGGCTTCTCAGTCATAGCAGCTCATTGTCCAGGTATCGACTGCGCTGTTGGACCACCTGATGGAGTATCCGCTGGCCACCAGCAGCCCTTACAGATCTGCCCTATGAAACATTGGGGGTGGTTTTCCAAGCAACTTTCTCTTATGAAAATAGAAAGAAATGGAAGGAACGAGAGTCGAATAATCAATGCGTGCCGGAAGCAAAGCAATGAGAAGAGGGTGGGTGGGTGGGTGGGGGGAACAAGAGGTGTGTCTATGCCTTTAAGGCTGGCAAGTCAGGGAAACGAAAGTCATCAACTCTGAGAGTAACAAATGAATGCCCAGAGCTGTGGCTCTAATGTGCAAACTTGTTTCTGTCCTCTATGGCTCTATCATTTATTCAGGAGGTAGAGGCAGAAGACAGGGACGCGCATTTGCTTGATACTCAATTATACATTAGTGTACATCACTTGGCAATCTGTTCATATCAATTTAATTGGATTTTAATATTGCCTCTGATCTTGTTGTCCAATTAACAGTACTGGCTGGCAATAAAGCAGAACCACACACTATGTAACACCTTTGATCCCTGCCATATGGAGCTCTTCCATTGATTACCACATTTTCAAAAAAAAAATATTCGCTCTCTCAATATGGACTGTGATAAATGGGAGAAAAGGCACATCCCCAATGTGATAAAAATTTCACTTCCACTCGCAACTTCATTTATTTTGTTGACATTCGGCTCTGATTAAGAACAATAAAAAAATCATGCCCTGAATATCATATGCAAATACAACCCCGGGTATGCATCTAATTATGCCAAGGGACATTAGGCGGTGACTAGCTTGGCATCCTCTCAGTCTTCCTTCCTTCCTTCCTTCCTTCCTTTTCTTTCTTTCTTTCTTTCTTTCTTTTTTTTTTTTAAAGTGGCAGCATACACTTCTGGGCTTGATGTGTGAGGAAAAGTCACCACGGCGACTGTCGTTTAATAAACAGCGCATGTTGCGCTTGCCACCGAGGCATGGAAAATCAGCTGCTGTTCTGCTTGTTATTTTGCTACCGTTGTACCCAGGTGATGCTTTTGGCAACAGACCTAATCCCCTTCCCCCTAGCCCTTTCCCTGTGCTGTGTGCATGACATACTGAGGAAATGGAGAATTTTGCCCCGAAAAGGTTTGTTGGCATAATCGTTTGGGTGGTTTTCTGATGTTTTACACAGGTCAAGGGTAATGAAACTATTGGCAGGCCAGTCCACTCATTGGGTTGTTGGTGTCCAAGAACCAGATGCCATGTTCCTTTCCTTATGAGACATGCATTTGTGCTTCCTGTTTCCCTTACTGCTCACCCTGAGACAAGGCTGGTCCAAGTCATTTTGCTGCCTGAGGCAGAGCGACAAATGGCGCACCCCATCCATGTCCAGGTGCATAGTAGCCAGCCAAGTTATTTTGGTTCTTGAGGCAGAAAATCATATAAGAAACTTCTCCCTCCTCCTGGCAGTCACAACATTAAAACTAAATGACTAAGAATTTGCTGCCCTTTCATGAGTGTAACAATATGAAGTAACTGCTGGATTCAGCCTGAATGGGTTGTGCTTCTTGGGAGGAACCAGGAAGTAGTTGAGGGCAACAGCCACTGCTTCTGGCCTGAGGAGAGAGTGGCCACAGTCTGAGAGGTCTCTGTACAGGACCCTTTGTTTAAATAAAACTTGTAAGTTTGTTTGGAAGCAGAGTCTGTTTGAATCTGTGGGGTGCAGTCCACCAGCTTCGAAACATGGTGGCAGCGGTGACTGAATCCTAGGCAGAAAAAGAATAAAAAACAGTGTGTAGAGAGAGAGAGAGAGAGAAAGAGAATGAAAGAGAGGGGAAAAATGGAAGGCCTGAAGCCACCAAGCACATTAAACCTGCAAGCTCAGAACTTAGCCCAGGCATAGAAAACCTGGAAAGAGGAGTTGGTTCTCTATGTGGACATTACAATGGCAGATAAATGAAACTGTTCCTGTATTTGATTGGAGAAAGGGGGAGAGAAATAAGTGAGACATTGTGTGCAAATATTCCCCAAGCACAGTGTACCTTGGCTACAATAACAGGTTGTTTTGTTGCTCACGGCAACTCCAGAAAGAATGAAACAGTGGAAGGATATAGCTTTTGCATACAGAACCAAACAAAAGGGGAAGGAATTGAGGAATATTGCACCAGTTTAAAGATGTTAGTACCCAGTTTCAATTTTGGAGATATCAAAGACTCCTTAATAAGGGACTGGATAGTGTGTGGAATACAGGATGCATGAGTATGAGAGACCTTGCTGGGGGGAGCAGACTTGACCTTAGAGAAAAGCCTGGAGATTTGCAGGGCAGCTGATTTGTCCAAAGACAGGATTATAGCCCGGGAAGGACAGACAGTGGAACCTGTCCATATAGTACAGAAGAAGGAAAGGAAGAAACCTGATGTAAGGACCACAGCAATGCAAGTACTGTGGGTGGAAACACGCAAGACAAAAAGAGTTTCTTCTCGGCTCATGGGAAGAAATGCCACAACTGGGAGAAACTTAACCACTATGCATCCAAGTGTCTATCAAAACAGAAAGAGCCCAAAGCTTGAGTGCACACTATAAATATGGAGAGTGACAGTGAATGTGGAGACAATCTGTGGGTAACAAATCAAATAGTAAACACGCCGCTGGAAAAGCCAATGGGGCAACATAAGCAATTGTATGCAAGCATGTGCCTGGGGGATAAAGCATTACCATTTCAGTTAGATGGCGGTGCCACTTGCAATGTTATCCTCATCCACCTAGTGAACCCCAATATTGCATTGGAAGAGACCTATCAGCTTTTAAGAATGTACAATCTCACTACATCAAAACCAGTAGGAAAATGCAAACTCAAAATTTTTAACCTAAACACAAACAAGAAGTACAGGCTAGAGTTTGTGGTTGTAGATGACCAGAGAGCAGCACCACTGTTAGGCCTTAAGGTAGTCCAGGCTATGAAACTGATAAAGATACAATTCCAGAACATATTGACAGTGGATAGTGGAGTGATGAAAAATTCAGATGAAGCTAGAAGCTGGAATCAAGAAAGAATTCCGAAGGAATTCAGGGATGCGTTTGAGGAAGATGGACAGTTAGATGGAGTTTATAAACTAGAGATTGATACCAATGTGAAACCAGTTAAGTTACCCAAGAGGAAAGTACCGGCAGCTTTAGTACAGCCCTTGAAAGAAGAGTTGTGAAGTCAACAACAATGGGGAATTATTGACCCAGTAGCGAGAAAGTACAGACTGGACAAGCAGTCTAGTGGTGATCCGAAAACCATGAGGGAAACTCAGAATATGCATAGATCAAAGGCCCTTAAATAAAGCACTGAGAAGAAGTCATTTTCCATTGCCCACTATTGAAAATATATTGCCAGATCTCTTCAAAAGCAAGACTATTCTCTGTCTGTGATGTCAAAAATGGATTCTGGCATATTGATCTGGATGAAGAATATAGTTATTTGACAACATTTGCAACATCCTTTGGCAGATATTGCTGGCTAAAAATGCCAATGGGCATCAGTCTTGCCCCTGAGGTATTTCAAAACAGGTTGACACAAGCCTTGGAAGGTCTGGAAAGAATTCAGGCAATAACTGATAATGTGCTGATAGTGGGAGAAGGTGATGACCTACAGCAAATACAGCAGGACCATGATCATAAACTTATAGTATTTCTGAAAAGATGAAGAGAAAAGAATATTAAATTGAATAGGGATAAATTCAGACTGAGGGTCACAGACATACCATATATTGGCCATTTACTGACTTCAAGGGGCCTGAAGGTAGATCCAGAAAAAGTAAGAGCTATTTGAGACATGCCACACCCCCAAGATGTCAAGGGAATGGCAAGATGTCAAGGGAAATCCACAGATTTCTTGGAATGACCAACTGTTTAGCTAAGTTTTGTAAACACTTCTCAGAGAACTGTGAGATCCTGAGGCACACTGACAAATTGAGAGACACTGTGGGAATGTATGGAGCAACATGAAGGTGCTTTCCAAAAGGTAAAGGAGATTATTGTAACAGCCCCCATCTTAAAGTATTACAACCCAGGAGAGCCATTAATGCTTCAGTGTGATGCATCAGAAACAGATCTAGGGACTACCATTCTGCAAGGAGGACAGCCAGTTGCATTTGCAAGCAGAGACTTATCAGAAACAGAAACGGGCTATGCCCAGATTGAAAAAGAACTACAGTACTTGAAATACATTTTGGAAAGGAGAAATTTCACCAGTACACATATGGATGCACAGTAGATGTCCAGACTGACCATAAACCTCTGGGGAAAAAGAACAGTGCACCAAAGTATCTACAATGCATGATGATGCATCCACAGACGTATGATATACAAATCAACTATTGGTCTGGAAGAGACCTAGTGTTAGCAGATACCCTGAGCCACGCATACCTACCAGAAGCTGCCATGGAGGGATCAGCAGAAGCTGAAGTAGAAACCATCAATATGGTACAGTACTTACCCATATCTGAGGAAAGACTGAGAGAAGATGATCAGTGATGGTCAGAAGAAGATAACATTCTCCAAAGACTAAACTCATGATATGACAGGATTGGCCAGAAACAAAAGATCATGTACCATGAGATATAACATCATTCTTCCAGATACGGGATGAACTTTGTGTATAGAATGGCATCATCTTCTGGGGAGAAAGAGCAGTTATACCAGCAGCTAGTGGTGGGGCCGAGCCTGGAGTCGGCTCGTGGCTCGCTCCTGGCTCGGTCCTCGAGGCAGCGGCTGATCTCGCCAGTGGCGGCTGATCTTGGCATATTCAGAGTGGCGCGGAGCATTCTCCGCACCGCTCGAGCCGCCGCCGCTGATGCCCCCGCCACCCCCCGCAGCTGCCGGACCCTCCCGCCACCCCCACAGCTGCCGGACCCCCCGCCACCCCCCGCGGCGCGGAGTGTTCTCCGTGCTGCTTGAGCCACCGCCGCAGCCGCTGGACCCCCCGCCTCCCACAGCCGCCGGACCCCCCACCACCCCTGCAGCCGCCAGACCCCCCCGCCATCCCCCACAGCCGCTGGACCCCCCCGCCACCCCACCACAGCCTACCTTCTCCGCGCCGCCGCTGCTGCCGGAGCCCCGCCCACGCTCTGTTTTGGCGGGGGGAACCAGGGCAACAGGGCTTAAACAGCCCTGTTGCCCTGGTTTCCCTGGCCAAAAACAGAGCACGGGGGTCCCGTCGCGTCACTTCCTCCGTGCCGGAAGGACGCGACAGGACCAGCGGACGGGGAGGCAGGCTCTCTGGAGAGCCTGCTGGCAGGTAAGCCCGCACGGCCGAGTAGCTCGGCGGACACGAGCAGGCCCAGTTCGGCCCTCGGCGGACACGAGCAGCCCTTCAGACAGAAATCATGCACATAGTACATTCATCACATCTGGGAATTGAAGGATGTCTATGATGGGCCAGTGAAGCAGTCTACTGGCTAGGAATGAATGAACAACTGAAGATATTCATGGGTAAATGTGAAGTGTGCAGATCCTGGGAAGACCACCAACCCAAAGAAACACTATTACAGCATGATATCCCAGAGAGACCTTAGGCAAAAGTAGGTATGGATTTGTTTAACTGGGCAGACAAAAAGAATACACAATCATTGCAGATTACTTCTCAAATGTTTGGGAGAAAGACTACTTATCAGATACCTCTGCCAGAACATAAATAAGATAAAAGCACACTTGGCATGATATTGGATACCAGACACTGTGTGTTCAGATAATGGGCCCCAGTTTGTTATAGCAGAATTCCAGAAATTCATCAAGGACTGGAATTTCGAACACACCGCTTTCTCACCTGAGTATTCTCAAAGTCATGGCCAAATAGAATGTGCAGTAAAAACAGCTAAGAAACTCTGGAGAAAAGTAAAAGCAGCAGGGTCAGACCCATATCTAGCACTTCTAGATCATGGGAACACTCCATCCCAAGGCCTAAACTCGAGTCTAGCACAAAGGTGAATGAGTCGAAGAACAAAGACACTTTTACCAACAAGTGGGAAGCTATTAGAGTCAGGGGTTACAGGAGCATCCTCTTGGTGAACTGAGGAGACAGCAGCAACAGAGACAGGACCTGTAGTTCAACCAATTAGCCAGAGATCTTCCAGGCCTAGAGACAGAGACACAGTGAGGGTCCAACCCCATACCAAACATGACACAGTCTGGCTCAAGGCAACCATAATTCAGCACGATAACCCATGATCATATAAGGTACAGATGAATACCTAGACTTAACAGGAGAAGATGTCTAAGGAAAACAGCAGAAGAATCAGGTGATGCCATGAATTCGAAAGAGGGACAAGCATGTAACCAGGAGAGGATCCTGCGGGCTGAGACAAGCACTGAATCCTTGCCACATGCTGAACAGGGCAGAGACACGGCAGAGGTTAGTCCGGGGGAGATGAATGGAGAAGAAGAGACTGTAGCAAGGACATACCCTGCATCTACAGGGTAGCAGAATAAAGGATGGCAGCTGAAGGATGTCATCACTGAACCCAGACACACTAGAAGTGGGCACGTTAGTAAGAGACCTGCACACCTGAAAGACTATGGATAAAGTTACACTCCCCCCCCCCATGGATTGTGGTTATTTTTATAATGTATTCTCTCTCTGTGTGTGTCTTTTAATCTTCTGCTGTTATTTTAACTTAGTTTATTAGCCACCTTGGAATGGAGGGATATACATTCTTTAGCAATAAGCAAGCAAGCAAGCAAACAAACAAGAACGATCTTGATACGGAGGCAGCAAGTCACATACTGAATGTTCAAGGGTAGATTGGAGTGACCCAGAAAATGTGTATTATTGGTCTGTGAGGGTCCACTGCTTACGGACAGATATATTTTATGTAATACCTTCCCTAATGGATTCTGACTGAGACATGCACACATCGTAGTTGGGTACTGGAACCGAAGTACAAAACATATTGCAAGATGTGGCCCTTGGCCAATCGGAAGGCTTGCTGGGGAGCCAATCAGGCTTTGAAAAATCCCCAAAGAGCGCAGGAAAAATGGCGGAATGGTTTTGCTGTGTCGCCGGCCTACTTTGTTGGCTGTCGTCACCGCTCCTAGACCCAAAGGACTTGGGAAGTTGGGTAGCGGGCTCCTGACGAAAGCCAGCAAATGTAGGTCACTGCATATTGGCAATGAAGTTTCGGAGGAACAAAATGTGAGTGTGTGTTGTTTGACCAACTCCGGGCGGCTTTTGCATCGCAAGACAGCCGGGCCTATCCGTTACACATGTCATAAATTATTTCTTGACCATTAGCAGTTTTTCTGCATCATAACTGTTCTTCAGGCATATTAAATCAGCGAGAGGGACGAACACACCAGGACATCTGGGGCTGCCAGATAATTCAGTTAATTTCTATTCCCTTGAACCTGGAGGTGTTAATTTGGAAGCGCAACAGCCAAGTCTGAAGAATGCTAATACGTCATTTGAATGATTAATGCAATCAAGGGAATTGGGGGACCTTTGTTTACTCTTTAATTTTTGACATGCTGAAGCAAAGATGAGTCGGGCTAATTTCCTTTCTCCCTCCCCTCCCATTCCCCCAAAAGTTAAGGCTAGGTTTGTTGCATTTTCACTCACATGATTTTGCAATGGCGGTTTGGGACCTGCGGAAGGATGGGCGGTTGTGGGGGGTGGGGAGGGGCAGAAACACCGTGGTCCATTTTTGTTCATATCGTGGTCAGGGCTTGGAGAACACACACATACACCGAGACGAAATTGTTCGTGATCTGCTGAGCTGCGGCCTCCTGGGCAAGAGATTTTGGAAGCTCGTATGACAATCAGAGAAAAATGGATTAAAAGATTCCACCGGTGCTGGCATTTTCCATTTAAAAAACAATTCACAGATCATCGTAGCATAATTTACCCATTTTAATAATGGGAACAGGTGGGGGTGGGCAGGGAGAAGACAACTACTTACAGAATCCGTTTACATTTTTTTGCCTGTTTTACAAAAGAAATGCATGCAGATATAAACACTCCCAGACTTTTCTAAAGGTATTTTCTGCGCTTCTCCAACATGGAGTCATGGTTGTTCCCTTTTAAAACAAAGGAGGCTTTGTGTAAATAATGATAATAATAATAATAATAATAATAATAATAATAATAATAATAATAATAATTTTAAAGGCGAGGGGGGGGATTTGGCCTCGAGCACTAAACAACTCAAGGAGTGCCTCCGAAAACCGGCAATTATGCCAACAGTAAATTAATGTTTTGCAATTTATCTCGATTGCCTCTGAATAGGTGCTGTTCATACCTACCCATTTGAGGCTTTGTGGACACCTCAGCGAAGGCAGCCAAAACATTCCCGTAGAAGTTTAAAGCAGGTGTTGACATTTGCAAAAGGTTCATCCCAACAACAGAGGGCTCTTCAGGGTCTCTCTCTCTCTCTCTCTCTCTCTCTCTGTGGCGGGGGAGGCCAAGAAATAGTGGCAGAAAAGCCCCCCGCCAATCCAGAAGACACCCGATGCAGCCTTCGGGCTCAAAAAGCTAGTCAACCCGTAGCATAGGAGAAACCCACATGTGTCTGGCTCAGGTTTTATGGATTCATAGATCAGGAGCCTACAAGGTCATCGAGTCCAACCCCCTGCTCAGTGCAGGAAACTAGAGGAGGGGGTCTCCCATCCAAGTAATAACCAGGCCTGACCCTGCTTAGCTTTCCACACTCAGACATAGCTGAGCCAGT
Organism: Shinisaurus crocodilurus; assembly: GCA_021292165.1. Classification (NCBI taxonomy): domain Eukaryota; kingdom Metazoa; phylum Chordata; class Lepidosauria; order Squamata; family Shinisauridae; genus Shinisaurus; species Shinisaurus crocodilurus. Next base: position 1,653,904 of record JAHFWL010000645.1, read on the forward strand.
GTGAGCCACAGGTACTGGGATTCTGGTTGCTTCTACATGGAAAAAAGTTGGGGATGGTCATTCAGCATTCTCTAAAATTCCTCCACGGTTTTGCCCAAGCAGGAACGTCCTTCTGAACATGGAAATTTGCTTTATATAACAGGTCAGATCATTGGCCCATCTAGCTCAGTATTATCTCCACTGACTGGCAGTGGCTCCCCAGGGTTTCAGGCAGCCCTGAGATGCGGGGGATTAAATCTGGGATCTTTTGCGTGCAACTGAGCTACAGCCCTTCCTTTGAAATGTGGTGGCAGATCCTGGGGGGCAGAATACTTTGACCCAGGGGTGGGCCTCTCATGGCCCTCCAGATGCTTCGGCCTACAACTCCCATCCCTCTCTCACCATTGGCTATGCTGGCTAGGGCTGATGGGAGCTGTAGGCCAAGATATTTGTAGGGACACAAGTTGCCCACCCCCTGCTTCTGGCCACCAATCCCTGACTGCCCCCTAATGCTTCACCGTCCTTGACAGTTTAAAGCCGGTGAACAAAGTTCATCCACATACCTAAAATTCAGTGGAGCGTTCCAAATTCAGACCTGGAATCCTGCTATTTTTACTGTGCAACTATTCCTGCTATTTTGACTCCGCAACTTGACAACTGCCAAGTTCTTGCAGTCTGCGGCTGGCACCGCAAACAGGAGTTTTCTCAAGCCGCTCGCAAGTCACAATGCATGTCTGGTGGGCTTCGCTTCGCATGGTGGATCACAAATTGTTCAGGCCCACATTAGCTTCTTAACTAGTAGAAACCCTCTTGAAAGAAGCCTCCATGAGGCTGTAGTGGCCAGCGGGCCCAACAGCTACAAAAGGTGGCCAGAACTGGAATATTACTTTCCAGCACTCTTTTGTTTCATGCTCCTGGCATAAGCTGGCTCTCTTCAGGAGCCAGACATTTCCCAGCCCAAGTCCTTTTCGTCGATGGAAGAGCTCCTGGCATCTTGTTTTCTCTTGGAAGAGGGAACTTCACTGCCTCAGTCCTTTCTTCATTGTACTTCCTGGCACTGCCACTGCCTGCTCTTACCAGTTGCAGTGGGGAGGGAGAAGAGAAGAGGAAATGAGCCACCATCAGAGAAGAACCATGACCCCTGTAGTGGCTGTCATAATCAGGAGTCACTACTAATGCACAGAGGCTCTGAAAGACTTGCTGCCCGATTAAGAGGCTAGCATAAGGTGGCCTTGTGTCCTACTTTACAGAGGACAGTCCTCTATTTGAAGGGCTGTTCAGTCCAAGTCTGGTTTAAAGATAAATCACCCTAAGAAGAGAAAGCAAAGTCCTTGAAGTTGCCCACGAGCACTTAGCACCTGGACAACAGACTAAACAGGCACACAGATGACCTTGTCACAGTCCTCCTCACCATGGTGATCTATATTTCTACTTCAATTTCTACTAAATTTGCATATATATACCTATACATTAGCACATGCAAATATTATGCAAATCACTGTCCTCTTTTGCCCTCTGTTTTGGTGATGCATCTCCACTTTTCTGCTGATACTGTAAGTGGCCAATCTAGGATAGCATGTGAACGGGCCCTTAGAAATACAGGCAGTCCCCAGGTTACGAACGAGATCCATTCTTAAGAATGTCTTTCAGTCGAATTTGTATGTAAGTCGGAACAGCATAGCGTTCTATACGTTCAAATCGGCATTTACGCAAATTGCGAAAATCACGCAAATTGCGTAGTATACTACTACACTATGTACTCTACGTAAACGACGTAGTGCCGGGGAACCCAGAAGTCCGTTCTTAAGTATGGGTTGTCTGTAAGTCGGACGTTCTTAACTCGGGGACTGCCTGTATGTTATTGAAGATGGTTTAATCTAATTGTTATGAAGAACTGTGGGTTTTTAACACTTGAGTGTGGCAACCAATGATAGAAAAAAACCTAAGTATGTGACTCATGAATGTTACATATTCATACCATAGGATAAAAGCTCTTCAGGTGAGCAAATTTCTTATGATTCTTTCCCACATTTCCTCAGGCCCTTTGGAGGAAGGAGCTCAACACGGTTCTCCCCCACCCTCATTTTATCCTCACAACAGCCCTGTGAGGTAGGTCAGAGAGAGAGAGAGAGAGAGAGAGAGAGAGAGAGAGGCTGGCCCCATATCACCCAATAAACCTCATAGGTTCTTAGAGATTTGAACCTGGGCCTCCCCTTTCTTAGCCAAAACTCTAACCGCTACCCTGCCCAGGTTCTTGAATATGGGCAGAAGTGATGAAAGAATCATTTAAAAAAAAGAAAAAGGAACCCACAGCTGTTTAAAACAAGGGAGCTACTGAGGTGAAGTTCCTCTAGGGCTGATGTCAGCCACTGATTACAGCCCAGACTTGCAGCAAATGCTATAATTCCAGGCGGAGGGAAAGCAGGTGTTATGTACAAACTTCTAGATATATTGCTGCTGACATGGTGGCCTTCTCAGTGCTCCAGATTCGGAAAGAACAAAGCTGTAAAGAAGAAGAAGAAGAAGAAGAAGAAGAAGAAGAAGAAGAAGAAGAAGAAGAAGAAGAAGAAGAAGAAGAAGAAGAAGAAAGCCCTCTCAAGATGATGCCAAGAAGCTAATGGCAAAACTTGAGGCACTTTTAGTTATATCCATGAGGCCTGGGGATCTGTGCGGCAGCTTTCATGTTCATGCTAAGAGGAACACTGCCACTCCATCAACGTTTGATAGTTTACTGTGGAACTGTGAGAATCAGAGGTCTCACTCTTATTTAAAAAGCAGGTTTCTAGATCTCATGATAGTGGGAAAACAGTACTATGAAACATGCAGAGAGCCTCCATGAAATGCTTACTGGGGGGTTTTCAAGGTCTGGGTCTTGCACGTTTTAATATGGACTCACCTTGAGTAACTCATTTGGGGAGACTCTATTTCCCAGAGATTTGCCAAAGTCTTGAGCGTGAACGATTTCCTCAAGTGCCTGTTTGCTTGGACTGGCTATTAATAGCTGTTGTTAGGTAAGTATGGGGTGTTTTACTTAAGTTAATTAAGGACACAATCCTATGCATGTTTAGACAGGAAAAAGGTCCTACAGCTCCCAGCATTCCCCATGCTGGCTGGGGCATGCTGGGAGCTGTAGGACTTCTTTCTGTCTAAACATGCATAGGATTGCGTCCTTAATTAATGAATGTAAATTAATATTGCAGCTTATTGTAGTCAGGTTTCTGAATTAGGAATGTGTGAAGGACCGCTGCCAGTCCTTTGCATGAGTTCGGGAGTTGATGGGTTAACCTGTACTGAGAAAACTCCCTTTAAGGGGTCCCTGGCTAAATACAAGGCATCCGCTTCTCATAGACACTGACCTAGAGTTGAAATTGACTAGAGACACCAGCATTTGTTTATAACAAGTTTAATGGAGCAAATCAAAACAAACAGATAAGAACTCCACCCTAAGCAAGGGGAGTCTATAAAGCGTAATGGAGCATGCAACTCCAATACACATTGAGCTAGAAAGGAGTTCTGCAGAAAGGCATAGGCAATACTGACCTTAAAAGTCCTAAGTTCCTAGAAAGCGGTTCACTGTAAGTCGTTCAGAGTTACAGCGGTTACCGAGCGCTTTGCCCGGGGTTGAGTTTCGTTGTCCTGACCGAAGTCACAGACCGTGCAGCCCTGCACCCAACTTCCAACAACTTACTGGGGCTTGGTGCCCCTCTTTTACCTCCTCCCCTCGCTCCCCCCTCCCTTCCTGTTGACAGGTAGAACCAGCTCTTCTTGCCAGGATCTTGGTGCCTCTGGGTGCTTGATAGTACTTGGCAGCTCTTTGAGACTGTGGGGCCCCGGGGCATCCTGGCACCCCCCCTCCCAGTGCTTGAGGGTGATTTGCAGCTCTTTGAGACTGCCAGGGGAAGCTACTGGGGTGGGTGGGTATGTAGATGTGTCCCATTAAGGTGAATGCAAATGTAGGCTGATGCAAATGACTGCTCGGAACTGGGCTGCCTCTGCCGTAGGTGGTGTGTGTGTGTGTGTGTGTGTGTCTGGTCTGGCTTTCTCTCCACAGAATGGCACACAGAGTGGTTGTAAAGAGGTTCCTGAAGAGCACATCTTCATGGGGCGTGGGGGGGGGGTGCATGCTGAAGTCTACCTGGGGCAGTTGAGGTGGGAAAGGAGCCAACAGGCCAATCGGAGAATGCATTCCAGAACACATCCCAGAATCCTTTGTAAGGGACTCCACAGGAGCAGACGATCAATGGAGAAGCAGCAACGCTTGGGAGCTATGACCCTTACTGAATGCGGGAGCAGGAAGCCTGGTGTCTTTCAGATGTTTTGGACTACAGCTCCCCCAATCCCTGACCATCAGGGATGGGGACTCGGTCTCCAGGACTCGACTCGTGAGTCGGACTGAGTCCCCCCTCTGACTCGAGTCAGACTCGAGTCCCAATATTTTTAATGGGACTCGAGACTCGACTCGGGACTCGAGACCAAGGACTTGTGTTCCAAAATCATGTTCCTCAAATGCAACATGGATAGGTTTTAGGAAGTACAGCAAGTTTATTTTTTAAAATAATTTTCCTAAAATGCAACCTTTCAGACATTTTGGGTTTGGCTGCCTCTGCCTGCCTGTTTTGGGGTTCCCTGCCTCCTCTGCCTGTCTGGTTATTTTGGGTTTGTCTGCCTGGTCTGTTCTTGCCAAAACCAGTTGCAGAGTTTTGAAATAAAAAGGCACACTTGTGCCTATAATTTATTTAAGCCACACACATCTGAAGTAGCCTTATTTTGTTGGGAAAAAACCCCATTGATTTTAATAGGGACTCGTGGAGTCAGCTTTGGGAGTGACTCGTGACTTGTGACTCATGAGTCACCATTTTGGACCAAGGACTTGGACTCGGACTCGAGACTCGGGTCCAAAGACTCGTGACTCAGCTCGTGACTCGAAACCAAGGACTCTTCAACATCCCTGCTGACCATTGGGTGGTGCTGCCTGGAGCTGATGGGAGTTGTAGTTCAAAACATTGAGCTGATGGGAGTGGTGGTCCAAAACATCTGTAGGGTACCTGGTCTCTTGACTCTCAGCCTAACCTACCTCACAGGGTTGTTGTGAGGATAAAATGGGGAGGAGGAGGAGGAGGAAGATTATGTAAGCTGCCTTGGGTTCCTTGCAGGAAAAAAGGCGGGGTATAAATATAATAAATAATAATAATAATAAAAATCATGGGAAGGATGGCACTGTCACTTCGCCATAGGTTAAACATAATGATTGTGCCACGCTAGCCGTGCTCTGCCCACCCTGTGGTTCTAAATCGCATGGGGAGGCTATATGAGTAGGGTAGCCTCTGCACTGCAGACATTACCCCACAACTTTTGGAGGACATTGGGGCTGTGTGACAGATACGTGATGGCCGTGATGGGGCCACTATTGTTGTAGAAAGCAATATTACATGTATCCTTTCTCCCCCTGCCCCCTTCAAATCTCATTCCTGATCTCATTTCTCTAACAGCCATTGGCTTTGTGTCAGAATAATTATTTTTAAACCCATGTCCTTTTTCTGGTCCTCCAAGAGATCAGAGAAGAAGATAGACCTAACATACAACAGCTAGCCTTCTGAGATCACCTCTCTATGATCCCTGGAGAAAACAGGATGAGTTTGAGGATATCAGTCAGGAAGTGATCTGTCCAGGGGAACATTCACTGTGGCAAATTGCCATGAAATAGCTCCTAGACTTTCTTTTTTATATATATATTAAAGAGTTTAAGCGAACCGGAGAAAAGGAAAAGAGTACAGACAGTGCAAACCAAGTGTTGCAATGGGGTGGTTAGCCAAAAAACTGTATCTCAAAATCAGCTTGTGGCATGAAAAACTACTTTTTGCGTCATCAATTAAAACCAAAACACCAAACACCTCTCAGCCCCCAAATTGAATTTTGTTAAGAGTTCAGTAACTTAGGGCACAATCCTGTCCTGTGCATGTTTAGACAGAAGAAAGTCCTACAACTCCCAGCATTCCACGGCCAGCTATGGGGCAACCACCTAGCCCTCTATAGGCTTGATGGTGTCAGGAACTGGGACCACAGCCCCGATATCATTTGGTCCCCAGTGGGCACATCGGGAGGATGGTCCCCCCAGGATGTCTTCAGGGAACTGGCTTTGCTCTGCACAGTTCTTCTTCTGTTGGAGAAGGGCCAGGCTCAGTGAAGCTGCCTCCCCTGCTCCACGCATCGGCCCACTGACACAGAGCAGGTGAAGCCTGGCTTTGCGCACCTTCTGCCTTCCCCGCGTGTGTAAGGTAGAGAACGAGTAGAGCCGCAGCTCCCCCAATCTCCTTGTTATCTCTGATCACAGATTGGAGATAGGTGGATTCCTCTCCCTGCCTCCTCCCCAAGCTCCCAGTACCCTCCCAGTGGCTCTTGGGGAAGGGCCAGATTTGGAACCTCCGCTGGCCATATAAGGCCCGCGGGCTGGTGCTTCCCCACCCCTGCGATAGCGACTTCCCCCTCGCTAATATTGCTGCAGCTTAAAGCCCCTCTGCTGGCTTCTGCTTTTCAGAATTGTACCAGTAATAGAAGAGACAAAGAGTCAATCTGGAGTGAATGGTGCTGCTTAACAGGCAATAGGATTCCAAAGGCGACACTTATATCTTGTCGTGATGCTTGAAGGTGGGCAGAAAATGCAAGGCAGTGAATTTATTCTCTTGCTGCTTCATGGTTCAGTTTAGTTTGTTTGTGTGTGTGTGTGTGTGTGTGTGTGTGTGTGTGTGTTTTCAGGAGGCTGTTTTTGCTCCTTGCAGCCTGGGGTCCATTCGAATGCCACGCACACTCTGCACGGCATGGGAATTCATAGAGCAGATGTTTATGTTTATTTCACCTCCCGGGAGGATGTTACATTTATATGGTTTCCTGCCCCTGGTAAAATGGGGCAAGCAATACTGATTCAAATGGATGAGGCGAGGTGTGCATGTGTGTGTGTGTGTGTGTGTGTGTGTGTGTGTGTGTGCATTGTGACCAAGAAGCCCCCCTCAAAAGAAATGGAGGGTTCATGGGGGGGGGAAGCAAAGCAAAGCAAAGCAAAGGGGAATGGAAATGGACAATGAGAATACATTTCACGTAGCCGTTTCTTGCAACAGTCTGCAGGATGAAAATGAGAGTTTAAAGTGAGAGTTTAAAATAACTTAGGGCGCAACCTTGTGCATGTTTAGACAGAAGAAAGTCCTACAACTCCCAGCATTCCACGGCCAGCTATGGGGCAGCCACCTAGTTGATGAGATAAATGAACCGTACCTTCCAAAAATCATGTGTTAAATATACAACATGGTAGAACCACTGATCTGGTGAGACCTAGTGTGGTGAACGGGTTCGACCAGAAAGAACAGGGTTCAAATCCCCCACTCAGCCATGATGCTCACTCGGTAAACTTGGGCCAGTTGCAATCTCTCAGCCTAACCTACCTCACAGGGTTGTTGCGAGGCACAGGTAGCAGTGGAAGGTGATCCACACTGCCTTGAGCTCCTCAGAAAAAGCGCCAAATAAAAATGTAATAAATCAGAAATTGATTTATATGTGTGTGTGTGTATGTGTGTGTGATGTCCCCCCTCATTTGGGGGTGTGTATGATGTCAGGGCTTGTGTGATATACAGGCCTGTGGCTCACGCTGGCTCAGCTTGTCTGAGCGTGGAAAGCTAAGCAGGGTCAGGCCTGGTTATTACTTGGATGGGAGTCCCCTCCTCTAGTTTCCTGCATTGAGCAGGGGGTTGGACTCGATAGCCTTGTTGCCCTGGTTTCTCTGCAAAAAAGTAGCGCGGGGGTCCAGCGCGCCAGCGCAGGGTCCCGTTGCGTCAATTCCGGCGTTCAGGAAGTGACGCGACGGGACCAGTGTGGGCGGCTCGCCACAGAGAGGCGAGCTGCCCGGGGGACACAGTAAGTCCTCGCGAGCCTTGCGCGGGCATGAGTGGGGCCGATTTCGGCCCGCTACGCCTGCACGAGGCGAGACGGTACACCCCTAATTATCCCTTCTCCAAATGCACATTTTCACAGTTTAATCTATAGTGGGAGGATGCACAGTTTCAGTCATTGTTGTGCTTTGCTTTGTTTTGTTTTTAGTTTTTTTCCTATGATAAAAAAATTTGTGTAAAATTACAGAAAGTAAAAAAAAAAAAAAAAAAGTCCGCAAGTCCACTGATTCCATGTGACTTGGGAAAAGCCAGCCTGCTGCAGAATCTGTAGGTCAGATTCACAGAAATCCTAACTCATTTGAATCCACTGCGGATTTCTCAGACTCGTAGGGATGTGCAACACTGGAAAAGTCGTTTTATTTGAGCTCGAAGGACTTATGACACATTTCAAACCCGATGTCCAAAAGTGGGCCAAGTCGGGGGTGTGTGTGTCCCCGGCTCCTGCAAAATTGCTTGAAATATGTACGCAAATTTGGAGCCAAGAACCGCATATCTCTAGTGCAATTCGTGCAAATCGCAATTTGCGCAAGCCTGGGCTAACTCGTTAGATTCGAGTCGTTGTTCTTGTTCTTGTTCTTTTGTGCAAATTTCCCTGGCATGTAAAAAAAAAAAAATCATGCAAATTGCGGCACGTTTTAAAAACGGATGTCCGCATGCTGGCTTGACTCATCAGTCAGATCAAGTCGGCGCCACTGCAGGGTTGACGGGATGGAATCCATGGGGCTGTCAAGAAAATCCATTGGATTTTCACCCCCCATATCGGATTCCTCGTGCATCCCTATTAATCCAACATCCCTAGCTATGTATCTGTACACCTCTGTGTGGAAATGTTGCAATCTGATGCTCACTGAAGCTAGCCGCAAAACAGCTTGCGGGCGGCAGCTAGAAATAATTTTGCCGGAGCTGGACTGCACCAATAGAGAGAAAACGTGTGCTGTACCTTCTGACCGTCGCAGGGTGCGCGCGCATTTTTCCTACCTAGATTTTGTGCAAGCAACACCTTGGTAGTGCAGGAAGTATGTGAAGACAGAGCAGCCTTCCCTAAACTGTTGCCTGCTCCCAGATGCTTTGGATGACGACTCCCAGCCTTTCTGGCCATTGGGCATGGTGGCTGATGCTGGTGGGAGTTGAAGTCCAAATGCGTCGTGGAAGGCTGGCATAGGGTTCCTGCTGACGGCGGGGTTTCTCTGGTGCTCGAAGGCCAAAGGAGCATCTGCACGCCCCTCTCCTTCTGAAATTCCAAGCTGGCGGCGGTTTCTGAGCAGAAAGGAAAGGAAAAGAGATCGAAATGTTGCCATTCAAGGTCTGATTGGAGCTGTGGGAAAACCTCAGGAATGGAAACCAAAAGCAGGTGAAAGTCATTACAGCTGCAATTCATCTATAACCCCGTCCTCCTCCCCCCCCTTGGCAAGTTTGCTGAGGCTTGCAAACCTTTTGAGGGAGCTGTACAGTGTTTGCAGTGAGCCTGCAGCGAGTTATTGGGAGCGTTGGGTGGAAACGCTTTGGGTTTCGCTGCACGTAACGTGCTTTGAGGCCACTCCCTGTCTGAGCTTCAGTTCAGGCCATGCTGTTTACGCTTCGTGTTCATGGCACTTCCGAAGGAAAAGGGGTTTGGGGCACGGGCCTGTTGAGAGGAGATCGTGCAGGGGTGTGGAACTTCAGGCCCAGGGCCAAATCCATCCCACCCGGGGGTCCCGATCATACCCTCTAGGATTCCACCGGTGGCCATGTGCCCTTCCAAACATCTCCAGGTGGTTTCCATGACCATTTGTTAGTTTCTTGGCTTTTGTGCAGTTCCCCCCGCCCCCTTCTAAAAGGTTGAAATGCCTCTCCCAAGGCTTAGTTACTGGCAGGAAGAGATTTAAGCTACAATAGGCTGGTCTTGTTGGCCCTGCCTCCATTTTTCTTCAGCCCCACCCACTACTGGATTACAGCCCCCAAGAGCTTCTCTGAAATTGAATTCTCTCTTCAGAAAATCTTAAGAAAGAAAATGAAACTTAGGAAGGGTGGGAAGCCTGGCAGGCGCCAAGGGAGGTGGTATCCCACCTCCCCTTTTATAGAGCTGCAGTTCGAGCGCTCCCCATCTTGCTTCGCCTTCCAGCTCGTTCTGTGCCATTGCCTGTGTCCAGCTGGCCACAGACACGTCAGTCCGAAACTCTTGCCAGTTGTTCCTTCCAGCACAGCCTGGTGCCCGCCAGATGTTTTGGATGACAACTCCCAGCATTCCTGACCATTGGCCATGTTGGTCGGGGCGGGTGGGGGTTGAAGTCCAAAACATCTGGAGGGGACAAGGTTGGGGAAGGGTGGTCTAAACAACACAGCTGCTTAGCTGTCATTCAACTGAGAGCTGCAACCCAGACTATGATCTTCAGCATATTTAATTCTGTATTTGATCCCCTACCTAATTTTATTTATTTATTTATTTATTATATTTATACCCCGCCTTTTTTCCTGCAAGGAACCCAAGGCGGCTTACATAGTCCTCCTCCTCCTCCTCCTCTCCGTTTTATCCTCACAACAACCCTGTGAGGGAGGTTAGGCTGACTGGCCCAAAGTCACCCAGTGAGTTTCATGGCCGAGCGGGGACTAGAACCCGGATCTCCTGAGTCCCAGTCCAACACTCTCACCACTACGCCACACTATATACAGGGCCGGCCCTACCGTTAGACATCTGGAGAGCACCAGGTTGGGGAAGGCTGTTCCAGCCCATCTCAGGAGCCCTCATTCTCACAAATATCAAAGAACATTTCCTCCACCGTCCCAGCGCCTTGCTGTCCACACATTTCTCTGAAGCATGAGCACCTCTCTCTCTCTCTCTCTCCCTCTTCTGAGGCAATCACTTCAGTCTGGAATATCCCCCTTTGCTCCCTGAAAACTTGAGAAGGAAATGAGAGATGGTTCAAACATAATGTTTGGTGAAAATAAGTGGCTGTCAGTTCTGGGAGTTATTAGCAAAGCTGGATTTGGCAGCAAGATGGTAACCTAACCCTACACACGTAATCTGCACCACATGGGCAAACACAGATGCTCTAGATAAGGTTGCCTCTCCTACCTACAAGAATTGGGGAGGGGAAATTTTTTTTTAAAAAAAGACTACTGCTAATAAGAATATATCACTTTGCTTATATGCATGCAAATCTGAACATTGTCTTAACAGGGCCAAGTGTGGAGAGAAAGAACTGGCCATGTCTGAGGCAAAAACTGGCTGGAGCAATTTTTAACAAAACAAATTGAATTAACAGCAATAAATATGCATCTTTACAATGCCTTCAAAATGTTCAAAATGAAAATTTCAAAATGTGTCATATACATTATCTGAGTAATCCTTACAATAGCCTTTAATGTTATTATCACTATTGTAGATCACTTGATGCCTTCCAGATTTCATAGATCATAGAGTTGGAAGGAGCCTACAAGGCTATTGAGTCCAACCCCCTGCTCAATGCAGGAAACTAGAGGAGGGGTCTCCCATCCAAGTAACAACCAGGCTTGACCCTGCTTAGCTTTCCACGCTCAGACAGATGTTTGAGCCTTGCCAATGGCGAGGGCTGATAGAGGCTTTAGGCCAAAACACTGGGCAGGCCACAAGTTGCCTGCTGCTGGTGGGCAGTGGAGGTTCTTATTTTATGTATTCATGTAAAATTATTTTTTAGGCCACCTTTAAGGGTAGAACTCTCTCAAGGCAGCCTTGAGGGAAAGTTGCTTGCCTAATGTCACCTAATGAGTTTGTGGCTAAAGTAAGAACTGAAAATTAAGCCAAAGAGCAAACCTTCCTAGGGCACACTAGGTATATTAAATTTTAATGTGAATTTCACCAGAACAAAGCAAAAACCATATTAAATGGGGGGGGGGGGATACAATTTTCTTACAGAAATTAAAACGAAAAACTTATAGTAGATGTGCATGAAATGTATATCAATAAGTACTGTAATGCGCTCTACGTGGGGTTACTCTGGAAGACGGTTCGGAAGCTACAGCTGGTATAGAACGCGGCGGCTCGCCTGGTTAAAGGCAGCCGCCAGCGTGATCACATCACTCCAGTGCTTAAGGAGTTGCACTGGCTACCAGTTGCTTGCCAAGCTGAATTCAAGGTGTTGGTTTTTACTTTTAAAACCCTACACAGCTCCAGCCCAGTTTATCTCAAGGAACGCCTCCAGCAAAATCAAGTAGGCCTCTCAGCAAGATCTGCCACGGACGGCCTTCTCCTTGTCCCATCAGCCAGAGCAGCCAGGCTGGTGGGGACTTGGAAGAGGGCCTTCTCTGTGGCGGCCCCCAAGTTATGGAACTCCCTCCCTAGTGACCTTCGCCATGCCCCCTCCATGATGAGCTTCCGCCGGGCTTTAAAACATGGCTTTTCAGGCAGGAATATGGGGTGGGTTAAGATTTTTTTTTTAAAAAAATATATTATACTGTTTTGTTATGTTGTGTTGTTATTATTATATTGTTTTAACTGTACATCACCCAGGGTGGCTGGGTGGCCGGCTAGATGGGCGATTCATAAATGTAATAATAAAAAGTATCGATAAGTATGTAGCAATACAGCTATCAAGAAAAACAGTTATGCATAAGCTTCAAAAAAGCAGACCAAATATCCATATATTTATTCATTCACAGGTGGCATCTAAATACCACCCGCTCAAATGTTGAAAGCGTTATTAGGTCCTTAATCCATTGTATTATAGGAGGTGAACATTTATTTTTCCAGTGTTGTAATAACAGTCTTTCAGCTGTCAAGAGGCCGCAGAAAATCCACTTCTGTTGTCCCTGTGATAAGTTCCATACAGCAGGTAAATAATTTAAAAGAAGTAGTGCATCAGTAAATATTAAAGAGCATTCTAATACTAAGTTTATCCATACTATGACCTCTACCCAAAAAGAAGCAACTACTGGGCATTGCCAAAACTTGTGGGTAAATGAAGCATTCACAGTATTACACCTCCAACAATTAGCTGACTTAGATATACCCTTATTAAAAAGACACTGTGGCGTCCAATAAACACGAAACATTTCCCCCCTTCTGAATAAGATGTAACCTAAGATCCATAGACCCTTCTGGCACAGACAGAAAAACAATGTTTCATGGATTAGGCAAAAGAGGACCATCTAATTCCCTATTCCATTCGTCTTTAAGACTCTGTGTATAATACTTATTCACCGATAGTACGTATTTATAAACTTATAAAAACCTAGGGCACACTAGATATGACACCATTCATGCAATTGCTAATTGCATTTCTAAATGAATAAAATAAAGGTTTAAAGAAATAAATACCGGTACATCTGAATCAAGACCCTGGAAGGGGGGCTTAGGGAGGCTTGAATGCTGTGCCCCCTTCTGTGGTCCCAATCTGGATCGGATGTCCCATGCTTGCTATTGCCTGGAAGGAAAGCCTCCATTGACACAAATGGGAGCTTTTCTTCCAACGCAATAGCAGGCCAAGCCCATTGCAGGGAGGCAAAGGGTTAAAGCCCCGCAATTGGCCCTGATGTTCTGCTCGTTGGCCACTGTGGGAACAGGAAGGATGTTGGACTAGGTAGGCCTTTGGCCTGATCCAATGGGATTCTTCCTTATGTTAACTTGGAAGTAAGGGCCAAAACAGACATTATTTGAAATCTCTGTCTAGCAGTTGTGTCTTTTTCTTCTTCTTCATTGTGTCTCTAAAGTAGGTGTAGGAGCCGCAGTCTGTATCAGGACCTGTGTGTGTGTGTGTGGTGGTGTTGGTGTTGGTGTTGGGAGCTTTAAAGATCTAGACTGAGGGCCCTGCACCTACTCTAAAGTAAAAATGAAAATGAAGGATGCAGCTGCTAAACACAGATTTAAAGACAGTTTTGGCCCTAAGCTGCATGGAATCCAACACAATGCAGCTCTCAATAAGTGAGTGTGGGGCAGCTTTAAAGATCTAGACTGAGGGCCCTGCACCTACTCTAAAGTAAAAATGAAAATGAAGGATGCAGCTGCTAAACACAGATTTAAAGACAGTTTTGGCCCTAAGCTGCATGGAATGCAACACGATGCAGCTCTCAATAAGTGAGTGTGGGGCAGCTGCGGTGTGAATTTATGGTAGCTCGTCCTTTATGCATCTCCAGAAGAGAAGACAAAGGAGGACACGCATTTGGAGAAAAATGGTGTATGCTTATTTACATAAGAGATGCAAATTTAGAAGAATGATGATACTTTAAACAGAAATCCAGTATACAGAGGTGTTTTTTTTTAATCTATTGTAATTAAGATAGAAGTCTTTATATCTTATTTTGAGGGCATTGTGCATGTTATCGATTGACGTATGCGCTTGGAATGTGATACCTTTCTCTTGGTTTTTTTTTTTGGTATTTCATCTGTGGAACTATAATAAATATTTTATTGGGGGGGAGGAAGGAAAAGAAGAAAAGAAACACAATACATCTCACTATCGTGGAGAAGACTGTGACCTGTGTTTCTGCTCAGTCTGGTGCCCGGGGGCTATTTATTTATTATTTATTTATTTAATACATCTTTATACCGCCCAATAGCCGAAGCTCTCTGGGCGGTTTACAACAGTTAACATCACCCTGTGAGCTTCATGGCTGAATGGATCTTGAGTTCCAGTTCAACACTCTAACCCAGTGTTCTCCAACTTTGGGTCCCCAGATGTTTTTGGCCTACAACTCCCAGCATGCCCCAGCCAGCATAGTTGGCTGGGGCGTGCTGGGAGTTGTAGGTCAAAAACATCTGGGGACCCAAGGTTGGAGAGCCTTGCTCTAACCGGTCTGCAACATTGGCTCCCACTGCAGCAACAGAAAACAAAATTGCTCCATCATCTATGTGGCAACCCTTCAAATATTTGAGATGGCTGTCCTATCCTATTGTATCACATCGTATATCATATACCTGGAAGGCTTATGAGAAAAATGTGACAAGAAGCAATTGAACAGGTAAAGCATTCTACACCCCTACATGACCTCAGGGCTGCAAAAATCTGTATCGGTTGAACTTCTCGTCACACATTTTCTCTCTGTCTGTACCAGGTGTCCCGACAGAAAACAGCGGCAGTTTTCCCACAGAGATGCAGCTTGGCTCTTCTACAGTGCTTTTTTTCTGGAGAAAAAGGTACCGGAACTCTTGGATTACATTTCCTCGGGAGTAGATGGCGATTAAATTGTAATGCAATTAATAGAAGAAAAGGTGCTGGAACTCAGTTCTGGTGAGTTCCACCAGAAAAAAAGCCCTGCTCTTCTATATTCAGAGTATGAAGCTGCCTTTTCGATCTTTTAAAATAAAAATGAAAATGGATGATTTCAGAAAATCACTCCTGGTGAATGAAAAGCTTCACTTTAGGGTGAGACGTTGTGGCTTATGAAAATTTGAAATACCTGTTACGGGGTCAGCTCTCACTTGGCCAGACCTTATATTTATTGTTTGATGATTGAGCTTGTAATGCAATGGTCTCTGATCTGGAATTTCCAACAGGAAGGCAGAGACTGGAGGGGAGCTGGGGGGAGGACAGAGAAACCTAATCAGTTTTAAGAATACAAATAAAAATGAACAAAACAAACACACACACACACACACACACACACAGAGATCTGACAGCCAAATTCCATGCTGCACGATCTGCATTCCCCATCCCTCTTGCATCCTTCAAATTTTCTGGACACTGTAATTTGTTGTGAGTTTGGCAACTCAAAAAAGTTGGACTTGATTAGTTCCACTGTCTAGTGGATCTGGTGCAGAAAGAACCATGCCAGCTGCGAGGGCAGAGGGAGGGTGCTCTGTCCCAGCTCCAACCTCGGAGTGCTTTTCCGAGGTCTGAGCTGGGACTCCAACCTTTCCTATGGTTGTCTAGACAGTGTCCAGCAGCCATTGGATTGCGCCCTTACTGTATTTCTTTTTAAAAAAACTATAATAATTATTTATAAATTTGCATCTACACATATCAGTTAGCATATGAAGTTTGTGTCCTCTTTTGTTCTCTTTTCGGGAGAAGCATTTCCTCTTTTTTTTTTTGCCATTCATAAGTGGCCGCCCTACCAGAGACCAAGGTCGAACTGAGCAGATGGTTGGTCTCAATGGCCAAAATGGCTTCTTCCGACTCTATGATCCAGGCACTCAACCTCCATGTGAGTTGTCGGCTTTGAGTCCAAGGGAGGCGGTCAAGAAGTGAGCATTGGGAAGAGGCTACCAAAAACTCTCAGGTGGAATGCATTTTTCTTTTCTGCGATGAATGTGTATGTATGTGTGTTTTGAGAACAACATATATATACACACACAGACACAGACACACACACACACACACACACACACACACAATCTATGTGGGAAGAGGCTACCCTCAGATCTCCCAGCTCTTAGTAACGAGTCTGTCCCAAATTACCTGTAAACATCCCAAGGAAAGGCCTTAGGTTGGGCAATTATGGGGAGAGCAAACAGAGGCTAGGTGCTGTGATGGGCGCTGAGCCTGGCACCTGACTGGCAGGGCACTCGACAAGCGCTCCCACCGCACGATCTGTGCTGAGCACCCCACGAGTGTCAGCTGAGGTGCTCGCTGAGGCGTGCGTCAGACCTGGTTTCCGGCGCTACATTTTGTAACGTAAAAAACAGGGTAGACTACCTTAAAACGGCCGTGATTTGCATAACCGGCACTATGTTTTTTTATGTGAAAGGCAGCATAAAATATGTTAGAATCTAACGTATTTTATGCTGTTTTTAACATAAAAAACAAAGCGCTGGTTACACAAATGGTGGCTGTTTTAAGGTAGTCTACCCTGTTTTTTACGTTACAAAATGTAGCGCCGGAAACCGGAAGTTCCTTTCCCCGTCTCGTCTTGCGGGATCATGCTTGAAAAAGACCATGAGGAATGATCTAGGAGACCAAGCGAACCCTGGGTTAATCTTAGAGCTGAGCTGAAATGGATGAATATGCTGGGTGCCCAAGCAAAAAGAACGACTGGTCCCCAAAGTCAAGGGCATTTATAGGCTTCAAAAGCCAAGAGCACAATGGACTCAACGGCTTTGAACAAGGGGGTTGAACTTCCTTCAGCTCAAGGGCTGAATATCCCTTTCGAAGAAGTTCTCGAGGGTTGCATTTCCAATGGTGGGCCAGGCCAAAGACAAAAGGGGCAGTATATATAATGCACTGGCAAAACGTCGGTAGAGATTTTAGCTTGAAGCTCCTACTGCATCCCGGTCGTGGGTGGGACAAATGGGGCGAAGCCAAAATACAAAAAGAAAAAGAAAAGAAAAAAAGCCAGTATATTTTAACGTAAAGTTCTTACCGCTAGTAACTACAGTATTTTTCCATGTATAAGACTATACTTTTTCCTAAAATTGTTAGACTAAAAATTGAGGGTCGTCTTATACACGGAAGTAAGCCAAGGAGAGAACCGCACAGTTGCGAAACTGCCCAGTGGGGGGCGTCTTATACATGGGGGCGTCTTATAGACGGAAAAATACGGTAAGCCTTAGGAGAGGCATTTCAAGTGATCAGTGCTTGTTGGGGCAAAGGGGGTGGTGACAGGGGAAGGGGGCGTGGCCTGATTGGTATCCCTGCATGGCTGGATGTGTCCCCCAGGTCTGCGGTTCTGTTCTCCTGGCTTTGAGGCTGTTCTCAGGGCTGGGCACACTGCAAAGGCTATACAGTGGAAGGGGAATTAGGTGCCGGTATACAAAAGCAAAGGGAACCATCTGGGGTGCCCAGGTGGTATGTACACCTGCTGACCCAGCTGGAGGGTGGGAATGCTAAATCGCTTCAGGACTGGGCCATATTGTCTGCCAACGTGGCCAATCTGGATTGGCCAATTTACCGAGGGTAAGCTGGGTGACCAATGAGCTCGCTGGGCTGGTGGTGACTTGGCATTCTGGTGGGCACTGCCATGTCCCCATGACTCCCTGGGAGCAAGTCCCTTTAATATAATCAGTGGAGGAAGCACGTACACAATTACTCTGCCCCCCTCGGCAGCCACCTGGGTTCCTGGCAGCCTTCCATGCCTGCGGCCCTGCTGCTTCCTCTGCCACAAAATGAATTCTTGAGCCAAGGCATCTGGGGAATGTCGACGAGACGACACAAAGCACGACAGCACGTGCACGGAGACCTGACCGTGTGCCTGAACTCCACCGCAACGGCCCTGCCTCCCTGTGGGCGGTGGGCCAGAGGAATGAGAGGGCCTTCACAGGAAGCACCGAACACCTCAGTGTCATTAATAGGTTTCTAAAAGAAATAAATAAAGAATGCCAAGGAGAGAGTGTGAATAGGGAATGATGTCTTGGAATACGAAAGCTCAGGGTCATCTGCAGAGGTAGCAGGCGGCCAGCGTAAGGCGAGTGAAGGGAAGCCCGATTCCGCGCAATGCAGGCAGGCAAGCAAAGACTGCCATCTTGATGTCTGGCTCAGTGGGGGTGGGGGTGGAGAGGCGAGTCCCCCATCCCTGCGGCGGCCACGTAAGACTAACTGTTCTGGGACTCAGGCCAAAGAGGCCGGCAAAAAAAAGGACGCTCCTGCTATTGATTGTATTGGATCTGTACCCTGCCTTGCTACCAAGAAAAATGGCACTCCAGGAGGCTTACTTTCTCGAATAAAACTTGATAAAGACAATAATAACACAAATACATTAAACCGCAATTAAGAACACACAACAGTAACCGAATAAAAACAGCATCCGACCCAACAGACCTGCTCAAACCTCAAAGGCCCGCTTGAATAAAAGGCTCTTTGCCTGCCAGCACAAGGAAAGCATAGAGGGAGCGAACCTAGTCTCCTTCAGCAGGGAGTTCCACAGCCAGGGAGTGGCCACCGAGAAGGCACCCCTTTTTTTTTTTTGCCTCACCACGAATTGCATCTCTGAAGGCAGCAGTCTTGAAAGAAGGGCCTTTCAGGTGGAATTCACTTTTTGTTGCTACTCATATTCAGTAGGAGTCATTTGTTGTCTTTATATGTGCATTTTTTATTAAAGTCAAACAATGTCCATATCAACTTAAGAACATGTGATCATAAGAAGAGCCCTGCTGGTTCAGACCAAGGGTCCATCTAGTAGGACATGAGTGCAACAGCACCCTCCCACCCATGTTCCCCAGCAACTGGTGTACTGCCTCTGATACTGGTGGTAGCATATCGTCAGTCAGGACTAATCTCTTGCAGGACAAACAACAAAGCAACGTGGAGACACACAGATGTATTGTGGCATTAGCTTTAGTGGAGTGGAACCTGCTTCATCAGATGCACTAAGTGTCATCCTCAGTTGGCAGAAATCTGTCATCTGTCTATCTCTTTAGCTAGCTATCATAGACAAGTCAGAATGACGTAACCTGAAAGATCATCTCCCCCTATATAGACCCACTAGGCCAGTGTTCTTCAACCTTGGGTCCCCAGATGTTTTTGGCCTACAACTCCCAGCATGCCCCAGCCAGTGTAGCTGGCTGGGGCATGCTGGGAGTTGTAGGCCAACAACATCTGGACCAAGGCTTGGAGAAAGCTGCACTAGGCGCAATCCTATGCATATTTAGATAGAAAAAAGGCCTACAATTCCCAGCATGTCCCCTGTCTACAGGTCTTCAGGGGAGGCTTTGTCGTTTGTGCCATTTCCTCCTGACATCTCTCCGGCAGCAACGCAGCAATGGACCTTCTCTGGCGTGGTGCCCTCCCTCTGGAATGACCTCCCCTCTGCAGTGCATCAGGCACTGAATATCATGCGCTTTCATTAACAATTAAAAATGTACTTGTTTTTCCTGCCTTTTCTCAACCATTAACTCCTGTAAACCACTTCAGGATTTTTCAGATGGGAAGTGGTTTCTAAATATCCTAAAATAAAAATAAAATAAAATAGCATTTATCTAACTTTTGAAGACATCACTTGCAGAGGTCTACTTGCTGGGCATGCGGGAACGGGCTTTCTCCTGCATTGCTCCCAGTCTCTGGAATGGACTCCTTTTTGAGTGATGACTGGTCCCCACTCTTCCGCGTTCAGGTCAAGGGTCAAGGTACCTCTTTTTAACTTGGCTTTGTAAATGGTTGTTTTGGCTGCTACAGCTTTTTGAGGTTGCTTTTAATTAATGTTCTACTATGTTTTTATTTGCATATGGTTTCTATCTTCTGATCTGAACTTTTGTAAGCGGCCTTGGCTTCCTTCAGAAAGGCAGTATAGAAATACAATAAATAAATGAATAAGTATCTCTACACACGCGCGCATGGTACAGAGATTTTTAAATTTTATTTTAAAGAATGGGGCCAAAGGACCATGAAATGCAAGAGGTACAGTTTGCGACAATTCTATAGTCCTCTGTGGGGAAGGGTGGAGCAGGGCCAAGCTGCTAACCCCACTTCTCTGACTTCACACTCACACTGCTGGTCCCAACTCCCTTGATGTCCATGTATTCAGTGTGGGTTCTACCTGCATTGAGCTGTTCATCCATCAGGGCACCCTTGAAGACACTGTGCTGAACATGTGGTTGTCAAAGGACTGGGGCTCACAGTTTCTGTGACATGGCGGGCCAGGAGAATGGCTGCAATCCAGCTTTCCCCTTCTCCATGTGTGCAAACAGGGCTTTTGTAAAGCCGAAATGTATACAGGACAAGCAGAGTGACCATTCACAATGGCAGCAGGATTGGTACCAGCCAAGGTGTCCACCTGCCCCAGGACCCCTTGATCAGCCCCTTAAATATATCTGCCACTTTAAGAGCCCCTCCTGTCTCAGGATGCCAATTCTCTGCCTTTTTACCTCCTCTTCCCAGTAATGTGGGGTTAGGCCTTAGGCGTGGTGCTAAAAGACACTCCAACAACTTGCTGTTAACAATAACTGTTTACTTTAGTAATTGTTGGTAAAGTAGATTCACATTAACTTAGGGTAATTACACAGATAGAGCTGTAAGATTACAAAAAGCCAGTATAGTGGAAATAAAAGGGAAAATAACGCAAGATTCTCTAACCTAGCTACACTGTCACCTGTAGGCTTAGTACAGATTCCTTCCCCCAGCCTTTCCCTGGCTGTTCTGCAGTTCCTTCGTGATATTCAGACTCTCTTCTCTATCTGCTTCTTGGTGCCCGCAAAACCTCTCCTCTCTCCAATGTTGCTCTCTCCCTCTGCCACACACTGCAGCTCCAGATCCACTCTTTATATACACTCCCCCCCCCCCAGATCTAGAAGGTTACAATCCTGTGACCTCAAACTGGGGAAAATGAAACTTCTCTCAATGAAAAGGAAACTTAACTCCATGAGGGGAAAATGAAACTCACAAACTCAGGAGATGTTTGGGCCTACAGGGCTTCAACTAACTCAGGCCTGTGTAGGCTTCAGTCCTTCACATGGCGATAATACAGTAATTCTAATGTTACAGTTAGCAGTGCTCCAGTGTGTGAGAAGGTATCATGGTCTCAGTTAAGGACTAAACAAATAGAATCAAATTCCCTGGCAATTTCTAATGCAGCAAGCTAGAGATGCATATAGATATGTGGATTGGTGGGTTTCTGGTATAAGGTGACTCCAGCTGAGATATAGTGTGTCCTCACCACCCTTTAAGGATTTGTTCACCAGCATCTGACCCTCTGGAGGATTTGTGTGACTGAAACACAAATTAAAATAGCATTTGCTGCATAATGAAGGCTGGGATCTTGTGGAGTGTTCGCAACAGTCTGAAAGATGGCCAACCTGCTTAACAATGGAGTAGGGAAGGTATGGTGAAAGACTGTGTACCCAATACATAGGATATAGGAAAGTGACTGAAGGAATGTTTCTCATCCTGTAAGTTGCTATTAACTTTAGTTACACTAAAACAGTCCTTCAGGCAGCCTAGATCTCAGTACAGCCCCAAGACATGAGGCTCAAAATAATCAGCCAAGCTTGGCGGGTGATAGCACAATGATTTTAGTTTTGCTATGTTACAGCCATCACTGGTTTAGTGTGAGCGGAAACCATTATCTCAATTAAGGCCTAAACAAATAGAATCAAACTGACAATTTTCTTCATCTATTTCAGACAAAAAAACGAGAGAAAAACACTTTTTCCCCATGATGGGAAAGCATGCCATATATGTCTTTCAAAATACTCCTGCTTGGAAAAGCAACACTTGTGATGCCCCCTTTGTGTATGATTTTCATATTTTGCAGAGAATAAAGCTGAATTCTAGGAAGAAAGTGACTATGCAGAGCGGAAGTGTCTGTATTTTGAGCAGTGCAGTCTACAGCTCCTTTCTTGTGATTTTATTAGCCTTCTTTGATTCCTGAGATGTCAAGCTTTTCTGTAATTTGTTAAGGTTGAGGCTAGTCCTCATGGAGCACCTCCAGCAAAATCAAGTAGGCCGCTCAACAAGATCTGCCACGGACGGCCTTCTCCTTATCCCATCAGCCAGAGCAGCCAAGCTGGTGGGGACTAGGAAGAGGGCCTTCTCTGTTGCGGCCCCCACATTATGGAACTCCCTCCCTAGTGACCTTCGCCATGCCCCCTCCGTGATGAGCTTCCGCCGTGCATTAAAAACATGGCTGTTCAGGCGGGAATATGGGGTGGGTTAGGATTTTAAAAGAATTTTTTATACCGTTTTAATTATCATATTTTATTGCATTGTTTTATTGTATTGTTTTAATTGTACATCGCCCAGGGTGGCCGGGTGGCCGGCCAGATGGGCGATTGATAAATATAAGAAATGGCTATTGACAAGAACATGAAAGTAGGTGACAGCAATGAAATCTTTCATTTATTTCATATACGCAAGCAACAACATGTGCAAAAGGGTATAAATGATACACTAATATAAATATCTAAGTTGTCATTACAAAAGACCAGATTTTCTTCTATAGATGCAACGTTCATCTGCAAATGCCCAAGGACCACGATTGCTGAAAGGCCTGGTGTGACTTCTTCATGGGTGTGAAGGGTGCCTATAGTTCAGTGTTCTCCAACCTTGGGTCCCCAGATGTTTTTGGCCTACAACTCCCAGCATGCCCCAGCCAGCGCCAAGGTTGGAGAACACTGCTATAGTTGGATCAGGTAACACAGAAGTGCCCTATGCCCAAAATATAAACATGTTCCCAGCGGGGGTGAGTGTGTGTTAATTGCCAAAGAGAGGTCAAATTTAGAAATAATTGTTATAATTTAAATAGAAATACAGAAAGACTGTGACTAGGTGACCGGTGTGCCTTGCTCAGTCTGCCGCCCAGGTGCCGTTGATGGGCAGCTCCAAGGCCCCTTAGGCTCTTCCTTCTGGCGGTTGGTTCTTTATTTTCAAACCGGATGTCGACCGGGACTGCCCTTCAAACAGAGGACGCCTTCAAAATAGAGGACAGCCCTCGGGCAGCTCTTCAAATAGAGGACCGTCCACACACGGTGGACCGTTGACCACACATGGGGAGGGGCTCCCAAAATGCGATTCCCTATAGACCCCACCAATATGCTTATATGAAAGAAACAGTCTGAAGCACTTTAAGAAGAAGGGGAAAAAACATCCCCCCCCCCATCTTGGCCCTTGGCTTTATCTGCACAAGGCATTAGCAGGTTGATTCTACCCCCCCACCCCCCTTTGCTACATGAATCAATAAGGCCTAGTTTGGCATAACTCTCTCCCTGTATATTTCATCCCCAGCCAATGTCTGTGCAGTGCCCTTTTCTAATTAAAAACTGGACACCTTCCCTGTGCCTATTAATATTAGCCTGCATAAATCTGTCCTCTGTCCACACAGCTGCCATGTGAGAGCGGCACTATACCATGCAAATGAATTTGGCTTTCACTGGAAATCAACAGCAATGTGGAGCAAAAAAAAAAAAAAAATGTTTTCCTGGACGTATGGCAAAGATTTTTTGTTTTGTTTTGAACATATATATCAGAAAAGGGAGGAGGCATGAGTTCCCTTGTGCTTTTCCTTTCTTTTTCCTTTTTTCAAAGATGAGAATTGGATATTTTTTTTCAATTTAAAGGAAGAAATATTGATTTATGTGAACTGAGACCTAAAATAGTCATTACCAATAAATAATAATAATAATAATAATAATAATAATAATACATATTTTCTACAGGAAAAGAAAGAAGGAGGAGGAGGAGGAGAAGAAAGACACTTTGTGTAGGCAAATGGACTTGACAGAGCCTTGGAAGCCTTTCTTGGCTTGAACTGTGAAGATTCTGGTAAACGTAAAAGCCAGGATTTGCCAAAATGCTTTCAGAGGTTGCTTAGTGTATTAACAGGTAAAATATTTGCTAGGATTCTCGCAAACCGTCTTCTATCTATTTCAGAAGAGATCCTCCCTGAAACTCAATATGGTTTCCGCCCCTCTAGAGGGACAGTAGACATGATTTTTACTGCACGTCAGCTCCAAGAAAATGCCGGGAGCAAAATCAACCCCTTTATATGGCATTATCGATTTGGCTAAGGCCTTTGATACTGTAGACCGTACAGCTCTCTGGACTATCCTTATGAAAATTGGATGCCCCAATAAATTTGTGAATATCTTGCGACTTCTCCATGACAACATGACGGCAACGGTTTTGGACAACAACGGCTCTCATGGTGCTCCATTTAAAGTGGGATCAGGTGTTAAACAGGGATGTGTTATCGCCCCAACATTATTTGCCATTTTCATCACCATGGTTTTACATCTTGTCGAGGGGAAACTTCCCACCGGTGTGGGAATTATATATCGAACAGATGGAAAGCTTTTTAATCTCAGCAGGCTGAAAGCAAAAAGTAAGGTAATTACAACCTCCGTTGTGGAACTTCAGTATGCTGATGATAATGTGGTCTCCGCACATTCAGAGGATGATCTCCAAACTATCCTAAATGCTTTTGCAGAAGCATACGAAAAACTTGGTCTCTCACTTAACATCAAAAAAACCAAAGTGCTTCATCAGCAAGTGCAAGCCAATCCTTTGGTGATGCCATCTATCCAGCTTGGCGGGACAATACTGGAAAATGTCGATCATTTTCTCTATCTTGGCAGCTATCTTTCTGTTACAGCTAACATCGACAGTGAAATCCAGCATCGTCTGAGCTCTGCAAGTGCCGCATTTTCTCGAATGAAACATAGAGTGTTCGAGGATCGGGATATTTGTAAGAAGACCAAAACACTGGTTTATGAAGCCATTGTATTACCAACTTTATTGTATGCCTGCGAAACATGGACTATCTATAAACGTCACTTCCACCTCCTTGAAAGGTTTCATCAACGTTGCCTCCGGAAAATCCTGCAAATTACTTGGGAAGATAGGCGAACAAATGTCAGTGTACTGGAAGAAGCAAAGACTACTAGCATTGAAAAAATGATCCTTCAACGCCAACTTCAGTGGACCGGTCATGTTGTTCGAATGCCTGACTGCCGTCTCCCAAAGCAGTTACTTTACTCCCAACTCAAGGATGGAAAGCGGAATATCGGTGGTCAATATAAGAGGTTTAAAGATGTTCATAAGGCTAATCTAAAAAAATGCAATATAAACATCGAAAACTGGGAAGCTCTGGCCCATGAACGATCTAAATGGAGGTTGGCCTTTCACAAAGGTTCCATGGACTTTGAAGAAGCCCGAGTGCAAGGTGAAAGGGAGAAACGTGCTAAGCGAAAAGCATGTCAAATGAATCCTTTACAGGACCATCTTCTATCTGGTAACCTGTGTCCTCACTGTGGGAAGCTGTGTGGATCTAGAATTGGCCTCCACAGTCACTTACGGACCCATCGCTAGAGTCTACACAATCTTCTTTAGAATCTCAAGACCACTCGAGGTTGGCTAAAGCAACTTGGCCATATTTTGCTGATGTAGCAGAAAATGAATTTTACACACACACACACACACACACACACTTGTGCATGTTTGCCTTGCATGGGTATTGTGGGGGGCAGCCTTTCCTACCTATACATTGGTAGATGTTTTGGACTGGAGCAACTCCCCTAGGAGGAAAGGTTCCAGCAGCTGGAATTGTTTAGCTTAGAAAAAAAGGGCAGTAACAAGGGGAGACATGATAGAGATGTACAAAATTATGCCTGGTGTGGAGAAAGGGGACAGGTAGACATTTTTCTCCTGCTCTCATAATACTAGAACCCACAGGGGTCATCCCATGTAGCTGACTGGTAGGAGATTCAGGACAGATAAAAGGAAGGACTACTTGACGCAGGACATAGTTAAACTATGAACACTTCCACAGGATGTGGTGATGGCCACCAATTTGTACAGCTTTAGAAGGGGATTGGACAAATTCATGGAGGAGGAGAAGGCCATCAGTGGTTCTGATTGGCTATATGCTTCCTCCACTGTCAGAGGCAGTGTGTGCCTACGTACACCAGTTGCTCGGGAACATGGGCGGGCGGGTGCTCTTGCACTCATGTCCTGCTTGTGAGATCCCGTGGGCAGCTGGTTGCCCACTGTGTGAACACAGTGCTGGACTAGATGGACCCTTGGTCTGATCCAGCAGGGCTCTTCTGATGTTCTTATGACTGCAACTCCCATCATCAAGCAGGCTGGGAATGATGGGAGAAGCAGTCCAACTTATCTGGAGGGCACCAGCAGCCTGGCGTCGAAGGGTAGGCATGGTCAGGCACCTGCCGAGGGCCCACGCCCCAGCAGGGGTCCATGGGCAAGAGCTTCCTGGCGTTCCTCCTCCTCTTCCCCACAATTGCAGCCTGCTGGTTCACCTCCTGCCTCTCGCTCTGGCCCAGACAGTGGTGGTGGTGGTGGTGAGAAGGAAGAGCAGTAGATCGCCACTGCCTACCTGCTCCCCGGCTCCCTGCCTGTCAAGCAAGCGAGTGGTAGCCGTGATGAGAAGGAGGATGGGACACAAGAGCGGCTGGTGACCAGTGGCAGTGAGAAGGCAGACTCACTGAGGGATGGGCCCCACTGGAGGGTGTCTTGCCTGAGAGCCCACAAAAACCTGGAGCCAGTCCTGAGCACCAGCTTGGAGAAGGCTGATGTTGGATCATGAGGTTAGTACTGGACACAGGGGTGGTCCCTTTATACAAATAGGGGTGTCCTTAGGAGACGGGGTCCTTTACAGACTTCAGAGCATATGCAAATTAGCACATGCAAATTTGTGCTTTTTTGTTTTTTGTTTTGGTCCTGTGGGCCTGAGCCCCGGATCTTTTTCATACTTAGCACCACCCCTGACTACACCACTGGCTGTGGGGAACATGGGTAGCTACCTCATCCAGATCAGATTATTTCCCCCATGTAGCCCTATGGGGGGGGGGGGGAGACTGAAAGAACTGGGCCTGTGTAGCCTTCAGAAGAGGAGACTGAGGGGAGATATGACAGCCCTCTTCAAGTACTTGAAGGGTTGTCACACAGAGGAGGGCCAGGATCTCTTCTCGATCATCCCGGTTTGCAGGACACGGAATAATGGGCTCAAGTGACAGGAACCCAGATTCCACCTAGACATCAGGAAAAATTTCCTGACTGTCAGAGCAATAAGACAACGGAACCAACTACCTAGGGAGGTGGTGGGCTCTCCCACTCTGGAGGCATTCAAGGTGCAGCTGGACAGACATCTGTCAGAGATGCTTTGACCTGGATTCCTGCATTGAGCAGGGGGTTGGACTCGATGGCCTTGTAGGCCCCTTCCAACTCGACTTTTCTATGATTCTATGATTCTATGTAGCCCAGGACAGTCTTTTGTGACTGGCAATGTCTCTCCAGGGCCTCAGGCAGAGCAGGGTGCTGAAGCTAAGCAGGGTCAGGCCTGGTTATTACTTGGATGGGAGACCCCTCCTCTAGTTTCCTGCATTGAGCAGGGGGTTGGACTCGATAGCCTTGTAGGCTCCTTCCAACTCTATGCTCTGCCCCTGAGTGACATTATTCTCCCCTCTACAGAAACAGGATGGTACAGGCCAGGGACCCAACCAGGAAGCAGGCACAGGAGGCCATAGACAGGTGGGCAGCAGTCAGGAAGTGGAACCAGTCTGGAATGGTTAAGGGAGCTTCTCTCCGGAACAAGTTATCCAGTTTGAGGGAATAGAGTGAGTTTTGGAGTGAGATTACAGACCAGTTGCATGGGATTGGCTCTTCTTGATCATCTGGCTGCTGGGCTCAGGAGGATTCTGGGCCATGGTGCTTTTATCCTGGAATGGCCTACAGTTCCCATCACTGACCAGCAGACCTGGAGTAGGGAATTGGTGCCTGGCTGACCTTCACTGCCTGAGACTGCCGGTGCCAAAGGCAACGTTCTCCTTACGTTAGCACAACCTCAGATTCATTTTGAAAACACACCGAAAAGAAAGTCGATTGAAGTCCCATTCAATAACATCACATAGTAGCTGGAGGCCACAGCGCAAAGGCTGGCGATCCTCACGGTCCGATTCAACATCACTTGTGCAGGTCCACATTGAAGTGCTGGGTGCATCGTGGGAAGATTCATTTGTATGCTCTAAGCCTGGGATAGGCAACCTGGTGCTTTCCAGAGGGCTTGGACTACAACTCCCATCAGACCAGCCAGCATGGAGAATGGTCAGGGATTATAGGTGTCGTAGCACAAAACTAGGTTGCCTCTTCCTGCTCTGAACTCTGAAGAAAATCAGCTCTTTCCTTCCCTG
Organism: Shinisaurus crocodilurus; assembly: GCA_021292165.1. Classification (NCBI taxonomy): domain Eukaryota; kingdom Metazoa; phylum Chordata; class Lepidosauria; order Squamata; family Shinisauridae; genus Shinisaurus; species Shinisaurus crocodilurus. The sequence goes on from JAHFWL010000645.1 coordinate 1,682,281, forward strand.
AACTGGGAAAAAACGGCAAGCTGAGATGTTTCCAGCTCATGGAAGAGGAGCTGTCATCTCATGCAAGTGGGCGGCTCTGACTTTACATTGATCGCACAAACAGGCCTCTTGCGGGAGCAGATCCTTACAGAAGCAAGTTGGTAATCAGAACCGACTTGCATGGCAGACACGTGGCTGCTGCCGAAACCAGCAACCTCACATCTCTTCCTCTTCTCTACCTTGTAATGCCGATTTGGGGCATATTTGAAATGCGCAATAACAACGATCGCAACAACGACAACTACTAATATAAAGGAGTGCTGAGCCAAAAGTGCTGCGATGAGAACATTTGTTCTGAAATGGGCCCCCATTCCGTCCGTGTTTTCACTGCCAGGTTCTCAGCGGGAGGGGTAAAGAGTTCTTCATGGCAGCCCACCAAATCTCCGTCCCTTGAACCACCTGGCAATGACAGTATGTGACGAAATAATGTCATTCCCAGAAGGCTTCTGGGGAAGAAATGGCAGGCGCAAGCCAGTGACTCCTGAGATGATCCCACTTTGCCACCACCAGTAAGCTGCTCCCCAATTTTGCCAACATTTTGTTCCCCTGGAAAATCACTGAAATCTCCCCCCCCCCCATTGCCAACCACAAAATGGGATGGTGAATTGGAAAGTCTCATTTTGGCTTGGGCTTATGAACCATGTGGTGCGGTGTCAACATATGCTAATTTTCTCCACCCCTGCAAGGAGAAGCCAATGACATAGAGGGCGGAGAGGGGGTAGGGAAACTGTGATGATGTCATGTAACACATTTTTAGATGTCTTCGGGGGGGGAGCCAAATGTGGGACGCTGTTATTGGTGGCGGCCACACATCTGCCATCATGTCTTTATTTATTTATTTATTTATTTATTACATTTGTGAATCGCCCATCTGGCCGGCCACCCTGGGCGATGTACAATTCAAACAATACAATAATAAAACAACATAACACAATTAAAACAGTATGGATTTTTTTTTTTTTTAAATACTAACCCACCCCATATTCCCGCCTGAACTACCATGATTTTAATGCATGGCGGAAGCTCATCACGGAGGGGGCATGGTGAAGGTCACTAGAGAGGGAGTGCCATAACTTGGGGGCCACCACAGAGAAGGCCCTCTTCCTAGTCCCCACCAGCCTGGCTGCTCTTTATTTATTTATTATATTTATACCCCACCTTTTTTCCTGAAAGGAACCCAAGGCAGCTTACATAATCCTCCTCCTCTCCATTTTATCCTCACAACAACCCTGTGAGGTAGGTTAGGTTGAGAGTCAGTGACTGGCCCAAAGTCACCCAGTGAGTTTCATCAGCCTATGTTTTCTGAAGGACTACCTTCTCTCACATGCCTGCCAGTTAAGATCTTCTTTGGAGGCCCTTCTCCAGGCATCCCCCACCTTTTGAGGTCTGGTGGGAGACTATTGCAGAAAGGGTTTTTTTCCATGGTGGCCCCCAAATTGTGACACTTTTGCATGGTGCCTTCGCTATTGTCTTTTAGGTGTCAGGCAGTTCTGTCCTGTTTTCTCATGTCGTAGTTTTCCATGATAATTGAACTTTTAAAAATGGCATTCTGCTGTTTTTAAAATTGTGTTCTTAAACTTGTTTTCTTTCAATTATTTATTATTATTTTTTTGTAAATATTATTTTATTTGCTCTTTGATATCTTGTTGTATGGTATCCGTATAGTTTTCAAGCTTTGGGGGTTATGGTGTTATGATGGGATATAGTTATAATTATTTGGTTATGGCTATGGCTCAGAAGGAAGACCACAACAGGCCCCAATATTAGCGTTGGGTAAGCTAGGATTCAGGAGGAAAGAGCAGCCCTCTACTGGAGCCATCGCACAGGATGCAAATGAAGGTTTGAATGGAGAGCGATTTAGGCCTAAAGGCATGAATAGGAGGCTTGCCGTGATTAGATTAATAGGCACATAGCCCAAAGAACCAAAAGTAGCCCTGAAAAGAAATGGCTTTCCCGCCACTTCCCCCAACTAGGCAGGCTCAACCAGAAGCTTAACACTCCTCATGTAAGGCAGACTAAACTCATCACGTAGACCAGATCAACAGAAGGTTTTCCTTATGAAGCCCATCGAGAGCTACAAACGCACAAAAGATAGGGCAAGCAGGGGGATTGAGAGCATCAGGGGGACAAAGACTGCCCCCGCTGCTCTCATGTTGCCAGGAGGGCAGGAGAAAGGTATAAGAACACAGGTTTTTTTTGCAATGGCAGGGGTGTGTGGGTGGGGTGAAGCTGGGAGAGTCCTCCTAAGACGTCCAAGCAGGACTTGGAATGCAAACCGCTTGAGTGCCTTCCGCCTCCACCAGAGCTACAGCCGGAGATTCACTGCAGGGAGCCTCAGCGGATAGGTAGTAACTGGAACTTCTTTTTATCCCTCTAGACCAGGGCTCTCCAATCTTGGGTCCCCAGATGTTGCTGGACTACAGCTCCCAGAATCCCTTGCCATTAGCCATGCTGGCTGGGTATGCTGGGAGCTGTAGGCCAGCAGCATCTGGGGATCCAAGGTTGGAGAGCCCCGGTCTAGAGAGCAACCTTTCTTCCACCCCTTCTTCTATCTAGGCTGCTAAGGCCAATCCAGAATATAGAGTGTGTTTGAACTGTAGCGTAAGGATATTTTGCTGCCTGAAATCACTGGGTTTGCTTTATCAGCAAGTAAGATGCTGTACCTACTCTATATTTCCTCTTGAATAAAACCACCCTTTTGTTTCTGGAGTCTGTCTGTGTGTATGTGTGTGTGTGTGTGTGTAGGTTTGTTTAAGTGTAAAGTGCAAAGTGCATACTCCACCCAGCAGTGCATATTTTACCTCAGCCAAAGATCCCAAACCTTTCATAAGAGTGTGGGGTTAGTCTCTCTCTCCTTAGAGGGAATCTAACACCCAAATTATCTGTCGTAACAACAGTCTTGAAGAATTTTCACAGAAAGCACACTATAATATTTCATAGGTTTCATAAATTTCATAGATCATAGAGTTGGAAGGAGCCTACAAGGCTATCGAGTCCAATCCCCTGCTCAGTGCAGGAAACTAGAGGAGGGGTCTCCCATCCAAGTAATAACCAGGCCTGACCCCGCTTAGCTTTCCACGCTCAGACAAGCTGAGACAGCGTAAGCCACAGGGCACAATCCTGTGCATGTTTAGACCAAAAAAAAGTTGTACAACTCCCAGCATTCCCCAGCCAGTCATGCTTTCTGAGGAATGCCTGGAAGTGTAGGACACTTTTTCTGTCTAAACATGCACAGGATTGTGCCCTAAGTGTGTTCAAATTGTAGGCCAGAGAATCTTGCTCAAACGACAATATTTTATAGTGAAGACTCTTGGCCTGCTTTCAGTTGTTGATACCTTTTTTTTTTTTTTTTAAGGGTATCTCTCTAAAAGCAGAGAGCCCAAAAGAGTAATTACTTAAAGCGTATTTACAATTTGAAAAGTGATGGCTTCCCTAGTGAATAGAAGCATGTGGTCTACATAAGAAGTGTTGCAGGTCCTCCATATCCTGAGTTAAAACTGTCACTGTGGCAGACATGGACCTATTCGTATGGACAGTGTTCTGCTGATGGAGAAAGAGGACTGTCTATATTGTCTTGGGCACGTTGACCTTTCAAGTGTTGACTTGCCAATCAGCACGACTGACTCTCGCTCGGTGTAAGCAAGTTGACACAGCCATCCTGGTACTTTCACCTTAAACATTTGCCAAGATAACACCAAAGTGACAAACAAACATGGGGGTTTGTTGTCACAGGTGGTAAAACCAACATGTCAAAGACTGACCAGGGCCCTGGTGGGTTGCGGACTGGGCCGTGCCTCGTTTGAAAGATGCCACTGCATCTTTGATGCTCGCAACTCCTTTGTAATCTTAATCTCTTTGTTGCTTTTATGTTGCACTGGCCCCCCCAAGGTTAAAGAAAGAGATTTAGACCTTAAACACAAAACCAACCCTTCAAGCTTGGGAATTATCTTTGCCTTTAAATGCGACTGATCAATGCCCATTTTCTTTTGAAAATAAAACCCTTTTGAACCTTGAAAGCCTTCCACTGTCGAGCTATGTCTAAGTGCCACATGGGGAAATGGGCTGTTTTCAGCCCATTTTTTCCCTTAGCGCTTACATTAGAGGTCTTGAAGTTCAGTCCAACGCAATCAATTTAATTGGCGCTAGCTCCGGTGACAGATTATGCCGGTTTACACTCAAGTATAGCACAGATTTAAACGCTGGGAAAGAAAGCGAAAGATACACTCTTTGGTCTCTACTTAAAGAGGGCAGCGGTATTGGAAAAAGAGCACATTTAATTTATCACTGTCAGAGCAGGTGCAAAGTTTAATTCTAACTAAAAGCATTAAACAATTAACCCAGACAGTCAGACCCTTCTAAAAATGCTCGGTTGCAAGGAACACATGGTCCAGCTTGCCAATGGAATTAATAATAATAAAAAGTCAAGGTTTCTCTTGGATTCAAATGACTATCTTCTATCATTTCTTATATTAAAAAAAATTAAGTTAGCTAGAAAAGACATGGAAGGAAAAACTTAAGTTCTTTGCTCTCTGATCACCACTGGAAAAGTCCTCCCGACTGTCAACTAAATAACGGGATTGATACTCAACAAATTAGGAAATCTATACTTCATATTCCCATGCACTCCCTACTTTTGAGAGAGGAGAAGTTCCAAGGGCAGTGCTGCAGGGTTTCGATTCCTTTGGGTAGGAGAACGCGGGAGATGTAAAGTAGATGTAATATTTGCTTATTTACAAGCAGAATGCAATGGAGGCAAATCAACTCCTACATAACTGTAGAGTTCAGCTGCGGACCCAGCGTTAGATTCCAGCGAGAGTTGTCTCCCTGTCTCTTCTCTGAATTCAAACTGCTTGCAGACTCTGTCCAAACTGTTTCTCTGCCTTTCCCTCTAACGTGGAAAGAGCTCATCCTCTGAAGACTAGATTGGAAGCCATGATTGATCTTGCATTACACCCTGCACTGGGTACTCATTGAGAAAATATCAGCTTCATACAAGATATGGTCAGACACCAACAACTCAAACAATACAATGCCAATGAGAGCTTGCGGTGATACTGGTCTTATTCTCCTCCAGTTGGCTGTATCTGATAGTGTGAGGTGTGAGCCATGATCTTCGTTTTTTTATTTATTTATTTATTACATTTGTTAATCGCCCATCTGGCCGGTCACCCGGTCCACCCTCCATTGTGAGGATATGAGTGTTATGAAACAAATATTGCTGTTTTCCATTGCAATGTTTTATGGCTAAGAGATATAGGAATACCATAATTAGAAACAGGGGTAGGGATGGACACACCTGTCAATTTCACTTCCTCATTTTTCTAATCTTAACTTTGATTCATCCAGAACTTTGAGAACATTTTCTAAAAATTATCTCAAAAATTTCACATAAATTTTGATGTGTATTTCTCCTGATGCATGCATTTTTGTATGCAATTTTGCCTAATAAACACATTTTCGCAAGCAAGTTTCCTAATATAATGTGTTTTTGAACACTATTTTCACAAATATATGCATTTTTGTGTACACTTTCCCCCAGTATGTGCCATTTTGAATATATTTTCTGATTAGAGAACTCCATTGCATAATTCGTAGAGGTGTGAATTTCAATAGGATAACCAAGTTTTGGTTCATGCATTGGTTTGAAAGTGCAAAATTTGGTAAGTTTGTATTAAAATGCAAACTGAACAATTTTCTCCTCCATCCCTAATGGAGGAATGCAGCTGTCAGGCTCCGCAATGAATTCCATGAGGTCTGGACGAGTGTATAATTCAAATCTTTGGTAAGATTTCCCCAGTGTTCATTTATCACTCCTAATTGCAAAGATATACCTGATTCCCATTCCTCTCTCTTGTTTTCCTTTGGTGCCTTGCTCTAGATTTATTTGCTATTTCACAGTCATCTCCATGAAATCCGTTTAAATTGGTGATATTAGCCAGAAGCCCAGTTGTGTGATCGAACTTAATGGCGCTAACAAGACCTGCCCCACGCATTGCTTTCTTTGCCTTTTCTGTGAATCAATGGTGGTCTTTCCTGAATTGTTTGCACACAAATAAACCCTTCCAAACTGCAAGCACAATTTGGATGAATTCTTGTAAGATACAGAGGAGGTACACTGGTACCTGGTCAAACTTTAGATTGGTGGAAGTGCTTCCGGAAGCTTTGGAGTTTGAGAATACAGAATCCACTCAGATGAAGAGCTGTCTACATATTATGCAGAATCAGGCAGTAGACCGGGGTGGGCAACTTGTGGCCCTCTGACCACATGTGGCCCTCAGCCTAATTTCAAAAGCCCTCTGCATGCAATCAGGTCAGACCTCTGGCAAGAACAATCCCCGAAGTCCCCTTTTAAAGGTGTTTTAGGGAGCAATCCTGTCAAAGATGCCCTCGGTGATCAGAAGCCCCCAAATCTGGAGGCATCTGATCATCCAGTGCAGGGCAGGGAGGAGCAGCAGAGGTGATCTTCACCTCCCCGTCCTCCAGCCCTGAAGATTTATCTAGATGGGCTTTTTAGCCTAAAGAGGGTGCTTTGGGGGGGGGGGAAGGAGCCTGGAGGAGGCTAGAGGAGGCTCAGGATAACCTGTATCCTGGCCTCTTCCTGCCCACTGGAATGCCCCCTTTGCCCCCTCTCCGAGGTTGCTTTCCGACCTTGAAGGGCAGCTGCTGAGAAGGTTCTTTCCATGCTGGCTGCAAGGCGGCAGGGGAGGAGGGTTGGATCTCTGACTCCCCTTTCAGAGGTCAGAGTGCTGTCTCCAACCTCAGAAGACAGCACTCTGAACAATCCTATAGTCTCTGGGACGCTTGCCCAGGGATAATAGGATTGCTGTCTTAGAAAGTTTACATTGTTGCCCAATTTGACAAGCTGCTTTGTGAACTTCTGTTGAAAGGTGATGTCATGCCCCCACTGGAGGAATCCTCCTCAGAAGAGGAGCTAGAGCTCTCAGAGACCCAGAGCACCCCAGATCAGCCAATGTCAGAAGACCAGGAGGAACCTGGGCCCTTGGGGGAGATGGCTGCGGGTCCAGCCCTGTCAGGGGGAGGGGACTTTGCCTCTGAGGCAGAGGCTGAGCAACCCCCTGGCCCCCAGCAGCATTGTCACCTCAAGAGGCAGGACAGTAGGGCTCCCTTAAAAAGGAGTGCTCATTTACAAAGGAGGACTCCTCAAGAAGAAATAACTCCTCATGAGTAAGACTCTGGCCAGGGGGCTATAATGAACTATAGCTGAGCCCTGGGTATGGCTAAGGAGGATCTGGCAATATAAGTCCTCAGTGTTAGCCTAGCCAGGGCTGGAAACAATGCCGTTCTTTCAGCTCCAGTGCCTTGACCCTTGTTTTCTGCACCTTGTCTTTTGATTGACCCTCCATGTTGCTGACCCTTGGACTCCTACTCGACTCTGCTTCTGGACTGTGTAATGTATTTGACTGCCTAACTGTGCTTTGACCTTTGCTTGTATCTTGGCCAGTCCTGCCTTAGCCTGGCCCCGTACTGACTGAATCCTTTGTGCTTGACCATTTGCCTGTTTTGTTGCCAGGCCTTTGGATTGCCCTATACTTTGCTCGAACGCTGAGTCTGATTCAGCCACAGCAGGGGAGGTGATACAGCAGGGGTGTTGAACCCCTTTCAGCCCGAGAGCCAAACTCCATTTTGGAGAAGCTCTTGGTGGGACACACACACACACACACACACACACACACACACACACACACACACACACACACATTTTAGCAGGCCTAAGGCAAAAGGGGCAAGAGCCCAAAATACCAGCATATTTTAGTTGAAAGCTCTAACTGCCAGTAACGAAGCCTGAGAAGAGGCATTTCAACCTCTTAGAAGTGTGTGTGTGTAGTGTGTGCGCGCACGCGTGCACGCACGCACATGGGGGGAGGACTGCACAAAAGCCAGGAAATCATCAAATAATTGGTGGTTGGGGGAAAGGGGTGGGGCCAGGGGAGTGGCGGTGGCCTTCTGGGGAACTCTTCTGGAGGGCCAAATTGGGATGCTGGGAGGGGTGGATTTGGCCCTTGGGCCAGAGGTTCCCCACCCCTGCAGTACAGAAATTTCCCAAATCAATCAATACAGACAGGGAAGGGTGGGAAAGGGGAACTCTGGCCAAGGAGCTCAAAACAGGAACTGTTCCTGGTTCCTGTTTTGGGCCGGGAGGGCTACTGCAGGGAGGGACCAGCAGAAGCTCAAGTGGACAGGAGTGCTTTGAGGGTGGCCAAGGATGAGGTGTAATTTTGGGCCTCTCCAGTATAACTATCCCCCTTATGCTTACCCACCCCCTTTTTAAAAAAAGAAGTAAAACACAGGTGTATTCAATGATTACACCCACCCACCCACCCCGGTTGATTTAAGACAAAAGTTACGGCTATTCCATACTGGCGTATGCTTCGCAAACCCAGGAAACTGGAAGCTAAGGCTGATGCCTTAACAGACGTGCCCCATGATCAGTGATGATGCTGTGCAATGTCACAAACCATGCCCGGCCACAACTTACCTTGCATGCACCCACACTTTTCCTGCTTTTTTCTCCAGGCCTAAATCCAGATGGGGAGGATGGAGTGCCAAAGATTTCCCGCATTATCCTGGCCCTGTGTGCCCTTATGAAGCACCTGAGCCTAACTCTGTTGCTAGAGGAATCCTCCTGTGAGTTGACCCACGCCAATTTGTTGCTTGTAAGCAAGCGCGATCCATGACACCGCGCAAGATCATCACTGACCCATTTTATTTTTCTTTAAAATAATCTTTATATTTGTACTTTCAAAACTATTACAAAAACATATTTTATTTATTTATTTATTATATTTATACCCTGCCGTTTTTCCTGCAAGGAACCCAAGACGGCTTACATAATCTTCCTCCTCCTCCTCCTCCTCCTCCTCCTTCTCCTCTCCATTTTATCCTCACAACAACCCTGTGAGGTAGGTCAGGCTGAGAGTCAGTGACTGGGCCAAAGTCATCCAGTGAGTTTCATGGCCGAGCAGGGAAAAGAACCCGGATCTCCCGAGCCCCAGTCCAACACTCTCACCACTACGCCACACTGACTCTCTCTCTCTATAAAATGTGTAACATAAATTCCCATCTCCCCCCTGCTCCCCCCCCAAACCACTTATGCTTCATGCAACACCATCTTTAGGATTGACTGTAAAGATCCCTGGAACAATGCCATTTGATGAAAGCTGAGCCACGGACCTTCAGGTTCCAAAGATCTGGTCCTCCCCCATTTCTGCTACCTGGACATCACAAGTGGGGAGCTACTGTGCCAGTGACTTTGGCAAAGCTTGAATGCAGAGGGTGTTGAACCTTATGCCCGCAAGCCATATCTGACCCACCTGAGGTCCCAGAGGGCCACATCCCTTCCCTTGGCCTCACTGCTTTCCCCCTTGACCACCGGCCGTTTGGTAGCTTCTCAGCTTTTGCACTGTTTCCCCCCTCCCTTCAAAAATCTTCAGAGGCCTCTCCCGAGGTTTAATTTGGATGGCTTTAAAATGGGACTGGACAAATTCTTGGAGGATAAGGCTATGAATGGCTTCTAGTCTTGATGGTTATATTTATTTATTACGTTAATATCCCACCTTTCTTCCATCGTGGAACTCAAGGTTGCTACATGCGGTAATCAGGGGCAGTAGGCCTACGTACACCAGTTGCCGGGGAACATGGGCAGGAGGGTGCTGTTGCACTCCTGTCCTGCTTGTGGGCTTCCCGTGAGCAGCTGGCTGGCCACTGAGTGAACAGGATGCTGGACTGGATGGACCCTTGGTCTGATCCAGCAGGGCTCTTCTTACGTTCTCATGGCAGTAGGTGTTTTAAACTAAAATATCCTGGTATTTTTGCCCCATGGCCATTTTATCTTTGGCCCTACCCACCACTGCAATGCGGCCTCTGAGAAATTCTCCAAAATGGAGTTCAGCCTTCGGGCTGAAAGAGGGTTGGCACCTTTTGCTTTAATGCGCCATCGGAGCAAACTGGCCAGCAGCATCTAGAGAGGTAGGGCAGGCAGGGACTGAGGTGGAAGAGGTGATGGGCAGAGAACAAGGAGGAGTTTTCAATGGGAGAAAACTCCTCCAACCCACCCTACTGTTGGCATACATGCATGTATCCCCCCATGGATGTGCAACTGGATGGCAATGCTCAACAGGACGCCATTGAAATCACTGAACGAACTGGGTGCATCTTCTGACGTGGATAGGCCAGGCATACTCACTGGCGGGCCAATAGATGCAGAAGATCGGTACGGTGCCCCTGCACATAGAAAAATGTAGGAGGCAGTCCAGCTCCTTCCTTCCCTCCCTCCCAAAGCATGCAGGATTCTCTTACTGCTGACTTCCTCTTCTCTATGCCCCTTCCACTCCTACTTGCCGAGAGCTATGCCTGCACACTGCGCATGATGCAGTGTGCATACTGGGTACTCCCCGCAATATTTAATGGGAACAACAGACACTTTGCTGCCTTTTAAATGGTGTCCAAAATCAGCTGTCCGAAACAGTCTACTACACTTTACCTAATGGTTGGGCTGCCCCTGTCCTTAACGCTTTCCCTTATTTTGGCTTTCAGATCTGCTGCTTCTTTCCACCAGAATACTGAGGCTTCCTCTCTCCTTATATTTCTTGGTTTGAGGAGTGTTGGGTGGATGAGGTGTGTGTATATGTGTGTTGTGTGTGTGTGTGTGTGTGTGTGTGTGAGAGAGAGAGAGAGAGAGGGAGAGAGCAAGCTAGATCCTTTGGAATACAAATGGGTTAATTTGTAGGGTGGATTAGACACAGGGTGTGATATAAGTTTGGTTTGTATTAGCATAATGGTGTCATAAAAATGTAGATTTGGAAGTGGAAATTATTGGTGACATGGCTAATACAGCGTTGCTATAGCAGAAGAGGCACACAATATTTACACTGTACTTGACCACATAAACTATGTCACCCACAAACACAATTTTTCATTACGGGAAAGAGCTGGAGGATTCTCTTCCTATTGCATGCAGTCATGATCCCCATCTCATATTTATTAAAATAGTACGTACACAGACACACACACGTACACATGTACACGTACACACACGTACACATACAGAGGCACATACCTTCAGGAAGAAGAACACCAATAATAATAATAATAACAATAATAATAATAATAATAATAATAATACATTAAAAACTATCATTACAGTATAGTTAATATTTCATATCCTAACACCACTGCCTCGAGGTAGCAGGTTTACTTGATTACTATTTGTTTGCAATGCTGGAGAAACCTGCAATCATGGAGAACATAAAAGGATTGCAATTAGATCTATTGGTTGAGAGCTGCCCCTCTGTGACCCATTGTAAAGTGCTTAGCACTATCAAAGAGATAATGCTTAGCTTCAGCTGCCACATCTGGACATAATAATATGGACTAAACTGACACAGCCACGAAAGGCTCCCTCTACCCTCTCTAACCGAAAGCAGAAAACAGAGCAGGGTTTTAAAGGAGTTTATCAACAAAAACAACACACACACACACACACACACACACACACCTCTGAGCGTGCATCTCTCCAGCGAGAATTTCTGAGCTTCCCGTCACCCGATAAGCCCTTTGGAGCATTCAGACCGAGAAAGAAATGTACACGCAGAAAGGATAAAGCTGTACACAAATTAGAGCCAAAATGGAATTAGAAATGCAAATATTTCAGAATGTGGGTGATACGGATTTCCGCATGCTGGATTTGCCACATAGCACCGGAGAAATCATGCCAGCACGATTCGTGTATCGCTGTTCCTTATCGGGATGGCGGCATCTTGCCTGAAGCGCATGTGAGGTGATGTGCTGCGTGGGAAACTGCTACGGCACCATGAGGAAAGTGTTCATTAAGCCATTAAAGGCTTTGTAAGGCACTCAGTGGGTCTTGAACTGTGGCTTCCAGCCATCAGGCTGTAGCAGGTTACCCGTGGCAATACCATGGGTTTACCCATAGCACTACGATAGCTGTGTTTTCCACCACAAGCCTGGCAGAGTTAGCTCTGGGCTGCAAGGGCACCCTCTAGGCTGTAGTAGCAACCCTACTACAGCACTTAGTCAGCTGACCACAAGGAGCCAATCTCTGACCAGCAGCCCCTATAAAGCCCTGGCCTCTCAGAGCTTCCTCCTCGGTCTGAGCAACTTGTCTCTGGTGTGAGGATGCTACCTAAGCATCTGCTCCCGGCTTCTAGATTTACAGAAGTTTACAACATCTGGGATTGGTTAGCTTAGGGCAGTGATGGCGAACCTTTTTGAGCCCGAGTGCCCAAACTGCAACACAAAACCAACGTATTTATTTCAAAGTGCCAACACTGCAATTAAACCTGAATACTGAGGTTTTAGTTTAGAGTTGAATCGCACAGGCCACCACAGCTTAAATTTCATTTCATTTATTTCATTTTATATACCGCCTCACAGCCGAAGCTCTCTGGGCGGTTCACAATAGATCACACCACCTCCAAGCTGCCAGTGTGTCTTTTGAGCCCGACCCAGCAAGGGCTGTCTCCTGACTCCTCCACATCAGCCCCCCCCCCACAGCCCCTTCTATCCCCCCATGGGCAGAGAGCGAGTGAGCGTGCGAGGCGGAGATTTAAAGCGGCAGCCCAGCCACCCCTTCTCAGGCAGGCAGGCAAGGCTGGAGGAGGAGGGCGCGTGAGAAGGAGGTGGGCAGAGTGAGCGCACGAGGCAGAGAGCAGCCAACCGAGCATTTAAAGCGGCAGCTGCCCTCCCTGCCTCGGCTCGCCTCTCCCCGCTTGCTCCCCTGCCCCTCGGGGGAATCTTCGTGGCAAGAGGCGCCCAGGACCCCTGCCTGATCTCGCTTCTCTCGCGTGCCCACAGAGAGGTCCCTGTGTGCCAGCTGTGGCACACGTGCCATAGGTTTGCCATCACTGGCTTAGGGAAAAGGCAAGTAAGGGGAGATGTGATAGAGATGTATAGAATTGTGCATGGTGTGCAGAAAGTGGATAGAAGGGAGACATTTTCCTCCCTCTCTCATAACCCTAGAACCCAGGATCATCCCGTGAAGCTGACGGGTGGGAGATTCAGGACAGATGAAAGGAAGGACTTCTTCACACAGCGCAGAGTTAAACTATGGAATTCACTTCCACAGGATGTGGTGATGGCCACCAATTTGGTGGGCTTTTAAAAAAAGGGGGAATGGATAAATTCTGAAAGGCTGTCGATGGCTACTACTATTTATTTTTATTTATTTATTATATTTATACCCCGCCTTTTTTCCTGCAAGGAACTCAAGGCGGCTTACATAATCCTCCTCCACTCCTCCATTTTATCCTCACAACAACCCTGTGAGGTAGGTGAGGCTGAGAGTCCGTGACTGGCCCAAAGTCACCCAGTGAGTTTCATGGCCGAGCGGGGACTAGAACCCGGATCTCCCGAGTCCCAGTCCTGATTGGCTATATGCTACCTCCAGTATCAGAGGCCGTATGTCTATGGACAAGAACATGGGCGGGAGGGTGCGGTTGCACTCGTGTCCTGCATGTGGGTGTCCTGTGAGCAGCTGGGTTGGCCACTGTGTGAACAGAATGCTGGTCTCCTCCAGCATGGCTCTTCTGATGCTCTTATGTTCTCATGGATTCCCGCCTTGGAGGGGGATCCCCTGCCTGGCTTTTCCCATCCCATGCACAGGCCTCTGATCCTTGTTTGCTGCTCTTGAGCTCAACCTCTGCTTCCTCTGGATCAGCTTCTGGCCCATTTTGACTGAAAGCTGGTTTCCTTGGGTCTCAGAAGTTGGCTACCTGGGGGACTGAGATCTTTGCTGAGGCCTGACAGGCTCTCGTGCGTGTGTCCAGAGTTCCCACTCTCCTCAAAAGAGGCTCCCTGCTAGGTTTCTCTAAATGATTCAGTGATTCTGGCCTTCCGAAATCCCCACCCACTTACCCTGCATGCAGACATTTTGAAAAAGGAAAGCCTCCAGTGATGCCAGTGGGGACTTTCCCCCACTTTTTTTAACCCCTGTGTACGTGTGTGGGGGGATTTGGCGAAGCCAACATTGGTGGGTGGGGAGGTTTAATCCTCTCTTCCCAGTGTGTGGTGGCCCCAGTACAAATTGAGGCCACAATGCACCTACTTCGGAGTAAAAGTAAAGGTAAGGCTGTGCCACACACTACGTAATTAACGTAACGTGTAATTTGACCCCCTCAGTCAATTGATGTGAATTTGCAGGTGCAACAGCGGGGAGTAACATTTTTTAAAAATATTCTCCCTCACGTAAGCGTTCCTCGGCTTGCAGTCATCTAGTCGGTAAGGTCGAGCCCTGGGCCTGATGGTCTCCTTTCATTTTGTTTCAGGGGGTTCGCCCAATTTTGGGGAGGACGTTTTGGGCAAAACAAAAGGAGAGGGGGCAAAATGGTTCGGTGGTGGTGGTGGTGGTGGTGGAGGGGAGGAAAGCACGTACTATTGCAGCGAGCGGCCCGTGCACCCCTTTTTCATTCCTTTCCTTTTTCTTACCGTTTCTAAAGCGGAGGCTTCCATGGCGCGGCAGCAGCGGAGGTCTGACCGCTGCGATTCTTCCTTCCCAGAATGGGCAGGAGCCAGTGTAGTTGTTCTACTGTTGCACTGCTGAAGCTGGAGCCTTAAACGCAGCAGGAGGAGGAAGCTAGGTTGGTAGTGTGGCATACACAACCTTTTAAAAAATTGATTTTACCGCTGCCGCCACTTCTCGCTGCGACACACCCGCCTCTGCCCCCACACTCGGGGAAGCCCTCAGTGGCGTGTTTGTCAGGTGTTTTAGCCGCCTTCCTCTTCCGTTTTATGCAGCTCCCTTGCTCGGGCTGCGGGCCTCTGTACTCGGGCCCCGCACCCAAGTCGCTAGGTTCCCCTCTGGTCTCCTGCTTGCCTCCCACCCAGGATGCAACGGCTGGTGGTGTGACTCTGAGGGATTGGGAAGGGGAGCCTGGGTGTGAAAGCGGCTGAGCCGCTTTCACACCCAGGCTCCCCTTCCCAATCCCTCAGAGTCACACCACCAGCCGTTGCCGGGGGCACTCCCCTAGACCTCTCTCACCACCAGCCTTTGGCCATAACAGCCTCGGGCTAACTAGGGTAATGTCCTGCACACAGTTATTCCCCTTGCTGTCACCTCCTTCTTCCTCCACAGAGATTCCTCTCTAGGATATGTGTGTGTGTGTGTTCCTTTCTAGCGATGTAAACCGAGCAGGAGCTTACCTGCTTGGGGGGTGTGTGTGCTCCGGAGCACCCCCCGCCCGCTCTTGCCGCGCACAGCGCCAGGGAACCAGAAGTGACGCGACAGGTTCCCCGTCGTGTCACTTCTGCTTCCCTGGTGCTGTGTTTTTAGCGTAAAACCCAAGGCAACCCAGCTTAAAACAGCTGCGAATAGCAAATTGCGGCCGTTTCAAACTGGGTTGCCCTGGTTTTTACGCTAAAAACACAGCGCCAGGGGAACCGGAACTGACGCGCCGGGGAACTGAAGCTCCTTTCCCCAGTGTGGCGTGGATCGAGCGGCAGCCAGGTTAGTCGCGAAAGTCTGAGGGGGGGCTGAGTGGGTCGCTTTCGGCCCCCCCAAGACTCTCGGATCCATCCCTATTTTCCTTAATCACTCACTCCCACACTAAGGGTTAACGTTTAAACAAGAACAAGTTCATTTCTACAGATGGGAACAGGAGTTTCATTCAGGTGCTCCTTTAGCTTCCAACAGTCACACTATTTCAACCCCAGCAGGCTGAGGTAACTCCTCCCACCTCCTCTGTCGGACCAGAGGGCTCCTCTCTAGATGTCTCCCAGTCCCGCCCTCAGCCCACACTCCGACGGCCAGCGAGCCTGTCACAGCCCCTCGCCAACATTCCGAGCGCTGCGATTGGCTCTGCACTCTCAGGGAGGGAGAGGCGGAGCTCCCGCTGTCCATCACAGGTAGGTAAGTACCAAAGCAGTGTTCTCCAACCTTGGGTCCCCCGATGTTTTTGGCCTACAACTCCCAGCATGCCCCAGCCAGCTACTAAAGAGAAGACTCAGTTACACAGGTAACGCGTTGTGTGTCCCTGAGACCGCGCCGTGAAACGCACCCCGTCCTCTCTTGCGGCTGTGCGCTGCAGGGAAAATCCCGTGCCATGGGCAAATTGTCTTCCAGGGAAGCTCAGCTGCTCTGAGAGATGCCCCGGCCCGGTAAGTTTCCAAGGAAGTCCAGGGCTTAGGTTGAAAGCCACGGATGCAAACTGACCCGGCGGATCGGTCTTTCTGCTGTTGCTTTAGCTCTCTCTGCCCCTTCTCGTTTAGGGAGGGGATGCGAGCAAAGCAGAAAATGAGAATTAAAGTGTCTGTTAAACAAGTATCAGCTTTTGTCATCAGCCAGCTGGTGACAGCACAAAAGACTGAGCTCAAAGGATGCAATCAAAATTTGACACCGTTTTATTAAACATATATTATTAGCCAGGATCCCTCAGTGGCCAGTAATAACAATGCAATACTGTTGTTGTTGTTGTTGTTGTTATTGTTGTTGTTGTTGTTGTTGTTGTTGTTGTTGTTGTTGTTGTTATTATTATTATTATTATTATTATTATTATTATTATTTCCATAGTATCGGTCATGAAAAAATCATCACTGAGCCTTCAGCCGCCTGTTACAATCTTTCCGTATAAAACCCTGGCTGGCAAAGTCCCTCACCATACCAAAGGCTCCTGAGCAAATGCAGCAGCCATGGGATAAGAGGATCGGATTACGGAGACTGCCAGCACATGCTCAAGTGACATTCATTTCAATCCGCGCATCATGCCATCAGTGGTCATGGCACTTTGCAAAGGAACATAAGCAAATAAGGTGAGTTCCTGCCCCAAGGAGTTTACAATCGCGGGGCTAAAAAGCATACCCGACGTTAAACGTATAGCGTGCCGGCGATCGTGACTTTTGATTTTTTTTTACTTTCATGTGAGTGTGCAGGGCCCCAATCAAGACGAACAGATGTGCATGAAACTTTCCCACCCAGCCCGGTTGTTCTTTAAATTTGTCGTCCCCCCCCCCAATAACCTCTGTCGCTGCCGATAGAAGCCTTTCCCCCCCTCTTTCGTTCTTAAGCGCCCGTGTGGCAGGAAGGGAGCAACTGAAAGAACAAGTGCCTGGATAGGAAGGTTTAAGTGTGGCGTAGTGGTTAGAGTGGCTGAGAGTCCATGACTGGCCCAAAGTCACCGAGTGAGCTTCGTGGCCAAGCAGGGACTAGAACCCGGATCTCCTGAGTCCCAGTCCAATGCTCTAACCCAGTGGTCTCCAACCTTGGGTCCCCAGATGTTTTTGGCCTACAACTCCCAGCATGCCCCAGCCAGCGTAGCGTAGCTGGCTGGGGTATGCTGGGAGTTGTAGGCCAAAAACATCTGGGGACCCAAGGCTGGAGAACACTGCTCTAACCAAAACACCACACACTGGCTCTCCATGTTTTTTTTAGGTGTTAGTCTCTCTCTCTCTCTCTCTCTCTCTCTCTCTCTCTCTCTCTCTCTCCCCCCCTCCTGAATTGGTCGCGGTCGCTGTATTCTCCTATGGTTATTTGTTCCTTTTACGGTATTGCATGCATATGTTTGTGTGGATGGTTGTACCACGCCCAGGAATCCTTCCGATGAAGGGAGGTTAAGCAATATTTAAAACAAATAAAGAAAGTTCTCTATCAAACAGAGCTACTAAACGTGCGTGGGTCGGGGTGCGGGTGTGTAATTGTGGTCCTTGCTTTCTCTCCACACCCTGTACCACACTGCAGGGGTGGGCCCCCTCAGCCTTGTGGGCCAAAGACGGCCCTCCTGGGGTCCGAATCTGGCCCTCTGGGGTTTCCCAGAAAGCCATGCTTCCTTTTCCTGGCCAAAATCCCTTTCCTCTGGCTGCCGATCATTTGGTGGTTTCCCCATCCGAAAAGGCTGACATACCTCTGCTAAGGCTTGCTTACTGCCTGGCAGTAGGAGCTTTAAGCTCAAATATGCTAGTAGTTTTTTTGTATTTTGGCCTCACCCCTTTGCCTTTGGCTCTCTCCCTTTTGACTCCAGCCCTCACCACCACTGGAATGCAGCCTCCAAGAGCTTCTCCAAAATAGGGATGTAACCAAGAGTCTGGGGGGGGGGGCTGAAAGCGGGCCGAAAACAGCCCGCTCGGCCCCCCGAGACTCTTGTGACTTACCTTCCTGCCCGGTCGATCCACACTGAGCCACGGAAAGGAGCTTCAGTTCCCTGTTGCGTCACTTCCAGTTCCCTGGCGCTGCGAGTGGCGAGAGCGGGCGGGGGTGCACCCCCCCCCCCGAGCAGGTACAGCCCCTTCCCTGCTCGGTTTACATCGCTACGTCCAAAATTGAACAAAAGAACATAAGAAGAGCGCTGCTGGATCAGACCAGGGGTCCATCTAGTCCAACATTCTGTTCACACAGTGGCCAACCAGCTGCCCCAATGGGAAACCCACAAGCAGGACAGGAGTGCAACAGCACCCTCCCGCCCATGTTCCCCAGCAACTGGAGTACATAGGCATGCTGCCTCTGATACTAGAGGAAGCACATGGCTAATCAGGACTAGTAGCCACCGATGGCCTTCTCCTCCATGAATTTGTCCAGTCCCCTTTTAAAGCCATCCAAGTTGGTGGCCATCACCACATCTTGTGGAAGTGAATCCCATAGTTTAACCAGGTGCCGTGTGAAGTCGTCCTTCCTTTTATCTGTCTGTCCTGACTCTCCCACCAGTCAAGTTTCAGGGGATTGACCCCTTCTGGTTCTAGTGTGATGAGAGAGGGAGAAAAAGGTCTCCCTTTCCACTGTTCCTCCACACCATGTATCATTTTGTACACCTTGGTTTGGCCCTTGGGCTGAAAGAAGTTCCCCACTCCGGCCATATACTGCTTGCACGTTGATTGCCTGAACAGTGAGTTCCTCAGGCTTCGTTTCAGTGGAGGGTGAGGACTAAAGGGCTAAGCTCCCGATATGATGATGGAAGAGGTGAGCAGGAACCTAAAAGAAGAGAGAATGGGGGAACTGTGTCGATCAGGGAGGTCGGCAATGTGAGGCCCTAGGGAGGCATGCGGACCTCAAAAGCCCTCTGCAGCTCATCAGTTCACACTTCTGGCAAGACCAATCTGTCCCTCCCTTGGAAGCCCACTGGGCGGGGAGTGAGAGAGAGAGAGAGAGAGGGAGGGGGGAGGGAGGGAGAGAGAGAGAAGGGATGGGAGAAAGTGAGAGAGAAAAGGGGGTGGCACTGCCTACCACCATTGTGCAAAAGTAAAGCGTTGGGTCACCCCTGAGGTAGATAATCTGGGAAGCCCTTCCAGGCCTGAGGCGCAGCAAGGGAGAAAGGGTGGAGGTGTTGAAGGGCCTGTGGCTCACGCTGGCTCCACTTGTCTGAGCATGGAAAGCTAAGCAGGGTCAGGCCTGGTTATTCCTTGGATGGGAGACCCCTCCTCTAGTTTCCTGCATTGAGCAGGGGGTGGGACTCGATGGCCTTGCAGGCTCCTTCCAACTCTATGATCTATGAAATCTATGAGAACTCTCTCTCTCTCTCTCTCTCTCTCACACACACTCTCTCTCTCTCGGGAGTGATGGTACAGGAGGAATGCAGTTCACCAGCAGGGAAAATCAGAGTAGAAAGATCCGCGGTCCCTTGTGGATGCCTTGAAGTGAGGAGGCGTGGCGCTCTGGATTCTGCTGAAGCTGTTGGATTCCCTTTATAGACTGTTTTTGCCATGGTCCAGTAACCTCTCCAACAGCTTGGCGATAGACTACAGAAAATGACACGAACCAAAGGAAAATCACTACGAAGCCCTCACCTCATAACGGAGAGTTTTTGCTAAAAATATACATTCATAATAATATTATTGAGCGGGCGTAGATGAAGAAGGCCAGGCAAAAGTGTACATAATAAGCGAGTGAGCAAGGTCACTGTACTTTGCCCGGGGGTTTCACGATCAATACGAGCTGGTCAATAACTGCTTTATTACTACACTACCACTCGGAGCGAAATCATTTTTAAATTAAGAATATATTTTGCAAAACTGAATTAACAATATTGAATATTTTGCTCTTTGATATGGCTCGCCTTCAGAATCAAATTATTAAATATGGGAAATGCCTGCTGTGTGGGTGTGCATGTGTATGCGTCTCTGTGTGTGTATAAGTGTGTGTGTGTGTGTGTATGTGTGAGTTTATGTTTCTTTTGTTTCATGGATGTCTTTGAAACTTCCTTAAAGAAAGGAAATGACGATGCCATTAACTCTCCCCCCCCCCCGATAAATATATTTCGCATTCCCTTTGGGACTCCAGATGCTGAAAACTGGAAACAACACTTGTTACATTTAATGCAGTTGCCAGATTATTCATGGGGACTAGCCACTTGGAACATACAATAACTCTCATACTTTACCAGTTGTGCTGGCTTCCACTTAGTTTCCGGGCCTCATTCAAAGTGTTGATTTTTATGTTTAAAGCCCTAAATCACCTGAAAGCAGGATAACTTAATCACTGCACTACTTAGTTCTCCCACTTAAAAACAAACCCAAAAAACCTAACATGTTTTCCTATCCGCAGCTGAAATTGCTGTGAAATAGGTTTCCGTTGGTGCTGAAAACTCGAGGTTCAATGGAGTTGTTTAGTAAGTGGAGGCTCAGCCCTCACCGCCTCTGCCTTGTACTCAGCCTTTCAGGCAGTTTACATGTCCTTTGCCGTGGCAGCCATTTTGTGATGGCACCCAGAACAGTTCCCCAAATTGCCAAATGTGCCCACAGCCCCAAATGGTTGCCTGTCCCTGGCACAGCATGTAGCCGAGCAGTATATTTTTCTTTACTTTAGAGTAACGATGCACAGACCCAGTTTGGATCAGGACCAGCGCACACCAGATGGGAGAATTAAACCTCCCCCCCCGCCCCCCGACCTGTTTGCTCCTGAATTCCTCCCCTACTGTTCGGGGATTAAAAACAAAAACAAAAAAAACCCTGCATTGACTCCAGTGGGGGCTGCACACAGTTACTCTAAAGTAAAGGAAAATATACGGTTCAGCCATGCAATTAGTGTAACAGATGGTTTGACCCTAGGAGTGCCTTTTACCAGCTTCGGCTGATTTGCCAGCTCGACCCATCCCTGGAGAAAAATGGACCCGGCAATGATAACTGATGCTCTGGTAACATCGAAAACTGGGCTACTGCAATGTGCGCTAGATGGGGGTGCCCTTGGAAAGGGTCCAGGAGCTTCCGTTTATTCAAAATGCAACTGCTATGCAATTATCTCTGGGATGGGATGGTCAGAGCAGATAACCCCAGGCGTATTTGATCTGGACTGCTTGATGCGTTCGCCTCAGGGCTCTAATCAAGGTGCTAGTTCTTACTGTGAAAGTCCTAGGTGGGCTTGGGATCTGGGTACTTTAAGGACCGCGTTCTCCATTTTGTGCCCTCCCGTACACTTTGTTCAACATTTGGAAGGCCTTCCTCTTCAATGCCCTCTGTCATAGAGCATCCCCCCTATGGCTGCCTATATATTCTTTCTAGTGCATGGTGAGGATATGGCTCTTGAAGGGCGCAATCCTATCCATGTTTAGACAGAAAAAAAGGCCTACAGTTCCCAGCATGCCCCAGCCAGCACAGCTGGCTGGGGCATGCTGGGAACTGTAGGCCTTTTTTTCTGTCTAAACATGCATAGGATTGCGCCCTTAAAGAGGGCTTGGGGTGAGGCGAGGGGAGGATGAACCAATAATCTCTCCTAAGTGCCGATTTGAGATTACGGTAGTACCGTATTTTTCCGTCTATAAGACGCCCCCATGTATAAGACGCCCCCCCACTGGGCAGTTTCGCAACTGCGCAGCTCTCTCCTTGGCTTACTTCCGTGTATAAGACGACCCTCAATTTTTAGTCTAACAATTTTAGGGAAAAGTATAGTCTTATACATGGAAAGATACTGTATTTCATCACGTTGTTTTCATTCAATATGGTCTTTTATTTGATGTCAGCTGTTTTGAGTTCCCCTAGTGCAGTGTTTCTCAACCTTGGGTCCCCAGATGTTTTTGGCCTACAACTCCCAGCATGCCCCAGCCAGCATAGCTGGCTGGGGCATGCTGGGAGTTGTAGGCCAAAAACATCTGGGGACCCAAAGTTGAGAAACACTGCCCTAGTGGAAGAAAAGTGAGATGGATTTTTAAAAAAAGAAAAAAAGAAAAGAAATGAAAATCAAAGTAGTATAGCGGCTAAGAGACTGAACTATGAATCAGAAAGTCCTGGGTTTGAATCTCACCTCTGCCAATGCCTGCACTAGCTGGCTTAGGACAATTATTTATTTATTACACTTCTATACTGCCCAACAGCTGAAGCTCTCCGGGCGGACCACGACAATGAGAGAGGCAAGCCCCGCCCCCTTTCCCTCAGCCCACTCCCTATCTGCAGTATGGGGGGTCATGATGATGACTTACTGGTACGGCAGTCTACGCCAGCCTCATGCCCTCCAGACGTGTTTTGGACTGCAATACCCATCATTCCCAGGCGGCATGGATGGCCATGCCGGTTGGAAAGGGTGGCAGTTGTTGTCCAACGCATCTGGAGCGCACGGGGGAAGACCGCCTCACAGGGCTGTTGTAAGGTCTACAGCTAGATCGTGGATGCGAAACACTAGAAACACTTGAATGTGCTATACCAGTCACAACAACTCTTGTTTTTAATGAGGCCGATAGAGGACAGGGCACCCATAGGGGCGCAAAGATGATGGAATTCCGCATCCTGGCTGGGCTCACTTTGCCTCCTCCTGGCTAACCTTGAGGCAGCCTGCATCAGGCAAATCTTTTTCAGAGGGCTTTTGGGGCCTAGAATTTTATTTATTTTATTTTATTTATTTATTTATTATATTTATTAATCGCCCTATCTGGCCGGCAACCGGCCACCCTGGGCGATAGAAAATGTTCAAATGTGCATGACTGCTGACACATAGGTGGCTATTTATTTGGGTGTGTGTGTTACAGTCTGTTCCCCCCCCCCACTCCTCCAAAATTGTACGCTTTTGACATGTGTTGCATTTGTTGTTGTTTGCTGCCTTGTAAGGATGTTTCCAGATGGGGCTTTTATCGTGTAATCGCTCTGCCTCATTCGTGTAGTTTTATATCGTCTTCAACTTGTAGCTCTCCCGTGTGTGTCCCCCCCCCCACACCTTCTTCTGACTTTTTTGTTACCAGGGACAACAGTTAATGGAGGAAAGACAGAACAGCTAAACGAGATGCCTTTTGATTCTTTGAGCTAGGGGCCTTCCGTCTGGAAGCACCCAAAGCCTGAAGGCTGGAAACAGTGGGGAAGCTAGGAAAACAGTGGGGGAGCTAGGATTTGCTGAAATCCCCCCCCCAGCCCCAGTAGAAAACCAGACCACAAGGTCATGGCATCCGTGAGACTTGGAAAAAGTCAGTCCACTGTGGAATCTGTGGATCGGATTCACAGAAATCTGAACTCATTTGAATCTGTTGATTTGATTTCTCCAGCATCCCTAAATTTTTACAACTCCCAGCATCCCCAATCAGAAACACTGGGGATGTTGGGAGTTACAGTCCAGGTTGAGGGAAGGCTGGTGGAGACAACACTGAGCTACGGTATGGCTCAGCTTCCGACGTTCCTGCCACCACGGCACTCTTTTGACACATGATTTGGCGTCTTTCAGAAGCAATATTATTATGCCACCAAAATCTCACCCTGGAAAGAGCAATCAGACTGGATGCATCATGGACAAAGAAAACCCACAGCAGGCCAAAGTGGTTCTGGGCAGGGCTGGGCAGAAGAAGGAGGAGGAGGAGGAGGAGAAGAACGGGGGGATCCCTTTGTTAATTGATCGGCATGTGAGGTGGGCCAGCTGAGACATGTCAGCTGAGACTTGATCTGCAAGCCACAGTAAAATGGAGACACCTGGGAGAGGCTTGATGGTTGTCTATATAAAGCGGTCGCTGCATACTTTCCAGTGTGAGAGGGCAAAGGCGGGGGGGATGGGACGGGTCAGGACAGGACGACGGCCAAGAGCAAGCGAGAGGGCGATTCCCTCCCCCCGCCTCTCTTGAACCCCACCATTGTTAACGTGAACCAGCTGCTTGTCTGAGGATTCTTTGTGACTGCAGCAGGATTGCTCCCTGTTGGTTCAGTCGATTTCAGAAACCCAGGCCCAGTAAGGCAGGAAGTGGTGCAGGATGAGCTCCCTGCAGATACCTGACTCCCTGCGATTGTACCTCAACCTCAGCGAATCAAAGTTCCCGTGCTCCTAAGTTCAGACAAGGCCGCCCAACCTCCCCTGCTGCTCCTTACCTGTCGAACTCTCTCCCAGAATGCCTACATGGTGTCACCTTCCTTCCTGCCTGAAACCCTGGAATGCCGCTCACTGTAGACCAGTGTTCTCCAACCTTGGGTCCCCGATGTTTTTGGCCTACAACTCCCAGCATGCCCCAGCCAGCGTAGCTGGCTGGGGCATGCTGGGGAGTTGTAGGCCAAAAACATCGGGGGACCCAAGGTTGGAGAACACTGCGCGGTGTAGACCATACTGGACTAGAGGGACCCATGTTCTGACTCAGTATACGGCAGCTTCATGTGTGTCTTACCTAAAACATGCTCTTTGGGGGGGGGCACGGTGTTTGGTTTCTCCTCTTAATCTTCATTTAGAGGTGATACGATAGCTACCTTCAAATATTTGAAGGGATGAAGATGCTTCATGTAAATGATGGGGTAAACTTGTTTTCTGTGGCTCCAGGGGGCCGAACCTCAACCAGGGATGTCAGAGCAATCCACAACAGACTCAAATGCGTTCAGATTTCTAAGAATCCGACCCATGGGTTCCGCAGTGGACCAGCTGTTTCTGAGTTGTGCAAATTTTGTGGACTGTTTTTTAAATTTTTTTTTACATAATTTAATGCAAATTTACTCATAGAAAAATACGTAAAATAAAACACCACAGACCAAAAAATTGCACATTTCTCTCATAGGCTAAAGCGTGAAAATACTCATTTGGGGGGGGGGGGATTTGCGCATTTTCCGGAGTGCGAATTATGCAACTCTGAATTTGCGCAAATGCGTACAAACGCATGCATGCAAAATCCGATTCTGTCAATGAGTGGACGATGGAATGAAAGGCACCTGGCAATCTGTGAAACATAGATGGAATGGATTTTATGTCGGTGCTGGGACTCCGAAATATCCTATGGTACTGTCTAGCAGCCATAGGATTGTGCCGTGACTGTCTTCTTTTTTAGACTACAAGCTCCTTGGGAACAGGGACCAATCTGTGTTAACTTATATATTTGTTTTCATTATCTATTTCACTGTGAAAGCTTTGACTACAGGGCGACTCATTGAATGAATGAATGATTGAATACGCCAGTGTGGTGTAGTGGTGAGAGTGCTGGACTGGGACTCGGGAGATCCAGGTTCTAGTCCCTGCTCAGCCATGAAACTCACTGGGTGACTTTGGGCCAGTCACTGACTCTCAGCCTAACCTAGATTCCTGCATTGAGCAGGGGGTTGGACTCGATGGCCTTGTAGGCCCCTTCCAACTCTACTTTTCTATGATTCTATGATTCTATGATTCTACCTCACAGGGTTGTTGTGAGGATAAAATGGAGAGGAAGAGGAGGATTATGTAAGCCACCTTGGGTTCCTTGCAGGAAAAAAGGCAGGATATAAATATAATAAATAAAAATAAATAATAAATAAATAATTCAGGGCCTGTCCTGTGAGTATCCCAGCTTGAACCACTGAAAGCTTCCTTTTCCACCCAGCAGCCCCGGGTGCATAATGGTGGGTGGATAATGTCATTATATGGTTTAGTCACTAGGTGGCACTGGCCATAGTTGTTTAAGAAAGACAATAAAGTTCTCCTCTAACCTCCTGACTGGTGTGTTCTGGAAGCCTTCCGTGACACACGGAGCAAGGAATTAATACATGACTCTCAGTTTGACCCCTGCAGCACCTGATCTCCAACCCGGAAAGCCACATTCTGGCTAGGACTGGAGACTGAAGGGGGAAAAAAACGAACGTCCGGCAAATTTCAGAAGTGCTCCAATAAGGGTTTTTGGCTATTGACTCACTACCTGGGCCCACAATGCTCATAAGAACAGGCTGTATCAGACCAATGGTCCATCTAGTCCCACATCCTGTTTTCCACAGTGCCCAGCTAATGCCTCTAAGAAGCCCACAAGCCCGAGGCCCAGAGCCCCCTCCGGCTCCCCCCCAACAGACCTCTGACCCTGGGGGTTGCATATAGCCACCTTGACTAGTAGCCATTGATGGGCCCATCCTACATGAATTTGTCTAATCCCCTATTAAAGCTAGTGGACATCACTACACCTTGGAGCTGTAAGTCCCCCCCCCCCCCATGATAGGAACATAAGAACAGCCATACTGAATCAGACCAAAAGCCTGATGGCTCCATAAGAACAGCCATGCTGGATCAGAGCAAGGGTCCACCTAGTCCAGCATTCTGTTCACACAGTGGCCAACCAGCTGCTCACGGGATCCCATGAGCAGGGCAGGCATGCAATAGTACCTTCCCTTCCATGTTGCCCAGCAACTGGACTACATAGGCAATACTGCCTCTGATACCGGAGGAAGCACATAGCCAATCAGGACTAGTAGCCACCGATGGCCTTCTCCTCCAATGTCAGCGGGGCTGTGCATCCACTCCGGATTTTAGTCTGAACTTTAAAGGATCGAGCCATGGTGTAGATCCCTATCCCCAGAATAGGTTTGGCACCACGGATTAGCTTCCCAAAGGTTTGGAGTAAAATCTGGGGTGGATACATAGCCCCGCTGATGTTGGAGCCACCAGTCTCGTCCAGATGGTGCTCACATTGTGACCAGCCAGCCAGCCACCTGTGGGAAAGCCACAGGTAGGAATGAGTGCAACAGAACCCTCCCACCCCTGTTCCCCAGCAACTGGTGTAATACTGAAGGTAGCATATAGTCATCATGACTAGTAGACAAAATTGCACTATGTGGAGAAGGAGCTCTTCTTTGTGTCTGTCTGAATCTCCTGCTGATCAGTTATCAGAGATTCACGGAGTTAACCTGTGCGTAATCCCAGCAGGTTTCACCCTCAACCCATCACCTTCCCTTGAAACTGGAATTAGGGATGTGCAAGGATTTCGTTCGGGGCAGACTGGCCAGGCATGACCCCCCCAAACTCCGTCTCGCTTACCTTCTTCCCCGGCTCAACTCGCGTTCTCCTGAGTTGAGCCGGGGAAGCAACTTCCGGGTTCCTGGTGGGCTGCTGTTTACGTAGAAATTGCCTTAAGATACGCCCAAAGCAGTACATAACTTGTGCAAATTGCGGCCGCTTTTGACGTATCTTAAGGCATTTTCTATGTAAACCGCGGCCCACCTGGAACCCAGACGTCCGGCATGCGGCGCAGCACACGTCTGCTTTCGGCCCAGTTTGGTGGGTACAGCAGCGGCATCCGCTGAGCCGGAGGTGGGTTGGGTCCTGGAGAATCCCCCCCCCCCCGCAAAACTGGTACAGCTGTTTCTGTGGATAAAGGCCAATTCAAAGCCACCTTAAGTAGCAGTTTTGGAGAAAATCAATGGAACCCACCTGTGGAGATGTCCTCAACAGGAAGTGGTGTAAAGACCTGGCAGTGCCTACACTGGAACCGCTGCAGTGGGTAGTTTCCTTTTTGAATGCGGAAGCGGTATCGGGTTGCCGCAGCTCACCTTGTCGTCCTGAAATCGGGCTGTCGCTCCCAATTTGTAGCGGCCTTAAATCTGGCCGCCTGCCTCCCTCTGCAAGTGGCAGTTAGCACTGCACTATGCAAACTGTCGATTTGCCTTGGACATAACCAGGTAGGACAGGGTTGAGTGGCAGGTGATTCCCGCCAGCTATGGTGGGAGAAGCGGAGGTCAGCACTTTGCATTGGCACTGGCGGCATCCTCTACGCGTCTCTGGAGATCTGCTGGCCTACCATGCCACATAATTAAGGGAAATACGGAAGACGGTCACCCCTGTGAATGCTGACACAGGGCGGTGGCCAAGATGCTTCGCACTCAAGGCACTGTTTATTTGCTAACTAAATACCCATCGTGGTTGGGCCGGCCATCCGGGTCGGATTGGCTGGCTGTTAGTCGGGGTGTGGTGCATGGAATCACACTGTGGGTTTGAGCCACACATTGGCCGGATGGGAGACTCGGGGTTCTCTCATTAGAGGGGTGCAGAATCTCAGGCTCAGAATCTCAAAAAACTTTCTCGTGGGTTTTGCTTTGAATATTTGTTCTTCCTTCCCCAGGGGCAGCTGGTGAGTCCTTTGTCAGTGGGGCTCCTCATCCACAGCAGCTTTTATTCTGAGCTTCATAGGAGCTATCCATGATGCTGTACTCCATCCCCAAGACAGGTTCACCAGCATGGAGCACCATGGATAGCTCCTAATAAGCTCAGGATAAAAGCTGCAATGGATACGGAGCCCCACTGGCATAGGAGTCACCCGCCTCCCCAGTCTTCCCATACCGCAGGGGTGGGGAACTTCTGGCCTGTGGGTGAAATCCAGCCTTTCTGGGGTCCCAATCTGGCCCTCTAGGCTTCCACAGATGACCATGTCCCTTCGCTCCAGCCCCTTCCTCCAACCACCAACCGTCCAGTGGTTTCCCAGCTTTAGCACAGGCTATGCCTCCCCAGATTGAATTGGAGATGCTACGGGTTGGTTGTGGGACATTCTTCATGCAGGAGCTCTCTACCGATGAGCTACGTCCCTTGCTGACTTTTGCAATCCGAGTCATTAAGAATCAAGACTTCTCTGATCTGCACAAACCTACCCCTTGATCGGCACAGCCCTGTCCTGCCTTCTGTTTCTTGGTCACACTTAGGGGTGTGACATTCATATGCCTTGGCAACTGGCATTTCTAGACAAAGATTTGTAGCTGGCACATTCGTATATAGGACTGCGTCTGCCCGAATGAACTTTCACTACCATCTTTCGTATTTTGTTTCTTGCGTTGCATCAACAAGATTAGACGCGCTGTCAAAATTTGCAAGCCATGATGTAGACTTCTTGCAGTATTTGCATTTTTGTTTTTGCAAAGTGCGTACACTTCCATATCAGACTGTAGGCATTTCTGATAACGTTTTAACCCCTTTGTGCCACAGCATCTCTGAGCAACTTAACAAGGCTTCATTCACACAGGTAACCCCTGTGGTGTGAGTGCATGGACTCCCGTGCGTTGTGATAATATCAGGAGCTGAATGATAACCACTCAGGTCGGGCAGATGATGTGGCCAATTTACAGGGTTGCCACATTGCTCCTGATTAATTATTCCTGATCGGGAGAAAATGGCACGTGCATAAACATAACAGAAACTTTCTTGCTCTCAAAATTATTCTCCAGCCGTCCCCAACTTGGCGGCTGCCAGTTGTGTTAGACTTTAACTCCCAGCTTCCCCATCTTTCTCTCTCCCCACCCTTCATCAAGTGAATATAATTTATTAGCTTTGCCGTCAAGGCTTTTTCCCATGCCTGAAATACACCAAGAGGAACAGCAGAGGGTTTTCATGGGATCAGATATCCAAGTATTTTCTCAAGGATCCTTCTTATCCTTTGCGAAATGGTTTTGCTAGGGGGGCAGGACTCTAAGGTAAGCCCCCTCTTTTCTTCTGACCTTCCGAACAAACTGGGACGGACTGCACATGTTATCCATCTTCTCTGTAAGTCAATTTGATTTGCCTGCATCAGCCTTCCCTCAACCATTGGCTGTGCCGGTTGGGGATGATGGGAGTTGTAGACCAACGCATCTGGTGAGCACCATGTTGGGGAAGGATGCTGTACTCCAATGAAAATTAAACAGCATATTCATGTGTGTGTGTGTGTGGCGGGGGGGGGAGAGATGGAAAATATATTGATCTATACATTATTTTATTCCTTTGGCAGAAAAGGGGCACAACAGAAAGATGTAGAAAAGGAGGCAGATGAAGAAAAGCGATTGGTGCCTTCTGTTTGGGCCAACTTTTCTCTAGGCGTCATTTTTTGTTGGCTTTCAATTAGTGCCAGAGTGCAAACAGCGCAGAGACACCTGGGATTCTTGAAGGCCCCAATTAGTCTTTTCAGAAATACAATGTTTGGGGAGGGGGAAGGAAACTTGACCTTTCAGGGTCTGCCGGAGGGAGTGGGGAAATACACCCTTCCTTTCATTGCCTTTCATTAAAATTGTGAATGAGGTTGTGACTCCGGTCAGGTAAAAAAAAACCAAAAAAAACACCCCTTACCTGCTTTGTTGTTCCTCCGAGCAGGTGTTATGTGAGAACAAGCAGGTGTTTGTAGGTTCCTGACCTTGAAGATGGGCTGTTGACCCCGCCAACTCTTTTTCATGTGACTCATCTTTCCCCGAAAAGGGCCTGGCTCCGGTTTGTAGAAGAGTCGCAGGACAATTATCCTTGACATGCTAAAAATAAGCGCTCTTTATGGCTTTATACAGCCCAGCCCTGGCAATGGGGGTGTGATCGCTTTGCCGACAGATGTCTGTCTCATCTAGAGCTCGGCTGAAACAGCCCACAGTCATTCACAAACATTTTTTTTTGTTGTCGCTGAAAAACACCTCCCTTTTCAGCAACAGTTTTTTCAGCGCTTCTTGCAAAAATGTTTGCAATTAGGCTCGGACGTTGCCCTCACTTGCCCTCACTGATGATCAGCACGATCATGCTGGTTGGAAATGGCCGTGGTCACTAGCGATGTTGGGGGTTGTAGTCCAACACATTTGAAAGGTGCAAGTTCGGGGAAGGCTGGTGCAGGCAAGTCCGACTGGAGTCCAGATAAGATCGAGAATACATCCAATTCAATATACGTTGGGAATGTCAGAAGAAAAGAGGAGGTTACTTCCCTACCTGGGAGACTTACCCTGTAGCAAAATCATTTCAAAAAAAGATAAAGATGATACCTGAGCAAATACTTGAGTATTTGATCCAGTCATATCCTCTGATGTTCCTACTGACGTGTTTCAAGTAAGGAAAATAGCCTCTGCGGCAAGCTAACAACTTATATTTGCGTTGGCGAAAAAAGACAAAGGTGGGCAAAGTTTTTTGTTTTTTTTTAAATGGTGCCTTTTATCAACCTTTGTAAAACATAAAATAAGAATCAATTACTTCCAAATGCGCAAATATTTGTTTTGATGCTTGTTTATGTCTCCTTTATGTTGCTTATCGTGTAATTCTTCTGCTTATCTGATTGATAAATCGCTTCGTTGCAGAAAGTTTTATAATTAATTTTTAGAGGCATCAGATGAGCTAGACAGCATTCCAGTGGCTTATGTGATCTGTGATTGGTGGGCTCAGTCACATGATTAGCTCAGGAAGAAGGCGGCGGCAGCAGCCTCCTTGGCTTCCTGCATTTCAATTCAAGGCCAGGGGAAGACCTCGCGAGGTACGTCCTCCCAGAGGGCATTTCCAGATCAGGAAAGCACAGGCAGCCTGGGAGGCTGCAGAGCAATGGAGAGATGTGTGCTAGAAAGAAAACACACGCACACACAGCACCCTTGGCCGCTTTGCAGTGATTAGATCAGCTCAGAAAACATCACACATGTAAATTATAAAGCACCTTGAGAATGAAGAGGAAAAATGGAAGCTTCTTTCAGGCGGGAAAGAAAACTTTCAGGAATTTGGAGGGCAGATTAAGGCATGGGACCAGCCCCACCTCCTCTCTGGAGCTGGACACAACACTGCCCCCCCTCACATCTGCATTGTGGTGGATGCAGAATGGGGGCCAGGCTGCCAGCACAGCTGATGCTGTTGCCACTTGGAGTGGCAGCTCAACACCCCCCCCCCCCAAAAAAAAGCCTTAGGAAAAAACAACAAAGGAGGCTGTGCTAGAGCACCTGCCAACGATGAGCCCTACTACCTGTGAGAAACTGTTGAGAATTTCTGCTCCCCCTGGAGAAATTCGGTGCAATTTCTCTGCCCAGAAATAGAGTGGAGAATTTCAGCAGGCCATCTGCGCATAGGTCTAGTTTCTGCAGAATTGCAGCCCAAGAACACGTGGCAGATTAATTGTAAGCACGTGTGGCGTAGTGGTGAGAGTGTTGGACTGGGACTCGGGAGATCCAGGTTCTAGTCCCCGCTCGACCATGAAACTCACTGGGTGACTTTGGGCCAGACACTGACTCTCAGCCTAACCTACCTCACAGGGTTGTTGTAAGGATAAAATGGAGACTAGGAGGAGGATTAGGTAAGCTGCCTTGGGTTCCTTGCAGGAAAAAAGGTGGGGTATAAATATAATAAATAAGGATGCAATCCTGTACACACTTACCTGGGAGTAAGTCCCGTGGGACTCATTAATGAGTTCATCTCATTTTTCCCAATCATAAGTTTGGTTGTTCATCACAAACTTTGGGAATCTTTCTAGCATTAAGTTTGGTTGATCCCAAACGTTGAGGGAAAAGTTTAGGTGAAAAATATATACAGATTTTTTTGTGCACGTTTCTCTGAGTACATGCATTTTTGTAGGCAATTTTGCCCAATATACCTTGCTTTTTACTAGCAATTTACCTAATATTACGTATTTTAATGTTCTTTTTTTTGCATATGTGCATTTCTGTGGGCACATTTCCCTAATACACATGTTTTTGTATGCAGTTTGTGATTGGAGAAGTCCACCACTGCCAAATTTAGAGAAGTGCAAATTTGGAAGAATAACTAAGTTTCGGTTTGCATATTGGTTCAAAAGTGTGAAATTAGTTAAGTTCGCATTAAATTGTGAACCAAAGGAATTTCTCCCCCATCCCTCTTAGACCAAAATTACCTGCGAGCAAGTCCCATAGTACTCAGTGGGACTTCTGAGTAGACATGAAAAGAATTGCGTTGGTAGTCAATCAATGCAAAGCCCTCAGAACCAAAATCTAGGGGTCCTAATGTGCTTACATTAATTATTTCATTAATAGACAATTTTAATAAAATTTAAAATAATCACTTCTTAATAGATTTTTTTTTTTTTTAAAGGGCACAAGATTCCAGTGCATTTGCACGCATTGGACAGAATGCTAGACCGTAGGTCTTCCTCTTCCCGAGAAGGATAGAAATACTGGCTGCACATCCTTCTGCTGTGGCTGCCGCCCCTGTTGACACTTGCTGCTTGTGGGCTTCAAGATTATAAAAAAGAAGCCAAAACAGGTAGCATTTTTTAAAAAAGTGTTTTTAAAAAAGAAAAGGCCAGCTATGGCCTCTCCTGGACAGGGATAGCTGGGCCACAGTGGTACAGGCACTAGTAACCTCAAGGTCAGATTACGGCAATGCATTCTATGTTGGGCTACCCTTGAGGCTCATCCAGAAACTGGAGCTAGTGCAGGATGCAGCAGTTCAGCTGTCTATTCATTCATTCATTCATTCATTCATTCATTTTCTGTACCACCTAGTAGTCGAAGCTCTCTGGGCGGTGTACAACAATCAATTAAAAAACACAACGGGGCAACAGGAGCTGCCCCTTTTCAGCATGCAACTCCTGTGCTGAGGGAACTGCACTGGCTGCCTATTAACTACCGGGTCAGGTTTAAGGTTCTGGTACCAGTGTACAAAACCTGAAACAACTTGGGACCACGATACTTGAGAGAGTGCCTTCTCCCTTATCAACCTGCCCAGTCCCTGAGGTTATTGGATGGTATGCCCCTGGTGGTTCCAATTGGAGTCCACCCGGAGAAGAGCCTTCGATGTGGCGGCTCCATTTCTGCGGAACTCCCTGTCTCAGGAGGTCAGGCAGGCACTAACACTGTGTTATTTCCGGCGCCTCCTGAAAACATCTTTATTTCAGGAAGCCTTCTTTGGTTGACCAGCCACTGTTTTAATATTGGTTTTATTCCTTTCATCTTTTTTGTTTCTTTATTGTTCACCGCTCCAGAATCTGTGTAGATGTGGAGCGGTATATAAAGGTCGTAACTAAATGAATAAATATAAAGTGTCACACCGACCAGCTGCATTTGAAGTTCAGATTTAGAGTTTTGCCTTCCTAATTGGGAAATGTCTGTCAACACTCCAGATATTTGTGAATATGCATTATCAGAGGCTCGTGTGAACACAGCCTGGGATAAACAGTGGCACCAATAAGCCATTCACAAGTTACGTGGTGTGAGCCAAGATCGAAGCAAGACATGAGAGAGGCCAAGCCAACATGGGGAGCCAATGTTAGGTATTTCTTTCTTTGTTTATTTTCAGAAGAGAATTGCTATTCCATCCAGCCTCACCCCTTTGCCCCCCAGCACACACATCTCACTCTTTCTCTCCTGGAAGCAAACGGCTTTGTGTTTGGAATAATTTCCCATGGAGGCAGATTTTCAAAGCCAGGTTGGCTCCAGCGTAAAGAATCTGAGTTCTATTTCTGAATATATTAGCCTAATATGAAACAATTTGGAGGAGTCGAAAGGCGTGCTGTGGAAACCGCTGAGCTTTCTTAAGCAACACTGCTCAGGAAATTTTAGTGCACTGTCTGTTTTCTATTAGTGTTAATAAGCTCTTAATCCCCGTCAGAGATGCCAGGGCCCATTTCCCATACATATATGTGCACAAGCATAAAGGTAGGCCCGCACAGATGCATGTGTGGCTGAACAATACCCAGACCTCCTGGTGGCTGCTCTAATTGCCCTTAATCGGCTAAGCATTCCTGGGATGTAGACAGGTATTATTATCCCCATTTTACAGCTGAGTGAGCTGATGCTCAGTCAATGAAATTGACTTGCCCAAGGCCAGCATCAAAGGGCAACAGTTTCCTCGGCACAGGCCTGAGCAAGGGGGACAGAGGAATGGCTTGGGCCAAATGGTCCACCGCCAGTTCAGATGGAGGCCTCTTATTTGGGGTTGGTTTTCATAACCAGGCCTTCCCCAACCCCAAAGGGATTCTTTGACCTGGATTCCTGCACTGAGCAGGGGGTTGGACTCGATGGCCTTGTAGGCCCCTTCCAACTCTACTTTTCTATGATTCTATGATTCTAACCTGGTGTTCTCCATGTGCTGTGGACGTCAATGCCTATTATCCCTGGCCACGGGCCATGCTGGGTGATGGGAGTTGTGGTCCAAAGGATCCGGAGGGCACGGGGTCTGGGGAAGGCCGTCGTAAGCATTTAGTATGATAAAAAGACAAAACAAAACATTGGGACTGGTGGGAATGTCCAACAGCAGACCCTTGAGCTCTGTGGGAAAAACATACTTCCCAAACACTGGGGCCAGATTGCTGGGAAACCTTGGAGCATTAGTCAAATTCTGAAGATATCTATCTGCAAGGGAGCTCTAACTGTCCCTAAGTCTACTTGAAAAGGGTAAAGTATGGGGAAACTAACGCAGGTCAGTTTCAGTTTCTCTCTGTTTCTCTTATTCAGTCTAGCAGTACAACAACAACAACAACAACAACAACAACAAGGCCTGTGGCTCACGCTGGCTCAGCTTGTCTGAGTGTGGAAAGCTAAGCAGGGTCAGGCCTGGTTATGACTTGGATGGGAGACCCCCTCCTCTAGTTCCCTGCACTGAGCAGGGGGTTGGACTCGATGGCCTTGCAGGCTCCTTCCAACTCTATGATCTA
The DNA here is from genome assembly GCA_021292165.1 of Shinisaurus crocodilurus. Lineage (NCBI taxonomy): Eukaryota > Metazoa > Chordata > Lepidosauria > Squamata > Shinisauridae > Shinisaurus > Shinisaurus crocodilurus. The sequence goes on from JAHFWL010000645.1 coordinate 1,717,758, forward strand.
TGAATCTATCAACAACAACGACAACGACAACAACAACAATATATAATAATAACTTAGTCTAATAATAACTTAGCGCAGTAATAATAATAACTTAGTCTTAAGTTTGGTTTGTCCCAAACTTGGAGATTTTTTCTGATCTTAAATTTGGTTTGTCCCAAATATTGAGATATTTTTTTTTTTTAAGTCTCACAAAAGTTCATATGCATCATTATGTGGATCTCTCCTAACACATACATTATTGTACACAATTCTTCTGCCTAATATACCCATTTTTTTGGGGGGGGCAAACTATTTCCCCAGTATAATGCATTTCTGAATGTTATTTCTATCAATATACACATTTCGTGTGTGTGTGCACATTTGCCCAAGTGATGCTTTTTTGCACGCATTTTTGACTGGAGAACTCTTTTGCAGAAAATTGGCAGAAGTGCTTATTTATTTATTTATTTTCAAAGGATAACTTGAGTTTTGGTCCACGGATTGGTCCGGAAGTCAGAAATTAGGTAAATTCACATTGACATGCAAACCCAACTGATTTCTCCCCCCCTTCCTAGCCTTGGACTTTGGGGATGGCTCAGAAGAGACTGCACAGCTTCTGTGTGTGTCACTAGCAGAAAAAGAGACGGTCCGAAGGGTTCTGGCAGGCAGGAGGAGGGAGGATGCAACGTGGATTGGGGAAAGAGCCCAGATGCAACGTGTAGGGATGGACAAATCAGTCTATTACCAGTTCATGTCACTTCTGCGTGTTGATTTATAAGCCTGTTCTGTTCAATTTCTGCATCAACTTGCTTTTTAAATTTTTTTTTTTAAAAAAATCATGACGAAGTGGGGAGAAAAGAAGAACCTAGAGCAGGGCTGTAGAACCTCTGCCCATCTGGAGTTCCAATCCAATCCCAATTTCCTAGCTGGCCACATTCCATTCCTTTGGCCCCACCCACTTCCCCCCAACAACCAATCATTTGTTTCTTTCCTAGCTTTTGCATTCCTCACCTGCCTGCCCCATTCTAAAAGGCTGAATTACCAAGGTGTAGTTTCATTTCCTATCATTTCATTTATTACATTTCTATTAACTGCCCAACAGCCAAAGCCGTCTGGGCAGTTTACAAAGATTAACAACGTTTAAAAATACAGTATTATGCAGTTCAGCAAGAAACATATAAACGGAGCAGACACACATACGCACACACATATCCAAACGATATCCCATGACCTGACTATAAACCTCATCATATGCTGCCAAATGCCTAGGAGTAGAGGAAGGTCTTAACCTGGGGCCAAAAAGATAATAATGTTGGCACCAGACGAGCCTCCCTGGGGAGTGAGTTCACAATTGGGGGGCCACCACCAAGAGGGCCCTCTCCCTTGTTGCCACCTTCCGAGCCTCCCTCAGAGGAGGCACCTGGAGGAGGGCCTTAGATGATGAGTGTAGTCAGTGCTTTTTTTCTGGAGAAAAAGGTACCGGAACTCTTGGATTACATTTCCTCGGGAGTAGATGGCGATTAAATTGTAATGCAGTTAATAGAAGAAAAGGTGCTGGAACTCAGTTCCGGTGAGTTCCACCAGAAAAAAAGCCCTGAGTGTAGTGTATGCGGAGGCTCATGCTGGAGAGGCATTCTAGCCGGTATTACTGGTAATTACTCATAGTAAGAGTTTTAAGCTAGCGTAGGCTGGTATTTTTGGTATTTTGGCCCAGGCCCCACTCACCACTGGAACTCAGCCGCTGAAAGCATCTTCAAAAGTGCATTAGTCCCTCCGGCTAAAAAGTAGTTCAATACTCCTGACCTAGAGGGGGGGTATGCCTGAAGGAGGCAGAAGCCAGAGGGATGGTCAAAGGAGGCATGCAGTGAGTTGGTGAAAGAAGGGGCCAAGGAGGAAGAGGGGATGAGGACAAATCTCACATACGGTAGGCCTTAGAAACAGAGGTTTGAAGTCTGGAGTATCTGGGGCCAGGAAACCAATGGGGCAGTGAGGGCAAAGAGGCAGTGATGGTGGCGGCAGGTGAAATTTACATCTTGGTTTAAATGAGACTTCCAAAATCTCTGGCTGCAGGACTCTTGTGGCCGTCAACTAATTGCAATCCCATTCTACGTGGGACGGTTCGGTGTAAGACAGTGAGCCTGCATGTAGCCTACTAAGAGAAATTGATGCTGTGTCAAAGATGCCCCCAACCTATTTTGCACCTTTGTATTAAAAAAAAAAGAGAGGAGAAATAAAGAAATAAAGTAGCGATGTAAACTGAGCAGGGCCTTACCTGCTCGGGGGGTGGTGGTGCTCCGGAGCACCCCCTGTCTGCTCTTGCCGCTCGCAGCACCAGGGAACTGGAAGTGACGCGACGGGTTCCCCGTCGCGTCACTTCCGGTTCCCTGGCGCTGCATTTTTAGCATAAAACCCAGGGCAACCCAGCTTAAAACGGCCGCAAATAGCAAATTGCGCCCCTTTCAAGCTGGGTTGCCCTGCTTTTTACGCTAAAAACGTAGTGCCGGGGAACCGGAAAAAGACGCGCCGGGGACCTGAGGCTCCTTACCCCGGCACGTCTTGGATCGAGCGGACTGCAAGGAAAGTCGTGAGAGTCTCGGGGGGCGGGCGAGCGGGCCGCTTTCGGCCTGCTTTTTCACACCCCCCCCCGAGACTCTCAGTTACATCCCTAAAAGAAAGAAAGGAAATTGTCGCTTTGGGAGCAACACCTGTCTGCTCTAGTCATGTACGTTTGCTCCTCTTCCGGTATGTAGGCCCAATTTCACACTCCTGTCGAATGCGTGTTCAGGAGGGAGCCTTCTTCCCATACGACTCCCATGCTCAAATTTTAATTACTCTGAGTGCTTTCCACATCAGGTAGACGATGGCACTGAGAGGGAGCGTGGGTGCCAATGTGTGCGAGAGAGCCAAACCAAACTTTTATTTTGATTCTTTTAAATTCTGAAACTGTGAGTTATTTCCTACAGGCAGACGGATGGACGCAGCCTGAAGCACCTCATTTGCTGGAGAGAGAACGGCGAGCATTTGGTTTGATCAGCCGCTGGCATGGTAATGAGCCCATTTCTATTGAAATTGGCTCATGACTATTCATTTTTGCTGGCTCCCAACTTACTCGTGACCTACTATTTTGATTTTCGGGGTGGGTGGCAGGAGAAGAAAGCCACGGGGAGTCAGTCCTGGTCCCTGGAATTTGAGCCAGGTCCCAGGGGAGGGGGGCTGTGAAAATTGTTTTTGCGTGTTAAAGCTATAGATGTAGGCTTTAATCCTAATCCAGCCATGCACGCATCTACGAAGCGTCAGTTTCTGCTTCCTGGAAATGTCGGCCCAGTGTGCAACTGCTGTGAAAAAGGCAAATTCCATGTTAGGCATAATTAGGAAAGGAATAAAAAATAAAACTGCCAATATCGTACTGCCCTTATACAAATCTATGGTGTGTGAACACACTTGGAATACTGTGTGCAGTTCTGGTCACTGCACCTAATAAAGATATTGCAGAGTTGGAAAAAAAAAGTGCAGAAGAGGGCATCTAAAATGATCAAGGGGCTGAAGTAGTTGCCCAGTTTGGAAAGGTTATAACATCTGGGATTGTTTAGCTTAGAAAACAAAGCAAGGAAGGAGAGACATGATAGAGGCGTACAAAATCATGCATGATGTGGAGAAAGTGGATAGGGAGACATTTTTCTCCCTCTCTCATAGTACTAGAGAACCCGGGGTCATCCCATGAAGCTGATTGGTGGGAGGTTCAGGACAGATAAAAGGAAGGACTTCTTCACACAGCACATAGTTAAACTATGGAATTTGCTACCACAAGATGTAGTGATGGCCACCAACTCAGATGGCTTCAGGAGATGATTAGTCAAATTCATGGAGGAGAAGGCTATTCATGGCTACTATTCCTGATGACTCTATATTACCTCCAGTATCAGAGGCATCCTGCCTATATGCACCAGTTGCTGGGGAACATGAATGGGAGGGTGCTATTGCACTCATGTAACTCTTGTGGGTTTCCCACAGGCAGCTGGTTGGCCGCCGTGTAAACAGCATGCTGGATGAGATGGAACTTTGGTCTGATCCAGCATGGCTCTCCTGATGCTCTTGTGACTTGAAGATACTGGTAATTTTGCCACAGGCTGAGTGTGAGGAGAGCCATTTCAGTGGTGTGTGTGTATGTGTGAAGGTCAAATTACCAGTCAGGTTTGGGGTTGCTCACCCTTATTATGGTGGGGAACTCCTTTCTGTGCCCACATGCAAGCAGCTGCCACTTTCCTCCCAAATGCCTTAGGGAGCAACACTACAACTTATCTTAGAGCGGGGTGGGAATGTCAGGCCCAGAGTCCCAATATGCTAAGGGTTACCTATTGGTGGCTTTACGGCTTTCATGAAGAAGTTCCCCACCCCCATTCTAAAAGGTTGAAATCCCTCTTCTAAGACTTAGTTACTAACAGTAAGAGCTTTACGCTAAAATATGCTTGTATATTTTTGGCATTGGAGACCCCACCCTTTGGCCCTAGCCATAAGTCTTTGTCTTGCCCACCATTGGAATGGTCCTCCCAAGAGCTTCTCTGGAACTGAATTCAGCGCTCGGGGGGAAAGAGGCTTCCCATCCCTGCACTAAGGCTGTATTCATTCATTCCAGTTCCATCCCACATTTCCTTCAGGGAGCTCAAGATGGCATTCCACTGCCTCTCAGGGGATCTCCCACTCAGCCACTGACCAGATCCAAATCTGCTTAGCTTCAGTAAAGTTCCTATACAAGATCAGTTGTGTTTTGACCTTGGAGCTTTTGGACCAAGATCAAAACACGCATCATGAACTGAACACAGAAACTAGCAGTAGCCAATGAATGGCTTGTTTCTTTGACTTGGCTTCCTTCCATGAGTAGCCCCGAGAAGCCGAGAAGCCTTTACTCCAGGGGTTGGCAACCCCCAGACACCTTTCTTGGCATCTGCCAAGGTGCCCTATGCCTTCCACTTTATTATTATTATTTTAATTAACAAATTTTCTTAGCAGCAGCTGAGATTGCTGTAAAATAGGTTTCTGTTGGTGCTGAAACTGTGGGTTCCAAGGAGTTGTGTGTTAGGGCTCGGATCCCACCTCTGCCATGTACTCGGTCTTTTGGGCAGGTTACTTGCCCTTTGCCATGCTTCCCATGGCAGCCATTTTGTGGTGGTGCCCATGTGACTATTTTCTCTAATTGCCAAATGTGCCCACATGGCCCCCAAAAGTCGCCTACCTGGGGTTTACACTCCCTTTGCATGGGCACTGTCCAATCCTACAGAATTCATTTGGTGGTTTTGTCATAATTGAAAAAGCTATCTGAAGGGACCCAGCCAAAGCCAAGTGGGAAGGCTGCAGTAAAGCAAAGGTTCTCTGATTCCGATGGAATCTGCCCGCGGCAAGAGCGTTTGGCCTCTTCCTTCTCTGGATGTAGCCAAACTGTCAGACTGTTTATGTTCCAGCAGTGATTTAATAGTGCAGCTATGGGGGCAAGAGAACATGATAGGTTGTCCAAAGCCATCCAAACATGGAGTGGTTGGGTTGAGGTTTTGGACAGTTCTCCCCTCTTAATCCAAGAGCTTTATAGCTTCAACATTTAAATAAGCCCCAGCGATTTAACATATAAAGGAAACCAGCTGGCACAGACATGACCCAACGTGAGTCTAAGATAACAGTTCACTTCTGGCCAGTTTTTATTGGGATGAGTAGACAGCGGAGTATTTAAAGTCTTAAATTCACATAGACAGAAGTAAATACACTTGACCCAAGGCACTCCTCAGAGAGGTCAGGTCAGGTCACCTTAATTACGTTATGACCCAATAAAAAGCTAATGAAAGGTTTTACAAGATTCCATTAAAAGGTCTTCTTGCCTACGATCATGTCTGGTACAGGCTGTGAGTCCGAAGAGCTGTTAAAATATCTCAGGTCAGGGAAAGAGGGATTTAGGACTCTGAAGATGGTTTCAAAGGCACTGGGAACTTGTTTCTCCCAAACTCTAACTGGAAGTGGTATTTTTTTGGAGACATTCATATTTTTAAATTTGAGTTATCCTGGGAGAACCTCAAATGCCATTTAAATGGTGTTTACGTCTTCAATTACAGCTCAGTGTTTTATTTGCCTTTTGAATGGTTCATTAAAAAAAAACCCACAACAATCTTAGTTGGAGGTTTGATCTGCAATATCCTTAAAAATGAAGATAGATAACTCTTAGGGTAGGGCTGACCTGAAAGTGCTAAGCTGAGAACGTACAGCTCAGAATTTGGGAAGGAGAAATGAGGGTGTTTTCAGGGGTGAGTGAATTTTGCAACACGTCCCAGGGATGCTTCCTAGGGATGTGCAAGGATTTCGTTCGGGGTGGTGGTGGAATTCTGATGAACTAGCTGGCTGAACTCTGTCCCACTTACCTCCTTCCCGGTTCAACTTGCATTCTCCCAAGTCAAGCCGGGGAAGTGACTTCTGGGTTCCCAGTGGGCTGCTGCTTATGCAGAGAATGTTGTAAGAGTGGCCGCAATTTGTGTAACTTGTGCAACTTGCGCCCACAATTTGCATAATTTGCACAAACGGTGGCCGCTTTTGATGTATCTGACATCATTTTCTACGTAAAAAGCGGGCCGCTGGGAACCCGGAAGTCGGACAAGCGGCGAGCTGCATGCCCGTTTTTGACCCAGTTTGGTGGGCGCAGCACTGGCATCCACCAAGCTGGAGGCGGGTTGGGTCTCCGCAGATTGCCCACCCCTAGCTTGATCCCACTGCAACACTGCAGGCAGTGGTGGTAGCAGAGAGTATCTTGGGGGTCACCACCCACCAGCAACCACCAATTTCCCCACCCAAATGCTCCAGGTGAATTTCCACATTAGCTTTTGGGGGGGGGAATCACAGTGACAGGGAAGTTCCCACCCCAGGCTCCATAGGAATCCCCTTGGAATGACACTAGGTGAGGCAATATAAACAGGGCTGGAGAAGCTCTTTCAGCCCAAGGGCCAAATTCAATTTCATAGAAGCTCTTGGGGGGGGGGGCACATTTCAGTGGTGGGTGGAGTCAAAGGCAAAAGGGGTGGGGCCAAAATACAGACGATACCAGCATATTATAGCTCAGAGCTCATAGTGCCAGTAGCCTTGGGAGCGGCATTTCAACCTTTTAGAAGGGAGGGAACAGCACAAAAGCTGGAAAACCACTCAATGATCAGTGGTCGGAGGAAAGGGGAGGGGCCAGTGAAGGGGCGGAGCCATCTGGGGAACCCCAGGGGGTGCGATTTGGCCCCTGGGCCTGAAGTTCCCCACCTCGGCCTCCGTGGTTTCGGTTATTTCAGGGACTGCCTTCTCCTCAGCACTCCCTGTGTGCTTATGTCCTCTGGCGAGAGCAAGCTCAGGTATCCTGGGCCCGGTGCTCTTCAACATTTTTATTAATGACTTGGATGAGGAGGTACAGGGAATGCTTATCAAATTTGCAGATGACACAAAGTTGGGTGGAACAGCTAATACTCTGGAAGACAGAAACAAAATTCAAAGTGACCTCGATAGGCTGGAGCGCTGGGCCGAAAACAACAGAATGAAATTTAACAGGGATAAATGCCAAGTGCTGCACCTAGGGAGAGGAAACCAAATGCAGAGTTACAGAATGGGGGACACTTGGCTCAACAATACTACAAGTGAGAAGGATCTTGGAATTGTGGTAGATCACAAACTGAATATGAGCCAGCAATGCGACGTGACTGCAAAGAAGGCAAATGCAATTTTGGGCTGTATTAATAGAAGTATAGCTTCCAAATCGCGGGAAGTGATAATTCCCCTTTACTCGGCACTGGTTAGGCCTCATCTTGAGTACTGCGTCCAGTTCTGGGCACCTCACTTTAACAAGGACATAGACAAACTGGAGAGGGTACAGAGGAGGGCAACAAGGATGATAAAGGGACTGGAAACAAGGCCCTATGAGGAGAGACTGAAAGAACTGGGCATGTTTAGCCTTCAGAAGAGGAGACTGAGGGGAGATATGATCGCACTCTTCCAGTATTTGAAGGGATGTCACACAGAGGAGGGCAAAGATCTCTTCTCGTTCATCCCAGTTTGCAGGACACAGAATAATGGGCTCAAGTTACAGGAACCTAGATTCCACCTAAACATCAGGAAAAATTTCCTGACTGTCAGAGCAATAAGACAATGGAATCAACTACCTAGGGAGGTGGTGGGCTCTCCCAGTCTGGAGGCATTCAAGGTGCGGCTGGACAGACATCTGTCAGAGATGCTTTGACCTGGATTCCTGCATTGAGCAGGGGGTTGGACTCGATGGCCTTGTAGGCCCCTTCCAACTCTACTTTTCTATGATTCTATTATCTTGGACTTCAGGATTTAGGCCAGAAGGAGCAGGGCCTACACCGCACTGCCACCCTCGTTGTGGCATCTTTTCTGAAGAGAGACTTACCGAGCATCCTCTCCTTGGGCCGCTAGGGCATTGATTAATACCTTTCTTTTTTCTTTTTGAAGAAGAATTGCTGTAGGCCTCTCAGTGAATTTATTATAGCACCACTATATCTGCAGATGCGATCTCCATTTGGTACGAGCGTTTTTGTTCTATTAGTTTATATTGGCTCTCGTGCATTTAAACTGATTTTGCCAGAGGGCTCGTCCAGGCCAGAAGGCAAGAGTACAAACAGGAAAATAAATGAAGAACTAGAATGCAAAGGAGTTATGCTGTGTGCTCATTATATTTACCAGCCTGAGTACTCTTCAGACATGGTAGGAGTAGCTTCCTAGCCACATTTTCAGCTAAAGGATATGACTGCTTACAGGTCCTTCTTTTGTTTTCTACTTTGAGAAATCTACATCAGTATGCGGTGTATCCAGTCTGGGTTTCAGTCTGAACTTTAAAGGAGCTATCCATGGTGCTGAAACCTACCCCCAAAATATGTTCTGAACAATGGAGAGCTCCTTGGGGAACCTAAGGGGCCACCCCCTCCACGAAACAACCCAATGGGATTCAGTAGCCGAAAAAATAGAAAGTGTCTGTTTGGGGGGTAATGGAATGGAGTACACTGAAAGAAGGCATGGCTGACTGGCTGGCTGGAACCCTGAACAGGCTCCCTCCACACTGCAACATTTTGTTGCCGGTCCCACTTGTTGGGTCTGTTCCCCAACCACAGCATAGGCCTTGCTCTGGGTACTGACACTGAGTGAGGCTTGGCAGACATCTACCAGGAGCAGGGGCTTTTCAGCTGTGGCACCAACCCTCTGGAATACCTTCCTGGGGGCGGGGGACATCAAGCACATACATTATATGGGTATAGGCACAAGGCTAAATCCTGCCTTTTCAAAGTACATTTCAGTCTAAGTTGAAAGCTGGAGTTGAACTTCAGACTGCAGGCGAGGGATTGAATTTTTAAATGCTCTTTTATTGGGGTGGGGGAGTAGAAAACTAGTGCAGGAAGGCATGGGCTGGGGATAGAGACATTCTCCCTGATGTGCTAGTTTTCAGCTTGCAGAGAGTTCTTTTTTTTTATGTGGGGGATTATTTAAGCATGGCATCTCCTGCGTGCGGCAGGGTTAGTGACAACAACCAGCATCCTAGGGCAGCTACCAGGGCCTTGTAGGACCCACTGCTGATGCCTGCCCTGGGGAAAAAAAAAACCTTTTATTTTAATGGCCCAACACTCTGAGCAGTGCCAAGCAGTTGGATCTAGGTACGATATGAATTTCCCACAAAGCCCCCAACCTAGCATCGCTCTGAGGAATGGTGGGAAGTAGCCAGGTATGCTCACCACCAGAGGCCACTGACAGAGGAGGGGACATCCAAGAGAGGGCACTTTGTCGAGGGCACCCCCAGACCTGCAGTAGGGTGGCCGCTTCCACACCGCCCAAAGAAGGGAAATGCGGCGCCAAAAAGGAGGGCGCCGGACAGACCACCAGTCTGCACAGTATTTGCATATGGAAATGTACGTGTGTATCGGTGCCAATTTAAAAAGTGATGACTACAATTTAAAAGAGAAATACAAGGAATCTCACGATTCTCACCATCGTGGAGGAGACTGGCGAGGTGACCCGTGTCTTGCCCGGTCTGCTGTCCAGATGCTAACTGATGTGCCGGCAGGAGGGACATTAGCTAGGGAGGAGCCCCATGGCTCAATGGTGGGGGCCCTCGCTCGGCATGCAGATGGAACCAGGTTCGATCCCCGGCATCTCCAGGTAGGGCTGGAAAAACTCCTGCCTGAAACCCCGGAGAGCCGTTGCTGCCCAACAAAATAAACACTACTGAGCTAGAAGATCATTGGTCTTAGTATACGGCAACTTCCTATGTTTCTGTGATGATGGGCAACTGTGATGGGGAATGAGCTCCCCAAAGAGGCTCGCCTGGCGCCTACATTGTACTCCTTCCGGCGCCAGGTGAAGACCTTTCTATTCTCCCAGGCATTTTAATCATCTTAATCACTTTAATCTTGTAGTTGTTTTTAACTCTATTATTGTAACTGCTGCTGCTGCTGCTGCTGTTTGTTTTTAATCTGTGGTTTTACATTTATATTATATAGTATTTGATGGTTTTAACTGTTGTAAATCTCTCAGAGAGCTTCGGCTATTGGGTGGTATAAAAATGTATTAAATAAATAAATAAATACAAACATACATACATACATACAGGCTGGCTGCTCACCAACTAGATGGTGCTTTGATTTTAAGCCAGGCTTGGACTTGGACACCTCTTCTGTCCTCTGCCAAAATAGAGCACTGTCCTCTGCAGAGTAGGACACCTGGCCACCCTAACTTGGAGCCAGCCCTGTCCTGCTGCAGCCGGAAGTAGAATAATGCATTTTAACAGCTCCAGTTCCAACCTAATGCCTTAACGTCCAACCGCACGTTTCTTTTAGCAGGCATTATCACGGAGATGTATTATTTATTTATTTATTTATTTATTATATTTATACCCCGCCTTTTTTCCTGCAAGGAACCCAAGGCGGCTTACATAATCCTCCTCCTCCTCTCCATTTTATCCTCACAACAACCCTGTGAGGTAGGTTAGGCTGAGAGTCAGTGACTGGCCCAAAGTCACCCAGTGAGTTTCATGGCCGAGCGGGGACTAGAACCCGGATCTCCCGAGTCCCAGTCCAACACTCTAGCCACTACGCCACACTGGCTCACCACCAGTATGGGAGGAGACCTGGGCTGGGGCAGCCACACACACCCTTCTAAACTTCCAGCTAGGCCTCAAGAGTTACATTCAATCCCATTTAATCCCTTCTCCCTTGGGAGGCAACGGAAAACACACACACGCACACGCACACACACACACACACACGGATGATGCATAATTACACTAGACAAAGCACTTGAATGAATACATACACACACACACACACACACACACACACACACGGGGAGAATCCTGTCATGGAAAAAGGTGGACAGGATGACCTTTGGGTCTCTTCCATTTCTAATTTCGACGATTCTCCGATGATTAGGCAATTTGCAGATAAATGAAACAGCTTTCCTTCTGGGGCTTCTCCGACTCTCCCCTCACCTATGGACCTTTTCGAATTTGCCAATTAATAGTTAATTAGTTAATGTTTGTAAAGTGCTTTGAAGATGAAAACTGCTAAGTGCTAAGTATTATTAGAGAAACAGCGATGGCTAAACTCATTTTACTTAATTTTGAACCCACTCAAATAGGCTGAAATTCTGATTCACCCTGGGGTTCACCATCCTCATAGAGGGAAACGTCGCACTGTTGTTACACTATAATTAGACTCTGGATGAATCTATTCCCCCCCCCCCCACACACACACACACAGACACACACTCTTTTTCTACATGGCACTTATCACAAAAATGATGTACATTATGTACACGGTACGGTGGTTATAATGTAGAGGAGGAAATATTGTCGTCGTTGAGGCTGCATAAGCTACATGGTAGAGACAAGCACGGCGACGGCTGAGAAACACAATCCTTTAATATTTTCCTCAGTAATTCATAAGGTTCTCTAATTCACCACACACACACACACACACACAGTGAATTAATGAGGGCCGAGCATAATACATAACAAAAGAACTGAAAGGCTAAACTAAAATAAGCAAACCTACATTTCAGCAACGATCCCAAGTTGTAGATTAGCCCATGCAATACACATTTGTTTTTGTCCTTCCTGTATTTGGGGTGTGTGTGTGTGTGTGCGTGTGTTTTTTTAAATGTCCGCTCCCTCCCTTAAACTCAGCCCCGCAAGCCTGCGGAGTTGCAGCACACAAAGCGCTGCATAAACAGGAGTGACTCCATTCATTTCAATCGTGGGGGCAAGCCATAGTTCAAGGCTGGGGCCGCAGATCCATGTTTTACATGAAGGAAAAAGAATGTTTTGCATGTCGAAGGTTCCAATCCCTGATTTAAAAAAATAAATAAATAGCAGGGTAGGGTGGCCACGTGTCCTACTTTGAGAAGTACAGTCCTCTATTTGAACGGCTGTCTGAGGACAGTCCTCTACTGCAGTGTTCTCCAACCTTGGGTCCCCAGATGTTTTTGGCCTACAACTCCCAGCATGCCCCAGCCAGCTACGCTGGCTGGGGCATGCTGGGAGTTGTAGGCCAAAAACATCTGGGGACCCCAAGGTTGGGGAACACAGCTCTATTGGAACGGCTGACTTGCCCAAGTCTCGTTTAAAGATGAAGAACCCGAAGAAGGGAGGTCAGGAAAAGGCCTTGGAGTTGCCCATCCACAGGTAGCGCCTGGGCCACAGACTGAGCAGGCACACAGGTCACCTGGTTGCAGTCTTCCCCCACTATGGAAAGAAGTATTGCATTTATATTTAAGTTATGGACATCATTTCTAAATCTGCATCTATGGGTATAAATTAGCACATGCACATTTCCTGCAAACCTGCATCCTCTTTTGTCCTCTTTTTTTTTTTTTTTGGTGATGCATTTCCTCTTTCTTGGCAATGCGTAAGTGCCTATCCTAATAGAGAGCCAGTGTGGTGTAGTGGTTAGAGCAGGGGTGGGGAACATAAATTAGGTGGGGGGGGCTAGATGACACCCACCCAGCCAGCCCTATGCAGGCTGGATGATGCCAGGGGCAGCTCACATCCCCTGACATTATCCGATTCTTGGCCAAAGTACCCATTAGAGTGTTAGACTAGGACTGGGGAGACCAGGGTTCAAATCCCCACTCAACCATGAACCTGACTGGGTGCCCCTTGGGTCAGTAATTATCGCTCAGCCTGAAGTTCCTCACAGGATTGTTGCGAGGATAAAATGGGGAGACTGAGAATCTTCTCTGCTCTCCAGAACTCCTGGGAGGAAGAGTGAGATATAAAAAAGAACTAAATACACCACTGTCAGGGAGGTCCTCAAGCTCCTACAGAAGAGATGAGGCAGCCAAACATAGCATGGCATTTTGGTATCTGAGACAGAGAACGCTGGCTGCTCATATAACACATCAAATTAACCGAACAATTTGAGACCCTTTCATGGAGTCCAGACTTTGCCACTGGAGGAGGCCCACTTCACTTTCTTCCTAATGGCAGGGTTGGCCCTGGGACACGGGGGTGAGTCACCGAGTGTCGCCGTGGAGCCAAACTATGGAAGGCAAAGAAAAAAGTAGGCCTCAGCCTTCCGGATTCATCTTTTCCCTCACCCTTGGCAAACAGGGAGCAATCCATATTGGGAGATGTTTGAAGCTGCTGTCACAAACACCTCAGTATCTAGGGTGGAGGCTCACCGTCTGCGAGTGACGCAAACGTATGTGATGCCAAAGAGCGGCTCTCATCTAACTACACTGAGAAGGTGGAGATGGAACTGAGCGAGGACTAGACTAGCAGCATCCATGTCAAGCACCAAGAATGCAGAAAAAGCAGGCAGGAGGCCGACCATGTAAAGCAAGTCGGACAGCATCTTGGGTAGGGAGGTGGGACGATTTTCTTCGGGGTGTGTATGGTGGAAATCCAGCAGACTAGCTGGGCTCTACCCCCCCGAACTCCATCCTGCTTACCTCTTCCCTGGTTCAGCTTGCCTTCTCCTGAGTCGAGCTGGGGAAGCGACTAGTTCCGGGTTCCTTCCTGGCGGGATGCTGTTTCTGTAGAAAATGCCTTAAGATACGCCTAACGCAGCCACAATTTGTGCAAATTGTGGCCGCTTTTTTTGACACATCTTAAGGCATTTTCTACGTAAACCTGGAATTCCAGCACGTGGTGTATAGCACGTGGCCACGTGCAGCCTTCGGCCCAGCTTGGTGGGCGCAGCAGCAGTGTGTCTACCGAGCCAGAGGTGGGTCGGGTCCCAGTGGATCGCCCACCCCTAATCTTGGGTTTTAGTCCAGATGAGGAGTCCGGATCTGATGCTTTATAGCAGAGTATTGAACCTCGGGCCTGCGGGCAAAATCCGGCCCTCTGAGCTTCCCCAGATGACAACACCCCCCACCTCCTTTCCTGGCTTCGTAGTTTCCTGGCTTTTTCATGCTACACCCACAAGGTGGTGAGCGCTTGAAGCTAAAATCTGCTGGCACTTTTGGCCACACCCCTTTTGCCCTTCCCACCACTGGAATGGAGATGCAGCCCCCAAGAGCTTCTCCAGCATGGAATTCAGCCCTTGGGCTAAAAGAGGTTCGACACACCTGCTTTATAGGGCCTGGTGGAATCCTATTGGCCCCTTGTGTCACCTGAACCCTGCTGATCTGCTAGCTGCAGAATCACTTTCTAATCATATACTGTGGTGGTACCTAAGCACAGTGCTTTTTTTCTGGAGAAAAGGGTACCGGAACTCTTGGATTACATTTCCTCGGGCGTAGATGGCGATTAAATTGTAATGCAATTAATAGAAGAAAAGGTGCTGGAACTCAGTTCCGGTGAGTTCCACCAGAAAAAAAAGCCCTGCCTAAGCATAGCTGTGAGTGGCAGCCCCCACCTCAGGCAAGCTACCGTGGACAGAAAAAAGGCCTACAACTCCCAGCATGCCCCAGCCAGCTCCGTAGGGAGTTGTAGGCCTTTTTTTGGGTCTAAACTTGCATAGGATTGCGCCCCTAAGTCAGTCTATTCTACTTTAGACTGCATGCAAAGTTACTCTTAAGTTATGGGCTTGAGGCATCGCTGCATCATTTAAAAGCACTGAGAGACCACCATGCTGAACAAAGCGTTTTGTGGTGACTTCAGCCACGTCAAAAGGACGTAGGTTACGCACATATTTTTTTTAAAAAAAAAAAGGTTTGCAGAAATTAGCTTCCACTGACCTCCATTTGCAGATACTCTTTTTGTTGCTTTTTAACCATCCATCCCAAACTCTCTCTGCTTGTGTTCTGACAAGTCCCAGCTGAATGAGTTGGCTGTTGGGCTTTGACTTGATATATTAGCTACAGTCTCCCCCGGATAAACTTTAGTCTAATCTGTCATATTCTCTAGCACTTGGATTGGAGATCAATAAAGGAAAGTCCACTGTGGCTCCATCCATGCTTCTAGAAATTTTGGACGCTTCAGAGGACTCGGGAGGTCGTGTGACCACAGCTTGACCTTGAGCACAGGCAGAACTGTTAACACAAAGGGTGCAGTTCCGATGCCAGCGTTGGGCCTCTGCATGGGAAATGCAGGCCCAAATGGCCCCCGCTCCCATCCCCAGTTGTGAAGCTTGCTGGGAATTTCCCTCTCTCTCAGCCTGTCCTACCTTACAGGGTTATTGTGAGGCTAACATTCCACAGTACATTTCTTGAAGTTAGGGAGGGATAGAAACTGATCAACTTGATGGGAACAAAGCACAAGTAATGACATGCAAGTCAAAAGCCGAGGTGTGCATCTATTTATCTCCTGCATGGTCATTTCACAATTTCTGTTACACAAATCTACCCACGCAGACACGATCAGATTTGCATCTTCAACCATGCTCCCCTGCTTCCCTACCAATGGTCTTAAGCGAATTATTATATTAAGATTATGATGATGATGATTCCTTCTTTCCTCTCTATAGCCCATTTCATCATATTCATTATCATAATTGTTGCTCAGCTGGTCAGGCCTTTGGGAACAGCGACCGAAGCGGCTATAACCCGCCATAAGCCTATGGAATAAGGCAGGCTAAAATAACATTACAAACATTCTCAGGAGCGTATCAGGTGCCTTTTGCCTACACTTTGTTTATCAAATGGTGCCAAGTGGGAATCCAATGGGAAAGACCTACTTTTAACCCTTAAGTGGAATCTCTGCCCTGGTTCAAAATTCAGCAGGAGTGGTGCATGGTGGCGGGGAACTGCTGTAAGCTGTTCCCCTCCACCACCCTGAAGGCCTTCATTGTTAATCAGATGCTCTATGGATGTCCGATCACACCGAGGCCCAGTTTATCTGATTCTTCCCTTGCCCCATGTTTGGAAAGGGAGTAGTAGCACAAACCATGTGATCGGCCATTCAAGTAGAAGGCCTAGCCAGGGCTGGCCCTAGCGTTAGGTAGAGTGAGGTGGCCACCTCCTCAGGCAGCAGATGTTATGGGGCAGGGAATGGCTGTGAAGTGTTGGAGGACAGAGTTGTGTTTGTCATGTGGCCTGGCCTGCCCTGGCCTGCCCAAGCTCGCCTGCTGCCCTCAGGTGAAGTGGAGGACCTGTCATCAGTGTTGAAGTAAGATTCAACTGCCAGTCTGGTTGGCTTATGTAGATGGAATGGGTAGAGGTGACATCGTGTCCTTTGCTTCAGGTGGCTAAATGTCTCAGCCCAGCCTTGGGCGTAGTTCCCACTGGAAGCTATCTGCTTGGTGGAGAGGAGTTGTCTTGTCATACATCTAGCTGAATAGATGAAATGGAGCTCCATCTAAGAGTCCCATCTTATTCTTGCCTCCAGAAGCCTCTGAGCAACCATGTCAGTCATACTTTCCACCACAGGTGGACACCTTGGTCACCATGAGGCCCACCATGGCTGTTGACCTGTCCTTGTTCTTTCTTAATCAGTCTAACAGCCCCTTTATTTATTTATTTAAAAAAACAATTGGCAGTTGTATGCCGTCTTCTCTTGTACGGATACAGTGGTGTCATCAGGGCAGGATGACTATGGTGCAAAAGTCCAGCCCCCCCCTCCACACCCCTCTCAGCAGAAAGAGCGGGAAGGCCCACAAATGCAGCAGGGCCGGTTTACCACATTTTGAAGTCAGTGAAGTAATGACACATTACCATCAAAAGAGGAAGGCCTCTTTAATGTAACATTAAGTCCAGAATCTAACATTACTTAACTGCACCGCTGTACGGATATGACCACATCCGGCGTACCGTGCTTTAAAAATATACATGAAAAAAAGAAGAAGAGAAAAGCCTTGTGT
The DNA here is from genome assembly GCA_021292165.1 of Shinisaurus crocodilurus. NCBI lineage: Eukaryota > Metazoa > Chordata > Lepidosauria > Squamata > Shinisauridae > Shinisaurus > Shinisaurus crocodilurus. Next base: position 1,734,989 of record JAHFWL010000645.1, read on the forward strand.
TCCATGTTTCTGAGTTCAGAGGGGAAAAAAACACATAATTCAGTGATATTGCTTACCACCCCAAAAAAGAGCTTTTCATTAAGACACACCCCCTAGCGCACTGAAGAATATGTTCTGCATATGCCGCATACCAGCACATCCATAAATTGCCCGTGGATCAAAGATCGGGGGGGGGGGCTTAAATCTGAGCTAGGCTATGGGATATAGCAAAATAAGAGACAGAACCATCTTGTAACTGCCTGTTTCACTTAAAGATGATAAGGAAATATTATCACATTATTTTAAGGTAAATCCAGCATTTCTCGAGCTGATTGAGGCAAGAATTAGGCAGTGTTTAGGGGATTATGAAAAACAGCTTCCTCTACAGGTCAACAGCTAATCAGAATTCTCAGGAGATTTGCCAAAGATTTTTTCCCCCCTTGCCTTATGAATAATTTTACCAAAGGCACAAAATGGGCACATTATTTAGAGAGAGCCTTTTGATGTATTTTTCTCTGAATAAGCACAGGGTATTCGAGGATTTCTTCCCATTCCGAGCAACGGGGACCAACTTATTAAGTGTTCCAGCTACAATGCCTTCCAGCCAGCTGAGATTAATATCAGCATAACCTGTTACTTAATTCATTATGGGGATACAGGCTAATTTGATTTGATATTATTTTAATAAAGTTCTGTGATATATAAGATTGTTTCAGGCTATCAAAATAATTTTCCAGTTATTACAGTTATTCAAGCAGGTCCTTTGATAGCAGCAGTTGGTCCACGTCTGTTGTGAATATATTAGCAATGATGATTCATAGCAACCGAGCAGCGTTAAGCCCGTGAAGCATTGTGCGGATGCTAAAATGTATTCTGCAGGCCATTAAAAAAAAAAAAAAAGGGAAAGAAAAAAAAATATTTTGTATGCACCAAGCTTACACGTGTCATTAACATAGCTCATTTTTTAAAACCAGTCTTTCATAGAAGACAAGTTTAAAAAAAAAAAAAAACATGGGGAGGGGAGGGGGGAAATCGGCAGTTCGCTTTGAAATTTATTGAAGCTGTTTTACATGTTTTTTAATATACAGTTTGCATCAGCCTGTATATATTAAGTGAATCAAATAGTTCTAAAAAACGGCATATTCTCTCCTCACAGGGGGGTATTGTAAGCCATTACACTATAACTGCTCCAGTCCACAACGCTATATGTTCATTTGCCTGTCATGCAGACAAAAGCTTTTAATGTTGTTAATATGCCGGGGTGGCAGTCAGTGGTTCCCCCCCCCCTTCCCATTCCCTAAACGCTGCTTCAGATTTTATGCCATTTTTAGATAGCCCATTTTCTGTTTCCTCTTCTTGGAATTCTAAATAACTAAAAGCCTTCACGGAAAGTACAAAATTAAGTCGACCTCAGGATTGTGCTCACTGCAGGTGGCTACTACAGGCTGGCTGCGGCCTAGGTATGGCCGGGAATTATTTATAGCCAAGTTAGTTCAAGAGGAACCAGTAGGTTCCTTTTTGAAAGGAAGAGGGTTCCATTACATGGCAAGGTCACGTGGCAACTAATACGTTGACAGGATTAGCTGGGATTCACAATGGGAATCGGAACTGCTCACTGGGCCCATGGTGGCAAGCCGTTCAACGGTGCAGAGGAGACGAAGACGGTGCAATATCATTACCCAAAGGCCTAGTCTGGCTCCACCTCCAAATATCCCATCAGTTCCTCCTCTTCTGGTCTCGCAATAAATACAGTCATGCCTTGGATTGAGAGCATAATTCGTTCTGGAAACGTGCTTGTAATCCAAAACGCTCTTATATCAAAACGAAATCCCCCCAAAAAATTTGTACAGAGATTTTTAATTTAAGCCGTACTACAGTACTTGTATTGCAAGACGTCGCTTGTATATCAAGTAATAAATAGATAAATAAATATTTAAAAATGTGCTTGTCTTGCAAAATGCTCTCAAACCAAGTTACTTGCAATCCAAGGTATTACTGTAGTTCCAGTCAGGTCTGGTCAACTTCCAGACTCTGGCCTTACTCTGGCTTTGTAGTTGTGCTTTAAGTGTCTCAAGGCGCAATCCTACTGCAAGTTTAGACAGAAAAAAGGCCTACAACTCCCAGCATGCTGGGAGTTGTAGGCCTTTTTTCTGTCTAAACTTGCATAGGATTGCGCCCTCAGTCTGTCAGTAGCTTTAAGGGTGCAGCCAGCAGTACTGGCTGGGGAATGCTGGGAGCTGTAGGTCTTTTTTTTTTTCTGTCCAAACATGTTCCTTTAATGTCCTTGATCTGTACCAAGCCTGTCTCCACCCTGGGCCGAATGAGGATTTCATCTCAGTTCGTTTTTTTCATAAGAATGTACCAAAATCCACAGATTTCTTCACGTTCGAGATGGAAAGAGCTTAAGATTTAAACATTTCAGATGTGGGAGAAAGCAGCTGGCAGATTTGTCCATTTCCTAGCTTTGCACAGATTTCTCAACATAGACCCTGGCCTATGAATTGTCTCTCCCTCAGGACTGACCCTCCCGGGGACTGGACCCGCTGTGCCATCCAGCAACTCCAGCTTAAGGCTAAACCAACTGCACATGAAACTGCCATTTTGTGCTCCCCCATAGGAGACATGATTTTAAGCAGATTGGGGTCCTGGCTGGAACATTTCAGGGGTAGCATACTTACCATGGGTGCACTTTCTCTTTCTTTACTCCTTTACTTTAACATTTAAAGCGATAGCATCTCTTGTGGCGGCAGCTCCTTTTATATATATATATAGAGAGAGAGATGAGAGAGAGAGAGAGAGAGTTTAAATAAAAAGCTGTCTGCCACAAGGTCAAGAGGCACAATTGCTTTGTTTCCTTCCCCACCCCTGCCAGAATGCCTCTTTGGAATGATAGGCGGCATTTTAATTGTAAAAAAGAAAAAGGCTTCCGCTATAGCAGAACACCATTTCTTAACACATTAAGAGAGAAATAGAGAGAAGAAAAGAAAAAGGAAGTGCTGGTATGGGGAGAGGAAACTTACCTCGATGTAGGGGAAGGTGGCATCAGGCCATCCCAGGCCCATACTTTCCCCACTGTGGGCTCGTACAATGAGTAAAAATCCCAGAATTTCCCATAGGATACTGATGCTTGACACATCATTTCCGCCAGGAGTGCAGAACCTCAGACCCAGGGCCCCTATCCGTCCCTCCAGGGTTCATTTTGCAGATGGCTATGCCACTTCCTCCTGATCACCAATCTCTGGGTGGTTTCCCAGCTATCGTTCACTTTTACCCCAGTTCTAAAAGGTTGGAATGCTGCTCCTAAGGCTTCGTTACTGGCAGAAAGAGCTTTACGGTACAATATGCTGGTATTTTTGGCCCCGTGCTTTTTGCCTTTGGCCCTGCCTGCCACTGGAATGCAGCTCCCAAGAGCTTCTCTGAAGTGGAATTTGGCCCTCAGGCTGAAAGAGGTTCTCCAGCCCTGATTTCTGCTAAGGAGGAGGCCCTTGATCCTGATCTCAGCGTTCGGGACATCCCTGGGCTCAGTGGCTGAGCCCCAGCCACAGTATCAGCACCTCTCCAGGAAGAAGTTAGGTGCCTGATTCTATGAGAAAGTCATAAGAACATTAGGAGAGCCATGGTGGATCAGATCAAGGGTCCATCTAGTCCAGTATTCTGTTCACACAGTGCCAACCAGCCACCCATGAGATCCCACAAACAGGACATGAGTGCAACAGCACCCTCCCACCCATGTTCCCCAAGAACTGGAGTACTTAGGCATACTACCTGTGTGTGATACTGGAGGTAGCATATAGCCATCTGGACTAGTAGCCATTGATAGCCTTCTCCTCCATGAATTTGTCCAATCCCCTTTTAAAGCCCTCCAGTTTGGTGGCCGTCACTACATCTTGTGGCAGTGAATTCCATAGTTTAACTATGCGCTGTGCCTGATGCAATTGTCTCCAGACCACATTGTGGAGTCATTTAAAGATTATCCTAGCTGTGCAGGAGGAACCCACATAAAAGTGACTCCCATGTAGCTCTGGTAACGTGGCTCCAAAACCTGAGGAGTATTTTGGAAGATACATGGGGGGGGGTAGTGAGCCTTTTAAATTGGTTCTAGTCATGTGGTTGCTTCAAATGTTTTTAACAAAAGTTTGTTGTTGTTTTTAATGTTTTTATGTTGTTGTTTTTTTAAAAAAATCTGATCTGTTGGACCACCGCCTAGGTGGTTTTTACAAAAGGCAAAATCAATCAATCAATCAAGGATTTTTGACTAATGATCAGTTCCGTTGTGTCTGCGGATATTTTCGGGGAATTTTGCAGTGTGAAAGATTACTGTGTTCCAATCTGGGACGTGCGAATTGGGTCCATGTGCTTAAAAATGCAGACTGGATGAAATTCTACAGCAAACCTTATTCCTTCTCTTACAGAGTTTTTTTCCTTATGAAAATGTTGAGGGCCGTGCAGTTTGGTAACCCCTTTACGGCCTACAGAGACATCTCGGTATACTAAGTCAGAGAGGAATGCAAGTGCTGTTCATCTTTCCCTGTTTTAAGTCATAGTTACCATGGCCACTGCTTTTAGATTATTCAGGAGATATGATTGCTACATATCTGTGCCTTCGCTGTTCATCCTCGGCAGATGCAGAAAGGCAGAGTTACCTAAAGTAACTGAACTTTTAACTGTGCTAATTATTTATAGGAGCCCTCCTAAGCTTAGCTTCCCAGCAGCGAAGCCAGCGAGGACTTGACAACTTTAGCTATTCTGCGAGTGGCACCGATGTGTGATAGTCTAAACAGATTGTGTGACCTTCAGAGATTAATCAGTTAAAACAGCCCCTTATGAAGCTGTTTGAGATTATTCTTGACAGTAGCTGTTTTTTGACAGCAGAAGGTCAGAATCAAAGTCCTTCCTTTTTTTGAACGAGTCGAGGATTTATGTCAGCAACAAGCCGAGCAAACATGCAGAAATCACTTATGAATGCAAGGGCCAGAGGGCCGTGTGGGGAAATGCCTTCTTTATGCACGGAACCATTTTTGAACGGCACTCAGTTGAGGTTTACTTTAGATGTATTATTTTCAAATCTTGTTCCTGATTTTTTTTTTTAAATTAACTTTTTCTTGTTGGAGGCTCAATAGTAAATTTATTATTTCCAGTATAGAGGCTGGGAGGGGCTGTAGGTGGTAATAGAGCACCTGCTTTGCATGCAGATGGTCTCGGGTGCAGAAGGTCCCTGGCCTCTCTAGGTCAGGCTTCAAAAGACCCCCACCTGAAATCCTGGAGAGGTGCTGCCAGTCACTGTGACCAGAGGTGGGCAGAAAGCAGGTCTCCAGATGTTTTTGACTTTAACTCCCAGCATTCCTAACTGTTGGTCATGCTGGGAGGGGATTCTGGGAGTTGAAGTCTAAAACATCTGGAGATCTACCTCCTGCCCACTCCTGGTGTAGACAACACAGAACTAATGGAGTGACTGGAGTATAAGGCAGCTTCATATGACATTGTATGTGTGTGCCACCGAAAATGGCAGCCATGTGGTCTATTTCCCTCCTCTTCTCATTCCAAACTGCCTAATACAACAACTTAGCTGCAGTCCTCCTCTTGAACACAACCCAGTGCCACTTGGTCATTATGATGGCACTTACAAGTACTTGGCACTCTGCCCCTTACTGTTTTTGTAGTCTCAGGAAGGCAGCAAATATAGCAGTGTTCTCCAACCTTGGGTCCCCAGATGTTTTTGGCCTACAACTCCCAGCATTCCTAACCTGTTGGTCATGCTGAGAGGGCATGCTGGGAGTTGTAGGCCAAAAACATCTGGGGACCCAAGGTTGGAGAACACTGAAATATAGGAAACTTATTGAGCCCCTCTCATAGCTAGTGTTTTTTCTTGGGTCAGTCACAAGTTGTGCAGGCCTGAACTGAGGGGCAGATATGAACCTGTCATACATTTTGAGTCATGGATGAATGCTGGGAGAGAATTCAGCTGGAAAAAATAAATCTATATCCCATTCATTTTTAGGAATGGATTTTTTTTGCACATGTGAAAAAATATATATCTAAGGATGGGATACTGGTACAGGGCTGTCATGACGCACAGTCGTCCCATATTAGCATTGTCATTTTTTCCCATATTGTCTTTGCTTCTTTTCGGTTTCTTATCAGTTTATCCCTCATGGCTCCTTGATCTACTGACATAGCTAATCATGTCCACTTTTGGTGTATCCCAGCCTTCCGCCCAAGCAACGTACAACAGCACAGAGTACAGCAGCTGTCCCCACTGCGCTCCAGATGTTTCAGACTACAACTCCCATCATGCCTGACCATTCGCTGTGCAGGCTAGATCTGATGGGATTTGTAGTCCTCAACATCTGGAGGGCGCTGTAGTCTGTGCTGTTGTATGTTGGTTTTCATTGTATTTTTCATCTAATCACCCCCACCCCCCCACCGTTTTTGCATCTTTATTTTCCAATGGACAGTCTTTATTGGGTTGTTTCTTTCCTACATGGAGAGAAAGAAAAAGAGAGAGAGAGAGAGAGAACTTCTGAAACCTTGGGCTGCTTCTGAGCACACTGATATCTCCCTCTTATTTTTCAACGGCTCCTGTTTTGGCTACAATCCCATTCCCGTTGGCACTCACCACCTGAGTTCGCTATTGAAGGGAGAGATTTGGAGTGAATTATAATGTGCCAAGTTGTTTTTGTGCATCTTTCTACTAAATAGACTCTACCATGACTGCTGACCCCCATGGCTCGCTTCACGCACAACACGCTTGACTAGGGCATAAGCCAAGGTGTGCATAGGCCTAGATGCCATCAGGTAGCATCCAGGAATAAGATAGGCTTCCTTGCAGCACTTGAAACCTTGAACGTTCCTGTGGGGAAATGTCCATGGATCCATTTCCATATGCAGCTCTTGTGCAGAATATTCAAAACAGAGCAGGAGCTCAATCTGTTTTGAATGCAGAGAAATGACATCCGGTCACAAAGGTAATGAGTAAAAGGGGGAAACGATGGTTTTGTCATTCTACGTAGTGCTTCGGCACCATTTGAACCCATGACCGAGTCCTGGCATCCATCTGACGCCTTCTGTTGGTATGTTTAAGCGCCTGATGAAAGAAAAGAAAAAAACCCTCCCCTCTTTGCTCTGTTGTTCTCCAGCTGATCTCGCACACCTTTACTGTTCTCCTCTCCGTTCACCTCCACTCCAGCGCTCGGCTTATTTCATGACAAAATGGCCATTTCCAGAACAGACCCTCAGTTAATTATCAAGGCCTGGCATCTTCCATCCCTCATCCATAGCTCTCCTGCTGGGTTTGTTGTTTCTGCTTCACTTTGGGAGAAAGAGTCACTCAACAGACGATCATCTTCCTGGTGTCACAGTCTGGGGAATCGAGAGATGTCCTAGCTAATCATCTTAGAACATCAGCACCGTCGTAATGTGGAGCTTGGGAATTTTCTCGATGGAAGCCAGGGGAACTGAATTTGTCTGCTAGCGCTTCACTTTATTCCATTTGCTTTATGCAGGAATAATTTTCCTTCCCCCCCTCAGTCCTCCCTCCTTCTCTCCTCCATCTCTCTTTCTCTCTCCCTCTCATCTTTCTTCCTTGTTGTTTTGCCCCTGAAAACTGTGCAGCGAAAGCAACCTCCAGGGTGGACACTAAATCTTCTGATGCAGGCAGAACAGTGATAACATCTGAACTGAAGGTGCTTTTCCAGGGCATGCTTGACAGATGTAGCAGAGGCCTTTTAGGATTTAGTACTGGAGCGTATCTATTACCCGTGCTGCAGCACAGCTTGGCAGGAGCTGTATGATAATCTCCCGTGAATTCTGTCTGACTTATCAGAGCATCTTGAGCAGGTTCTTGCAGGATGGCGAATTGCCGCATCAACTTTGGAAGAGACAGTTCTGCGCACTTTGAACTCTTTTAACTCTTCACAGCCTGCTGCCTTTCTGCTGCATTCTCTTCTCCCTTTACCCCAACCCTGTAGTCTCTCTCTCTCTCTCTCTCTCTCTCTGGATAGAGCTGTTACATTTCGATCCCTCGAGGTATGCCATTCCAAGGGACAGAATCTAATGCTTTCATATCGAAGAGAGTAGGAATAATTGCTTTAATGGTATGGCAGCCTGCCCGTTTCTCTGGCGGTACACAGCAAATGTGATGTGTGTGGTAGAACTGTAGCTCCCACTGGGATGCATCTCCAGCTGAAACTCGGGGTTTGGGCGGGGGGACGACGGCTCTCAGACATGCATGTGGAAATGCTCCCTCCGATTCTCACATTTTGAATTTGCAAATGGATTTCTGAAAACAACTGAAAAGGTGACTTTCTAACTGTGGATAGTTGTTATTCTTTTTTTTAAATTATGATCTCCACTGCAGATTTTGGTGATTTACAAGCAACAATTATGCGATCATCCTTACTATGTGTAAGAGTTTGTTTGTGCCTTGGTCCCATTGAATAGAAGGTCTGGTTTTCCAGGCTGCTTTGGAACCTCCATTTATTTCTTAAACCTGGCCCATACCTTGCTCAGAATCAGGTCCTTGGCAAAGATAGTAGAATTCTGGACTACAGTAAAATCTCTCTGCTATGTGGTAAACTAGCACAGAAAAGAGAAAGATTTAGCATAACCTTGATGGACTAGTTTACTACATGCAGGGAATTTGGTAAATCTGTTAATGATCCTCCTCTGCCTCCTTCATTACAGGCTTACAATCAAAAAATATTTCACATGTGTGCGGCACATTAAAAATATGATCCCTCATAATCTAAAGTGTTACACTTTATAGATTTCATAGATTTCATAGATCATAGAGTTGGAAGGGGCCTACAAGGCCATCGAGTCCAACCCCCTGCTCAATGCAGGAAACTAAAGGAGGGGTCTCCCATCCAAGTAATAACCAGGCCTGACCCTGCTTAGCTTTCCACGCTCAGACAAGCTGAGCCAGCGTCAGCCACTTCATTTTAACTATATTATTTATTTATTACTACATTTATATCACACTTTTCCCCCCTTTGCAAGGAACCCAAGGCAGCTTATCTGGCCCTCGTCCTCTCCATTTTTATCCTCACAACAGCCCTGTGAGGTAGGTTAGGCCGAGACTGGCCCAAAGTTGCCCAGTGGGCTTCATGGCCGAGTGGGGGCTAGAACCCGGATCTCCCGAGTCCCAGTCCAACACTCTCACCACTGCGCCACACCGTCTCTCCACACCACCCATTTTAACAACATAAAAACTGATCCCAGTAATCTTATCATAAAGTAGGAGGGGAATTTTATTCCAGAATAGGAAATTCTTAAGAACTTGGCGGACGGGGGGGGGGGGGGAGATTTGATGCGGAAAATCTGCAAACATTGCAGGTGTGTGAACACTGGTACACAACAACATGTTTTTGGTAATCTACCAACGGAGCCTACCCATTAGTTACCGACAGAGGTTTCCAAATGGCAGAAGAGAAGCATTTTAAATTTCAGTGGGTTTTTATTATTTTTATTAATATATTATAAAATATTAATAATATTCATTTTAGTATTAAAAAAAATAATATAGTTAAAATTAATTGTCTCCAGCAGCATGGCTTGCTTGTAAACTTCTAAGAGTCTTCTGCCTGATTACTGTTAGAAACAGGGTGCTGGATGCACGAGCATCTGTCCTGATGCAGCCATGCAGTTCTTGCAGTCCGGAGGGGGGGAGGGAGACTCTGGTCTCATGATCATCCTGCATCAAATCAGGAGGTTCAGTTAGATCAGGGATGGAGAACCTCAGGCCTGGGAGCCAAGTCTGGCCCATCTGGGATCCCCAGGTGGGCACGCCCCCTTCCCCTGGCCCATCCCCCTTCCCCCTGACCACCGATCATTTGGTGCTTTCCTGGCTTTGGCACAGTTCTCCCCGCTCCTGTCCATTCTACAAGATTGAGATGACTCTCCTAAGGAACGGTTGATGGCCGTAAGTGCGTTGAGCTAAAATATGCCGCTACTTTTGGTCATGCCTCTTTGGGTCCTTGGCCCCACCCCTTTTGCCTTCAGCCCCGCCCACCACTGGAATGCAGCCTCCGAGAGCATCTCTGAAATGCAATCCAGTCCTTAGGTTGGAAGAGGTTCAGTATGCCTCAGTGAGATGGACTTTTTGGCCCGTTCCAATTTTCCAGCGTCGCCATGTGCCAAATGCAGTGAGCCAATGCCATAAAGGTGATGCTCCTTGGGAAAGACGGCTGGCCAATCACATTCAGAGGAGCATTGCCGTGATGTTATTGTGCAGGGGCAGCCTGGAACGTCATGAAAAAGGGTTGTAACGTAGGCGAGAAGAATTACCTGCACCGATGGAAGCAGTTTGGGAGACACAATTGCATTTACAGTAACCTGAACTTTGACCAGTAGATACTAATATTCTAGAAAAAGCAGCACTAGGTTGGGCTGGAAAAGACTCTTTCCTGAAACCTGGAGAGCTATTGGCAGATAGTGAACGGGGTTCAGACACCACGATAACCCAACCCATACCCAAGGGCTGAGTGTGGGTTGTTCTTGAAACGTAGGTCACTGTGTTGTTTGAACCCAGCCAAGATAACAAACCGTGGTGAACAACCCACAGTTCACAACCCGACAACAAACCATGGCTTCTCTTCATGGGTTGTTTGTGGTTAACAGCCCATGGCTTGCTGGTGCAGCTGGGTTCAGGCAACACGATAATCCACATTTCAGCAACAACCCACGTTTCAAGAACAACCCGCACTCAACCCATGCTCAACCCTTGAGTGTGGGTTCTCATGTTGTCTGAAACCAGTCAGTGTCAATGGTGCTGAGCTAGATGGACCAATGGTCTGACGCACAGGTTCCTATGTTCCTATGATTTCCCATGCTGTATGTGTGCCAGATGTTTAGGAAGAGAAGAAGCAGTGTGAATAATAAATACACTTTATCTGACTGGTGTCATCCACTCACCTTTCTCACATCAATCATTTGGCACCTAAATAATCCCCCCCAACCCACCCACCCCAGAAACAACCCCCCTCCCCAGAAAACATTTTCAAAACTTCCCTTCCTAGTTGTCTGGAAAGAGACATAACTCACCACTATTATTAAGAAATTAAGGTGAATTGCTATTATTTACAAGCCCGAAAGAGTGGTTCAGCTCAGTGATTAGAGGAATGCACTCTGTATCTGCTCTGGGGCACTTTCATTTTTTTTTTTCATCCATTCCCTGTTCCAGCATCGAGTCCTGGCACAAATTAAACCTGTCTTTTTTCCAATTTTGTATTTCAGGGGGAGAAAAAAAGCTCAAGAAAAAAGAAAAGGCAGAAGAAACTCACTAAAACCCGATCACAAGCACAAAATTGTTTATATCCTAGATTAAAGTTTAATTTTAGAGTTTAGCTCTAGGGTTAGAATTAGCTTTTGAGTGTGAGTTGCATAGAAGTTGCTGTAATTTGTTTTAAGGAGAAAGTCTTCAGGCAGCTGTGCATAAAATGAGTAGGATTCCTTATTCCCACGGTTGATTTTTGAATGGAAGTGCAATTATATTTCCCCCCCCCTTCCACCCAGAAGCGAATACTGAGCCAAAGATAATACCTTACATGCATATCAGCTTAGGGAACCTCTCTTGAAAATGTCTATTTATTGTTCACTGAGTCCTCCTGATACAAAACCAGAGAAAAGACCCATGCGCATTAACACTCTCTTTAGTTTGAACATTTTTTTCCTCCATTTATTTAATTAATTCGGGAGCATTTTTAATCCTCGCCACCTCTGAGCTCCGAAATCACACGACGCAATCAAATGGGAAAAACAAATGCTTGAGGTAAAAGCATGGGGTCTGGAGCTGTGTACACAAATGGCCTCCTGAAATTCTCTCCACCCTAGTTCTAGGCAGAAATGGGGGGGGGGGACATTCCACTACGTTTCTCCAGGGGGAGGAGAAATGCTCCCACAGTTTTTCAGGGGTGGGGCTGCAGTGGCAATATGCCGTAGCCCAGTGTTCTCCAACCTTGGGTCCCCAGATGTTTTTGGCCTACAACTCCCAGCATGCCCCAGCCAGCTACGCTGGGGCATGCTGGGAGTTGTAGGCCAAAAACATCTGGGGACCCAAGGTTGGAGAACACTGCCGTAGCAGGTTGCAGTGGTGAAGAGCTGGAGCGACTCTAGGGGGCTCTTGTCATGAGTCCTCATGGGCCCTTGGCAGGTACCCGTGCAGGCCTACCCTTGGCGCCAGTTCTGGGACAGTTCCATCTCCAGGTTTTGAGGGGCCCTTGGTAAAGATGACTTCAGTGGGCCACCATCCTTTAATGCGTTCGTCTCCTCCTTGCCTCTGTCATGGCAGCCACTACTATGGGTTTCAGCAAGTGGGTACTGGGGAAAAGCGACTTTTCAGGCATGGTACCCCAACTCCGGAATGCTCTCCCCACAAGTGTTCTGGCACCAGGAGACCATTATAGGTCCTCAGGCTTTTAATGCTTCTTTTATTTTGGCTTGTATTTTATATCTTGTAAAGATTTGCTGCTTTTGGGCTGCAATCCTATACACACTAACCTGAAAGTAAGCACCATTGATCTCAGTGGGACTTACTTCTGAGTAGACATGCATAGAATTGCACTGTTAGCCTGTGCAAATGTTTGATTCTATGTTTTTGTGCTTATACATCATTTTGATTGTAAGCCACCCTGCATTGGCAAGAGGTTGACTTAGATGACCTTTGGGGCACCTTCCAGCTATATGATCCTATGACTATCTGTTCAAGGGAGTGTGTTATAAAGCTTCATAATAAATCATAAAGAAACTATATCAGAAGAGTGAGCAGGTGTATGCTTAGTTGTTGACTTGAGGTTGAGGGTTTGGTTGTCTCCTTTTTGTGCTCTTTTTACATTTTAACTAATTTATTTATTATTACATTTATCTCGCACCTTTTTTTTCCCTTCTTTGCAAGGAACCCAAGGCAGTTTACCTGGCCCTCGTCCTCTCCATTTTTATTTTCACAACAGCCCTGTGAGGTAGGTTAGGCTCAGAGTCAGTGACTGGCCCAAAGTCACCCAGTGAGCTTCATGGCCGAGTGGGGACTAGAACTCAGATCTCCTGAGCCCCAGTCCAACACTCTAACCACTGCAACACACCTTCTCTCTACACCACCCATTTTAACAACATAAAACGGATCCCAGTGATCTTATTATTAATTAGGAGGGGAATTTTGTTCCAGAATAGGAAATTCTTAATTACTTGGGAGACGGGGGAGATTTGATTCAGAAAATCTGTAAACATGACAGGTGTGTGAACACATGGTACAACATGTTTTTTTTGGTAATCTACCTATGGAGCCTTCCCAATAGCTACCAACAGAGGTTTCCAAATAGCAGAAGAGAACCATTTTAAATTTCAGTGGGTTTTATTATTATATTTAAAGGGGTTGCTGGGAACTTCCATTCAATTGGCATATGAAATTAGTGTGTAGGCCCTGAGATATACCGTATTTTCCCCGTCTATAAGACGCCCCCATGTATAAGACGCCCCCACCCACTGGGCAGTTTTGCAACCGCGCGGTTCTCTCCTCGGCTTACTTCCGTGTATAAGACGACCCTCAATTTTTAGTCGAGCGATTTTAGGAAAAAGTATAGTCTTATACATGGAAAAATACTGTATCTATGCTAGCTCCAGGGCGGGTGTAGTTTTCTCCCAGTTCTGGAGAACTGAGAATGAGGTGGCTGCTGCTGGATCAAAAACCTCCGCCAATCTGTCCCTGGAATGCCCCCTCTTTTGCCCTTACTGCCTGCAGAGCACAGCTGGCGAGGCATCCATAGTGGCAGAGTTTTCAGGAACTGCCCCTTTTCAGTATGCAACTCCTTTCCTGAAGGAACTGCACTGGCTACCTATTCGCTACCGGGTCAGGTTTAAGGTTCTGGTATTTGTGTACAAAGCCCAGAACAACTTGGGACCAGGTTACCCGAGAGAGCGCCTCCTCCCATACCAACCAGCCTGGTCGCTGAGGTCATCAGATGGCATGCTCCTGGTGGTTCCTCATGGACCTTTGTCCCGATTGGAGTCCACCAGGAGAAGGGCCTTCAGAGTGCCGGCTCCGTTTCTGTGGACCTCCCTGTCTCTGGAGGTCAGGCAGGCTCCGAAATTGTGCTGCTTTCAGCACCTGCTGAAGACCTCCTTGTTCCAGGAAGCCTTCGCTGCTCTTCAACCACCAGTGTAATTTTAGTTTGTTTTCAATGTTTTGTTTTTGTTTCTTTTATCTGTTTTTGTCTTTTTATTGTTCACTGCTCAGGAATCTGCTTGATGTGGAGCGGTATACAGATACTACTACTACTACTACTACTACTACTACTACTACTACTACTAATAATAATAATGGTCAAGGGTGGGCCTTCCTCTCAATAATAATAATGGTCAAGGATGGGCCTTCCTCTCCAACTGCAGAGGGGTAAAAATACTGTAGTCATATCTAAAGCCTCGTCACAATGATCTGCATCACAGTGGTTGAAACATGCCAATCATGCATTTGCAGCAGTTTATTAGATATAATTGAAGGTGTATATAATACAGATGATATGTAACATAATCTCTTTGCAATACCAAGCACGGGTAAGAAATATGTGCGGTTTACATTTTAATGTGAACTTACCAAATTCACATTTCCGAAACTGAAATATGGACCGGAGGGAACACAGTTTGCCATCGAAATCTGTACATGTCTGAGGTTTATGATACAGTCTGCAAAGAAAAAAAAAAAATGCTCATAAAGAATGAGTACAAAAACACATATATCTTTTTAAAAAATGCACACAAAACAGGTTATTCAATGGAAAAATTGCTTGGGGAAAAAAAAGTGTACATTTGAAAAAGGGCACAAAAATGCTCATACATTTGAAAAAAATGCATACAAAATAGTTATTTTAAAGAAGTGTGCATAAAAATATACAGATTTTCATGTGGACTAAAAACACACATTGCAATCTGATGCATAATCTGGATGGAACAAATTTAGCATTGGAAAAATGTGAACTTGAGTGAAGATTTTCTCAACCCAATACTTAGTATGAGCACTAATATTATGTATTTATATACGGCTGTCCTGTAAGGTAGGCCAATATAGTTCTCGCCATATTATACATCGAGATCTGAAGCTTAGAGACAGCCTAAAGCAGTGTTCTCCAACCTGGGGTCCCCAGATGTTTTTGGCCTACAACTCCCAGCATGCCCCAGCCAGCTATGCTGGCTGGGGCATGCTGGGAGTTGTAGGCCAAAAACATCTGGGGACCCCAGGTTGGAGAACACTGGCCTAAAGCCTCCTAAACGGACATGACAGATGTGAATCTCACAGTGGCTCGCAGCTTCTTCTCTTGACTGTGATGTCATTTTAACGTAAAATGAAAGAAAATGAAACAGAAAAAAACCTTCCCTAATTTTACACGAGCATGTGATTTTTCAGTGGCTAATTTGAGAGTCATCCATTAAAATATATGTATTTTTATATACTGGTATATGCATAGATAGACATGGAAATGCACGCAGTCACTGGCTGTATGAAGCTCCAATTCCGCAGATTTTCCATGGGAAATGGCATGACGGGCTGGCTGTGGAAAGGCTGACATGTTTCCGTGAGAAGGGGGGTGGGCGATATTTAGGGCACCCCCATCCCTGATTATTGATGCCAATCACATCTTTCCAGCTGCTAGAAGAATTTAACAATCAATACCCTCAGAATATTCATTTAACCTATGAAGCAAAGGTGAATCTCTGCAACCCATTGTGGGATCTTATGGTCACTTACATTTTTTTTCTTTTAAAAGGACTGTGTGCCATCTTCCAAGGCCTGGTTCTGTGTGTCTGTCTGTGTGTGTGCGTGTGCGCGTGCATGTATTGTACATACATCTACCAGCTATGCAAAGAGTGCTCTTTATGTCTTTCATGACCTGAAACCTGGCAGGTATGAGTGTGACCTGCAAGATTTGATGGCAAATTGGGTATCCTCAAGGGAGGCTGGGTGACACCTGTGTCAGTGGGGCTCCTTATCCATTGCAGCTTTTATTCTGAGCTTCATAGGACCTATCCATGGTGCTGTGCTCCATCCCCAAAATAGGTTCACCACCATGGAGCACCATAGATAGCTCCTATAAAGTTCAGAAGAAAAGCTGCAATGGATAAGGTCCGTAGTCTGGGGGTACTCCTAGATCCCTCATTCTCGCTGGAGTCCCAAGTGACTGCGGCAGCTTGGAGTGTCTTTTACCATCTTCAATTGGTTCGCCAGCTACGGCCTCTCCTGGACAGGGATAGCTTGGCCAGTGATACAGGCGCTAGTAACCTCCAGGGATGGGGACTCGGACTCGAGGACTCGACTCGTGAGTCGGACTGAGTCCCCCCTCGGACTCGAGTTGCACTCGAGTCCCAATATTTTTAATGGGACTCGAGACTCGACTCGGGACTCGAGACCAAGGACTCGTCAACGTCCCTGCTTGATGCCACCTGCAGGTGCTGTCTGGACCTAGTTGCAGTAACAATCCAAGTTTATTTTTTAAAATCATTTTCCTAATGCAACCTTTCAGACATTTTGGGTTTGGCTGCCTCTGCCTGCCTGTTTGGGGTTCCCTGCCTCCTCTGCCTGTCTGGTTATTTTGGGTTTGGCTGCCTGGTCTGTTCTTGTCAAAATCAGTGGCAGAGTTTTGAGATAAAAAGGCACAATTGTGCCTAGAATTTATTTAAGCCACACATCTGAAGTAGCCTTATTTTGTTGGGAAACACCCCCATTGATTTAATAGGGACTCGTGGAGTCAGCTTTGGGAGTGACTCGTGACTCGTGAGTCACCATTTTGGACCAAGGACTTGGACTCGGACTCGAGACTTGGGTCCAAAGACTCGTGACTCGACTCGTGACTCGAGACCAAGGACTCTCCAACATCCCTGGTAACCTCAAGACTGCATTACTGCAATGCACTCTATCAGGGGCTGCCCTTAAAGCTGCTCTGGAAGCTGGAGCTAGTGCAGAATGCAGCAGCTTGGCTGCTGTCGGGAGCTGCCCCTTTTCAGTATGCAACTCCTTTGCTGAAGGAACTGCACTGGCTACCTATTCGCTACCGGGTCAAGTTTAAGGTTCTGGTACTTGTGTACAAAGCCCAGAACAACTTGGGACCAGGTTACCTGAGAGAGCGCCTCCTCCCATACCAACCAGCCTGGTCGCTGAGATCATCAGATGGCATGCTCCTGGTGGTTCCTCATGGACCTTTGGCCCGATTGGAGTCCACCAGGAGAAGGGCCTTCAGAGTGCTGGCTCCATTTCTGTGGAACTCCCTGTCTCTGGAGGTCAGGCAGGCTCCGACATTGTGCTGCTTTCGGCACCTGCTGAAGACCTCCTTGTTCCGGGAAGCCTTCGCTGCTCTTCAACCATTAGTGTAATTTTAGTTTGTTCTCAATGTTTTGTTTTTGTCTTTTATTGTTCACTGCTCTGGAATCTGCTTGATGTGGAGCAGTATACAAATACTGTAGATGATGATGATGATGATGATGATGATGATGATGATGATGATGATGATGAGCCCCACTGACATAGGAGTCACCAACATCCCCTGGAAGGGGACATCCCTCTCCCGGGGCCAGCTTTACGATTAGGCTGAGGCACAGGAACATAGGAAGCTGCCTTATGCAGAGTCAAGCCCATTGGTCCATCTAGCCCAGTATTGTCGACATTGACCGGCAGTGGCTCTCCAGTGTTGAGGGAAGGATTTTTCTAGCCCTACTTGGATTGAACTTGGTAGAGCATATGCTTTTCATGAAGACGGTCCCATTGAGCCATGGCTCTTCCCGGGGCGCCGCGAAAGGGCAGCAAATGTTTATGACAAGGGCGGATATTCCACATCAGGTGTCAAAATGTCCTGGGTCTCCTGTCAAGCCATTTGGGCTCTGATTGTCAGAGAACTTACATCCTTCATCCATTCCGTCACTTTCAGAGGCCATGCTTCGTGTCTTACCACCATCCGATCTGCAAGCGGCTACATCGGACCTCTACACAGTTCCTCCTGAGAGAGGTTTTGCTTGGCTCCTTTGTTATTAGGGTTCAAACAACCAATGGAAGCAATTGTTTTTCTCAGCTTAATTGCCATGCAGGGGAGGATTTTTTTTTTCTCTCTCTCTCTCTGTGTAGCACTGTGTGGGAACGAAGAGTTAAATCTTCCCCTCTCCAGCTGCAGTCCCCCTTGAAAATCATCCCCTTGTTTATTAAGTTGAGAAAGAAACACTCTGTTGGACATTCCGGGTTATAGAAAATAGATTCAGGGCCCTGAGAAATACATTCAGGGCTCAGGCCCATGGAGGCCAGGCCTACACCCCTGAACTTAAGCCATTGAGAACTTTCAGGATAACCAGGAACATAGGAAGCACTTTATACCTGCGTCTGAGCATTGGTCTATCTAGCTCAGTAGGGTTCACACTGACTGGGTTCAGACAACACGAAAACCCACACTCAGGTTGAGTGTGGGTTGTTGTTGAAATGTGGGTTAGAGATGTGCTAAAAAAATCGCGAGTTTTTTTCCCCTTCCAGTAAGCTCTGCAAGGATCGCTCCCACTCCTAAGTGGGTTATCGTGTTGTCTGAACCCAGCCGAGATAACATACCATGGTTAACAACCCAACAACAAACCATGGGTTGTTTGTGGTTAACAAGCCATGGCTTGTTAGTGCAGCTGGGTTTAGACAACATGATAACCCATGTTTTGACAATAACCCACAGTTCAACGACAACCCACACTCAACCCATACTCAACCCCTGAGTGTGGGTTATTGTGTTGTCTGAACCCAGTCACTGACTGGCAGTAGCTCTCCAGGGTTTCATACAGGGGCTCCCCCAGTCCTTCCTGGGGATGTTAGAAATTGAACCTGGGACCTTTCACATGCAAAGCATGTGCTCTACCACTGTGCTATTACCCTTCTCCAAACTGAGAATTAGTTGTTACCCTGTAAATTGGTTGTTGCCTAATAAAATCTTTGCTATTTTATTGCTGCTTGGTTGTGGCTTTGTGTACTTAGATCTTATTTTTTCTTGCTTTTGTTTTAATTGTTATGTACTATTATTAGGTCCATTGTGGATCCACACAGATGGAAGGGCAGAATAGAAACGATGATGATGATGATGATGATGATGATGATGATGATGATGATAATAATAATACCCATTTTTAGTCTTTCCCAGATTAACACGTACACTCTTCTCACAGATATACTGACACTGTGAATGAGTTTCCATCCCTCTCCGAGCAATTTCCCATATCTTCTAGAAGTTGTTTTAGCTTTCTTCAAAAGTCCTACATATGTTTTGTTTGAGTGGGAACCTTCGGATTTGCTTCATTGGATCTGGCAACTCTAACATACCTCCCCTTGCTCCTCTGCCTTGCATTCTTGCAGCTATTTTGCATTTGCTCACATTTTTCTCAAAGTAGGCTCATGTCATTCATGTGGATGAGATACTTCACTGGTTGGTCACAGGCCGGGGCTTGCCGGGGCTGTGTTCTTTGGCAGCCTGGTGGGCGTAGTTCAGGCCAGATGGTGTGCGAGAAATAGGGAAGCGTCAGTTGTCTTGTTCTGACTTGCAGATCTGGCTCAGGTCGTTCTGAGCTGAGGCCCAGCTTTGGAATCCCGGAGATCACCTGCTGGATTAGAAACCGTAAAACAGTGAGTCCCAAACTGGGATTTGAGTGAGACCTCCCAAGGGCTTATAGACCCGAGCCTTCGTCTTTCTCATGGTGAGGGACACAGTAGAGTTGGCAGATTTCCACCTGCTTCCTAAATGATGTCCTTGCCTCTGCAAAAATCTTCCTGAACAGCTTTGAAGAATGAACGTGAACATGAAAGAGGCAAGAGCCAGTGTGGCACAGGGCCAAGTGGGCTTGTTTATTGGGAAGTCCCAGTTCAAATTCCCTGTTCAGCCGCTAAGATCATAGGGTGGCCTTGGGCTACAGACACGCAAGAAGCCCCCAAGAAATGTCCCGTGTGTTCTTAAAGCTCTTTCCCACTTCCCTCAAGATGCCTCAGAATGTTTCGTGGTTTGTGAAACCTCTAAATTTGCTGTGATTTAATCCAGCAGCGGCCAACTTTTGGAAAGCAAAACCATCAGGAAGGGTGTCAGGGGCCAGGCCAGGCCAGCATCTGTTGGGGAGCATATGCCAGCGGGGGGGGCACCCCTGCTCGCCCACCTGGAGCCCCTGACGTCATAGCTGGAGGGTGTACGATTCTTCAGGGACCCAGGGAATTGCAGAGAAGAGGTCTAAGCAGACTTACATGGCCAAAAAGAGGAAATGCATCGCCAAAAAATAGGACAAACGGGGATATACCAACTTGCATAAAATTTGTATATGCTCATGTATATGTATAGATGCAAATGTAGACATGACTGTTATAATTTAAATAGAAATAGAGTCCATCATACCATAATGTGGATGATCATCACAGAATAATATGGACGATTGTGACCAGGTGACCTGTATATACTAGGTGTGGGCAAGTTTGGGAACCCGGGGGGGGGGGCATTTTCACTCCCCAGACCTGTGACATGGAGCACACACACCCTTGCACTGAATGTGTGTATATATATATATATGCAGTGCTTTTTTTCTGGACAAAAAGGTACCGGAACTCTTGGATTACATTTCCTCGGGAGTAGATGGCGATTAAATTGTAATGCAATTAATAGAAGAAAAGGTGCTGGAACTCAGTTCCGGTGAGTTCCACCAGAAAAAAAGCCCTGTATATATGTGTGTGTGTGCGTGCGTGTGTGTGTGTATGGCATTTGCAGCAGCTACGGAGCACCAGAAAGATCAAAAGTAGTTTGTTTTTCAGCACATTTTGACCTTTTTGGTGCTCCACAGTAGCTACAAAGCATTCAAAAGGCCAAAAAAGCTTCAAAATATCAAAATAGCCAGTCTCGATGCCATTTTGTTTTACTTTTGTATGTGTGTGTGTGTGTATGTATAATTTTGGGGGGCAGCAGGGGCTGCATCCTGCCCAACCCTGATATATGCACATGTGTATGTACACTCACACAGAAATACATGTGTGTGTGTGTGTGTGTGTGTGAATATGTGTGTATATGCATGCAAATTTGGAATGACTAGAATTCATTTACATTTCACTAATGTTGGCAAAAAACAAGAGTGAAATAAAGAGTGCCTCTGAGCATATGCAGAATACTGTTCTCTCACCACTGAGCAATTGCAGCTTACCGCTCCCGACGCTCTTAACAGTGATGGCATATATCCCACATAGATTAAAGCCTCAGCAATCCCTTTTTAGAGATTAAGCACTGACCACGTCTGTCGCAAGGAAAACTACAACCAGGTCACGTACAGTCTGTTCCCTCCAACAACGATCCTCCCTCATTTTTCCCCATCCTCCGGCAATGCTGCATCAAACAGATGCTCTGTTATGCGCGAGCTCTCCTTGTCTCCTCCAACCTATAACTTAACTTGTGCCAAGACTTCACCACAATTCAGCAAAGGACTCTGTTTCCGATAGTAGGGCTACGTTATGGAGACAGTACCTCCGAGCATGTACAAAGTGTCTTTCCCTGCACCACTCAAGCTCGAGTCTATGACAAAACAGAAATGGCAAACATGCACGGGATTGAGTTGAAAGGGCAGCCAAAGTTCATTCAGCCGTCAGTGCCATGCTCACAACTCATAGCTTATTTCTGAGTAAACGTGCAGAGGATCCGGCTGCAAAAACATAAGTTGGGCTGCAGTGCAGTTAGGGGTGGGCGATCCGCTGTTACCCGGTCCGTTTCTGGCTCGGCGGATGCCGCTATGCCTGCTGAGCCGGGCTGAAAGCGGGCACGCACCGTGCGGCTTGCTGGACTTCCAGGTTCCCAGCGGGCCGCTGTTTATGTAGAAAACGCCTTAAGATACGTCAAAAGCGGTCCACAATTTGTGCAAATTATGCAAATTGTAGCCACTTTGGGATTATTTTAAGGCATTTTCTATGTAAACAGCGGCCTGCCAGGAACCTGGAAGTCGCTTCCCCAGCTCGGCTCGGGCGAATGAGAGTCAAGCTGGGGAAGAGGTAAGCAGGACGGAGTTGGGGGGGGGGGTCTAGCCCGGCTATTCTGCCAGATTTTCATACCCCCTCCCCCAATGTAATCCTCGCACATCCCTAGCTGCAGTCCTGAGTACACTTTCCTGGGAGTAAGCACCCTCGAACATAATGGGCCTTACTTTTTAGTAGACATATATACATGAGCAGCGGTCATCTCCCCACTCCACTTGACACCTGTGAGTGTTTGTTTTTTTAATTAAAGCTTGTGATTCCATCGCTGGATAATGGCAACTGACAAAAACAAAAATGGCCCCAGATTCCTTCCTCTGGAACCATGTGCACCCACTTTCCCTAAAGAATTGGGTGGGGAGAAGGAGACAAATAAGTCCTCCTCGTCTGGTCTGTATGAAGTGAAATACAGTTCAGAACGTCTCTTACCCTAACCCCCTCCCCTCTTGAGAATTCCAAGACCTGCTCTGGATGGAATAAAGATGAGAAAAGAAGACCAGGGGTAGGGTAAGGGAGGAAAGGAGAGGAAAAGAAGAATGGTGGATGGAAATGGAGGGTGTTGGTGGTAGAGAGAATTCCCCAAGCCAAGTAGCTCTTTTCCGAGGGGTAGCACTTCAGGGGTATTGTTGTAATCTGATTGCCGGACGAGGCGACTCTCGGCCCAGTCGAGGAAGGCTCTTACGTCCTCAGGAGCCAATTCGTCAACTTTGTCACAGTCCAGGCGCTCTGCTTTTTAGACGCGCCGTTGTCATCTTTTCACAGCACCTTACTGAAAGGGGACATCTGTATGAGGTTAGCCCAGCCAGTCGAAATGTTTACTAGAACTATTTAATAGGGGGGGGGGAAAATCAATAGCAAGCACTTCTCGGCTGGTTTCTTCAACAGAGGATGAGAGGGGAGTGAAGGCTTTTCTCAGCGTGGAAAGAAAAAAAGAGAGAGAGGAAGCATCTTGGACAAAGTCCGGCTTTGAAAAGGGAGCGGAAGAGAATAAAGGGCAAGGCAAGGACATGCTCTGCTGCCTACTGAGAATTGTGGGGTGTTGGATGGTTGTTGTCATGGGGGCAATGTACCCCTATAAAGCAGCTGTGACTGGGCCCTGGTTTAGTGGCATATTCTTAGGTCTTGAACCTGATTTATGGCTGTCAGCGTCTCCCTCGCTGTGTTCTGACAAGCTCTGCAGCCAGTAGCATAAACTTGTTCAAGCTTGAAGTGACATTTCTGTGCGGCTAGAGTTTCCTCTCCTCCCCTCCTCTTCCACGTTCCTCAGCAAAGAAACTCTTCCAGACCTCTGGCCAGTTCTTCCGTGAGATGGAAAGAGCTCTCCTCAGCCTACTACCTGGACTGGCAAGGCATGCCCAGACCCTCACTTCTAGGAGGAGAGAGGGTGCATCATTTCGGTGGGCATAGTTTATTTATTTATTATATTTACACCCCACCTGCAAGGGACCCAAGGCAGCTTACATAATCCTCCTCCTCCTCCTCCTCCTCCTCCTCCTCTCCATTTTATCAGGCCTGCAAAAGGGCAGTGCAAAATCAGGGGGTCTGGTAGTCAGCAGCACAAGAGATCAGTCTGGGAACTAGCCAGGTTTCAAGGTACTGAGAGCTGAAATAAGGATGTTGTTTCAACAGCTGAAGGAAGGATGTTGTTCCAGCAGGTGAAGGCCTATATAGATGAAGGCCTCTCAGCCCACACCGAGGTACAGCTGCAAGCCGTTAGTCTCAGCTTAGGAGCCTCCCTACATGTGAGGAGACCCTTGCTCGACTGCCGTCTCCCAAAGCAGTTACTTTATTCCCAACTCAAGGATGGAAAGCGGAATACCGGTGGTCAATATAAGAGGTTTAAAGATGTTCTTAAGGCTAATCTAAAAAAATGCAATATAAACATCAAAAACTGGGAAGCTCTGGCCCATGAACGATCTAACTGGAGGTTGGCCTTTCACAAAGGTTCCATGGACTTTGAAGAAGCCCGAGTGCAAGGTGAAAGGGAGAAACGTGCTATGCGAAAAGCACGTCAAATGAATCCTTTACAGGACCATCTTCCATCTGGTAACCTGTGTCCTCACTGTGGGAAGCTGTGTGGATCTAGAATTGGCCTCCACAGTCACTTACGGACCCATCGCTAGAGTCTACACAATTTTCTTTAGAATTTTCCTCCTTTTAAAATCTCCTTTTTGTAAATTTTCTTTCTTTCTTTCTTTCTTTTTTTTATTATCCTGGAAGACAATCTTACTCGGTCACGAGTGATCGCCTGACTGACTGACTGGCTCTTGAGCAGACATTTACTCTCACAGAGCCCAGTTGTTTTGGGCCTTGAGGCCCGCGCATCACCTCCGAGTAGCAACCTGTGCCTGCCCCTTGTGGCACTGGCGCTCTTTCAGGCTGGGTGGTTTTATTTTCCAGGTTTGGGGTGATTTTGTCATTGTTGTAATAAAATGCAACTGCCGCAGTTTGGGGGCTGGGGTGCCTTTAAATGGAAGAACACTTCTTCTTTGTCATAGTTCAGGCGCTCTGCTTTTTAGACACTTGTCAGCTGTTCGCAGTGCCTAACTAAAAGGAAGCATCTGTATAGGGTTAGCCCAGCTAGTCAAAATGTTTAGATTCATAGAATCATAGAATAGTAGAGTTGGAAGGGGCCTATAAGGCCATCGAGTCCAGCCCCCTGCTCAATGCAGGAATCCAAATAAAAGCATCCCTGACAGATGGCTGTCCAGTCGCACCTTGAATGCCTCCAGTGTGGGAGAGCCCACCACCTCCCTATGTCATTGGTTCCATTGTCGTATTGCTCTAACAGTCAGGAGGTTTTTCCTGATGTCCAGGCGGAATCTGGCTTCCTGTCACTTGAGCCCATGATTCCGTGTCGTGCACTCTGGGCTGCTCGAGAAGAGATCCTGGCCCTCCTCTGTGTGACTGCCTTTCAAGTACTTGAAGAGCGCCATCATATCTCCCCTCGGTCTTCTCTTCTGAAGGCGAAACATGCCCAGTTCCTTCAGACCTCTCCTCATAGAGCTTTGTTTCCAGTCCCCTGATCCTCTTTGTCGCCCTCCTCTGAACCTTCTCCAGTTTGTGCTACAGTCCTTCTTCAAGTGTGGTGCCCAGAACTGGACGCAGTACTCAAGATGAGGCCTAACCAGTGCTGAGTAGAGGGGAACTAGCACTTCACGCGATTTGGAAGCTATACTTCTATGAATGCAGCCCAAAATAGCATGTGCCTTTTTTTTTTTTTTTTTGCAGCCACATCAAAAAATAGTTTACTTAGAACTATTTAATAGGAAAATCGATAGCAAGCAGTTCTCGGCTGGTTTCTTCGACAGAGGATGAGAGGGAGTATGGCGGAGGGCTTTTCAGCACGGCAAGAAAAAGAAAGAAAGATCAGCCCATTCTGTCACTCTCTCTTGATCCGGGCTGAGGGGACAGGGATGAGTAGGGCACCCTCTGAGCAAGGGGTTTTGCTGAATGACTCATGAGTAGATGTTATAGAAGGATCTTGACCACAGGGGACAGGGCACTGCTGGATAACAGAGTGGTATATCAAATGCTGTTTGAACTTCCATTTTAACTTCACCTCCAGCGGCTTTCGTAGGTAAGGTTTTAGCTAGGCCTCTGCACAAGTGGCCTCTTGAAATTCTCCACCCTCTTTGTGGTCTGAGAAACTGCAAGGACAACAATTTCTTCACTCAATTTTTCTAAGTAGAGAAAAATTCTCAACAACCATTCCCCCACAGGTAGGGCTTGCCAGTGACGGGGTTTGAAACAATTTCTTTATTCTAAGGGGTTTTTTTGGGGGGGGGGAGGGGCTTTGGCGCTTCCTTCTGGGCTGGGCCCTGTTTTGCATCCACCACAATGCAGGTGAGAGGGGGGCAGCGTTGTGTCCAGCCCCAGGGAAGAAGTGGAGCTAGTGCTGAGCCAGAATCTCTCTCCTCCAGTTTCCTGAAAGTTTTCTTCCCCCATGAAAGAGGCTTCCATTGTTCTGCCTCATTCTCAGCGTGTGTTATCATTTATTTTTGTGGTGTTTTTGAGCTTATCGAATCCCTGCAAGGCAGCCAAGGGTGCTGTGTGTGTTTCTTCTTTCTAGTGCACCTCTCTCCTTTGCTCTGCAGCCTCCCAGGGCAGGCTGCCTGCGCTTCCTGATCTGAAAAAGCCCTATGGCAGGAATGATGTCATGATTGATGCCTTCCCCCAGGCTTTAAATGAAGTGCAGGAAGCCAAGGTGGCTGCAGGCTGCCAGATACATTATTGTACAAAGAAAGCCAGGACACTTGTGCACACTGCTTGGCCACCTCCTAAGTAAGGCCAACACAAGAAACCTGAACCCAGTCCCATGAGAATTTCTCCCAAATGTCTTCTCCTTTGGATATATTTTCCCTGAAAACAATTCCTTTTCTATGAAATTGAATGAGAATGCCCCCCCCCCAAAAAAAAATGTGGGAGAAATTTTCAGCACATCACTAGTTTTGGCACAGAAGGCTTTAGTGTGGAAGGTCTGCAACTTGGTGCAGACAGAGTACCGATTTTGCAAGCAGACGATCCCAGGTTCAATTGTTGGCAACTCCAGGTCGGGCCAGGAAACAGACTTGTCTGAAACCCCACAGAGCTGCTGCCATTCAGTGAAAACCAGGAGTGGGCAATTACCAGGGGTTGGGGGCCGCATTGCCCCCTCAGACCCCACTGGGGGCCACACCCCCACTCCCCACTGCTGTCACTGCCCCGCTGCTGAATTTGCTGCTGAAATTCGGTGGCGCGGTAGCAAAAAAAAGCGGTGATTTTTCTCAAAAGCCAGGTGCACGGGGAGTGCACACATTGCTTGTGAGCAGACTCTCATGATTTTTGCTCCCGAACAAGGCCCATGCTCTTTGCATGCCTTGTTTTTGAGAAAAATCACCACTTTTTTTGCTGCAGCGCTCCTGTGGAAGTAAATTTGGTGGCGGCAGCAGGGGCAGTGCAGTGGGGGGCCACAATAAAGGCCAGGGGGCACGTGGCCCACGGGCTACATGTTGCCCACCCCTGTGGTAAATAGCAGTGAGCTAGATGCACCCATGGTCTAACTCAGTATAAGGCAACTCCCTATGGATCCAACCCAAATCTCCTTGTTTCAAATTTGGCATCCTCGACACAATTGCTTAGAGAGCGATCCTATGGCCCCCAGACACTGTTGGCTGTCTCGCTGACTTGCAGAGCGGGAGGAGCAGGGAGGTGAAGATCGCCTCTGTGCTCCTCCTGCTCTGCACTGGATGCTTATAAGCCTCCGAGTTCAGAGGTTTACGAGAACTGAGGGCGCAACCGACAGGATTGCACCCTTCCTGGCCTGGGTTTTCTTCTGGTGGTGTCACTGCACTCATACGTTGCAATATAGGATCTGAGGGTGCCAGTGTTGGTTTTACTCAGGGATACTTTCCCTGACTTGAGAAAGACGGTGATGAGGATGACGAAGATGAAATTGATGAGGGTGATTCTGACCTTCAGTTCCCAGAGATTCCGCTGGAAGTATAATCATGCGCAAAGATTTGGCATGCCAGACATGCAACAGTTCAGACATATAAAGATGTGACACCTGCCCTATAAAACTGACATCATAGAAGAAGGAGCAGTTTTTAAAAGGCCATATTAAACTTTGTACAGTAGGGAGGAACGGTGTTGCTCTCCTCCTCCTCAGGCTTGTAAAATTGAGGCCTGGTTGCTGCAAATTGCAGTAAGCTTGCATTTTAATCACAGTAATGACAAATGCCTTCCAGGGCATCTGGAGCTTTGCTGCTTCAGCAGTTTGTGTCTGGACAGGCATCAGCCTTGCCATGGCAGAGGATGAGGTCTACCACTCCATGTGCCTTGGAGATGGACTGGGTGGGTCTGAAATGTACAGAACCAAAAGCCAGTCCGGTGTAATGGGTTAGACTTTTCAACTGGGACTTGGGAGACCTGGGTTCTAGTCCCCACTCAGTCACTGGGTGACTCTGGGCCAGTCACTGACTCTCAGCCTAACCTACCTGACAGGGTTGTTGTGAGGATAAAATGGAGAGGAGGAAGGTCATGTATACCACTTTGGACTCTTTGGAGGAAAGAGTAAACGTAACAAGTAAATAATAATAAATATTAAATACATGCTCAAAGCTCTGACAGGGCCAACCCCCCCCCCCCCAGCCCCTTCTAAATAAGTGAGTTCAGGCTAAAACCGACATTTATTTATTTAATTAATTTATTATATTTATACCCTGCCTTTTTTCCTGCAAGGAAACCCAAGGTGGCTTACATAATCCGTCTCCTCCTCTCCATTTTATCCTCACAACAACCCTGTGAGGTAGGTTAGGCTGAGAGTCTGTGACTGGCCCAAAGTCACCCAGTGAGTTTCATGGCCTAGCGGAGACTAGAACCCGGACCTCCCGAGTCCCAGTCCAACACTCTCACCGCTACGCTACACTGGCTCCACTTGACTTTACATTACTTTACATTCTTTACATACACTGGCTCTACATTACTTTAATTCTGTGTCTAAGTAGCTACATCTTTTTTTTCTTTTTCTTTTTACATTTTTATTCTAGAATAGATGCAAGGGCACCCATCTAGATCAGGACTCTAGGATGGGGGCAGGAGGGCTTTTCAGATCTGGATCAGGCCTTGTGCACCTACTCTAGATTAAAGTAGGTATAGCTCTGTATGTAGCTGCTAGAGACTGAGTTAAAGGAATGGCTCCTTTGGCGACAACACACACTCAATGCCAGTTGAAACAATACTTTTTAGAGTTGGTAATGCTCACCTATGGCTTTGCCAAATGTTTTCAGATATTCTGAGAAGTCAAGAATGTTCTTCTGCTACTAGAATGCAATCTAGGATGCAATCTTCCTGCATTCTGCTCAGAACTGGCATGTTCCACGCCTCCTTGACCAATGTGTGGATTGGAACTTAGTTATCTATGGGCTTTTTCACCTCCCAAATGTTCCGATGCACTTTGCATAATTTAAGAGAAAATATGCTTAGAGAGGGTGTTTCGAGGGTGGATGGGTGAGCTTAACAACAGGTATTTAAATATGCACATTTTTGTGATCTTTTTTTTTTTTTTTTTTAAGTCACAGATTAATGTGGAAAGGGAACCGGATGGGGATGTGGGTTAACAGATACTTAAACTGCATAGTTAAACTAAGGAATTCACTTCCACAAGATGTAGTGATGGCCGCCAGCAGGGGGAGGGCGGTGTGACTCCTATTTCCTTGGGGCTCCTTATCCCTTGCAGGTTTCCCAGCTTTTATTTGGAGCTTTGGAGCAGCTATCCAAGGTGCTGTACCCCACCCGCAAAATAGGTTCACCACCACCATCCTAGGCTATGACGCGCCAAAGAAAAGCGGAAAAACCTGCAATGGACCAGGAGCCCCACCGAAATAGGAGCCACCAGCCCTCCCTCACTGCCAGTTAGCCCTTCCTTCAATGAAGCATGCACCGTCCTTCTCTTCCCTACCCACCTGACCCTTTTCTGCCCTTCCTCCAAACTGTTCAGGGTGGGTGGCATACATATTTCTTTCCCACTCCCCCATTTGATCCTCACAACAACTCTGTCGAGTAGGTTGGGGTGAGAGTGGAGATGGTGACTGGACTTTGGTCAACTTCATCCTGGCTCAGTGAGGTCTGAAGCTGGCTCCCCGTGGTCCTCATCCGATACTCTAACCCAGGGGTATTTGGACCTCATTCGGCCTGAGGGCCGAATCCACTGTCACAGTAGCTCTCGGGGGCTGCATTCCAGTAGTGGGTGGAGCTGAAGGCAAGATTGGGCGGAGCCAAACACAAAAGGGGTGGTGCCAAAAATACAAATAATATCAGCCGATTGTACTTTCAAGCTTTTGCTACCAGAAACCAGGCCTTAGGGGGGGGGCATTTCCACCTTTTAGAATGGGGGGGGGGGAACTGCACAAAAGCTGGGAAACCACTCAATGATCGATGTTTGGGGGGAAAGGTGGTGTGGGTCAGGGGAACCTCAGAGGGCCAGATTGGGACTCCAGGAGGGCCAAATCCAGTGCCCAGGGCTGAGGAACCCCAACCCAGGTCTTGATGAACTTTTGCAGGCTAATCTACATCACTGGTTGTTGCTGCCAGCAGCAAGCGATACGCCAGGTGTCATTGCACCAGGAGATGGGGTAAGGTGATATAGATTTGGTGCCTTTTGGGAGCCTTTTGGCTGATGGGCGATAAATAAATATATTAAATAAATAAATAAATTAATAAATAAATAAATTTGGTGGTTGCGGGAGGGATATGACACAAGGATAGTCCTACTCAGCAGCAGCCTTGTGTTCCTCATAACGAGAGCCAGACGAGAGCCAGTGTGGCGCAGTGGTTAGCGAGTCGGACTGGGACTCGGGAGATCCGGGTTCTAGTCCCCACTCGGCCATGAAGCTCACTGGGTGACTTTGGGCCAGTCACTGACTCTCAGCCTAACCTACCTCACAGGGTTGTTGTGAGGATAAAAAAGGAGAGGAGGATTCTGTAAGCCACCTTGGGTTCCTTGCAGGATATAAATATAATTCATAAATAAAATAATGTCTCTTCCCATTCTGCCATGAATGAAATGCAATCAGAATGAATCCAATTGCCATTAAGGGAGCTTGGAGAAATTATGTTCCCTGTGTTGTTTCACTTTCTCTTCTTTTCCACTTCCCTTGTGGTGTCCAGTCTTAACTTTCTGATGATGTGATTTTGCATGCACTCCTTCTGCTGTATCACAGTTGCCGGTAATAGCTACAACTGGGGCAAGTCAATTTGGGGGGTCGTTACGCCGGCATCTCAGCCTCTGGCTGGGTGCAGTCCGCTGCCGACTGAGGACGGGCTGTGCAGAAAAATCTGTATCGCTGTATCCGATCGAGGCATCGAGCCATTTGGAGAGGCCTTTTGTTTGCAACCCTGGCCGCTAGCCAAGCTTGGAAATTTGCACTCCTGACCCCTTGATTAGTCAGATGTACATTAGCGGCAGCGAAAGAGAAAAAAAGAAAGGGGGGGGGGAAGAGGCAGATAATTTTAAGCTTAATCATGTGGAAAGTTTCACATTCGTTTTAAAATCAGGTTTAACCTCAAATGAAATTTGGATCCAGATGGTTGACCTTAAAAAATAAGTGGATCTAGGAAAAGCATTCACGTTTTTGCGTTCGGTTGTGTGAGGCTAAGGACTCAAGTGGCATGGATACAGAAAGCTGCTTTCTACTATAGCATCTCTCTGTTGCTCCGATTTCCTGGGCTCAGGCCCAGGAATGAACTCTGGGGCTTGGGAGTGCCCATCTCAAAGCAGAGGCGAACATTTAGAACCCCCCCCCCCCAAATTCTTCAGCTGGGATTAAGATTTGAGCGAAAGAAGACTTCCTAGCATACCCTTAATGAGAAGGACTGCATCCCAAAAAAACTGCTTAGAAAACATCTTATTCCCCCCCACACACAGGGGACCCCCTGCAGATGGGCTTTTGTCCCCCCCTTTTTTTTGAGGGAGGGGAAGTGCAGCCTTGGAAGGATGTCTCTGTTCATTTCCATAGTATCCGCTTTCAAAGTCTGCACCCAGAAAAAAAAAAAAGAGCAAATTTGAATTGGTTCGGAAATGAGCCGGGCGATTTTCTGATTTGTGGGGAAATAGCTTAGCTCATTTTCAAGCCAATCTGATGTGAGCTAGACAGAGCGCAGCGACCTCCACTTTTTCCTGAATTAGAGCAGCATCCTGGCCCAGTTCATGCAAGCAGCCAAAGACAATAACACTGTCCCTGGATTGTACCGCTTCAAAGTGGAAGGGCGGATTGCACAATTTAATGATATACCCCCACTCTTTTAAAAGCACCTGCATGTACAAAGTTAAAAAATAAGGGATGCTAGCCTAGAACTCATCTTTCTGATATCTGGTTTTCTATGAGCTAGGAGTTTCTTTTTAATACGGAGGAGCATTTAGTCTGGTACCGCCTCTGATACCATTCAGGACTTTCTCGCAATGTTACATGATATTTGTTTATTGAAGGCTGAACCTGGTACCATTCATTTTAGAGCTTGAGCACTTGAATGGGTGCATGGAAATCGCTATACAGTAGAGGTTGCCCTCGCCATGGTATGCCCAGAAAATGTTGAGGATTAGTGACATAAGAGCCAGTGTGGCGTAGTGGTGAGAGTGTTGGACTGGGACTCGGGAAATGTGGGTTCTAGTCCCCGCTCGGCCATGAAGCTCACTGGGCCAGCCGCCAGTCACTGACTCTTAGCCTAACCTACCTCACAGGGTTGTTGTGAGGATAACATGGAGAGGAGGAGGGGGATTATGCAAGCCGCCTTCAGTTCCTTGCAGGAAAAAAGGTGGGATATAAATATAATAAATAAAATAAAAATACATATAAACGGTTCGGAAAATACAAGAATTGACCAAACCATGAAGTTTGAATTTTTCGGTTGTCCTTTGCAACAGAGCCTTAAAACAGCCAGTCACTATTGAGCAAAACAGATCCATTCTGCGCCCAACTAGTCATTACACTAAACACACAGCTGCCTCTGAAAATGGCAGTTGCGTATATAGTCCCTGCTCACCCACCCGCCAGCTTCTAGCATGACTCAGCTATGTCTCGATGTCGTGACTTTCCACATTCACCTCTCCAACCCGCTGAAGCTGTAACCAATTATGTCAGGTGGAGGCAAGGACACAAAACACCAGGACATCAGGACAAGGGCTACGTCGTCCCAGACATCATGGTGCCGGAAGAGTGAAGAAGTCGCACGGCTGCCATTTTGTGTAATGTCTCGTTCGGCCCTTCCTCTCCAGAGCGACACGACCAGTTGTTGGCCACAACTTCCTAAATTAAGCTAGGGATGTAAGCCGAGCGGGGAGCTTACCTGCTCTCGGGGGTGCTCCGGAGCACCCCCCACCCACTCTCGCCGCTCGCAGCGCCAGGGAACCAGAAGTGACGCGACGGGTTCCCTGTTGCATCACTTCTGGTTCCCTGACGTGGCGTTTTTAGCGTAAAAACCAGGGCAACCCAGCTTAAAACAGGCACAAATAGCAAATCATGACCGTTTCAAGCTGGGTTGCCCTGGTTTTTACGCTAAAAACGCAGTGCCAGGGGAACCGGAACTGACACGCTGGGGAACTGAAGCTCCTTTCCCCAGCCCAGCGTGGATCAAGGTGGATCGAGCGGCAGGAAGGTAAGTTGCGAGAGTCTCGGCAGGGGGTCTGAGCGGGCCGCTTTTGGCCTGCTTTCAGACCCCCCCCGAGACTCGCGGTTACATCCCTAAAATTAACAAAGAGAAACAAAACATGGAAATGGCTGCAGTGGCGATGGTGGCGCAGGAGAACGTCCTGTCAAGTTGGCGATTTGGCGCTGTGATGTGCCATGAAATGCGGCCAAGGGGGATTTCACAAACCTCTCTCTCTCTCTCTCTCTCTCTCTCTTTCTCTCATTTAAAGCGTGGCTTTGAGGGGGAATTTAGTGACGGGCAAGAAGCGAAACCAAGTGAGCCTGAAACGAGGGAATAACAACAAAACAGAAAGCCCAGCGTGCGTCCGTTGCCTGGGGCAAGCTACAGCTGATGGATAAAGTGACAGACGAACGCCTCCCCTCATCTCCATTTTATAATCTCTGCCGACTAATTGTCATCAATCTCATCGGGGTCAGCAGACCACTAGTGCGGCTCTTGCAACCTTCAGCGCAGGCAGCATCTCTCTCCTGCTGAGCTCGCCCCCCCCCACCTCCACCCCCAGAGAGTTTCCCCTTGTGCTCATCTGCCCTCTGGTCCAGGATGCCTCAGATGGAGGAAGGGATGCTGTCTGTCTGGAAAGGCTGCGGGCAGCCATCTAAGAACCTCTCTTCCTTTCCCTCCAATTCCCACCCTCTGTTTACTATTCCCACCTGCCCCCTTTCCCTAATTCAGGGCTGCCTCGATGTTCCACATGCATTAATGTAGGGGCGGGGCGGTGTGGCGTAGTGGTGAGAGTGTTGGGCTGGGACTCGGGAGATCCGGGTTCTCGTCCCCGCTTGGCCATGAAACCCACTGGGTGACTTTGGGCCAGTCGCTGACTCTCCGTCCGTCTAACCTACCTCACAGGGTTGTTGTGAGGATAAAATGGAGGAGTGGAGGAGGATTATGTAAGCCGCCTTGGGTTCCTTTCAGGAAAAAAAGGTGGGGTATAAATATAACGAATAAATAAATATTAGACAACTGAAGACTGCATTAGAAAGGATTATAGCATTAGAAGTGAGACCTGTACGAAAATGTTGCAATGTCGAGTGCTCCTGTTTAGGGTTCCAGCCAGCCAAGCCTTTTCCCAAGCCATTCCATTCCACCACCCCCTTTCCCCTGTTTCCCCATTTTTATCCTCTTTCGCCCTCTTTTTTTGGTGATGCGTAAATTGACACCCTAGAGGGAGGGGTGGCGCACTGAGGTTGCCTTCCCCGACCGCCCCCAAAATCGAGAGCCGGCACGTCTTCCTCCAGCGCGGAAGGCTTGATCCTGTCTTGCCATGTGGCCTTCTTTTGTGTCTTCCATCAAAAGGAAGAGGGGTGGCTTAAAGGGTTGAGAGAAAGAAGCCCTCTGAAACCTCCTTCCTGCTGATCTTCACAGAGACATCCCCTGGTTCTGAGAGTGGAAATCTTCAGAGCGACCAGTTCTTTCAATCTCGCTTTTCCTGGCTGTGGAATTGATCAGAAATGTGTCGGCCCAAAAAGCAGCCCTGTTAGAATCACTGATCTCTGTGCTAACTTAAATTTGGAAGGGGGAAATGGGTCAGGCCACATTTTAAGGACATGAGACGTGCCATGCCGGATCAGACAAAGGTCCGTCTTGTCCAGTATTCTGTTCACACAGCGGCCTACCAGCTGCCCATGGGATCCCACAAGCAGGGCATGAGTGCAACAGCACCCTCCTGCCCATGTTCCCCAGCAACTGGTGTACATGTGCATACTGCCTCTGAAACTGGAGGATGCATATAGCCATCAGGACTAGTAGCCATTGATAGCCTTCTCCTCCCTGACATCTTCACAATATTTCCCTCAGTCCCTCCAAACTGATAAAAAGAGACAAGGGATTTAGTGTTTGGATAGTAAGTGTTTAGAGCAGGGCTCTCCAACCTTGGGTCCCCAGATGTTGCTGGACTACAGCTCCCAGAATCCCTTGCCATTAGCCATGCTGGCTGGGTATGCTGGGAGCTGTAGGCCAGCAACATCTGGGGACCCAAAGTTGGAGAGCCCTGGTTTAGAGGGAGACTTGGAGGATGGCAACAAGGGAGAGTGCCTTCTCGGTGGTAGCCCCCCAATGGATGAATCCTTTCCCTACTGGGGCCCACCTGGCACCAACACTGTCATGCTTTTGGTGCCAAGTTAAGACTTTCCTCCCAGTCATTTGATGGCATATGATGGAGCTTTTAATGTCAATTGTTTTAATGGGTCCTGGTATTTTATTGTTAATGGTTTTAAGCAGTATTAAATAGTTTTAAATGCTTGAATGTTAAAGATTGTGTGTGTGTGTATTGTATAATTTGAGGTTTCATTTTTTATGAACTACCCAGACAGTGTTGACGATTGGACAGTATTAATTGATTAATTAATTAATTAATTAATTAAATTTATACCCTGCCTTTTTTCCTGCAAGGAAGCCATGGTGGCTTGCATAATCCTCCTCTCCATTTTATCCTCACAACAACCCTGTCAGGTAGGTTAGGCTGAGAGTCAGTGACTGGCCCAAAGTCACCCAGTGAGCTTCATGGCTGAGCGGGGACTAGAACCCAAATCTCCCGAGTCCGGGTCTTGGCATATGACACAATTCCACAGTAGCAGAGAACCAATGCAGGACTGGTGGATCAGCGGGTGCAGAACACAGCTCCCTGAGAATCTCAGGTTGTTTTTTAAAAAAATAAAATCAAGTTTCTAGCTCTTATTGCTATGGATATATGCTAGGTGATGTGTAGGCAGCGACAACTGCAATCTCAGAAGCCGGACAGGTAGCTGAAAAGGATTTCCAGTGATTCAGTGCGCGAATGTGCTCCTTGCCTTGCCAAGTCAGGAGAAAGGATGTAAAATGGTTAAAAAAAAAAAAATGCAGACTAAATGATGCAAAAAATAATTTATGTTGCTTGCACACCATGGTTTTCTTGTCTACATTTGAGCTTTGCATAGAAATGTCACAGAGTGTGCCCACTGCCTGTCATGGCCTGTTGGCCCGTCTGTTTATAGGGCTTTATTTGTCTATATCTATGTAATGCATACATCTGCCAACTGAGGATAACACTTTGTGCATCTGAGGAAATTGGCTGAGGTCTATTAAGGCATGTGGCACAATAATTTGGCTAGCCTTGAAGGGGCCACAGGATTTTGATGCGTGTAAATTAAAAGGAATTGTGCACATTTACCCAAAGTCCAATGTTTAAACAGGCCACAGAATCTAGCTGTTCTTGCTGCTGAATGTTGTTTTTGCTTAATGTTGCCGATGATGATGATGATGATGATGATGATGATGATGATGATGATTTCAAGCATTTTCAGGCTGCCTTTCCAAAGTCCATCAAGGTGGTGCACAACAGTTTAAACATTCGAAACAAAAAAAGTAAGATTTTTAAGATTACAAAATGTAAGATTTTTAAGATTACCCCCCCAAAAATCCAAATCAAAAATAAGTAACAACGTTTTCAAGTATAAAACAGCAGTCGGCCTAAAATAATTCTCACAAACCACAGCAATAAAGCATGAAATTACCAGCCTATCCAATAAAATCACATCCATTAGAAGTCACTTGGAACAAGAAATCGGTCTTCTTCAAAGCCTTTGAGGGCACCAGGTCCGCTAGGGCCAGCCATCAATCCCTGGGGAGGGAGTTCCACAGAGTGGGTCCACAGAGCAGGTTCTAGGGTGAACCTAAGTGGTAAGCAGCGCTGGCAGTTGAGCAGTGCCAATCGCGCTAGTGGAAACAACCACTAGCACAACAGGAAGTTAGCACTTCATCGCTCTGATGACTTGTCCCATTCTGGAAGTGCTAGTTTGAGCTAGTTTCTGATTGTACTGTCCAATGCTAGCTTCCCATTGCGCTAGCAGTCATACTTGGGTGGCATTGGATACTGCCCCATGTGCTCTACTTAACAGAGGACAGGCATTGGATACTGCCCCATGCTCTCTACTTACCAGAGGACAGGCATTGGTCAGATACTGCCCCATGCGCTCTACTTACCAGAGGACAGGTATTGGATACTGCCCCACGCACTCTACTTACCAGAGGATACTACCCCATGCACTCTACTTACCAGAGGACAGGCATTGGATATTGCCCCATGCACTCTACTTACCAGAGGACAGGCATTGGATACTGCCCCATGCTCGCTACTTACCAGAGGACAGGCATTGGTCAGATACTGCCCCATGCGCTCTCTACTTACCAGAGGACAGGCATTGGATACTGCCATGCCTCTAATTAACAGATGTCAGGCCTGGTAGATACGTGCCCCATGCGCTCTACTTACCAGAGGACAGGCATTGGATACTGCCCCATGCACTCTACTTACCAGAGGACAGTGGATAATGTGGTCTTTGCATGTTCAGAGGATGATCTCCAAACTATCCTAAATGCTTTTGCAGAAGCATACGAAAAACTTGGTCTCTCACTTAACATAAAAAAAATACAAAGTGCTTCATCAGCAAGTGCTTCATTAGCAAGTGCAAGTTAACCCTTTGGTGATGCCATCTATCCAGCTTGGTGGGGCAATACTGGAAAATGTTGATCGTTTTCTCTATCTTGGCAGCTATCTTTCTGTTACAGCTAACATTGACATTGAAATCCAGCATTGTTTGAGCTCTGCAAGTGCCGCATTTTCTCGAATGAAACATAGAGTGTTCGAGGATCGGGATATCTGTAAGGAGATCAAAACGCTGGTTTATAAAGCCATTGTATTACCAACTTTATTGTATGCCTGCGAAACATGGACTATCTATGAACGTCATTTCCACCTCCTTGAAAGATTTCATCAACGTTGCCTCCGGAAAATCCTGCTAATTACTTGGGAAGATAGGCGAACAAATGTCAGTGTACTGGAAGAAGCAAAAGACTACTAGTGTTGAAAAAATGATCCTTCAACGCCAACTTCAATGGACCGGTCATGTTGTTCGAATGTCTGACTGCCGTCTCCCAAAGCAGTTACTTTGTTCCCAACTCAAGGATGGAAAGCGGCATATCGGTGGTCAGTATACGAGGTTTAAAGGTGTTCTTTAGGCTAATCTAAAAAAAAAAAAATGCAATATAAACATCGAGAACTGGGAAGCTCTGGCCCATGAACGATCTAACTGGAGGTTGGCCTTTCACAAAGGTTGGAGAACACTGCTCTAGAGACATTGGAGAAAAGTCAGCAGCCTCCATATGTCAACCTGGTGTCAAGCAGCCTCACCAACTCCTGAACCTTGTGGCTGAAGAACTGCATGGAGGAAGTCATCCTATTATCCACCACCAGGCTCCGGCCAAAGGAGGGAATGGCAGGGGGACCAAGCCAGACTGTGCGCCAAAAGCCTCCTGCTAAGTAACAGGACAGCCCAAGCTTGCACATCACGGGGACTCAGCTCTGCCATGTTGTCAGTCTCTGGTTCTAATGGAACCGGGACTGACAAGTTTTAAGTGAAACATTTTGCATTCAGGGATGCACAGGGTTTGGAGTCTGGAGTGTGGCTGGCTTTTTTAATAGAGGTGGAGAAGCAGAGATGTTCAAGTTCACCGACATTCTCCAGACTTCACTTTGAAGCCTGGTCCAGCTGACTCCCATTTTCGTTCGTGATTTTTTTTTAATTTTTTTTTTGGTTCTTTGAATGAGAAAAGTGCACATTTCGGATGGGAAAAGTGGGTGCATTTTATTCAGACTCCCAGCAATGTCCTCAGAATGTCCTCGCTCTGAGGTTGGAGCTGGGACTCCGAGCTCGGAGTGACTGCCACCCCCGCAGCCGGCATGGACAGAACCATGCCGGCTGCATCTCCGAGGTTGCAGACGTGACCTCAGAGAAGGGCTTCAGTGGGCATCCTGCAGGGCGGGGAGAGGAGGAGGGAGGCAGACACCGCCACGATATGAGGCATCCTCCTGACGGCATCCTCCTTCCCTTGCTCTCCAAGGCGCAACACTTAGATCGCCGAAACCGGCCGTCAAACTGTTTTGCAGGGCAGAAGGAGCATGGAGGTGACCTTCGCCTCCGTGCTCCTCTGCCCTCCATAGGATGCCCACAATCCTCCGAGTTTGGAGGGCTACGGGCATCCGGATTGGATGCAGGGATGTTACTTTTGCCCGCGCGGGCACGAGTGAGGCCTGAACTGGCCCGCTCGTGCCCGCGCGGGCTCTCTGCGGCGAGCGCAGGCCTACCTGGCTCCTTGCGCTCCGCGGCGAGCCGCCTGCGCCACCCGCGCTGGTCCTGTCGTGTCACTTCCTGCGCGGTGGAAGTGACGCGATGGGACCCTGCTCCGGCGCGCTTGACCCCGGTTCCCCCCGCCAAAAACATAGCGCAGGGGTCCAGCAGCATGCCGGAGCAGTAGGACGCGGCGGCGGCAGCTCTGGCGGCAGCGGCTCGAGCTCAGAAGATTGAGAGCGGGCCGGCAGCGCAGCAGAGTGACGAGCCGCGGAGAACATTGAGCGGCTGGAAGGTACGTGTAACCCCCATAATTGGATGGTGCCCTTAATGGAGTGCCAGCAATGTGCAGTAGATTCAGGGCAGGGTAAACTCAGATTCAAATCTTTGTTCAGCCCTAAAGTTTATCGGCTGAAGTCTGGGCCAGTCACCAGTGGAGGCTGGTGACTCATCTGTCAGTGGGGCTCCTTATCCATGGCACCTTTTTGTTTGAGCTTCATAGGCGCTCTCCATGGTGCTCCATGGCGGTGAGCCTATTGTGGGGATGAAATGCAGCACCATGGACAGCGCCTATAAAGCTCAAGCAAAAAGATGCCATGGGTAAGGAGCCCCACTGGCGCGGGAGTCACCAGTCTCCTCTGCTGGCAGTCGCCATCTTTCAACCTACTCCACAGGGTTGCTGTATGTGGATAAAATTAGGCAACCCAAATATATGCTGCCCTTTTGGTGCCCGGAGAAAGGATGCGAGATATCGTGTGAGTGAGTGTGGGGTGTGTGTGACGACATGTTAACTTTTGCACACTTTCTCCTCCCTATTTGAAATATAGCATTAATGGAACTGCGGCTCTTTTTTGGAATTTGAATACTCTTGTTTTTAATAAAAAGAAAATGAAAGGAAAGGAGGAGGAGGACACACACACACACACACACACACACACACACACCCTGCCGCCGGAGTATAGAAAATGCAGTTAACTAAAAGCATTACTTGGGAAACTTCTATACACTTGCAACAAGCAGTTTATAATGAAAATGCTTCTTCAAGCAGAACTGTAGCGCTGCAGCTGCAAAGCTATATAATACAATAAACTATCCTATTAAATCTAAAGAGTTTGATTTAATAAGACAGGGCATGTATATCAAATAAATGCCAAGTGATTATTAAGAATCTTTTTATACTGAGGATTAACAACTATTTCATGCCGTTGTTGCCACATTATTACACCTGAATAAAAATGCACGTGTGACAAGCAGGATAGAACAAAAACAAAAAATAAAAACCCCAAACCCAGGAGGAAGAGAGAAAAAAAATATGTTACAAATGGACTGTTAAAAGCTGCAGGAGCATTTGAAAGCGATCCTTTCAAATATTGTATTAAAAAGGGAAGAAGTAACAAAGGCAATTTGGCAGCTTGTGTAACTGAAGCAGGAATCTTTTTAAAAACACAGTCTCAACAGATTGCGACGGGAAGCGAATCTGTCGCACACAACAATAGTCAGTGAAAATTCCCTGCACCTTTGCTAACTCTTTAATGAATTGTCATTTGGGGATGAGTCATAAAGTCTGTCACTCGTCAGGAGGAGGAAGGGGGAGAAAAGTCGGGACAAGGGGGAACTTCTTGGCCATTGGCCTCAGGCAAAACTGTGGGGCTCAAACCAAGAGCTCTGAAAACCGAGAAGTGTTTCCCCATTCCGGTGGGCTCCAGAGCTGCTGATTAGAGAGGGACATGATGGTCCTTTGAAGCTGAGATACCTGCCCAGCAGCCCATAGTCTTTCTAGCTGGGGAACCAGGTGACAGCAGAGGGCCAATCGTATGCCACAGAATGCTATAAAGCTCACTTGTGTGCTTTAGCGCGAGGCACTTGGGAAAGGGTCTTATATCAGGTCAGACTCTTTGTCCGTCTATCCCAGCGCTGTTTGCTTCCTGAGACAGGAACCTCTAGCCTGCAGGCCAATTTGGCTGACCAGGCCAGCCCATCTGGCCCACAGGGCCTCAGGCGAAAGCCCCTCCCCCTGCCTGAAGCCCCTCCCCCTCAAAAAGGGGTGGGAGAGCACCTGAGTGCTCGGCCCCTGCTTCCGGGAGCTGCCTTAGTCCTGAGGTGAGGGCTCGGTCGGCTCCTGGAAGCATTGGCCGAGTTCGTTTCTCTCC
The DNA here is from genome assembly GCA_021292165.1 of Shinisaurus crocodilurus. Classification (NCBI taxonomy): domain Eukaryota; kingdom Metazoa; phylum Chordata; class Lepidosauria; order Squamata; family Shinisauridae; genus Shinisaurus; species Shinisaurus crocodilurus. The sequence goes on from JAHFWL010000645.1 coordinate 1,776,385, forward strand.
CTGTGCGGGGAAGGCGAGGGATGAGTGAACCAGTGGCACATGCAGCTGACGCTTCCGGGAGCCAGCCAAGTTGGCTGACTGTGTTTCACTCGTCCTTTGCCTTGCCCATGTGGGCAAGAAGCTGACTCTCCGGCCAAAGAGCCATCAAGAAATGCTTCAGCTGGCAGCCCGATGATATCAAGGAGTGGGCCAGCCCCCATGACATCATCTGGCCCATGAGGGGTAGTCTGGGGGAAGAATCCTGCCCAGGACTGATTCTGGTTCCCCACTCCTGGTCTACTCTGAGTGGTAGTAGCTCTCCAAGGTCACAGCCAGGGTTTTCACCCATCACCTGTTCCCTGCCCCCAGGATGCTGGGGATTGAGCTTGGGCTCTTCTTTTTCATAGATTTCATAGATCATCGAGTTGGAAGGAGCCTACAAGGCTATCGAGTCCAACCCCCTGCTCAATGCAGGAAACTAGAGGAGGGGTCTCCCATCCAAGTAACAACCAGGCTTGACCCTGCTTAGCTTTCCACACTCAGACAAGCTGAGCCAGCGTAAGCATGTGCTCCTCTATGGCCCCTCTTCACCTTGTCGCTGAGAAACACCAGCATGTTCTCCCACAACACCAAGAACAGGAGCCATATCCTTTTGGCATTCAGTGACTGCTCCTTCCTTCCCGCCCCCCCCACACCCCACCTCCAGTACTTACCACTTTGGGGTCTGCGCACCTGACCGTTGGTGAAAACAGGAGCAAAATGTGAGAAAGGTGGTTGTAGTTTAAAAGCCATTTGAAAGTACAACATGCTGCTTTACGGACAGACACATCGGGCACAACAATGAGTTTCATGGCCCCTTACTTTGTGATTGATGCATTTGTGGGTCAGACAGAGGCAACTTTGTCAGATGCACAAAGTGGTAACCAAAGTGAGTAGGAATATACAACCTGATTACAGAGAGAAGGGGAAAATATGTTGTTGTTGTTGTTGTTGTTGTTTTAAAAAAAAGAAAACAAAAACAAAGTCAGGCTAAAAGGCCAAGCAGAGCAAGACACGGTAGTGTTTGTCACAAATAAATACAAGACCCGATCAAATGAATAAAAGATCGAATCAGTGTGGGTGTGACTCAACCCTGTCTGGAAATCCCTGGTGATGAATAGCATGACTACCTCAACAGAAAATAATCACCTTTGTCCCTAATGCCATAGAACTCCCTTTGTAAGAAATGGCATCTTCTTATAAACAGTAATTGCTCCAGTCCAGAAAACTGTCACAAGTGATCAGTGCTGGCCGGGATATTCCCACCCCCCCCCCCGAAGTGGAGTCCAAATGCCTCCCTCCCACCACTAGACCAGCGCTTTAAAAGTTTTTTCTGTGCCCTTCGGACATCAGCTACCTCCACCCACTGCTCCCTCCTGAAGCAGGTCACTTCACCTTGCTTGGCTAGGGATGCATAAATCAGCAAAACTCCAGCTCGTCGAGATTCTCCAAATTCCACCTCAATGCTCATTCCGATTTGTGTCTGCATCAGCTTGTGAGCTTTGTGTTTTTTTCTTTTCTTTTCACACGAAAATCCGTGTGCATTTTCGTTCACATTCCCCCCCCAATGTGTGCATTGAATTGTGCAAGCTTTCATTGATTAGCACATGTTTGTGTGCATTTTTCAAAAGTATGCATTCCCCCCCCCCTGTGCATTGTTCTTCAAATGGAGACATTTCCAGACACATTTTCTTGTTGTTGTCCTGTGAATCGCATCAGAAGCTCAGAAATGTACGGATTGTGTTTGTTTCTGGGAGGTGGGAACTGGGTAACTTCTAGTCAAAAATGAACTAAAAATGATTTCTCATACATCCTTGCTTATTGCATGGTAGGGATTGCCCTGCAAGAGATGGGGTTCTGGCACTGACAGCAGCACTCCAGAGCCTACACTGCTTCAGGTGTGCCATGAGTAGGGATAGCTGAGAATTTTGTTTCAGTTCAAATTTTTTTACAAGGATTTCCCAAAAATTGCAGATTTCTTCAAATTCAGGGATGGAAAGAACTTGAGACTAAAACAATCTGAATGTGGGAGAGAACAAAAGTGATGGATTCATCCAACGAGGACCGGGGCATTTAGTGCTTGTCTCTTGAAAGTCTGGGTTCGAATCCCTGTGTATTAAGCCAAGTTTGTGGTGCTCAATTAGGGTTGCCACCTCTTTTTTTCTGGTAGGCTTCTCATCTTTAACAGCTATATGGCAGGCAGCTGCACCATGGTTCTCTACATGTACCTACTGAATTTGGCCAGTGCAGATGAGAATTTTGTCTCGGTTTGTTTTTTTTATAAGGATTTATCAAAGTTTGCAATTGCTTTTGATGTTCAAGATAGAAAGAATGTAAGGTTTTCCACAATGTCAATGCAGGAGAAAGTGAGACTGACAGATCCGTCCATTCCTAGTCATGAATGCAACCTATGGGTCCACAGGTGAAGAAGAGACATGGGGAGATCAGTAAGCTAAATACACTCCTAGAGAGGTATTTATTTCTGGGCAGGCCATTCCCATGATTTGTGGGGAGGGAATCCCACAGTGTCTCTTGAAAAATATAACTTTTACATCAGCCCTATTCTCAGAGCCTTAGCTCCTCCCTGAGCCATGAAGTTTAAGTGTGGAGTAGTGGGGAGCCAGTGTGGAGTAGTAGGGAGAGTGTTGGACTGGGACTCGGGAGATCCCAGGTTCTAGTCCCCGCTCAGCCATGAAACTCACTGGGCAGGAAGAATTTCTTGGTTAAATTTAATTCAATTAGTACAATGGGGTAAGAAATGGAAGAGAAGACATGAGCATGAACAGGGGATTACGCATTTGGAAGCAGGGGTTATGTCTAGCGAAACTTGTAGACAGGAATGCATCAGCTAGGGGTCTTACAAAGATGTTATTAAATGTTGCAGAAATCAGAAGAGCAAGCAGAAAATCTTAAAATAGTTTGGGATACAGAGTTTGAAGAGGAAATATCAAAGGATGAGTGGAATAAGATTTGGGATAGGCGAATATTGAAAAATATGTCTGTAAGAATTAAAGAGAATTTTTATAAGCTGATTTGGAGATGGTATTTGACCCCAGTGAGATTAAATAGAATAGATAATAAATGTTCTCCAATGTGTTGGCGAGGATGTCAGGAATTGGGTACATATGCTCATATGTGGTGGAGTTGTAAAAATGTAATGTAATTTTTGGAAAATGATTTTTGAGGAAATATCAGAAATTGTTGGAGTTGATTTAGAGGTATGCCCTAAACTAGCTTTGCTAACAATAACGGAAAAGGTGATCGGTTCACAAAATGTTAAAGAATTAATCATAAATTTGTTAACGGCAGGTAGACTAATGATAGCAAGGAAATGGAAAATCCAGCAAGTTTTCACTATTACTGAATGGTATAAGGAAGTATGGGATATGGCTTTGAATGATATGTTGACTTGTAATATTAAATGCAAAAGGGGTCAATTAAAGAAAATAATTTTAAGGATATTTGGGTTTATTTTTGGAATATGTGTTTAAAAGGGGGAAAGGGAGTTTACCCTGTCAAGATATATTGTATTTTTGGAATAATGAACAATTATAGAGTATTGGATTGTTTGGTCCCATGGTGATGGAGCACAATATTAGTTATGTGGTATGTTATTTCTTTGTATTGTTTTAAAAAAAATAAAAATAAAAAAAAAAAAAAAAAAAAAAAGAAACTCACTGGGTGACTTTGGCCCAGTCACTGACTCTCAGCCTAACCTACCTCACAGGGTTGTTAGGATAAAATGGAGAGGAGGAGGAGGATTATGTAAGCCGCCTTGGGTTCCTTGAAGGAAAAAAGGCGGGGTATAAATATAATAAAATAAATTAAAAATAAAGTGAGAAGTTCTAGGCCATGCGAGATAAGCCCCCCCGCCTATATCTACATGTGTGGGTGTTTCATAGATTTCATAGATCATAGAGTTGGAAGGAGCCTACAAGGCTATCAAGTCCAACCCCCTGCTCAATTCAGGAAACTAGAGGAGGGGTCTCCCATCCAAGTAATAACCAGGCCTGACCCTGCTTAGCTTTCCACGCTCATAGTAGATAGATAGATAGATAGATAGATAGATAGATAGAACCCACCCACCCCCGCACATCAGCAGTACATAGCATAATATCCAATCTATTTAGATCAGCTGACAGTCATAGAACAGTGAGCTGTCAAAGGGCAATATAGTGGTTTGCACGTTCGACTTTGGCCAGGAAGACCTGAGATTGCATGAGGAAGGGAAAGTGCATGTCCCCAAACAGCATAAGAACACAAGCCAAGAGTTTCCAGAAGTTTATCTCTCCAGCACAAGAGAGAAACAGTTTATCTCACAGTCAACAAACCAGTTTCTACCAGTTTTTATGTCCTCCAAGAGCAGGTCTTCTGCACTCGACATGGGGCTGCCTTTGAAAAATGTTCTCAAACTTCAACTGGTCCGGAATGCTGTGGCCAGATTGTTGACTTGGGGTGGTTACAAGGGAACAGGTGACTCCCTTGTTGCAGCAGCTTCACTGGCTACCGGTCTGTTTCAAACCACTTGTTATGACCTATACAGCTTGGGTCCAGCTACCTGAAAGACCACCTTCCCCTTATGAGTCTGCCTGGGTTTTAGGTTCATTGGAGGATGCCTTTCTCTCTTGGTACCATCGCCAACAGAGGTGCGTTTGGTGGGGATGCAAGGCAGAGCCTTCTTGGTGGCTGCTCCCAGGCTGCCAAGGAAGGCTAGGTTGGGTTGCTGAGGGAGGCTAGGCTGGCTCCCACTCTGCTGTCCTTTCACTGGCAGGCAAATACACTTTTATTCAAGCAGGCCTTTGGCATGTAAGCTGGTCCGTTGGTTTGGGTGCTGTTTCATTCTTTTATTCTTGTGCATTTTTTTAAACTGGTGTTTTTCATGTATCTGTTCTATGATCGTTTAGATTTTTAAATTTTATTTTAAATCATAGAATCATAGAATCACAGAAAAGTAGAGTTGGAAGGGGCCTACAAGGCCCATCGAGTCCAACCCCCTGTTCAATGCAGGAATCCAGGTCAAAGCATCCCCGACAGATGGCTGTCCAGCTGCACCTTGAATGCCTCCAGAGTGGGAGAGCCCACCACCTCCCTAGGTAGTTGGTTCCATTGTCTTATTGCTCTGACAGTCAGGAATTTTTTCCTGATGTCCAGGTGGAATCTGGCTTCCTCTAACTTGAGCCCATGAGTCTGTGTCCTGCAAACTGGGATGATCGAGAAGAGATCCTGGCCCTCCTCTGTGTGACAACCCTTGGCTTTTATCATTGTTAGCCGCCTTGAGTGCCACTTCCTGGTAGAAAGGCAGGGTACAAATTAGATAAATATATAAATTAATTGCCCGTTCAAGACCAAGAGCCCCCCCCAAATACTTAGCATTTTGTTAAGTATTTACAGTGGGGATCGCTCACAATAGTATGTTGTTGCTGTGGAATAATTCCATTCCCACCACCCCGGCTGCTGTGGGGACTTCAGCTAAGCTCAGATGGAATAGGGTGCTCTGAGAGGTGGTGCCCTCTCTATCTGGTGGCTTCATTAGAGACATGAAGGCTTGAAAAAAAATGGGATGAAACCTGAAAAATTTGGGGAAATAACATTTCCCCCCAATGTTCTGGTCCATCTGCCCCATTTCCCTCCCCCAGTTCTTTCCCCTGGCCCATTTTTACCAGTCCCCCCCCCCCCACCCCGAGGTCAGGCCTTCACATATCTAGGCTTCATATAGCTAACATGGCTTGTAGCTTTATACAGACATCTCAGCCAGCAGCCATCACCGCAATTTGTTGCACTGTATTCTAGAAATTAATTATGTGCTGTCACTCTGTCAGTCTGTCTGTCTGTCTTGAATCACCTGCCAATCAATTTAATTGGATGACTCTGGGCCGATTCGCACGACCCAGGCTGCGGGTGGGGGAGGCACCATGGGGCGATCCACGGGGTCCGGTGGGGCGCCACAGACGACCTGCGCCCCGCGCACGTGGGTGGACCCCGGTGGAGCCGGCAGTCCCCGCACCGCAGTGCGGGCCTCCCAGCGCTAGGGGGCGGGGCCCGGGATGCCCAGAGGGGCCGTTTGCCCCTACAGGATGGAGCGGCGGCAGCTCCGGCCACTCTGGGCTGCCGCCTCTGTGCGGCCCCCATGGGACGGCTGCCCGCTGTTCGCACGGCAGGGTGGCCACGTGCGGTAGGGGCTTACCCCTCTAACGACCATAGTCACTTTGCGTGCGTCCCACGCGCAACAGTCCTGCGGGGGCACCCCCAGTCGGCGTTCACACGACATGGGAACCGCGGGTGACTTCTGCTCCCCCGCGGTTCCCGTGTCGTGCGAACACGCCCTCCGAGTTCTAGTATCCTTTAGTGGTGCAGTGGAGCCAAGGCTCACAGGGTGAAAACACCCCGGGACGTTTTGATCAGCAGGGACAATGACATCATCTGGCACCCCCTCTCGGGCTATTTATTTATTTCTTTAAAATATTTATAGGCTGCCTTTCAGAACCGAGAGCCCTCCCAAGGCGGGCTACAACATTAAAATAAAATTCATAATAAAAAAAACCTGGTGCAATCATGAAAGCAGCAAAAGTTCCACACAACAACAAACTTCAGCGTAAGACAGAACCTCCAACACAATTGCAGCTGTAGCCCAGTCTGAAAAAAACATAATCAGTGGAAGGCCAGAGTAAAGGAGTAAGTCTTCGGGGCCTTCTAAAATGCCTGCCATGATGGGGCCTGGCGGGCCCCTGATGACAACTTATTCCAGAGGTGTGGGGCCACTGCAGAGAAGGCCTTCTCATGTGTACTCACCACCTGCCCTCACAGAAGGGCCTCTCTTGGTGATCTTAAAGTGTGGGCAGGCTGATAAGGGTGAAGGCAGTCCTTCAAGAAATTTGGTCCCAAACTGTTTAAGGCTTTAAAGGTCAAAAGAGCACTTTACATTGGTCTCAGAAACACACTGGTAACCAGTGCATCTGGCACAGTATACTTGTTATATGATCTGATCGCCTTGCCCCACCGACACTTGGGTGGCTAGATTCTGCATCAGCTGAAGTTTCTGGACAGTCTTCAAAGACAGACCCAAGTGCAGCACATTACGGTAGTCCAGCCTGGCTATCTTGTCCCCTCTGAGCTTAGCTGCAAACCTCAAAGTAGCTATGGGGAAATGGATTTCCCCTGCAACGACATTGCAATAGGGACAGCTCACAACAATATATTGATGCTGGAAAAACCCATTTGCCTCCAGCTACTGTGAGGATTGTAGGTAAGCTCAGAGGGAACAGGGAAACTTGAGGGTTGGGGTGTATGTGGCAGATCGGCAGATGACATCATTGTCCCTAAACAAAAGCTCCTGGCTCTTTGGCCCTGTGAGCCCGGGCCCTGCTACGGCACTAGTTGTCGGTATCGGTTGTTCCTGAATAAGGAAGGTTCTTGAAGTTACCCTTGACTCCTGCAGCATCCTAGCCTTAGGGCGAAGCAAATGGGAAGGTCATCTCACATGGTGAGTGCTCTCCACCAAACCTCACAGAACTAAATGAGGAAATACCCCTGGAATGGAGCCATTCCGGTCTGCCCAAACTTCAGTGTTGGAGTTTGCAGAAGCGTGCCAACGAAAAGCTCCAGTGTAGATTCAGGTGTTCTCCTCACACAGTTAGAATTGTGTGAGGGGAAATCAAGGACATCCTAACTCACTTTAGCCCTTGCGTTGTGTCTCTCCTCCCTGCCCTACTGCCCACAACACGTCAGAGAGCAAACCTTTGCAGTGAGGAACCTGCTCTGTTCTAACTACATGAGGAGAATAACACCTTAATTCAGCTGTACTGATGCAGGCCTGTGGCTCACGCTGGCTCAGCTTGTCTGGGCATGGAAAGCTAAGCAGGGTCAGGCCTGGTTATTACTTGGATGGGAGACCCCCCCCTCTAATTTCCTGCATTCAGCAGGGGGTTGGACTCGATGGCCTTGTAGGCCCCTTCCAACTCTATGATCTATGAACTATGAACCTGGATGCTCAGGTCTTGGTGGTGGGTGGCCGAGTGTGTTGCACAGCTGAGGCCAGTGCGCCAACTGCACCCATTCCTAGAGATGTCTGATCTGGCCACAGTCGCACATGCCTTAGTTACATCCTGATCCTGTTTGGATTACTCTACCTGCTGGGGCTGCCTTAGAAAACTATTAAGAAACTTTGGCTGGTCCAGAATGCTGCAGAGAAACTGTTGACCAGGGCTGGTTACAGGGAGCATGTGTCTCCCTTGTTACAGCAGCTTCACTGGCTACTGGTCTATTTCCGGGCAGAATTTAAAGTGCTGGTTAGGACCCATAAGGACCTATATGGCTTGGGGTCAGGCTACCTGAAAGACCGTCTTCTCCCATACAAGCCTGCCCGCTCCATAAGAGCTTCTGGAATGGCCCTTCTTTGGAGACCGCCACCATCAGAGGCGCATTTGGTGGTGATGCGAGACAGGGCCTTTTCAGTGGCAGCTCCCAGGCTGTTGAATTCTCTCCCAAGGGAGGCTAGGTTTGCTCCCTCTCTGCTATCCTTCCAATGGCAGGCAAATGTGTAATATTCAAGAAGGTATTTGGCCTGTAAGTGGGTCTGTGGGTTGGGTGCACATTTTATTCTGTCATTGTTATGCTTTCACTGTATTTTGATGTGTTTTATTATTTTAATTTATTTTAAATTGTTTTGTAAGCCACCTTCAGTACCATTTTTTTGGGGGAGAAAGGTGGGGTATAAATCAAATAAATAAATAAATAAATAAATGCGGACACAATCCAGGCAAAGCAAAGCACTTTTCAGTCCCATTGACTTCCATGGGGAAGAGATAGCCAATAGAAAGTATTGCACAATCCTAAATTGCATTTTTGCTCAGAAGTAAATCAGTGGGATTTATTCCCCAAGGGAGTGTGCATTTAGGATTGCAGCCCTAAAGATGCTTTATTTTAATTGGATCATGCCCCGTTGTTGTCATTTTAATTCACCAGCCAATCTGACCTAACTCCGGCCGGTGCCATAGCTTCTAAACGCAGTGCTGTGTGTGTGTGTGTGGGGGGTGTTGTATCAAACGTTATAACCAAGGTCATTTGAGGCAATAAAAAAATAACAGAAATGCAGCGGTGTTAAAAAGAAAAAAGAAGAAGAAAAAAAAGGAGCCCCAACTGAGATTAACCTTAAACTCTATTTCTGGCGTGCAAGAGGTAGAAGGAGTGTTGCAGCCAGCCAGCAAAAAATGCAGGGTTGACAAATGAGTCCCTTTATAGTCCAGATTTTGGACACCTTGTCCTTAGTCACCAATGAATGACATCCAATTTGTCCCTTCACCAAATAAGTAAGTAAGTAAATAAATAAATAAATAAATAGAACCCTAACCCTTTCGTCTTTGCTACTTTAGGCCTCAGGTTAAGACTTGTAGCCTTGACTCTCATAAATCTGACCTCTTACAGGTCATGTCTGTTTCCAGAGTAACTTCATAATTAGAAGAACACCAAACAAAATTACCTTTATCTATCTGTATCTCTATCTATCGATCTATCTAGCTCATCTATCTATAGATGATATCGATATAGAAATAGACAGAGATACCAAAATCTCTTCAGTAACAACAACAAAAAAAGCCCTAAATTTAGACATGCTAATTCTGCTGTGTGTGTTTGTGTGGAACAGGTTAGGGCACTTTGAGAACAAAAGGGGGTGGGGGAGAAGCAAAGAGCTATAAAAAGGATACACACACACACACACACACACATATTGTATTTTACTGGCCACTGCACTATCACTGTGGGTATATAGTATACAGGGACATCTGTCAGTGTTAATCAATACACGGGGTGTTAGTCATGGATGATAAATTTGAAAGGGATTATAACAGTAAACAGTGATCAATAGAGACTTTGCTGGAGGAGACGCGGAGGAAGAAACTACCTTAAAAATGTTACAAGGTTAATAAAATAGGGTGGCCCATTTTAAACCAAAACTCCAGTGAGACCCACTTATTTCTCAGTTCCTTCTGCAAGGGGAAGAAAGAAGGAGAAGGGAGGAAGGGGAAGAAAACAAAACAAAAAAACAAAAAACAAAAAAAACAACCAGACCCAGCAATTTTTGCGAGGCAATTGCTACTAAAAGGGCACATTATTAATTTAGAGCATATTTGCTGATCCCTCTGTTTGGAAGTCACATTCTCCATTAGCACTGACTGGGAGATGGTGTGCTTGCTAGTTATATGAGCTTGTGTTGCCAAAGCCCATGAGACTTGCATGTGCCTTTAAAAAATTTTTTTAATTTTTCAATTTTTTTTACCTTTTCCCCTTCTGTCTATCCCCGAGTCTTCACCATGGGCCCATGACTGATCAGGACATGGCGAATAGTGACATCCTTCCCTGAAAAGAAATGTATCCAGGGATGCCAAGTTTTTAAAACTAAAAATAAAAATGCAGAGAATTCTTCCCACCGCTCACCCACAGATGACTAGAACGATCTGTCTTGTCACCAAGGGTCATAACAAGAGGTTAGTGCAAGCATATACCTTGGGCTCCGATGCTGACGTCTGCAGGCAGATCCCTTTAAAAAGCATGCATTTTTATTTTATTTTATTTATTTATTTTATAAAAAGGAAAGCAATCCTTCCATATCAAGTGTTTATCCAATCCCTCTAGAACCCTCTTGGATCATGTCTGTCTCCAAGATCTTTGGAGCTACAGCTCAGGGGTGTGTGTGTGTGTGTGTGTGTGTATATATATATATATATATATATATTCTGCTGACCTTTTCACGTCCTTTCTGCCACAGTGTATAAACCATAAGCAGATATATGAAGGCAATTTTTAGTGGTGCCACTTGTATCTGAGTGATTGCACACACTTTACGTCGCTGGCCTGCCAACCTTCCAACCTTTTTGAAGATCTCTATTTCTCTTCAAGGAACTGCAACAGAGGTGAAAGGAAGTTTAACTGCTTCGAGACTCCAATGGATGCGAAGACCTCGACAGGACGGATAGATGCAGGAAGGCAAGGCGAGATGAAGGCCTCGGAAACCTGGGGGGGGGGCGGGGAAAGGGGGGAGGGGCACCTTTCAACACTTTGGTGTGACGGACAACGGTGCAGAATATTTCTACTGAGATCCTTTTGGGGAGGGAAATATGTCAGATTCCGCCCATCTCACTCTACTATAAATGATTAAAATTTACAAAGGGCCAGGGGCTAGAATCACCAGGTGCAAGGCAGGATAAAGCTCTTGTACCTTTACTAGGAGAAGAGGGGATTTTGGCAGATGCAGTTTGTCATGTGGGGAAAAAGAAAAGCAACAGCTCTGGAAACTCCTCTTCCTATAACCCTAAAAAAAATACAGCAGACCTTCCTCCTCCTCCTCCTCCTCTTTGCATCTGATCAACAGCAACATGGTAGTAGCTGTAGAGAAAAGAAAGGAGAAAAAAAGACACAGTTTCTCTCTAGCCGGCTCACTGTCTACTCCAGTTGGATAAAATGGGGGAAGAATGGAGATCAGGGTATTTACAGCAAAGATTGGCAGTGGGCCCAGGTAGTTCAGAAACAGATAAGCGGTGGGCCAAACAAGATGTGGCACTAAACATACCTTTATAAATCATTCCATTATATATCTACTATATAAATGTGAACGTTTGAAAGGCTTGCGTGCGTCGCATTGGCTCCTACACGGTTGGACGGATCCGCCCCAAACTTGGCACGCATACTCCCCATCACCCAAGGTCAAAGACTGGCGGGTTCAAATCTCCGAAAAAGCCCTCGCCGCGCCTGTACGCCCCAAAATAGATGAGAGCCAATGGCGTCACTTGGAATGCACGCAGGGGCCATTCAGGAGCAGTTATGCAAATCGCTCCAACGGCATTTAGAATGTTGGTATGCACTGCCACAGGGGCCCAATCAGAAGCGGATATGCAAATCTCTCCTATGTCCAAACAGAATGTTCATATGAACTGCAGCCGGGGCCTACACGGGGGTGGGGTGGGGAGAATTTTGAACAAAAACAGTGACTATAGGACAGTGTTCTCCAACCTTGGGTCCCCAGATGTTTTTGGCCTACAACTCCCAGCATGCCCCAGCCAGCATAGGAAAATGACGACCCGGTCAACACCATTGTGTAGTCCCGGGGGGGGGGCACACACAGGGATTTCATTGTGTGGTCCTGGGGGGGCAGCAGGGAATTCATTGTTGTGTGGTCCCGGGGGGGAACAGGGATTTCATTGCATAGTCCGGGGGGGGGGGGAGCAGGGATTTCATTGTGTGGTCTGGGGGGGACACAGGGAAAACATTGTTGCATAGTCCCGGGGGGAGGGAAGCAGAGATTTCATTGTGTAGTACTGGGGGGGGAACAGGGAATTCTTCATTGTGTAGTCCCAGGGGAGCTGGGATTTCATTGTGTAATCCTGGGGGAGCTGGTAGTCCCAGGGGAGCTGGGATTCCAAGGGATTCCAATCAGCGGACAGCTACCATAAGGAATTTCGAGCAAATAGTGCCTATAGGAAAATGACGACCCGTGCAACGCCGGGTAAAAAAAAGCTAGTATATATATATATATATATATATAGCAGGTGTGGGGCGCTTTTCACCAGGTTCACAGTGCATGGGGAGGTGGATTTGACCCTTTCCTCCCTCACCATAATGCCAATGGAAATCACTGAATTGCTACTAGCCTTTCTGGGGCTAATAGCAATTTAGGGGATTGATTTCCATTGGGATCGTGGTGGGTGAGGAAAGGGACAGATGCTCCTCCCTGTGCGCTGCAGACCTGTTGAACATTTCCCCCATTTGTAACTGCTATTATTATAATTTTTTAAAAAAACCCAAACAAACAAACCCAAAAATCCAGACACAAAACCTGACATGGTTGATAATGATGTATTGAACATCAAGTCTAGTTTGGCTCTGAGATTCTGCAAGAGAAGCCACCCTTCAGGCATGCTTGGTGGACTCTCCCACTTTCAGAGATCTGCATTAGAGTTCTTCCTTCCTCTTTGCCCATCTAATCCCTTTAGCTTCTTAACTCAGGATCACCCTGCTTCCTAATCTCTATTGCCCTTCCTTATCGCAACATGCAGCCAGTGCATGTCTCCATGGCAAGCACATTTCTCCATTCCCTCCTATCTCCTTGGATCTTCCTGCCTCTTGATGCCCATCTTCTTAGCCCATCACACCTAAGGATGTGCGACCCTGGGAATTCCGTTCCGTTGAAGCCCGATGGGATTTAGGTCTATCTGTTCCAAATTGGAATTTCCAATATGTGGTGGTAGACTGTAGCGGATTCCTCACCCCCCTGAGTCTGGAAATGTTTGTATTTTTTTGTGCACATTAAATAAATAGGCACCTTTTTTTCCCCAGGTCCCGTGATTTGCGCAAATGGGATCATGTTTTTTCCCCTATTATTTTTCGGGTCTTTAAATTTGCACAGGTGGGATCATGTTGTTGCTTTTTAAAATATTATTTTTCGGGTCTTTAAATTTGCACAAATGGGATTGTGGTGTGCCCCCCCCCAGTCTTTAAATTTGGGCAAGTGGTGTGGTATTTTTTTTTTTTTAAACTTTATCAGTGGTCTTTTGCAAATCTGCCTGTCTGCCATGTACAGTAATACCTTGGATTGCAAGTAACTTGGTCTGAGAGCATTTTGCAAGACAAGCAAAAATTTTTTAAAAATTTTGACTTGATAAACGACCAAGGTCTTGCAAGACAAGTCGTAGGGATGTAACTGCTCACCTCGAGCAGGCGTAGCAGGCCGAAATTGGCCCCGTTCACGCCTGCCACAGACTCGCTTTGATATAAGAGTGTTTTGGATTACAAGCATGTTTCCGGAACGAATTATGCTTGCAATCCAAGGTATTACTGTATTCCCGTTGTAAATATCCTTGTCAGTTTCATCCTCTCCACACACTACTTGGTTTAGCCCAGCAGAGCCATATTCCCTACTTGTCAAAGAACTTGTCAATTTCATCCTCCACCACGGTGCTCCCCCACTTCTCTTGAGAAATGCCAAAGGCTTTCCCATTCCTCTCCTTGCCTCCTGCATCCCTAAGTCTGTACCTCCCAAGCCCAAAGTCTCCCCACCCATTTGCTGCACACTAACCTATCTGTCCTCGGGCCCTTGAGAACATTCTGTGACATCACAGGAGCTCATCCAGTGGCTAACACTGGCTCCCAAACAGGCAACAATCATTGTGTAGTCAGTTGTATCTATAAAATATGAAGGCTGTCAGTGTTGGAAGATGCTCCACCTTGCAAGGGACCCTAGCCTGGTTATGTCCTTTCAGCCCCACACACTTGCTGGTATATTCCAAAGCCAACAGTTTCCTGCCTTGACTCTTCTTAAATCTCTAGATGCCTTTATGGTAAGGTTGTTTTGATTCAGACTTAATGTGTTCAGTTGTGCAGCAAATTCAGCAGGAGATAGGGACTGAAGGTTTCATAAATAAAAGGTCCCCAAGAAGAACAAAGATGGCCTGCTGTGATAAATATCGATCCCAGGAAATTGTCAGTGCGTGTCGCATACATGCAATGCTCCTACAATACATGGGAAGCAATGCCTGGTTGCTCTTGGTTGTACTTTACTCAGACCTTCCATGGGACAACATGGTTCTGCCCCATCTAATATTCTGCTGCTTGCAGGACTGAACCAAGCCCCATCTATCAGAGTCAGGAGGAGAGATAGCCTGGCATGCAGATGGACCCAAGTTCATTTCCTGGCATTTTTACTTGAAAGAGCTTGGCTGGAATCATGCTTGCCTGCCAGAACTAGGGCTGTGTGCAAATGTCCCCTTGAAATTCTCCACCCTATTTGTCGGCAGAGAAATTATGGGGGTGGGGATGGCATTTCAAAGAATTTCTCCAGGGGGGGTGAGAAATTCTCCAAATTTAGGGATGTTGGTGAAAAAATTAGGGGTGGAAGCGGGGGCAAACTTGCCCTGCTCGACCCCCCCCGAGCCCCATGGATCTTACCTCTCCCCGGCTCGGCACATCTCCCTGGAGAGGAGCTGGGGAGAGGTACTTCCGGGTCCCCTGCGCTGTGTTTTTCACGTAAATACCATAGAAAACTAGCTTTAAACAGCCGCGATTAGCTATTCACGGCTGTTTTAAGCCGGTTTTCTATGGTACTTATGTGAAAAACGCAGCGCAGGGGTTCCATCTTCTGGGTCCCCGGAATGTCCGCCGGGAGTCTTGTGTCGCCGCGAGAAGAGTCGAGCGGCATGGAGGCTCCCGCGAACCGGCTGGCGAAGGAGGTAAGAGGTTCGCCAGCATCCCTCACAGGTAGGGCTCACCATTGGCAGAGGCTGCAGGGAAGAGGTGGAGCGAGTGCTGTGCCAAAATCTGCCCTCCAATTCCCTGCAAGTTTTCTTGCCCCATGAAGGAGGCTTTCATTTTTCTGCCTCATTCTCAGGGCGTTTTATACTTTATTTTGAATTTCTTTGAGCTTACCTAGTCACTGCGAGGTGGCTGTTGGTGCTGTGTGTTTTCCTCGCTCTCTTTCTATTACAAACCTCTCCGTTGCTCTCAGGCTGTCTGAGCTTTCCTGATCGGGGGGGGGGGAAGCCCTATAGGAAGAATGATCTCATGATGCCTTCCCGGGGTCTTTAACTGAAGTGCAGGAAGCCAAGGAGGCTACAGGCTGCCAGAGAAATTATTGTACAATGAAAGACAGGACACTCGTGCACACTCCTCGGGCACCTCATAAGTAAAGTAAGCACAACAACCCTGAACTCAACTCATGAGAATTTCTCTGAAATTTTATTTTCCTTTGAATTTCTTTTAGAAAGCAATTTGCCCACCCCCGACCAATTGGATGGGAATGGTTGAAAAAAAATGTGGAATAAATGTTCAGCACAGAACGAGTCAGAACATCCAATATTGGGCTAGCTGGACCAATGGTCCAATTTAGCATAAGGCAGTTTCCTATGTGGGGATGGGTGAGGAATCCATTAGAGTGTTCCAGTTCACCAGCCACACGCTGGTGCCAACTCACTGCAGTGAGTTGAGGCAGCTCACGGACTTCCATCTGTAAGACGGACCGCGATTTACATATGTTTTTTTTTAACTGCCAATGGAATTTGCACAAGTCGGTGCCTGAAAACCACGTGGCTTTAACATGATGATATGCACGATTTGCGCAAATCGCGCTAAATGATCTGCTTTTTGAGTGGTGTTCTGCGCAAAAACAGCTGGCCATCTTACAGATGGAAGTCTGCAGGAAAAAAAACCTCGATATGGCCCACTTTCAATCACTGGATCAGAAGCGGGCAGGAAATCCAGCAAACTCAAATGAGCCAGACTTCCCTGTTTCGGTACATCCCTAAAATGGTTCATCCTCAGCGATGGCCAGTGCAGTGTTACCCTGTGCTGCTCCCCACTAATGGTGCAGTGGTAAAAGCTGAAGTGGCTCATTCATTGTGACAGCCCCCTCAGCTATCCCCGCAAGGAAAGTTCAATAATCCAGGCAGCTCTGTTGAACCATATCAACAAACCTGTTCTAGCAGTTTTCATCTCCCTCAGGAGCAGGTCTTCTCTACAGCTAATAGGATGTTGTGACACCAGCAACCAGTAGGCCAAAATCCTCTTCCCCACTGCCTAATTTACATGTTTGGGCCAGTGTGACACCAGTGAAAGATGCAGCGATGAGAAAAGCAGAAGTGGTTTCAGTTCTGCCTGATGTGCTCTTAAAAGTACAAGGACCCTGCCTTAAAAAAAATGGGTGACAGGCAGTAGGTGCAAAAGGAAAGGAGGTTCAGGCAAACCAGTTGAGAACAAGGAAAAGGAAACGGGCTGGGGTCAATGGCCCTCTCAGCTTCAGCTCATCTTCATGGCCACATGTCTATAGACATTCTATAGATGTCTCTCTAGACCAGTGTTCTCCAACCTTGGGTCCCCAGATGTTTTTTGGCCTACAACTCCCAGCAGCTACGCTGGCTGGGGCATGCTGGGAGTTGTGGGCCAAAAAACATCTGGGGACCCAAGGTTGGAGAACACTGCCCTGCACAGTGGAGGCTGGTGACTCCTCCTTTGTCAGTGGGACATCTTATGCATTGCTTCTTTCCGTTTGAACTTTATCCATGGTGCTCCATGGCGGTGAACCTATTTTGGGGATGGCATTCAGGACCATGGATATCTCCTCTAAAGTTCAAGCAAAAAAGATGCCATGGATAAGGAGCCCCACTGACACAGGAGTTCCCAGCTGCCCCCGTCTGTGGACTATTTATGGCCATACACATCTATCGGCTATTTGTTGGACATCTCACCAGCAGTGAACAACTTCCCAAAGGAGTGGTTTATGTACAGGAATGGTGGGGAACCTCCCAACCCAACCCGCTGGGGCTACTGAGATGGCCACACCCCCTTTCCCTCCAGCCACCAATCATATGGTGGTGGTTTCTCAGCTTTTGTGCAGTTCCCCCCCCACCCCACCCCCATTCCAGAAAGTTGAAGCTCCAACAACATGGTGGTATTTTGTTTTTGCATTTCTGCTCCTGCACCCTTTGCCTCTGACCTCTCCCACTGCTGGAATGCGGCCCACAAGCGCTTCTCTGAAATTGAATTCGGCCCCTGGGATGAAAGTGGTTTCCCACTCCTGATATACAGTCATTCATATAGGTTTCAGTGCAGTGAAGAACAACTTTTGTTCCCCTTTCCTTTGGCAAAAGAGCTCATAATGACCCTGCTTTTGCCCCCCTCCAAAGGTATGACATTTAAATTTAGTTCTTTTCAGATGTCGCCCTGTTAAGCTATTGTTTTACAACAAGAGTAAAAGGTAGCGGGTTCAGCCTTCCGCAGTCTCAAACCGTTCTTCGTATGAACAGTTGTTTTTGTTCCCTTGGGAAATGTGCTATTTGTCCCCTCCATTTCTTTTCTTCTTCTTTTACTTTTATTCTCCCTCTTTTTACCTCAGAGGTAGCAATCCCACTGCTATTAGCAAGATGTCTATTATAGTGTCATTAAAAAAGCTATAGTCAGAGCATGGAATGACTCACATCATGGAGGAGTTAATAATTCACTGTAATAAAAGTATAAAGTTTTATGATAAACCACTCTCAGGGGAGTTAAATATAATCCTTAGCGGGTCACACACTGACTACAAAGCTTACATTTGTAATGGTAATTTGAATTTACTACATCACCTTTCGTTTTTAAGCGTTTGTGTGTCATTAGACCTTATAAATTGATTTATATGTTCAACTCCAGTATAATTCCACATAAAGGTACAATAAATTTTATGGCTTGGAGATATGGCATCTAAAACATTTTTTTGTGGAAAATAATTTTGCGAAAGTAACTTAATCGGTGGTGATGGACAGCGGCAAAGATGCCGCAACCCACAATGAGCATAGGCCTACAGCCAGAGTCTTGGCTGGTTAATTCGAATCAACATGAGGCTACTCACCTTTGCAGCTCCAGGTCTTGCGTACATTTCCTCTCTGTCCGTTTTCTCTCCCAGTTTTCTTTCTCTCAAAATCCTGCCCTCAGACTCTGTCAGTTACTTATATTTCTCTGGACACTGCCTCTGCAATCTTCCTTTTCCTAAACCCCCTGATTCCCTTGGTCTATTCATCTTTCCTGGGAACATGCTATTTCACACCCACCCACACACGCACGTTGCCTTCTTGCCTGACCTACTTCTCTTTAGAAACTCTGCAGCTTGGCCAATTACAGCCAGAGATCCTTGGGCCAATCACCTGGTTCGCATGAAGAGCTGCTGTGTGTGCCAGGTGTGCGTTGACTCCATTTTGAATATTTCGTTTTTCCTCGGAAAACATGCAAACATGCCCCA
Organism: Shinisaurus crocodilurus; assembly: GCA_021292165.1. Classification (NCBI taxonomy): domain Eukaryota; kingdom Metazoa; phylum Chordata; class Lepidosauria; order Squamata; family Shinisauridae; genus Shinisaurus; species Shinisaurus crocodilurus. The sequence goes on from JAHFWL010000645.1 coordinate 1,795,154, forward strand.
TTCGAAGCTCCAGATGTAAGCACAAACACGAGCACATGTTGGCCAAAAATATTCGCAAATTGTCGAACACGTGCTTGTGTTCGTCTCATTCCCAATTCCCAGTTGGATTCCAGCAAATTTTCTCTGTAGGCAGAATCAGCCCCACTTTAGTCTGGGAAATGTGTGCAAATTTGGGGGAACTTGCTCTGGTCTTCAATTCGATCGCTTCTCCATTTGCGCAAGTTTCCCATTTGCACAGAGTGAGTGGCGGCGATCGTAAACGCAAATGGGGATCGGGCACAAGACGAGCCGAGAGATGATGTTTGGAAAAACCTGGCAATCTCAAACATCTATACAGGCCTGTGACTCACGCTGGCTCAGCTTGTCTGAGCGTGGAAAGCTAAGCAGGGTCAGGCCTGGTTGTTACTTGGATGGGAGACCCCTCCTCTAGTTTCCTGCATTCAGCAGGGGGTTGGACTCGATAGCCTTGTAGGCTCCTTCCAGCTCTATGATCTATGGAATCTATGAAATCTCTCGTTCACCCATCCCTAAAAAAAAGGCAGGATATAAATAATAAAATCCCTCGCCCATTTGCCAAAATTTAGAATGTAAGCCCCTTGGTGTAGACACTTGTCTTTATGTTCTTATGATACCCTCTAAAGCACCATGTATTGGATCTGGACAAATTCTGGCAGATGGGGAGCTCCACTCATGGAAGGTGCATCTGCTCGATTTTTGGGAACCCTTCCTTCCTCATCCATGGTGTGGTGAAAGTGGATAGGGAGATGTGTTTCTCCCTCTCTTGCAATACTAGAACCTGGGTTCATCCCATGTAGCTGATTGGTGGAAGATTCAGGACAGAGTATAGAGTTAAACTATGGAATTCACTTCCACAGTAGTGATGGTCACCAATTTGGATGGCTTTAAAAGGGGACTGGACAAATTCATGGAGGAGAAGGCTATATATGGCTACTGGTCTGATGGCTATATGCTGCCTCCAGTATCAGAGACACCTGCGGTGATCTTTGCCTGCCTCCATTTCCTTCCTGGATGGGTAAGATAGATGGGAGAATCGGTGAGTTCTAAGCTCGTCGAGGTTCTGTGAGCTCCACTTTGAAGCTCAGTCTGCCTCATTCCGTTTCCGAATGTGAGCTTTTTTGTTTTTGTTTGTATGGGGAAAGTGCATATTTGAGTGTACATTTTTTAAAGCTTGCACCCAAATTTGCACTTTCCTCCATCAACTCAAGTGTGAAAATGTGAAACACCCCCCCCCTGCAAATGTGCATTTTTAAAAAATACACATTTTTCTAACAAACACATTTTGCAAATGTGATCCCGGGAATATGCGGGATCACCCCGAAAAATGCACTTGCATTTGTATTTGGGGGTGCAAACGGGGGAAGTATTAAATAGGTATATAGAAGCTATGAATACCCTGTCACATTTTTAGTTAGGTGTTAGCAAAAGAGGCATTCTTCTTTCCTTGTGCAAAGAAAATGCAGCCTTTATCACCTTTAAGGCTGTTTACATCTAAAAGAGTGGTTTTTAAAAGCCATGGCTAAAAAGCACTTGATAAACTTTAGCATCTGGTTTTCTTTAAAGAGAGAAAAGAAGAAGAAGCCACGAAAAATGGTTTTAAATAATCACATGGCTTCTTACTGCTGTTTTCCTTTAAAGCTGGTGTAATTTCAGCACTGATCTTCCAAAACCTGTTGTCTAATCCTGTGTTGTAAGCTTTCCCATAACAAAACTTAAAAAGATCCTTCCGCTCCCCAGTGGGTAGTTATCATTGTATTCCCCCATTGCATTTGTACATTAGCAAACCTTTATCCTATCATCATGTATGACTTCTTGGTTTTTGTTTTGTTTTGAAAGCATTGAGGTAACTCTCAGGTGGCATCGAACAAATACAGAGTGGGTGTGTCATTTGCTAAATGACCCAGCCAGCTGGACAGGTTTAGGTACAATTTACTGGAAATGTATTAAACGTGCCTTGGGAAATGATTCTTTCAAGCATTCCCACTGCCGGTGCAATACAGATTAAGACCTTGGCACGCACTGGAAGAAAAATTAAATAATAATGACATTTGGAAAGGAGAGGGGAAATATGAAAAAAAAAGAAAGCTTCACTATTAGAAGCAAGCACAAATGCAAATACTTAATCATGTTGCTGAGATGGTTGGAGTGTTAAGCACCCTAAGCTGGAGTTTGGCTGTGCTGGGTGCTTCACAGATAGTGGTGCTAGTGATGTGTGAGGAATCTGACAGGGAGGTGAAAATCCGACGGTTTTTCAAGAAACACCCCCTCCCATTTTAGTTCGCCAGCTCTGCGCTGGTGCTGACTCGCTATGGCAGCGAGTCAAGGCAGCTTGTGGATTTCCGTCTCTAAGATGGGCTGTGATTTGTGCATTTAAAAAAGAAAAGGAAAGAAAATGCTAAAGAAATGTGTGTAAAGTCGGCCGATTGGCTGAATTCGGCACCCAAAAAGCACGGGTCGATTTGTGCTGATTTGTGCAAATCAGCTGATTTTACGCCAATCTAGCTAGATCCACGTGCTTTTCAGGTGCCAACTTGCACAAAATGCGCAAAATACTGTGATTTGTGCAAATTGCCCAAATTTATGCAAATTGTGCAAATAGCGTGATTTGCGCAAATTGCCTTGGCGCTTTTAAAAAATGTGCAAACTGTGGCGTGTCTTAGAGACGACTTGGCCCAACTTGGCCCACTTCCAATCATTGGATCAGAAGTGGGCAAAGGAATCCGTTGAGCTCAGACAAGCCAGACTTCCCACTGGTAGCACATCCCAGGGGTGTTCATCTGGATTTAAATATTTAAGAGTGCAAATACAGCAAGGAAAGAAAAGTGGTTGATCCAGAATGATTTAAGTCTGGGGGAGGACGCACCTGTCAATGTCTGTTTCTCTCAGGGCACAATCCTATGCATGTTTAGACAGAAGAAAGCATGGCTTGCTGGGGCATGCTGGGAGTTGTAGGCCTTTTTTCTTTCTAAGCATGCCTAGGACTGTGCCCTCAGTGTCTCGTTTTCCTATCTTCAGTTTGTTCCATCCCATTCCCGCATCAGGTCACAACTTAAAAAAAGATAAAGTCTTCATGAAAATCCGTAAGTATTTCTGTGCACATTTCCCCTCATATCTGGATTATTGTATGCATGTTTGCACTTATAAAAACACTAGCTTTTTTTTTACCTGGTGTTGCACGGGTCATCATTTCCCTATAGGCACTATTTGTTCAAAATTCCTTAAGGTAGCTGTCCACTGCTTTGAATCCCTCCATAGGAAAGGGCTCCCCCGGGACTACATAATGGAATCCCAGCTCCCCCGGGACTACCTGCTCCACCGGAACTACACAATGAAATCCCACACAATGAAATCCCTGCTCTCCCGGGACTACACAATGGAATCCCTGTTCCCCTGGGACTACACAGTGAAATCCCTGTGTCCCCCCCCCCCCCCCCCGGGAATGCACAATGAAATCCCAGCTCCCCCCTGGGACTACACAATGAAATCCCTGCTTCCCCCCCCCCCAGGACTACACAACAATGAAATCCCTGCTCCCCCCCTGGGACTACACAACAGTGAAATCCCAGCTCCCTCGGGACCACACAACAATGAAATCTCTGCTCCCCCTGTGACTACACAATGAAATCCCTGCTCCCCCCTCCGGGACTGCACAATGAAATCCCTGCTTTCCCCTCTGGGACTGCACAATGAAATCCCAGCTTCCCCCTGCCCGAGACTACACAAAAATGAATTCCCTGCCCCCCCGGTACTACACAATGAAATCCCTGCTTCTCCCCCTCCGGGACTGTACAATGAAATCCCTGCTTCCCCCCCCCCGGGACTACACAATCAAATCCCTGCTCTTCCCCCCCCCCGGGACTATGCAACAATGAAATCCTAGCTTGTCCCCCCCCCCCCGGACTACACAGCAATGAAATCCCTGTTCCCCTCCCCCTCGGGACTAGCCAACAATGTAATCCTAGCTTGCCCCCCCTGGGACTACCCAACAATGAAATCCCAGCTTCTCTCCCTCCCCCCCCCCATGTAGGCCCCGGCTGCAGTTCATATGAGCATTCTGTTTTGATGTAGGAGAGATTTGTATATCCACTCCTGATTGGGCCCCTGTGGCAGTTCATACAAACATTCTATATGTCATTGGAGCGATTTGCATAACCGCTCCTGAATCGCCCCTGTGAACATTTCAAGTGATGCCATTGGCTCTCATCTATTTTGGGCCATACAGGCGCAGCGAGAGTTTTTTTTGGAGATTTGAACGCACCAGTCTTTGTCCATGGGTGATGGAGAGTATGCGTGCCAAGCTTGGCGGATCGTCCAACCGTGTAGACAGACGCAAACGCCCGTACACACCCACACACAGACACATAGACAAACTTTCACATTTATATAGTAGATTTGCAAGAAGCTTTCCTTAATATAATGCTGTTTGGTACATTTCCCCCCACGAATATACACATTTTTGACTGCACTTTCCCTTATGCCTGTTCGTAGGCTTCCAGTTTGCATATTGATTCAAGAAGTGCAAATCTGGTATGTTCTTATTAAAATGTGAACCAAACAAAATCTACCCCCCCCCCCATTCCTATATGTCCTTAAAATACTGTGGAATTTTGTTTTGTTTTGTAGATGTTCATAGAAAGATGTGCAGATGTGAAGTTCATAGAAAGAACACTGTATCTCATAAACATAATATTTAAGGCTGAACAAAAACCCCTCTGCCTAATTTGCTGACACATTCACAGCTGGTGAATTTGGGGGAGGGGGTATTTCAGAAAATGTTAGAGGGAGAATTATTAGGGCTGAGTCACACGTCACCCATCTTCATGGCACCATTTGTCCCGCATGAAAGCTGAGGGAGGCAAAAGAATATTGGCAATGTTCCGGGGGGAAGCCATATCCCCCCTGAATGCCCAAGAATTCCCCAAGAACCTTACTTCACAGGGTTGTTGTGAGGATAAAATGGAGAGGGAGGAGGAGGATTATGTAAGCTGCCTTGGGTTCTCTGCAGGGAAAAAGGCGGGATATTAATATGATCAATCAATCAACCAAGAGTAAGAATCATGTAGTGTTGTTTCCAGGGACATCCTGACCACACTTCTGAAGGAATCTGTGTGGCCAAACCCTCCCTTGGAATAATGGCTTAGTTTTTATACAGTTTTATTTAGACAGAAAGATTCCAGGGGGGGCAGCAGGAGGTGGAGCACATGTGGGCAAAAGACCAGCTAATCCAGGGGGAATCACATGCAGCAGAGATCATCAGGGCCCCTGGTCCCTTTATTTCAGCAAGTGCCCATGGACAGCAGGCTGGTGGGGCAGGTGGCCTCCCAGGTATTTGGGGCACCAAATGAAAGCTTCGGGGCTCCAGCCCTAGTGGGCTGCCCCCTAACATCACCTCTGAGTGATTTTAATCTCCCCTCCCAACGATTTTTACAATGTTTGGCAAGGGGTTTTATGCCCCCACCCCCCATGTTACAAAAAGCTGGGCTAAATGTTTTGGCCGAGGTCTAGGAATTATTTGAAAGGTACTTTGGTTGTGTGTGTCTTATTTATTTGTATTTATTTCAAATATATATATATATCCCACTCTTCACTCCCTGGGCATTCCCAGGGTGGTTATCTTGTTGTTGTTGCTTTTCTAAAAACTTAGTTTTAGGGTTGCCACCACAGGCAGCTGCCTAGCTCCTCTAGGTGTCCACCAGCTGGTAGCCACCATTTCTCCACAGAATGACCCATATGTGGTATAATTCCGGTGCATTCAGGGGGGGGGGGGAATGGCAGCTGCCACGAAATATACTGATGGGGCAGGGGAGAAATGGAAAAACAGGAACACTGCCACTGCCACTCTAAAGCCTATTCCAATGAATGCTTTGAATACTCCCAGTAGCATTGAGTCAATAGAGACTGGAGAACTGTTGGCTCACCCTTCAAAATATTGCACTTTGGTATTACTCAATGGAAAGTCATTATAGGGGATGCTCATTACATGTGGCAAACAGGAGGAGGAGGAGGAGAAACGTTTTTTAGGGCTTTGTATGACGATAGCATAACCTTGAACATGGCTCGGTAGATTAGGGGACTGTAAACAAAGCCCTATGAAGAGAGACTGAAAGAACTGGGCATGTTTAACCTTCAGAAGAGAAGACTGAGGGGAGATATGATAGCACTCTTCCAGTACTTGAAAGGTTGCCACACAGAGGAGGGCCAGGATCTCTTCTCGATCATCCCAGATTGCAGGACACGGAATAATGGGCTCAAGTTACAGGAAGCCAGATTCCACCTCGACATCAGGATAAATTTCCTGACTGTTAGAGCAATATGCCAATGGAACCAACGACCTAGGGAGTACGTGGGCTCTCCCACACTGGAGGCATTCAAGGTGGAGCTGGACAGCCATCTGTCAGGGATGCTTTGACTTGGGTTCCTGCATTGAGCAAGGGGTTGGACTCAATGGCCTTATAGACCCCTTCCAACTCTACTATTCTATGACTCTATGAATAGGAAGCCAGTGCAGTTCCTTTAGCACAGATGATATGTGAGCATAGCTGGGTGTCTCCTTACAAAGAAATTATCCCCCTGGAAAAGGCTGGTCCTTTGAAGCTTCCAACTGATAGGGGTAGTGGGGAGCATGGAGCATTCCAACTGGGATATTTCTGGTCTCTGTTTCAGCCCCCCTTTTTTGCAGACTCCCCCAATGCTGAGGCTTTACTAAACAAACCCATTAAATCAACCTTATTTTCTGCCGAAAACACTCCATTTGAAAATAAAAGATAATAACTGACGATATACTGATGCCTAGTATTCCATTCTTCACAGATTAAATGATCCTTGCTTGAGATCATCAAAAATAATAAAACCATTAGTAGACTTTGGAATGAAATAGACAATTGGGGAAAATAGTTTCCTCCCAATCTATACCTTAATAATAATAATGGAATCAAATAATACCAATAATGAACACGCTGATGACTGTGATGAATAGAGGGAGTTCTTAGTGATGCAGGAAATTGAAAACAGACCAAAGAAGGTCTCAAAATAAGAGATGGAAGAAAATTGCTCATCTTGTGTTTCATGTTCAAGTTTTCTTTTCTAACACAAATGGGATGTTTAGTATCTGTGGCTCAATTTCTCAAAAAATATTTTGCAATTTGATTGGGATGACTAGTTTACCCCTCCTTTCTTTAAGCCTAGGAACCCTGATATTTCTCTCAGGAAATAATCCAAAATGGCTGAAAATAGGGTGGCCAGGTCTCCTCTTTTACAGAGTGTAGTTTCTCTATCTGAAGAGCTGCCAGAGGGTGTCCTCTGTTTTGAAGTCATCCTCTATTTGAAGGGCTGTCCAGTCCAAGTCCAGTTTAAAGAGAAAGAACTATCTGAAGGAAGAACTGGGACTTGAAGTTGCTATGGGAATTTGCTCATTTCACAAATCACTGAATTTTGCACATTTTGTGCAAATCGGCACCCAAGAAACATGTGGATCTAGCACGCTTTGCATAATATAGGCCAAGCTGCGCAAATTGCACGAGGTGCGTAATTTGCATTTTGTTGTTGTTGTTTTTTTTTTAAATGTGCAAGCCACGGCCCATCTCAGAGATGGAAGTCCGTGAGTTGGTTGGACTCGACTCGCACCATAGCGAGTTGGCACCAGCACAGGGCTGGCGAACTGGAATCCGGGGGGGGGGGCTCAATTGTGAAAAAAAATCAGTTGTATTTTCAACCACCTATCAGATTTCTCACACATCCCTAGTGGGGTGGGGGTGGGGGGCAAGAAGATAAAAGAAAAGGGTGAGAAGGAAACCATTGACACATCACGTTATCTATTCACTGGTGTCAAGAAATAAATAATTGAAAATGCAAGGAACTTTTTGACTTGAAAACAAATAACACATTTATTATCTTTGGCCCAGTGTTCATGGAGACCTGGAAACATTTTAAAAACAAACAAACCTTTATTATATATATATATATATATATATATATATAATTGGTTAAAGGTGAATGTTCATACAATTTATCACAATTGACCACTGAAGGCAATGTTGAGGAAGTAGACTACGGATCATTACAAGGGTCCAAAATCTCTAGACAATGCATTGACAGTGAAAAAGCATAATAAACATATCTGTCCTCAACTCCAAACCCCACCCCACCCCCGGCCTAAACCTATTTGCAGTTAGTTGCTAAGAGCATTGGAGGCAAAAGCAAATGTTCTGGTGCGCGAACACCTTCGAGGAAGTTCTGGAGGCCTTCTCCGTTCTGTTCTCTGGGGGTCAGCAAGTTTGAGGTATTACAGCCACTAAGTGAAAATGAAAACTTCAAGAGGCCTGCTGTCTATCACCGCCATCACTAAATCTTCCCCCCCCTCCCAACAATTCTGGGCAGTGAATTATGGAAGCATGGAATTGACTTACACTTCATTTCGAGCCGTAGTCAGTTACTCTGTCAAACACAACAGCGTCCTGAAAAAGCCTATAAAAATATATGACAGATGGAAGTGGCAACCTCTAGATCTTTTTACATGGATATAATGTTTAAAAGCATCATGCTTGCTTTGTAGGAAAAGGAGACCTCGGGCAATTCTGGGAGGAATCACAGATTTGGGGGTACCACTGAAGGATGGCCATTGGTCAATAATGTAGTTTATATATTTAGCATTTGTTCCCCCCCCCCACTTCAGTTAGCAAAATCCCATTCTTTTCCGTTGTTGCAACAGAAGAAAAGCCACTAGAGAAGGACAATATGGTGTATTCAGACAGGGGTACAGTATTCTTCCTGGCTATCTTGCTGACGTACGATTTTCCTTGCCAAATTCAGCATAAAGCGTTTTCCTAACAATCTTGTTAAACCTATGGCCTTATGGGCAATGAGGAACCTTAAATTAAAGGGTTACAGCTAGGGCTGAAAGGTTTATGGTAAAATATTGTTTTCTCACAGTAACAAACATCCCATATTTCATGGCACAGTGTCAAAGGCTTGGGTATTTCATGATCAAATATGAAATATTTATTAATCTAGGAAGTGTTTTGAATTCATTCCTAGTCCTAGGTACAGCTGGCACATCACAAAGCTATAGACGAGGGATACAGGAGACACGTGACCGCATGAGTAGGGGAAATAATGAGGACTCCAGTAGTTGCTGCTGAATCTTGGCTACCTGAGTTTTTATTTATAGATGGAACAAGTTGCTAGCTCTCGTGGTTCTGGAGTATAGCCTGAAAATGCAGAATTTTGAACGGAGGACAGGGTTTAGTGTTTTGGTGGATGTCTGATGGGAGAACTCAATATCTGTTGTCCCTATCCATGGGTTGTATCAGTCACATTTCCCATCTCAGTCCCCAGACCTGAACCTATTGCCTCTTGCCTTCTTATGGTTAGAGTGTTGGATACGGACTCAGGAGATGCGGGTTCCAGTCCCCGCTCGGCCATGAAGCTCACTGGGTGACTTTGGGCCAGTCACTGACTCTCAGCCTAAGCTACCTCACAAGCTTGTTATAAGGATAAAATGGAGAGGAGGAGGAGGCTTATGTAAACTGCCTTGGGTTCCTTGCAGGAAAAAAAGGCAGGATATAAATATTATCTATGTATCTATCATCTATCTATCTATCTATCTATCTAAATTTAATTTATTTGCAGTATTTTTATGCCTATCCTTAGCTGCAAAGACTCCCAGAGCGGTTTACATATAATCAATTGAACAAGACAGTCCCTGCCCAGAAGCTTACAGTCTCAAAAGACGTGACACACAAGGAAAAAGGAATGGGGAGGGAAGAGGGGAAAAAATATTTCAGCAGTGCTGGTGGAATGGCCCCGCTTCCCCTTCTCATCTCCCTCAGCTCAGCCTGCTGGAACAGCTGCTCATTGGTGTCAAACGGCTTCCAGAGTTTTGCTGTCGGAGCTACTTCCGTCAGCGGAACCAGGAGAGGGCGATACTTCCTTTGCCCGCAGCTGCCCATGCACCCTCACAATCTGCTCCAGGGGGCTGGGAAACTCTGTCTGCAGACTTTCAGGCGGCGTGGAGGGCTGTAGCAGAGAGGAGAAAAGGAGAAAGTCCCGTTGCAGGAGCAGAATTCCGCTAGTGTGACGTTGGATTTAACCCAATGATCTTTACTGTGAAACCTCAGTTACTCCCCACATACATATGGGACTTGCATGAAAATGTTTTTTATCAGATTGTCAAGATGAGGGAAAAGATGGTGCTGACCGTGTAAAATCTGGCCACCTGAGAAAGTGCAGGCCAAAGGAAAGCCAGGGCGGTGTCTAGCAAAAGAGTACCGAAGAAGGAATCATCCTGAAACATGAGAAGAGGACAAGATGAGAGAGGAGGAGGAGGAGGCCTGGCTTACACATGCAGCAGAATGAGGTGGCAGAATTATTATTGATTACATTTTTATCCACTTATTAATAATTGCATGCATATATCCTGCTCTTGCTCCAAGAAGCTATGGGCAGTGTACATGGTTCTGCCAATTATGTTCTCCTAATACCCCTGCAAAGTAGGCTAGGCTGCCAAGACAGTGTGACTTGCTCAAACTCACCCAGCGAACTTGATAGCCGATTGGAGATTTGAAGACCGAGACTTGCCACTGCCCACTGCAGGAGGTTCAGGCAAACCAGTTGAGAACAAGGAAAGGGAAACGGGCTGGGGTCAATGGCCCTCTCAGCTTCAGCTCATCTTCATGGCCACATGTCTATAGACATTCTATAGATGTCTCTCTAGAGCAGTGTTCTCCAACCTTAGGTCCCCAGATGTTTTTTAGCCTACAACTCCCAGCAGCTATGCTGGCTGGGGCATGCTGGGAGTTGTAGGCCAAAAACATCTGGGGACCCAAGGTTGGAGAACACTGCTTTAGAATACTAATGCGCTAAGTTGGACTGCACCACTGCAGATGGGAGGTTTGAATTCTCCTGGATCTATAATAAAGAAATAAATAGATAGATGGATAAAATCCCTGGAAGTAGAAACAAACAAACAAACAACAAAATCCAGGCACATCAGAGAGAAAAAGTGTATCCCAGTCTGGTTCTTGCTGCATGCATGGAGGTTAAATCTGCAGGGGGGGGCATTTAAAGATATGATCCCTGACGTGCTGTCTAGAGTGGTCCAGTCCATTGCAGTACCACTGAACGTTCAATTTTATTTTGCTGCATCTGTGGACTAAGGGATGCGTGCGGAGCTCTATTGGGGGGAGGAAGTCCGGCGAACTCACACCGGGCTTGATCCCCCGAGCGCCGCTCGCCCGACCTGCTTCCCCGGCTTGACTCACGTTCTTGCGAGCTGAGCCGGGGGGGGGGGGGGAGAAAGCTACTTCCGGGTTCCCGGCGCTACTTTGTTTACATAGAAAATGGCGTGAGCTACGTTAAAAACAGCTGCGGTTTGAGCAAGTTACACAAATTGCGGCCGCTTTTAATGTATCTTACGCCATTTTCATAGAATCATAGAACAGTAGAGTTGGAAGGGGCCTACCAGGCCATCGAGTCCAACCCCCTGCTCAATGCAGGAATCCAGGTCAAAGCATCCCTGACAGATGGCTGTCCAGCTGCACCTTGAATGCCTCCAGAGTGGGAGAGCCCACCACCTCCCTAGGTAGTTGGTTCCATTGTCTTATTGCTCTGACAGTCAGGAATTTTTTCCTGATGTTTTTTAGGTGGAATCTGGGTTCCTGTAACTTGAGCCCATTATTCCGTGTCCTGCAAACTGGGATGATTTTCTACGTAAACAACGTAGCGCCGGGAACCTGGAAGTTCGGCAAGCGCCTCGGCTGGTGCTTGCTTTCAGCCCACCTTCGCAGGTGTGGCAGCAGTGCTCGCCGAGCGTGCTGCGAGTCGGATGGTGGGCGGATCGCCCACCCCTACGTACTAGGGATGGATGGATCTGTCAAGATCTCATTCTCGCCAAGATGGTTGGATTTTTAAGGTCAAGCTCATTCTGTAATGTTTCTGCATAACACACACACACACACACACACACATAAATTTCACAGAGAAATTGGTAATTTGTGTTGGGGGTGGCCGCTGCGTTTTCCCTGATGCATGCATTTTTGTGTGCATCTTTTAAAAACATCGGTATTTTTGCTGAGTACTTTCCATCGCTTTTATTTCTTTATTGCACACACTTTTCTCAAACATATGCATTTTGTGCACACTTTCCCCTAAAATGCACACTTTGTGCACATTGTTATTGAAATGAGCTGCATTACAAAGATCGTAAAGATGTCGATATGGGTATGCGACTCTGTCTCGGCGTGCTTAGAGGCTCGGGAGGTGTGTGAACTGGGTAGATTTGTTTTCAAAAACCTCAATGGAACGAATTACCGAGCCCTCAACAGTGCAGGGCAGGGGACGAAAGCAGGGCGAAGAGGTGAGGATATTTGATTTGAAATCACCAGTGAGCCCTGGGCTTCACGCCTCAATGCGAATGCGCGCCACATCTGAGTATTTGCCCTTACATGTGAAAAGTTAACACAGCCCAAGAAACTTCAGCTCTTGCATCCGCTGGGGCCTTGCGTCCTAGCAGAACAGCTATGTGACAGTAATAAAAACCCTGTACACGCTATGATTTGGGGGTTTTGTATGATTTTACATTCACTGTGAAACAAATTGCAGAGTAAAGTGCCCCTCCCAAAATAAAAAAAAAAAGTGCCCCACAGAGAGCTGGTACAATGCAAAACGTAATTAGGTAGCACTTTGTTAAAAGTCGGCAGCAAAATCTAACAAAGCCGGGTCCTAGATTTATATGCATGTAACTGTATAATACATAATTGTCAACTGTTCCGAAAAGATCTAATTTTGATAATGCATATTGAGATTGGTTGTCTGTTTTGTTAATGAGGGGTCTGAAAACCACTTGGCTTGACAGCTCGAAAGGCAGCGCCACTGAGCACAGCCAGAGAATGCAGAGCCAGAGGGATACAATATGTTTCTTTCTTTCTTTCTCTCTCTCTCTCTCTCTCTTTTGGTAAAAAAAATATGAAATAAAATAAATAAACCTTTCTTAGAAATGAGAAAGAAAAATGGAGTATTCACAGTTTACCGCAGACTTCGAATTATCCTGCTGAAATATTAAGAACGCTACAAAACAACATATTCATCCACTTTTGACAATTTATAATTGATGTGCGCAGTTTTGGTTCCCAGTCAGCATTTCTGGGGCTCAGTTGCAAACCAGCTGCACACCTGCAAAGGGGAGCAACAGGCAAGAAGGGGCGAGCAGCACAAAAAAATGAATGGAAGTCTTCATAGTATAACAACAAATACCTTTTCCTTCCTTTCCCCTTTCCTTTCCTCCCTTTCTCCCTTCCTTTCCTATCCTCTTCCTTCCCTTCCCTTCCCCGTCCCTTCCCTTTCCTTTCCCCCTTCCCTTCCCTTTCTCCCTTCCTTTCCTTTCTTTTCTTTCCTCTCTTCCTTCCTCTTCCTCTTCCTCTTCCTCTTCCTCTTCCTCTCTCTCTCTCTCTCTCTCTCGCTCTTTCCTTCCTCTTTCAATTTCACTTTTTTTTAACTTTAAAAAGTGAAACATATTTATCTTCCCCCAGTTATTTTTTCTTACAAATAAAGAAAAACACGATATGAGTAATGGCAGGTGTCAGCGATTTGGAGATGTTTATTGGTAATACTTAAGAGGCCAGAGTGAAATGTTGGGAAATTCTAACATTTTTCAATGTATGCTAGAGCCAACAGAGTGCCTTCACTAAATGTTCACATCTTTTTGAACCCCAGTGGTTTGTGTATTTTTATTGTACATCCCCTCAGACACTTTCTTGAGTGGGGATGTGATAGATAAACCAGTCAATCAATCCTCCTTTACTGGTAGAAGACTTTTGTCATGCCATGGGTATAATGTCAAAAGTAACCCACCCTCATGACACAAACATGTCTGACATTTCTTACTAGGACTCTTTAAAATCTTAAGAAATACCAATCAATGTCAACATTCACCAAGCTTCTGACTCTTTTCATAACATAAATAACTATAACCATAGGAAATATGTTCACTTGATTACAGAAAGGTTGTGCACAACCCAGCCCACAAGGCAATCATAACTCTGGCCCTGGCTGTGCTCCCAGGATGGGAGGGGTCACGCTGGCTCAGCTTGCCTGAGCGTGGAAAGCGAAGTAGGGTCAAGCCTGGTTATTACTTGGATGGGAGACCCCTCCTCTAGTTTCCTGCATTGAGCAGGGGGTTGGACTCGATGGCCTTGTAGGCCCCCCTTCCAACTCTATGATCCTATGAATTCTATGAATCCTATGAAAAGTACACTCAAGGCCCATGGACAACTCTCCATAAGACAGAGACTGGGTTCAGACAACATGATAACCCACACTCAAGGGTTGAGTATGGGTTGAGTGTGGGTTGTCACTGAACCATGGGTTGCTGTTGAAATGTGGGTTATCATGTTGTCTGGTCCTGGCTGTGCTAACGAGCCTTAACCACGAACAACCTATGAAAAGAACCCAGGGTTTGCTGTTGGGTTATGAACTGTGGGTTGTTCCCATGGTTTGTTATCTTGGCTGGGTTCAGACAACACAATAACCCAAATTTCGACAACAACCCATCGTTCAACAACAACCCACACTGAACCCTTGAGTGTGGGTCATCGTGTTGTCTGAACCCAGTCAGAGAACCCAGAAGCCAGCTATTTCTAGTATGGAATGATGGTGGTGGTGGTGATGATGATACAGTTAGTACAAGGGCTTCTTGTGCTAGGGGATTTCAATATTCATGCTGAGGTCCCTCAGTTGTGGTGTGTGTGTGTGTGTCAGGATTTCATGTCTGCCATGACAACCATGGGCCTCTTGATTTAATATTTTCTTTGGGCAGAGTTGGTGCCCCAAAGGTGGAGATGCTATATGTGACTCCATTGTCATGGCTTGATCACTTTCTGGTTCATTTTAGACTGGCTGCTGGCTTAAACCACTGCAGGAGTGGTGGACTGGTCAAAATGGTCCTCCCCAAGAATTTGATGGATCTGAATAGATTCCTGAATATGATTGGGGCATTTCCTGCTTCATCAGTCAGGGATACCGCTGAAGCCCTGGCTGATCTGTGGAATGGAGGAATGGGCAAGGCAGGTGACACTGTCGCCCCTAAGCGCCTGCTCCCATGTACTAGAGTCAAGTGTGCTCCTAGGCCAATTAGAGTCTAGGGGGCCATAGGATTCTTCGGATTCCCAGATCTGAGATTGGACAAGAGCTTCAACCTTGGAGCTGGCAATCCATGCTTGGATCCCCCTCCCCACCTTGCAGCTGGCGTGGAAAGAACCGCACTGGCTGCTTCTCTGAGGTCGTAAGACCGACCTTGGAGAAGGTGTAAAGGGGGTGCTGCAGGGGGTGGAGAGGGGAGGATACAAGGTATCCTGGCAGCGCTCCATCCTCCTTCGCTCCCCCTCTGAAGCACCACAGCTAGATGGCCAAAATTGGCCATCCAGCTGATTTGCAGGGCAGGAGGATCAGGGAGGCGACAATTGACTCCATGCTCCTCCCGCCCTGCATTGGATGCCCATAATCCTCCAAGTTCAGTCCCCCACTGGACTGCGCCCTAAAAGGCTAAAGCCAGAGAACCTTGAATTGAACCCAGAAATAAACTGGCAGTTTGTGAAGTCAAGGAGCCGTCAGCTTTGGTCTCTCTTGGTTTCTCATTTTTCCAATCGTAAGTTCATTTCATTGTAAACACTGAGAATCTTGTGTTAAAGTTCACATGAGAATTTGTCCATTTTTGTGTGTCAATTTCTCCTAATGCATTCATCTGTGTACGCATTTTTGACTAATATACACATTTTCCTCAAGCACGTTCCCTAATATAATGCATTTTTTAAATGTAGTTTCCACAAATACAGCATATGCATTTCTGTCTGCAACCTTGCCCTAAAATACAGATTTTGGAACACATTTTAAAACTGGAGATCTCGATTGCAAAATTCAGAGAAGCCTGAATTTCGAAGGCTGAGTGAGTTTCAAATTGCAAATAGGTTCAAAAGTGTGGATGCAAAGCAAACATATTTCTCCCTCCATCCCTAAGAAGCTGACATAGAACTAGCATAATATGGTCCATCATACTAGCTTCTGATAATAATCTGGCAGTAGTATTCTGGACCACCACTGGAATTTTCTGGACTGTCTTCAAAGGCAGCATCACTTAGAATACATTACAGAATACATTCAACCCTAGAGCTGAATTGGGCATGACACCCTGCATAGGCGACAACAACGAGTATCTGCCCTCTAAGAGATTATCATAGAATCATAGAATCATAGAAAAGTAGAGTTGGAAGGGGCCTACAAGGCCATCGAGTCCAACCCCCTGCTCAATGCAGGAATCCAGGTCAAAGCATCTCTGACAGATGTCTGTCCAGCTGCACCTTGAATGCCTCCAGAGTGGGAGAGCCCACGACCTCCCTAGGTAGTTGATTCCATTGTCTTATTGCTCTGACAGTCAGGAAATTTTTCCTGATGTTTAGGTGGAATCTAGGTTCCTGTAACTTGAGCCCATTATTCCGTGTCCTGAAAACTGGGATGAACGAGAAGAGATCTTTGCCCTCCTCTGTGTGACATCCCTTCAAATACTGGAAGAGTGCGATCATATCTCCCCTCAGTCTCCTCTTCTGAAGGCTAAACATGCCCAGTTCTTTCAGTCTCTCCTCATAGGGCCTTGTACTAGTACAATCTAGTACAAGTAAACTAGTACTTCCCCCAAGGGAGGCTCAGAGGTTGGCAACAAGCAAGAGGGCCTTTTTGGTGGTCCCACATTTTGGTCCCACATTTGTGGGATGCTTTCTCCAACGAGGTCCACCAGGCACCAACATTTATTTATTTATTTATTTAATTATTTATTTCATCTCTATACTGCCCAATAGCCGAAGTTCTGGGCGGTTTACAGCAGTGCCTAAAACAAGGCCAAGATACAATAAAACAGCATAAAATAATTCTACAATGAAGAAATTAAAAACAGTATAAAAGATGTTTAAAAAAATTGGCCCAAAATAACAATATTTAATATAGAATAGACTTGTACAAACACCTGACCTGCATGCCCCATCAAGCCATTAAAAATAACCTTAGATATTCTTTAATGCCTTGGTGCAGAGGGCTGTCTAAACCTCGGTGACAAAAAGATGACAGAGTTGGCACCAGGCGGGCCTCTAGGGATGGCCACTTACCCCCCCCCACCCGCTCGTCCTGCAGCGCTCGGTGCTCGGCAGACTTCCGGGTCCCTGGTGTGTTGCTACCGGGTCCCCAGCGCTGCATTTTTTACATAAACACCAAGGTAAACTACAGTTAAAACTGCCGCAATTTGCTATTCGCAGCCATTTTAAGGAAGTTTACCTTGGTGTTTATGTAAAAAATGCATCGCCAGGGACCAGGAAGTGACGCGCCGGGGACCAGGAAGCTCCTTTCCCCGCGGGAACTTGGGACGAGCCGGGGCCAGGTAAATCTTGCTGAGCTCAGAGTGGGGAAGAGCTGGGCGATTTCACTCCATTCCTCCCCCCCTCGAAATTATCTGCCATCCCTACAGGCCTCAGTGGGGAGATCATTCCACAGTTGGGGGGCTGCTACTGAGAAGGTCCTTCCTCTTGTTGCCACCCTCTGAGCCTCCCTCAGAAGAGGCACTCGGAAGAAGGCCTCGGATGTTGAGTGTAGTATCCAGGTAGATCAGTGATTCTCAACCTTTTTTGCCCCATACTCCCTCTTCACCATATGTCAGAATGTCATTCCCCCCCTTTCCAAGATTTTTTTTTACTTAATCTGTGCCATACAATAAGGTGTGATGTCCTGTAGATTATTATGTACAATCTGTAGAATTGTCATTTGTAGAAAGATCAGTACGGTGATACCTTGGATTGCAAGTAACTTGGTTTGAGAGTGTTTTGCAAGACAAGCAAATTTTAAAATATTTATTTAATTTTGTTGGACTTGATATACAAGCGACGTCTTGCAATACAAGTACTGTAGTACGGCTTAAATTAAAATCTCTGTACAAATTTTTTTGGGGGGATTTTGTTTTGATATAAGAGTGTTTTGGATTACAAGCACGTTTCCGGAACGAATTATGCTCTCAATTCAAGGCATGGCTGTATTCCAACAGTTTGAGTCTGTGGTCCCAATTACCCCCTGAAGCCCTAAAATTCCCCCCTGGTTGAGAACCCCTGAGGTTGATTGTAGTTGGGAGAGGTGATTCATCAAGTATTGCAGTCCCAAGCAGTGTAAGGCTTTGTGGGTTAGAACCAGCACATATGAATCGGGCTCGGAAGCATAGAGGCAGCCAATGCAAACGGGCCAGGACTTGGTGTTATATGTTCAGACCTTCTGGTCCCAGTTATTAGTTTGGCTGCTGCATTTATTTATTTATTCATTTTGCATAAGCTGCAGCTTCTGAACAGTCTTCAAGGGCAGCCCCACGTAGAATGCATTGCAGTAATCTAATTTAGAGATCAACATTGCTATCTCTTCAGCACCAGGTTAAGACGTTTCTCTATTCCAGGGCATCTGATGGCATCTGATGGACTTCTTAATGCATCGGTTGAATGTGTTGATGGTTGCCGCTAATGTTTCTGTTGTTTTATGGAGTTGTGGGATTTTATTGATCATTGTTTTTAGCTGTTTATAATTCTGTTAAATATTTATTTATTTATTATATTTATACCCCACCTTTTTTCCTGAAAGGAACCCTAGGCGGCTTACATAATCCTCCTCCTCCTCCTTCTCTCCATCTTATCCTCACAACCACCCTGTGAGGTAGGTTAGGCTGAGAGTCAGTGACTGGCCCAAAGTCACCCAATGAGTTTCATGGCTGAGCGGGGACTAGAACCCGGATCTCCCGAGTCCCAGCCCAAGACTCTCACCACTACGCCACACTGGCTCTCAATATTAAAATATTTGGCATATTTTAATTTTGTCTGAAGCTTCCTTGAGTTTTTAATTGTAATGTGTGTGTGTGTGTGTGTGTGTGTGTGTGTGTTTAATCTTTAGAAAGGCGATAGGGAAAGAACAGCAGGAGGGAGCCCAAACGAATGAAGAGAAGAATGAAGGCAAATGAAGTTACATGTGTGGTTACAACAGGCATTGAGGATTAAGGTGCAATAGCTAAAAGCCACATCGATTAGGTGGGTTTTGTGGAGGGATTTGAAGAGGTGACACACCACATATATTTTCTTGGAGGGAATCGCATGCCTAGGAGGCAGCAAGGGGGAGAATCTCCACAACACCAGATACTTTTATTGCCCCAGACACTTCTGCTCACTTTGCCCTGTCCAACCAGGTGTAGATTAAGTTTTTAGTTTTTTTTTTTAACCCTGGAATCAATGGTCTGTTCTGTGCCCAGGAATTCAATGAAGGTCGTTTTGTTGTGTCTGGGCTTCCTTCTGGGTTGTCGGAGGTAGAAGACTCCCCCCCCCACAAGAATGGTTAATAGATTTGAACTCAGATGGACGAGCAGTCTTCTGACTGCCTCCTTCTTCTTTCCCTCCCCACTTTTACCTAATTTATCTACTGCTGCAATGCATTAATAATTTGCTTTTGAGGCATTTGACTTTTAAGGCTACCATCGGCCTAATCTTTTTATTTTTATTTTTTACACAGAATAGGAGAGGATTCAAACATTGTACAAATGGAAATACTCCCCAAATGCAATATATATATATATATATATATATATATATATATAAATGATATTGGCAAAGATGATTTGACATGACTTCTGAGCAAATAGTCGATTCTCTGCTGAAAGTTAACACTTTAATTAGACGAGATGCCGCAAAAGATCTAGTACCTTGGATAATAAATGTGATCCACTGAGCGTTCCCCCCCCCCTCTATATATAGGATCCATATTAAAGTGTCAAGGTGGGGGTGAGGAGGGAAATACATTCAAGAAGCTGAAGCAAAATTGGATATACACAATTAAAACATCCTGAGAATTAATTGGAAGGACTGAACTGCTGAGATATTTGCTTAATTCTAGCAGTTTGTTCCTTGACTTGAAGGAAAATTAGGTATGGCTGCTGAGTGCTAAATATGTTCCTTTTTCAGCAGAACGACAGGTATAATGATTTCACGGGTCCAGGAGATAATTTCGTTAGGGAGATGTTAAACTGCAAGCGAACCCAGGCACAGTGATTGAAAGCAGAATTCTTAGGGAAGTAAATAAAAATGCCAGCAATGTTTATTTGTAGTTTGTTTCTGACCTCCCAAATCATATTAAGAGCAGCTTTGATGTCCCGGATTAGATGGTTTTTAATATTTGAAAAATGCTATGGATACAGAGAATGCTCTCTCCGAAAGAGTCAAATGGAGACTTGAAATGCACTGTCATTAAGGCATGTGGTGTTGCATGAATAGTAAATATTTTAAAATGATACCCATTTCATGGCTACTCCACTCATGAATTATCCACCACTTCTCTCCCACCCTTTCTATTGCTGCTTTTACTTTTGCTTAGGTTTTAGCTCCGGGAACCAGGAGGGAAGGAAAGAAGAGTATCTGGAGCCATGCTCTATTTCAGTAATTTTTACAACAAAGTTGTGCTAAAACCTAAGGATGTGGGACCCTGGGAATTCCGTTCCATTAAAGTCTGATGGGATTCCACAGCATTTCCGTTCCGGGAAGTGGTGATAGACAATAGCAGATCCCCCCCCCCCCCAATTCCAGAAATATTTTGCACTTCTTTCCAGGTTCCACCTTTTTTTTCCAATTGTGATTTGTGCAAATTATTTTTTTTTGGGGGGGGGCGTCTTGAAATTTGCACAAATGGTGTCGTGATTTTTTTTTAAAAAATTTTTATTGCCAAACTTGCATAAGTGTGCATGATGTGCCGAAGTGGAGGATGAAATTGACAAGTTCCTTTTGTAGGAGGATCCTTCTTGGGGGAGGAGTGTAGAAGAGCCTTTCCTCCACCCATCACACCGTGGTCCTGTTACAGATCACGCTTTCCTTGCTGCTAGCAAGGAAGAGTAGGAAAAGAGTGATTTATATGAGGATCTCTGAGGGATGGAGTAGAGGGTACAGGTGGCAGGGAATTTGGTTGTGGTGTAGGGGTTGGGGGCCCCCCCATGGGGGCACAGTAAAGGTACTGAGTGGGTGTAGGTTGTGCACCCCTGCTTTAGCCCTGGCCCAGGCAGGGTGGCAAAAATTCCTGATGCTTGGAGTAGCCACCGACCATCAAAGGCCATTAAGGGAGCACTTTCAGCTATCAGGCTCTACAAAAAAAGCCTAGAAAATCATCCTTTGACTGTGCATGGCAGGACAGTATGCTGCACTCCCCCTTTGGCAGTCAAAACCAGCATCTTGAATTCTCCCTCTACCCCGAGGCTATGGACCTTCATCCTGAGACCCTCATCTGAAGCTCAGCTACGCGCTTTGATCTCCCTTGTTATAGCTGTTGACTTAAAACTTAGGTGCACAACCTGTCTGGCCCCGAGGGCCACATCGGGTGCCTACTGGGGTGGTGGGGCTGCACATGTGCATGCATGCACATGCACATACCACTCGCACACACCTTGTTTATACACCACTCACATTCAGCCCAAGAGCAATGAATGATTTATTGCAAAGCTGAGCATCAATACAACAATACCACTATGCTAATAACAATGCTATGCCTTCCTCCAAGTTCCCTGGTGGAAATCCCACCCCTTAGCGACAGAGTCACTGTATTATTTCCAACCAACCCGAATGCTAGTTCCAGCAGCTCTCCGCCTGGGTATCAGCTTTCAGCGTTGGGGCTTCAGCAGGGCTCTCTGAACAGCTTCCTCTGCTCCTCCTTGCTCCTTCTGATTCTTCAGCACTCCGCCACTACACACACAACCAACCAACCAACCAACCAACCGCTATAAACCACCACCCTTCAGTCTGCATTTGCTAGTCTTAAATACCATTCTAACACCAAGCTGCATGGGCTGCAGATCTTGTGCTTAATTGCTAGCACCTGTGCTGTTGTGCAGTGTCATTCTTCTGGCCAGCAGCCAGGTCACACGTTACTGGAGATTGCATCAGCCTGGCTAGCAGCCAACTCACACATGCTAGCAATTCAACCAAGGTCATGCCTTGCTATTACAGAGCAAAATACAGCATACAGAGCATAATACAGAGTATAGTATCATACAGAGCATAATACAGAGCATTGAGGCAGGACTGCTGTGCAACTCTGCACTCCTCGCCATCTTCCGCAACTCCCATTACAGATGGATACTGGGCTTGCAACAACAGCATCTGTTCCATGTCATAGGATGAAGCTCTCCCGTCCCCTCCTCAGCCACCATAACCTGATTGCCGAGAGATAGAGATAGAGAGAGAGAGAGAGAGAGAGGGAGGGAGGGAGGAAATGCTCTAGGAATGGGCTCTATCATTCCTGCCACAGAAACTTCATTCCTAAATTGCCTCCAGAGCACCCTAGGAAGCTGGCAGCAGCCTCCAAGCACTGATTCCGAGGATGCTTCTATGGCAGGTAACATAGAGTGCCTTTCAAGAGCCTTCCTTCTTCTTCCTCCCTTCCCCCTTTTTTCAGTGGTGGAAAATGCTCAGCCTCTGGCAGCCATCAGAGAAGGCTTGGGCAGGAGGCTTCTGCAGCTCACGGTAGGGATGTGTGTGGAGCTCGATTGGTGGGGTGGAAGTCCGGCTAACTCATTGGGCTTGACCCCCCCCACCAAGCTCCGCTCATCCTACCTGCTTCTCCGGCTCGACTCGTGTTCTCGCTAGTTGAGCTGGGGAAGCGACTTCCGGGTTCCCAGCGCTACATTTTTTTACGTAGAAAATGGCATTAGAGACATTAAAAACGGTCGCGATTTGCGCGAGTTACACAAACCGCAGCCGTTTCTAATGTATCTTATTTCATTTTCTACGTAAAAAGCATAGCGCCGGGAACCCAGAGGTTCGGCGAGTGCCTCGGCTGGAGCTTGCTCTCAGCCCTGCTTGGCAGGTGTGGCGACAGCGCTTTCCGAGCGCGCCGGAAGTCGGGTGGTGGGTGGATCGCCCACCCCTAGCCCATGGGCTACACTTTCTGGACCCCTGGCTTAAAGAATGCCAATGGGGGGGGATTCCAGGAAGTTCCTGAAACCCTGAACCCTCTCCACAGCCCAAACAAGTGAGAGGTGCTGTCAAAACTGAAAACCGTGTTCGCGTGTTCGATCGGTGGGCCGATGGCGCATGGGAACGTGGGCTCCATCCCATTCAGCCTCCCTTTGTGCACGTGGGGCTGCAAACAGGCGGAGAACCCGTTCACAGGACCCTCTTTTCATCTGCATCCCAACCAGGGTGCATCAGGGCACCTGCCGTTAGTATCACCCAAGGTGCATTTCTTTTAAATAAGCTCGAGTGCATGAACTGAAGAGATTCTGAATTCCTTTGGTGCAAACTTCAGATTTTGGGGGGAGTGGGGAAGAGGAGTGGTGCATGTGAGCATGGCATGACAGGCCCACCGTCAGTCTAAACGTTCGGGGTGGGGTGCCCCAAAACTGTGGGGGGCAGGAAGCATTAATCTGGTTTGTAGGCCTTTTAAAGACAACATTGCAAACTGTTCTTTAATTATTTGTTGTAAAAAATTTTTTTAGGTGGGGAGGAAAAATTTAGTGGGGGCAGCCCCCCCCCCCCAGCTACAGGCCTGTGGCGTGACATTCTTTCTCTGTTCTCATAAATCCATGACTAATTAGCACACATCTAGCTAAGCCTTCCCCGAGCTGGTGCCTTCCAGATGTTTTGGAGTACAACTCCCAGCATTCCTGAGCATTGGCCATTCATGAGATCAGCATATGGCCATCCAGGAAGAAACTCAAAGGTTTCTTCACTGATTAGGACTGTAAAATGGACAGAAACAACACCAATATGCTCGCAGCAGCAATGTCATTTGGTGAACGGCAGAGGTGTCTATCAGAGGAGCAGCGCGGCCCACTCAAGAGGGGAGCTGGAAATTTTGGAAATTCTGCTCATGGCTCTCACACTGATTCTGCCAGTGGCCTTAGGCCAGTCCCTTAATTTCGCTGCGTTAATTGCATTTGCAAAAAAAAAAGCAGCCCCTGTAACAGCCATCGGCCCTGTGGGGTTCAATTAGCCATTGCCTCTACAGCATGCTGGGAATGGAGTATAGTCGGCCCTCACATAACCTCTCCTCCACTCTACTGTCCTGCAATCCTACGCGCTTACTCGGGAGCAAGCCCCGATAAACTCAACACAGCTTACTTTGGAGGAAAGATACAGATGTCTGGGCTGTAAGAATGGAACGCTAATCCTACCGTTTTCCCTTTCCAGAATCCAGGCACTGTTTTAATTCAGATTTATTTTTATTCTTTTCTTTAAGAACAAGCTTTTCTATGTGGGAGAAAAGAAATCCGATTTCCCTGCATCTATTCTGGCATCCCACCCCCCGCTCCACTCACCCTGAGCCGGAAATGGAATCCAAGAGTTCTGAATGCCCCTTATCACCTCAAAGCCTCTGGCGAACCGGTCACCGACATAGTCAATGTCCAACATTTAATAACGCTTCACTTTCCCTCTGTAAAACCATTTGTTGTCTCCCGGCTTGACTAGTAAGGACAGCTTTGGATTCCATTCATTAACGTTTTCTTTAAATAGCCCTTTAAACAATGCAGGTTCGGCACAGCTGGCTCTGTGCCGCTTAGAGCGAAGGCACCTTTTTAAAAACAAAACAAAACACACACACATACACGCACATGCCATCCCAGTGCAACCTGTTATTAATTAAAAATAATCATGGCAAAGGAAGAAAGGGGAAACATTCTCCATTTCCCAAAGAGATACAGTCTGTGGCACTTCCCTTGAACTGCCTTGAGAGAGGGTCTCCATAAAGTGCGGCTTGTAGTGTTATATAATTGTTGCCAGGGTAAATTATTTAGCTGGTCAGGGGGAAAAAGGGGAGAAAAAGTGCACTGCTTCCCCATCTTGAGTGGGCAGCCCAGTCGCAAGCAGTCAGGCACACCGAATCTGAGGCAAAGAGAATCAAAGCAGGCATGAAAGTTTCATTAGAGCTGAGCGGCAAAAGCCTTCCCGGCTGACATAATTTCTAAGTGACCCCTGAAGCCGGCCATGACCAACGAGGAGGACTTCTCCTCTCCAAAGAGCTACAGACGAGGCCTACTACAGTAGCTGGCTCGGAGAGCGTGGCTGGGTAGGTTAGGGAGTGTATGTGCGTGCGCGCACGTCCTTGTGTGTTTGGGTGTGTGTGTGTATGTGTGTGTGTGTGTGTGTGTGCGTGCATGTGTGTTGAGTGCAACTCCTTCCAAGAGGAGCGTTTCATGTCTTTCGCCACAGAGGACAAGCCTACAGATCCGGCTAGCCTCTCTCGGCTGCCTTAATCTTTCCCCCTTTCCTCACTTCAAAGCTGCCTGAGTTGCTTTGCTGGCCTGTAATTGCCCTGGAGGTATTACAGACGTCCAGCAATGCAAGGGAACCATCTGGTGCAGCAGAACACCAGAGGAAGTCACATCCCCGTAAATCAGGAAGACCCAGGTTTGAATCTCACTCTGCCATGAACTTACTAGGTGGTCGTAGGGTAGCCATTCTCTCTCTCTCTCTCTCTCTCTCTCTCTCTCTCTCTCACACACACACACACACACACACACACACACACACAGAGTCTCCCCCCCCCCCAATCTCCAATCTCCAATAAGGGGATAATAATAAGACTGGCTGACCTTACAAGGTTGTTGTCAGGATTACAGCGACATAATGCAGAATTTGGAAAGCTTGGAAGTGCTATACAAATGTTTATCATCACCTTGATCATCATGATCATCTTCATCACCACCCTCATCCCCTTGCTGTGCTGTTTGCATCACACTTTTGAATAATGGGGAAATCAAGCTGGGCTCAACCAGTTACGAAGTCACCAAATGACAATAAGAAATAACAAATAAATAAAAGGCCAATGGCCCCTTATGGACTGAGTGAAGAGAACTGTGACTGCAGAATCTAAGAACAGAAACACTTGTTGGTTCAGCCTGAATTGACGCAAACTGGTGGTATTCCACAGGCAAGGCAGGGCGTGCACGCACCTACCCACCCACCTCCAATCACCTTTTCCCGCTTGTCGCAGCAACTATGATAATGTTCAAAGCTTTGGCTGGTGAAAATGTGGCAGGGGCTGGATCCGTTGAGTGCATGAAGCAGGGATGGGGACTCGGACTCGAGGACTCGACTCGTGAGTTGGACTGAGTCCCCCCTCTGACTCGAGTCTGACTCGAGTCCCAATATTTTTAATGGGACTCGAGACTCGACTCGGGACTCGACAACCAAGGACTCGTCAACATCCCTGGGCTGTTGACGAGTCTTCTGGCTGTGCCAGAAGGAGCGCGATCACCGGTGAAGAGCGCATGGAAGCGAGGCGCGCCGCTGCTCGGCCACTATGGACAGCTACCAGGAGCGCAGCCCCAACGATGTGTGTTGAGATTTATTTTGATTGATGTGTTGTTGTGGGGGGTTAGGGGTAGGGTCAGACATTTTGGGTTTGGCTGCCTCTGCCTGCCTGTTTGGGGTTCCCAGCCTCCTCTGCCTGCCTGGTAACTGGTCTCTTCTTGACCAGTTCAACAGTTGAATTGTCCAAGACAAAGGGCACTGCCTGTCTGCCTGTTTGGAGTTCCCTACCTCCACTGCCTGCCTGGTCTCTTCTTAACCAGTTCCACAGTTTGAATTGTCAAAGACAAACGCCTCTGCCTGCCTGTTTTGGGGTTCCCTGCCTCCTCTGCCTGTCTGGTTATTTTGGGTTTGTCTGCCTGGTCTGTTCTTGCCAAAATCAGTTGCAGAGTTTTGAAATAAAAAGGCACACTTGTGCCTAGAATTTATTTAAGCCACACATCTGAAGTAGCCTTATTTTGTTGGGGGGAAAACCCATTGATTTTAATAGGGACTCGTGGAGTCAGTTTTGGGAGTGACTCGGGACTCGTGAGTCACCATTTTGGACCAAGGACTCGGACTTGGACTCGAGACTCGGGTCCAAAGACTCGTGACTCGACTCGTGACTCGAGACCAAGGACTCTTCAACATCCCTGGCATGAAGTCTTCTGAGGGCAAAACTAGACATGATACAGGAGATCTGTGAACTGGTTTTATAACTTCTAATAGCAGCCACAGGGTAGTAGGAGACCTTTTAGTCAGCACTTTGATGCTGAGGAAAGGAGACTTCCAAGCTTACCATTCGTGCTGGTAGCCACAGGTGGCACACTCTTTGGGTGCATTTCTGTGGATGTAACTCATGGCCCCTATAGGCTCCCACTTCGTGGTTTCCCCCACGTTGATAGTGGTATCTCTTGCACACCCATGAAAAGCCACCCCATGTCCCTCTCATCTGGCCCACAGCTCTGGGGCCCAGCCCAAGACATTTTGGTGCAAGAGGTGAATGACAACTGGGCACCCCACTCTGTGTAGAGAAGCGGACAGGGCCGGCAGCTGACTCCTACTCAGGGTTGGCGTCAAGGGTAGGCATAGTCGGGCACTTGCTGAGGGCCCACATCCCAGCGGGGGTCCACTGCCAAGAGCCCCTTGGGGGTTGGTCCTCCTCTTCACCATTGCCACCTGCTTGTTCACCTGCCTCTCTCGCTCTGGCCCAGACAACGGTGGTGGTGAGAAGGAGGAGCAGCAGATGGCACGTCCTGCTTGCTACCTGGCTCTTTTCCTGCCAAGGAAACACGTGGTAGCAATGATGAGAGAGGGGATGGGAAGCAAGAGCAGCTGGTGACAATGGCAGTGAGAAGGTAGACTCTCTGAGGGAGGGGACCCACTGAAGATGTCTTGCCCAAGGGTCCTCCAAAACCTGAAGCTGGCACTGATCTTACTTCAGCACTGGTGCTGGGACAATGTCCTCCACTGCACCTGAGGGCAGCAGACTAGCTTAAGGGGTACAGGACAGGGCGCGTGGCACACGAGCCTCTGTCCTACCATCCAAGCATCTGCTAACTGTGGCAGCTGCCTTACCCTACCTGATGGTAGGGCCGGCCCTGCATAGCCCAGTGGTAGAATTCATGACTTATGTTCAGAAGGTCTCTCAAGTCAATCCCCAGCAGTTCCTGATTAAAAAAAAAAAAATATATTATCCTGGGAAACGCTCCTACTTGGCATCTTGTGGAGCCACCATCACCAGTCAGAATAGAAAGTTCTGTGCTTGACTCCACATGAGGCAACTTTATACATTTCCTACCACATGGTTCTTTATGACAGTAGTCACAGAGCTCAGGGGTGTCGAACATCTTTCAACCCAAGGGTCTCCCTGATACACCTTCTCCGGAAACCAACAAATGATCGGTGGGTGGGGGAACATAAGAAGAGCCATGCAGGATCAGACCAAAGGACCATCTACTCCAGCATTCTGCTCACACAGTGGCCAACCAGCTGCCCACAGGAAACCCCACAAGATTTACTATGAGCACAACAGCACCCTCCCGCCCCAGCAGCTGGTATACATAGGCATACTGCCTCTGATACTGGATGTAGCATATAGCCATCAGGAACAGTAGCCATCGATAGCCTTCTCCTCCACGAATTGGTCCAATCCCCCTTTAAAGCCCTCCAAATTAGTGGCCATCACTACATCTTGTGGAAGCGAATGCCATAGTTTAACTATGTGCTGTGTGCATCTGGAGGGCTGCTCCCAGATTATGGAATGGCCTGCCGGAGGAGATTCGTCAACTTACCAGTATCTTGGAATCTAAAAAGCCATAAAGACTGATCTCTTCTGGCAGGCCTTTTAAGATGTTTTAAAGATGTTTTATAATGTTTTAAGTTGTTTTAAGATGTTTTAATAGTTTTTGTTGTGTTTTGATTAGTTTATGTATTTTATATTTTTGTTGTTCCCCGCCTTGATCTAGACGGAGAACTTTATTATTACCCCAAGGAGTGTCTCCAGCAACACCAAGTAGGCCGCTCAGCAAGATCTGCCACAGACGGCCTTCTCCTTGTCCCTTAAGCCAGAGCAGCTAGACTGGTGGGGACTAGGAAGAGGGCCTTTTCTGTGGCGGCCCCCGTACTGTGGAACTCTCTCCCGAGTGACCTCCGCCATGCCCCCTCTCTGCTGAGCTTCCGCCGCTCACTAAAAACTTGGCTGTTCAGGCGGGAATATGGGGTGGGCTAAGATTTTAAAATTTTATACTGTTTTAAATGTATTTTATCCTGTTTTTATCTTATGTACATCGCCCAGGGTGGCCGGTTTGCTGGCCAGATGGGCGATAAATAAATGTAAATAATAATAAAAAATAATTATTATTATACTATTATCAGGTTGGGAAAGGCTGCTCCAAGGCCTTCCCCCTAAACTCCCTTTAACTGATGATAGCAGAGGTTGAACACGGGACCTTCTTCTATATGCTCTGTCTCTGAGCTTTACAGACTCTCGCCAAAACATCCCAACCACACTGTACTCGGACTCTGTATCCCAAATAACCAACTCCAGAGCTACAGGAGGGGCAGCCTAACTTTTAAATACCAGCAGCAGTTCCTGCCGGAGAATATTTAATCATGAACTTAAAGTTTGTCGAAGAATGGCTCTGACCTCCAAAGCTTTTTATCGATTACCTCTGAGTCCATTGTGTTTCGATGCACTTTCTCAGGCAGAGAGAAGATGGCAAAGTCAGGCATAAGCAAAAAGAAAGAAAAAAAGGGGGGGGAAGTCAGATCCCAGCGAGTGATAAGCAATAGCTCTGCTCCCGATTTAATAAGAGCTATCACGGGCTTCACAAGACAACAGGCATGAAATATTGCATTATGCCATATGCTACATAGGGGGGGGGGGAATCCGCTGGAATTACACAGCTCCGGGGGGAAGGGTCTCGGTGGCAGCTATTTTGCGTTAATAAATGGTGCCTTGATAGACAAAACAGTAATTGGTCCCCATTGTTGTGGAGTCTTCTGCTTCTTAAATTCATGCACGCTTAATATTTTCTGTGGGAGGCTTGAACCGTGGGCATTAATGAGCTTTGCTTGTTACGGTGCAGTGGGAGATCTTGGCACGGAAATTGGGCCTTCAGAGGAGAATCAGGGTTTTCATCTGAAAGTGGTGAGAATGGAAGAGGCCAGTGGAAAGGCTTGTGAACTGGATCCACCAAAGAGCAAGCTGAGATCACTCGCTGCTTTCCCACAAACATATGTTCAGGGATTATTATTTTTTTGGGGGGGGAGAGGGGGCACTCCTTACTTGTTCATTTAAATTGCCATCACTTACCCTCAAAGAAATCCTCATGTGGGCAAATCTGGTAAGTGGTGTCACTCTACTTTTGTATACATGGGCATCAAGTGGTCATCATACTGGAGATCGTCTTGTCCAATCAGCCCATTCATTACGTGATCGCTGATTGGTTGGGAGCAGCCTTGCGGCTGTTTCACGAAACAGAAAGAAGCGGCAGCCAGTGCAAATGCTGGTGCCAAAGAAGCAGCAACAATGGCATAGAACATGTGTCTCTGTGTGTGTATGCACAATCTAAGTGTGGTTTTCTTGGGGGGAAATTATACCTCTGCGCCCCCCCCCCAATAGCTAGTGCACCCATTTGGGAAAAGCTGATATATTTTATAGCACCATCAGTGTGCATGATGCTTTACAGAGTACAAGAGGAAAGGTCCCTGTCCCAAGGAGCTTACAAAATCTAAAATGTGACATGGAGGAAACAACAGTGGAAGGGAGTGGAAACGGAGGCAGGGCTAACAGGGAAAGGATATGTGGTTGTTCCAGTGACCACGTGCTTAGGCTTGTTTCCTGCCTTAGTTGCAGCAGGGTACAGGAACTGGGGTCAAGATGGACACATCTGTCAATTTTGCTTTTTCTCAATTGCGCATTTTTCCAGTCTAAATGAGCAAATAAACTACAGTACTTGGTTGGCAGGGTGTCTCCTCAAGTGTAGGAGCTCTCCACACATACATCAGTACCCATGGAGAATGCATTCCTCATGAACATCCAGTGAACATTCATCAGGGGAGGGGTTAGATGGTGCACGTTCCTGGAGTGGGGCCTAGGCTCGCACTTCTGCTGAATGCTGAACCCTTAATAAATATTGAAAAGGCAGAGAGAAGCTGGTAATGGTGTGTCCCCTGCCCAAATTTCACCCCCCCCCCCAAACCCTGCAAAATGGCCCTTCAAACTTTCTGAATGGGATTTGGGGGAGGGGTGCTATGGTCATCTGCTTCTCAACAGCTTTCAATGTCCTCTTGTCCAGGGCTGGTGAAGAAAGTCTCCATGGAATGAGTAAGCTAACTTGCAAAGGCTGAGGTCTAGAATTGCTGGTGGATTTCCACTAAAACACAGGACTGGGGAACAGGCTTTAGGAAGGAAATTGCCCCCTACAATACCCTCTGTGGGCAGGATAATGTCAGTGGCCGTGGCCATGCCCCACTGATTTCATCACCCCACCCAGATTAGGTCCAAGGGGCAGAGGTTCCCCACCATTGAGCTAAAGCAAAATGTTTGGATTTGGAAGGAGAAACATCTAGAGAACTTTGAGGAAAGCAAAAAAGAGTATTGATAAGATGAATCAGATGTGTGTGGGGGTGCTACACATCCTAGAGCTGGCATCCTTGTTAGAAGGACTATGAGCAAACAAGCCGTGATTGAGTGTGGCACAGTTCAGGCCTCTTCTCTGCAGTACTTTTTAATTATTCTCATAATTTCATATTTGGAGATCACCATAGCCCTGTTCTTGTATACTGTCAAGCAGTCACAAGTCAAATTGTGTTAAATATGAGAATCTACTGCCACTCCATTTATCTGATTTGTGATTCATTCCCAGTGCCTTATCTACTTTTAATTAAATGCCGTAAAATACCCGTGGTCAGCAGTTTGACTTTTCATTTCCTTATAGTGTCGCTAATTCAGGTTGATTATTGCTACCTTGCACAGAATTAGATTTTCAAGATGTTACCCTGGCATGGTGCAGATTCAATATTCAAATTCTGTCATTCCATGGCAAAAGTAAGTAAGTAAGAAAAAGAAGATTCCCTAGCGTATGCACCTTGCTCCGAGGAAACAATCGTGCTTCAGAAATTGAACTTGCACGTGCTGATAGGCGGGGAGTGAAGAGACACCCAGCTCCAGTGTCTCAACGGCCACCATGCAAGAAGAACTAGTGTAAACTGGAGATCTATTTGTGTGCAGGATCATAGGAGCCAATGTGAGCAGATCACATAAACACAAAATCCAAACTTTACCAATAATATTTTCTTTCATATCATTTAATTTATTACAAGGTCCCTGGGGAGTTTACAAAGAGGAAAACCTTAAGAATATATTATAAAAACCATATCCATACAAACATATAAGCATACAACACACACACACACATATCTCTAAAAGCAATTTTAAACAATCAACAGCAAGAAAAATGCAAGACCTGATTAAAAAACCCCATCCTATGCTGCCAAATGCCTGAGAGAAGAAGAAGGTCTTAACCTGGCACTTAAAAGATAAGGTGGGCCTCATTGGGGAGATCATTCTATAATCAGGAGGCCACCACCAAGAAGGCCCTCTCCCTCATTGTCGCCTTCCAAGTCTCCCTTGGAGGAGGCACGCTCTGTCAGGTATTGTGGTCCCGAGCCGTGTATTATTTATTATTTATTTATTTGAAACACTTTTATGCCGTTCCTCAGCCAAAAAGGCTCCCAGAGCGGCTTACATATAATCAACTAGCTGCAGCTTGCACTCGCATGGATTTTAGGATTTGGTACAATGGAAAAGATACAGTGTCTCTGACTGAAAGTGTCACATTTAGGCTGGGTGCTAGCAGCAGAAAACTTTTCTGACAGAAATACCTGATCTTAAAGAAAAAATCAGGTTAATCCTGAGAGTCTACAGGTGATGAAGAGTGACCGTGCCAAGTTTGGGGTAGATCCATCAAAACGTGATGGAGTGGAGCCTATGTGACGCCCCCCCCCACAGCAGTCATTCAGTCATTTAAAAACTTTCCCTCCCTTTTCACCCCCTCAGAGAACATTCTAAATGGCCTAGGGGAGATTTGTATACCCACCCCTATTGGCCCCTGCAGGAATTCATATAAATATTCGTATGTGCTATTTGCATAACTGCTCCTATATTGGCTCCTGCAGCAATTCTGAGGTGAGGCCGATTTGCATAGCTGCTCCCCTGTTGTTTTGCCCATAGGATATGAAAGTGGGGCGATTTCGCCTCCCCCTTTTCACCCCCTTAGGGACGGAATTTCCAAAAATCCTTCCTTAGTGGGGCTCTACGTCATAAAAGCAATGTGCCTTCAAAATTTTGCGTTCCTAGATTAAACGGTTTGAGCTGGGCGCTGATGAGTCAGTCAAAATCAGTCAGTCAGTCAGTCAGTCAGGACACCTTCTATTATATATATAGATTAACAAGACAGTTCCTGCCTGCAGGCTTACAATCTAAAAAGACACGGCACACAAGGAAAAAGGAATGGGGAGGGAAGAAGGGGAAAAATTAATTAATACTTCTGGCAGGGCTAGTGGAATGGCCCTGCGCTCCCTCTCATCTCCCTCCCCTCAGCCTGCTGGAATGTGAGGCTTCATAGGTCCAAACCTAGCACCTTGAATTGGATTAGGAAACATCCAGGCACATTAATACGAAACCGAAGCTCTACTAATGATATCCATGGCACCCCCTTGCTCAGGACCGTAGCTCAGTGGCAGAGCACATGCTATACCTGGGAAAAGGTCCCAGTTTCAATTACGGATGTATACGAACTTCATTTCAGTTCATTTTTGATCAGGATTTTACCCAGTTCGCACCTTACGGACTGAACACAGACTCGTACACAAACCGTGGATGAAATCTGTCCATTTTCGACCTTGCAATGTGAATGTTTAAGAAAAAGAAAAGAAGAAGTGTTCCACAGCATATGTATATTTCAAAATGAGTAGATTTCAAAAAATGTGTACAACTGCAGTTTAATCATGGGAGAAGAATGTGCACACTTCAAGATGAGTACATGTCAAGAGTGCGGACATTAAGGAAATGCACAATTGATGCATACATTTGGGGAAATGTGCACGGAAATATGCACGGATTTTCAGATAAAACGGAAAAACCCAAGCTTGCAATCTGATACAGAGTTGAGTTGGAATGAGCTTTGAGATGGAATGTGCAGAACCTCCATGAGGCCAGGTTTTGCTGATCCGCCCATCCCTAGAACTTCCGATTCCTCGCATCTCCAAGTAGAGTCCCGTCTGAAACCCTGGAGAGGCTCAGATAATGCTGAGCAAAACAGATGAATGGTTTGCTTGGCATAAGGCAATTTCCTATCTATGTCCTCTTTCTATGGCCAAAAGCCCCAGGGCTCAAGAACCTAGTTTTGATCTCTAGTGCAAGACCCCAGTTTATGGTGCTGGTCTTAAACTTTAAAGCCCTACATGTCTTGGGACTGCAATACCTGACGGAACGCCTCTCCCAACCACAATCTACCCAGACACTACGCTCGACATCTGGAGCCTTCCTCCGACTGCCACCTCTGAGGGAGGTTTGGAGGGTGGGCAACAAGGGGGAGGGCCTTTTCTGTGTTAGCCCCCCAACTCTGGAACAAGCTCCCCCCTGAGGCCTGCCTGGCACCAACTCTATTATGTTTTCAGCACCAGGTTAAGACTGCCCTCTATGTCAAGGTTTTTAACAACTCTAAATAGTGCATGGTGGGGTGGTCACGTTGTATTAACTTGTTCTAGCTACTTGTGTTATTTTAAATTTGGTTTTACATTTTTTAAATAATGTTTTTTATTGTGTATTTTTATATTGCATTTTTTAATGGTTGCAAACCGCCCAGAGAGCTTCGGCTATTGGGCGGTATAGAAATAATAATAATAATAATAATAATAATAATAATAATAATAATAATGCGGCGGCAAGTTGCACCCATAGTGGAAGGTTTGCACTGCACAGCAGATGAGTCGAAACACAACTCCACAGTAGATCCCAAATAAATGGCCTGAAGGGTAACCAGAGATTCAGCTTCTTCACCACCACCAAGCTCTGAAGCTCTTGCTAGGGGTGTACCTCCTACCTTGGGGGGGTGCTCACCTCGCCTTTTCTCGGTGAGCAGCCCTCCCCAAAGTCCCAAATCCCGGTGGAACATGAGCATGATGAAAACTCTGTCAGGTTTTGGTGCTTAGAAAGAGTGCGAGGTACAGGAAAACAACTAATAGCAAAACTTAAAACCAAGAGTCCAGATGGATATTTAATCTAAATACAGTGGCTCCATTTGGATTAAATGAGAACATAGATTGGTTATCAACTGGTTTGTAGTATACTATTTTTGCCATGGTTTTGTTGAAATAAATTATGTATAAAGACCAACTTTAGTGTAAGTCCGTTCAGAATACTAGATGTATAGCCATACTATCAGGCAATCCTCTAAATGAAGATGGCTACCAGGTGTGTGTAAGAGTAGCACACCAGATAAATTACTCCATCTGCCAAACTCTGGAGCACTGCCTCAGGAGCATTGGTAGATGAAACCAACCTTGGTGAGTCAATATACTCCTTCTGAAAGGGTTTTCTTATATTTTTATTTTTTCTATCTTTTTAAATTTATAAAAAAAAAATTCAATGTATGTGCTAATAAAACAAATGTATATTTTATATAGAATTGGAGAAATACAGAGCAATAGCTTGTAGATTGAACTAAGTGAAAACTACAGGGGTGAGCATGACATTATTTAATTATGCTTGAGCCACTGCGCCAGCAGCGTGGGGTCCCGTCGCGTCATTTCCGGCTGCCCGAAAGTGATGCGACGGGACCCTGCACCACGTTTTTGGCGTAAAATGGCCGTGAATAGCAAATCACAGGAAGGTAAGGCATGCGAGTCTCGGGGGGGGGGGTCGAGTGGGGCCGATTTCGGCCTCACTTCAGCCCAGCGAGACTTGCAAATATTTGTGGTTACATCCCTACGTAGAGGAGGACCAACTGAGTCAGCAAATAAGCCTCGTGAACAGCCACAGGTCAGACCAGGTCACATGGTGAAGCATGATTCCTGGGTGACAAGAGGACTCTGCTTTTTGTCTCTGCCCTTGCCGCCAATCTCACACCCTTCCCGCCACTACTTGGCAGGACTTGGGCTCGACAATTCTGTTCCTCCAGTAGAAGGCAACACTGCTGCACATGTTGTGAAATACTGGATCGGCTTGGGAGGGAGAAAGGGACTCTTTGCCTCGTGCATGTGGCAACCTAAAATATCTTTTTGTCTCATTGCAAGAGCATATGTTGACAACGTGCCCCTTACATTAGGGGTAGGCAACTCGCATCTTGTGGGCTGCATGCGC
The DNA here is from genome assembly GCA_021292165.1 of Shinisaurus crocodilurus. Taxonomy (NCBI): domain Eukaryota; kingdom Metazoa; phylum Chordata; class Lepidosauria; order Squamata; family Shinisauridae; genus Shinisaurus; species Shinisaurus crocodilurus. The sequence continues at coordinate 1,831,364 of JAHFWL010000645.1, forward strand.
CCCTTCCAAACACTTTTGCGCTTCCTGCCTCCACCACTGCTGCCAAATTTGCTGCTGCCCTGGCAAACCCCTCCAGGGATTTTGGAAGAAAACAAGGCACGTGGGAAGTATATTTATTTATTTAATTTATTTATTATATTTATACCCCGCCTTTTTTCCTGCAAGGAACTCAAGGCGGCTTATATAATGCTCCTCCTCCTCTCCATTTTATCCTCACAACAATCCTGTGAGGTAAGTTAGGCTGAGTGCCTTGTTTGCAGGAGAATTGCACTCCCAGAAGCATGATTCAGCTCGTTTCCTTCTAAAATTGTGTCTCCCCCCCCCCCATCTTAAGTTCAGTTTGTCCCAAATGTTGGGTTGGGTTTTTTTTTAAAAAAAGTTTGCTCAAAACTTTGTACACATGTTTGCATGCATGTCCCCTAATGTATGCATTTTTGTACACATTTCTGCCTAATTCCCCCCTTTTTTCAAGTCATTTTCTGAATAGAATGCATTTAACATTATTTTTTTTAATGAATATATGCATTTTTGTGAGCACTTCCCAGTAATATACGTGCTTTTGTATGCGTTTTCTGATTGGAGAACTCCATTGCAAAATTTGGAGAAATGCAAATTTCGAAGGATTACTGAGTTTCAGTTAGTGCATTGTTTCAAAAGTGCAAAATCAGGTAACTTTGCATTAAAATGCAAACTGAAGAAATTTCTTCCCCATCCTTAGTAGAAGAAGAAAAAGAGGGGTGGGGGGGAATCCAGTGTCAGCTGGATTTCACTGTCTGGCATACATTTCTGCTCCTGATGAAAATATTTGTATCATCTCTTTTTCTTGATTTATGGTCTCCAGGAGTTTGTTAACAGTATAAGTCAGATCCTTCTATATTACCCAAGGCTCTGGAAATAAGAACCTTCGTACTCTGGGCTTGTTCAGCATGGTTTCAGAAATCACCACTACATTAAAATTGCTCCTCAGCTGGATATTCTACATGCTGGTCTGATATATTACACTTTGGGTATATGTTTTTTTCCCCTTCACTCTTTTGAGAGTGGATTCATTTTCTTCTGCCCACCTGCAGGGATAATTTATTCTCTCTAATGAGGGGAGTCCTAGAAGACTCAGAGTTGTGTCTCTCTGACAAGGAGGTTAGTCTAGAGAGGCTATAGCTATCCAACAGGTTGAGTTTCTGAAGTGAATATTGTAGTGCTGCCGGTGTGGACAATTGAGATCCAGTGTGGTGTAGTGGTTAGAGCTTTGGACTGGGACTAGGGAGATCCAGGTTCTAGTCCCCCACTCAGCCAAGAAGCTCACTGGGTGACTCTGGGCCAGCCACTGACTCTCAGTCAAAGCTACCTCACAGGGTTGTTGTGAGGATAAAATGGAGAGGAGGATTATGTTAGCTGCCTTGGGTTCCTTGCAGGAAAAAAAGGCAGGATATAAATATAATCAATCAATCAATCAATCCCCAAAGCTCCTTATGTTGGACTGTATCTGATCTGCTTTCCAACAGAATAAAATACAAACATTGGTGGTTGGATATGCAAGGTAGAAATGGGGATGAAATGCATGTGGTTTGCTTTTTAATCCGAACTGACCTAATTGAGACCTCTCAAGCTAGTATGTGTGAACCAGAACACAATTATCCTTTGGGTTTTTGTGGAGCTCAAAAACACATATAGAACACATATAGAAATGTGTACATTTGGGGAAATTGGGTACGCAAATGCATATATTTGGGGAAAGTGATTGCAAAAAATGTGTATGTTAGGAGAAATTGCGGTACAAAAAATGTTTACGAATTTTCATGTGGACTTTAAAAAAAAACACATTTGCAAACTGACGTGGAAATGCAATGGAACAAACTCGTGTTTAAAAAATGTGAATGCTATAGAAAGTGAAACATAGAGATTAATACATCCCTCATGCAATGACTTAGACAACCTCCTCAGAGGGGAAAATCAGTGGTTGGATGCAGAGAAGTTTGCACAAGGTATATTCCAGCCTTCTCTCTGGCATGCTGGGGGTTTTGTACTTCTCTGAATATGAAGGGAAGTATTTTGTTTTGAATCTGGGGAGCATGCAAACATTTGGTCCTCCAGTTGCAGTCTGAAGTGGTACAGCCTGGTCAGAGCTCCCATGAAACGGGCTCATCTTCTACTCATCTTTCTTTAGCCCTCAGGAGCAAACGGGGCTCCTGTACGCCTTCTATTTTCTGTGTTAGATTCAAAGGAAGAATACAGGAATGAGTTACAGTTTGTTTACTTTGCTAAGGGACTCTGCACTCTTAGAGGTCTGTAAATTCCCTGCACTAGTATGAAGTACAAAGGTAAATTAATATGAATGATGGTGGTATTTTTGTGTACGTTCCGATGGGCTGTGAAACCACAACATTCAGGAAAAAGCATACGTTGCTTTTCTGCTAGGTGTTCTTGTTCGTTTGTCTGTCGTAAGACAGTCCTCTTGCTTAGAAGGAAGAATTCGATTGGGAAACGTTCTGAATAGTGCCTCTGAGCATGTGCAAAATGCCTTTCTTTTCCTCAGTAGGAAGGACATTCCCGCTCCCCAAATGATGCTAAGGAATATAGGGATTTGACTTATTCCAAGTCAAACCGGTCCAGTATGGTCCTCATTAACTGGCTGAACAGGTTCCTAGGGTTTCAGACAGGGGATCTTTCGCAGTCCCATGTGGAGATGTCAAGGACTGAATACGGATGGAAAAATCTGTCAAGTTCAATTCCGCTCTCTCATTTTTCCAACACTGAATTTGCTCTGTCCCATTTCCGCACCAGTTGTCCCATTTCCTAAAAAGTTTGCACAAAACTGTCTACGTATTTTCATGTGGATCTCTCAGAATGTATGTATTTTCGAAAGTGCTTTTTCGAGCAGTCTTCCAACTGTGTGCATTTATTGGGCAGTATCCAATGCTGTCCCGGCGCTGGCGCAGTAATGACATTGCATTAGCGTAAACCTTTGCTAGTGCAACATCCTTAGCGCTTGCTAGGGGAGGGAGGGGAAGTGGTGATTTGCTGCTGAATTTCAGTGGCATGCTTTGCTGCCAAACTTTGGCAGTGTGGTTTGCCTCTGAAATTTGGTGGCAAACTGCTACTACCTTTTCCTAGTAAGCACTAAGCACAGTGTAACAGCAATAGTTTGGGCTAGCACTGTGACAGTCTTGGATACTACTCACACTGTACACACTTGTCCAAATGTACCCATTCCCCCCAGACAATTTCCCCTAATAAAATGCACTTCTGTGTGCACTTTTCCCTAATAGACACAGCTTGTGTACACTCTTTCCTATTGTGCTCATTTGCGTATGCATCAATTAATTAATTAATTTATTTATTTTGCTTTGCAAACCGAATGGCTAAATTCTGAAAAGTGCAAATAACACTGTATAATTGCATTCCCATTTGTGTGTAGATTTGAATTCGGTACGCTGTGTTCCCGACAAGTCAAATTTCTCATCCATCCCTAGGACTGAACTTGGGACTTCCTCCATGCAAAGCATGTGTTTTACCACTGAGTTTTAAGAGTTCTCTTCTCTTCTCTTCTCTTCTCTTCTCTTCTCTTTTCCTTGGTAGTAGAAAACTCCAAACAGTGCAATTCTTCCCTGTAAGGCAAAGTGCACTTGAGTGTGTGTGTGTGTGTGTGTGTGTGCGTGCGTGCGTGCAATCTTTCCTATTTGAAGGGGTTGGGGTTTTTTGCCTGTTCAGAACCGGTGCCGATGTGCTGCATGAATGGGTTTGCCAGCTTGTTCATGCAACATCCTCCCCTATGGTGCAGCACCGGTGAAGCTGCCTCAACCTGGGCTGCTTCTCCTGTGTGAGAAATTTCCATGGTGAGAAATTCATTTAGTTTGCATTCCAATGCAGACTTTCCTAACTTTGCACTTTTGAACTGTTACGTGAACCAAAACGTAGTTCTCCTTTGAAATTTGCACCTCTCCAAATTTTGCAACCGAGCTCACCAATTTAAAAACTTTTTTTTTTTTTTTTAAATGTGTATTGGCAAAAAATATATATGTCCTAAATGCATTTATATTAGGAAACTTGCTGGCAAAACATGCATATTAGCCAAAAAATCTCTACAAAATGCGTGTATTATGAAAAATTGCACACACACACACAAAAACGCTTATGAATTTTCATGCGGATGTTAAAGAGCAACAACAACTCAAAAGTTCAGGATGAACCGAACTTAAGACTGGAGCAACGATCAAAGTTCAAGGCAAACCAAACTTAAGATTGGAAAAATTAGGAACTGAGGCAAACCGTAATGGGCAGATTTGCCCATCCCGATTTCTGAGAAATGTCTGGCTGGCCTCTCGCTGGGCCACAATGAGCTGATTTAGCTTCTTCTTCTCATATTACCACAAAGGAGACAAATACAGGAGTTGTCTTTTGGTACAGCCACCAACAGGTGACGTAGACTGTGTGCACTGTGCAGAAGCCTCAGGGTATGTATTTCTGAGGCTCTCTTGTATTTTATGTGTGTTTCAAGTCTACCAGACACCATCATGTCAAGGAGCAACAGCCATTGATTTACATCCATGCAACGAAGCAAATGCAGGCGGGACCCTATATTTTTTATTGCTGACTTTGTTTGAAAAAGCAAGGGAGGGGAACAAGGGCTATAAACATGAAAGGATTGCCGCAGGGTCACTGCACATTGCTGGAGCAGGGGACGATGAAAAAGGATGGATTTGCAAAGAGAAATGGATCAGGCTCAGCTTTCGACGCTCCTTGGCTGGCAGCTTGAACTGGGTCCAAGATCTATCGTTGCGGAAACGGCTTCTGGCGAGGCCCGTTGAGGAGACGGATCACATTCTCAGCGGAGGCAGCTTGGCATGCTGGCCATGCATCCGAGAAGACTGCCCCAGCAGAGGCATCGCTGAGTCATCCAAAGAGTTTAGGAGTTAGCGCTCTGTCGGCTAAATAAGAAACCACCGAGTAACAGAGAAGGGGAAAGGCAACAGGGCTACGTCCGCTGGCCAGGCTCGAATCCAGCCGCTCTGCAAACATCTGATCTGACTGCATTCATCTGGTACCCACCTTCCAGACGTTGACATTGATGGAGGCTTCCAAGATGCTGTAAGGCGTATACTTCTGAATCAGCAATGGCTGACCTTTGGGGGAAGTGAAGGAACCTCAAAGGACTAGATCCAACCTCTGGAATCTCTGATTAAAAGGGTCTCAGGTTGTAGGTCTGGAAAAGACATCTGCTGGAGAAGAATGCTGCCTGGCAGAGTTCGACGGCACTGGGCTAAATGGACCAATGATCTGACTCGGTTTAAGGTGGTTTGGTTCCACTGTAGTCCATGCAAAAGTATACACATGCAGCACTCCTCTGCCCTGCAGCCCCCGCAGGACCTACTTGTCCTTCGGGATGTGTGAGGAATCCAATGCGGGGGTGAAAATCTGATGGATTTTCTTGTCTTGGCCCCACAGATTCTGTTCCGTCAACCCTGTTGCTGGCACCGACTCGATCTGACAGGGGTAGAGCCAGCAAGTGGACTTCCGTTTTTAAAATGGGCTGCGATTGTTGGTGCAATTAAAAAAAAAAAAAAAGCTGGGGAAATTTGTGCAAAATTAAGGCCTCTATGCAAATCATGATTTGTGCAAATTGCTCTAGAGATATGCAGTTCTCAGCTCCAAATCTGTGGAAATATTTCAAGCAATTTTGCGGAAGCCGAACCCCCCCCCCCACACACACACACAACTTGGCCTGCTTTTGACTGTCGGGTCGGAAATGTGTCGAAGAAAGTCCACCAAGCTCAAACGGAATGAATTTTCCAGCGTTGCACATCCTGACTTGTCCCCGCTTCCTGTGCTGCTTCTGACACCTGGCACCACAAATTCTCCACTCATATTCAAACCCCATATACTATGCTTTGCTGTGCCTAACCAGATAACCGTTGCTTCTATCCCCCTCCTCTAGCCATGTCTGTGGACAAGGCTAAGAGGGGCTCACCTCATGGATGCTGCTCGGTTCCACCCAGTTGGAATGCCCGCTGAGCTCACGTAGGGATGTCACCGTGAATATCGGGGGGGCTTGAGTGAGCCGAAATCGGCCCTGCTCGCAGCCCCCCGAGATTTGCGGCGACTCGCAGGACTACCTTGCCGCCCGCTCGGTCCGCTGCTCGGTCTGTCACGCTGCCCGCGTGGGCTCCCGTCACATCATTTCCGGCTGTGATGTGACGGGCCCTGCGCCGACGCAGCTGAACCCTGTTGCTGCGGTTTTGGCATAGAAACCAGGGCAACAGGGCTTAAAACGGCCACGATGGCCGTTTTCAGCCCTGTTGCCCTGGTTTCTACGCCAAAACCGCAGCAAAGGGTTCAGCTGCGTCGGCGCAGGGCCCGTCGCGTCACTTCCGGCCAGCCGGAAGTGACGCAACGGGAGCCCACGCGGGCGGTGCGGCTGCCCGAGTAGCATGGAGAGAGGGCGGAGAGCCCCTCCACACCGTGGAGAATCGGGCATCGGGGGGGCCATGTGAGGAGAGGAGAGGCGCCCCCCCCTCAAAGGCACGTAATTCACCACTAAACTCAAGGTTCAGGTCAGGGTGGAATTGGGTCAGAGCTGGAGACAAAACTCAGTGTAATCATGGGCTGGTTCTGTTAAATCCTGTGGGACCATTTCTGATAGTGGCTGAATAGCCAGCCCATTCCTTCTCTCCATGGCATATTACAGGATCTAGCTGAGCTATGCCATGGACCAGCCTTATGTACCCAGATGTTGTCAGATAACAATTCCCATAGTTCCCAGTCAGCAGGGTCAATGGTCACTGATAATGGGAGTTGTAGTCCAGCAATATCCGGAGACCCAAGGTTTGGAGAGGTTGCCGCAGAACCTTGTTGTGAAGAGTTGGTTCCTACAAATAAGTGTAGTCTTGGGCCTGGCTCATGGAAGCATCATGTGGAACAGGGATTGGAAACAGGGCCTTGTGGGACAAGCCAACCATTTCCCCATTAATATGTTGCAAGTCTAAGGTAGTGGAGTTGCTCATCATGGTATTTGTAGGAGCAACAAACCCATCTTCTAGCTCCACTTTATGGTAGTTTGCTGTGTCTATAACAGAGGTATTGAATCTCTTTCGGCCTGAGGGCCAAAAAATTCCATTGTGGCTCCCTCAGCCAAGCACATGCATGAAGTGTTGGAAGCTGTGGTTCCTCTCGTATTGAGCAGGAATTCTGTTGCAACAACTATCATTACATTTAGGTGGTGGTGGTGATTCTGACTTACAGGCATTCAGTCATAATCCCAAAGATGGTAGCTTCGCTCATGGGCTCCTCAACCAGTTGCATTTTGGAACAACTCTCCAGGGCTGCATTCCAGTAGTAGGCATGGCTGAATGCAAAAGGGGTGAGGTCAACGGAAAAGGGGAGGGGCCTGTGGTTTACACTGGCTCAGCTTGCCTGAGCATAGAAAGCTAAGCAGGGTCAAGCCTGGTTATTACTTGGATGGGAGACCCCTCCTCTAGTTTCCTGCACTGAGCAGGGGGTTGGACTCAATAGCTTTGTAGGCTCCTTCCAACTCTATTCAGATCTATGAAATCTATGAAAACACAAAACATATTACATATTGTAGCTTACTGCTAGTAACTAATCCTTAGGACAGGGGTCCTCAAACTTTTTAAACAGGGGGCCAGTTCATTGTCCCTCAGACTGTTGGGGGGCCGGACTATAGTTTGAAAAAAATATGAACGAATGGATCAAGTAAAAAAAAAAAAAAAAGGACCGGGTCCTTTTTTTTACTTGATAAAATGGAAAGTTATTATAAATTAATAATAAATTAATTATAAATTAATTTGCTGTCTAAAATTGAAATACATAAAATTTTAAAAAGGTATAGAAAGGCTTGATTTGCACACTGCACATATCTTATTTGTAGTGCAAAAAAACTGGAAAAAACAATGCAATATTTTTAGTATGAGCGATGAGCAGTATTTACCAGCCACAGAGCTGGTGGTCCACATCCTGCAACTTTGTTCCACATAAATGTGCATACGATTGCAGCCTTACAGCCTCATCTTATGCATGTCTACTTGGAAGTAAGTTTCACTGAATTCAAGGAATTTACCTTTCTCCGCAGGTAAGTTTACAAAGGATCACAGCCTTAAAAGTACAAACCCATTCCCTGGGGTTGGTCAGGAAGACCTGTTACCCCCAGAGAACATATATCATTGCCGAAGAACTCCCTTGTGGTTTGAAGCATCCTTAGCAGGAAGTTAAGTTCCAAAGATCCAAAGGGCTCAATCCTATGCGTGTTTCGACAGAAAAAAAGTCTACAACTCCCAAGGTTCCCCAGCCAGCATGTTGTTGGACTTTTTTTTCTTTCTAAACGTGATTGCACCTTAAATGCTGGGCTGCCAGACAGCTTGAAGGATAAAGAAAAGAAAAAGTCCTACTAATCTTTTCAATGCTAAGTTTGGATAACCTTCCACACACTGCAGTTCCCACTTGAGACATGGACATGATCAGGTGGGGATGATTAACTATTTTGTTTCTGGGCTGTGCATTTGGTTGTTTGTGGTTGTTTTGCTTCCTGCCTTTTTAAAGCACTAAAGAAACCCCACAGAACCACATCCTTGTCTGCACAAGCCCTCTGAAATTGAATATCTATTTTGTATGGTTAAGGAAAAGTGAACATTTGTTTTATCAGTTTATTCAAATGTTCTTTTTTTAAAAAAAAATCTTTGGTTTGTTTGGAAAGGTGTGTGTGTGTGGGGAATGAACAAACTATCAAAAGAAAAGAAAAAACTACATTCAAGCTCAGTATCATCATCATCATCATCATCATCATCTGATCCACCCTAGTGTATAACAACAGCCATTCTGAAACCCCGGCCCAATGCATTCCCAAAGACTATTCAGAGGGAAAGTCAACATAAGATCTATTCGGCAATAGCTCCCAAAGACTACATGGCTGCACACACAACCAGATATCCTAATTTTAGAAGTGCTTCTGTAGCCAATCAAAAAATGAAAGCCTCATTGCATTCCTACGGCCACTAGGATTCCTTCCTCTTCATTTGTGTCCCAGAGAGCAGACGCAGGTTGCAGCAAGAATCTTGAAGGACTCCCTGGCAATAGTTATATATCTATACCAGCCTTCCCCAACCTGGGGGCCCTCCAGATGTGTTGTCCTGCAACTCCCATAATCCCCCAGCAAGCTATACCACAATTCCCATAGTCCCCAGCCAGCATGTGATGAACTACAACCTGGCACCCTCCAGATGTGTTGGACTACAATTCCCATAGTCCCCCAGCCAGCATGTGTAGAACAACAACCTGACGCCCTCCAGATTTCATGGATTTCATAGATCATAGAGTTGGAAGGAGCCTACAAGGCTATCGAGCCCAACCCCCTGCTCAATGCAGGAAACTAGAGGAGGGGTCTCCCATCCAAGTAATAACCAGGCCTGACCCTGCTTAGCTTTCCACGCTCAGACAAGCTGAGCCAGCGTCAGCCACAGGCCTGATGTTGAACTACAATTGGCTGGGGGGTTATGGGAGTTGTGGTCCAACACACCTGGAGCGTGCCAGGCTGGGGGTCCAACACAATTTCTATAATTTGGAGGGCGTAAAGTTGGGGAAAGCGGATCTCTACGCACAAACCGCGCCAACCCCCCGCCCTTCCCAAGAGAGCGAGAAGAGACTCGAACCTGCCCGCTCCCTCTCGGAGGGACGCCCCCCCCATGGCCTGGCCCTCCCCTCACTCGCAACGGGGGTCCAACGCCTTCCTCACTGCCTCAGCCACGCACCTGAGCCGCGTCTCTGGTTAAGCAACAGGGGCACGCTGCCTTTCTCCAATTGCTGGCTTGGGTTTCCTTCCTCCCCGTGTGGAGAGGGGCCCAGGAAAGCGGCGCCGGCAGCCGGCGCTCCTCCTTTCTCCCCTCCAGCTCGGAGGAACCTCAAGGCTCGCTCTGCCACCCCCGCCCGAGGGAAGTTTCAGACGTTACCTCCGCCCCACCACTCGCCTAATCGCAGCCTCTCAAGCTGCTGCTGCTGCGCACCTCTGTTTGCTTCAAGCGCCTCGCTCAGAAGAAGGCATGAAAGGTGCGCTGCGCGCAGTCAGGTGCAGCCCCCGCCCCCTGCCGGGCAACATGCTCTGCCCCCGCCGCCAGAGCTGGAGCCACGTCATCCTGCTGCACTCCGTTGCGCTGGACCCCCAGAGCGCGGGGGTCCAGCGTGATGGAGCAGGGTCCCATCGCGGCCCGCACGGCCAGCTCTCCAGCCAGATTTCCTAGGAGGGTGGGGGATGCACTGTATGATTTATTGTATGCAGTTTTAGTTCAAATTTTGTGTTATGGTTGTATTTTGTTATATTTTGTCATTTTTTTGCTTGGGAAAAAATAAATAAAATTTAAAAAGAAAAAAAATAAGTCTTTGTCATGGTGATATACTTTAAGTAGGGCAGCCAATTCCTGGCCCATTGACTCTCAATATATATGGGATCTCTGGTATTTGTGTGCATTCCAGCCAGCAAGTTCTTAGGAGATGCTTCTAGCGTTGTGAACCCTGGGGCTCCTCTGCTCCCACTAGAGATAAGGGAGAATTATGTGTCTGTGTTTGATAGAGGCGTGTGTTAGAGATGGGTGGAGCTGTCAGTTTTATTTATTTCATTTATTTATTATATTTATACCCCACCTTTTTTCCTGCAAGGAACCCAAGGCGGCTTACATAATCCTCTTCCTCCTCTCCATTTTATCTTCACAACAACCCTGTGAGGTAGGTTAGGCTGAGAGTCAGTGACTGGCCCAAAGTCACCCAGTGAGTTTCATGGCCGAGCGGGGACTAGAACCCGGATCTCCCGAGTCCCAGTCCAGTACTCTCACCACTACGCCACACTGGCTCTCAAACAGAGAGTAAGTGTGCTTTGTCCCACACTCAAAATTATTAAAATCTCAAGTTCTTTCTCTCCCAAATATGAAGAACTTTGCCAGTGTGTGTGTGTGTGTGTGTGTGTGTGAATTCTTATCAAAAACAAACTGAAATGAAATTCTCATCCACCTGCACCAGTCAAGTTCAATAGGTATAGCATGACGAGGACCACGCTGTACCTGCCTGTCATGGAATTATTAAAGAGGAAGAGCCAGTCGGAAAAAAAGAGGTGGCAACCCTGATTAAGCACTAGCATGGCTGAATACACAGGGACTGAAACCCAGATTTTTAAGAGCACAGCACTCAAAGGCCAGGGTCTGGAGAGATGGACCCATCCATTTTGATTTCTTCCACATGCTGTTTTTTTTTCTTCTTTTTATAAAAAAGCTCAAGTCCTTTTTGTACCGAATACGGAGATTTTGTGATTTTTGGTAAATTCTAATCAAAACCAAATGGAAATGAAATTCTCACCCATCGCTAGCGTTTGCGTGTGTGGGGGTATGTTTGGAAAAAAACCTTTTACTCGATCTACTATGGTAGGATAAACATTCACAGAGTTGTTTTTTTGGGGGGTGGAAATCAAGTATTCTTGTCTGACTGTTTTTCTCCCTGCTGCACATAAAGCCCTAATTGTATTTTCTTGTATGTTGTGGCAATCCCCAGAACTACAATCACACCCACCAATGCAAATTATAAATTTATAATTTAACAAAGTTTACTGATGCTTCAACATGCCAATAACAATACCACAAGATTAACGACCAGTTGGAGAGCAGTAAGATGACAAAATGTCACATTTACTCAAAATGATGAAACAAACAAACGAACGAACAAAAACAACAACAACAAATGAACCCAAAATGAAAAAGAAGAACATAGTTACCAAAATAGTGGGAGAAAAAAATCTAAGATTACAGGACAACATGAGCAGTTAGCAGATCAGAAATTTAAGCGCAATTTAAACACCCACAGCAATGTGCCTAACAGCACAATCCGACACGTGTCTACTTGAAAGTAAGATGAGTTAAGTTCAGCGAGGCCTACTCCGAGTTCTGTAATATAGTTTTTGCAGCCTAAATGAACATAAATGATAATTTAAGGGAATGTCATGATTCATAGATTCATAGATCACAGAGTTGGAAGGGGCCTACAAGGCCATCCAAGTCCAACCCCCTGCTGAATGCAGGAAACTAGAGGAGGGGGTCTCCCATCCAAGTCATAACCAGGCCTGACCCTGCTTAGCTTTCCACACTCGGACAAGCTGAGCCAGCGTGAGCCACAGGCCTGGACTGTCTGTAGCCCATAGACATTTGTCTGGGGGTGGGGGCATAGGATCATTTGGATCCCAGCTGCAGGGTCAGAGACAACCGTCTGACCTCGGAACTGGGAATCGGAGCTCCAACCCCGCTCCCCCTCACAGCCAGCACAGATAGAACTGCACCGGCGGCTCTCCAAGGTTGGAAAAGCAACCTCAGGGAGAGGATAAAGGGGGTATTTGGGGGGGGCCAGGATATGAGCTACCCTGATGCTGCGTCAGCCTCCTCCCGTCCCCCTCCAAAGCGCTGCAACTAGATGACCAAAAGCAGCTGTCTAGAGAAAATGCAGAGGAGAACAGGGAGGCAGAGATCCCCTCCGCCGCTCCTCCCACTCTGCATTGGATGCCCATAACCCTCTGAGTTGGGCGGCCTATGGGCATCCTGACCGGACTGGGCCCTAAGTTATTTTATTTATAAGTCGGCAGGAGCAGGCAGAGGGAACATCAGGGCCTGCTCCCGTTGGACTGCCCCCCGCCCCCAGGGCTAACTGACATCAAGGGCCCTGTGGGCAAGAAGGAGGAGTGAAGGCGGCAGGAGCAGGCAGAGGGAATATCAGGGCCTGCTCCGGTTGGACTGCCCCCCCCCGGGCTAACTGACGCTCTGTTTTTTGTTTTGTATTTAATTAGACTGTACATCGCTCAGAGTGGCCAGATGACTGGCCAGATGGGCGATTCAAAAATAGAATAAATAAATAAATAAATTTAAGAATGATTTTTACATTTAAGGCAGAACCCTTCAATGTGAACTTATGAATTTGGGGTTGGATCCAGATTTAGTCACACTTAGAGCAGACACACTGAAATCAATAGGATGACTTAGTCAAGTACTTACTGAAGGCCTGTTGAATTTCGATGGGTCTGCACTAAGTATGACTTTGTCTGGATCAAACCCGTGATTGGGCTTGGGTTAGGCCAGAGCCAAAGAAAAATAGAAAAGAGTTACAAGATTAAAACAAGTTCTGTCCTTTGGCGAGAACCAAAGGAACATCCCAGAACATGCCTTGTTCTAAGTCAGAACATTGGTCCATCTAGGTCAGTGCAGATTATACCGGTGGGCAGCAGCTCGTCAGGATCTCAAATAGGGGTCTTTCCCAGCCCTACCTTGAGAAGACTGGGTTGATTCTGGGACCTTCTGCATGCAAAAGATGTGCTCTGCCACTGAGATGCTGCCCCTTCTTGAGTTCTGCTTCTCTTTCACCATTCCAAATAAATTCCTTTATTTCCATTATTTGTCATGCTGCTGCTGGAGGTCTCCTCCTCCTCGGAAGAGCTAGAGCTCCCAGAGACGGATGCCATTGAACCATCCATGTCAGAAGACCAGGAGGAGCCTGGGCCCTCAGGGATGACACTCACTGGCAGCAGTTCTAGAACATAAGAAGAGCCCTACTGGATCGGAACAAGGGTCCATCTTGTCCAGCATTCTGTCCACGCAGTGGCCAACCAGCTGCCCACGGAAAACCCACAAGCAGGACAGGAGTGCAACAGTATCCTCCCGCCCATGTTATCCAGCAACTGGAGTACTTAGGCATACTGCCTTTGATACTGGAGGTAGCATAGAGCCAATCAGGAGTAGTAGCCATTGATAGCCTTCTCCTCCATGAATTGGTCCAATCCCCTTTTAAAGCTGTCCAAATTGGTGGCCATCACTACAACTTGTGGAAGTGGATTCCATAGTTTAACTTTGCACTGTGTGAAGAAGGACTTCCTTTTTTTTTGTCCCGAATATCCCACCAATCAGTTCTCCAGGGTTTCTGGTAGGCATTTTTCCAGCCCTGTCTGGAGATGCCAGGGATTGAACCTGGGCCCCTTTTGTATGCAAAGCATGTGCTCTACCCACTAAGCAACGGTCCCTCCCCAGCCACCCTCTGCTAGTCCTGCCCAATACGCTGAGATAGTCACCAAAGGCAGCAAAATCAGGGGTGGAGGAATGTGTGAATTTTGATTTCTCAGCAGTTTCTCTCATTTCCCCCCATCTTACTTTTGATTCATCCTACACTTTTGTGTGAAGGCTCGTGTGAAATGAAAATCCATACACATTTTTGTGTGCACTTCAGCGAATGCATGCATTCAATATGTACACTTTTTTGGCATTCCGTTTCCCCATGATAATGGCATTTATAACATGATTTTCACCGTCCGGTATACACACTTTTGTATGTGTTTTCTTGATTGGAGACCTCCACCTGCAAAATTTGGAGAAGTGTGGATTTCCAAGGATGACTGAGTTTTGGTCCGCGTCTTACTTTGAAAGTGCAAAATCAGGTAAGTGCAGATTACAACGCAAACCAAGCATCCCTCCCGCCCCCCAATGCCTAAAGAAAACGGTCCCCACCCCCACCCCGGAATATGCTGCCCTATGTGCTGAAGTATTGCCTGGTGCATCACGGCAAGGAGAGCCTTGGAGGACTGACATGGAAAAAAAGAGGTTTTTAACCCTGAGCTCCTGGTTCCCATGAAGCACTGCTACACATCTTCCTTTTCTCAACGTGGGAGGCACTTAAGGAAAGAAAGTTTTTTGCACTGTAAACCGGATGACCTTGAGGTGATAGACTGGAGGGCTCTATGACACTGCACACTCAGTGCTATTCAACACTCTGCCTGAAAGAGAGGATAGAATGGATTTATTGACTTGTGACTTTGACTCAGGCCTGCGTATCAGGCCTGTTATTATGTGGAATGATTAGGCTGCGGTGTCAGGGACAAGTGAAAACTAGAACAACAAAAGACCCCCTTAACCTTTACCTGGACACAAGGCCATCCATAACAAGTTGCGCGCAGCTTTGAAAAAAACTAAGTATATCTCGCAGCACTCAATACTTTTTTTTTTTTTTTTGCAGCTGTGGCAAGCCACTGAACAGAAATGGGGAAAGACAGATTGCTAGGGGAGACGGGTTGTAATTCAATTCTGCATAGGTTACTGTTTACCATTCCGAGTCCGGGCGCATGTCGGAAAAGGCAACATCATTTTCGTTCAAGGCGTTTGAACAACCAGGCCCAGTTAGTTCTTGACCTAGAAAATGCCCATTTGTTATACAGCACAGCAAGCTCATGAAATAACGTGTAGGGCCAGAAAAGGAACGTGCCGTGAAAGATTCTCCTCAGGAGTCCCGAGTATGGTTTTCGATGTTGAATATTCTCTAGCCTTCCCCAAACCAGCGCCCTCCGGATGCATTAGGCTGCAATGCCCATCGACCCCAAGGAGCACAGCCGGGGATTATGGGGATTGTAGTCCGACACATCTGGAGGGTGCTGGCTGGGTTGATGGAGGAATACTTAGCCTTTTTGACTTCTGATGATATTTTGTGTCAATATGTGACATATGCTGGCATTTTGTATTTGATAGTTGTAATGTGCAATGGTATTTTGGAATTGAACGTATTTGACAACTGATGAGCTTTCATAGTCGATGCCTGACAAAGTCAAAGCAATCAAGAGATGCTAATGACTTGGGAAAGCACTTGGACTTTGAGGTAACCACTCACATTTGAAATGTGAATGTGAGTTACACATTTAAACTGTCATAGTCAAAAGCTGAATGGAAAAAGTGGAAATTTGGCATATATTTTGTTTAGTTCTGAATGTCCGTTTCAGCTGGAATAAATGTGTATATATATTCAGATATCGTATTTAACCCTTAAAAAGTAGCAGCAAAACTCACAGTAATGTTCTAATGACTCATTTTAAATGGCCTTTCTCCACCACCACTGAACCACACTTAGGGCCATTTCACATATCTCAAGGGAGGAAAGTGTGAACTGGATGCATTTTTGTAACAGGGAAGCAGGAAATTCCTGTTCAGTCTTGATTAGTAGCAGGTAGGGGTGTCCACATACCTGGGGGAGGGGCGTCTTGCCGCCGCCTCGACTCTCTGCGGCAGCGCCCCCCCCGACTTGTTTTTCTGAGTGGTGTGGAGCAGTTCTCCGCGCAGCTCGAGCCCGCAGAGCTGGCCGCGCTGGTCTCATTGCATCATTTCCGGCCAGCCGTAAATGATGCCACGGGAGCCTGCGTCGGCGCACTGGGGCCCCGCGCTACGTATTTTGCAGAGAAACCAGGGCAACAGGGTTGTTTAAGCCCTGTTGCCCTGGTTTCTCCGCAAAATACTCCGTGCGGAGGTCCAGTGCGCCGGCGCAGGGTGCCGTCGCGTCAGTTCTGGCCAGCCGGAAATGACATGACGGGACCGGCGTGATCTGGTGCGGCGGGCTCGAGGCGGCGAGCCCAGGACTGGTAAGTCCCTGCGAGTCTCGGGCGGGCGTGAGCGGGGCTGATTTCAGCCCCGCTACGCCCACTTGAGACAAACTTGTACATCCCTATTTAAGGGATGTGTGTCAAAGAAAAGCTTGAGCTCATCAAAGTTCTCCAAATTCCATCCTGAAGCTCGTTCCGTCTCATGACCATATCAGATTGTGATCTTTGTTTTTTTCTTTTCCCATGAAAATTCATTTTCCAAATGTGCACATCAATTGTGTGCATCTTTGAAATGTACGCATTCTTCTCCCATCGATTCGAGCATGCCTTGCACATGTTTTCAAATGTATGCATGCTATCGAACACATATTTTTTATGGTACTGTGAATCACATGTCAAGCTCAGAAATGTACAGACTTTGACCACAGATTGCATCCAAGTCTGTGTTCAGCCCAGGGGGTGCAAACTGGGTAAATCCCAATCAAAAATCGTTCAACTGAATCCAAGTTCCCATGCATCCCTAGCGACTCACATATAATGGTACCAATGTTAGCAAACACTAAATAAACACCTGTTCTGGCCCACTTGCACTGGCTGCCTATATGCTTCCGAGCCCGATTCAAGGTGCTGGTTTTGATCCTATAAAGCCCTACACGGCTTGGGACCACAATAGCTGATGGAACGTCTCTCCCAACCACAATCTACCCATACACTACGTTCAACATCTGGGGCCTTCCTCTGACTGCCACCTCCACGTGAGGCTCGGAGGGACAGCAACAAGGGGAAGGGCCTTTTCTGTGGTAGCCCCCCAACTGTGGAACAAGCTCCCCCCTGAGGCCCGCCTGGCGCCAACTCTTATTATCTTTTTTGGTGCCAGGTTAAGACCGCCCTCTACGTTGAGGCTTTTAATAATTAAATGGTATACAGGGTGGTGATAAATTGTTTTCAGCGGTCGTGTTTTATTAACTTGTTTTAGTGATGTTTTTAAAATTGCTTTTAAATTTTTATAACGTTTTAATTGTTTATATTTTAAACTGTATTTCATTGTACAGTAATACCTTGGATTGCAAGTAACTTGGTTTGAGAACGTTTTGCAAGACAAGCAAATTTTTAAATATTTATTTATTTATTTATTTACTTGATATACAAGCGACGTCTTGCAATACAAGTACTGGAGTACGGCTTAAATTAAAAATCTCTGTACACATTTTTTTGGGGGGATTTCATTTTGATATAAGAGTGTTTTGGATTACAAGCACGTTCCCAGAACGAATTATGCTCTCAATCCAAGGCATGACTGTATTTTTTTAATTGATTGTTGTACACCACCCAGAGAGCTTCGACTATTGGGCGGTATAGAAAATGAATGAATAAATAAATACATACATGCACCGAACAGGTTCGCCACAGACTTGAAATTATTTTCCATTCTGATGCAAAACACCTTTTATTTTATTTTTTTTATTTTTATCAAGTATCATATATTTAAAAAATCTCCCTGGGAAAAAGTTACTGTAATGGAATCAAACCCTGTATTTTTAGGCATGTTATATTTCTATGCATAGGTCTTGAAACACCAAGATCTTAAGCTCTTTCTAGAAGATCTTAAGCTCTTTCTAGAGATATGTCATATCAAGTCTGCTTTGGAATATGCCAGAAGACAAGTTCCTGTGTAATACTGGTCCTCTTGAGGTCATTTTTAAAAGCCCCGTGGCTTCAAGAGATTCGAAAGATGTTAGGCACCTCATGGGTTTCAGAAGGCTCCTTTTCATCTGTCTGAAGAGGTGAGGAGGGAATATTCAAAGCAGCAGGGCAAAGAGAAAGCGGGCAGTGTCCAACGCTGGGAAGATTTAATCATCCACCCCAATGTAACATATGCATCGAGATTCAAAAGATGGAATGAGGCTTTAAAAAAATGGTCAGAGTTTGGATTTGTGCTTCAAGGCAGCAGGAATATATGTGAAAATAGGGTCAGGCAGAACAAAGACTTTATGGCAGGCACAAAGGGTGTGTGTGTGTGTGTGTGTGTGTGTGTGTGTGTTCAAGATCCATATTGGTCAGTGGGATGTAAATGGCTATAGATGTGAGTCTTTGAGCTCTGAACTCCATGTTCAAAGGCTGTATAGCTCCAAACGCAGATGCCACAGAAAGGAGGGCTGTTGTGCTTGTGCCATGCTGACGAACTTTGTTGGACTAGATTGGGGTTGTCGAACCTAGGGTCCATGGGCCAAATGAGATGCTCCTGGGGTCTCAGTCCAGCCCTCCAGGGTTCCTCAGACAGCCACGCCCACTTTCCCTGGCCCCACCTCCTTTCCCTGATCCGTCAAACATTTAGTGGTTTCCCAGCTTTTGCACAGTCTCTCTCCCATTGAAAAAGACTGAAATGCCTCCCCGAAGGCTTAGTTATTGTCAGTAAGAACTTTCAGCGAAGATATGCTGCTATTTTTTTGGTGCTGAGGTCCCGACCCTTTGCCTTTGGCACCACCCAGTTTGCCTTGGGCCCTGCTTGCTACCGGAATGCTGCCCCTGAATGCTGAAACCGAACTCCGACCTCGGGCTGAAAAAGGCTCTACATCCCTGGGTGAGATGGACCTTTGGTCTGATACGGAAAAGCAGTTCTTACAATGTTGCAAGGGTGACACTGGAATATGATGAGAGATATGGAACCAGTAAGGCTTTCCAACACCATTACATGTGCCACAACGGAGTTTGATGATTCCTCCATAACACAAAAATGTGGTAAGATTTCTAACCTCTCCACTATGTACATATTAGGCTTCCACAGCCCAACTCACTTTTCGCATAGAATCATAGAATCATAGAAAAGTAGAGTTGGAAGGGGCCTACAAGGCCATCGAGTCCAACCCCCTGCTCAATGCAGGAATCCAGGTCAAAGCATCCCTGACAGATGGCCGTCCAGCTGCACCTTGAATGCCTCCAGAGTGGGAGAGCCCACCACCTCCCTAGGTAGTTGGTTCCATTGTCTTATTGCTCTGACAATCAGGAATTTTTTCCTGATGTTCAGGTGGAATCTGGCTTCCTGTAACTTGAGCCCATTATTCCGTGTCCTGCAAACTGGGATGATCGAGAAGAGATCCTGGCCCTCCTCTGTGTGACAAGCCTTCAAGTACTGGAAGAGTGCAGCCACCTGACCATTGTGTCCCCATCCGTTCTCTGTGTGGTGAGTATCTCTTTGGAATGTGTTCTCAGGTGGTGAGGGCTGCCACCTACCAATCTTATGGAAACAGGGTCAGACATCTGCTGAGCCCTGTGCCCGTTACTACTTCTCATTTCTGTCGCTGCCTGTTCGCCTGCCCTCTCCAAGCAAGGGAGTGGTGCCAGGAACAAGCCTTGAATACCCCAAGCCTGCTAATACCTGTCAGTTTCCCTTTGTCATGCATTCATATTTTTAGAAACTGAGGTTCTTTCGGTCCCATATATGAAGACATTTGGAAATGTTGGTAAGTTCTTATCAAAGAACAAGACCAAACACCCATCTTTACCAGTCAACTCCAATAGCTACAGCACTTCCCAGCATGGAGAGGACCATGTTGGACCGGCCCGCCTGCCATGTAGGCTAGGGATGTGCATGGAACTCGATGGGGGGATGGAAGCAGGGCGAACTTGCTCTGCTCGCCCCCCCAAGCTCCGCACGACTTACCTTTCCCCGGCTCGGCACAAGTCCCTGCGGAAGGAGCCGTGGAAAGGTACTTCTGGGTCCCTGGTGCTTCACATCCAGGTGCCCAGTGCTGCAGTTTTTATGTAAAAACCAAGTTAACCCACCTTAAAACAGCCACGATTTGCTGTTCGCAGCTGTTTTAAGGTAGTTTACCTTGGTTTTTACGTAAAAAACACAGCGCCGGGGATCCGAACTGATGCGACGGGGACCCGGATGTCCGCCGAGCGCCTTGCCGAGTGCTGCGGGACGGGATCGCACGGCGGGGGTGCTCAGCGAGTGCCCGGAGAGTCAGGCTGAGGTGAGTTCGCCCACCCCTGCATGTAGCTGTTAAAAATGAGGAGCCTGTAAGAAAAAAGACGTGGCAACCTTAATTCAACATGGTTCGATACAAGGGGATTCAATCCCAGAGTTTTCAGCACTCAAAGCCCTCTGTCTCGATGGGTGGGTCTGTTAATAGTTTAGCTTTCTCCCACATTCAGGTGGTTAAACTCTTTCCCTCCCATATATAAATAAATGTGTGAATTTTAGAAAGCTCCTATCAAAACATGAGCTGAGCAAAATTCTCACTCAGTCCCAGTAATCTTGTATGTGGATGGTGCACTGCAAGGATCCAACATCCGGAAAATGAATTCACTGTCGGTAAATAGGATGGGTCAGGCGAAAGCTACGTAGGTATGGATAGATCTGTCGATGTTGGTTTCTCTCAGTTTGGTATTTTTCCAGTCTTAAGTTTAGTTCATCCCCAGCTTTGTGAATTTTCCCAATCTTAAGTTCAAGAACAGTAACATTGCCTTAAAAAGAACAAAACAGTTTACATGAAAATGTGTACGCATCATTGCACACGTTTCTCCCAAACCCAATACATGCATTTTTGTAAGCAACTCTGCCTAATATACAACCCTTTCCCAAGCAATTTCCCTAACGCTAGGCATTTTTAAGATTATTTTCATGGGTCATTTTTGCATGCACATTTCTTTTTATTGGAACGCTCCATTGCAAAATGCAGAGACGTGTGAATTTTGTAGGATGACTCAGTTTGGGTCCGTATATTGGTTTAAAAGTGCAAAATTCGCGAAGTTCACATTCAGTTGTGAACCAAACACATTTCTCCCCAGTCCCTACCCCCAGGTTCCAAATAGCTCCACTTACTGAGGTGCACTCATCGGTTCTCCTCAGTCCGATTTGGCTATAGATGCCTACAAGCAACAGCTAGTGCCTGGCCTTTTTCTATTTGGCTACTTTCCAAGTACCTGTCCTCCTACCAATTCTCCAGGCTCCCCTGTCTGCTATTTCAGTCCTGCCTAGGCCAGTCGCAGATCCTGCCACTCAGTTGCATGCTAGTCTCATTCTGCTGCTCCTACTCAAGCCCCAACACCCAGTACTACTGGCATCGATATACACCCATCCCAGCCCCAACAGTGTTCATCTGAACTTACATTAAGCAAAACAGCTTGAAACAGATTTCTGAAACCCCGACTGGATTCAAGCTATCTTTGCTGATGAGGTCCCATGAGTTGGCCTCCATCAGTAGCTTGCCTCAGCTCCAGGTGTTTTTGTCATTGTGCATTCTTTTGCCATAGAACTAATGTTAGCTCCAGGGCTATTCCCAGTCGTTGATGGTGCAAAGAAACTCAGACTGTTCACCTTCTAATTTTACAAACGGTGCAAAGTGCAATTCTAAATTAAACTGGCACACCTCCCCACATTCTCTCCCCTCCCTCATTTTAGTTAACCTTTCTGTGTTGTCTCCTACCTGCCATATGGAGATAAACACTCCTACCTTGCAGGGAAGTTATGAGGATTAATTAATTAATGTTTGCACAGCACTTTGAATATGCAAGAAGCGACGAGTGCTGAGGGTGGCTTGGTTGTTCAAACGTCGCTCAGCCATTTCAGAGTGCTGGGAGACGGCGCTTGCTACTGGCAGCCTAAGAGGGAGACACTTTGCTGAATCTCTCGCATAAAATTAGTTCTGGCTTGAGATGTTTTGTGTGATATGATTTGTTCAAGATAAACCCTTCAGGTCAGCCAAATTCCAGTCTTACACTCCAACTCTCTTACAAAAAGGTGTCGTGAAGCGCTCCAAAATAGGGATGTGAGACACCGGAAAACCCATTCCATTTGAGCTTGGTGGACTTTCAACACCTTTCCAACCTGACGGTCTAAAGTGGGTTGAGTCAGGGTTTTTTTCTGGCATCCGCGAAAGTGCTAGAAATATTTGCACAAACTGGGAGCCGAGAACTGCGTCTCTCTAGTGCCATTCCATTTGCGCAAATCGGGCCGACTCATTGGATTTGGGTAAATGGGTTTGTCCTGCTTTTAATATTACCTAAGCAAATTTGTGTACATGCGGTATTTCTAAGATGAGATATGTTGTGCTAATGTAAGATAAGAGGGCGAGGGGCAAGGAGCTGGAAACATCCAAACACTCTAAAACAAAACGTCCAAAGAAAACATCCAAACAAAGCATCAATGTCCACAGTAGGGTAATATCCCTATTAGGACAAAACAAAATGCTACAGATTAGTGAACAAGTTTCGGGAGCTGTCCAGGACTCTTGATCAGGGTGTGTGTGTGGGGGGGGGGGAGAGGGCAGGCATGGAGGAAACCGATATGTTGATGATAGGTCCTGCCAGAGAGGCTGCCAGCAGTGTCTTTGACCTAACAAGGTAGGAAGAAAGCTTATAAAGTGAGAACAGGGTGCAAGAGACTAGGCCTGCAGCAGAAGGAACAGGAATGGGGTAGATGGATGTCATTTACAGTAGCCACCTTGAATTTTCTCACATTGTCAATTTCAGATTTGCGCAAATTTCTGGCTCCACTCTGAAATGTGTGCAAATTTCCCAAGCTTTTTTTTTTAAAAAATAGTGTAGATCGCAGCCCATTTTGAAAACAGGAGTCCGCATTCTGACTTGACTCACATCAGATCGAGTCGATGCCAGCGCAGGGTTGATGGAACGGAATCTGCAGGGCCAAGTCAAGAAAATCTGTTGGATGCCTCTCACATCCCTACAGTCAAAATGGATCTCTCCTAACTCGGGCCATGGGCATCAAAATGGCAAATGCAGTTCAATGTAAGCAAATGTAGTGTGATGCATGTTTGAGCAAAAAAAATAATAATCAAAAATAATAAAAAAATAAAATCCTAACTTTTCATATACACTGATAGGATCTGAGCTGGTGGTGACTGACCAAGAAAGAGATCTTGGGGTCTTGGGAAGATCTTCTTGGGGTTGATAAAAAATGTTGACCCAGCTGGGCAGCTGCTGTGAAAAAGGCAAATTCCATGTTAGGCATAATTAGAAAGGGGATCAGAAACAAACAAGCAAAAAACCTGCCAATATAATAATGCCCTGATACAAATCTTTGGTGGGACCACACTTGGAATACTAGGTACAATTCTGATCTTCATA
The DNA here is from genome assembly GCA_021292165.1 of Shinisaurus crocodilurus. Classification (NCBI taxonomy): domain Eukaryota; kingdom Metazoa; phylum Chordata; class Lepidosauria; order Squamata; family Shinisauridae; genus Shinisaurus; species Shinisaurus crocodilurus. The sequence goes on from JAHFWL010000645.1 coordinate 1,854,831, forward strand.
GTTCTAAAAAGAGATTGCAAAGTTGGAAAAGGTACAGAAAGGGGGCAAGCCAAATGATCGAGGGGCCGGAGCTACTCCCATATGAGGAAACAACACATTACAACATTTGGGGCTGTTTAGCTTAGAGAAAAAGGTGAGTATGGAGAGACATGACAGAGGTACAGACATGTACCAAATTATGCATGGTGTAGAGCAGTGTTCTCCAACCTTGGGTCCCCAGATGTTTTTGGCCTACAACTCCCAGCATGCCCCAGCCAGCATAGCTGGCTGGGGCATGCTGGGAGTTGTAGGCCAAAAACATCTGGGGACCCAAGGTTGGAGAACACTGGCGTAAATGGAGAATGTGGATAAGGAGATGTTTCCTTGCCTATCTCATAATACTAGAACCCGGGGTCATCCCGTGGAGCAGAATGGTGGGAGAGATTTTTTTTAAATGAACTGAATGAAGTTTTCACTCATCCCTAGTAGTATCTCCTCTCCTCTACCCCCTCTTCTTCTTCTTTTTGGCGTGGATCATAATCAAAGCTGAAGAAGAACTCCCTGGGTCTGCCCTGCCCACCCCCTACCATTTGCTTGACCTGGTGGTAACAGCAACAAGGCCACTAGCAGCAGGGATAGATAGACATGAGCCTACCCTGTCATTTTTGGCACCTGGAACATTAAGCTTTCTTAGCGCTGCGAACAGAGCTTTTTCATCTAACTGCATCGCCACAAACCCAGTGCTTTCCAAATTCCAATGGAATTTATTTATTTATTCATTTATTACATTTATATCCTGCCGTTTTTCTTGCAAGGAACCCAAGGCGGCTTACATAATCATCCTCCTCCTCCTCCTCCTCCTCCTCCTCCTCCTCTCCATCTTATCCTCAGAACAACCCTGTGAGGTAGGTTAGGCTGAGAGTCAGTGACTGGCTCAAAGTCACCCAGTGAGTTTCATGGTGGAGCGGGAACTAGAACCTGGATCTCCCCAGTCCCAGTCCAACACTCTAACCATTACTCTCCATTGGTTCTCAATTGGTTCACATGGTCCTCAAGTGTACAGTAAGTGTAGACAAAAATAATTTCCTGTTCTCCCTGGTTTTTGTCTTCCCTGACCCTTCTCCTCTTGAGTCTCTCTCATCATTACTTTGCTTGCAAGCCCTTCGATAGGGTCATGGTTTCATTTTCTTTAATTCTCTGTAAAGTGCTTAAAGCCATATACAACTAAATATTAATGATGATGATGGTGGTGGTGGTGGTGGTGGTGGTGATGATGATAATATTTATTTATTGTATTTATACCCCGCCTTTTTTCCTGCAAGGAACCCAAGGCAGCTTACATAATCCTCCTCTCCATTTTATCCTCACAACAACCCTGTGGGGTAGGTTAGGCTGAGAGTCAGTGACTAGCCCAAAGTCACCCAGTGAGCTTCATGGCCGAGCGGGGACTAGAACCTGGATCTCCTGAGTCCCAGTCCAACGCTCTCACCACTACGCCACACTGGCTCTTTTTTTAAAATTATTATTATTATTATTATTATTATTATTATTATTATTATTATTATTATTATTATCAACAACAATTTGTTTATTTCAAAAATTTCTAGTCACTTTTTGACCTACCAGGTCTTCAGGATTCCTCACCATCCAAGTGAGACAACTTCCAATAAAAATAACAATGCCACCAAAGGATGCGCACTGTGCGCATGAACCAGGGTGCAGTGACTGAGGCTAGCTGAAGCATTATTCAGGGGGAGGGGGAAAATCCTTTTCAGGAAGAAATTAGAGCGTAGCTCTGCAATTTCCCCCTTCCCCTCCAGGACCTAAATCTATTTCGGCTTTAGTTGTTCTTATTCCAGATTTGTTTGAGGTAATTCATGGATGATATAGGGAGATGCACACATACATGGAGACACAGATACAAAATGTGCAAGGAAGAGCTCCCCTTCCGTCGCTTGAGTTACAGCCGAGCTGTTTGGTCTCCTGGTTTGCTACCTCGCATTGAGCGCTGCATTGTCATCCTTTGCTTTACAACACAGTCATTATATCCCTAAACCACATTGTGATACACTGTGGCTTCTGTTTACGACTCCCAAAACTCCCACTCCATATATCAGCTGCCATAAAACCCATCAAACGGCTGGTAGTAAAATGGTGCACAGTGGTCGGCACAGGAGCCAGGCGAAATTGTGTGATACCCTACTGTGGTTAATGAGAGTGAAAATGTGGTTAGGATTTTAGTCAGCCGATGTTCATTTGCAGGGCCATTGTTGCGGGCCTTTTGTTAACCCAAATGACAATGTATTTTCCGTTGTACCGAGGAGCTGAATGCCGAGTTTGGCAAGTTATCCATCAATGGCAAATAAGTCAAACTGTGACCTTGAGTGATTATGGTGTTTTCTTTCTTTCTTTCTTTCTTTCTTTTCTTTCTTTTTCTTTCTTTCTTTCTTTCTTTCTTTCTTTTAAGTGGGCCAGCAGACTAATTAATAATACACTGAAATGCTATATTGAGATTAAGAAAACTTTGCTGTATTTGAAGCGGAAGCTTAGAAATATTCAACCATCAGCCCCTGAACTGAAGTATGATTTCCTTATATCAGATCACCTTCTGCCCTTTAGAAATGACCTCCATCAATAAAACTTGTTGTGAGATGTATCAATTTATGTATTTATTATATTTATATCCCTTTTGCAGGAAAAAAAGCAAAAGCCTCACAGGCTTTTTCCCTGCAAGGATCCCAAGGCGGCTTATATAATCCCCCTCTTTTCCATTTTATCCTCACAACAACCTTGTGAGGTAGGATAGTCTGAGAGTCAGTGACTGGTCCAAAGTTCTGCGTGATCTTCATGTTCAAGTAGGGACTAGACTAGTACCTGGATCTCCGAAGTCCCCGTCCAACACTCAAACCACTACACCACCCTGGCTCTCCATTGGATTTAAAACTCTTTGGCCAACCTGGAATTCTTTGAATGTTATTGTTAGTTCAGAACAAACTGCCTTAGGGGATCCTCTGACGTTACGCCATGCACACACAGAGCGATGTTGCAGTCAGTGGGATGCAGTGAAGGAAGTGTTGGATGCAAACCAGGAAATCCTCAGTTCACATTCTAGTTTAACTTTGAAGCTGACTGGGGGTAGTCTTGGACCAATCGGGCAATTCTTCTTCAAAGGAAGTGTGATAAATTGCACATATGGGCCATTTCCCCTTTCTTTCCATGCACCAACATTGAGCCAAGACACCTCCCAAATAGACCACCCTTTTTTTTTGCAGAGGAGGTGCATGAAGAAGGACGAGGTGGTGCCATTCTTGGCCCCTGCTGAGGCCGTGCATCAATCATCATTGCTTCAATGCTTCGTAGTTCATTCCGTCCCATGAAGCCAAATCAGAGTAAGGGTAGAAGCAGGAAGCAATTTTTGTTACTGCCCTCTGTCACACCCCTCCCCTCAGAGGGACTTCCTTTTTGCCCTCCTTTTGGAGCTGTGGGTGTGTTTTTGTAAGGTTAGGGTTTTTCTCTCTATAATCCTTGCCCTTACAACTCTCACGCTGTCCCTGGGATTTATATTATCCCCACCTTATGTGAATGAACACTTTTATGTCTTCTCTGACGATATGTAAAGCACTGCTTCTCACACAGGTTGCTTTAACAGACACAGTAAAGTTTATTTAAACTACAAAAGTTTCTTGAAATAATTTCAATACGTAAGTTTCGGTTGATACTATTTAATCTCCTATCCTATTCTATTTCTAAATTCACCCTCACCATCTGTTGACATTAATAATTCCTGCACTCACTAACTCTGTCTACTGTCTTTGATCAATCTGACTCTCTTAACTCAACTCATAACTAACCTGATCTGCCTCCCACAGCACACACACTTCACTCCCCCTTCACTCTCTCAGCCAATCAGCTCACATATGCAAATCCACCATTCTTCCTGCCCATCATTTCTTACTCACCATAGACTTACCTACCATAAAACACAGAGATGAAACAGGAATACGTACCTATAGTCATAGACTTGTAACAGGAACACATTACTATACTTACCATATATACATATTATCATAATATCACACCCTCACTCTGGCATCTTCTGGGTAGGGAGAAAGGAACTATGAAGCATGGAAGAAATGGTGCCCAGCACAGCAGGCAGTGCAGTCACATCTTCCAACAGGACCATAGAATTGTTTCACTTTTTTTTGTTTTTGTTTTAACAATTCACATTCGATTTCATAGAAAGGAAACTACTCTCAATTTTTTCTCTCTCTTCTCAAAGGAGAAGAACATTTCTGTGAAACTCCCGTGGGTGGGCTGTGGGGGTTCTTGCACTTATCTTAGCTATGAGGTGACCAAGGATGTGTGTGAGCGCCTTAACTTTCATTGTACAATCATCTCTCCAGAAGTCTCCAGAAGCCAGTACAGCACTATTAATAATCCTTAAAATAAATGAACAAAAAGTTAGCCTCAATTCAATTTATTACGGTCATAAGACCAGCAAGTAAAATAAAACAATAATATTCAGAAGACTAACAGGACAGAATACACAGTGAATACAATAATATAGAGAATAATAATAATTAGTTAAAATAATTGATTAAAATAATTGATTAAAACTGGCATGTGTCAGTTTTAATCATTAAAGATAGCCTTAGCTCCAAAAAAGGCAAGGCAGGGTGAAGTTTAAAGCTCCCAGTTCCAAGCTGAAAAATAATAGAATATCCAAAAGAACTTTTGGCTCAGCTCTACCATGCAGGATGACTCTGTGTTTCACAATACTGCTGTATTTTATCAATGGGTTTGTGCAAATGTTGCATGTTTTCCCAGCCCCTCGATCAAATCTTCACAGAAAATCCAGTGGCTTCAGCCATTTCTGATGGTCTTTGCTATTGCTCATATAGTTCCCATTGCAAACTCTCGTGTGGTTACCTACAACTCTGTTGCATCATCTCTTCCACACTCAGTGCAATAATCCCCATTGTACCGAGTTATTTGTAATGAGGCTTCACTGTTTTTCTTTTGCTGCAATAAATGGGGAGGAGCCACCACCCAGAGGTAGAGCACCTGCTTCTTATATATGGAAAGTCTCAGGGTCAATACCCAGCATCTCCAATTAAAAACAAACAGCAGGTAATAGCAAAGATGAACGCTACCAGTCAGAGTACACAAAACTGGGTTAAATGGATACTTACAGAACAATCCTACCAATAGTTGTGGAGAGCTCCAATGCCAGAGCCTCCAACAGGGCAGGGGTCATGGAGGAGCAGTGTTTCTGCTATTTTTGTCCTCCCTTTGCCTCTTTCCCCCCTTCTCAGAAATCCCCTCCCCTTGAAACCAATGAGAGGGTATTGATCTATGCCAGCCCCAGGGATGGCATGGATCTGTATTTGCTTTCTGGGCATGGCTATGGATCCAGAGCCTCTCCAGGCACACCCCCTGGCATGCCCTCTTTCCCTCTTCTCTGATGTTGGAGTTCAAATCTGGGAGACACACTGACATCTCCCTCTCTGAGGGTGGACCTTTCCTTCTGCCCTTGGAAGGGGAAGTGTGATATATCCAATGGCCTATGGCAGGGCTCTCCAACCTGGGGTCCCCAGATGTTGCTGGCCTACAGCTCCCAGCATACCCAGCCAGCACGGCTAATGGCAAGGGATTCTGGGAGCTATAGTCCAGCAACATCTGGGGACCCAAGGTTGGAGAGCCCTAGCCTATGGCATGCCTTCGACGGGACCATAGAATTGAAGCCTAAGTTGCTCTGGTATCACGCAGCCTCCTTCCTTTCTGAATGTTTGAAAATGTGTGGTTGTGTTCCAGACCTTATCTGCTGCTGCTTTCATCTTGGCTTTTGCCTTTTCTTGTATTGCTTTTATGCTGCACACTAGTGTCCTGGAATCGAATACGATGAAAGGCGGTATATAAAATGTGTCAGATCAATAAATGAAACTCATCCACACAGTTGCGAAGGCAGTCCTGAAAATGCAAATCATGGATATTCATTGAATCCCCTGGGTAGTGGTGGAAATGATTTCACAGTAAATTATGCACTCTGTAAACTTTCACAGGCTGTTCCGTCCTCATTCAAGAGGATAATTAAACACGTGTAATGGTACAACAAATAATTGTAGGATTGTGGACCATTCATCTGCTCAAATTGAGATTTTTTTTTTGGCTTCATACCTTGTTGAACATGACTCGGCAAAATGAATCACAACATTATCAGGGGTACCCAATGACCACTCCCCAATGCTTTGTTTTCAGCCTGTATTCCAACTTCCCCACTTAACAGTTTGTTGGTATTTTTTCATATTGTCCTCAGGAATTCATAACGCAAGTGTTGGGAGAGAGTAAAGATGGAAGATTGGATTTAGGTTTTACAGACGCTTACTAATTGAGATCCTCATTCCAGACTCAGACTTATACCATATCTATTTATCATCCCAATTTAATTAAAGATATTGTAATTGGATTTGCTTGCCTATATGTATGCACCATGATGATGATGATGTCTGTGGTCTGGCTGGACTGGATCAGGATTAGAGATGTGAAGGCCTTGGGAAACCCCCCCAGAAAAAATGGGGGCAGGATCTGGACACATGAAAAAAACACTGGTGGGGTTTCCCCCCATTTTCGCCCAGGGATTTTTGGGGAAAATTTGGGGGAAAGGTTTTTTTTCCTCCCTGATTTCCCCCAGGTTTTTCCCCTGTCCCCCCCCCTCCAAGCCTTCACATCTCTAATCAGGATGCCCCTTTCCAATTTAACCTGGATTATTCTGACATCACTTTGAGTTGAAAAACCTATCCATCATCAGCAACAGTGTCTCTTATATTGTATTATTTTTAGCATTTATTAAACATGATTGCCTCTGCTCTGTTTTTGCACAATGCCTATTTCTCCCTTTAGGAATTCTGAAGCCTCTAAAAATATGAGGCCCCTAGGCACTTGCCTGGTCGGTAACTTGGAAAATCCAGCCCTGTACATATGGAGGAGAGGTATTGTAAAAGTTCTTCAGTTGATAGGTGACATTAAACCCCAAAGAAAGAGAGTATAGAATGGTTTACATGTGACATTAAACCCCAAAGAAAGAGAGTATAGAACGGTTTACATGTTGAAAATAAGTTTTGGGTGTCAATGACAGAAGTGCGCTGGAGAACATGAGTGGGAGGGTGCTATTGTGTTCATGTCCTGTTTGTGGCCTTCCCATAGATTTCTGGTTGGCCAACATGGGAATGGAATGTTGGATTAGATAGACCTTCGGTCTCCCCACGCCCATAAAATACTCTTATTTATAAAACAAGCATTTGGAAGGCAGCAGGAAAATATATATATATATATATATATATATATATATATATATATATCCAGTTCTAACAAAGTTGTTAATCTCAGTGGAACTATGATATTGTGTTTGGGCTCCTGAAGGAAATGGCTCTGGCTCCTTCAGAGGCAATCTGATTTCAATTGAGAAATATTATTGTGGAAAACAGAACGGCAAATATAGAAAAAAAGAGGAAATTAAACCATAAAATGTGCATTATGGTAATGCTGAGTGGAAGATGAAGGAAACCATCACAAAATCAAAGCTGTTGGAAATGAGCAAAGCCCATTCTTGGAATATATTCATGGATCACATCAATGTTTCTCAAACATGGCTACCAAATACTTTTGATGTGGGCCAGCAAGGCATGGAGGCAAGTGTGGGAGCACATGTGGCGAATAGAGTAGGAGCAAATGGAAGTGGCAGGGCAGCAGCAGTAATGGAGAATGGATCAAGATTAATTAAAATATTATGTTCCACATTTTTTGTCCTGGATAAAGGACTTCTAAGGCATCTAGCAGCAATTGATTTAAAAACAAACAAACAAAAAAACAAACAAAATACTCCCCCCCCTCAAATAAAGCAATATCCAAGCAGCATAATAATGATAACAATTTTGGGGAGGCCAGGAAATGAGGGTGGATGCACTTTCTTCTCTCTCCCTCAATGAAGCACTGCTGCCACCCACACTTGGCAGAGAGAGAGAGAGAGAGAGAGAGAGAGAGAGAGAGTTGAGTTGGCAGGAGAGAGAGAGCATGGGAGGGAGGTTGGGTTGGGTGGTAGAGAGGCGGAGAGAGGGAGGAAGGGAGGGAGGAAGACAGAGAGAGGTGGGGTGGGGGTGGCAGAGAGAGAGAGGGAGGGGGGGAAGGAAGGAAGGAAGGAAGGATGGAGGGCGGGTGGCGTGGGGTGGGGTGGCAGAGAGAGAGAGGGTCATAGGTGTGTCTACAGGATTGGGAGGTGGGATCTGAAATCTCCTATGGTTCCTGGGGCACTGGCCCAGGGACCATAGGATGGATTGCTTTCACTGTTAAAACAAAATAAAGTAGGGGTGCAAACTGATCGGTTGCTAGGGATGTAGCCGAGCAGCCCGTCAGACAGGAGCAAGGCCCAAACTGGGCCTGCTCGTGTCCGACGGGCTGCTCAGCCCCGCGCGCGGGCTTTACCTAGGCTCTCCGCCAAGCGGAGAGCCTTCCTCCCTGTCCGATGCGTCCCGTCGAGTCACTTCCGGCGCGTATATATGAGCATCCTATGTAGAGTGGCAGAGACAATCTCCACCTCCCCACACCTCCCGCTCTGCATTTTTGCTAGATGGCAGTTTCTGGCCATCGAGCTGGGGCACTTAGCAGGAGGCTGCAGAGGACACAGGATATGCCATAGCCTGGCTCCTGCAGTCTCCTCCCTTCCTCTCCTCTCCTCTCCTCTCCTCTCCCCGCCCCGCCCCGCCCCCTTTGTCTCTTCTCCAAGGTCGAGTTCCCAACCTCAGAGCGGCAGTCGGTGCGGTTCTTTCCATGCTGGCTGCGAGGGGTGGGGAGGGGGATCAGAGCGCAGATTCCCAGCTCCGAGGTTGGAGCTCTGTTTCCAGCCTTGGAAATGGGAATTCGAAGTATCCCATGACCCACTCCCCCACCCCGATGATACCTAGGGGCCACAGGATCGCTCTCCCTGTGCTTCATGTTGTGCTGTCATTATCTCTTGTAAGCTGTCTGGTAGGTCATTTGACTTTAAAATTAAACATTCACATAACATTAACATAAATAAATAAACAAACGATATATAATTATTTATTCATGGTAGAGGCTGCACCACTCCAGAGGATGTGGGATCATCAGCGGTACTTACAATTTATAGGGATGGGCGAGAATTTGGTTTCAGTTTGTTTTTGGTAAGAACTTACCAACATTTACCCATTTCTTTATATTCAGGATGGAAAGAATTCAAGATTTTAAAAATCTGAACATGAGAGAAACTGAAACGGACAGATTTGCCCTGGCCTATATTTGCCATTGCCAAAGTTGAAAGTTCAAGGGTTCATGGAAGTTTCTCTCTCTTGCAAAGTCATACAGCTAACTGGTTTTCATGATCTTACTGTTTTGAATTTAAAGTGTTCCCGGCATCCTTGTTAGGGCCAAATGGTGATCTAGGAATGCTTTTTATAAATAAATAGTCACTTCTCAATCGAAGCAAGCCAGAGTCTTAACCGAACAAGTCTCTGTTATGTTCAAAGCAATTCTTCTGTAGTATCTAAATTGGGAAAATGTTTGGCTCATCTTCCTTAAATCCTGCAAAAGAACAAATAAAAAGAAGTGTGTGTGTGTGTGTGTGTGAGAGAGAGAGAGAGAACTAACCCAGCATTAAGAAATGTAAATAAAACATCCACCGAAACCCCGCAAACCAAAGCAGCTTCATACATTTATAATAACCAGAATCCCAGGTTCCTCACATGAAAGAGAGACTTCAGACTGGTACAAGGCATTGCAATGATAGCCTTGGGAGACTGGATGGTCTACTGTATTATGTACATGTATCATAGCTTTGTAATGGTCCCAAAGATTAGGAACCACAATGCATTAGGTCTAAATATTTCTTTCAAATTAAGCCTCACTATTGTTAAACCCCAAATCTCCTCTGAATATTATAGCATAATAGGTGTCCTGTTCTATTTGTCTGAATAAGAGGGAAAGGGACTTAAAAAATCCCAAATGCTAAACTACCTGGCTGGTGTGTGTGTGTGTGTTTATTATAAAAAAGACCACTGCAATAACTCCAAACTTCAAAGGTCTAACTTCAAAAGCTTTTCTTGAATTCTGCTTTGTGGAATGGCAACTTATGCACACACACACACACACACACACACACACACACACACACTTCGCCTTTCTCCCCCCCGCACCCCCATCACTAAATGCCTTAATAATGAGCTTGGTTTCAGATTTTGTGAATCGGAGCCAAGTAACTCTGTTTTATTATATTTGCTGGGAAATGAACTAGCTCAGGGTAATTAGGAAAGCAATTTTATTAGCTTCTATTTCATAAAGATTGTTTTTTAATCAGAGTCAGAACTTACTAGAAATGATTCTTTCCCCCTCCCCTCCCTTTCCTCCCCCCCCTTTTTTAAATTGCCTGGCTTGTTCCTATGGCATATGGCTTCATAGATCTTTACCCATGGAGAGGGCTGCACATTGAAAACTGGATATCGTGATTAAGCTAGAATGATGCTATAAAGAAACCCTCATATGGAAGCACTGTGAATAATGGGGCAGAAGCTAATAAGCACTCCACTGTGGTTTTCAAAATAACACCGCTTCAAAACCTGAGCCGTGCCAATTATGTATTTATTCCTAAAGTTGTCCTATCTCTCTTAGGCCCAGGATGGCTGAGACCAAACTTTTAAATTTCCAATCCCTGTTAAGAGCGCTCTCCTAATAACACTAGCCGTGTGCCTACGTTCTGGCTGCAAGAAGAAGGCACAGAGAGGCATTCTCACTTACTCAGAGTTTATTATACAGTCACAGACCCGTTCAAGGCATTCTCTGTATTTTGGAACGTCCAACCTCCACCCCCCATTAGCTTCACAACAATCTGAGCTTAAGTTTCTTTAGGAAACACTGTGAGACCTTCTGTTCGAGGTTACCGTACTTTGAGGTTGGTCAGGGTGAATGTCGCAGAGAGGGCTGGCAGTTTTAAGCCATCCTATCGCACTGAGCAAAGTTTATGGCACATAACGACCAAAGCCATTCTGCGCACAGTTTTAATAGGGATGGACAAATCCGCCCGTTTCACATTCTCCTGCACTCAAATTTTTAACATCTGAAGTTCTTTCCATCCTGTTTACTATCTATCTATCTATCTATCTATCTATCTATCTATCATATTTATACCCCGCCTTTTTTCCTTCAAGGAACCCAATGCGGCTTACATAATCCTAGGGATATATTTGCCTGCAGGGCCCCACCCTTGGCCTCTATGAACTTTTGGCTTCCTCCCTGAACTCAGTGTGGGCTTCGCTGGTCGCGAAGCCTGTTTGGGCCTGTTGTCTGATTGGCCGTGGGCGGGAAGTCTTTTTGCTTACTCTACACCGCAAACAGGGATGGGTTAGCTGGGACCTGAGGTGAATTGGACTGTTAGGTCGATTTGGTCACTTTGTTCTGGCAGGTAGGCGCGGGCGTATTGAGCTGGGGTTAAAATTGGTGAGCATCCAAAGGCACGTTTACGGTGATAGGCAATGCCTGAGGCTTCGTGCTTAGGGCTTTGAGACCTAGTGGGGAGAAACGGATTGCCTTTGTGGCTAACTCACTTCACCCAATCGGAGTTTGGCAGGCCCAGGAAGGGATGACACAGGAAGGCCTCCCAACACCTGGATGGTATAGACCTGAGTGGTGGCAACGCAGACAGCACAGCACTGCAGGGCTAGGGTGTCTCACCCAAGCCAATTACAGGATAGCAGCCTGCATAGAATAGAAGCCCACACTGTTCCCCCTTTGCAGATCTGTTAAATAAATAAAAGTGGCCCAAGTGTATCCCATTATTTCTGTGTCTCGTCTCTTTATTTCCACCACCCTCTTTTACTCACAAATCTGCACACTTTTTGTGTGTGGAAGCAACATAGAATCCAGGAAATTGCCATGTTTCATCATGTTCATCCTGATGGCACAGGTGACACCCTGATCAGGTGTGCATGCATAATCACTTCCCAAACGAATCACCATTTTGAATAATTTCAGCCCTGGAAACTTGCAGCTTCAACTTATTCTCTGTGAACGACTCATAAATCTTGAGCCACGAATGTGAATCAAGACAGGGAAGTACAGACTCGGGAGCCGGTTGGATTTATTTAACTTTAGTCTTTATTTATCGACATAAAGCTGCATTATTGGTTGTAACATCCAAACAAAAGAAAACAGATTGTGAGGCTCCATTAACGCTTTCCCAGAAGGGAAATCTAGAGTTTCTCCTGGGCGTCTCACTCTCTCCTTTGTAATATTAAGATGATGTCATAAACTCATAATTACTTTGCGGCGCTCTGTTGCACTCTTCAGTTGCCTTGTTTGGAGATGCTGATTTCCATTCTGACCAAATTGTAATGAATGGCGCATGCAGGTGGAAAGCGGAAGATCGGTCTTTGGTGGCTCACAATTCGAGGCACCCCAACTTTTTTACCTCTCTTTATTGTGACAGCCTTCTCTGGGTGCAAACTCACACAGATGTTTTATAGCTCGGTGCATCCTTATTAAAACACACATGCACATTAACGATCAGAAGTTGAATGCTTTGTCTGTCGTGTTTGTAACATACAGGAAACAAAACAAACTTCAAGAGTTTTGTACTTTGGAGAATTTCTTACTGCCAGTTGACATTAACAAATAAGAACATCAGAACATAAGACGCACCATGCTGGATCAGACCAGGGGTCCACCTAGTCCAGCATTCTGTTCACTGCAGTGGCCAGCCAGCTGTGTGTGGGAAACCCACAAGATTTACATGAGCACAACAGCACCCTCCCGCCCATGTTCCTCAGCAACTGGTGTACATAGGCATACTGCCTCTGATACTGGAGGTAGCATATAGCCAGTCAGGACTAGTAGCCATCAATAGCCTTCTCCTCCAGGAATTTGTCCAATCCCCTTTTCAAGCCCTCCAAATTGGTGGCCATCACTACATCTTGTGGAAGTGAATTCAATAGTTTAACTATGTGCTGTGTGAAGGAGTGCTTTCCTTTTATCCTGAATCTCCCACCAATCAGCTTCATGGGATGACCCCACTGGGTTCTAGTATTATGAGACAGGGAGAAAAGTGTCTCCTTCCCCTTACTTGCTTTTTTTCTAAGCTAAACAATCCCAGCTGCTGTAACCTTTCCTTATAGGGGAGTTGCTCCAGCCCCTTGATCATTTTAGTTGTGGCCGAACTGCAAGCACTCTCTGGTTTCTGGTATTGTCTAGACATGAGCTTCGGGACCTGTCAATACTCATCTCAAAGAAGAGGTGATGAAGCCTGTGAATTCCTATTTGACTTAGATTATTTTCCAGACTGGAGTTGAAATTCCTGGCTTCACCCAGCTCCCAATTCCCCTCTCTCCCACACCCTCTCTGATCCCTCCAATCTCTTCCCCCTTCCAGTAGCTCCGTTGGGGCCAGACTTTGGGACACAGATCTGGGGCCCTCCTGCCCAGGTAGGGGCAAATGACTACCAGTGGCAGTGGCAGATGATGGGTGGTGACCGCAGGAAACGGGCAGATTGTCAACACCTGACCTGGACAGCCACATGCCACACAACGTTCTTAAAAAGCATCAAAATCTAGTTGGGTGTGTGTGCTGGGCAGCAAAGGGCCGGCTGAAGGTCCAGGTGACCCTGCCGTCTTCGTTTCCCCAGAATGCCTCACACGGGGCCCAGAGGCATTCTGGAGAAATGAAGACGGCAGGAGCAGCTGGAGTCTTGGCAGCACGCACTTCCTTGCACAACACGCCAAGCCACCCCATGATTCTGGGATGCATTACCAACTGAGGTCTGCCAAGCAGCCTTACCCCTACAGGCCTTCAGGAAAGCCCTCCCCCAATCATTCATTTCCCCTTGCTTTCTCGTGGGTTGTATTTTTAAGGCTCTGCTTGTGGTTTTCACTCTACGTGGGGTTACCCTTGAAGACGGTTCGGAAGCTGCAGCTGGTACAGAACGCGGCGGCTCGCCTGGTTAGAGGCAGCCGCCGGCGGGATCACATCACGCCAGTGATGAAGGATTTGCACTGGCTACCAGTTGCTTGCCGAGCCGAATTCAAGGTGTTGCCTTTGACCTTTAAAACCCTATACGGCTCCGGTCCAGTCTATCTCAAGGAGCGTCTCCAGCAACACCAAGTGGGCCGCTCAACAAGATCTGCCACGGATGGCCTTCTCCTTGTCCCTTCAGCCAGAGCAGCTTGACTGGTGGGGACGAGGAAGAGGGCCTTTTCTGTGGCGGCCCCCGTACTGTGGAACTCTCTCCCGAGTGACCTCCGCCATGCCCCCTCCGTGATGAGCTTCCGTCGCTCATTAAAAACCTGGTTGTTCAGGCGGGAATATGAGGTGGGTTAAGATTTTAAAATTTTTATATTGTTTTAATGTATTTTATTGTATTTATGTATTTTATTGTGTGTACATCGCCCAGGGTGGCCGGTTGCCGGCCAGATGGGCGATAAATAAATATTATTAATAATAAATAAATAAATAAATAAATCATTTGTTTGTTTGTTTTTAGTTTTGTTTGTTTCATGTCCTGCTTGTGGGAACCCCGTGGGCAGCTGGTTGGCCACTGTGTGAACAGAATGCTGGACTAGATGGACCCTTGGTCTGATCCAGCATGGCTGCCCTTATGTTCTTAGTATTTTGTGAGTGAGATGTCTGTTTTATTGTTGCCACAGGTTTTTATTTATTTTGATGTGTATATTCTTGTATTGTTTCTATCTCCTGAGCTACCTTGAGAGCCTTGTGCCTTAAAAGGCAGCCTAGAAATACCTTAAATATAACACAATAAAATGAAATAAAGTGAAGCTCTTTGAACACTTGAAGGAGCTATATATAAATGTTAGATATTATTATATGCATGGAAGTGGTGGTGGCCGAATCCTTTCCAGATCCTCACTTCTGTGTATATTACAGCTTCTCAAACTCAGAAAATGTCTTTATTCCAATGATGTGCGTACTCGTGCAATTGGACCTCTGTGTCCCAAGACGAGCTGGCAGAAGCAGGGTGGCGTGGCTACTTATGAATCACCGAAAAAGAGCAAATGCATCGTGAAAAAAGAGGACACTGACTTGCATAATATTTGCATATCCCTAATTCGTGTGTGTCGATGCCAAACTTAGAGATAATTAGTATAATTTAGATACAAGTACAATACATCTCAGCATAGTGGGGAAGACCATGACCTGCGTGCTTGCCAGCTCAGTCTGTTGCCGACGTGCTAACAATTCTAATGATTCTTTATGTGGTGTAGTGGTTAGAGCATTGGATTAGGACTGGGGGGGACCCCAGGTTCTAGTCCCCAGTCAGCCATAAAGTACACTATGGTCACAATCCTATGCATGTTTAGACAGAAAGAGGTCCTACAACTCCCAGCATTCCCCAGCCAGCATGGCAGGCTGAGGAATGCTGGGAGCTGTAGGATTTTTCCCCCCTGTCCTAAACATGCATAGGATTGCACCCGAGATGACTTTGGGTCACTCACTGATTCTCAGCCTCATAGGGTTGTTGTGAGGATAAAATGGAGAGGAAGAAGAAGACCATGAAAGCCACCTTAGGTTCCCTGGAGGGAAAAAAAAAAGACGGGATATAAAGGTAACAAATAAATTATTATGATTATGGTGATGAGCTGCTGATGATTAATCTTTAATAAGACAGGACAGTCCTTCACATAGGGGATGCCTTCAAAGAGAGAACTGTCCTCTGGCAGCCCTTCAAACATCCTCTGTAAAAACATGATACCTGACCACTCTAGGCAGAAGTCCCATTCTTCCTCCAGAGGGTGTTTTGTGTCTGTAAGTGTCTGACTGGGGAAAACTGAAGGAACTAGTATCACCTCTGGCTGTCATCAGGTCCTTCACAGTTGCTGTCTTAGTAGAGGTTTGGAGCTGGTAGTCATCTTCCCCGGCTGTGAATATAGGCCTTTCTAATATTTAAGTCCAGGGTCCCCCCCCCCCCCCCCCCGCCGCCATCAAAAACTTGCAGGAAAGGTGCTGAATGCTAAACAAATCACAACTGGCTCGTTTCTATTCCAGGAGGGGAGACAACGAGACGAAATTCATTAGATCAATTCTTCATTCGTAATTACAATATTTGCTCAGCTGTCCTTCAAGCCTCTTCCTTAATAGGCGTGAGCATTACAAAATAAAAATCCATTCTCAAACAAACCCCATGCTACTTTCAATCGAGACAGGGTTATTATTACCATAAAACATTTCTACAGGCGCTGTAAATTTACATGACGCCTTCCATAAGATCTTCCATGCTACAAATTTCTCATCCAGATGCGGAGTTCCCGTTCCCACCCATCATTATCCAAACAAAGATGTGTGCCCACCTCCTGAGTGTATACTTGTGAGGCCTCCACATAATAATGTGCAGGCTACCGAGGTCTGCAGCTGTGGAGTTCTCATTCCTAGAGATAGCCTAGCTACAGTTATCCATGCTCTGGTAACCTCTCGTTTGGATTACTGCAATGCGTTATACGTGGGGCTGCCCTTGAAAACGGTCCGGAAACTTCAGCTGGTCCAAAATAGGGCAGCAAGATTATTAACCGGGACTGGCCGACGAGAAAATATTAAGCCAGTGCTTTCTCATCTGCACTGGCTGCCAGTCTGTTTCCGGGCCCGATTCAAAGTGCTGGTGCTAACATTTAAAGCCCTAAGCAGCTTGGGTCCAGGGTATCTGAAGGATCGCCTCCTCCCATATGTACCTGCCCGGACACTAAGATCTGCATCAGCGGTCCTTCTCCGAGAGCCCCTGCCAAAGGAAGCGAGGCAGGTGGCTACCAGGAGGAGGGCCTTTTCTGCCGTGGCATCCCGGTTATGGAATGAGCTCCCCAAAGAGGTTCGCCTGGCACCTACTTTGTATTCTTTCCAGCGCCAGGTGAAGACCTTTCTGTTCTCCCAGGCATTTTAACCATTTTAATCATCTTAATTATTTTAATCTTGTGATTGTTTTTAATTCCGTTATTGTAACTGCTGCTGCTAGCTCTGCTGTTTGTTTTTAATCTGTGGTTTTAAATTATATATTTTATTTTATGATTTTAACTGTTGTAAACCGCCCAGAGAGCTTCGGCTATTGGGCGGTATAAAAATGTATTAAACAAACAAACAAGCAAGCAAACAAATAAACAAACAAATAAATAAATTCCTCCATGATTTGGGGTAGACCCTATATTCCATTTTACTTCTGTAGTGAAGATAGACAAGAAGGCTCACTCAAATAAGGAGTCAGGGGTTACAAAATGTTTCTCTCTCTCTCTCTCTCTCTCTCTCTCTCTCTCTCTCATACCAGGGTTGGTCTGGGTGGGTTTCCGCCTCTGCTGCTTTTGGCTACCCTCCAGCTTTGTCATGACTAGGGCTGGCTTCATGCTTTGGAGGGCCCTGCCTTGGGCAAGAAACTCTTGACGGGCTCCCTCCCTCAGTGAGTCTACCTTCTCACCAGTTGCTTTTGCTCCTCATCCTCTTTCTCGTTACTGGTCCCACTTGCTTGCCTGACAGGCATAGAGCCAGTGAGCAAGCAGGCCGTGTGGCATCAACTCCTCCTCCTTCTCACCACCACCGTTGTCTGGGCCAGAGTGAGAGGC
The DNA here is from genome assembly GCA_021292165.1 of Shinisaurus crocodilurus. Lineage (NCBI taxonomy): Eukaryota > Metazoa > Chordata > Lepidosauria > Squamata > Shinisauridae > Shinisaurus > Shinisaurus crocodilurus. Next base: position 1,872,419 of record JAHFWL010000645.1, read on the forward strand.
AGGTGAAAAAGCAGGTTGCAGTGGTGAAGAAGAAGAAGAAGAAGAAGAAGAAGAAGAAGAAGAAGAAGAAGAAGAAGAAGAAGAAGAAGAAGAAGAAGAAGAGCAAATCCCAGGGTCTCAAAGGCTTCAAAAGCAAGCACAGAGCCTTTAAGGTAGACGGTCTCATGCAGCACGTGTGAGGAGCTAGCAGCCTCTCAGAAGACTTAGATGTATTCAGGCTCAGTCTGAGTCTGCACGTTGATGGAAGCAATGTGCAAACTGAGCTTGTCTGGCTTCTAGCCCAGACCCACTTGGAGCTATGGGGAGCTGGGGTGAGCAGTAAGTCTCCATTTACATTGATGTGTTGCTCAGCTGGGCTACTGCCTTTTGCTAGCAGTACCCAACCAACAGTACCATGGAGATCTAGACCAGGAAGGACATTGTGGCACTGTTGTGGGTGCGTTAGCTGACTCTTCTTGCCCTAAGCCTCATACCTAGAACTAAGGCTGAGTTGAAAATTCTCAAAGAAGAACATTTCTTGGAACGGGGGTGGGGGTGGGGAATTCTGTCTTGGGTGAGTGTGTGTGTGTATGTGGATTTAAAAAAAAGTTTGGATGGGTTTACCATTGGTGGCACACTGGCTTTTCCCTCTTCTTTTCAATTGTATGTTAGCTAATCTCCTGTGGTGGTGGAATTTCTCTTCGCAGCCAGTGGCTGGTGGCCACCATCTCCCTCAGAATGTCTTGGGCATAGCATAATTCCAGTGCATTCGGGGGGGGGGGGAAGGAATGGTGTTTGCCACTGGCTGGTCACAATTTTTTTTTGTGGCTGCCATTTTTAACATACAGCTTGAAAAAGGGAAGGGGCGCCACCTTGCAACCAGTGGAAAACTCACCTGAATTGCTGAAAGGCCTGTCCTCAAATTCATGAATGGGATGGTGAATTTGGTGGTGGTGGTGGGAGCATTTTCACTCAGCTCTGGAACCTATTTTTTTGCATCCCAGGCACCCTGGAAGATCCCTGCTTTCTGCGGCAGCCTTGTATGCTCAGTAGCATTCCCTTCCAACTAGAGTTTTTAGTAACATTCTGTTTTAATCTTCCTTTGACCTAGGAAAGCTGTCTTTGCAGATTGCTCAGATCAGAACAGTAATATGTATCGGTGAATCTCTTTATCATTATGATGATGTGTCAATCACTCTGACACTGTTTGACTTATCAGAGAGTGAAAACTTAATCATGCACCATAAAAGGGAAACGCCGGTTTTGGATGGAGAATTTTACATTCACGTGCTCATTTGAGATTTTGCCCGCCGTATTAATGCAACGTCTAGAACTGGAGTCCTCTTGCCTCCGATCGGAGGTTACAAGAGTGTAATAAATATTATGTCCTCCCATCATGCAATTAAAATTTTCCACCTCGTTTCACCATGCAAAACACTCCAATGTTGTCAATCATTTTGAAACACGATTTTCTGACATCCTATAATTTCACTTCATTTTTTCCTACCCCACCCCCGACAGACATCACATCGGGAAATTATATAAGGAAGACCCCTTATTATATCTTTATCCCTCCCCAGATACAGACATTTGCATACATTTTCAGTCATCCACAACAATAAACTTACAAAGGGGGAAATGGGCAGCACTGGTGTGATGCTAGACTGTGCCTATTACTCCGCTGGAAGTGTGAGGTTGTTGTTTTTTTTGGCTTGTGGCTAGGAAATGAAGCAGTGGAAGTTCACATGACTTGATGAGCAAAGCAATAAGGTTGCAGCCTGAAACTGCTACCGCCTGGGAAGCAGGGCCACCAAACATGGGTACGGATTTGAACTTTCATACACTTAGCAGTTGGCAGACTAACCAGGACTGAGCTGTCAAGTAGCCCACCTGTTCAACATTCTATTTGTTAATGCGGAGGAAAATATGTTTTCTTTCCATTTTTTTTTAAACACCTCTGTAATAATAATAATAATAATAATAATAATAATAATAATAAACGTTTATTTATAACGCCCCTTACACCAAAGGGCGGGACAAATAACATATACAGTAAACATAACAATACAATAAAATAACCAACACCAACCACTTACTATGCAGTATCGAATCCCAGCAACCACCACATTAGCCCAACCACTCATTCTGGCTGACTAAAAAGATAAGTCTTTAATCCCGTACGAAAGCGGGAAAGATCCTCCTCCAATCGGAGGTCCACGAGAAGCCTGTTCCACAAAAGTGGAACCAGGTCCTGAAAGGTTCGCAGCCTTGACAAGGCAGAGCGTGTCGGTGGGACCGCTAATAATCCCTGGCCCACTGATCTTAAATTCCTACCAGGAACATACCAGGAAAGCCTAGATGCTAAGTAATGAGGGACATTAGAGTGCAAAGCCTTGAAGGCAAGATGGTTTGGCAAGTAGAGATATAAAGGCCTGATGGTGGGGAACATAAAAAATGTTATGGGGGCGGACAGAAAAATAATAAGAACACTTTTTTCCTGTCACTTCCCCCAGGGATTTTTTTTGAAAGATTTGGGTGACAGAACAGCCCCTCCCCATTTTTCTGGTTTTCAAGTCCCCCCCCCCCCCCAAGCCAACCACTGTGTGAACAGAATGCTGGACTAGATGGACCCTTGGCCTGATCCAGCATAGCTCTTCTTATGTTTGTAGATCATCTGGAGGGGGCACGTGGTATTGTTCTCAATCCATTGGTTCCATGAGACACCAAAATAAGTTTTAACCCTGCTTTTATTTCCAGGTTCCTTCCAGTTACTTCACTGGGTACGTACAAGCAAGTTGGCAGCCTCCAGATGCTTCACTAGATACAGGTGTGTTGACAGCCTTGCTTCTCTTACCAGGGGGGAGAGAGCTCCATCCTTTCCCCCCTTCTTATAAGACTTGTTCCTTGCCCCACTGCTCTGTGCCATGCTCTACCCTGTAGTTTTTCTGGAACCTCTACTTCTTGCTTTTCCAGCAAAGGGCCACAATCTGCTAGAAGTCAGGCCTGTGGCTCATGCTGGCTCTGCTTGTTTGGGCGTGGAAAGCTAAGCAGGGTCAGGCCTGGTTATTACTTGGATGGGAGACCCCTCCTCTAGTTGGATGAGAGACCCCCTCCTCTAGTTTCCTGCATTGAGCAGGGGGTTGGACTCGATGGCCTTGTAGGCCCCTTCCGACTCTATGATCCTATGATATCCTATGAAACAGTGTTGCAGCTAGGTAATTTTAGATCCTGGACTTAGTGGTCTTATGGGGGGGCACTCCTTTAGATGGAGAATTTTGGGGGGCAACTCTGATTAAAAAAAGAGTTTCTGAGCATGTGCAGCATTTCATGTTTTATTTAAACTCATGGCACCATCATGACTGTGGGAATAAAATTGCATTTAGTGGTGGGCAGCCCTCCAGGGACCCAACCTGCTTCCGGCTCAGCAGATGCTGCTGCTGTGCCCGCCGAACCAGGCCAAAAGCGGACACATGCCGAGCTGCTCAGCAAGCTTCTAGGTTCCCAGCGGGCCACTTTCCACATGGAAAATGGCATAAGATAAGTTAAAAGTGGCCACAATTTGTGTGACGTGGCAAATTGTGGCCGTTTTTGGGGTATCTTATGGCATTTTCTATGTAAAAAGTGGCCCACCGGGAACCAGGAAGTCATTCCCCAGCTCGGCTTGGAAGAACGCGAGTCAAGCTGGAGAAGCAGGTAGGTGGGACAGAGTTTAGGGGGGGTGTCGAGCCCGGCAAATTCACTGGATTTCCACCCCCCCAAATGAAATCCTCGCACATCCCTAGTAGGGATGAGCACATCAGCAAAAAACCCACGAGCTCGTTGAAGTTCTCCTGATTCCATTCCGAACTAGCTTGTTCCGACTCGAGCCTGGTTCAGACTGCGAGCTTTGCTTTTTCTTCTTTTTTTTTTGGCATGAAAATCCGTGCGTATTATTTTCGGGTGTATTTCCCCCCAAATGTACGCCTCAATTGTGTGCATCTTTGAAACGTGTGCGTTCTTCTCCCATTGATTAAAGTGTTTTTGTGCACATTTACCCATGCTGTCCAACACATTTTTGGTGTGTGTGTGTGTGTGTGTGTGTTTGTGTGTGTCTGCAAATCATATTGTTAGCTCGGAAACATATGGACTTGGACCGTAGATTGTGTCGGAGTCCATGTTTGGTCCAAAAGGTGGGGAATGGCTAAATCCTGATTTAAAAAAAATGAACTGAAACAAATTTCTCATACATCCCTAGACCATGGTTCACCTGCAATACCCAGATGGCTGGGAGACCTCTCTCACCATGAATGTCGGTCAGTTTCAGTGTCTGTCTCTCTCCTCCACCTCCTCCTCTTCCCAATGGAGATGCCTTTCTGTCTCCCTCTTCCTTTCTGTGTTCTTCCTGCACCGTCCAAGTTCCCTTCCATTTAACCAGCCAGCCCTGATGGTAGCCTGTAGGTGAGCAGCATCCAGGTGCTGCTACCTGCTGTGGAACCAATAAGGAAGTAACCCACCACCACCATGAGGAGCCGTGGGGGCTTGCTGTACAATCCCCCATCGTTTCTTGTTGCCCAGCAACTGTATTCAGCGTCATTTGGGGCCAGTTAAATGGAAGGAAAGGGAGTTGGGGCAGGGGCTCTTTAAATGGCTCAAGGACTCTAGGGGAGAAGGAGGAGGCTGGGTAGAAGGCGGCCAGGATAAAAGCCTGGAATGCTAGAAGCGCAGGGCAGAGAGAAGAAAGACAGGGCTGGAGCAAAGAGGGCCAGGAGGAATGTCTGGAAAGGATCCAGCTGAAAAGCATCAAAGAACAGAAGGTCAAAAAGTGGTATCTGGCTATTCATCTGCTCTACCTACTGTGCAGTGTACCATTGTTCCATAAACAGTACATCATTTGTCATAATCTTAATGCATGTTCTATTATATGAACTTTGATGATGTTGTTTTTTGTGATCCTCCTGTCCAGTTTTCCTCCAGGCCAGATTTCCCTTTTGCCCAATCCACACTACTGTATGTTTGGACCTATTCAAGACTCAGCCAGAGCTGGATGCATGGACCAAATGAACACATTTCGTCTGGTCCAGTGCGTTGTGCGCATCTGGCACTCAAGGTGCAGACGGAGCTCCTCTGTGTGTCATCTTCCCCGTGTATCTCAGCCAAGGACCTTTTGTGCCTCTGCGGCTGCTCCCTCCACTTAACTGACTGGCAAAGCCTTTACAGGCAGTGGAGCTCAACAGGAGCACTGGAGGCCGGTTGGCTGGCTTCTGAACTGGAGCAATTGTTTCTTATACAGTGGCGGCAACACTTTTTACTAAGGGAATTCCATGGGCATAGTGAAAAGGTGGCCATTTGCTGCACTCCAGCTCTAGCTATACCACTGGTCAGGAATGGCTCACATCTACACCAATTGGATTTATAGCCTGTCCCCCAGCGCCATCTGTATTTGGGTTCAAAAGAGCGATTTTGTGCGGCGGAACTTAGACGCCACCTCTGCCTTGCATTTAGCTTCCTGGGCAACTTATTTTTCCTTTAGTCTCACCAGTTTGCCTTCTGGGAATGAGTGCTTTGTGATTGGCCATGGCTCCACCATGGTAGCCATTTTATGAATGGGCAAGTCCCACCTTAGCAGCCATTTTGTAAAAAAAACAAAACCAAACACCCACGGCACTTTCGCAAAATCCCAGATGTGCCCACCTTCCCCAAATGGGTTGGGAATCATAGAATCATAGAATCATAGAAAAGTAGAGTTGGAAGGGGCCTGCAAGGCCATCGAGTCCAACCCCCTGCTCAATGCAGGAATCCAGGTCAAAGCATCCCTGACAGATGGCTGTCCAGCTGCACCTTGAATGCCTCCAGATTGGGAGAGCCCACAACCTCCCTAGGTAGTTGATTCCATTGTCTTATTGCTCTGACAGTCAGGACATTTTTCCTGATGTTTAGGTGGGATCTAGGTTCCTGTCACTTGAGCCCATTATTCCGTGTCCTGCAAACTGGGATGATCGAGAAGAGATCCTTGCCCTCCTCTGTGTTACAACCCTTTAAGTACTGGAAGAGTGCGATCATATCTCCCCTCTGAATCTCCTCTTCTGAAGGCTAAACATGCCCAGTTCTTTCAGTCTCTCCTCATAGGGCCTTGTTTCCAGTCCCTTTATCATCCTTGTTGCCCTCCTCTGATGTGAGGTTACCTTGTGTATTGCTTAACCTTTTCATTTCACTTTGGGGGGTGGTTAACAATGTTTCTTTTGCCTCTCAGTACTCAGGTTATATATACCTAGCGAGCAAGCCACTGGGGATGCCCATAGCCCTCTGAACTCAGAGGCTTACGGGCCTCCTATGCAGAGTGGGACGAACGTGGAGGCGAAGGTTGCCTCCATGCTCCTCCTGCTCTGCAAAGCAGCTAGATGACTGATTTCAGCCGTCTAACTGCGTTGCTTCAGAGCGGGAGGGAAGGAGGCTGTGGTGCTGCCAGGATACATCATATCTTTCTGGCACTGGTCTCTCCCCCTCCCTGCCCCCCCTGGAATGCCCCCTAAGCCCCTTCTCTGAGGTTGCTCCTATGACCTTGGAGAAGCAGCTGGCATGTTTTCCCCCCACCCACACCACACTGTCTGCGTGGCTGGGGGAGGTCGCTCCGAGCACAGATCCCCAGATCCGAGGTCGGAGCTCTTTTCCGTCCACGGATCTGGGAATCTGAAAAAATGAATAAATCTTATGGCCCCCTCCCCTAGACTCTGTCTAGGGGGCCATAGGATTGCTCTGCTAATCTGCTTAGCTACGCCCTTCATGAATTTGATGAAGTGGGCTGTGTTTCCCGCCCAAGCTTATGCTACAATAAATCAGGTAGTCTTTAAGATCCCACAAGACTCAATTGTTGTTGTTTTTTGCTATGGCTTTCCTTCTGGAATTAGTAATTCCCCCACCACAGCAAAGCCCTGCTCCAAGTACCCTCCGCAACACTAGCCTGTCCTCAACAGTTGCCGGCCAGATGGGCGATGATAAATGTAAATAAATAATAAACAGGAGCAGGGCTTTCTCTGTGTTGCCATTGAAATTTAAAACTCTCGGAGGTCCAGCAGGCCCAGATGACTCTCGTCTTTTTCAATGGAAAATAAACCGTTTTTCTCTGTGCCTTCAGATTCAGCAAGTCATCCTTGCTCTTGGTTTCTTTCCCCTCTTATTCTGATCCTCTGCTTTGGTCGTCCTCCTGTTGCTGCTATTTGCTTAGGCCCCTTGCCTATTTTATTTTTTTTAAATATTTCTCTCAGATTTGAGATTGTCTTTCAGCTCCAAGGAAACATCCCTCCAAGGAAACTTACAATTAAAAGAAAACAATCTACGAATACAGTGAGGCCGCAAACTCAGCGGGGCTACCATCAGAGTAGATACGGATCGGACTGAACTGTAAGAAATGAATAAGGAAGTCAATACCTTACACCAGGGGTCCTCAAACTTTTTACATGGGGGGCCAGTTCATTGTCCCTCAGCCTGTTGGGGGGCCGGACTCACTGGGACTCCCCTGTGCCGCCTCCTTCATGCTGCCCCCCCGCTGTCGCTGCAGGACCCCCCCCCGCCGCCCACCACTGCCGCAGGACCCCCCGCCCCCCGCGCCGTCCCCCGCTGAGGACCTCCCCGCCACCCCCCGCCTGCTGCCACACCGCAGACCCCCCATCCCCCGTAACCTCCCCCTGCCGCTGCCGCCATCCTACCTGGTCCCCGGGGCGCTGCTGCTGCTGCCGGTGCCTCCGCCACAGCCTCCGCTCGAGGCCGCCGCCGCAGCTCCGTCGCGTCCATCCTGGACTCCGCCCGCGCTCAGTTTTGAAAAACAGCGCGGGCGGGGTCCAGGATAGACGCGACGGAGCAGGGTCCCGTTGCGTCACTTCCGCCGTGCTGGAAGTGACGCGATGGGACCAGCGGGCGGCGAGGCGGATGAGGTAAAGCCTGTCCGCGCCCCGCTACTGGCTTAGCCGCCCCTCCTCCCCTTCCCCCCCCCGCAGGAGATGCAGGGCGGCAGGCAGGCAGGCGGCCCGGCAGGAGGCCCATGCCCCCCCCCCCCGCTGGCTCAGCCGCCCCTCTTCCCTCACAACTCTAGATCGGCCTCCGGGCCGGATGAAAAGACCCGGCGGGCAGGATGTGGCCCGCGGGCCGTAGTTTGAGGACCCCTACCTTAAACGCTTTGTGAAATTCTTTGCCCTGGAATAGCCGGTTGGTTTCCTCCGCCACTGGTTTGCAATGCCAAGTGAAGATGCTACTATTTCACTTTGGGTTTGGCCTGGGCAGGAACTGCTCCCTTTATGGGGATTCCCCCCCCTCCCCTAGTTCTGTTGTTGCTTCTTTTTTCAAATTATGCTGATTGGTGTTTCATTTCTGACAATGATGCATATCTTTTTTCTTTAAAAAAATATATATCTGTCTTTATGTTTTCTTTTAATAATTGATTTATTGTTAGCTGCTTTGAGGCAGGGTAAAAAATATTTTACTAAAATAAATAAAGTTCACAACGTCAGGGGGGAAAATCCCCTCTGGGATTGCTAAAAGTTGTTTATTTCTGTACGTGTGTGTATCCATACATTATCCATGCATAGATGAGATTATTCAAATGCAACCTGGTTATATATTTGCCTAATCCCGACTGCCGCCTATCAATATTTCTTTGTGGTATTGTTTTGTTTTTGTTTTTGTTTATGCCAGCTGCTTTCTTTATATGCTTTGATGCTGTCCATTTTTCAGAGGGATTGGGTTTGCACTGCATGCACTTCAGCTGAAATATTAAGTGTTTGCCGTCCCCCTCCACAGACACAGGCCCGGTTATTATGATCTATCATTCCAAAACCCACATATTAGAGGCAAAGACTCCACCAGCCCTTGAAGAGCATGAGGCATTAGGGTCCGAAGAGTCTCGTTCATCTTGTCAATAATCGACAGCCCCTGCACAATTCACCGGCTTTCCTTTTGTCCGCCTCGGTCTCGCGGCATTTTATTAAGCAAGAAATTAATTCACGGAAGGTGCAATTTGAAGTTGTGTCGGGGAAAGCTGCAGTGGAGAAAACAAACAATAGAGAATTGGCGGTCCATGCCTAATTTCCCAAATGGTATCCAGTGCTAGGCCCAGACATTTTGCCGCCTGAATCGGGGCCAAGATCATGCCTCCCCGACCCCCCCAGTAGGGCCAACACTTGAAAAAATCTTTGCTGCCCCATTGGGACACCAGCTCGGAAGAGTTGCTTCACCCTGCTTCATAGCAGGGCTGGCCCTGATGGTGCCCCACTTGGTGTTTTTCTAGGCCTTGGAATGACAGCCAGGTGAAGGAAATACTTACAGCTGCTCTCCATTGGACCCCAAAATTAATAATTGTAAGTGTCCCCTTCCCCTTACTGTGCCCTTAATTTTCCAGCCCCTCCAATTAAAATTTGCTGTCACTGCTGAATCTACTGAAGCTTTACGCCTGGTTCATACAGTCATCCCAAACTAAGAAAACCTAAAAAAAAGTTACAAAAGACTTCATTCCCCCATATGAGCTTGCCTGCATTTTAAAAAACTTTTTGGGGGCGGGGCTCTACTCAGTCTTGCCACCATCAGAGGCAAGTTTAGTGAGGACGCAAGACGGGGCTTTCTCAGTGGTTGCACGAAGGTTCTGGAACTCCCTGCCAAAGGAGGCTAGGCTGGCTCCCTTTCTGTTGTCCTTCTGCTGGCAGGAGAAGACATTTTATTCTGACAAGCCTTTGGCCTTTAAGCTGGGCTACTGTTGATGGGTTCTGGGTTTTTTTTTGGGGGGGGTGTTATTTCTTTTCACAGATGTCTTTTAATTGTATTTTTAAATCTGTTTTTATGTTTTAATTGTTTCTGTTTTTATTTGAATTTTACTATTGTTAGCCACCTTGACTGCCTTTTTCTTTCTTTCTTTCTTTTTTTTTGGGGGTGGAAAGGTGGAATATAAACTAAGGGCACAACCCTATAAGACTAGACACTTTCTGGACAGCCATAGGAGAGGTTGGAGTTCCGGTTCTGAGCTTGGAAACACATTCTGAGGTCGGATCTGGGACTCCGTCCTCACTCAGAGTACCTTCCCTCCGCCTTCGCAGCTGGCATGGTCCTTTCCATCTTAGCTCCGAGGTTGGAAGACAGACCTCAGAGTCAGCACTTGGTGGGCATTCCAGGGGGCAGGGTGGGGAGAAGTGAGGCTCTGTTCAGCCTGTCATCCATCCTTGTGGCAGGGGCACAAGATTTTGACAGCCGAAATTGGCCATCTAAGTCTTTTGCAGGGTGGGAGGAGCACAGAGGCGACCTTCACCTCCATGCTTCTCCTGTTCTCAATAGGGAGCTCATAATTCTCCAAGTTCAGAAGGTTACGGGCAGCCACATTGGATCTTGCTGTAAATAAAGAATATAAAAGAAAATGAATTTCAACACAGATCAATGTAAACTTTTGCATTTAAGTAGGCAAAACCAGATACACAAATACGGGATGGGTGACCTCTGGCTTGACAGTAATACATGTGAAAAGAATCTAGGGGTTTTAGTGAACCCTGAGTCAGAGGTGCGATGATGTGGTAGCTAAAAAGGCTAATGCAGGCCCAACGTGGTGCTTTCCAGCTGTGTTGGACTGCAGCTCCCACAATTCCTAGCTAGCATGGTCAATGGCTATGCTGGCTGGGCATTATGGGGTTGCAGTCCAGCACAGCTGGAAAAACACCAGGTTGGGGAAGGCTGGGCTAATGCAATGCTGGGTGACATCAACAGGATTATAGTCTCCAGATCATGAGACATAATGGTACCACTCTGTTCTGCTTTGGTCAAACCTCACCTGGAGTGCTGTGTCCAGTTCTGGGCACCACAGTTAGGATATGGACAAATTGGAATGTGTCCAGAGGAGTGTCACAAACATGTTGAGGCCGGGCCTGGAGGCCAACATATGAGGAAAGGTTCAATTAAGAAGTGAAATGATATCCATCTTTGTTGGGCTATCACATAAGTTACGGAGCAAATTTGCTTTCTGTTGCTCCAGAGGGGTAGGACCTAAATCAACAGGTTTGCAATACCAGAAAGTGGATTAGGTAATTAGCAATTTGCTGCCGTTTGAATGAGGACCTACCTCTAATTTGCATTTCTCGAACCAAACACACACCGAAATGCAGTCATCTGCGGGTATTCAGTCTTCCCTGAATCTTGCGAAGCCGTTCTCCGTTCAAAACATACGTATAACGATGCATGTATTAGAAGAAAGTATACACGATAATAATGCATACATTTGTGAAAGTATCATGTCGAAATGCACTCTGTCAGGGAAAACGGCTTGCAAAAAAAAATTGCATTAGGCATAATTTCATAGAGAAACGTGCGTGTGAAAAATGCATACACATTTTTGTGCAGACTTCAAAAAATGACAAACGGAGGCAGAAAGATGCTGAAATGAATTTAAGATTTGGAGAATGAGGAATTGGAGAGATTCATTCGTCCCTACTAAAGGCAACACCAGTACCTTCATAGTCTCCTGGCACCAATAGCATCTTCCGGGACAGTGGTTCTCCCTAAGGTTACCCCCTCTCCCTGTGTGTCATAGTCCTGATCCCCCCCACCACCAAAAACGGTTGACTTTTCAAGTCGGAACAAGGCATGTTGTCTTTTCAAGTCAAAACAAGGCATGCTAAATGCATACACTCATTTAATGTATTCTCTAGTTTGGCCCTAATATTAGAACCCGTGCGTAGTACAGAATAGTTCTCAGTGATGCCACCTAGAAAATAGAGACGTACAGATTGTCAACGATTCTCCTTCCTGGAGCTGCCTCTCCTTTGTCTTGTCTTACAATCTTGGAAGGTCTGTTTAACATGGAGTGCTCAAAATGACAGGGCTCCGACAGCTACCACATCGAGTGACAAAGATTACTGTCACCCAAGCTCATCAGTTAATTCATCAATGGCAATGGTCTATTTCATTTCTCGGTAGCCTAGCAACAGCCAATTAAAGTGAAGGCATTTCCCCATGTGATTATGGGGTGTACTGTTTTCTGGAATGCCTTCCTATACCCCCCCCAAAAGAAAAAAGGGTTAATATAATATAATCTACAGTATAATTTTAATTCAGGAGAGAGTTCGGTTGTATGGCTGGAATTCAACAGTCAGTGAACTCATTCAAATTACCATGGCAGTATCTTGAAAGTACTGGTTTAGATAAGCCCTGTTCAGAAGTTCACCCTCCATGCAATTAGAATGCATGAGGGGAAAAGTGGGGCTGAGCCTAGGATTGGCCCCACCCCCTCCATTGCATCATGGTCACCCTTCTCTGCAGCCCTCCCTATGTTGGAAGCAGGGAAGTGCGAACCCGCAAAACTCGAGCGCGCCAAAGTTCTCTGAATTCGATCTCAAAACTCGTTCTGACCGGAGACTGCGAAATTGTGTGGGGTTTTTTTTTTCTGTTCGCATGAAAATCTGGTCCTATTTCCGTGAGTCCTTTTTCCAAATGTACACATCAATCGTGTGCGTCTCTGAAATGTACACATTCTTCTCCCGTTGATTCGGGTGTGTTTGTGCGCATATTTCAAAAGCACACGGCTTTTTCATGCACGTTTTCCAAATGCACGCATGCTGTCAAAAGCATTTTTGGGGGAGGGTCCGCGAATGACATTGCCAGCTCAGACCTGCACAGTGTGCACTTTGACCGCGGACTGCGGCTGAGTTCTTGTTCGATCCAGAAAGTGCAAACTGGGTAAATCTTGATAAAAAATGAACTGAAACAAATTTCTCATACGTCCCTAGTTGGAAGGGTAATATCTGAAGGAGGGAGTCCTCTCTGCTTGTGTGGGCTCTCTGTGTGATTCAGAACCCGGCTACCCCAACCCTGATATACACGGAGAGCTGCAGAGATTAGCAGTGAAAGTGCAGCAGAAGGGGCGTGCCAACAGGCTTATCCCTGCTCTCTCCCTCACATAATTCATATTGGAGAGGGGGGCTGAACTTCTGAACAGTGCTAGGGCAACAGCAATGGAGTTAACAGGTTCAAGAACACCAGGGGTTAATGTTGAGTCTGTCATTGAAAAAATTGACTTGCACAATTCTGACCAGCAACAAATGAATGTACCTGCCTGCAAAAGCAGGGGTGGGGTTTAAAATGCAGGGTTGGCTTTATTGCTGTCCTGCACACCTTAAGGCAGTGTTCTCCAACCTTGGGTCCCCAGATGTTTTTGGCCTACAGCTCCCAGCATGCCCCAGCCAGCTGGGGCATGCTGGGAGTTGTAGGCCAAAAACATAGCTGGCTGGGGCATGCTGGGAGTTGTAGGCCAAAAACATAGCTGGCTGGGGCATGCTGGGAGTTGTAGGCCAAAAACATAGCTGGCTGGGGCATGCTGGGAGTTGTAGGCCAAAAACATCTGGGGACTCAAGGTTGGAGAACACTGCCTTAAGGCGTTTAGGCTGACAGTGGTTCCTATTTATAGTTGTGTGTGTGTATGTGTGTTCTGAATATCCATTGCCTGCGACCATTCCTCACCTGTTAGAGGAAATATCTAATACCCTGTGAAGCCCATCAAAGCTGGGAGAGAGAAAATGGAGAATGCCCACATCTTCTGCTGGTCTCCTCTCATCTGGATTCAGACAATGTCAAGCTCCAGGTTTTGGAGGGCCTCTTGGAAAGATGCCCTCAGTGGGCCCCTCTCTCCCTCAGGAAGTCTATATGCTCACACCAGCTGTTCCTTATTATTGCTGTCACCTGCTTTCTGGTCAGGCCGTGGCATCTACTGCTCTTCCTTCACACGACCACCATTGCCTGGACCAGTGCAAGAGGCTGGTGAACAAGCAGGTTGTGGTGGGTGGGTTGTCAAGTGAGCCCCCTGCTAGGGTGTGGGCCCTTGGCAGGTGCCCGGCTATGTCAACATTTGGTGCCAGCCCCAGTGGATTCAAAGGTGTGTGATGGAGTTCCCACCAGTTTTTCCAGCATGTTTGCACCCAGCCAGCAATGCTGCGGAACCAACCTGCATGTGAGACTCTATCACTGCTGTGAGTTGCTGGGCGAGTGGAAGCCCATGTGTACTCTTGCTGCTGAATTTGAAGAAGGAGGGTTAGAGGTGAAGCATGGGGAGGGATGAGAAACAGCAAACTTAAAGTCTCAAGGGGAAGAAAAGGGGGAACTGAGAGCAGGGCTGGTGTCCAGAGTAGGCATGGTTGGGCCCACTAACAAGAACCCCCCTGGAGTTTCTCTTCCCATTCGTAATTGTAAGCTGTTTGTTCTCCTGCCTCTTGCTCTGGCCCAAACAATGGCGGTGATGAGAAACACCACTGTCTACTTGCTCATTGGCTTTCTACCTGTCGAGCAAGCAAGCGGCAGTGGTGACGAGAAAGAGGAGCGGAAGCAGATAGTGACAATGGCGGTGAGTAGGGCCCATTAAGGGTGACCTGCTGAAGGGCCTTTCAAAACCGGGAGCCAGCACGGACTGAGAGATACGGGTGCAGAGGCCTTTGGGGTAGTCAGAGAGAGAGTGATGGTAGCTGAAAGGTGGGCTGCAGAGCTGCGGTGATGCAGAGGTGGAGAGGAAAGGGGAGCAAACCGAGAAACCACTGAGTTAAAATGGTAACAAAAGAGAAAGTGGATACGGAGACATTTTTTCCTCCCTCTCTCAGAATAATGGAACCCAGTGGGGTCATCCCATGAAGCTGATTGGTGGGAGATTCCAGACAGGTAAAAGGAAGTGCCTTCTTCACACAGGGCACACAGTTAAACTATGGAATTCACTTCCACAAGATGTCGTGATGGGCACCAATTTGGACTGATTTAAAAGGGGATTGGACAAATTCCTGGAGGAGGAGAAGGCTATCAATGGCTACTAGTCTTAACTGGCTACATGCCACCTCCGATATTGGTATGCCCATGTACACCAGACCAGTTGCTGGGGAACATGGGTGGGAGGGTGCTGTTGCACTCATGTCCTGCTTGTGGGATCTCCAGTGGGCAGCTGGTTGGCCACTGAGTGAACAGGATGCTGGACTAGATGGGCCCTTGGTCTGATCCAGCAGGGATCTTCTTATGTTCTTATGTGCCTTTGTTTTCTTCAGTGGTGGTGGATTGTTTTTGTTTTATTAAATATCTCTAAATGAGAGCCATATTTTTAACTGAAAATTTAACTGGATTTAACTGGATTTAAATTTAACCCCAACTGGTTGTACTGGCATACTGCCCCTGATCCTGGAGTTAGCATATAGCCAATAAGAACTAGTTGCCATTGATAGCCTTCTCCATTAATTTGTCCAAAACACTTTTCAAGCTGTCCAAATTGGTGGCCATTACTACATCTTGTGGAAGTGAATTCCATAGTTTAACTATGCACTGTGTGAAGAAGGACTTCCTTTTATGTGTCCTGAATCTCCCAATGATCAGCTTCATTGGATGACCTCAGGTTCTAGTATCATGGGAGGGAGAGAAATGTCTCCCTATCCACTTTCTCCACATCATGCATAATTTTGTACCCCTCTATCATGCCTTCTTGTAACAGGGCCTTCTTGGTGGCTGCTCACAAGCTCTAGAACTTTCTGCCAAGGGAGGCTAAGTTAGCTCGCCCTCTGTTGTTCTTCCACTGGGAGGGATTTTTAAAACTATTATTGAAGCAGGCCCTTGGCATGTAAGCTGGTCTGTTGTTGAAGGCGGTTTAGCTGGTTGAGTGCTTGCTATGTCATTTAATGTTGTGTTATTGTGTTTTAATGGATTTGTTTTTAAAGTTAATTTTTAACCAAGATTTTGGTTTAACGTCTGTTTTATTATTGCGAGCCACCTTGGCCATCATTTTTGGTGGAAGAGCAGGATCTACATTGAATAAACAAATACATTAAATTCTGCTATAGAATTCAAAGGGATTCTTCAAGTGAAATAGCAACCATTTATCCATGCACCCCCACCACTGTTAGCACAGTTTTCTAGAATAAACAGTTAAGTGTTCACATGCATTCTCATTAAACAAAGCCCAGCTGAAAAGTTGGAGAAAGATCTGCTGTATATGTAAGGAAAATTAATGTTACGTTTGCTTATTATTTATCTTGCACTGAGGTTAAATTTTAAGAGTGTTTTCTACATTTAATTTATTAGGCTGTAATTCTATGCACTTACATGGGGGTAGGTCCCACTAAATGCAGTGGGGCTTACTTCTGAGTACTTCATAGGACTGCCTTTTTAGGGATGTATGAGACTTTAATATCTCTTCTCAAATGATGCCAACATGTCCCATGCGCAATCCCAAACTGGAATGCGAGCAGGAACACTTCTTTTTTTTTTGGGGGGGGGAAGAAATGTTTTCAAATTCCCAAATTTGTGATGTAGACAAATACATTTTCTTAATGTGCATTTTGAAGTGCGCATTTAAAAAAACAAACAAACCCCACAGGTATGCATTTTTACGCTTTTGTCAATTGAGGGGAAATGCGCGCTTTTGAAAAGCGAGAACATACATGTGCACTTTCCCCATTCAAATAAGATGAAAAGCAGATGAAGATGAAAATGGAAGCTAGCCGAAATGAGTTTTCATGTGATTTTTGGATAATTTAGGTGATTTTATAGGGATGTGTGAGGAATCCAATAGGCGGATGAAAATCAGACATGAGTCGAGCCAGCACATGGAATTCTTTTTTTTTTTTTTTTTTTTTTAAGGGCTGTGATTTGCATATCTTTTTTTTTTTTTTTAAAGCCAGGGAAATGTGCACAAAATTTGGGCCTCCGCTCTGCAAACTTTGTGCAAATTGTGTACATTTGCACAAATTGTGGTGCAGAGGCCTGAATTTTGTGCAAATCTGAAATTAAGTGTCAGAAAATTCAAGGTGGCCAAGGTGGCGTGTGTGCACGTGCAGCGAGAGGAGGATGCTTCCGTACTTCTCATGTTAAATGCTGCGGGAACAGCAACAAGAACAACGACTCGAATCTAACGAGTTGGCCTTGATTTGCGCAAATCAGAATTTGCACAAATTGCGCTAGAGAGATGCAGTCCTCGGCTCCTCATTTGCACAAATAGTTCAAGCAATTTCATGGAAGCCAACCCCCCTCCTGACTCAGCCCGCTTTTGGCCTTCAGGTTGGAAATGTGTTGAAAGTCCTTCAAGTTTTCCAGTGTTGCACATAGATTTCAATAGAGTTGGAAGGAGCCTACAAGGCTATCGAGTCCAACCCCCTGCTCAGTGCAGGAAACTAGAGGAGGGTCTCCCATCCAAGTAACAACCAGGCTTGACCCTGCTTAGCTTTCCACGCTCAGGCAAGCTGAGCCAGCGTGAGCCACAGGCCTGCTAAAAATTGCTGGTTCTCCTATCTCTACTTGAGTTATACGAATATTACTTGACATTTAAAGCTGTGGTTTTCATACTTTGGGGGATCTCTATGTTCCTCCGAAGCTTCTTAGGCATCCCCCAGTAACAAGATTAGTAAACGATGGCAAACTTCTCTTAATGAAAACTTGCCTACCTCTTTTCCTGATCGTCTCTTGCAAAGTGCAGCTGTAGGGGAATGCTTTAGATCACATTCAGCAGCTGATGATGAGGTCCAATGGGCCTGTCCAAAGGGTGTGCCAGAACAAGATGTCCACATGCAGTAGAACAGGCTAGTGAAGTTCAAGTGTTCGAATAGCCTGTATCACTTGAGACTGAATGTGACAGAAATCACGTTCAAAAGCTCCCGTGGGTTAAAAATCTCTCTAAAAGTACAACGCTTGTTCAGGATGGAGTTGGCTGAGTTAGAATCTTTCTCCCTGAAGTGCTACTTTTTAATTGCAAGCAGTTTAAAGTGAGGGAATGTTAAAAAGTAAATAAATAGCAAGCCCAACTTGCAACCTTAAATGGTACAGCTAGGGATGGGTGGCACTGAAGAACTCGGCCTGCTTGCGTTCGGCAGACTTCGGCGCACTTCACCAACTCGAGAGCCGGAAGCGGGCCGAGTCATGTTTTCCCCCAGCTTCTGCTTTTAAAGTGGGCTGTGATTTATATATATATATATATATATTATATATTATATTATATATAAAGGCAGGGAAATTTGCATAAACTACGGCCTCAAGTTGCACAATTTGTACAAAATACAGCCACAATTTGTGCAAATTGCTGCCATGTTTGCGCACACTGTGGCTGTATTTCTCTGCCTTGAAAAACAGACAGACACAAATTGTGGCCCACTTTAAAAGTGGAAGACCACATGCTGGCTCGACACACGTTGCAGTGAGTCAGCACCAGCCCTTGGCAGAAAGGCTGGAATCCAGGGGGCCAAGATGTGCCGAGCTGCCGGATTTTGACCCACCCAAGCAGAGTCCTCGGACATCCATCGATGCAGCCTAATATAACCCACCCCCACCCAGGATTCTATCACCTTGCTCCTCTGTATTCTTGTAGACCAGGCCTCAGTGCACACGCTAGAATATATCCCAGAATCCCCCGCAAGGAACATGGTTTCAGTGGCCAGTGTTCAGGAGCTTCTTTTAACACAAGTCAATGTAGTAGCAACTTCTCTGAATGTAGAAAGTTTGAAATCCCCTGGTTTAAAACATCGTTCCTCCGGGGGAGGGGGAATGTCCATCTGTGAGACTGTACTTAACTGTACTGTTGACTTTGCAACCACTGAGAGGGCATGTCACCCATAACAAATGTCTAACAACAACAAAAACAGCAACAACAATTTAGATCCTGCTTTTCTACCCAAAAGTAGAAAAGAGCAGCGTGCAGCATAATCATAAAAACCATATAAGCAATGAAAATGTGAGTACAACAAACAATTTCTAAAAAGGGGGGAAAGTGCTATTGTTGTTGGTGGTGTTGTTTCCATTTCTATACTGCCCAATAGCCGAAGCTCTCTGGGCAGTTTACAACAATTATAAACTTACACAATAAAATACAATTATACAACAAAAATACAATTTTACAATAAAATACAATTATACAATAAAAATACAATTTTACAATAAAATACAGTATAAAAAAATACAAGCAATAAAAGCATCGAAAAATTTACACAGACATTTTAAAAGCACATTTAAAATTACTTAAATAGATGTAAAATAGATGTAAAAAAATAGACTGGATAAAAAGATGACATAACCACCACCCCATGTGCTATTTGCAGCTATTAAATGCCTCTGCATAGAAGGCAGTTTTAACTAGCGATGTATCCGAGAGTCTCGGGGGGGGGGCTGAAAGCAGGCCAAAAGCGGCCCGCTTGGCCCCCCCGAGACTCCTGCGACTTACCTTCCTGCTGCTTGATCCATCAATCTATGGCGCGCCGGCAGGGTGGCGTCCCGTCGCATCACTTCCTGGCAGGTGGAAGTGACACGGCGGGACCCCGCGCTGCATTTTTAGCATAAAAACCAGGGCAACCCAGCTTAAAACGGCTGCGATTTGCTATCAACGTGAATCGAGCGGTGGGGGGGGTGCACGCCTTGTGGGGGGGGTGCTCGCTGAGAACAAGGCCAGCACCCCCCCAAGGTAGGTGTACATCTCTACCCAGCGCATCTGTTTCTGGTTCCCCAGGCGCTGCGCTTTTAGCGTAAAAACCAGGGCAACTCAGCTTAAAACGGCTGTCATTTGCTATTTGCGGCCATTTTAAGCTGGGTTGCTCTGGTTTTTACACTAAAAATGCAGCTCCAGGGAACCGGAAGTGACGCGACAGGGAGGGAACCTGTCGCGTCACTTCTGGTTCCCTGGTGCTGCGAGCGGTGAGAGAGGGTGGGGGGTGCTCCGGAGCACCCCCGAGAGCAGGTAAGTTCCCACTCGGCATACCTCCCTAGTTTTAACCTGGTGCCGAAAGGATAGTAAAGTTGGCACCAGGTGTGCGTCAGTGGGGAGCCTGTTCCACAGTTGAGGGGCTACCTTTTAACTAAAATTTAAAAGGAAAGAACACAAAAGCACAAGCCTAACAGCAGCAAGAGTAAACCCGTTACGTGTTAAAACCAGGAGTTTCAGATGGAAAGGCTGTTAAAATAAAGTGTGTCTTCCATTTCTGGTGAAAGGCCATGCTTGCTGGGGGGTGATGGGAGTTGTAGTCTAACACATCTGGACAGCACCAGGTTGGGGAAGGCTGCTGTAAAGGCTACAACCAGTCCTTTGAACTGAGCCCAGAAGCAAACAGGAAGTCGGTGGAGTTGACATGAAGTCAGAGTGCTATGCTCTGCCCTGCAAGCACCAGACAAAAGCCTGACCATTTTGGATAGACTGAAGCTTTCAGTTTGTCCTCAATGGCAACCCCCCACATGAGTGCCTTACAGTAACCTTGTCTGGAAGTAACAGACGCATGGATGTGTGAAGCCAAGCCCACCTTCTCTAGTAAGGCCACAGTTTCTGTATCAGTTGGGTTGGATGAGCATTTTGTTTCTGCTTACGAAACGTACAAACATGCATTCACTGAAAATGTCCACAAATTCTCGAACCGGTGCTCCTGTGCGATTTGCGCAAATTTCCCTGTTCGATTTTGTGCAAAGTTGCACAACTTTTTAAACCTACCCTCACTTTAGTCTATGCGGGAAATTTACAGAGCTTTGGGAATTTTCTGTGCAACGTTCACGTCCGACAGCCGTTTGTTTTGCACAATTCCCCCATTCGCACAAAATGAACAGCGATCGCAAAATGTGAGTGCAAATTGAGGTGAGATGAGCAGCAAGCTGATGTTTGGAGAATCTTGGCAAGCTTGAACTTTTATACTTGCTGTCTACCGAGTAGGCAGGAAAAGAGATGGATCAAGTACCTGTTCTGGGAGGAGTTGCAGTCCCCTCGGTGGAGGAGCCTTGGACATACTCATAGAATCATAGAATCATAGAAAAGTAGAGTTGGAAGGGGCCTACCAGGCCATCGAGTCCAACCCCCTGCTCAATGCAGGAATCCAGGTCAAAGCATCTCTGACAGATGGCTGTCCAGCCGCACCTTGAATGCCTCCAGAGTGGGAGAGCCCACCACCTCCCTAGGTAGTTGATTCCCCATTGTCTTATTACTCTAACAGTCGGGAAGTTTTTCCTGATGCTCAGCCGGAATCTGGCTTCCCCTGTCACTGGAGCCCATTATTCCATGTCCTTGCTTCAAGTATTGAGCCCTCCTGCGTGCATCTCTTGGCCACAACCTCCCTAGCCCCAAATAATTGGGGACCAGAATACCTACCAGACCTCCTCCCCCTACATACACACAGCCATGTTTAGCCTTCAGAAGAGAAGACTGAGGGGAGATATGATCGCACTCTTCCAGTATTTGAGCACCTCATCTGGACCGCCAGTGTTCTTGGCTAGGAGCACCTCCTCCATCTTGCCTGGATTACGTTTCAGCTTCTCAATCGCCATTCATTTTACCTTTTAAAAAACAAAAACACTTTGTGTCCATGTGTCCTAGTTAAGACAGACCATCAATAGTATTTCCCTACAAGTTGCCGGCTTTTTATTAGTATACTCCATTTCTTCTACACTTGTATGCAAGGCACGCATTCTTTGAAATATTAAACAGATCTCCTTTCTGGATTTTTTTTAAAAAACTTTATTTATTAATCCCTGTATTCAGGGAGGCCTCGCACCCTGCCATACCAAAACCTGAATGATCTCCCCCCGACACACACGTGTGTATTGAAAGCCATGCGCTGTGCCTTTAAATATTGAACAATATTGAAAAATATGGAAGTGCCCCTTCTCTCTTTTTTTTTATATTAGCTTAAGGCGAGACTCTGGCGTGATTTCTACTCCTTTCATGACACTGTAATGATGTTACCACATACAGCTTTATCTTGCATGAAAAGGTGAAGTCATGACTGATTTCTCCAATTTAAAAGCACTCAACCCTCACACTGCTAGAAATGAATATTTTGCATATATTCATGCAACAATGATTCAATTTAAGATTTCTATTTTCAAACATTGCTTGGGAAAAGAGGGAGAGGGGGGAAACCCGCCCCCCCCAAAACCCTTCACACTCACGCCAGGGTAAAATTGCCAAAATGCATAATAAGATTTATTATAGATGAGTAGCGTTTTATTTAGTATTTCATGTTAACATGCTTTTAGGGTTACCGTGCTTTAGCAGGAGGATTCATCTTTTCGCTTCTAATCAGAGATAACGCTTTATTGTGCGATGCACTTCCTGTAAGCGCGGGAGGAGAGAGCCCTTTCTGTGTCTTGCGAGGCTAAAAATGTTGTTGCAACCATCTGTCCATAGAGCGCACAATACCCATTGTTTCTGCGCGGGGATTATTTGTGATTTTCAGTGTTTCGTTCCTATGGTAAGACGTGCTGGATCTCTGACTCGAGACACCCCCAAAACGTGGGCTGCCGTCAACCTGTGGGTGCACAACCTGTGGCCCTTCAAGGCCCTCACTGTGACCCCCAAGTGTGCCCTCTGACCCACCACCGCTGCCAGGTTTCTCCCTGCTGTCTGTAGCCTCCACTCCCTCCCCCAGCGAGCCTCACATAAGCATCCAAGGAAACCGCTCTCTGTGTTAGGATCGCTGCGGTGTCTGCAGTGTTGTAATGGCGAGGATGTTTTTTTTACTAGCAGGGATGCTGACATCATCTGCCACCACCCCCTACTTCCCTGAATTCCCCTAGCAACAGTATATTGTCCCTGTTGTCAGTGCTTTTTCGGAAAAAGTACCGGAACCTGGATTACATTGGGAGTAGATGGCGATAAATTGTATGCAATAAAGTGCTGGAACTCAGTCTGCACCAAAAAATGCTGTTGTAATGCAAAGTATTTTGAGGTGGCTCGGTCTTGACTGGGCAAATCAATGCATGGAGGAGTCAGGAGGAGACGTCCCTGAATGGCTGCTGGCCATGGGTCTGCCACATTCACATGTAATGTAGGAAGCCCACCGGTGGGGCGAAAAGGCAACAGCCCAATTCCTTTGATGCATCCCAGCTGTTCACTGCCTCTGAATGTGGAGGTTCCATTTACTCATCCTGGTGGCCAGTAGCCATTCAGAGATCCCTCCTCCATGCGTTTCTCCAATCCCCTTTGATAGCCATCTAAGCCAGCGGACATTGCCACGTCATCTTCTGGCAGTGAATTCCATAGATCAAGTGTTTATTTGTGGCCGGTCCGTTGATTCTGAACGAGAGATCAGAGGCTACAATGTTAGCCTTGGTACTGTCGTTCCCAAAATCACCTAGCCTCTAACCCGCCCTGGTCTCCGGCACTGGAATCAGCACCAAACCACAGAGAACGCCCCCTCCCCCCACACTATGTAGGGGAAAGTAAAAAGGAAGTTTATTGTTGGTTTAGTCAGTTACAAATAAGGATGTACCGATTTGCCTCGCGCGGGCTTACCTTTTCTCTGGGGCGGCTTACCTCTCCGCAGCGAGCCGCCCGCGCTGGTCCCGTCCCGTCACCTCCAGCACCGGAAATGACGCAACGGGACCCTGCGCAGGCACGCTGGACCCCCGCGCCACGTGTCGCGCCTGCGCAGGGTCCCGTCGCGTCATTTCCGGTGCTGGAAGTGACGCGACGGGACCAGCGCGGGCAGCTCGAGCGGCACGGGGAACTGCTCCACGCAGCTCAGAAGATTGAGGCGGGGGGCTGCCGCCGCAGAGAGTCGAGGCAGCGGCGAGGTGGCCCCCACAGCAGGTTCGTGGACACCACTAGTTACAAATTGGGTGAGGAGATTAGGGAAGTGAAATTGACAGAATGGAATATCTTTGTTACACACAGTCAGAGCTGCAAAACAACAAAGCTAAACTTCACGCTAGAGTACCCAGGCACTCACACATTAGCTTGGGGGTTGTTCTTCCCGGGACTTGCCTCAGCCACAGTCCCCTGCTCCGTGTTTCCTCACATCCAGAACAACAACAAAACCCAGAAGCCACGGCTGACCGTATTGGTTTCCGCTCACCCCTCTCTTCGATAGCCTGAATCTGTCATTTGGCCAATTGGGATTAATTTCGCCTAGGCTAGGCAGGGGAGGGGGGTGAGTCCTAGGTATCAGACGGGTGAATTTCTGACCATACCTAGAGTGCTTCAGAGTGCTTGGGGGACATTTACATGATCTGAGGCGACCCGGAGCCATCGAGAGGAACTATGTACATTCATAGGTGATTCTCAGCCTCCGGCTGAGATTACATTTATTTGCATGTATCTGACAGGACAGGACATGAAGGCACCACAGCTTTTCTTCACAGATTTGTACCCCACCAAAAATGGCCAGACGGCTTGCAATCACTGACAAAAGCAAGAATAAGCAAATACATTAAAATACAATTAAACACGGAGTAAAAACAGCATCCTGCTTACACACCAAAGGCCCACTTGAATAAAGTGGCCTTTGCCTGCCGGCAGAAGGACAATGAAAAGGGAGTTCCACAGCCTGGGAGTTGCCACCAAAAAAGCCCTCTCTTGCATTGACACCAAACGTGCCTCTGATGGTGGCAGTCTTGAAAGAAGGGCCTCTCCCGAAGATCTTAGGAAGACCAGGCAGGCTCGTATGGGAGAAGGTGGTCTTCCAGGTTGCCTGGTTCCAAGCCATATAAGGCTTCATAAGTCATAACCAGCACTTTGAATTCTGCCTGGAAACAGACCAGTTGCCGGTGAAGCTGTTCTAACAGGGGAGTGGATCCACCACTAGTCGCATGCTCCCTGTAACTGGCCCTGGTCAATGCCATTCAGGCGGCAGCATACCGGACCAGCCAGCTGAAGTTTCCAAACAGTTTTCAAAGAGGCAGCCCCACACAGAGTGCATTACAGTAGTCCAAGTGGGATGTGACTAAGGCATGCGTGACTGTGGCCAGATCAGACGTCTCTAGGAATGGGACGCAGTTGGCGCACTGGCCTCAGCTGCACAAATGCACTCCTGGTCACCCCCGAGATCTCGGCATCCAGGTTCAGGGCCCAGTCCAGGAGTGCACCCCAAACTGTGAGCCTGAGTCTTTAGGGGGAATGTAACCCCCCCATCCAGCGCAGGTTGAGGCCCGATTCCCTGATCTGCCTTTTGACAGCTCCCAACCTGGTGTCCTTCATGAGCCCACCCAGCATGGCCAATCATCAGGCAAGCTTGGAGTTTAGGAAGGCCGGATTACGTATCCACTGAAGAAAGACTTCTTTTGGTCCGCCCTGAATATCCTGCCAATCGTTTCGATGGCATGACACCACTGGGTTCTAGCATTAAGAGAGCGGGAGGAAAGCTTGCCTCTGTGCACTTCCTCCACACCGGGCATAATTTTATAAACCTTGGTCATCTAGTTCACCTGTTATATCTGCCTTTCCTGCCTTTATTCCCCTCTCCTTTATTGAGCTGCTTCACCATTAAATTTAGATTGCAAGCTCCTTGCAAGCCAGGGACCCATCCTCTTTTGTTGAACTTACTTTATAAAACACCAAATATATTAACTGGAATAAACACAGCAACGTCTACAATGGTAGGTACTAACAGTGCTCCGAGCACTGGTCCTTATGTAGTCAAAATTGTATGCTCCATAGATAAGAGGGAGGTATCAAAAGGCTGGGAGGAACCACCGGGTTTTCAGAAGTATATATATATATATATATATGGAAAAAAGAAACTTAAAGGAGGGATCCCCAGTGAAGCCTGAGCATGCTCAGGGGTCACAGAATTTGATTGACTGTTGGGTGGGTGGGGACAGAAAGCCAGGGCTGGCCCTATCATGAGGCATGATGAGCCATGTGTCTCAGGTGGCGCCCCATCCTCAGCCATATGTCGTCATATGCCCCCTCCTCCAGCTGCTGCAGCTGCTACCGCTCAGCTGCTCACCCGCCCGCCCTCTGTGGAGTGCCACCACTGCTTTCTGTTTAAATTTTATGCAGTACTTACCGCAGCAGCAAAAGCAGTTTGCTAAAAAAAAAAAACAAAAAAACCCCACTCCTATGGGGCTCTTTTGGAGTCTGCCTTGCCCCACTGCACCCTCTCGCTCTGCGTGAGGCATTGTCCCCGGCGCGTGGAATTGTGGGTGAAGTGGGCCCAGTGAGGGTCTGTGCTGCCACAGAGGTGGCAAATACTGTACTTTAAACTTAAATTGTTTCGGGCGCAATCCCACTGGGGACGCCGGTAATCCTCAGAAGATCACAGGCATCCTATGCAGGGCAGGAGGAGAGTGGAGGTAATCTTCCCCACCATGCTCCTCCCACACTGCGAGTCAGCTAGATGGCCGATTTTGGCCATCTAGCCGAGGTGCTTCGGACGGGGAGGGAAGGAGGCCGGAGCACAACCAGGATATGTTGTATGCTGGCATCCCTGGACTCCTTCTCTCCCCGCCCCCCCCAGAATGCCCCCTTGACCCTTTCTCCGAGGTCACTCTTACGACCTCAGAGCAGCAGCTGACGTGGCTCTTTCCACACTGGCTGTAAGAGAGTGGAGGGCGATCCAGGCACAGATCCCAAGCTCCAAGGTCGGAGCTCTTTTCCGATCTCGGATCTGGGAATGTGAAGAATCCTATGGCCCCCTAGATGCTATCTAGGGGCCATAGGAACGCTCTGTTAACTATGTTTATTGTATTACCAACTTTATTGTATGCCTGCGAAACATGGACTATCTATAAACGTCACTTCCACCTCCTTGAAAGATTTCATCAACGTTGTCCTCTGGAAAATCCTGCGAATTACTTGGGAAGATAGGCGAACAAATGTCAGTGTACTGGAAGAAGCAAAGACTACTAGCGCTGAAAAAATGATCCTTCAACGCCAACTTCAGTGGACCGATCATGTTGTTCGAATGCCTGACTGCCGTCTCCCAAAGCAGTTATTTTATTCCCAACTCAAGGATGGAAAGCGGAATATCAGTGGTCAATATAAGAGGTTTAAAGATGTTCATAAGGCTAATCTAAAAAAATGCAATATAAACATCTAAAACTGGGAAGCTCTGGCCCATGAACGATCTAACTGGAGGTTGGCCTTTAACAAAGGTTCCATGGATTTTGAAGAAGCCCGAGTGCAAGGTGAAAGGGAGAAACGTGCTAAGCGAAAAGCACGTCAAATGAATCCTTTACAGGACCATCTTCCATCTGGTAACCTGTGTCCTCACTGTGGGAAGCTGTGTGGATCTAGAATTGGCCTCCACAGTCACTTACGGACCCATCGCTAGAGTCTACACAATCCTCTTTAGAATTTCCTCCTTTTATCCTGGAAGACAATCTTACTCAGTCACGAGTGATCGCCTGATGATGATGATGACTGCAGTCATGGCAAAATGGCACCAGGGATGCTTGAGCTCACTGAAATTCTCCAAACGCCACTTCAAAGCTTGGTTTGGCTCACTCTTGTTCTTCTTTGCAACCCTGTTTTTTTAAAATTATTTTTAATCCGTTTGGATGGGGAAAGTGCACATTTCAAATGGGGAAAGTGCACATTTTCCAAAAGTGTGCACTCCCCCCCCATTAACTAAAGTCTGAAACTGCAAAGTATTAAAAGTGTTCATTTTTGAAAGCGTACATTTGAAAAAGCGTGCTTTAAAAATAAAAGTACACTTCTGAAAGTATGCACATTTTTTGACTGCAAACACAAGTTCAGGACATATTCGGGAGTATGGACTTCCATTTTTGTTCAGGGTTGTGAATGGGACATTTTTGAGTGATTTGCAAACCGAAACAAAATTGTCTTGCATCCCTAGGGAGAGATCTGAGGGAGAGAGGTCACTTGCATGGCTGCTTTATTCTAAACGGCAAGTGGAGAAGGAGGAGTTGGCAGCAGGAGCTGGTGAATGAGTGATATTTGAGATTACCTGGATTCTCTAAACATCCAGCTTGTGCCCAATTCCCATTTGTGCCTTGCAATGGCTGACATCAAATTATTTTGGGTGGGGTGAAAACAAAAATGGATTGTGAGGAGCTCCAAAAGACTCTCTCCAAACTGGGAGAATGGGCATCAAAATGGCAAATGCGGTTCAATGTAAGCAAGTGTAAAGTAAAGCATGTTGGGGCAAAAAAATAATAATCCCAACTTCAAGCAGAAGTACATGGCAACTGAGCTACTGGTGACTGGCCAAGAAAGAGATCTTGGGGTTGTGGTGGACAGCTTGATGAAAATGTCGACCCAGTGTGTGGCTGCTGTGAAAAAGGCAGACTCTTCCGTTAGGCACAATTAGGAAAGGAATTGAAAAGAAAACTGCCAAGATCATCCTGCCCTTATGCAAATCTGTGGTGCAACTGTGTGTATACTTCTGGTCACCACACTTAAAAAAGGATATTGTAGAGTTGGAGAAACTGCAGAAAAGGCCACAAATGATCAAAGGGCTGGAGCAACTCACCAACGAGGAAAGGTTACAGCAGCTGGGATTGTTGAGCTTAGAAAAAAGGCGAGAAAGGGAAGACATGACAGAGGTGTACAAAAATATGCATGGCGTGGAGAAAGTGGACAGGGAGATATTTTTCTCCCTCTCTCATGATATTAGAAGCCGGGTTCATCCCGTGAAGCTGATTGGTGGGAGATTCAGGACACATAAAAGGAAGGACTTCTTCACACAGGGTACAGTTAAACTATGGAATTCACTTCCACAAGATGTAGTGATGGCCACCAATTTGGAAGGCTTGAAAAGGGGATTGGACAAATTCATGGAGGAGAAGGCTATCAGTGGCTACTAGTCCTGATGGCTATATGCTACCTCCAGTATCAGAGGCAGTATGCCTATGGATACCAGTTGCTCGGGAACATGGGTGGGAGGCTGCTGTTGTGCTCATGTAAATCTGGTGGGTTTCTGGTGGGCAGGTGGTTGGCCACTGTGTGAGCAGAATGCAGGACTAGATGGACCCTTGGTCTGATCCAGCAGGGCTCGTCTTATGTTCTCTCTGTGCACAAACAGGAAACTTGCGCAAATTGAGCGGCGATCGAATGGGAGATTTGTGCAAATCTCCCAAATTGGCACAAATTTCCTCCTTCGACTAAAGGGGCTGATTCAGTCCTTCAAGGACATTTGTGCAAATTAGGAAACTTGGGGAAATTGAATGGGGAATTGGGAAGGAGACCGACGTGAGCACGTGCTTGACGATTTGAGAATATTTTTGGTGGACATGTGGTCGCGCTTGTGTTTGGCACTTCGCATGGGGCATGATTACATTTTTCATGAGCAAAACCAAAATTCCCATACATCCCTAGGCCGCCGCCGTGGCAGGCAGCAGGATCACCGCACTTCAGCTGGTGCAATAGGGTTTTTTTTGCCAGCCCTGCAGAAAACCATAGGGGTACAAAGAGAATAAAGTATCCTAGAAGAGTGTACAGCTGTTCAGGAGCACCCTACGCTGTAATATATTATTTCGGAATAATAATAATAATAATAATAATAATAATAATAATAATAATAATAATTTAAATGGCACATATCTATAGCCTGGTCTGTTGTGCTAAAGGGAAGACTCTGTTTACTTCCTTGGAAAGCCCTGTCTTCGTTTGGACGGCCCGATGGCCCCCTTTCCTCACCTTCGCCAACATAAATAGCCTCTGCCATTACAGCAGCTTTCTCCTTGGGCCACGGCATGATGAGATGATAGCGCGAGAGGCTTTCACAGATGAAAATAATTGTGTGCTTTTGGTATTATTATTTTTGGCAAGACGCTCGCGCTCTCGGCCTTCCAGCGTATTACATCATTACCCAGTATAATGCATCATAATGATCGAGTGAATGGCGGCAAAGATCTGCCAGCGGACTCCTTGGAAGTTGAGAAAGAGGCGCACACATTTTCAGCTGGGGAGGAGGAGGCGAGGGAGGCCGCTGTTCAGCTAAGTGTCTCCCTAGATGAAACAAAACTGCAATCCCACTTGGCATTCTCATTAATTGTGGGCTTGCCAAAAGGGCCGGTTCCATCGGCATATAAATTAGCCGAGCATTATTTATCTCATCTCAGTAACTAAGCGGATCTCCTCCTCGTACGCGCCCTGCTGCAAGATTTACGCCCGCCTCCGTCCCTGTTCCGAGTGCATTTTCCATCCGATGTTTAATGGGAGGAGGGAGAATGAAAATGGCAAGATTTGCATGTTAGTTTATAAAAAGAGAAGAAGAAAAAAAAAAAGGAAAGGAAAGCTGAACTACAACCCCCACCCCACTGGCCCCAGTCAGCGCTAAAAGGCAACAGAATAGAAGGGCCGGCTTGGATCAGCCGCAGCTGGCCATGTGAAAGAGCAATTTGGCATTAGCCGTGAGTTGTCGACACGAGGACTTGCGTTCCTTTGATGCAACCCCAGATGAGAACCAAATGTGAACCGGCTTGGCGTCAGCATATTGCCAAGCCAGAAGATTTGAAACAGAGGCTTCTTTTCTCGTTTTGGTTCTGTCCGGAAGGCCAGGCTTGATGCTGGGAGAAGGCCACCTTAAGGAGCATTGCGAAAGGAGACATGGGTGTCTCCCATTCCCTCTGATATGTCATAGACTCACCAATGAATATAGGGATACATTGTGTACTTGTGTGACACCCCTATAATTTCACTCCACGGGTTAATCACTGCCCAGTCCCCTGACTGAAAGGGAGGGGACAGGTTCATTCAACCCCTTCTCCTGCACGGAAAGAATGCATGCCGGAAACTGCTGACCACTATCCCATGTGGTGAGCAGAGAAACAGCAGCTGCTCAGTGACTCTTCCAGACTGACTCTGTGAAGCTGGCCACTGGCAGGAAGGAGTAGAAGAGGTCTTCCTGTCTCAGTGGAACTGTGCTAGACCAACATGGTCCACCATGTCTTGTGTGTTTGGTCTTTCTCTTCAGTTCTGCCTTCTGGTTTGTCTTCTGAATTGCTTGCTGCTGGTGCAGCTGGACAGCCATCTGTCAGGGATGCTTTGATCTGGATTCCTGCATTGAGCAGGGGGTTGGACTCGATGGCCTTGTAGGCCCTTTCCAACTCTACTTTTCTATGATTCTATGATTCTATTACTCCTGGTTCCCAGCTCCTGACTCACTCCAGATGGCTGCCTGTGGCCGAGCTCTGACAGTGAAGGGGTTGCGGGTCTTGCTATGTAGCCCTGCCACCCCCACCCCCACTAATCTGAGTACTGGCCACATGCCCCACTGGATTCAAATGGGACGGCCATGTGAAGGCGCGCCCCATACAGGGACAAATGTATGCACGCAGAACTTCTTCACATGGTTCTCATAGATCTCATAGATCATAGAGTTGGAAGGAGCCTACAAGGCTATCGAGTCCAACCCCCTGCTCAATGCAGGAAACTAGAGGAGGGGTCTCCCCATCCAAGTAATAACCAGGCTTGACCCTGCTTAGCTTTCCACGCTCAGACAAGCTGAGCCAGCGTAAGCCACAGGCCTGTGTTCTGATTGGTCCAGAATCCCCCCCCCCAGCATGGAGAAGCAGTGCTGCACACATCTAGGGGTCCTGCACACAACTGGTGGCTGGATGGGGTGTGTGGCGATGCAGTGTGACCCTATGAACCCCCATTTGTTCTTCCAACATGTGAGAGGGCTCAGGTTAATCCCACTAACCCCAACTGGCGCTGCCGTTGTCCAATTACCTGGCAACATTTTGTCCCGCGCTTTTTGAAGCGGCGTGTTAGTAAACTGACCGTAACATGTGGCGATTTTTTTAACAACCACCTCCCCCCCCACACACACAACAGAGATTTGAAAGCTTAAAAGAATGTTTAATCTCACACAGAGGCTTTGGTTTTACTGGTTATAGAACAGGTGTGCAACTTAAGCACATTCAGCAACATTGACTGTCTGGTGAATTGGCGATGTAAGGGCGGGAGGAACGGAAAAACAATGTCGTTTCTATGTGCTTTCTTTTACATGTGTGAGCACTGGAGTCAGGAAGCATCGAACCCTCACTGAAGGCCAAATTAATATTACATGGGACGGGAGATCCATGAATTAGTTTCCCAATTTTTATTTTGTTTTAAATGAAAGGCAGCCTCACAGGCTGCAAATGGGAGCAGTGCAGTGGTAGGGGGCAGGGGGTGCTTAACCCTTTCCCGTCATGCCATTTATTTCGTTTCCCCGTGGGAAAACTTGCAGGGGGCCTGTATATTTTCCCCTGTTGGGAGAAGAGTAGCTGCAGGGGTGAGGGGAGATTTTGAGCAGACAAGCGTCAGGAGGGCAAGGGCTAAGCAGTCATGCCTCTGCTTAAACTGAAGGAACTGGGCATGTTTAGCCTTCAGAAGGGAAGACTGAGGGAAGATGCGATCGCACTCTTCAAGTACTTGAAAGGCTGTCACACAGAGGAGGGCCAGAGCTAGAATCTGGCTTCCTGTAACTTGAGCCCATGATTCGGTGTCCTGCACTCTTCTCGACCATCCCAGAGTGCAGGACACGGAAACATGGGCTCAAGTTACAGGATGCCAGATCCCAGCTGGACATCAGGAGGAAAAAAAACTTCCTGACTGTTAGAGCAATATGACAATGGAACCAAATGCCTAGGGAGGTCATGAGTTCAAGGTGCAGCTGGACAACCACCTGTCAGGGATGCTTTGACTTGGATACCTGCATTGGGTGGGGTGGTAGTGGACTGTTGAGGCCTTATAGGCCCCTTCCAACTCTCCTATTCTATGATTCTATGATTCCTTGCTTCTATAAACTGGTGCCCGACACCCACAACTAAATTCTCCTCGGTGGAAAGACTGATTTTTTTGGGGGGGGGCGGATTTAGACATTGTATGGGAGATACATGATGTATCTCCCGTACAATGTCTAAATCCCCCCCCCCCACCAGATATGTAAGTTGTGGAGATCTGGGGACGGCAGTTTCAACATTGATTTTTAAAAAGGAATCCCTCAAATCTCTCCAGAAGGAAAACATACATACATACATACATAGAGATAAATCAGGACAATGATTTTAGAGGACTGATTTCTGGTCCAAACTACTATTTCCACAGTGCTTTGCAGGGAAGCCCTACCATTAGGTGGAGTGAGGCAGCAAATTTGGGGTGTCCTAAAAAGGCAGCAAATGGTTGCTAATTTACTGTGTTGTTATTGTATTTCTACTGCCAGTGGCGGGGAGAGGCGGTCATGGGATCCTGTATTAAAATAACTCTGTAGGCTTTGGGTACTATGTACCCTGCCTTGGGTGAGTGGGCGCCATTTGCTGCTCTCCCTCAGGCAGCAAAATGACTCAGACTAGCCCCGGAAGCCATGACAGAGAAAATGGTATATAAAACCAATGCCAGTTTCTCATGGAGACAGGCCAAAACTTCCCTACTTCCCATCTTGTTTCAGCAGCACAAACACCGAGTAACTTGTGCAAGGACCGAACCTGTTAACATCATAACGAGTGTGGTTAATAAGGGGGATCACTTAGTACGGTCCTTAACATGTGCTAATCTCCTTCCTCACGTATGTGATATTAATAGAAAATTTAATAATATTTTAAGAGGCCTATCATTGCAAATTCCCATCATGTGCGCTGCAATAGAGTTGATCAAAATGAATTCATCAGGTATTCATGTAGGCGTCATATGTAGCTCCATAGGTGTTTCAGTGTAAATTAGCATTTCTCAGAGGACACTTAAAGTAAAGTGCTCCTGAAAGTTCCCATTACCCATATTGCCAAGATAAGTACATTAAAGATCATCTTCATGCACGGTACTAATGTATTCTGTCTGACTAAGAAGTTGCATCTCCCTTTTTGGAGAGCATCTGAAATGCCGATGGTGATTTCCACTACTCCCCACCCCCACCCCACTCTGCCAGCGCCCCTCTGAATTTCTGGCATTTTGCAAGGAATATTTCTAGTGTCATTAAAATGGCTGGAAGTAGATCGATTGCGAGGTAAGCACGATGCGCTTGTTATTTCTCCCATGCAATCACCATAGTGTGAAGGAAGAGTGGGGGTACGCTCCCTTCCCTCGCTTGCATCCCCACTGCTCTTCCTGTTGTACAGGCAACCCGCTCAAGATACAACCGGGGTTGGTCCGATTCCGAAGGCGACCTTGCTTCAAGTATTGAGCCCTCCTGCGTGCATCTCTTGGCCACAACCTCCCTAGCCCCAAATAATTGGGGACCAGAATACCTACCAGACCTCCTCCCCCTACATACACACAGCCATGTTTAGCCTTCAGAAGAGAAGACTGAGGGGAGATATGATAGCGCTCTTCAAGTACTTGAAAGGTTGCCACACAGAGGAGGGCCAGGCCAGGATCTCTTCTCGATCATCCCAGATTGCAGGACACGGAATAATGGACTCAAGTTAAAGGAACCTAGATTCCATATAAACATGAGGAAAAAAATCCTGACTGTCAGAGCAATAAGACAATGGAACCAACTACCTAGGGAGGTGGTGCGCTCTCCCACTCTGGAGGCATTCAAGGTGCAGCTGGACGGCCATCTGTCAGGGATGCTTTGACTTGAGTTCCTTCATTGAGCAGGGGGTTGGACTCGATGGCCTTGTAGGCCCCTTCCCATTCTACTATTCTATGATTCTATTATCTTTACAGGAGGCCTTCACAGCCATTCCATGACCAAGAGAATGTTGCCATGTAACATCTCGGAATCCGGCCTTCTCAGTAGTGGAGCCCACCGTCTGGAACATGGTTTGGGAGGCAGAAAATGTGATGTGTTTTAAACACCTCCTGAAAACATACCTGTTCAAGCAAACTGTCCCTGGTTTACAGTTGATCATTATGATGCTGTCTCTCTTTATTGTTTCTTTGTATCTTACCTTTTTTTGTAAGTTGATTTCTTTAAGACTCATATTGTATTACATCTGTATCTTTAACTGTGATCTTAATACTTGTGTATGTAAACTGGTGGTAAGTGATTTTACTATATTAAGTGGTAATAATAATAATAATAATAATAATAATAATAATAATAATATGATGGTGATACTAAATTAAGAATAGCACACTTTACTCTCCCTTGAAGCCCGCTAAGATTTTTCAAAAACCTATCTCTCTTGAACTCTGTCTTGCCTCAGTTTCCCTTCTCCCCTGTTTTCCCCCTCAAGCCTCCACCTCCTTATGTACCTTTCATTCAGTTTCATCTTCCTCAGCACATTATTTATTTGTTTGTTTGTTTTAAGCATTTTCATCCTTCTTTTCAGCTTCCCAGAGTGGATTACATAATATCAATAAATAATAGAAACAAACAAAATAGTCCCTGTCTGCAAGTTTATAATCTACAAGTCATGACACAAAAGGAAAAGGGGAGGAGAAGGGAGGAGGAAAGCAAGCAAACTCAGGTTCCAGTTTTTAAAGTTGTACAGTTCATATCATGGCCAGGGTGAATGGAAACAGTTGAGGAAGGGGAGGAGCCAAAGAAAGCAATGCTCCCCTCTTTCATCCACTTTGCCTCTGGACTCCTGGGACCTCTTTCCCTTGATGATACTTCTACTCCTGTAAGGTTTTAATTTTCTGTTTCTGTCACATGTATCGGATTGTAATTACTGACAACTGTGGTCCTTTCCTGAGCAGAAGGAATGTTCAAATCAGGAACATTTGATGACATCACAGCTGTTCAGCCAATCAGTGAGGCTTTACACTACTACTACTACTAGTAGTAGTAGTACTGCTGCTGCTGCTATTAGTAATTAATAAATATATGTCTGCTATGATGTAAGCCTCACTGAGTTTAATTGGACTTACTCCAGGGTAAATATGCCTAGGGTTCCAGGCTCCAGCTGCAATATTTTGTCATACAACAGCCTTAAAGCACCTCCATTTGTCTCCTTCTCTCCTTGAGCCGTTTCTATTCCAGCTGGCCATTATAAGAACTTCCATGCAATTTTAAGGACTAACGTTTTCCTCTTCCCACCTCACCCCTTTTTTCCCTTTGTGTCCTGTCTTTTTAGATCATAAGCCTGCAGTCGGGGGCAGTCTTGGTTTTATTGATCTTATGTTAGCTGCTGTGGAAACCTTTTCTGCTGAAGGACAGGGTAAAAAAGAAAAAGGAAAGGAAAAGACAGCCTTAAATAAACAAATAAATGCTAACAAATATCTATCTATATATAGATAGATATTAAGACTCATTAATTTATGAGTCCATTCATAATGAGATGCACTTATGGAAAGAAGAAAAGAAAGAAGAAGCTACCTCAGAACCATATTTCTTGAGCAAACAATGCTCGCTGGGGGAAAAGAGCTAGTTAGCCTTCCATGACTTAGATAAAGCTACGGAGAAATGACAAGTGCCAGTAATTAACAAAGTCTCTTCAACAAGATAACCCTATACGTCTTTGTCTATTTCAATCACCAAAGACTCCGATTCAGTGTAAAATGAATGCTCGGATGCCATCAATTCCTGTTAACCTCTCTATAACCGTTCGGTGTTCACGGGTAGGTGATAGATAGATTTTGTCAGTTTATTAAATGGTGACATCTCCCTTGCCATGTGACTAAAAGTGTGGAGGGGGGGGATTTTTTCTCCCCCTCCTAAGCAAAGTATATTTTAATCATCTCTCCTTAGCTTTATTAACTCGCCTCTGGCATTTCTTGAAAACAGCGCATGAGCAGTGGGCGGCAGACTTCCAATGTTGTTCTAGTGTCAATCTACATATTCAGGAAAAGCACATAAGTGTCCTCCTATCCCATCCAGCCTAAGATAAAATGTTGCTGTTGCTATTATTATTATTATTATTATTATTATTATTATTAATATTAATCATCCCCACTTTCAACTTCCTTTTTACCAGTTCCCTATTTTTAGAGATGTTTCCTCTTTAGGGGTGGCTATTTTGGACTTCCTTGGCTATTTCCCACTTAAATATAAATTCAGTTCAATAGCACTGTGGACACTGTTTCTAATTGGCTCGACAACATTCACATTTTGCACTAGGTCCTGGGCAGCACCACTTAGGATTACGGTAAGTCCAGGGTCGCCTCCCCTCTGCTCTGTTCCATGACCAATTGATGTAGGAAACAATCGTTTAAGATATCAAGATATTTAACCTCTTTGTTGTGACTTCAACAGACTTTTATGTTGTCAGTGTGTGTGTGTGTGTGTGGGGGGTAATTGAAGTCACCTGTTATTGCAACACTTCCTTGTGTGGAGGCTTCCCTGATTTCATTTTCCATCGCAAGATCACCCTGAGCCTTCTGGTCCAGGGAATGAGAGCATGAAACCAGTACTAAATTACTTTTGGAGTGTGGTATTGTCACCCACAACACTTCTGTAGAGGAGCCTGCTCCTTTTAGGTTTCCAGTCTATGTTCTTATGTTTTCATCCTCCTCCTACCCATCATGACTGCAACATAGCACCGTCAGTGTGCATGGCCCTTTAAAGAGTATGGAAGGGCAGCTCCCTGCCCCAAGGAGATTGCAAAGTAACATTCAACATATTGCACTCACTGGGTTTGTCTATGGATTTTCTTAACGCCTATGATGTCAGGGTAGCAAGTTTTACTGTAGAAAATCGGATTGAGGATCTTGATTTTCAATATTCTATATCAAATGCCCGTAAAACTTGCTCACCCTTGCATCTTGGTCTCAATTTTGAATTTCCCAAAAGTGCTAGATATCTGAGTAATCTGTCCATCTCAAAATATCGGCAGGTCTTTTCAAGAGCCAGATTTAATTGCTTACCATCTGCGGTTTTAGATGGACGCTATTATGGCATTCCATACAAAAACCGATTATGTCCCTGTAATGAACAAGAAATTCAAACTCTGGAGCATATTCTTTTTGTATGTAATTTCTACAGGGACGAGCGTACGAGACTTATTTGCCCAGAAGTGAGAAAATTCCCTGGAAGGTCCTTGGGATGGTATTTAAAATATTTTTTAACTGATACAAACAAGTCCATCACAGAGCTAGTGGCCAAGTTCCTTTTTTCTGCACAGAAAACGCGTAGGTCGATTTTTGTGTCTGATTTAAAATTTTAAAATTGCTTTTAGGATATGTAACTTTACAAATTGGTTAAATTGTTTTATAGGTTTACATGAGTTGTGTTGGGTCTGTGACCGTATAATAAAGTAAAAAAAACAAACAAAAAAAACACATTCAACATAGGGGTGGCTCACGCTGGCTCAGCTTGTCTGAGCGTGGAAAGCTAAGCAGGGCCAGGCCTGGGTATTACTTGGATGGGAGACCCCTCCTCTAGTTTCCTGCATTGAGCAGGGGGTTGGACTCGATAGCCTTGTAGGCTCCTTCCAACTCTATGATCTATGAAATCTATGGAAACAACAGGGATGGGGAGGGGAAGGGATAAAAAATAGCATGTGTTTAGGCTTCGTAGAAGTGGGAAAATGTGCATAGAAGTACACACACATTTTCATGCAGGGGTGGGGTGGGGAAGCAAAGTTCTCAATCTGATAGGGATGCAAATCGGAACGAGCTTTGAAGCAGACATCAGAGAACCTCAACGAGCTGGAGTTTTGCTGACCTGCACCTCCGTAGCCACAACAGATGTCTACTGAGCTTCACTGGGATTGGTGGACTATCAGTTGTGCACGCCGGAAAATATACTGTGTGATTATGACATTTTTAAATGGCCATCCCTATGCAATCACAAACACGATTATTATATGTTCCTGACGGGAGGGGACCGTCATTGTTGATCAATCAGCTAGCTGTCATGTAACACGTCGCACGCGACTTACACGAGGCCTTCGGAACTAGGGGGCTGTGTCAAAAGGTTCATTTTGAGGTAGGATTTGAATGACATAAGAGAGGTGGCATCACATCGGTGCCCTGAGATGCAGGTCCAAGCATAAGGCACACCATGGGAGGAAGGACAGTGTCTTCGGAGGGACTCTGGGATGGTGGAGGTGGTTGGAGCTGGAGAAGCACAGATCACGGCCAGGGATGTATCAGGATATAAGAGCAGAGCAATAATGGGGGACAATTTTATGAAGGGCTTTGAAAGTAAGGACAAGGAGCTTATTACAGAAGAGGGAAAGGACCCTAGCTCCATGGTAGAGCACCTGCTTTGCATGCGGAAGGTCCCAGGTTCGATCCCCAGCTTCTCCAGTCAGGGAAGGGAAAATACCCCCTGCCTGAAGCCCTGGGGAAGCCACTGCTGCCCATTGAGTAGACAAAACTGAGCTAAATGAACCCAAGGTCTGAGTCAGTATAAGGCAACTTCTGACGTACAAGAATACAGTAATACCTTGGATTGCAAGTAACTTGGTTTGAGAGCGTTTTGCAAGACAAGCAAATTTTTAAATATTTATTTTAAAAAAATTGACTTGATATACAAGCGATGGCTTGCAATACAAGTACTGTAGTATGGCTTAAATTAAAAATCTCTGTACAAATTTTTTGGGGTGAATTTCGTTTTGATATAAGAGTGTTTTGGATTACAAGCACGTTTCCGGAACGAATTATGCTCTCAATCCAAGGCATGACTGTACCATATAAAATATGAGTATTGAAAGCTGCCTATTAAACAATACAGAGAATGCTGGCACAATAATAAAGCCATCCATCATACATAGCATAAAGTGCAAACTGCCTGTGTCAATACAGTAATTCAGCAGCAAATGGAAATGTGGTCCTGAGTGAATCACTTCTGAACTTGCTTCTCTAAAGAAATTGTGTGGTGCCCAAATTGGTACACTCACTGCTGACTCCAGGACACCGTACCTCTCTGGCTCTTTGGCCAATGCTGTTCCGGAACGTTGTATTGGTAGCACCGTTCCAAAATCCTCACAGTTATCCCTAACCATAATCTTAAATAAGGTGGCTAGTTGTTACCCGTTGGCAAAAATGAGGACGAACACAGATAGCATAGAATTTGCATATGCTAATTTATAGGTACAGATGCAAATTTAGACATAACCAGTATACTCTAAATCAGCCTTCCACAATCAGGTGCCCTCTGGATGTGTTCAACTACGACTCCCAGCCAGCATAGATTCCATCTTAGTTACCTGGTCCCAAGCCATGAACAACTTTAAAGGTTAAAACCAGGACCCTGAATTAGGCTCAGAGACAAACCAGCAGCCAGTGAAGCTCTTTGAGAACTGATATGTTCCCAGTGAGAGACATCCCAGCCAAAATCCTTGCCACCACATTTTGAAATAGTTGTAGCTGTGAAACAGTTTTCAAGGGCAGCCTCACATACAATGCATTGCAGCAGTCTAAACCACAGGGCACCAGGAAGCCCACAAGCAGGGCTTGCGGGCAATAGCCTTCTCCTGCTGTTGTTCCCTAGCAAGTCGCATTCAGTGGCATATTTCTCTTGCGGATGGTGGATTGAATATAGTAATTATAGTCAAACAGGCCATGGACAGCCCTCTGTTGAACTGAGTATGCCTCTTGGGACATTCCCAGAATCCTTTGCAGATGTTCCTTGGCAAATATGCAGAGTTTGTTGGCAGAGACGTTTATGTAGAAAGGGATTTCCAAGAGGTAGAATGTCTGAATACCGCTTCTTGGGGACACCTCATTTTCTGAGACTAGGCGGCCGGGCTAGGGATGTGCGCGAATCTCAATTGGGGGTGGAAGCGGGGGTGAACTTGCCCCATTCACCCCCCCAAGCCCTGCGGCACTTACCTTTTCCCTGGCTCGGCACATCTCCGATTTTCTATGGTATTTACGTGAAAAACGCAGCGCCGGAGTCCCGTCGCATCATTTCCTGACACAGCGCTGGGACCCATCACGTCACTTCCGGGTTCCTGGAAAGTCCGCAGAGAGCCTCGCTGTCGCTGTGCGAGGAATCGAGTGGCGGGGGTGCTTGCCAAGCACCCAGCGAGCACCAAACCAGGTACTCGAACATCCCTATGACTCAAATAAAGGATATACCCCAGCTGGGGAGAGGATGCTATGATTTCCTTACACAGCAACAACAGTCCAGAAAAGTTTGTGAATGATTTGGAGCCCAGCCACTAAAACCCTTCTCTACTCTTTCCTGTTCTCCGCATTATGTCTTTCTACTTATTTTAAATACCCCAAGCCTTCATTCCTGGGCTTATTATTCATCATTTGCGCTCTTTTAAAAGTTTATTGCCAGCACTTCGGGCCTTCGAATCTGCTTTTACTCATTCTTTTCAACAGCAGTAACCTCTCATATTGGTCAAATTAAGGAATAATTGCAAATAATAGGACATCCTTTCTTCCACCGTACAATAGAATATTATACATTTGATGTTGGCACAATAGGGAAGGTGTGGAAGTAGGATGGAGAGCAGGAATATCAGAGCAGGCCTACCTGAGGTGAGGTGCTCCATTCAGTGCCCTCATCTTTCCAGAGTAGAAAGGGATGGTGATGTTGAGGTGTGTGGTGAGTTACATGAGAGCTAGCATATTGTTCAGCATCGAAGGTTCTGTCAGAGAAGTCTAATAATAAGCCACAAACTTCATGTTTGCAATTGCACAGGGACAACCATGTGTGTATTTCATAATCACATATTTTCTAGCCTGCACAACTGATGGTCCACCAATCCCAATGAAGCTCAGTAGACATCTGTTGTGGCTAGGAATGTGCAAATCAGCAAAGCTCCAGCTCGTTGAGGTTCTCTGATGACCACTTCAAAGTTCGTTCTGACTCGGGTCCCTATCTGAGTGAGAACTTGGGTCCCCCCCCTGCATTAAATTGTGTGTGTACTTTTATGTACATTTTTCCAATTAGTTGTGCACAATTTTGAAATGTATGCATTTTTCTTCCATTGTCCAAAGTGTGTCTGAGCTAATTTTTCAAATGTACAGATTTTTTTCATGCGCTCCCCCCCCCCCCCCGCCAATGTACATGTTTTCTCATATACATTTTTGTCATCATGCGGATCGGATCACCAGCTCGGAAATGTATGGACTTCAAACTGCAGGTTGTGTTCAGGTCCGGGAGTTGCGAATTGGATAAATTCTGGTCAAAAAGAACTGAAACTAATTTCTCATCGATCCCTAGTTGTGGCCTACACATAAAGTTTCTGTGTTGTAG
The DNA here is from genome assembly GCA_021292165.1 of Shinisaurus crocodilurus. NCBI lineage: Eukaryota > Metazoa > Chordata > Lepidosauria > Squamata > Shinisauridae > Shinisaurus > Shinisaurus crocodilurus. Next base: position 1,914,028 of record JAHFWL010000645.1, read on the forward strand.
TCAGGCACAGCAAATGAAGTGATCACTGTCCCCTGAGTGCAGACCAGCCTCCAGAGGCCTCCCGAACAACACAAGATCAACCATGGCATGGTCTCTACACTGGTCTGGACAGTGCCTTCTACAAGAGTCGTATAAGTTCTTGGAGCTGGATGTACAGTGCGCTAAAATGTCTGCACCAAAGGAACACAGTTTCTGCTCCAAGAAAGTTGAATTCTGTATGAATTATACAACATACTAATGGAATACATTATTGATAGTACAAGGAACACTGTTAGAAGTATTTTCATTAATGATCTGGAGTTACGGGTGAGAAGTGACAAGGTCAGATTGTGAAGGACTCAAAAAGGATGTCTCTAAATGGGCAGCAAAATGGCAAATGCAGTTCAGTCTAAGTAAGCCTAGAGTGATGTACATTGGGGTAAAAAGAATCCTATCTTTTCATATAGAATCATAGAATAGAAAAGTAGAGTTGGAAGGGGCCTACAAGGCCATCGAGTCCAACTCCCTGCACAACGCAGGAATCCAAGTCAAAGCATCCCTGACAGATGGCTGTCCAGCTGCACCTTGAATGCCTCCAGATTGGGAGAGCCCACGGCCCCCCTAGGTAGTTGGTTCCATACCATTGTCGTATTGCTCTAACAGTCAAGAAGTTTTTTCTGATGTTTAGGTGGAATCTGGGTTCCTGTAACTTGAGCCCATTATTCCATGTCCTGCAATCTGGGATGGCCAAGAAGAGATCCTGGCCCTCCTCTGTGTGACAACCTTTCAAGCACTTGAAGAGTGCTATCATATCTCCCCTCTCCCTGAAGGCTAAATATGCCCAGTTCTTTCAGTCTCTCCTCATAGGGCCTTCTTTCCAGTCCCCTGATCATCTTTGTTGCCCTCCTCTGAACCCTTTCCAGTTTGTCTACATCCTTCTTAAAGTGTGGTGCCCAGAACTGGACGCAGTACTCAAGATGAGGCCTAACCAGTGCTGAGTAGAGGGGAACTAGTACTTCCTGCGATTTGGAAGCTATACTTCTATTCATGCAGCCCAAAAGAGCATTTGCCTTTTTTGCAGCCACATCACATTGCTGGCTCATATTCAGCTTGTGATCTACAACAATTCCATGATTTTTCTCACTTGTAGTAATGGGGGTCTGAACTGGCAGTGACTAACTAGGAAAGAGATCTTGGGGTCATGGTAGATAGCTCAATGAAAATGTCAACACAGTGTGTGGCAGCTGTAAAACAGGCAAATTCCATCCTAGGTATTGTTAGGAAAGGGATTGCAAATAAAACTTCCAGTATCATAATGCCCTTACACACATCCATGGTGTAACCACACTTGGAATTCAGTGTACACTTCTGGTCACCATATCACAAAAAGGATACTGTAGAGCTGGAAAAAGTGCCAAACAACATCAAAAAGAGCTGTAGCTACTCCCCTATGAGGGTAGGTGACCATCTTTGGGTTTTGTTTTAATTTAGACTAAGATTTATAAAATTATGCATGGTTTGGAGAAAGTGGATAAAGAGATGTTTTTATCCCTAGGTTTAGATGATAAACCCGGGGGACCCGGAAGTGACGCAACAGGGACCCGGAAGTCCATCTCGTGCCTCGCTGCGCGACTCAGCTGGCGCTCGCGGGAGGCACGAGATGGATCGTGCAGCGGGGGTGCTCGCCGAGTGCCCCACGAGTGAAGGTAAGGGGAATTCTTCCATCCCTAGTTTAACCTCAAGTTCTTTCCATCTCAAATATGGAGAAATTCATGAAATTTGGTGAATTGTTATCTGAAATGAACTAAGGGCACAATCCTATCATGTTTAGATAGAGAAAAGGCCTACAACTCCAGCCATGCCCCAGCCAGCGATGCTGGCTGGGGCATGCTGGGAGCTGCAGGCCTTTTCTCTGTCTAAACTTGCATAGCATTGCGCTTTAAGTATGAAATCCTCTATTTAGCAGTGGCTGCAGTAGTGTACTGAAAGACAACAGCTGTTCTGTACATAAACTAGAAATGCGGTGAATTTTTAGATAATACATGAGATTATGTTCCACTGAGGGAATAAAATGAGCAAAATGCTCTCTCGTCTGCATTATAATATTATTATTTTGGCATTAGAGATATTTCTCAGAATTGCATGGGAAATGCTATTATATACATTTGTTTGTCTGCTTTGTATCCTATGGCATCAGTATTTTTTTCTTTAAAGATACTATATTTTGTATATTCAGTGATAAAAACAAAAACAAAAAACCTAACAGTCTCAGAAGAGAGTTAAGGGTACCTCATCTCGGCTCAAACTCCAAGCCAGGAAATCCTACCAGTGACTGATATAAGCAACAAACCAGCATGGGTCGACCCACAGGAGGATTTCCTCTTGCAGTCGAGTTAGGCTCAGATGCTTCATAAGGCAAGACAGGACCAGGACAATGTGGGGTCATTTTTGCTGGTCCCAGGTACTCTATCCTTCCCATCTTGATTTGGGTATGAAAGACCATCATCTTCATCATCATCATCATCATCATCATCATCATCACCACCACCACCACCACCACCTTTTATTTGTATGCCACTTTCCCACAAAAATTGTGCCCAAAATGGCTCACACTTTGACAAATAAATAACAGTAGATATAATTTTAAAAAAAACATCAAAGAACACTAAATATAACATTCAAAAAGTAATTTACAAAATATCAGAGAACAGTAAATATAATTTACAAAATATCAAAAGACACTAAATATAATATTCAAAAAATACAATAGAAGTAATTACAGATTAACAAGCAATTCAATAATTCAATAATAAGTATACTAAGGTAAAAAAAAAAGGGCGGGGGGAAGCAGTAGCAGCTTTTGTAGCTGGAGTCAGACCCGACCTTCCCTGGCCAGGTGTCCCTTCCCATTTCCTGGCTTTGTGGAGTTTGATCCAACGTGAGATAACCTTAACTCTACTCTTAAACTGGCAGGTTTTTGATCATTTCATTTCCTGTTGTTGTTATTGTTGTTGTTGTTGTTGTTGTTGTTTTAAGGAAATTTCTCACCCAAGGTATTTGCTTCTAGATTTGCCATTTTGGGTGCTCTATGGACTTAAAAATGGGGACAAAATATTAAATAACAATAAGTGGGAGGGTTTGGGAACAGGACTCGTTCATTGAAAGCTAAAGCATATGGCAGCATCCTGATCTTTGCACCCAGACTACCATGCAGATGTTCAAATATCTCTTCTTATTTCCAAAAAAGCCCTTAAGGCAGCCTTGGGCTTGTGTGTTTCTTCCTCCCCTCTCCTCCCCCTTTGCACCTTCAAGTAGGAGATTGGAATGTTTCAGTCATAATCAAACTACAGTTCCCTACAGACATTAAATCTCTTCCTAGCATAGTAGGTGCAGGATTCTGTTCCAGATCACAACCCTAATGTGAAAGACAGACAGGCATTTAAGATCTGGATGAGATCCCCTGCATGTACTCTGGAGTAAAAATGAACTAAAGACATAGCTGCTAGAGTTGGACTAGGACTCGGGAGATCCGGGTTCTAGTCCCCTCTCGGCCATGAAACTGACTGGGTGACTTTGGGCCAGTCACTGACTCTCAGCCTAACCTACCTCACAGGGTTGTTGTGAGGATAAAGTGGAGAGAAGGACCATGTAAGCCGCCTTGGGTTCCTTGCGGGAAAAAAGGCGGGATATAAATATAATAAATATAATAAAAATAATAAATAAATGAATGAATAAATAAATATTCTGACAATGCTCAAGCCTCCTTCCCCCCCCCACTCCAACGCACCCCAGCTAGATGGATGAAAACAGCCATCTAGCTGAAATGCAGAGTGGGTGCTGGGAGGTGGAGATCACCTCCACCGCTCCTCCTGTTCTACAGTGGATACTCGTAAACCTCTGAATTTGGGGGCTTATGAGCATCAAGGCTGAAATCGATAGGATTATGATCAAAGTCATAATCCTGAACAAGGTTTTTTTGTTTTACTTTTTCTTTTTAAGGGTGCAATCCTATGCATGCTTAGACAGAAAAAAATCCTACAACTCCCAGCATGCCCCAACCAGCCATGCAAGCTGGGGAATGCTGGGAGTTGTAGGACTTTTTTCTATCTAAACATGCATAGGGTTGTGCCCTAAACTGCTCTTTCTCCCTCAATATTTTGCCAACTATCCTAACTTTTTCAGGGTATGTAAATCCAACACTTCTTTTTGGCACCTGTAGATTTCAGAACGATTGGACAAACTCTTTCAATTTTATGAAAATTAGAACAAACCACCTCTGATCACCATTTAACACGGTAGAACTTTTTTTTCTTTGTTTGTTTTTATGGACAAGCCTTAACAATAGTTAACGATACAATTTAGTCTGTGGCTATGCATACATATACTATAGATATATATCAAGAATTGAGTAAATAGTGTTAGTTCGTTAGCTTTTTTTCTTTTCTTTTTTTTAGTATGGCATTGTGCTTCTTTAATCGAAATAGACAGTGGTAGTAGTGAGAAACATCTGGAACATTCAAATAATCAGATAGGTGCATGAAGATCACTAGTGCCTTTTCAATTGGGCTCACAGTAGTGGCACAGAGTGCCTTCTACCGGCTTCGGCTGGTGGCCCAGCTACGCCCCTATCTGGAAAGGGATAGCCTGATTTCAGTAATCCTCACTCTAGTAATCTCAAAGTTAGATTACTGCAATGCACTCAATGTGGGGCTGCCTTTGAAGACTATTTAGAAACTGCAGCTTGTGCAAAATGCGGCAGCCAGACGCATCACTGGGACTAAAAGGTCTGAACATATAACACCTGTTCTGGCCCGCTTGCACTGGCTGACAATATTCTTCTGAGCCCAATTCAAGGTGCTAGTCTTAACCTATAAAGCCCTACATGGCTTGGGACCACAATACTTGATGGAATGCCTCTCCCAGCCACAATCTACCCATACACTACATTCAACATCTGGGGCCTTCCTCCCACTGCCACCTCTGAGGGAGGCTCAGAGGGCGGCAACAAGGGGGAGGGCCTTTTCTGTGGTAGCCCCCCAGCTCTGGAACAAGCTCCGCCCTGAGGCCCGCATGGCGCCAACTCTACTATCTTTTCTGCACCAGGTTAAGACTGCCCTCTACATTGAGGCTTTTAAGAACTAAATGGTATACAGTGGGGTGGTAAATTGTTTTAGCGGTCATGTTTTATTAACTTGTTTTTAATTTTTGTGATATTTTCAAAATTGGTTTTAAATTTTTATAATGTTTTTATTGTTGATATTTAATTGTATTTCATTGTACTTTTTAACTGATTGTTGTACACCGCCCAGAGAGCTTTGGCTATTGGGGTGGTATGGGAAATGAATAAATAAATGAACATTAGCTGCTGGCGGTAAGAGCTTCAAGCTAAAATATTCTGGTATTTTGGTCTGTTTTGTCCTGTCCCTTTTGCCTTTGGTCCTTCCCACCACCGGAATGTGGCCCTGAGAGCTTCTCCAGATTGGAATTTGGCCCTTGGGCTGAAAGAGTTCCTGCACACCTGACCCAAAGTCTCAATGGCTGACAGCCACCATTTTGCTCCTCTCAGAATTCTCTACAGCAGTGTTCTCCAACCTTGGGTCCCCAGATGTTTTTGGCCTACAACTCCCAGCATGCTACGCTGGCTGGGGCATGCTGGGAGTTGTAGGCCAAAAACATCTGGGGACTCAAGGTTGGAGAACACTGCTGTAGAGCATAGGCAAGAAGCATTGCCCTCGTTCTAATTGGTTCATGGTGGCACATTCTAATTGGTTCAGGGAAGAGGAATGGTGGCCACCAGCTACCAAGACTTCAGGGGGCGCTGTTGCCACAGGCACATAGGTTGCTGCTGGCTTTCCCCCTTGTTCCCCCACCCCAAATTTGCCACAGTGCTCCTCATCGAACCCAACCCAATATAAAATGGATGGTGACCGTGAAATTGAGGGAGGCATTTTGGCTCGGACTGTGGCATCCCGTTGTTTGTTTGTTTTTTATATATATATATAGAAAGGTGGGCTGTACATTCTTCAAATAAATAAATAAATATGGTGCCTGCTGTTTCGTTATTTATTAGTTCTTGTTCCTTTTGCCTGTCCACATGCATTTGCAACGCTTTGTTTGATTTTATGTAATTTGCCTTGTGGATCTCTTTAGGAGGGAGACTCTGTTCTAGACATGTAAAGACCTTGTTTGTGAATGTCAGAGGTCTCTAAGTAGCCACTGCCGGAAACAGAATGCTGGGTTTTTAGATGGGTCTTTGGTCTGGTCCAGCAAGCCCGTTCTTATGTAGGTTCTACAGTTTTCATATTTTCTCTCTCACACAATCGTTTTATTGTAATTTTTATTCTTTTTCGGTATTAAATTTTTAGAACCACACTGTATATTTGAAACGACTGTATTAGAATGCAGCTTGACTCACTTCCAAATGGAAGAACTTTTTCCCCTTTAAAAAAAAGGGGTGGTGGAGGAGGAAATGGAGCCATCCAATAATTTTAAATTACTCCACACAGTGCCTTGCAATTTAGAATTATTGGAGTGCTTCAAATTTTTATAAGCCCTTGAATTTGGAAGTGATCAAAGTTCTGGGCATACTCAGTGCTGAGCAATTTAAAATTATAAGAGCTGTCAAATTTTTATATAAGCACTTCAGTTAGAAAAGAGTTTGGGTGTTCTGAGCATGTGCAAAAATAAGAGAGAGTAATTTAAATTATTCAAGTACTTTAACTTTTTTCCTCTTAACCACCTTGATTTTGAAAGGGTTTTTTCCCCTTCTACTCTTCTTCTTTGGATACGTACTACAGCCTAAAATGACATCTTCTTTTAAAAATGTCATCATATAAGGAGAATTCTTGTTCTCCCAAATGAAATCATTCTTTAAACAGTGTAAAATCACCATTCATGTTGATATGAACTACGTATGATATCCAGCATGCCAAGTATATGGGTCAGGAGGGAAAGAATTGCATCCCCCCCCATCTTTTCTGTTCTTTAAGGGGTACATGGATGGCAGAGCAAAACCTGATGCCCAGATGATGAGTTTCCCAGAGGCATCTGGATGGTCCCTGATGGAAATTTGTTTGTTTCTTTTATGGACTTCTATATATTATTCCACCCTTCAAAGAAACTTTCCCAGGACAGCATAAGAACATAAGGAGAGAGCCCTCCTGGATGAGACAAACAGCCAGTTTAGTGCAGGGGTGTGGAAAGTTCAGCCCGTGGAACAAATGCGGACCTTTAGGCCCTGTCCCTGTCTCAACAGTTGGACTCTTCCCAGAAGTCTTTTTCATTACCTGCTCCCAAAGAAGGAACCAGTGGAGATAGCCATTCGCCAGACAGGATGTGAAATCAGCTGAAGAGTTTTTGGAACTCTCATATGATGCCTCCAGGTTGTACTCAGTTTCTACAGGCCACAATCCCTCACCTACCCTGCTCCTGGTTGGCTATTGATATTATTTACTCTGTCCTGTTCTGTCCCCGGACAAAGCTGATGGAGGGAACCATGTACAACTTGGGGAAGGAGAATGCCTGGATGCAAATGTCTTTCCCCCCTCCATGTTGCATCCATCCATTCCATACCCACTGCTGAAATGCAAATCCTGACTGGTTTTTTTGACCTCCACAAGGAAACAGGTTTTGCTGTCCTCATCTAGTCCATGGTGGCCCTGATGGACCTTTACAATCCAATCCTATACTTGTCAACTCAAACGAACATCCCGCTGAGTTTCAACGAGGTTTATTTCCAGGTAAGTGGGTATAAGATTGTAGCTCTAGTGGTCTAATCAAGTGGGACAGTTCTTCTCCTGTGGTCAGTGGTGCAGTTAGATAATTTTGGACCATGGACTTAACGGTGGGGGGGGGTTCAGATGGACATATATAGTAGCTCACGCTGGCTCAGCTTGTCTGAGTGTGGAAAGCTAAGCAGGGTCAGGCCTGGTTATTACTTGGATGGGAGACCCCTCCTCTAGTCTCCTGCACTGAGCAGGGGGTTGAACTCAATGGACTTGTAGGCCTCTCCCAACTCTATGATCTTAAGTACACAACTAACATTTCTCCTTCCCCACACCCAACCACCATTCCATGCTTTACAACAGCTTCTACATTCATAGGGTGACCATGTATCCTCTTTTACAGAGAGGACAGTCCTCTATTTGATGGTACACCAGAGGACTGTCTTCTTTTTTTCAAAGGCATCCTCTATTTGAAGGGCAGTCCAAGTCCAGTATAAAGATAACAAACCATAAGAAGGATGACCAAGGAGGGGCCTTGAAGTTGCCCATCAACAATTCATGGACAACAGACTGAGCAAGGCACACTGGTCACTGGGTCTTCCACTCTATGGTGAGATGTACTGGATTTCTATATAAATTGCAGTAATTCTTTCTAAATCCACAACTCTTCATTAAAAAAATACTATATATGCAAATATTATGCAAATTTGTTTTCTTCTTCTTTCTGGGTTGTGTGTGTCCTCTTTTTTGGCAATTCATAAGTAGCCACTCAATGTTAGGGCAACAACAAAATTCTTTGCCAACCCTGATAAAACAAAAACACACAAAAACAATGCAATCCTCTGAGCATGTGCAGTTTTGCATTTGAAACTCACTTGAATCATGGCGCCATCATCATGACTCCTGGGAGAAAATGGAGTTTGCTTGCTTCTACTGCCCTGATGCCAGGGGAGGCTGGTTACTCCTATTTCGGTGGGGCTCCTTTTCCATTACAAGTTCTGCAGCTTTTATTTGGAGCTTCATCATCATCATCATCATCATCATCATCATCATCATTTCTTACCCACCTCTCCATCTAGATCGAGGTGGGGAACAGCAAAAAATATAAAATACATAGACTAAGCAAAACACAATACATACTATTAAAACATCTTTAAAACATCTTAAAAACATCATAAAACATCTTAAAACATCTTAAAAACATCTTCAAGGCATCCTAAAATTCTGCCGGATAGGCCTGCTGGAAGAGATCAGTCTTTATGGCTTTTTAAAATTCCAAGATACTGGTGAGTTGACGAATCTCCTCTGGCAGGCCATTCCATAATCTGGGAGCAGCAGAAGAAAAGGTCCTCTGGGTAATACCTGTCAGCCTAGTTTTGGCTGACTAAAGTAAATTCTTCCCAGAGGACCTGAGTGTGCGGGGTGGATTGTATGGGAGAAGACGATCCCGTAGGATCCATAGGAGCGATCCATGGCGCTCCGTGGCGGCGAACCCATTTTGCGGATGGAGTTCAGCACCACGGAGCGCTCCTATGAAGCTCCAAATAAAACCTGCAATGGAAAAGGAGCCACACCTTTTCCGTTGCAGGAGTCGCCTGCTGGATGCCCTCATCACCTGCCACTCTCCGGGTGCTCATTTGCCCCCCTCCGGGCTCTGGTACCCTGGACGTTGGTCCCAAGCTGCAAGCCCAGCTGGGCCACTGTGTGTGGTTGTTATGCCATACAAAGATAGCAATGTGAGGGGCAGCTCTTGCCTGCACACCGGTAGCTGCAGCAGTCAGAGTTCTGCTGCAGCCACCATGGAAACGTTTTTAACTAAACTGTTTGAGGAAAAAGAAAAGAAAATAAGAAAAAAAGAAAGAAAGCTGAGCACTTTTTATGTCGAAAATGGCGTAAGATACATTAAAGGCGGCCACAATTTGCATGACTTGCGCAAATTGCAGCCGTTCTTAATGTATCTTACGCAATTTCTACGTAAAAAGCACTTGTCTGGGAACCTGGAAGTTGCTTCACCGGCTCGACTCGGGAGAACGCGAGTTTGGGGGGGGGGGTCGATCCCGACGAGTTTGCCAGACTTCCACCCCACCCCACCCCAAATTAAATCCGAACACATCCCAAGTCCATAAACAGGCCAGCCAGTTCTAGAATATTTTGTTTTTCTCCTTTCCTGTCTACAAAAGGTTTTGATGAAGCTTTTTAAATATCACACCCACCTTTGAAGGACATAGTTGCCAAGTATCCACGATCCATTATTTTACTGGTCCAAACATTAAAAACCTTAGAGACAACTCAGGTCAGCAAAGATTTCCTACTTCTGACCTGGTTTCCTCAATCCACTGGGCTCTGCTCAAGGTGACCCACCAGGTTCTGCCCCAGATCTACCCCCAATCTGCCAGATCCCACTCTGGCTCCTGTAATCCTGTTAAATATAATGTAATGCATGTGGCTCTTCAAAGTCTCAAGGAGGGACCTTTCACATCTCTACCACCCAAAATGCAGGGCAGTTCCATGGCATGTGGTCAATCTCTACATGGAGGAGAGACAATGGCACCATCGATGGCACCACCGAGTGATGTACTCATATGTCCTCCTGAAAGACAAGTGTGAAACCAACTAACTCAGATGTCGACTGCACATGCTCCGAAGCTTGTCATCTATTCGACAAATTTAAGAGACAGCGTGAATTTTGACCCATGAGCCAACTAATTATGAAATATTGTAGCATAACTACACTTGATGGCTACCAATTGCATTTCCCCAGGAATCAAAGTAGTAGGAGTTCAGGAATCACATTTCCCTAGCATATCGCATATTGCACTTTGAGAGCCAGTGTGGTGTAGTGGTGAGAGTGTTGGCCTGGGACTTGGGAGATCTGGGTTCTAGTCCCCGCTCAGCCATGAAACTCACTGGGTGACTTTGGGCCAGTCACTGACTCTCAGCCTAACCTACCTCACAGGGTTGTTGTGAGGATAAAATGGAGAGGAGGAGGAGGAAGATTATGTAAGCTGCCTTGGGTTCCTTGCAGGAAAAAAGGCGGGGTATATAAATATAATAAATAAATAAATTGATTCCTGGGAAAATGCAATTTCCCCACAACTGAGGTGCTGACTTAATGATACAGTCATGCCTTGGATTGAGAGCATAATTCATTCCGGAAACGTGCTTGTAATCCAAAACACTCTTATATCAAAACGAAATCCCCCCAAAAAAATTTGTACAGAGATTTTTAATTTAAGCCGTACTACAGTACTTGTATTGCAAGACGTCGCTTGTATATCAAGTAATAAATAAATAAATAAATAAATAAATATTTAAAAATTTGCTTGTCTTGCAAAATGCTCTCAAACCAAGTTACTTGCAATCCAAGGTATTACTGTACTTCAAAACAACTGATTAATAGTTACATATCTTTTTTTTGCTACAATGAGTTGCCTGTAAAGACCCCCACATTATCAAAGTACGTACTAGATAGCCAGTGGTTGCGGGGGGGGGTTGTTGTTGGATGCAGGTGGAAGGCCTTGCTTGAGGGTCAAAGTGATTCTACTTATCATCTGCTAATGGAAATGTATTCATCTCTCCAGCCAATTTGGGCCTCATTCTTAAATCAGCCCATTATACAAACCATCACCTTATTGAGGGAGTATTAATATTAGAATGCTCTTTTCACTCATAAAGTGCTAAGGTGAGAGGTGGCTGTCAGTGGAGACTTTCCCTTCAGCCAAATAACATTTTTGAATAAAAGCCAGACATAGAATTAAAGAAGAGCAAAGGTGGGTCACAGGTAAAATTCAAAAGACGATACGTAATAATTGGTTTGGAAGTAGGAGACATGTTAATCATATAGCCAGGTGGAAAGCATGGAAAGAATATATTCTAAAATAGGAACATAGGAAGCTGCTTCACAGCCGGGTCAGACGATTTGTTCATCCAAGTGCAGTAGTTTTTACCCTGACTGTAGGATCTCAGGCAGAAGTCTTTTTCATTACCTGCTCCCAAGAAGGAACCAGTGGAGATAGCCATTCGCCAGGCAGGATACGAAACCAGCTCAAGAGTTTGGAACTCTCATATGATGCCTCCACACCACAACAATAATCCTGCACGATTATCTAAACTTCAGTGGACCGGTCATGTTGTTCGAATGCCTGACTGCCGTCTCCCAAAGCAGTTACTTTACTCCCAACTCAAGGATGGAAAGCGGAATATCGGTGGTCAATATAAGAGGTTTAAAGATGTTCATAAGGCTAATCTAAAAAAATGCAATATAAACATCGAAAACTGGGAAGCTCTGGCCCATGAACGATCTAACTGGAGGTTGGCCTTTCACAAAGGTTCCATGGACTTTGAAGAAGCCCGAGTGCAAGGTGAAAGGGAGAAACGTGCTAAGCGAAAAGCACGTCAAATGAATCCTTTACAGGACCTTCTTCTATCTGGTAACCTGTGTCCTCACTGTGGGAAGCTGTGTGGATCTAGAATTGGCCTCCACAGTCACTTACGGACCCATCGCTAGAGTCTACACAATCTTCTTTAGAATTTCCTCCTTTTATCCCGGAAGACAATCTTACTCGGTCACGAGTGATCGCCTGATGATGATGATGATCTAATAGTATTGCCCCCATATTACACAGGGGGTAGAGGAGGGAATAGTGTCTTCCCAATGGCAGCCAGTGAATGTGTGTCTGAAGGTGGGATTTTTGACTGACAGTCATTCAGTAAAGCAGCTAAGGATGACTGGATCCATCAGTCTTGGTCCCCCAGTAAGATTATCAGTTTTTTGTGATCAAGCTTGTTCCGTTCCATTTCTGCACTAGCTTACAGGTCTTTTGTTTGATTTCTTTAAATCATCTGGAAATTCATACACATTTTCTGGAATGTTTGCATTAATGTATGCAATTTTTGTGTGCACTTTTAAGCATATGCATATTCGGATGCATACAACCATTGACTGACATGGGTTTGTGAGCATTTTGCAAATGTACATATTTTTCTTTGCACATTTTTCAAATGTGCGCATGTTGTTGAATATGTTGGGAGAACCTTACCAGCAATTTTTGAACTCACCACCTAAATTCTCTGAAGATCACTTTGAAGCTCATTTTGGCTCATCTCCCCCATTTTTGTTTTCAACCTGTTTTCAAATCCCCTCTCCCCCTTTCTGTTTTTTTTTTTTTAAATCACCTTGAACACGTTCACGAATTTGGAAATTTGTGGACAATTCTTGGGGGAAAAAAGTTGTTCTTTCCACAGGCCTGTGGCTTACGCTGGCTCAGCTTGTCTGAGTGTGGAAAGCTAAGCAGGGTCAGGCCTGGTTATTACTTGGATGGGAGACCCCTCCTCTAGTTTCCTGCATTGAGCAGGGGGTTGGACTCGATAGCCTTGTAGGCTCCTTCCAACTCTATGATCTATAAAAATCTATTTCCTACCTATCATTAATTTAGCCACTGTGAAAAAATTCACAATCAGTTCCTTAGTATTTTTTAAACAAACTACATTTTCTGTTATTGATAACAATGCCAATTTTGGGCAGACTTCTAATTCCATTCCAATTATTTTCGATATTTCTGCAAAGCCTTTCTGCCAAAATTCCAAAACATTCTTACATCTCCACCACATGTGGGCATACGTGCCTTTTTCTTTACACCCTCTCCAGCACAATGCGGAGCAATTATTATCTATACGATTTAGTCTTACTGGAGTTAGATACCATCTCCATACCTAAAACTGTGTTCCAACACCTTGAATTGAGCCTAGAAATGGATTGTGTGCCAGTACAGCTGTTTAAGCTCTGGCATGATGTAGAACCCAGTGCCCAGTCCTGGTCAGCAGCCTAGCAACTGCATTCTTAGTCATTTATCTTATGGATAACCCGCCTCTCTTTCATAATGGAACTCAGGGGGCAGGACATGGTCATCTACACCTGCTGAGTTTCAGCCAGATTGTGCATGACATAGTGCGTAATTCAACTATGGAATTCACTTCCGCAAGATGTAGAGATGGCTGCCGACTTGAGGGTTAAAAGGGGATTAGACAAATTCATGGAGAATATGGCTAGCAATGGCTACTAGTTATGATGCCTATATATTACCTCCAGTATCAGGGATGGTATGCCTCTGTATACTGTTTGCTGGGGAACATGATTTGGAAGGTGCTATTGCACTCATGTCTTGCTTGTGGGCTTCCCATGGCTATATGGTTGACCAATGTGGGAACAGAATGTTGGTCCAGATAGGCCTTTGGTCTGATCCAACATGGCTCTTCTTATGTGTCTTCAGTCCATGCCATGGAATTGCCCAGTATCTTGGGTGGCAGGGATGTGAAAGTCCCGTCCTTGAAACTTTGAAGAGCCACTGCTTGTCAGAGAAGGTAATCCTGGGGAAAGACAGACCAATGGTCTGACTTACTTTAAGGCAGCTTCTTGTGTTCATGTGACACATGGTGATCCCTGTTGGATAATTTGTGAGCTCTACACCTACTACCGCATTGCTGCGTGCATTCTCTTTCCCCCCCCCCAGGGCATGCTTTCGCACACTTTGTTTGACAACTCAGTGTACAGCAATGAAATTAGGACTTTGCATGCAGTGGATGGGGTGATTTCCCATCCGCTTCAGCATTTGGATCATATCCCTTTAGACAAAGGGCAGTATCCAATGTGCACTAGTGGGACCCACCGCTAGTGCAATGGGAAGCTAGTGGATCCGGAAGCAACCAGAAATGACCCCCAAACCCTCATTTCTGGAATGAGCCAGTCAGTAGAGCTTGCGAAAGGGAGCCCCGCTGACCTGCCCCATTCCAGGAACTAGTGTTTCTGCTCATTTCCAGGGTTGCTTTCAGAAGCTCCAGTTTTCTGTTGTGCTAGAAGTGACCCCCGCTGGCGAAACACAATCAGCAGGAGTGCAGCGGCAGTATTGGATACTGCCCAAACCTTCCTTAAACTCCCCTACCAGTGTGTTTCAAGCATTTGCCTTGCCAACGCTCTTCCCTGCTCTGTAAAACTATATTCATTCTAATGTTGACGGGCTCTTTTCCCCCTCTGCAGACACAGACACACACACACGCGCGCTCGCGCGCGCGCACTCACTCACGCAGAGACTTGGTCCACCTTTTGTCGCATCGTGCGAGCCAAATAGAATGTGAGGAGGCGAGCTTGTCTCAGCATATGAAAGATGGCAAGAAATTGGTGCTTGGGGACCAGTGTCTTGGTGACATTGCCTCGGCAGCCCTTTCTTTCCCGCTTCCCCTCTCCCGCTCATTCTCTCTGAAATGGTCTGTGCCTCCAGTAATTTACATAATACTCTTCTGACACCTTTACTTTAGTCATCAATCACAGTACCTTCTCCCAGTCTATCTTTTGTCTGGGCATGTCTCGTCTTTATCTGGCAATGCACAAAAGATTAATTTCACAGTTTCCCCCTTCCCCCTCTTTTTTCCCCCTTCTTTCTTTCCTTGTGAGATACAAAGCTCATGAAATGACAGAAGCAAGATAATGAAAACAACAATGCAAGCATTATTTTTTTTTTTGTTCTTGCAGGTTGGATCTCAAGATACCTTTTTTTTTTTTTTAACCTCATTGTGGGCCATCTGTCTTGGGGTGGGTGGGGAGTCTATTCTCATTTCTGTGTATGCATGTGTGCCTTAATTCAGTTCCAGTGACTACCTGGAAAAGAAGGCGGGGGTGATGCTAAGGCGGCGGGGTGGGGAATTATATATTTAAGTGAGGTCAGAAATGTGGAATGTAAAAGGGGGGGGGGAAAGAAAGGAAAAGAAAAGAAAATGAAAGAGAGAGAAAAAAATGTCTTTCCAAAAGGCAGGACATTTTTTTTTCTCATTTTTCTCAGGGTCCCCAATTAGTATTAATCATGACTTGCAAAGCAAAATCGATGGCATTTGATTGATTCAGGCAACATCACTTCCTGTTGCGGTGCCCGTGAAAGGTATACGAGCCAGCACCACATTTGCATATGCATGTGTTCTCATTATATTGATTAACTTAGTGGAAATGATTATGGCTGGGTCAACACGTCACTACTCACCTGGATTTGTGTTTGGTTTTGTGCCTCCCATTCCAGGCAATTTTTGACAGGCACAAACATGTTCGTGGTTCCACCCCATCCACCCCCGATGATGTTCAGTGCCCTTTTGTCCCCATGGCTGCCGCTGCTTCTTCTCACTGCCTTTCTCCTTCTTTGCCCTCATGGTCTTCAGTCCCATTTGCCCTCACTGGAATTAATCTGATTGGATGAATCACATGGTTTTGAGGAAATCTCACCTGATGCGATGAAACCATGGGCACTGACACTCAGCAAAAGGGAGCAGGGGCGGCTGTGGCGGAGGAGGGCATAATTGGTGCGGCTGCATCAAAAATGCTAATTCTGAAGATAATATTTGGTTCAGAACAAGAGCTGAAGCTAGGAAGAAAAAAACACTGACTCTCAGCCTAACCTACCTCACAGGGTTGTTGTGAGG
The DNA here is from genome assembly GCA_021292165.1 of Shinisaurus crocodilurus. Taxonomy (NCBI): domain Eukaryota; kingdom Metazoa; phylum Chordata; class Lepidosauria; order Squamata; family Shinisauridae; genus Shinisaurus; species Shinisaurus crocodilurus. The sequence goes on from JAHFWL010000645.1 coordinate 1,930,191, forward strand.
GTAAAATGGAGAGGAGGAGGAGGATTATGTAAGCCGCCTTGGGTTCCTTTCAGGAAAAAAGGCGGGGTATAAATATAATAAATAAAATAAAAATAAATAAATAAACAGAGAGAGAGAGAGAGAGGTTGAGAGAACAATATAAGGGATATAGCGATGTTCAGTGCCAGACGTCCTCACTGGAAAAGTCTATTGTTGGCATCTATCTCACCTCTTTCCGCATAAAAACTCATTGCATGTGATGAATTATTAGGAAAATGCTCATCTTTATGATGGGTGGCTTGTGTTTGAGCCAGTATATTCCAGGTGGGGGTGCTGGCAGATGTTCTGAGGGTATCAACGGAGGAATTCTTTCTTTCTTTAGCCCCAGTGTGAAGTGCTGGTGGGGACAAATTTAGGAAAGCTAGTGGCCGGGAGGGGAAGGTTTGAACCTCTACCCTCACGTAGCCCCCCCCCCCCCCGCACAGTTACTTGGCAGTAAAAAAGAGAGGCTAAGATGCACGTGGTGTATTGAACGTCTCCTGGAATGCAGCCCTCGGTGTACAAATATACACTGCTCCCTGTGCATATCTGTACCCGGCCTCCCTCTCAGCGGAGGGCAGACTACCCAGCCCTGGATTAACCATTAAGCAATATAAACACGTGCTTAGGGCACCAAGGGAAGGGGGGGGCACCACAGAGTACCAGAGCGCCACAAATGTTGGCATTTGCGTATCTCCCCCTTATAACCATCTTATTAAATATATATATATATATATGCATCAAACAGTGATTAAAATTTGTATTTCTTTCTCTTGCCCTAGTTCTAGGTCAGCAATTGGGCTTATATCGCTTGCTGCCATTTAGTGTTAAATAAATATAATTAAAAAAACAAAAAAAAAACAGTTTATATTTAATGTAGTTGTGTGTTCTGGTGTGGGGGGTGGCCTTGAAGAAAACAGAGTTTTCAGTGTCTTATTTCACCGTCAGCACTTATTGAGTCTTAATGTCTTGCCAGCTAAGCAATGGAAGGGCCGAGGGGCAGGGCCGGTGCAAGGCAGTTTGGTGCCCTAGGCAAGATCAGATATTTAGTGCCCCCCTCTTCCCACTTGAGCCCTCCCTCCCTCCAGCCCTATGCTCCTGGCGCCCCCTTTAGCCTGGCGCCCTAGGCAGCCGCCTAGTTGGCCTAATGGTAGCACCGGCCCTGCCGAGGGGGCACCATTATTGGGCTGTGCTTCGGGCATCAGCTGGCCTGAATCCGGCCCTGAGACTACCCACTGTGAGGGGTGAGTGGGCTAGGCATTTTTTTATGCCCATGTTAATGCTGTCCCCAAATGTAGCAAGCTTCTCTTCTTCCCCATCTGCCCCAGATTGAATTGCAGCCATGAGTTAATTCATTCCAGACTAGAGCTCATTTCTCCCATAGAATTCAGGAAACGGTACCGAGACTGAGCCATCTTCCATCTGCATCATGGATTTCATCTCTTGGGGTGACAAAAGGAATCCCTTTCAGATGTTCGGAAGGGGCTCCATGCGTTCCTCCGCTTTATTTATTTATTATATTTATTAATTATATTTTTTCCTGCAAGGAACACAAGGTAGTTTACATAATCCTCCTCCTCTCCATTTTATCCTTACAACAACCCTGTGAAGACGGTTAGGCTGAGAGTCAGTGACTGGCCCAAAGTCACCCAGTGAGCTTCATAGCCAAGTGGGGACTAGAACCTGGATCTCCCGAGTCCCAGTCCAACGCTCTAGCCACTACAGAACACTGTCTCTTGTATGTGTGCACTCTGATACACTTTGCAGTGTTTCCAATCATGGGGAAAGGCACCTACGCACATAGGCACGCTGCAGATATATGGCAGAACACACATACCGTGGCCTGAAGTCTGCTTCTCCTCATGCTATGTACATTCAGAGCCTCCTCTTGATACCTGAAAGGGACTAGAATCTTAGGCTTTTGAGTACATTTGAAAGAGATAAAAGATTGGCAACTGGATAGATAGACAGATGCACAGAATTGGCTTTTGAGAGTAGTGCCAGGTTCTTAACAAACATGGAGCACAGACTATAATGTGATATGCAGCTGGGGTCAAATACAAAGTGATAGCTATTGCTTGGAATTATGAGATTGCAGCTGGGTACCAAGAGGTTTATCCCTGGCACAGCTGTGTGACCACAGTTTATGAGGATATCTGGGAACCACAGGATATTTCCTAGACTAGTTTCTTCAGGACTGATCTAACCAGTCATCCAAGTGGGCAAGGGGCCTAGCAGAAGATAGGGATAGTGAAACCTGTCTGCTTCAGTTTCTATAACATTCCCATTCTTTCAAGAACAAGTTCATTCCATCCCATTTCCACATAGGTACGTGGACATCTCTATAAAGAGGCCCATGTGAAAGTTCGTATACTTTTTCATACGCACAAAACTGTGTACACCCCCTGCCCTCCCATCTATGCCTTTTTGGATGTATTTTTTTTTTTTTTTTTTTTAATCAGGGAACTCCATCGCAAAATTCAGAGAAGTGCGAAAACCAAAGGACAATTGTGTTCTCTGGTCTGCGTATTAATTTGAAAACGGCAAATGAGGTTGGTTGGTATCAAAATGTGAACCAAACAAACCCTTCAACAGCCCACCCACCCACCCACCCTGCCCCCAACCCATATTTATGCAGGAGTCTGGGAGTTGCAACTATGGCCAGAGTTTTGTATATTCTAGAGCTGTGGGCAAACGGCCCCTCGGAATTCTCAACCCTATTTAAATCGCTGGTAGTGAAATTGCGGGATGGGCTGCGGGACACAATTTCACCGAATTTCTCCAGGAGAAGGAGAAATTCCCCAACAATGTCTCCCAGGTAGGGTTCACCCTCTGTGATGGTTGTAGCATAGCTTCTTTCTTTCCCCCCACTAATATTTTGTGTGTGCGTGTGTGCTGCCACTAAACGTGGCAAGAGCATCTACTGTGGCGGTGGCAGCCTGGCCCCCATCTTTGTGCCCGCCACAAGGCCTCGTAGCTAGCATCATTCCAGAGCATGGCAGGTGGGGAAGGGAGGGAGTGCGGCCGCCACAAAAAATAATGTGACGAAAACTCGGGGCAATTCTGCCAAGGGGCCTTTGATTTCCAGGAGGGTAAGAAAAAGAAAGATCCCAGTACTTTTCTGAGGAAAATGTCCTCTCCCCGACATTTTGGCTGATTTCATTTCATTTATTACATTTACGAATCGCCTATCTGGCCGCCCACCCGGCCGCCCTGGGTGATGTACAATTAAAACAAAGCGATAATAAAACAAACAGAACAATTAAAACAGTATAAAAAATTCTTTTAAAATCCTAACACCCCCCCCCATATACCACATTTTTTAATACGCGGCGGAAGCTCATCACGGAGGGGGCATGGCGAAGGTAATTAGGGAGGGAGTTCCATAACCCTCTTCCCAGTCCCCACCAGTCTAGCTGCTCTGACTGATGGGACAAGGAGAAGGCCGTCCATGGCAGATTGTGTTGAGCGGCCTACTTGATGTTGCTGGCTCAGCTTTAGTCGTCATTCTTCAGGGTTGCGCACCTTCCCCAGTGTCTTCCAAATGTTAAATTTCTGAGGGGTGTTTGTGGAGACATCTTGTCACTGATGCAGGTGCTGGTAATACCACGTCTTCCCTGCAAGTCCTGTAGTGGGTATGAGGGGAGGCAGTGTTGCATCCAGCTTCGGGGAAGAGGCGGAGCTTTTGCTGTGCCAAAAATCTGACCTCCAATTTCTTGGAAGTCTTCTTCCCCCATGAAAGAGGCTTCCATTGTTCTGCCTCATTCTCAAGGTGTTTTATCATTTATTTTGAATTCCTTTTTGTGGTGTTCTTGATCTTACCTAATCACTGTGAGGTGGCCAAAGGTACTGTGTGTGTGTGTGTGTTCCTTTCTCTTATAACTCCATTGCTCTGCAGCCGCCCAGGCTGACCACGTTTCCAGATCTGAAAAAGCCCTATGGGAAGAATTACCTCAAGATATCTTCCCCTGGGCTTTAACTGAAGCGTGGGGAAGCCAAGGAGGCAACAGGTTGCTGGACGGATGATTGTACAATGGAAGACAAGACATTCATACACACTCCGCAGCCACCTCATAAGAATGAGGATTTCTCTGAAATTTCTTCTCTGTTGAATTTCTTTTCGAATGCAATTCTTTTTCTATCAAATTGAATGAGAATGGTCCTAAAATATGCAGAAGAATTTTTTTGGCACAGCACTGGTGTAGTCTATGTAGTCATAAGTGTGTAACCCCACCTCAGAACTTACAGTGCACTGTAGGTCATGAGGCACATGCACCTACTAATTAACATTAATTTAACATTTTACTTAGCATTTAGCATTTCATTATTATTAAAACATTAACTAACTTAGATACCGTATTTGGAAAATTGGTGTACGGTGGTTCTGTTCACACTTGGTGCATGATAACAAAAAAAATGGTAAGGTTTCCTAAAAACCAATGACAGGATTATTATTATTATTATTATTAATATTTATTTATCGCCCATCTGGCCGGCAACCGGCCACCCTGGGTGATGTACACAGAATAAAATACATAAATGCAGGATTTTTCTGAACCTCTTGCTGTTCCTCCACTCAAAACTGATCATACACCAGTGGGGAGGAAAATGCCATTGCAGCTGTGCTGTGCTTCTGAAGAAAATAATATTTATATCTTATTATATTTATGCCCCGCCTTTTTTCCTGCAAGGAACCCAAGGCGGCTTACATAATCCTCCTCCTCCTCTTCAATTTTATCCTCACAACAACCCTGTGAGGTAGGTTAGGCTGAGAGTCAGTGACTGGCCCAAAGTCACCCAGTGAGCTTCATGGCTGAGTGGGGATCAGAACCAGGGATCTCCCGAGTCCCAGTCCAACACTCTCACCACTACTCCACACTGGCTCCCCACTACTCCACACTTAAACTTCATGGCTCAGGGTGGAGTTAAGGCTGAGAATAGGGCTGATGTAAAAGTTATATTTTTCAAGAGACACTGTGGGATTCCCTCCCCACAAATCTTGGGAATGGCCTGCCCAGAAATAAATACCTCTCTAGGAGTGTATTTAGCTTACTGATCTCCCTATGTCTCTTCTTCACCTGTGGACCCATAGGTTGCATTCATGACTAGGAATGGACGGATCTGTCAGCCTCACTTTCTCCTGCATTGACATTTTGGAAAACCTTACATTCTTTCCATCTTGAACATCAAAAGCAATTGCAAACTTTGATCAATCCTTATAAAAAAACAAACCGAGACAAAATTCTCATCTGCACTGGCCAAATTCAGTAGGTACATGTAGAGAACCATGGTGCAGCTGCCTGCCTGCCATATAGCTGTTAAAGATGAGAAGCCTACCAGAAAAAAAGAGGTGGCAACCCTAACTGAGCACCACAAACTTGGCTGAATACACAGGGATTCGAACCCAGACTTTCAAGAGACAAGCACTAAATGCCCCGGTCCTCGATGGATGAATCCATCACTTTTGTTCTCTCCCACATTCAGATTGTTTTAGTTTGAGTTCTTTCCATCCCGAATTTGAAGAAATCTGCAATTTTTGGGAAATCCTTGTAAAAAAATTGAACTGAAACAAAATTCTCAGCTATCCCTATTCATGGCACACCTGAAGCAGTGTAGGCTCTGGAGTGCTGCGTCAGTGCCAGAACCCCATCTCTTGTAGGGCAATCCCTACCATGCAATAAGTAAGGATGTATGAGAAATTATTTTTAGTTCATTTTTGACTAGAAGTTACCCAGTTCCCACCTCCCAGAAACAAACACAATCCGTACATTTCTGAGCTTCTGATGCGATTCACAGAATAACAACAAGAAAATGTGTCTGGAAATGTCTCCATTTGAACAATGGAGGGAGAACCTGGATCTCCCGAGTCCCAGTCCAACACTCTCACCACTACGCTACACTGGCTCTGGAACAGAACAATGGCTTTTACATATACATAACATTACATTAATACATACATTTACACTTAACCATATAGGAATCAGTCAGGCGATCACTCGTGACTGAGTAAGATTGTCTTCCAGGATTTTTTTTTTTAAAAAAAATTACAAAAAAGGAGATTTTAAAAGGAGGAAAATTCTAAAGAAAATTGTGTAGACTCTAGCGATCGGTCCGTAAGTGACTGTGGAGACCAATTCTAGATCCACACAGCTTCCCACAGTGAGGACACAGGTTACCAGATGGAAGATGGTCCTGTAAAGGATTCATTTGATGTGCTTTTCGCTTAGCACGTTTCTCCCTTTCACCTTGCACTCGGGCTTCTTCAAAGTCCATAGAACCTTTGTGAAAGGCCAACCTCCAGTTAGATTGTTCATGGGCCAGAGCTTCCCAGTTTTTGATGTTTATATTGCATTTTTTTAGATTAGCCTTAAGAACATCTTTAAACCTCTTATATTGACCACCGATATTCCGCTTTCCATCCTTGAGTTGGGAATAAAATAACTGCTTTGGGAGACGGCAGTCAGGCATTCGAACAACATGACCGGTCCACTGAAGTTGGTGTTGAAGGATCATTTTTTCAATGCTAGTAGTCTTTGCTTCTTCCAGTACACTGACATTTGTTCGCCTATCTTGGGGTCTTGTGACTGGTGGTCAAATATGAGAGACTGAACAGTTTCTGTTGGACTGTGGACAGAGCAAGCTCAAGCCAAACAGAAAGCTGAGTCTAGAGTGATTCCCTTATCATGTAAACTGATTTCATTACCATGTTTTTGTGGGGGAGATGTTAAACACACTCACACAAACACACACACACACACACAGTAAGTATTGTGGCATGTTTGGTAATGAAAACTGTCTTTGCTTGCAATGACTTAGAGTTTTCTTTGCACCAGACTGGAATTACTCTTGTAAAAAAACAGTAGGCTTGTATCATAATGGAATAAAAGTCCTGAACATGAGCATGCATCTGCTGAAAATGTCCACAGATTGCCAGACATGTGCTTGCTTTACATTTGTACAACTTTCCCAGTTCGCTTTTGCGCATTTGTGCAAATTCCCCCATATACCGAATCAGCCTGCTTTAGTCTATGGTGGAAAGTTGAGCAAACTGGGAATGTTGCACAAATTTGGGGGAATTTGCGCAAATATTCACGTTCGATCATTGTTCGAGTTGTGCAATTTCCCCATTTGCATTCAGGAACCTTACTGAAACTTTTTTCGGATGTGCGTGCTTCCGTTCTAATCCCTGGGCGTCACAGCTGGCGGAGGTAGTTGGGATGTGCAGCGCTCCTGGGAAGGAGCCAGAGGGCCGGCCTTATGGGCTTCCTCTGGCAAACTGGAATGCAGTCTGGTGGCTCCAATATCAGTTCATATTAGCCTGAACTGAAACCCAGAGTGGATACCCCGCCCCACTGACATTGGAGCCACCAGCCACTGGGCTACAATATGCACCATAGTATTTTGAGCCATGGCCATGGTGGGAGGTGGGTGGGGAAGCTGAACCCCTATGGGAGCTTCTGTGTGTGTGCGTGAGAGAGAGAGAGAGAGAGAGAGAGAGAGAGAGAGAGAGAGAGAGAACTGTACACAGGAAACTGCCTAAGATGAGGTCAGGCCCTTTTATCCATGTAGCCCAGATCTGTCTTCCCTGAACGGCAGTGCCCCTCCAGGGACTCAAGGAGAGAGGTCTATCACATTACCAGATTGTTTGTGTGTATGTGGATATGCCAGGGATTTAAACTGGGACCAATGGTCATTTGCCGCCGCCACCACTGCCCAGAATTCCCCTGTTCCCTCTGGGTTTAGCAGCATTGCATTCCTTCCAGTAGCTGGGATGGCTTGGTCTTGAATGGGCCATTACGACCCACTGGCTTTACAAAAAGACCTGCTCCTTGTAAAGACGGAAACTGCTCGAACTGATTTGTTGATATTCAGCTGCCTGCATTTTCGGACTCTCCTTGGGGCTGTGGTCATGGGGAAAATGCAAAAAAAAGGGGGAGGGAACAGGTGCTCAGGATGCAAATTCTTTATTATTTGTTTTCAGGTGGAGGAGCCCGACGCGTTTTGGCCTACAGTTTTTTTTTAAGGCCTTCCTCAGCAGGGTTGTGAAAAGATGTCTGCAGAATTCTTCAGCGACTAGATTGCCTTTCACTGTTTGTTAGTGGCGACTGTTTGTTGATGAGTGCCCACACTTCAAAATGTACCGCTATGCCACTGCCTAGGACCTTCTGCATGCAAGTCAGCTGAGCTACCCCTGAGCTGCCTTTCCCTCCTCTGTCTCTCCTTGTCCTTGTGGTTGAGAATGGGTTTGAATTTGCCCCCTGAAATGGGCCAAGGTCCCCATGCCACTTTGACACTCTCCGATTAGTTCTTAATGTGGCAAAATGATTGGGAATTTTCTGTTTTTTGTGACACTTGCTGGCAACTTATGGATGTGTGCGTCATCCCTGAGAATTCTTAATGCAGCTCTTTTGTCTGTCTGTCTGTCTGTCTGTTTGTTGCTTCCCTCAAAAGTCATGAGATATTTTCCCAAAGCAAGAATCTCAAAATTTGCCACAAAACTTCACTTTTGGTGAAATTTTGAATGCAGACCCTAGCAATTAAGCATTTCAAATTCCAGTTATCACGGAGACAGCGCAAATCACCACAGGAAGGGTCTGGTTACTCACAATCATCATAAAACTCGGTAAGAAGACTCTGTGATCAGCTCCTCCTTGGATCAGGTCCAAAGGAAAAGACTGTGTTTTTAGTCCTTTACAGAGGGGAAAAAAAATGACTTTCCTTTAAGCGGCTTCCACTTTTTTAACCAGCAGATCTATAATAAAAGAAGGAAAGCCTCTAGTCACTCATTTGAGCTGCTAAGAGATGCCTTGAGGCCAACATTCCTGCTGTGAAAGGGGTTACGGACATGTCATATGGGGGTCGTCGGTGAAAAATATCCCCAACTTTTGTTATTCTTAAGCCTAAATCAAAAAGCTTTCGTGCACAATCCACCAAGGGAATGCTCACTCAAAAGCTGAATGTGGTATCAATTATTTCTATGGGCATCCTCTTTTTGTTAGAAGAAGCAAAGAGGATTGCCGGAGAGTCAATAATAGCATGACTCCAGCTCAGATTACTAAATAATGAAATGCTAAACTTGGCCTAGAGTGAGGGCCATCGAGGTCTCCCAGGGACCAGAGGCCTCAATTAAATCCGAGGATGGTGTTCAGTGAATGAGAAAAAGGATGCTTAAGGTATGCCGCTGTATTACTAGATTTTACATTTTTAACTAGCTGTGCAAAAACTTGGTGAGGCGCCGGTTGTAGTCACTCAGCAGAATTCTTCACAGAGGACTATTCAGAAGAAGTAGGTTGGCTGTATGGCATCATCATTAGTTGTTGTTCTTCTTGTTGTTGTTGTTGTTTTAATTTGTCTTTTATTTTTTGTCAGCATTGTGCCCACCATGAGTCCTTTACCAGGGACTTGAGGAACAGAAGGACATAGGAAGTGCCCTGTGGGAATCAGACCAGAGGCCTGTCTTATCCAGCAGTGTTTCCCACAGTAGTTTGCAAAGAGTTCTGCCTCCAAGGAACTCTTTTTCCAGACTGACTCATCTTCCACAGAACTCCTGCACTTTACAAAGGATTCTAGAAGATGTCTCCATATAGCCTTCCCCGACCTGGCATCACCCAGATGTGTGGGACTACAACTTCCATCATCCCCTGCCAGCAGGTCCATGCTGGCTGGGGATGATGGGAGTTATATAGCTTAGTACATCTGGAGAGCGCCAGGTTGGGGAAGGCCGTATTAAGGCATCTTTCTTAGGATTAGAAAATTGCACTCAATTAATGCAAACGTCGGTAGGACGTCATCTTTGTCCTTGGCGAAAGATAGAGCACATCCAGATCTCTCTTGCCACTGAATGGCGTAGAAGAGCTAGATTGGGTAATGCAGGGTGACCTGCTTTTCAGGAACGTTTCTTTTCAGTTATCGAATGTTTCTCTTCCAGTTATCGATCTTCTCATTGTGGAGGACCTAAGAAACTTCCAAGGAGTGCCAGAGTATCCTGAACGCAGCTTGAAAACTGGTGCACTAGATGATGATTGGAAAGGAAAGTGCTGTTGGTAGCACAAATTGTACGTAGCAACCCTTCCCATGTTTTGCAGGTAGATCTTTTCTAAAGTCATGCAACTGTAAATTTGAAAGACTGCATGAAAATGATGATTGGGAAACTGTAAATGTTGCTGTAGAGGGAAGAGGGAAAGAGTGCCAACTTGGAAGATTAAGATAAAATAATAAAGAGATTTTGGTTGACAAAATATCTTCCTGCTCAAATCTCAACCGTTTCTGGTTTCGGTTAATTTTACACTGAAGATGCAACACTCTGAGAATGTATGCATCTCTCTTCCTGCTTCCTGCTCAAATCTCAACCGTTTCTGGTTTGGTTAATTTTACACTGAAGATGCAACACTCTGAGAATGTATGCATCTCTCCCTCTCACTCTGTCTCTTGTTTCCCCCTTCACTTTCCTCCCTCCAATGAAATTAGCACTATTCTGTCACTCTCCAGGTGATGTGAAGAAGGGAAGGCAGTATGCAAGCTGATTTATCTGAAACTGTCAGCTGTTTTGAGGACGTCAACTACTAAGGGTATGTGTTTCTCCACAGTTGTTGGCTGGCTCTTAAGAAGACCCCGTCCCTCATTAAGAGAGCGCCGAACTACACTTGAAAGTGCCTTTCCTCCCTTGTTCTCCTCTCGCTAACATCACAATAACAGATTTCGTGTTTTAAAATGGCACGCTCTGTAATGCTAGGCCCAACAGCTTTTGTTACATTCTCTCTGTCTCTCTGCAATACTCAGTATTATCGATAGAATCCCTCATAGGGCTTCTCTCGCTCTCTTTTTGTACCTGAGGTGAAAAACTTGAAGCTATCATTGCATGTGACAGTAACGGCAAATCAGCATGCCAAGGTACTTTTCATCTTTATCCGCATTATGTATCCTAATAAATGTCTGTCTTCAGAGGGATGCCGCTTGTCGAGAGCAGACAACATCTCCCACAATGCCTTTCAGCAAATGACTCTTGAGGTAGCCATGGTTGTTAGAACCTGGTGCGACACAAAAATAAATCAACGTGGCCTGTCATCATATGGCATCATTCTGATCAGTTTGGCTTGACAAACGTTATTCTTTGGTGGGCAAATTAAAAAGAAGAAGAAGAAGAAGAAGAAGAAGAAGAAGAAGAAGAAGAAGAAGAAGAAGAAGAAGAAGAAGAAGAAGAAGAAGCAAATTGAAAGGATTTGGGTTCCAAGAGGGTGTTTTTTGTTTTTGCTTTTGCTTTTTGGAAAAGCTGTTTTCGACAACAAAACAAAAAATAAGTCCACTTTTTTTTTAGCTTGATTTTCCTGTTTATTTGCAACTTTGCAAGTAAACTGCCCGTCATGGGCAAGGCAGAGAATGGGCAAATTGTTTTGTTGGGCAAAGTGTACAAAGACATACATTTTTGCATTACAATTAGCCGCAGGGTTCCTGCTTACGTGGAGAAGCCCATGCATGCAAAAGGAGCCTTCACACTGATGCTGAATGCGCGGCTACCACAGGGTGCTGGTGGTACCCAGTGAGCACATCCGCTTGCAGGGGTAGTGGGCGCGACACTGCTCCCTCCCTCCATGTATGAGCGCATTGATCATGTGAACAGCTCTAGAGCCATTCCGGACTTTGGTGGCAGAGTGGGAGAAGTGGACAGAGAGAGAATGTTGGGAGCTAGCTCACAGAAAGAGTGAAGATAACGCTTATTCTGCCTTCGCTTCCTTGCCGATTTGCACAAGCTTGCAATTGAGCGACTTTTCCCCGACGTCTTCATTTATTAAATTTATATATACCACCCGACTGGCCAGTGACCTCATGGCGATTCACAATTATAAAATTGCTGATGTGGCTGGTGAGGTAGGGGCAGGGCCGGTGCTACCATTAGGCGAACTAGGCAGCTGCCTAGGGCGCGGGGCTAAAGGGGGCGCCAGAAACGCCTTGGGAAAAAATTGCCGAGCTTAACTAGCCTTAAATCCTCTTGCTCCCCCCCCCGCAGGACCATCTGCCTGCTTTTGCCTGCGTAGTCGGCCCCTTCGCCTCCACCACCACCTCCTCCTCCTCCTTGCCAGCCACCAGATTGGTTCTGGAGTTAAGCAGCTGCGAATGGAGACTATTTTCACAGGGCGTGGGGGGTGGAGTAGAGAAAAGAAGCGATCGTCGCTTCCTGGAAAGCGCTCGCTAAGTTGAAGCCCCCAATGTGCTGGTTGCTGCAATGCAAGCCCAAAAGGAACGTACCCCGGAGGAGCAACCACCCAAGTTTCAATGAAATGATGCCATAGCAAAGCCGCTTAAGGCGGAATCCAGCGCGCATGTCCCCTGCACAGGTCCCATTGAAATTCATTGCGCGAGGATAGTCTGCTTGTGCAGGAGAAGTTCCTAGCTGCGTTGCGCCCTTAGCCATCAGTCCCCGTCCCCGCCCCGTAAAAGCGAAAATCAGAACAGCCACTATCATCCTCTGTCTGTAAAACTACCAGCTTCATCTGAGAGAGGGAGAGAGATCGCGTCTTTTAAAAAAGAAGAAGAAGAAGAAGAAGAAGAAGAAGAAGAAGAAGAAGAAGAAGAAGAAGAAGAAGATGACCCGATCAGGGCAGCAGACTTCAATGTCATAAGAGGCGCTATGTGACAACCATCTTCAACCTACTTGATCAGGGAGTTTCACATTTAATGTGAAATCTATGGCCCCAATCCTATCGTATCAAACACCAGCGGTTTCTTCTACAAGGCCTTTTCTTTCATCAAAGTTTCCCTAGATTTGCATTTCCAGCACTGTTTGTGTGGGAAGTGCAGTCCAACTTTTTTTTTTTTAATCTTCACGTTAGTCCTTTTGTGGCGCAATCTTATGCAAGTCTACTCAGAAGTAAGCCCCACTGAGTTCAATGGGACTTACTCCCAGGTAAGTGAGTATAGGCTTGCAGTTTAAGGGAGTGTGTATAGGATTTTTATTTCATAATGGCATAGGGCTGGAGGGAGGGCTCAAGTGGGAAGGGGGGGTGCTAAATATCTGATCTTGCCTAGGGCACCAAACTGCCTTGCACCGGCCCTGGGTAGGGGGGGCATGAGGTGGTACTCAGCTCGAGTAGCTCAGCGTGAGGAGCAGCACTCAGATACTTCTGCCGAGCACTGACAGAGCGGCATTGTTGAGCATGGACCCTACACCAGGGGTGGGGAACCCCAGGACAAGACACCAAATCCAGCCCTGCGGAGGTTCCAATCTGGCCTTTGGGGATTCCCCCAGGTAACCACGCCCCCTTTACCTGGCCCCTCCCCTTTCCTCTCAACCACAGATTTGTGGTTTCCTGGCTCTTATGTAGTCTTTCTCCCTTCTAAAAGGAGGAAACACCTCCCCCATGGCTTACTGACTGACTGACAGTAAGGGCTCTAAGCTAAAATATGCTGGCACGTTGGGTATTTTGGCCCCACCCCTTTTGCCTTTTGGCAAGGTTTTTATATTATGTTGTGGCTATTGGGCAGTACAGAAATGTAATGGATAAAAATAACAATAAATGATAATAAATGTGCATCTCTGTGCTCCTCCCACCCTGTTTAGGATGCCCATAATCCTCCGAGTTGGGGGCTTATGGGAATCCCCACTGGATTGCACCCTGACCGAAGTAAGTAACCTTAAACGTCGCAATGCTATATATTCAGTCAGATTTATCTATCTATCCATCTATCTATCTGTCTATCTATCTATCTATCTATCTATCTATCAATCATCTATTTATTTATTTAATATCCTGCCTTTTTTCCTCCTGTAAGGAACCCAAGGCAGCCTACACAATCCTCCTCCTCCTCCTCTCCACTCAATCATCACAACAACCCTGTGATGCAGGCTAAGCTGAGAGACAGTGACTGGCCCAAAGTCACCCAGTGAGCTTCACGGCCAAGTGGGGACTAGAACCCGGATCTCCCAAGTCCCAGTCCAACGCTCTAACCACTACACCACACTGGCTCTCATGATTTGGCTGCATGATGACAATGCTGAGGGCATGCAATACCAGTTCAGAAAGTGTTTCCTTGGAATACGCAAACACCTTCACCTACTTTTGACTCATACACTGTGTGTGTGTGTGTGTGTGTGTGTGTGTGTCTATCTATGCACACATGGATGCATTTCTTTTTCAATGTTTAGGAGCTCATGAGATTTTCTCGGAGCCAAGTAGAAGAAGAAAGATATTTCCTGACCTCTGCAACAACCCAGATGCCTGCCACAATGCCTAGGTCCTTAGATGCTAATGGATAAGTACTGGACACCTGCATTTTTTGCATATCTATCTATCTATCTATCTATCTATCTATCTATCTATCTATCTCAATAACATACCTATGAATTCTTCCAAACCTGGAAGGTTCAACCAGAATGGAAATGCTAACTAATTGGCACCCATATTTATCTTTCAGGACAGATCTCCCTGTTTGTTTGAAACACAGTGCGCCAGTCGGATCCTTAAAATAACAATAAGGAAAAAGGCGTGCATGCATGAAAACAACAGCTGAATCAATTAAACTTGATTTGGCAGACCAGCTTGTGACAAATAGCAAGAAATTTTTGATTAGGCCCCAAGAAGAAAAGAAGAGCCTCTCCTCCTGCTCTCCTTCTCCTTTCTTTCCTCCCCCCCCCTTTTCGCGCTCCCTCTATTCTCTCCCTCTTTCAAGCCCGGAAGATGTCAGAAGGGGGTGGGTAGTGATATGCAAAAAGCGGCCTCCATAACCAAAGTAGCCTGCAAAATTAGGTGTCAGCATGCAAAGCTTATTGATGTATGAATGCGGAAAATGAAAGCCTGCAGTAGACAGACGGGGCTAAAGGTGAGACAAGCGCGGGGAGAGCAGCTGTACATCTACGTCAAGGTGTTGCTATATAAGCCTTGCCTTCCCCCCCCCCTTCTTCTCTTCCTGGAGGGCCACAGCCTAACAAGCAAAGCTAGGCCATAAATGATGAAACAATACAATGTAGGCACTCACTGTGTGAATATCAAATAAATTGACTTGGTCTCTCTCTCTCTCTCTCTCTCTCTCTCTCCGTCCTTCTATTCTCTTTCCCGCCCCCCACTCCTCCCGCCACCTCCCCTTTTACTTCCCCCCCCCACACCCAACCCTTCAAAGTATGCCTGTGTATTCATTAATAAATTCATATCCTGAGTTTTCAATAAAAGAGAGAAAATGCAGTGTAAACTGGAGTTACTTAGTGACACCCGGCTCATTGCTTTTTATTGTCGCTTGCAGCTACGAAGCCTTCACAAGTGCACTAGGAGAATTTATTACTGTCTGTCTTTGTGGCAACTTGGCGAAGGGAGCCTTTTGAAGAAAATTGACCCGCACTTCATGAATATGATGAAAAATGCCAATAACGCTACAAAGACGACGCTCTTGACATTAGTGGGCCGGGAACTGAGGAGACAGTAATGAAAGGGTTGCAATTATGAACCCGTTACACTTTCTTCCACGCCACCGGGGGTTGTGCAATTTCAGGCAGTTCCAAAGTCCTGCTATCTGGCTGTGGATTCAGCCTTCCTGGTGCATGATGGGAAAATTGGGATGCTCTTCTATCTTGGTTCTCCCACAGTGTTTTTAATTTCTTTTTAAGTGAATAAAGGAGGGTAGGGCTGCAAACACCCAACGTTATCAAGCTATTTTCATTTCCCCCCCCCCTCTGTATTTATTTCCATTTCCCCATATTTATTTATTTTCTGCTTATGTATTTATTTCCATTCCATCTACTCATTCTTTTAAAAGAATCGCAATATGGCAGCCTTCCCCAGCCTGGTGTCCTTCAGATGTGTTGGATTACAACTACCCATCATCCACGGTTTACATGGACACACTTACGTTTACAGCACTTTCACCACTGACCCAAACGGTAATCGATTTTTGAACTCACCTAGATCCCCAGTTAAGTATGCCTCGATATTGCTTGCTTGCTGGGTGGGGGAGCTTGTGGGGGCGGGGGAAGAGTGAGAGAGAGCTCTGGTCTTCGTTCCATATGGAGGTCCTGGGCTTGTGGGTTTCTCCAGATGCATCTGGCTGGGCATTTTGGGAAACAGAATAATGGACCTTTGGCCTGAACAGGGCCCTTCTTGTGTGCTGAATAAGTTCACTACCAAATTATTTGCTTACTGGTATAGAGTATCATTCAGCACCTTCTTTTTATTTTTTTTTATTTTTTAAATAATTTTAATTTTAATTTTTTTCAAGCAATATATAAAACAACTAAATAACAAACATACAACTTATATAGTGCTCCCGTCACCACGGGACCATATCATACATTCTATCTCTATAATCTATAGTTATTCATTATTCCAAAAATACAACATATCTTGACACAAAATCCAAAAATACACCCCAGATATCCTTAAAATTGTTTTTCTTTAATTGTCCCCTTTTGCATTTGATGTTACAAGTTAACATATCATTTAAAGCCATATCCCACACTTCTTTATACCAGCCAGTCAGTGATAGAGAAAACTGGCTGAACTTTCCACATTCAGTGCCTTCTAAACATCATGCTGCCATCACGCTGTGCTCATGTGACTCCGAGGAGGGACCATTTGGTGATGAGGTCATCGGGTGGCCACTTATACAAAGCACATCACCAAAAGAAGAGGACAAAAGAGGACACAGAATGGCCTAAGAATTGCATTGACTGCTTCATATGTATAGACACACGTAGAAACAATGAGAAACAAATTCAACAGGAATGCAATACATCTCACCATTAGGGAAGAAGATTGTGACCAGTGTGCCTGCCCATTCCACTGCTCGGGTGCTAACTGTTGATAGGCACATTCAATTTCTCCCTTTGGATGATCTTTAAACCAGAGTTGGACTGGGGGCAGCCCCTCAAATGTAGCACTGAAATAGAGGACACCTTCAAAGAAAGGACAGTCCTGCGGCAGCGCAGCAAACAGAGGACTGTCCTCTGTAAAACAGGATACAAGGCCATCACCATGATCATGTAGAGATGGGGTTGGCAATCAGAGACCCCTGATCCAGCCCAAATCTCCAGTCGTTAATCTACAGGCAACAGGGAGGTGTAGAAGGAACAACAGCTCTGAGACCAGGACCTGCTGCTTGCTGGCCAGGCATTCTGTGAATGCATCTCTCTGTGTGAGCGGGTTTCCACTCCTCAAACCATTCTCAAAATGGCCTTTCAGAAAAGCTACGTATTTCCTTATTACATTTATAATCCACTCAAAAACAAAAGTCCTCTGGTAAGATTACAAACAGTTAAAGAACTAAAATCCCGTAGAACAGTTAAAAATATAAAATTCATTACAAATATTTAATAGAATAAAATGCAATATAATGCAAAACAATACACAACACAGGAATGGATAAAACCACCTGAAAAAAAATCTAGAACTAGGTCTGCTGTGGCTGTGGCACCCCGGTTGTGGAATGAGCTCCCCAAAGAGGCTCGCCTGGCGCCTACATTGTACTCTTTCCGGCGCCAGGTGAAGACCTTTCTATTCTCCCAGGCATTTTAATCATTTTAATCATCTTAATCATTTTAATCTTGTAGTTGTTTTTAACTCTGTTATTGTAACTGCTGCTGCTAGCTCTGCTGCTTGTTTTTAATCGGTGGTTTTAAATTTTATATTTATTCTATATTGTATTTTATGGTTTTAACTGTTGTAAACCGCCCAGACAGCTTCAGCTATTGGGCGGTATAAAAATGTATTAAATAAATAAATAAAGGCCTTTGCCTGGCACCAAAAAGATAACAGCATAGGTGCCAGGCGAAGCTCTTTGGGGAGCGTATTCCATATGTGGGGTTCCACCACTGAGAAGGCCTGCTCTCTCGTAGCCACACCCATCTAGCTTTCTTCAGTGAGGGCACCTGGAGGAAGAGGGCCTCCAAAGATGACCTAAGGGTCCAAGCAGGTACATGCGGGAGGAGACTTTCCTTTAGATATCCTAAAAAACTACTCATTGTTCAGGGGTGTCAAGTTATTTCCATCACTTTTACGGTACTTAAAAGGCATGCAAGCCATTGTTTCAAGCATGTGGTAAGGCCTTCTGGGGGGGGGGGCCTTGATTCTTTGCTTCCAGAGTGTTCAGAATTATTTAGCTACCCTTGATCTCATGGTAGCACACGTAGTATCTACTTTGCCTCTGTTGTGTCAGCGTTATGCAATGATATTGTTGTTTTACAGCTATGCCCCATCGCCGTCCCCCCCCCAGTCATAGTCCTGAACTTAGTAGGCTTTCAAAATGGATTGGAGGCAATGTAACCCAAACGGGAATCATGGTTTGGAGTCCTAAGAGGGAACTGACAAGGAGATCTCAGCGGTCTTGCAGGATTCATATCAGGACTGTTGAAACAGGCCTGCCTAACCACTGCTCATTCCGTGGTTTCCCGGCTTTTGTGCAGATTTCCCCCCATTTCAAAGGTTAAAATGCGCCCTCTAAGCCTTAGTTACTGGCAATAAGAGCTTTAGGCTAAAATATGCCGGTATTTTTGGCAACATTGGCCCCACCCCTTGTGCCTTTGGCCCTGCCCACCACTGGAATGTGGCCCTGTAGAACTTCTCTGAAATTGAATCCAGCCCTCAGACTGAAAGAGGCTCCCCGCCGCTTGGGGGTGAAGCCACAGAACTGTTGCTCAAAAAGAAGGGTCGCAGTCCTCACGGCAACTGCATGCACATGCCTCCGACAGAAGCATCGGTTCACGGCTTTAAAAGGGGATTGGACAAATTCATGGAGGAGAAGGCCATTGGTGGCTACTAGTCCTGACTGGCTGTGTGCTTCCTCCACTCTCAGAAGCAATATGCCTCTGTACTCCAGTTGCTGGGAAACAAAGGCAGGAGGGTGCTGTTGCACTCATGTCCTGCTTGTGGGTTTTCCATGGGCAGCTGGTTGGCCACAGTGTGAACAGAATGCTGGACTAGATGGACCCTTGGTCTGATCCAGCAGGGCTCACCTTATGTTCTTGTGTTCATACAGACACACACAGGACTTTATGGAGCATATGCAAATCAGCATATGCAAATCTGTGCATCTTTTATGTCCTGTGGGCCTGAGCCCCGGATCTTTTCAGTACCTAGCACCACCCTTGACAGAACCCACTATTCTCATCTCTACCTGAAGGGGGCCTGGAGGCCTGAGTGCACAGTTCATGATAGTTGAATCAGCTATTATTAGACTCAGGTTCCTGAGGAATTAACGAGGGGTCATCTCGTATCATAATGTGAGGAGCAACCCTCAATTCTACACTGAACAGAGAATAATGCTACTACAGAGGGGAGGGGATCATGGGTTATTTTCTCCTAAAAAGGAGAAAAACTCGCTGAAGGAATGAGTTGAAGAATGAAGAACGTGAAGCATAATACAACGTGGTCTGTAAAAAAAAAACAACCCAAAAAGCAAAACAAAACCAACAACCCAATAACAGCACAAAGTGGACTTGGCCCCACGCTGAATGTTTTGACACCTTCTGAACTTGCAAGCCGGCAATAAAATCTTGCCTGTCACTAAGACAAACTGGAAATGCTAAGTCCTTGGTCTTGTTGGTTATTGAACATTTGACTTCAATATTTATTGCCAGGGTGTCTCCTTTCTTCCCTGCCAATAAAATAAACTAATCCCACAGCCAAACAGTTCTCTTAAGGGTCTTCGATACATTCCTTGGCCTGGGAGCTGGGGAAGGCAGAACTGGTTAGGGGAATCTTAAACACGGGATTCAAATATAGACTCCAGAGGAGGCCAGATTAGGTCTTCACCAGAGCTGGCGCAGTTTCAAGAAGTCTAAACCGGGAATACGCAACCTATGATCGACCATGCTGAACACACCCTGCCCATGACCAATGGCAGGAGTGCAAAAGGCACCCGTTTTGCCTTTCTCTGTGCTGAGAGGGGCGTGGGATGCGGTGCCTCTCTCCACACGGAGGGAGTGATGCAGACGGCCCTGGCTGGGGCCCTGGCTTTGTGTGGTGCCTGTCATCCCCGTGGGGGCCATACAGTGTCATTTGGCCGGCACAGGCAAGAGCAGCCCAAAGACAATAGTGGGGTGAGCCCCCTGCATGCTGCTGCTCCCGCTCCTAGTGGGAGGGAAAGTGGCATGCAAGGGCAATGCCCACTGTGTGATATCCAATTTCAGATAACAGTGGGGATTCCTACAGTGAGTAGGGCTCAGAGGCCAAGCCCTACCCCTCGATGATGGATCCCAATGAGGCTCCACAGGAGAGATGCGGAAGCTCTGCGGGTTGGATGAGGTCAGAAGGCTGGCGGTTCTGCATCCCTGATGGATGGAGTCCATCAATAGAGGCTTGATATAGACATTCCGGTTTTGCTACCTGCTTAGCATAAACAACAATAACAACAACAACAACAACACCCAGGGATCCTTGACAAGCCACAATATATGGTGGCTCACATTCACCATGTTGGATCACAGGTTGGGAGGGCTTGGTGTATGGATGCTTCCAAAGTTTTCATCATCATCTGAATTTCTCCCCTGGTTTCGGATTGTCGGGTCCAATTTCGTCAAAGAAGAAGGTTTCAGTGGAGAGAATTTGTGAAAACCTGACACACACACACCCCAAAAAAAAAATTATGTACAGCCTGATCCTATGCAAGTTTACTCAGACATTACTCCCGCTAAGTTCAATGGGACTTGCTCCCAAGTAAATTCACACAGGATTGCAGCCTTCAGGTGATACAATCTGTGGGTTATGGTTTCCTTCAGTATGGTTTCCTTCAGTTCACTGCAAAGCTAAATTCCCCATCATAATGTGTGCTTTCTTGTGAGATCACACTGTGGTAGCTGAGTTGACATCAGTGCTATCCACCGTAAAAGCTACACTTCCCATTTTCTACTCTGCCCTTTCTAGAGAAACCTCACTAAGACATTTCAAGGCTTCCTAATTTATAGTATTTTGAAATGAGAAAACAAAACAAAACCAAATTCTATCACTTACAATGCTCCAGGTTTCCCCCACCCCCATCTTCACTGCAATATTTTCAAATTTCTGTGTCTTAGCAGTTTAATGTAAAGGCTGTATTTGTGTGTGGAGGGGGTGGGATTTAATAACTGCTGAATAAAATGACCAAAAATTTCAGGTAATATCAAAGCATTGCTGCCTGTATAAAACCAAAACCAAAACCAGAAAACAAAAAGGTAAGAGCTTTTTTTTTTTTTTTATCCCTTCATATGGATTCTGTGCTAAACCACTCCGGAAAAAAAGCTATTCATATTGAAACTCTTTACTTACTGTAACATTTCTGGGATATTTCACCTCAGTGGGAACTCTACATTCATCCTGAAAGTTTGCTTTCATCTAAACTTGATGGCAAGTTGCTAGGGATGTAAATCAAGCAGGGAGCTTGTTTTGTTATAATGTTTGTATTGTAACCTGCTCAACAACCAACAGTTCTCAAAATGGCTTACAACAGATCTTCCATTAAACTATTGGGTGCGCAATTTGTGGCCCTCCAGAAAAATTGGCCTACAGCTCCCGTCATCCCTCACCATTGGCTATGCTAGCTACTGCTGATGGGAGTTGTAGACCAAAACAATTGGAGGGCCAGAAGCTGTCCTCCCACTCAGCAATTCATTATTCACAGCAGGCGATCACTCGTGACCGAGTAAGATTGTCTTCCAGGATAAAATTACAAAAAGAAAATTATAAAAAGAGGAAATTGTAAAAAATTGTGTAGACTCTAGCGATGGGTCCGTAAGTGACTGAGTGGAGGCCAATTCTAGATCCAGACAGCTTCCCACAGTGAGGACACAGGTTACCAGATGGAAGATGGTCCTGTAAAGGATTCGTTTGACGTGTTTTTCGCTTAGCACGTTTCTCCCTTTCACCCTGCATGTGAACAGCAGAACATGTTCTCAATTCCCTCCCCCACCCGCAAAACCCCAAACTTGCATATTCATGTTTTTAAAATGCACCCTTTTACAAATGCACACTTTTTTTAAAAAAATCACATTTTCATGGTACTGGATAGCCAATGGAGGAAATGTGCACACTTTTGAAAAAAGCACACTTTTCCAGTTCAAACGAAGTACGAACTAGGGGGAAAAACAAACAAAAAAAACAGGTCACAAAATGAGACTGAGAGCGAGCCAAACTGAGCTTTGAAATGAAGTTCAGGGAATTTCATTGAGCTGAGGTAGCCCTGGTTCTCATATCCCAACACCCGCGTTACCCAGCAACTGGTATTGAGAGGCGTACTGCCTCTGATCCTGCAGCTAGCATATAGCCATCATGACTAGTAGCCATTGATAGCCTTAACCTCCATGAATTTGTCTAACCCTTTCTTGAGGCCCTCCTAGTGGACATCACTATTTGGGAGCCAATTCCATCAGTTAACCACACGCTATGTGAAGACAATCTTTCCTTTTATCTGCCCTGCAGCTCCCATCTTGCAGCTTCATTGGATGACTGTGATGGATTGAGGCCTACACAGGATTGGGTTTGTTGAGGCCTACACAGGCTTCAGTTTGTTGAAGCCTGAAGGCCCAAACACTTGGATGGGAGGGGGAGTTTGAGAGTTTTAGTTTACCCAATAGAAGTTAAGAATTAGATGTCCTATTCAAGGTCACATGATTATAACCTTCCATTCCTGGGAAGGCTATATATGTGGGGTGTGGTCAGCTAGCAGTTAGTGTGCTGAGAGAGAGCTAGAGGCAGAAGCAGAGAAACAGCGGAGAGAGACCAGCAGAGAGAGAAAGAGAAACTGGCTGCATAGGAAATAGGTAGTCTGAAGTTTAACTAGAGAACATTGGATTGTTTGTTTGTTTGTTTTATTTTTTCATACTTGCTTTTGAATTATAACCACTCTATTAAGTAAAGACCCTAATATTATTAGTAAAGTGTTGTTGTTTACCCTGGAGTTTGGAGTGACTTATTCACCACGCCTACAGCCTACACCCATGCTATTGGAAGCTGTAAAAGGACTTGATCTCCTGGAATGGGAGGGGCTTTGAGGAGAGGCAGAGATCTCCCAAAGGAAGGTTAAGGGGTCCCTGCAGTAGCGGAACCTTGACAATGACCCCTTTGAGTTCTAGCATTCTGACAGAGGGATAGGACGTTCTTCTCTCTGCCCACACTTCCTCCACATCATACGGAATTGTACACACCTGTTTACGTCCCTCCCTTACTCACCTTCCCCCCCCCTAAGCTAAAGTTAATCATAGCGTCAGGCAATTGGACACCAGGGATGTGAACAACATATTCCCTCTGAAAGTTTGCTGTTTTGATCGAATGCCCTTTTTAATCCACCAACATTTCATCTGAGCTGGAGTTTCCGAATCTGCTTCAGAAGTTTGCTTTGGCCAAAATTCAGTAACGAACCATCCCAAGGTGTAACACAAACCCCAGTCCTAGCTGTGAAAGCTGTGCTGATGCCCTTGAGAATGGCACCTATAGTGTTACAGGCAAAGGCAACGTGATCTCCAACGTGGTTTCCCATTTTCTTTTGGAAAACGTTTTGCTAATTCTTTTTTTTTTTTAAAAAAAGGCACCAAAAGGTAGATGATGATGAATATAAGGGAAGATCTCCTGATCAGCCTACCTATCTGCTTTCCTAAAAGGAGCAAGGCGGAAAAAAAATACAAAATAAGGTGGACGGAAATGAAAGGTTGTTTCTAGAGCTCTCTGGCATAATAAGCTGGTAGTAGCCACAGGCATGATTTTCTGTCCTTGTTGCAGCCAACCCAGATTAACCCTTCATGTGGCCTGCCTTGCTCTTGATATATGCCACGTGTCACTTGCGGCTGCTACCTCTGGAGTTGTGCTTTCTGTCAGATCGCTCAATTAATTATAATTGTCCTGCCTTGAAAGGCATAGCCTTGGGCCTATCAGGGTGTGTGGCCCTCAGGGGGTTACGTTTCCAGCCCCTGCCTACAGACTCCAAGTCAATCAAGAGATTCAGCTCATCTATATTTAATTGTGCTGGCATACCTTCATACTTTTTTTTTTTGAGGGGTGGGGGGAAAGGGAGAGCAAAGCAAAGAAAAGGCAGCATCATTACCACAGATCAGGCAGGTGTATTCATTGTCTTCCTGGTGCTGCATTGCCACAAAACAATGGGCATTTCTGCACCGGCACATCTCAGGGAGCATGCTTTTAAAAGAAGGAAAAGGGCAGGGCTGTGGCTGGGTGACGTGATGGGAGGGTGACCACTTATGCATGCCCCCCCCAAGAGGAAATCCCTCCCCCCCCCGAAGGGACACATATGCGGAAAATTTGCATATGCTCATTTATTTGTATAGATGCCAATTTAGTCAGAATGACTAGAATTTAAATGGAAATGGAATACACCTCAACACAGTGGGGAAGGCAGTGAGTAGTTGACCTGCTCAGTCTTCTGTCCTGGTATAAACTGTTGATGGACAACTTCAAGGTGGGGATGGGCAAATCAGTCAGTTTCACTCTGTCCCACAATAATGTTTTTTTTTTTAAAAAAAAAAATCTCAATTTTTTTCTCTCCCAAATATTTCTCTCCTGAATACGAACTGGTCAATTCTGATCCAAAACAAACTGGAAATGAATGCTCACCCAGCTGCACCAGTCAAATTCAATAGGTACAGCTATTCCCAGCCTGGAAAGGATCATGATGTACCTGCGTGAAATGAGTTTAGCCAGGGATGTGCAAATCAGCGAAACTCGAACTCGTCCAGCTTCTCTAACTTCTACCTTGAAGCTCGTTCCAAATTTAGGGATGGACAAACATGCAATGTTTGCGCTTGTTGAGGTTTTCTACATTCCTCCTTGGTTCACCTCGTTCACATTCCCAAACATGAGCATCTTGTTTTTTGAATTGAGAAAAATTCGCATTTTAAAAAAGGCTCATTTTTCCCATTCTAAAACGCACATATTCCCCCATGGGCTAAAGCGTGAAAAACGTAGATTTTGTGGGCACATTTGCCCATGTGCACATTTTCAGAAGTGTGCACTTGCGCAAGTGTACGTTCAAACACTGAACGCAAACTTTGGGAAATTGCCAAAAACTTCCTGAGTATTGCAAGCCTGCTCATATTCGTGCTCAGATGGAACAAAATTCTCATACTTCCCTATCAACCTTGTCTGTATCAGATTGCAAGCTTTGTTTTTCCTTTCCACATTAAAAAAAAAAAATCATGCATATTTTTGCGTGCATTTTTCCAATGCACACATTGATTGTGAACATCAATTTTCTGTGCACGTTTTAAAAATGTACACATTTTTTGAACAGATTTTTTGGGTGGCATGAAGTGTATTGCAAGCTCAAAAATGTATGGATTTCAGGGAGAGAAGCCTTCTCGGCATGAGAAATGGATCTTCCAAGCATCTGCAGAATCTCCTTTCTGGGGTGAACAGGGGGTATGCTCACACATCCTGATTTCAGCCATTAAGGCACGTGCAGGGCCTTTTCGCTCTGCAAGGCCTTACATGGTGCTGGCTGGTAGGTCACATGCACACAGACAGACGCGTCCCAGGAATCCTGATACATATTGTTCTTTCCTTGCTGCAAGGAGCAGTGTGAAAAGCCCCAGCGTGGCGTAGTGGTGAGAGTGTTGGGCTGGGACTCCGGGAGATCCAGGTTCTAGTCCCCTGCCTCAGCCATGAAGCTCACTGGGTGACTTTTGGGCCAGTCACTGACTCTCAGCCTCACCTACCTCACAGGGTTGTTGTGAGGATAAAATGGAGAGGAAGAGGAGGATAAGGATTATGTAAGCCGCCTTGGGATCCTTGAAGGAAAAAAGGTGGGGTATAAATATAATAAATAAATAAATAAATAAATAAATCTCTATGAGGATCATGGGGGGGGGGGGAGTGGAGAATTTTCTCTCTACCCCTCCTGCCAGTGATCCTGTTACAAAAGGCTCTCCACTCCCTCCCCCAGAGATCCTCAAACTGGAAAGAGTGATCTGTACTATTGCTGGTAACAATGGGAATTTGGGGGTGGGGGTGGGATTCAGCATTGGAGTATCAGGGCAGCCAGGGGGTGCAGCTAGGGCCTTGGGGATTGGAAGGGACCAGATCTTTGTGTGTATTATGCTCTTTAACCCAGAAGCACAAGGGTCATCCTTGGATACCTTTTCTTGTGGGACAGCCCTGCTGCCCATTACCATAAGTTTGGCCACGCAGACACATCAGTATTCCTAGTTCTGCAGATTCCTCCATCAATCATGTGGGCAGGCAGCAGGAAACAGCATGAGTTGAAGCTTGGCTCTTGTGTTGTCAGCTGCCTTTCCCACTCCATCGGTAATCAACAGCAAATGTACTACTGCAGATTTCCACTGAGTGAATTATGATTGGGTGATCTGTCAGCACCATTGGATCTCGGTCCTGCTGCTGCTGATGTGGCTACCGGAAGACAAACAACAGCTGCTACACTAGCTGCACGGTGGAGGAGACTTGTAGTAAGGTCCTAAGGAACCCTCTGGCCCAATAGTTTTTGTGATAACTGACTCCAAAGGTAGGGTGTGCAACACCACTAAACCCCCCCCCCCCGAAATGTAGCTTTGTCTTTGGCTTCCGTCAATATTCCTTTAGCCCAGGCTTCCCAAACCTGATGTCCTCCAGATGTGTTGGACTCCAACTCCCATCATTCTCAGCCAGCATAACAAATAGCTGCTTTCATCCTGAGGAGGAGTTTCCTCCAGAATTGGTTTAATTTCTGCATTTGGCGGAACATTCAGTGACAGCCCAGAGTTGTGTGGGAGAAACACACAGTCCTTAGAAGAAAAAAAAAGGGGAGTCTTATTGGAAAAATGGGAGTCTTATTGGAACCCTTTGGTTACCCTCCAAATTGCTCACAGTGTCACCTGAGGAGGAAACCCCCAAATGTGTTTCACATTTTGCTTTATGAGAAATGTTTTTGGCAACGACATTATATATAAAAAAAGACTTTATGCAGGCAGCAAACGTGTATAATCCGATGGTCAGATTGTATGGCAAGCTTTCAAGTACTGGAGGATAGGAGTGTGTGAATGGACAGAAAGTCACTCGGCTGCCGATTTGCGGATATTCGGGTGACTTTTGCTCTTCTGTCTGCTGATTTGTGGACTCAGAATTTGCACAAATGCGGTCATGTGTATTTTTGCGCAAATTCGTGCTCTTGAAAATGCACAAATCCACCAGAAATATGCAAGTCCCCCCATAACGTGCATTTTCATGCTTTACCCTGTGGGGTGGGGTTGTGCATTTTTGATCAGTGTTTTTAATGCTGTGTATTTTTCTGCCTCTAAATTTGCACAACAATATGCAAAATTAAAAAAAAAAATCATCGGTCTGTAAGCCCTGTGGACTCCATGTCACCTGAGAAAGTGGTTCCGCTTTGGAATCTGTGGAGTGGACTCTGAGAAATCCAGAGTCATTTGAGTCCATTGTGGATTCCTCTGATATCCTTACTTGAGGACAACTAAGGTGTCTGCCAAATGGAAGTGCTTTTTCACACTGCACATAGATAAACGATGGAATTCTATAACACAGGATGTAGCGATGATGAACACCAACTTGGATGGCTTTAATGGGTGATAAGGCTATCAGTGCCTAGCAGC
The DNA here is from genome assembly GCA_021292165.1 of Shinisaurus crocodilurus. Classification (NCBI taxonomy): domain Eukaryota; kingdom Metazoa; phylum Chordata; class Lepidosauria; order Squamata; family Shinisauridae; genus Shinisaurus; species Shinisaurus crocodilurus. The sequence goes on from JAHFWL010000645.1 coordinate 1,957,711, forward strand.
CATGATGGCTATATGCCATCAGAGGCAGTAGGCCTCAGAATACCAGTTCCTGGGGAACATGAGCAGGAGGGTGCATTAATGTCCTGCTTGTCATCATCCCACAGAGGCACCTGGTTGCCCACCGTCGGAACAGAATGCTAGATTAGATAGGCCTTTGGTCTGATCCAGCTGGATTCTGCTTATGCCCTGTAAAGCGAATATGGCCAAAGCTACTCACACCTGAGTTGCTTGTGAAAGCCTCCCTCATCCAAATTTCTCCCTGCATTTGGGAGTGCAGAGTTACCTGGTCTCTTTTCTTAAAATGTGGAACTGATGCATTAGAAACTCTCCATCGTTGCATTTTGTAAAAAAAATGGAATTGTTTTTTTTATTATGTACCAAGCAGTGCATGAGCCATTGTTTTCAGCTCCTTTGTGTCTTTCCCCTGCCCCAACAGGGGAGCGTGTGCTGATAAAACACCACAAAATGCCATCTTGATGCAATTGTACATTGCATTTGAAGACTCCTTTTTTCTGGGGTGTTTTACCAAAAGTGCAGGAGCACAGGCGTGGAGCAGTAAAACACAAAAAAATTACAGCTCAAAATACATTTTATAATGCATATTCTGAGAGAAAATCCCTTTAGAAATACATATTTAGAGTGACTTTTTGTTCGGATTGGGGGAAAAAACCCTAGTGGAAATGGGACAGACAGATGTGTGCGCGTGAACACAGGCAAATGTTACCCAGGCCAAGAAAAAAAAAAGAGACTGATTTGCCTATCCTTAATTTAGACTATTGCAGACTTTAGCTGGAGCCTGTTTTCTGTCCTAGGTTAGGCACCAGCTTCTCCATCATGAAAGAACATACTGGAGTGCTTCTGTCTAGTGTAGTGGTGTAGTGGTGAGAGTGTTGGACTAGGACAGGAGATCTGGGTTCTTGTCCCCGCTTGGCCATGAAACTCACTGGGTGACTTTGGGCCAGTCACTGACTCTCAGCCTAACCTACCTCACAGGGTTGTTGTGAGGATAAAGTGGAGAGGAGGAGGAGGAGGGCTATGTAAGCCGCCTTGGGTTCCTTTCAGGAAAAAAGGCGGGGTATAAATAAATATAATAAAATAAATAAATAAATAAATAAAAGAACAAGACTTTTTTTTTCTGTCGAGGGCCACATTTCCTCACAGGTAATCTGTTGGAGGCCGCACAACAGTGTTGGCTGGGACCAAGCCGGCAGTAGAAAGGGCCAGAGATAAAAGTGGGTGGTCACATCTTTTTCTTTTTCACCCCCTTTTCCTCTCGCTTTTTGCCCCCCACTTTTCTCTCTCTTTCTCTCCCTTCCCACCCACTAGGTCGCCAGGGAAGGGATAGACCGCTCTAGCCAGAGGTCTGAACTGATCACATGCAGAAGACTTTGAACTGAGGCTGAGGGCCACATGAAACTAAGCCAAGAGTTGCCTGCCCTTGGTCTAGAACAGGGCTCTCCAACCTTGGGTCCTCAGATGTTGCTGGACTACAGTTCCCAGAATCCCTTGCCATTAGCCATGCTGGCTGGGTATGCTGGGAGCTGTAGGCCAGCAACATCTGGGGACCCAGGGTTGGAGAGCCCTGGTCTAGAAGCTGATCTGCTAGGATGGTCCGTAGACGGCAACATTTAATATATCAATGGTAGGATATCAGTACTTCACATGGAGGACAAGTCTATCAATGCCATGGAAGTGGCTATATGGAGCCTACATGTTCAGAGGCAGTATATCTCTCTGAACACCAGTTGCTGAGATGGAGAACAGGGAGGGAGGTCTTTTCACTTCAAGCTCTGTTTGTGGGCTTCCCTGAGGCATCTGGCTGGCCACTATGGGAAGAAGGATGATGGACTAAACCAAACTTCCCCGAACTGGTGCCTTCCAGATGTTTTGGACTACAACTCCCAGCATTGGGAGTTTGGTTTAGTCCATCATCCTTCTTCCCATAGGATGATATTTGGCATGGGCTAAAGGGAGTTGAAGACAAAACATCTGGAGACTAGACAGATGTTTGATCCAGCAGGGATCTTCTTATGTTCTGCCAACCATGACAATGACAACTGGATGATATGGAGGACCATAGCTGGTGACCCCTAGCAGGCCTTTCTTCACACTCTCTGTCAAGGGGTGGGGAATACCGCAGCAACAGAAAGGGTTTTCTAGAAGAAAGGAAACAGCTAGGGATAGAATTTACAGTAAGATATATTTTGTCCAGTGACAGACAATAGGCATCTGTCTGAGACAGGGCAGTTTCTCATGGTGGTCTGTAACCCTGACATAAGGAGGTCTTGAGGGGGCCTGCTGAAGAAAAGTGGAAGTTATGTGGCTCAACGATATGGAGGAAGGTTTGACCATGGACGGAAACATCTGCCTGCGGAAACAGATGGGTCTAGGGGACGCTTCAGGGTAGAGCAAGAAGAGGAAGAGCCTGTAGTTAGGAGGAAACAGAATGAAGAGTGAAAGTGGTCAAATAGGGACATCAAAGCTGGTTGCTACACTGTTTTGAAATGTGTCGCACAGCGTTTTGGATTCATACATGAGTGCTCTTGAGTGGACCAAAGGCTTCCTATTCTATATTTGCTTCCTTGTTGTTTGGTTATCTGTTACATTTATGAACCCACCCTTCCTACAAGAAGTGAAGACCTTGTACACAAAGTTAACCCATCTATCTTTTATCTGATCTTACCTTATCTTATCATCTTATCTCATCTCATCTAATCTCAGCTCATCTATCTTAAATGGCACCAATCTGGATGGTTGGGAGAAATGAGTCAGTAATAATTGCCTGAAATGTAAACAATGTCCTTTCCTTTGTCTCTAGTGCATTTGTACTATGGTCAGGGCAACCAAAGGAATTGGAAAGGATTCAGTGTGGTTCATTGCTTTGGATTTTAAGCTTGGGAGACTTCTATTCAATTCCCAAATCAATGACTTGTTGATGTTTCTGTTATATGCACACAGTTTATATTCTTAAAAGGCAGTGACCCTATTGTGATTACAAAAAAGTACTTATTAACCTGATATTGGGATCACCTAGATACTTTAATATATCTATATCTTATTTATTCTGACACATTTTATCTGATGCAATTTACATTCCATGAGTCCAATGCGGCTGACAATCAATTGTTGTTGTTTTTTTAATGAGATGCATTTGATCATGAGTCCAATTTAATGTCAAAATATGACACTGTTAAGGATTATTGTTTTAGTTCATTCTATACAGTGATTGGATCTTGGTTTGTAATTACCCCCAATATTAATCCTGTGGGGTCTCCTGATACCTTAGGAGCCAAGCAGATGCCACGGAGGAATGTGTTGGTTACTCTGACACACATATTTATTTATTATTGATTGATTGATTGATTGCATTTATACCCCGCTCTTCTTCAGCCAGAAAAGGCTCTCAGAGGGGCTTACAAAGATTAATATTCGACAGTCCCTGCCCTCAGGCTCACAATCGAAAAGACATGACACAAAAGGAAAAGGGATTGGGAGGGAGGAGGAAGAATGCAAACCTCAGGCACCAGTTCTTAGTTTAAAAGTTTTTCTTTCTTTTTTCTTTTTCTTCTGGCAGGGAAGGGCAAAACAAGCTCCCTGCAGCTGCTCCCTCTCCAGCTGATGTATGGGGCCAGGCTGGTCTCCCCCTTTGCTGTGATGTTACTCCTGGGATCTCCATATGCATCTCCCCTATATGCCTCCCAAGTAATGTTTGGTTCAGCCTTCCCCAACCTGGTGACCCCCATACACGTTGGAATAAAATTCCCATCATCCCCAGCCAGCATGGGAATGACAGTCGTATTCCAATGCATCTGGAGGGCACCAGTTTGGGGAAGGCTGGTCTAGTGAAAGAAATGCCTAATGGAACACCTACACCAATTAATTGGCTACCACTTTTCAAGGGATGCTGACTGACGTTGATATCCAGTAAATGAAACCTGTTTTGTTTACTAGATATTACCAGCACCTTAAAGACAAACCCACTGCTTATGGGAAAAGGCAGCCTTCCCCAACCTGTTTCCCTTCAGAGGTGCTACAACTACAACTCCCAGCATGCCTTAGCTTCCCTGGACTAGAGCTCACATCAGTAGCCACTTGTCCCCTGCGTTGTCTAGTTAGTCCCTGCAGCATCAGGGTCTGGGAGACCCTATGAGGTTTCACACCGGGGTGGGGGACATTATACATCCAGATTGAAACCCCGTATGCATGAACTAAGAGCAAGAACTCCTCTGCACACACACACCCCACCCCCATAATGGCTAGCCAAGCCCTGAGTCATGCAGGTTTTCCTTCAACTTAAAATCTCCTGAATGTATGATTTTAAAAAAAAACAACAACACCACTGAGTGGCTAACACCTCCTTATCTTAAAATGTAACCGCAACCTACATAAATTAGCCGTTGAGTGAGTTTCCCAGCGTGTTTTCCCAATCGCTTGGACGGGCAGGGGTTTCAGTTTTCTTTGTTCACTTTAACTGACTGACCACAATGTCTTCTTCCTTACTTTTTTTTTTTTTTTTTTTAAACTAAGGAAACCCCCATTTATTTATTTTTATTTTTATTTTTTTTTAAAAATGAAAATCCAGTGAAGGGTGGAGCCAACTGCTTTCTCATACAAAAATACATGTGGCGGGATTTGGCGGAATGAAAATCATCATGGCTGGTTTTCTGCGCACAACGGGGGTGAGGGATAATCCCCAGTTCCAGCAGAAGTTCTCTTGCTCCCTCAAAAAGCCCAACAAAATCAGGGGCCCTCCAAAGCAGCACCCCACAAGGCGTGAAGGGCTGATGCTGGAAAGAAATCTCATTCTGCCCTCTTCTGTGAATGCAGAGAAGCAATTTCAACTCACGAGTGCAGCAGCAATGCACCCAGTTTGCCTTTTAATGCAAACGTACCTAATTTCACACTTTCAGACCAATATGCAAACTGAAATTCAGCTATCCGTCGAAATTTGCAGCTCTCCAAATTTTGCAGTGGGCTTTCCCTGTATACAAAAATGCACACATCAGGGGAGATAATGTTAGCAATGTGTTAGGCAAATTGCTTGCACAAATGTGTCTATTAGACAAACAAGCTTGAAAAAAAAATGCATGTATTTGGCAAAACGTGCACAAACATTATCATGAATTTTCATGTGAACTTTCACAACCTCCCCCACTCCCCTGCTTCAAAATTTGGGACAAACTGACCTTAAGGCTGCTGGAGAAATTCTCAAAGTTCAAGAAGAACTCGGAAAACTGAGAATCGGAGAGAAACCAAAATTGACAGATGAATGTTTTGGATCCTGGCCGTGGAGCACGAAGTGGCAGATGTTCTGAGAAATGGCATTACATTCTTTAAAACGGCCCTGGTTTTGGGTGGGGGGGTCAGTTATGATTTCAAATGCGGAGAAAAGTGAAAAACCATCGCTCTTTTGAAGATTGGGGGTGGTGAGCTAGAACGAACCAACAAATACCGTATTTTTCCGTGTATAAGACGCCCCCATGTATAAGACGCCCCCCACTGGGCAGTTTCGCAACCGTGCGGTTCTCTCCTCGGCTTACTTCCGTGTATAAGACGACCCTCAATTTTTAGTCTAACAATTTTAGGAAAAAGTATAGTCTTATACATGGAAAAATACTGTATACCAAATACATTTGCCACATGGCAAAAAAAGAAGGGAAAAAAATGATTGAAATGAAAATATGTTGTGTCCATATATACCCTTAGTACTAGGAGGGGAACCCCTCTACAGAGGGAAAGGAGCGATGCCTCCACACTGCAAAATGCCCCATTGAGAGAGGAACGTATTATGCGGGCAAGAGTTGACAGCTCTTCACGGTGGTGGCTGGATTCCTTTGTACAGCTGCATCCCTGCTAATGATAAATGAGGGATGTTTGATAGCTGACTCTTTTGCCTGACAGCTACAGTTGTGGCCAGAGGGCCAGGACAGGCTTTAGACTTCTGTTCAAAATGAGTTAAACATATTAGGTATTATGAAGGCACAGAAGCCCTCCGAGAAGGAGTGTTGAAATGAGTTATCAAGGTATGCTCCTGGGTACAGAACTTGCAAAGCAGATGTCATTCTAATAATGTGTGATATAGAACATGTCTAGCCTAAACCCTGCCGGATGAAATATGAAGCCCCGTCGGTGATATTTAATACCATTTTATGAGGTGCCATCTTATGAAGACAATGCCCGCCTTATGTGGAATGCTTAAGGTGTTTTGCCAAAGGCACTGGGAGGTATCTGAAGTAAGTAGAATTTTTATTATTTTATAAGCCTTTACTTTGTAATATTTCTGTGTCGACATTATTGTGGTGCTGGCTATGCTAACCCTTTGTCTCGCGAGCGGTTTAAGGGGGAAGACTGACAGATTGCCTGGGTTGTTTCTGGACATAAAAAGGCCACTTCTTATCTCAAAACATTCTTTGGGGGGGGTAATAAAACAAAGCGAGCAAGCAAGAGGAAATATCAGTTTGCAAAAGAGGCACAGAAGAAGAGGAAGAGGAGGAAGAAGAAGAAGAAGAGGAAGAAGAGGAGGAGGAGGAGGAGGCGGCGGCGGCGGCAAAGCATTGAAGAGAGAGAACACGCAAGTATGTCTATGCTTTGAGTTGTGTATTACAACCGTTTTAATGCTTGTTCCTAGTGAACAACGTGCTAGATACTTTTTACAGAGTATAGAATATATATTATGGGCCACTTACCCATAATGCTTTGAGAGCTGGGGTACTTATTGTGTAGCCAGGAAGTTCCCCCCATGCAAATTTCACTTCAGCCACAGGCGCACAAAATGGCCTCAGGCAAGACTGCTCTTCTCTCAGCCTCAGTCCCCCCAATAATATACTGGGAAGGGCCGACCCAAGACATTTTGCTCCCTGAGGCACAGTGCAATAATATGCCCCTGACCCCATTCCACCTACAGAAGCCGAGCAAACTGGCAGTTGGATCTTACGTCAACACTGGTGAAGGGGCAGCGTCTGTCACTGCGCCCGAGCGAGGACGGCAGGCTACCGTAGAGGGCACAGGGCAGTCTGCATGGCAGGCAAAGGTCTGTCCACCAACACCTCACAACCACACTCTGCCCTCCCTCCTTACCCAGCATCTGCCACAGCGCTCTGCGTAATGGCAGGCTGACCCAACAGAATAGTTGTAAGTATTACACCAGGGTGGAATGGCACATAATGAGCGGGGAAAGGGAGTTCACAGCTTTGTGAGATTGCATAATGTGGAGACAAGGGAGGAGTTCTTTCCAAGTGGGAACTGGTGGGTGGCTGGATAGTGCTTAACTTTCCCCCCGGCCCACCAAATCAGACCCCAGAACCAGAAGGAAGCGGCACTGTAGGGAAAACGGTCTTTTAAGGGAGAACTGGGAAGTGCGGGGTGAGCGAATGAGCACCCTCCCCCTCTTTCACCCTTGCTTATCACCCTTCGCAAATGGCTCTGCCCATTTCAAGGGTCCGACTTTAAATCACAAAGTACTTTGAACACTTGAAATATAGTCTATGAACGTGAAAATGGCTACAGGGTGAATAATACAGATAACCATTTGCCAGGTGGTAACTTATTCAGGTATTCCATTTTGAACACGGAGTGTTGGAGCCTCTGCCTAATTCATATTTGATTGTAGACGTGGAAATAAGGCTGGGCGCGCTGCCCGAGCCTTATTTCGCCCCCCGCCCCCTCCCCGCCTCATTTTTTCGAGCGGCGCACAGCGCCGCTCGAACAAGCCACTTACCTGGCTCTCCGCGTTCGGGCCTGGAAATGGGTGGAAATGGGCCTCTGCGCAGGCGCAGATCGGTCCCGTCACATCATTTCCGGTCCTGGAAGTGATGCGACGGGACCGATCGAGCAGAGCGGGCAGTTCTCTGCCGGATCGGGCGGCTGGGGCGGCTCTCCGCGGAGCCACCCCGAAGAGGAGGTAAGGCCTCGCCGGGGCACGAGCGGGGCCATGCTCGGCCTCGTTCTGCCCCGGCGGAGGCTCGATTTACAACTCTATAAGACTGACCATTCCGGTCTTTCAATTGTTGGTGTAGATAGATATAGTTTGATTGCACTGTTATCAGTGTTGATGTTACATTGTTAGCCACTGAAGGTTTTTTCCTTTCTTTTCAAAATAGAAAAGCAGAAGAAAGACTTATCATGGAGGAGAATGCCATTGATGGCTACTAGTACTGTTGGCTTTATGCTACCTCCAGTATCAGAGGCAGTATGCACACCAGTTGCTGGGGAACATGGGCAGGAGGGTGTTATTGCACTCATGTCCCTGCTTGCGGGTTTCCGGTGGGCAGGTGGTTGGCCACTGTATGAACAGAATGCTGGACTAGATGAACCCTTGGTCTGATACAGCATGGCGCTTCTTATATTCTTATGAAGTAAATGAAATAAATGCATAAGTAAATAAATAATTATTACATTACAGCCACATATAGGGTGGCTCTTCTCAATCATCCCAGATTGTAGGACACGGAATAATGGGCTCAGGTTACAGGAAGCCAGATTCCGCCTGGACATCAGGAAAAATTTCCTGACTGTTAGAGCAATACGACAATGGAACCAACGACCTAGGGAGGCGGTGGGCTCTCCCACACTGGAGGCATTCAAGGTGCAGCTGGACAGCCATCTGTCAGGGATGCCTTTGACCTGGATTCCTACATTGAGCAAGGGGTTGGACTCGATGGCCTCATACGTCCCCTTCCAACTCTACTTCTATGATTCTATGATTCTAGGGTCAGAGTATTCAGAATTTGAACACTGTCAAGGGATGAGTGAGAACATCATTTCATAATAATTCACCAAATTTGCAGAGCTCTCCATGTTCATGACAAAAAGAACTCGAGTTGAGATTTAATGTGGAGAAGAGAACAACAACAATGAAAAGATTCATCAGTCCGGGCCCAGGGCTTTGAGTTGTCTGCTCTTAAACATCTGGGTTCGAATCCTTCTATAGTCAAACATGTTTGGGATGCTTAATAAAGGTTGCTACCTCTTTTTTTCTGACTGTCTCTTCATCTTTTACACCTATATGGCAGGCAAGTACAAATTTTGTTTCAGTTCATTTTGTATAAGAATTTGCCAAAATTTGCAGAGTTCATATTCAGGAGAGAAAGAACATGATTTTTTTAAAAAAAATAATGAACGTGGGAGAAAGTGAAACTGACAATTTCCCTATCATTGTTCTTCCTCCATGATTTCCTGATCGGCTATGGCTGTGATAAAATTCCTCTTTACCTCTCATCGCTTGATGCTACAGTGAAACATCTGTGATAGCTTAGGCACAATGGCACAGGCATTTGTAACTTCAAGATTGGATTACTGTAATGCGCTCTACGTGGGGCTACTCTTGGGCTTGGTCCGGAAGTTGCGGCTGATGCAGAATGTAGCAGCGAGACTGCTAACCTGGGGCCTCCTTCCGACAGCAAGCTACACCCTTGCTCAAAGAACTGCACTGGCTGCCAAAAAGCTACTGGGCCAAGTTCAAGTTGCTGCTGTTAACATATAAAGCCCTAAACAACTTGGGATCAGGCACCCCTTAGGTCCCTGCATAATCTCTACGATCATCAGAGGGACCACTTCTGAGGGTGCCACAACTCCCTGCTGGACTTGCAGTAAAGCATTTAGCACCCACCCACTGGAACACTTGACTAATGGAATTAGACCTGCCCCCCAAAGTTCTGACGAGAATTTAGTTCCTGCTTGCAAAAGATGCAAGCCTGCCCTGTTTAAGCAACTGCGAATGTGAGCACAAGCGTGAGTAGGGATGGATCCAGGAGTCTCGGGGGGGGGGCTGAAAGCGGGCCAAAAGCAGACCGCTTGCCCGCCCCCCGGGGAAAAGAGCTTCAGGTCCCCGGCGTGTCAGTTCCAGTTCCCCTGGCGCTGGGTTTTTAGTGTAAAAACCAGGGCAACCCAGCTTGAAATGGCTGCGATTTGTTATTCGCAGCCGTTTTAAGCTGGGTTGCCCTGGTTTTTACGCTAAAAACCCAGCGCCAGGGGAACTGGAACTGATGTGCTGGGGAACCCGTCGCGTCACTTCCAGTTCCCTGGTGCTGTGAGCAGCAAGAGCGGGCAGGGTGTGTGTGCTCCGGAGGGGCCCCCCAAGCAGGTAAGGCCCCACTCGGTTTACATCGCTAACGTGAGAATGTGTCCGCCAAAAATGTTTGCAAATTACTGAACATGTGCTTGCATTTGATTTGCGCAACTTCCCCCCTTTGTGTTGTGCAAATTTCCAAATTTGCGCTAATTTCTAAATCTTAGTCTATGGGGGAAATGTCCGTAATTTTGGAAATTTGTGCAAATTTTGGGATTTTGGGGCCAACTTTCATGATTGATTGCTGTTAGTTTGGTGCAATTTTCACATTTGTAAATTGGGTGTGTGACGAGCTGCGAGCTGATGTTTGGAGAATCTTGGCAAGCTTGTTCACCCATCCCCAGTTTATAAGCCTTCTTAAAACTCATCTCTTCATACAGGCCTTCCCTGAAGTGTGACCCAGTCATGCTATGGCTTGTAGCACACATAGAACGTGCAGTTTTATTGCTGATGAATTTGTATTGTGTTGTGTGTTTTTTTGGTATTTATTGTTGTTTTTGATGCCATTGTCTTTTAGGTCCACTGCTGTGATATCTCTGCGGAAAGTGGTATAAAAATATGAATAATAAAGAAATAAATACACCCCCTGTTTAGTTGTAGGTGCAACTACTACTGTGGGTACATTATGTCTTGATCAAGTTATCTGTGTTTATCCAGAAAAGAAAGGGGTGAGGGCAGGACCGGTGCAAGGCAGTTTGGCGCCCTAGGCCAAGTCAGGTATTTAGCGCCCCCCCTTGGGCGGGGGGTGGTGGGCTCCAGAGCAAAGCAGCCTAAAACGCCTGCTCGCCCAGCGCCCCCCCCCCCGCGGCCAGCAGCCCTCTGCGGGCCTGGAGCAGCGACAGCAGCAGCATCTCGGCCAGCAGCAGCGCGCTCAGCGGGGCCCGTCCAGGATGCCCGGCCAGGCGCTGGGCCATGCGATGCCGCCTCCTCCTCCATGCCGCAGCCCGCAGGGTCCACCCCCTCGGGCTGGGCTGTGAGCACTCTGGCGCCGGGGGCCCGAATCGGGCGCCCTCAGCATGAGCATCAGACAGCCGCGCGAGACGAGACCCCTGAGGCAGAGCGCGAACGCTACTCACGGAGTCGTGGGCCGGGCAGCCGCGGCGTGCGCTCTGGAGGCGAGGTGAGGAGGCGGTGGCACCGCCCCTGCAGCAGGTCCCGAGGCGGCGGCGCTGCCCCCTCCCTCCTCCTCTAGCCGGGGTCGGCCCGCCTCGCTGCCTGCCCCGCACCCGCCGAGGACCCTGCTTGGGCATCCCCATGGGAGCGCCGGGGAGAAGGACGGAGCCTCCGCCTTCCTCCCCGCCCCGCTGGCTGCGCTTGCGTGGCCTGCGCCTGCCCGGGGACGGAGGCTTAGATGGCGAGCGCCGGGAGAGCAGGTGGGAGAGCAGGCGGGCGGCGAGCCGGAGGAGAAGCGGGCGGAGGCGCCCTGGCTCATGATGGCGGGCGGAGGCGCGCCCCCCCCCAAGGAAAGCGACACCGAGTCTGCCCGCATCCCCCCGCGCTGACCTGGTGTGACTGGTGGCGTCTCCGGCTAAAAGAAACGGGTGAGGGAACAGAAGAAGTTGCCATGTATGAGGTCAACTATTCATCAGTCTAGGCCTGGGCTCTCCAACCTTGGGTCCCCAGATGTTGCTGGCCTACAGCTCCCAGCATACCCAGCCAGCATGGCTAATGGCAAGGGATTCTGGGAGCTGTAGTCCAGCAACATCTGGGGACCCAAGGTTGGAGAGCCCTAGTCTAGGCCAATATTTTCTACTCTGATTAGCACTGCTGGAGTGGTAAATTTTGAAGTGCAGGTGTTCATCATGGCAGTCCCCATAGCCACGCCTCCAAGGAGAATCCAAAAATTCAGGGGGCTGTGTTGATCCATATCAACAAACCAGCTCTAGCAGTTTAATCTCCACCAGGAGCAGGACTTTTCTAAAGGGAATGGGTCTAATTTCCCATGTAAGACTAAGCCAATGGAAATTTTTTTGTGGGTGACAGGGAAAAATATACTGTTGTTGGCAAAATTCATTTCCCCCCAGCTGCTGTGAGAATTGCAGCTAAGGTTCGAGGGGACAGGAAATTCTGAGGCAGGTTGCAGATGACATCAGTGCCCCTGCTTATAAAAAAGTGCAGGCGTGAGTCCTGGCTCCACCCTGCGAGTCCTGGCTCCACCCTGCGAGTCCTGGCTCCACCCTGCGAGTCCTGGCTCCACCACACCACTGCCGGTTACTGGTGTCTCTCCAGGGTTTCAGGTGCGGGTCTTTCACAGCAAGTTCTACCTGATCTTGTTAACTGGAGAGGTCTGTGGTTGAACCTGGGGCCTTCTACCAATGAGCTTATGGTCCCTCCCCTATATGCACCTAAGCTGCAACCCAGAAGCTACAATGTGGTACAGGAGACATCATGCTTGTGTTGATATCACACTTAAAGGTGCTGTGATTGCTTGGGCCATGCTGGCTTCTCTCACACTATACTGGCATTCAACCTGTTCACATGGGGGAGGGGGGTACAACTGTGGTGGAAGGGGATACCTGCAAACAAGCCCTGCTCCAAACATCTCTGCATCGCCTGCTCCTCTTCAGATCTCCACCTGTTTAGCACTAAGGTTCATACTGGTTTTGTATGTGTGTTCATCTCACCTTCTCCCCCTCGTCTCCTGTAGTTTCTGGCTGCGGCAGCTGCCTCACTCTGCCTCGTGGTAGGGCCGGCACTGCTATATACTAAGTAACAAGTGTGGAGTGGTTTTGAATGGTTCTTCATTTCACTACCAGAATCCAGATGCCATTGTGATAGAAAGTGATTGGGGGCGAGATAAGTTTCTGTTTTATTATTTATTTATTTATTTATTTATTTTATTTCTATGCTGCCCAATAGCCGAAGCTCTCTGGGTGGTTTACAACAATCAATTACAAGTACAATAAAGCACAATATAAAATATATACAATAAAAGTGGGTGGTTCGTCCGCCTGGCTAGGTGATAACTCAACCAGTTCTGGAAGGGGTTGCACTCCCCCTGAAGGATCAGGTTCATAGTCTGGGGGTGCTCCTGGATCCACAACTGTCACTCGAGGCACAGGTGAACTCGGTGGCATGGAGCACCTTTTATCAGCTTAGGCTGATATACCAACTAGGTCCTTAGCTACAGTTATCCATGCTCTGGTAAACTCTCCTTTGGATTACTGCAATGCGTTATATGTGGGGCTACCTTTGTGGTCCGGAAACTTCAGATGGTCCAAAATAGGGCATCAAGAAGATTATTAACGGGGACTGGCCGATGTGAACATATTATGCCAATGCTTTCTCATCTGCACTGGCTGCCAGTCTGTTTCCGGGCCCGATTCAAAGTGCTGGTACTAACATTCAAAGCCCTAAACGGCTTGGGGCTAGGATATATAGGCTTCCACCATTTCATATTTTTCCTATATATTTTTTTTTATACAGGAAGATATTTAAGTACTTTGGGGGTGGGGCATTTCTTTCCTAGATACTTAAAAAAAAGAAGAAAAACAATAAGCACCATTATCTCCTTTTTCTTCAGGGTACCTGAAGGATCGTCTCCTCCCATATGTACCTGCCCAGAGACTAAGATCATTATTTAATTATTTAATATTACATTTATAGCCACCTCTTTTTCTTCCAAGGCTTACATAATCCTCCTCCTCCTCTCCATCTTACCCTCACAACAACAACCCTGTGAGGTAGGGGAGGCTGAGAGTCAGTGACTGGCCCAAAGTCACCCAGTGAGCTTCATGGCCGAGCCGGGGACTAGAACCCGGATCTCCCGAGTCCCAGTCCAACACTCTCACCACTACGCCACACTGGCTAAATGTATTTGGGTGGCAGGAGGTGGGACTGGAATCATGACGGTAGGCCCCAATCCTATCTCTGCATTTTTAGCTGAATGGGTGGATAATGCCGATGCATGTGCAGCTGTATGAGAGAGATACACATACAGTTGTATGCAGAGATGTAACTGAACACACCTAGGGCCCCTCCCTATGCACATACACTCAGCCTGGCTATGTCGTGAGAATATATTTTCCCCTAGGTTCCTCTTTCTTCCTGTTTGTGGCACCGTAGCATGGCTTTTCATAGAAAGGACATGTGGAGCTACATTGAACTATATCCTCCTCAGGCAGTGTTAGCCCAGGTTTGAGGAAGCCCTTGGCAAATCTCCTTCTGGTGGGCCCCCTCATAGAATCATAGAAAAGTAGAGCTGGAAGGGGCCTATAACTAAGGCCATCAAATCCAACCCCCTGCGCAACACAGGAATCCAAGTCAAAGCATCCCTGACAGACGGTTGTCCAGCAAATCGTGGCCACTCCTATATCACTGGGCCTACTCCTACGTGGGTTGAGCCCTGAGGGCAGCAGAGGCAAGCCGTAGCGTTGTTCTGATCAGTGTCAGGTGACTAGGTCTGAGAGCTGCCGTTCTAATTTTACACCACGTCCCCAGCGTACCATCACCCCAGGATGACACTGCATCATGGGCTTTATGGCAGATAAAAGACCATCTTCCAAACCTAGGCACCTGGTGCTTTCTCAGTGCTCTGAGCAAACAAAATTTAAAGGGGGGTCAGGTCAGGTGTAGCATACCTAACCTCATGATTAATCCTGCCCTGCTGCCTAGGTAGTATTCCTTTTTCCTTCTAGTATTGCTCTAGAAGCAATTCATTTAAGATATGGAGTACCCTGTCTGAATTGGCCCCACTGCTCACAGCATCTATATTATCCTGCGACTTCCCGCAACACACAGCAAAATGCCCTTGTTGACAGGAAGACAAACCTTCCCCGTCGGTACGTAACTGTGGGCTAATCCCAGCTGAGCAATATGTAGTCGACGAGGGTTTGATCCTTCGAGATGTGCTTTGCAAGATTAGAGCTTGGCGCGTCCCTTGGGGAAAGTTCTCGCTCTCATTCGACATGGTTGATTTTATGCACCTTCTGTTTCCGTCAAGGTCGCTGGCGAGAAAGACTCTACCGGAGTGGTCCCCCATGATTACTTCTTGGGAATCCCTTCTCTCCTGAGCATAAAACTATTCTACTGAATTACTCCTTTGCTTAACCTTTTGGTGACCTCTATTGCAGAATCCCCAGCTTGGCAAACACTGGGAAGAAACCCTGTGCAAGCTGGTGGTTTCTGCACTTAACCCCAATTCTCTGGAGGAGGAGGAAGCATCTAATGTAACTTTCCCCATTTTACAGGCCAATATCCTTAACCCAGTTCAAGGGAAGGAAACTGGAATTAAGTCGCCTTGGTCCCTACCGAAGTCCACCTTTCTCCAACAGCATTAATCCCAAATACTAGCTTGTACTCGGTGCAGAATCAGGTACTTGACAATATCGGTCATAGTCAGGGCTTTGTGAACTTCTTGCCAAATTCAAAATTAAAAACCTGCATTCAGGGAGGTGCAAATTCTGCAGCAAAAAATAAAAATAAAATAAAATAAAAATTGGGATTCTGCAACTTGCACAAAGTGTGCAAATGTGCATGCTTTCATGTATTTTGCACAAATTATTATGTATTTTCCTATTTTGCATAGCTTATTTTCATTTTGCTAGTCATGGCTAGAGACATGGAACTATGGAGGTCACCAACAGCCTGGAAATCTTATCCATCCACTGTCTTTTGCATCTGAGATTTTAGTAGGCATTACCCACACACTTTCAAGCAGACGTATAGGCTGGAAAAATGAAAGCTGAGATTCCAAGAAGCCGACTTCTATACCTGATACTACAGTTTGTGCTTTTCCTGCATGGCAGAAGTATAACATATGCACAACCCTGATTGGACTTTGACTTAGCAAATACCACCATCTTGAAATGTGTGTAGAACTGTGTGTAGTATTTTCATTTCTTTCTAAGACATTCATAGACAGGCTCTTGGCTTTTCAGGGCACAACCCTATGCATGTTAAGACAGAAGAAAAGTCCTACAACTCCCAGCATTGCCCAGGCAGTCATGCTGGCGGGTGGATTCTGGGAGTTGTAGGACTTATTTCAGTCTAAACAAGCATAGGATTGTGCTGTAAACTGACTTGTTTGCTGAAATAAATGGGTGCTGTTAATTTTTATTTTTTTATCGATGTGTTTTTAATTGGCCTCTTTTTATTGGATGCATTTATATGTTTGGATTATAATTTTCATCAAATACTTTTGTATTTAATTATGTTTGTATTTTATTTTATTGTTGTTATCTACACTGAACACTATTTCTAGTGGTAAAGATATAAATTTAATACATGATAAATAATAAACCCGAACCCCCAAAACAGGTTCGGAGAGGGCAGTGGAATGTAAAATCTCTCAGTTGCCTTCAAACCTATACTGGAAGTGGAACCAAACTCTGAAAAGCAAAACAAAACCCTCAATAACCAATTCAAAATCAGTGCTTCAATAATCAAATGCTGATTTGGTTCTTTGTGGGGAGGGGTGAAAGAAAGAAAGAAAGAAAGAAAGAAGCTATATTTCCCATGAGCCATTTGGAGACATAAAGGAGGAACTGAAGAGAGAGTCTGGGACTGGTAGTTCTTCTGTCTTTTGCATTTACCTTGATCCCAGGTACACTCTGCCTGCAACTGATGAGGACATCAAAATAAAATTTAAATACTGCTATATGGAGGTTTCACTGCAAGAATATTGATGAGATCAGCCTGTATGAAATGTATCTCAACTGGTTCAAAACTAGTCCAATGCAGGTCTGATTACCAAACTGCTAAGAAGAAAACAGATCCAAAGCTGGCAATCAGGGAATACCAATGAATCTCAAACAGATCTGAACACGCATGTTTGATTTCCAGTGGCAAATGCCCCATACCAGTGCAAGCAAGTGTGGCGTAGTGGTGAGAGTGTTGGACTGGGACTTGGGAGATCCGGGTTCTAGTCCCCACTCGGCCATGAAACTCACTGGGTGACTTTGGGCCAGTCACTGACTCTCAGCCTACCGTGCCTCACAGGGCTGTTGTGAGGATAAAATGGAGAGGAGGAGGATTATGTTAGCCACCTTGGGTTCCTTGCAAGAAGAAAAAAAGGCAGGACATAAATGAAAAATTAATAAATAAATAGGTTCACCCTCATCCAGTCCAGTTTCAAGTTACCTGTTCAGAACCCTGAATCCCCTTTCTCTTGGAGCATCCTTGGCTGGTAGGTGGAGATTATCATCATGCAGAAACCTCTCTCCAGTGGCAGCTCACCCTTCACTAGCATGAACCCACTGCCTTCCAAGGTGGTATCCATCTCTTTGGTAGGCCTCCCTGGGTTCCGACGCAAGGCACTCCGATTGTTTAGATTGGCCTGCATCCCTTATGTTGAAATGGGATAGTAAAGTCTTTCTTTCCTTTTGGCTTTTAACGGAGTTCCTCTTTCCCCACTCTACCTTCCACTCTGGATTTATTATATTAACTGCAGCTGCAATTAGATCCGAACAAATTTCTTGAGCACAAGCCATATATTTTTCATTATTTTTATAATGCCTTGGACATATAGCTGTATAGTAATGCACTAGAGTTTTTTGTTGAAAGAAACATACACTAGGATTTCTGAACGTCACGCCATTGCTCAGTATATGACAAGTCAGGTTACCTCTGTTTTATGTCATCGAGTATCACTGCGATATGGAAGAACACAATCAAGATGACAAGGTTAGCTGTAAGCTGTTTAATCCCCCACCACTGACCACCACCCTGCTTCCCCTCCTATTTTGGGTTGTTTATCCCAACAAGCATTCTGGGGAGTTCTAGAAATATAAATGCTTGGGATAATCGAACGCAACCCAAAAGCAGCATTCCCTTTATTTGGAATGCATAGCAAATAACAACATTCAAGATCGGGATATGGGGGGCGGGGAGATGCAATAGCAGCTTGATCAGAGAGAAGGGATGAGCAGGTTTTCTGTGTTTCACAGATTCATAGATAGATTTCATAGATCATAGAGTTGGAAGGGGCCTACAAGGCCATCGAGTCCAACCCCCTGCTCAATGCAGGAAACTAGAGGAGGGGTCTCCCATCCAAGTAATAACCAGGCCTGACCCTGCTTAGTTTTCCATGCTCAGACAAGTTGAGCCAGCATGAGCCACAGGCCTTTTGTGTTTCGCAGTCTGTGTCAGGCATCTTTCATTCCGTCATCTGCTCATTGATGGAATTGGATTTTTTTTTAGGGATGTATGAGAATTTTGTTCTAATTGTGCTAATGAGCATTAGCAGAAGTGTCCATTATTGCAAGTGTAAATTTGGGCGAATACCTCCCCCAAATGTAAAAAGCTGGTCTGCAAGTCTGTGCAACTTGGCAAAAGCCAGTCTGCTGCGGACACCGCAGATCAGATTCAGGGAAATCCAAACTCATGTGAATCCATTGTAGATTTCTCTGATATTCCTTATCAGAGAGATGGGGACTTGAACCTACTGGGAGATGTTGATTGCGTGGGCGAGATTCATGCACTTTGCTCCTCCAAACTGGGTCTTTAACTTTGGGATGGGTGAGAGTTGCTTTCAGTTCATTTGTTGATAAGAACTTGTCCAAATTTGCAAATGTCTTCTTTAAAAGGATGGAAAGAACTTGAGATTAAACAAATTCAAAGGTGGGAGAAAGCAAAACTGACAGATTCAGCCAGGCAGGCAGAGGGCTCTGAGTGCTGAGCTTGTGGAAGTCTGTCTTTGAATCAATGGCTGGGTTCAGACAACATGATAACCCACACTCAAGGGTCAAATGCAGGTTGGTGTTGAACTGACGGTTGTTGTTGTTGAAATGTGGGTTATCATGTTGTCTGAACCCAGCTGCGCTAACAAACCATGGTTTGTTAACCATGAGCAACCCAGGAAGAGAACCCATGGTTTGTCGTTGGGTTGTGAATTGTGGGTTGTTCTTGGTTAACAAACCATGGTTTGTTAGCGCAGCTGGGTTCAGACGATAACCCACATTTCAACATCCCACAGCTCAATGACAACCCACACTCAACCCATACTCAATCCTTGGGTGTGGGTTATCATGTTGTCTGAAGCTTGGCCCTGTGTATTCATCCATCTGTGTGGTGCTTAATTAGGGTTGCCACCTCTTTATTTCTGACAGGCCCCTCATCTTTAACAGCTACATCACAGTCAGGTAAAACATGGTCTTCTACATGCTGGGAATAGCTTTACCAATTGAATTTGGCTGGTGCAGATGGTGAGAATTGTTGTTTTTTTTTTTTCCTCATAAGAACTTACCAATATCTGCATTTTGTTTCATAAACAGGATGGAAGGAAATATATATATATATATATATATATATATAAAAGCAAAACTGACATCCCTCCTTTTAGCAGACGGCAGGCCACGGAGTGCAACTTGCCATGGCCCCAGACTCAGCGGATGGAGAAAAGTGGTGTAAGAATCATGTTGGAGAGAACCCCGAAAATACCTGCCATTCTAGAGATTCCCATGGAGGGCTGTCACAGGAGCCAGCGCTGCTGGCATCTACAGTGTCCCTCTCCTTTGACTCTAAGGACTCCAAAAACCCTCGGCAGAAGACACCACACCATTACCAACCTATAGCCAGGGCCTGCAGGAGACTCACCACAGTAAATACCTGACGAATATGGCATAGTCACTCTAAGTCACAGTAGGAATGTATGAGAAATGCATTTCACTTCGTTTTGACCAGTATTTACCAATTCAGACCTCCCAGAACTGAATGTGGACTCAAACGTAATCTGCAGTCAAAGTCCATACATTTCTGAGATTTGGATGTGATTTGAGTCCCCCCACCCCCCAAAAAAGAGTACATCTGAAAAATGCACATGGAAAAATGTGTACAAACATGCTTTAATCAATGGGAGAAGACTGCATATATTTCAAAAATGTACACAATTGATGCATATATTTGGAAAAATAAGCACAAAAATATGTGCAAAACCAAGGTCACAATCTTGGACGTGACGTGGAACAAGGTCTGACGTGGGATTCAGAGAACCTCGAGGAGCTCATGTTTTACTGATCTGCCCATCCCTAGACAGCAGCTCGTGAATCTCCTTGAAACTTGATAAATTTTGTCACTAGAACGTCTTCTACTGAATCTTTGCCTGGAGCAACTGGCTGGAGAATGCTGGGAGTTGCAGTCAAACATATCTAGAGGGAGAGGATGTGGAAGACTGGCTTAGAGTGACTTTGAGTTGTTCCTGCACAGGTGAAACATCTGAGAAATTTCAAAGGAAGCAATGGCGTAGTGGTGAGGGTGTTGGACTGGGACTCGGGAGATCCGGGTTCTAGTCCCCGCTCGGCCATGAAACTCACTGAGTGACTTTGGGCCAGTCACTGAATCTCAGCCTCACCTACCTCACAGGGTTGTTGTGAGGATAAAACGGATGATGATGATTATGTAAGCCACCTTGGGTTCCTTGCAGGAAAAAAGGCGGGGTATAAATATAATAAATAAAATAAATAAAAAACAGAACAAAACAAAAACAGGACTGAACATGGACTCAAATGCAATCTGCTGTCGAAGTCCGTACATGTCCAAGGTTGCAATGTGAGTCTCGGACTAAAAAAATGTGTTCGACCACATGCATACGATTTGAAAAAACGTGTATGAAAAGATGTGTACTTTTGAAAAATGTGCACAAATTCGCCTTAATCAATGGGAGAAAAATACATACATTTCAAAGATGTGCACAACTGGCGCATGCATTTGGGAAAATATGCATGAAAATCCAGATGGTTTTCATGTGAAAAGAACCCCCCCCCCACACAAAGCTTATAATCTGATATGGACTTGAGTTGGAACGAGCTTCAAGATGGGATTTAGAGAAAATTGGCGAGCTCGAGTTTTGCTTCTTCACAAATCCCTACTCTAGCATTGAGAGCAGCCTTCCAGGGGAGAAAAATGCTTTTCCAGCTGAATGCAAGTCTGCTGCTCACCAACCTCAGGCTTTCCCAACTCTAGTGAGGGCAGCTGTAGAGGCAGAATGGCAATTAATCCAACGATCAGAAGCAGGCCATGTCGGGTTGTTTTCCTCAGACTTCTATCTGTAGGATGGGTTGCAGTTTGTGATTTGAAACAAGCAAAAGAAAAAGAAAAAGACAACACTAAGGAAATTTGCGCAAATGCGAATTGCGTAAATCACAATATTTTGCAACTTTTGCTCAAATCAGCACCTGAAAAGTATGTGGCTCTAGTGTGATTTGTGTAGAATCAGCTGATTTGTGCAAATTGCACTAGTTCCATGTGCTTTTCAGGTGCTGATTTGTCCAAAACATGCAAAATACTACGATTTGTGCAATTTGAATAAAGCCGCACAAATTTCCTTAGTGTTGCTGTTGTTGCTGTTGATTGTTTTAAATGTGCAAACCATGGCCCATGTTAGAGATGGAAGTCCACAAGCTGGCTTGACTCACATCATAGCGAGTTGCAGTCTGTACAGGGCTGGCAGAACTGGAATCTGGGAGGCCGAGTCATGAAAATCCATCGAATGTTCACCCCTCTATCAGATTCCTCACACATCAAGCTCGGCGGCTTCTGATCCCCCCCCCTATTCAAATAAGTCATTGAAAAATGTTGATGGAGAAGGCAAAAAAGCATGGAACAGTGGACATTGCTGTCCTGTGGGCTTTCTGCACAAGACGGTCTGAACAGGAATGGTCTATCTGGTCCATGAAAACATGGGGAGTACTCTCAGAAGTCTGCAGTGATTCTTAATTTTTATCTGGTTCATACCAAGCAGGCATTGATTTGGGGATGTCCCATGGGCTTTTTTTTCCCAGGGGGTTGGGTAGGGGACTTTTAGTCCAGTCCTGATTCAATACAAGAACCAGGAATGCAAGGTCAGTGACAAAGCACTGATCAATTTTAGGTGCCCCTTGTGCTGAATATGCTTCAGGAAAGCTTCCCAATCCTCCCACAACTGAATGGCTGCACGAGGACATATCAGTGTACACTCAATGTATTAAAAACGTATCTCTTGATTCCATTACGCGTTTCCCCTGCTGTGAGCATGCTCATAAACCTATGTTGAAACCCCCTTGACTTTAGCTGTACAGGTGGTTTGTGTTTATATAGGACTTCTTTCCCCTTACAGAGAGTTCATTTCCTTAAAATTTGTTCTGATGCTTATTAAAGGGTCCTTTCCGTTCCCGATCCCAGGCATTAGGCCTTCTTTTTCTTTTTCATATTTTTAAAAATAATTTCCATTCCCCAGTCTTCTCCCTGTGTTATATTTTGCCTGTAGGAGCCAAGCGAGGGAAATACACAGAAATAAGAGATTAAAAATGTAAATTTTATAAACAGAAAATCAAAGGTCCTAAATCCTTAGCATGGGAAAAGCCAACAAAAAGCATACGAACATTAAACCCCGTACATAAATAGAACTTCAAGGCTGAGCGTGTTAAATAATTCAGCGGTTAAGTCATAAGTGTTCTTAAACTTAAGTATAAAAATGCCCTTGACAATATTTCACAGCCGTGCGTTTCTTTAAAATATTTAGCATTCTCATTAAAGAGAATGACTTTATTTTATATATTAGTTACACTCCTGCTTGCTAATATGAAGGAATTGAATAGCAAAAGAGCATTCTTATGCATATAAGCAAGAGACAATTTACATATAAAGTTAGGAGACAATTCAGAGTTCCTTCCCCCTCCCTCGCCTCATCTGTTTCCACGAGGAGCATTTAAACACATTTATTCCTTAATGTGGGATATTAATATTTCCTACCTCAACGTGTCATTTGCTAATGCCGTCCTGAAGACAGGTTCATTCAGAAGCGACATCCAAGCTCCCGTCTCTGAACGACTTAATGAACCTTACATTTTTTGGAATGCTGAACAGTGAAAAAGCCTATTACATATTCATTGCTGGGACGGAAGAGTTCCTTTAACTCTGAAGCTTCCTGCTCTGGTTCCCTGTAAAACATTGTCAAAAGTCACCAGAGACGTTCGCTGCAAACGGCAACTCTTGATAGCGAGAATGTTCTCGGGAAGTTTCAAGTACAGGAGCCTGTAGTCTATGGGCCCGGCGGGAATAGTTCTGACAGACAAATGGAGGAATAATACATTTCTTGACATAATGGGATGAAAAAGTTGATGCCAGTAAAGGACTGAATTAAAGTTATGCCTTAAAGAAAACCCTAAACTTTTGAAGACTGTCAGGAATTTTATTCACATACTTTGGATCTGCATAAAAAGGTAGGGCTTCCCTCCCCACACACCAGATCCCTGCCTGCACATTATTCTCATTCACACCCTGCAATCACATAATTTGTTATCTGGTGCAGAATTCAGCACTTAGTTTAAAAAAAAAAAGGTGCATGTTTCTAGACCTTATGATTATATAGATAAGCCTCGTACTGTATGAGCAGGGCATGGTGAAATTTCAGGCACCAGAATGGAGGAGGTCTGAACAGTAGTGGTGCTGAACTCAGTCCCCAAAATAGGTTCACTGCCACGGAGCACCATGGATAGCTCATGTAAAGCTCCAAATAAAAGCTGCGATGGAATAGGCGCCCCACCAGAAATAGGAGTCATCAGCCTCCAGTGGCGCTGTGTACAACTCTTTGTCCCACCCCATGGGTAGCGGAGGCAAAATAGAAGATACCAAACGAGCACATATCTGCACATTGGCATAACCAGCAAACATGCCTCTGGGAAACCTCCATGGGAAAAGATCAGATGGGGGAGATTGCAGAGGGGAAACAGGGAGCAGGGAAAGGGGTGTGGCCACAGTCTTTCCCCCTGCAAGTACATTCCCACCCTGACACTTGGAAGTAGTGAATTGATTGAGTTGCATTGATTTGTGCCCCACCTTTCCACAAGAAAAATGGCACTCAAGGTGGCTATCCCTATTCCCATGTTTGCTGCTGAACACATAGATGTGCTCAGAGCATCCCCTCCTTCACAGGGGACAGGTTTTGCACATGCCCACCTTAACGGTGCCATGATAGGGAGCTATGAAGTGGTATATTGATGACGCTAAGTAGTTAACTCTCTTAAGTTACCTTGGGCATTATGCTCTGATGCACGGTGAACAATTTTTCCCCCCATTTTTTTTTAAACAAATGAATGAATGAATGAATGAATGCAGGCATGCACAGATAAATAACCAGACCTGCATGGGTGCCATTCCCCCCACCCCATGGGGCTGATTTGGGAAATATTTGGGGTCCCGACAATTTGTTGGGTGGGTGGTGAAATGAAGCCCCTCTCTGAAAGATCGTGGGCTGGGGAAATCCCCCCCCTGAAATGTTCAGAGGTTTGTGTGTGTGTGTGTTGACGCTTATCTTAGCTAACCATACTAGGGGGCCAAGGGTTGTCCATTTTTCCCCTCTTGCTTTTTAACTTAACCCCCCCCCCGCCGCCGCCACCCACATCACTCACAAGATTCTCCCTGCAGCTTTCCAGGAGCTGCACTTCCTGGAAAACCTTGGGAGCATTGCCACATCCTGTCACATCTAGTGATGGGGGAGAATTTTGTTACAGCAAATTGTCCTCATTCGCCCTTCCCAAACGAATATGCGGGTTGTATAACAGTTATCCCTTGGATTGTGCGCTTCTAAGGATCTTGCAGTGCAGTTCTCAGCTCAAAAATTCCATACAAAAATGCTTATATTAGGGAAAGTTATATACAAAACGTAAATATTAGGGAGAGTTGCATACGATAAATGTGGATTTTTGTGCAGTTTTAAAATTTGGAGATGGATGTGAAAATTGGACAGAACAGAGTTATGAGTGAGTAGACGTGACACTGAAACAGCCCAGACAGGGATATGGTTTATCCATTCGTAGTCATATTGCATCACGTTGCTCCCAAGACGTTCTGGACAGTGCAGCTGGCCGGAATTGGCATGAGGTTCCCTCCACAGTTTCCTGGCAGCTGCACTTCTTGGAATTCAACAAGCCAGTGCAGTGGCAAACTGTAGAGAAAGCCCCATGCTGATGTGAACAGTATGTAGTGGTGGGCAATCTTCCCATCACCCGATTCATGGTGCGCTTGGCGAGCACTCCCGCCACGTCTGCCAAGCTGGGCTGAAAGCGCGCGTGAGCTGAGACACTCACTGGACTTCTGGGTGTGTCCCCCCCGGAGTGCTTTTCATGTAGAAAATGGTGGAAAATACGTTAAAAGCGGCCACGGTTTGCGTAACTTGCACAAATCGCGGCCATTTTTAACATATCTCACGCCATTTTCTACGTAAAAGGTGCTCCGGGGGGAACCCAGAAGTCACTTCTCCGGCTTGGCTCGGGAGAACATGAGTCGAGCCGGGGAAGCGCGTAGGTTGAACGGAGCTCAGGGGGGGGGGGCGAGCCCGGCGAGTTCACCGGACTTGCACCCCCCGAACGAGCTCTGCACACATCCCTATGAGCTTTTCTTTAAATATGAGCTTAAAAAGCAAGGAAAAAAGAGAGAAATCCTCAGCCATCTCATAAGGTTAAGTAAGACATGCTTAATTATTATTGTACATCGCCCAGGGTGGCCGGGTGACTGGCCAGATGGGCGATTAATAAATATAATAAATAAATAAATAAATAAAAAATATAATAAATAAATAAATAAATAAATAAATAAATTAATAAATAAATAAATAAATAAAATATGCAGCAACAACCCTTCCCTGAAAATGTTGGGGAACTCCCCTCCCCAAGAAAGCAGCAGAAAATCAGCTACCGTTTTCACAGGGTAAGGACATTTTCAGCAGACTGGTTGGTGGGGGGGGGGGGGGCGGTTTAAGGCCCAGCATTAATTTGGGTGGTCAGGTCATCGAAGACCTGAAATGCTCGTATTTAGGCTGTTTCATTCCTTCTTATCCCAGGAGATCCCTAAGTTCCTTATTGAAGTCATGTTTGCTTTAGCTAGCAAAAGCAAAAATGAGTCCCACGGCAAGGCTGCGTGGGGCAGATTGAGGTCTGAAAGGCGGGGGGAGGCAGGCAAGTGGGACAACGCTGATGATTCTTTTGTCTTCTCAGAGGAACAAAGAACCGAGTCGGTTCTGCACAGCACAGGATATGGAAATGAAGCTCCCATTCCTGGCAGTTCTTATGGCTTCCTGGACCTAGATGTCGGAAATGGTGGGTAAAGGTGACCGATTATGAAGCGTTATTCACTTGTGCTGATGAGACTGGGTGGAATTGTTTTTAATTTTTCATCTTTCTTTTCTTTTCTATTCTTCCTTCCTTTCTTTCTTTTTTTTGCATGCACGGTAAAAGATAAAGCGAAGGGTCTTTTCTCTCTATCACTACTAGGT
Organism: Shinisaurus crocodilurus; assembly: GCA_021292165.1. Lineage (NCBI taxonomy): Eukaryota > Metazoa > Chordata > Lepidosauria > Squamata > Shinisauridae > Shinisaurus > Shinisaurus crocodilurus. The sequence goes on from JAHFWL010000645.1 coordinate 1,983,963, forward strand.
CAATTAAAATAGGACTCACACTCTCGCTGATGAAACCTTGCGGGGACGGGAGGGAAGAACTGCATTTTTATCAGAAGCCAGTCTCTAGATGTTGAGACTTTCCCTCCACATCATGTCTGCACTCAGATGTCAATGGATGATTGGGGTCTTTTTGCACCATTTCACCTTAAGACAATTGGTGGACAATAGTAATAGAATGATACTTACCTAAGCTGGTAAGGAGTGCTTTGGGGTGTTCACATACATCATTTTGGCTCAGTCCTTGCAACAATCCTGTAACGTAGGCGAGTTTGCAGCAGAAGAGAGATTTGGATAGCCCAGACTCTTAGCCACTATACTACAAGCACCTCTCAGGCCTTTGATACGACAGGCCCACCCCAAACAGATATATCCCTCTTTTGTTCTGCTCATCTTAAAAACACACACACACCCTAATGAAGTTGTTATTCTTTGGGAGGGATCAACTCTTGATTTCCCCCTTTAGTGACTTCCCTCTCTTGAATGTTTACATTTTTCATGTTTTCTGGCAGAACTCTACATCTACATCTACAATCTAATTACATTTATATCCCACCCTTTTTTCCTCCAAGGATCCCAAGCTGGCTTACGTGATCTTCGTCCTCTCTGTTTTATCCCCATAATAGCCCTGTGAGGTCAATTAGGCTGAGAGTCAGTGACTGGCCCAAAGCGAGCTTCATGGGTGTTTGGGGACTAGAACCCAATCCCAGTCCAACACTCTAACCACTGCAAGACACTGGCTCTGTCTTTGTGATGGGCAGGTGTCAAGGGGTTTCCCCTGGCCATGCACCCTCATTGGCACCAGTGGTGGTGAAGCCTGCAGTTCCAGCAGGGCCGTGCCAAGATATTTTGCTTGCCTGAGCGAAAGGACAAGATGGAGCTCCCTCCAAGACAAAGGGCAGACCATGTGGTGCACACACATGTGCCCTCTGACATCTTTCCACTGCTCTCCACCCACAAACATCTGCCACCTGAGGTAGCTGCCTCATCCTGCCTAATGGTAGGACTGGCCCTGACTGCCAGGAAACATGCAAATGATCAGCTTATGGCAGCAGGCCGATGCAATGACAAAGACACCATCCCGCTGTTGCAGTAGAGCTTTGTAAATTGCTTCGAGGAAGCTTTGCCTCAATAAGTGGGAAACAAATATTTCAAATAAATAAATAATATTATTTCCCCTGATGGGGCGAATTCAGCAAATTCTCTCCTCCCCACCCCAAAGCTGATATCTTTAAAAGAAGAGCAAGTAGATGATCAGCTAAGAAATGTAGCATCGATTCTGGTTCACAGCAGGGCTGGCCCCTACCGTTAGGCAGAGTGAGGCAGTCACCTCAGGCGGCAGATACTGGGAGGTGACAGCAAGGTGTTGGAGGAGAAAGCTGTGGGCTACAAAGCCTGCCCTGCATCTCCTAAGCTAGCCTGCTGCCTTCAGGTATAGCGGAGGCCAATGCCAGTTACGAAGAAAGATTCAACTGCCAGTCCAGTAAGGTTTTTTGTTTACATGGGATGGAGGAGGGACCATCTTATCTGGCCCTGAGTCACAGTCAGAATCCAGGGATAGGAAAGAGGTGCCTGAAGAACAAGAGGTTGGAAAGAGGTGGCCATGTGTGTGTCTGAAGAACTGTTTGCCCACCTGTTTTCTTGAGGACCTTTGACATCTAAGAAATACAACAATCTCTATGCATTATCCTTAGATGCATAGAATGTAGGACATAGCTGGTATATCATCTATCTATCTATCATCTATATCTATATCTATATATCAACAGGCATTAAATAGCTCCGCTGGTTTTTGGGTTTGTGTTTTGTTTTTTGTCTTTAAAAACACAGGTTGGCATATCTCTCAATGGTACATCTGGCATAATTGGATGCCTTTCCCAGGAAGTAATCCAATGACAGCATGCCAGAGCGCTAACAGAAGAAGCTCTTGTGCTTTGTGTCAATCATTTACCACCTGACAGTTCAATCAACATCAATTCTGTGATGGCTTTCAACCACAGCAGTGCCAGAGATGGGTATCGGCGAGGCTTCGACACAACGGCGAAAAGGGAGCTCTGCGGCCCCGGGGCGGATGCTGCCAAATGTTGCTTAGCAGTGGACTGTTTGTAGGCCCCAGCCAAGCCACAGAGGGAGTGACATTCACACCTTTGTTGAAAAGGCTTCATTCAGTCAATTAGGAACTACAGCGAGAACAAGGACAGGGGTTGCCAGAAACTCAATGTGCAGCTTCCAGCTTCCAAATAATCCCTCCCCAGTCGTTCTTTTTATCCTGAAACACACACACACACAGAAAGAGGGGAGCTGGAGCAGGATTTAGCTCTTTGGCCATGAAGTCGGTAAGCATAGGTTCAAATCCACTCATCATCCATATGCAGGAGTTTGCCTGAGTGCGTGAGGGCGAAATCTATGTAGCAGGACAGGGCTGTGCATGCTGGCCCCACCTCTGACGTCCCTGTGTGTATCAGTCCCTGTGTGTCTCGGTACCCCCAGGGCTGGCTCAAGAATTTTTTGCTGCCTGAGGAAAAAGACAAGATGGCACTGTGGCGTCACCCCACAATTCAGTTCCCTGGTGTATGTCTGCGTTAGTATGTTTAGTGTGTCTAGAATGTTGAACCTGAGTGGGTGTGGTTTGTGATGTCTTGGGAAGGGTGGGGGGGAGGAGTATATAAGGAGTGTGTGAGTGATGTCAGAGTTAGTTGGGTTAGTGTGTTATGGGAGAGTGTTTGTAGTGTGTTGGGAGAGTTTGGGAGTTAGGTTAGTTGGATTACCCGTGTCTTGTCAGGAGTTTTAAGAGGAATCACTGATTGTATGAGGAGTGAGAGTATTTGGAGTTATAGGGACTTAGGTTAATTACGAAGCGTTTGGTGTAGGCAGGTTTATTTTCTGGAACTAAGATTTTGAGAATTAAAACAAACTTATTTTTATCTTGTTTGCTACCCAAATCGTACATGTCAGCTTGGCGTTATTAACCTGCATTACTTTTACATCTACACACACACACACACACACCTTTGTACCCACAGCATCATAAATTTAAAAATAGATCCTTAATATCCAGTATTAATCTTTCCCCTCATTAGTAGGGGAAAGGTTTCATTTGACCCTCCCCTCAGGTTTTTAAGTGTTGATGCTTAGCCTGAGAAGGGTTTATGCGCCTGGTCCTAAAGTGTAAGGAACCGTGTCGTCGCAGGCACCCCTTCCCATTCCATGTGTACACACACACACACACACACACACAAGCCAACTGAACTGGTAGTTGTATCTTCCTTCTGCAATGGGACAGCATCCCTCTCCATGCCTGAGGCTAGCTTAGGCTCACAGCTCTCTCCTGCAACACTTTCCTGCCACCTCCCAGCATACGCTGCCTCAGGCAACTGCCTCACTCTGCCTCATGGTAGGGCTGGCCCTGCTCCCTCAGTCCCCTGATCAGGCGGCAGAGAATTCTACTCACTTTCAAGCAAATACGAGAACACCCCTTCGGGCCTTGCTGCTCAAGACGGCCATGTCAGGACTGAGGGGTCGGGAGTGGGGGGCTGGTGGTGCACGCGGGACGTTGCGGGCAGGCTCACCATGTGCAGTCCCATCCCGTACACCAATTGAGCCCTCACATATTCAGGCAAGTGCCTGGACAGGATTTTGGCATCCGCTGACTTGGTTGCATTATTGTCAGAGAAAACTGCAATGGATTCAAATGAGTTTGGGATTCCTATGAATCCAATTTGTGGATTCCACCGTGGACTGGCTTTTACCGATTCTTCTTAGGTTCTTTTGACTGCCCGAGAGCCCTATGGTAGACTGCCTAGAGTTCTATCATAGATAGAGTTAAGTTGGAAGGAATCACCTGATGCATTTGCCTTACTTACAAGTGCACCCTGTGAAAGTTAAGACACTGAGCATCAGAGATGTCAAGATTCTGATATCCACTTTTGATGGTATTCCATGGAGAAGGGACAGCGAATTGCTGGATTCCATCTGTGCTTTTGAGCCCTGGCTTGTTAATTGGCATTTCCTCGAATTCCCAGCTCCATTCTAAGGCATGGACCTCAGGAATTTTAAAGTCATTATGTGAGTGAGGGACTCATCAAGATAAATCCTTCAGGTCTGGAAGTGGCAGAGAGGGAATAACTGTCGAGGAAGCCATGGTTTCCAACCAATTGGTTGAAAAGAAGCAATTGAGATGGAGCGGGGCTCACAGGGAAAGGTCAGTGATACAACTCTGGGTGCCTCTGCCTGTGAACTTTATGCATCACATAAAATAAATTTAGAGCCGTTTAATTTAACAGCTCTGATTAGTGATGAGCTTCACATAGGAGCCTTTCAATGGTGCATAATGCAAAGTGAGGGAGGGAAACGATGGAGGCCCAGCTTCCAAACAGGAACAAATAGGTAGAATATAGCCTGGCCTCCCATTCTGTGGGGGAAATCCCTGGGACTTGAGTTAAGACACCATGAGTGGAGCCAGAGTGTCTGATCATGTCACTGACAGGGCGAAGCTTGCCAAAGCCCACCACCTTTTCGGCTTGATTATGGTTATGCCATTTTGCTGGATTTCTGTTGTTGCTGTATTTTTCATCATACTCCTATATGTATCCACAAAGACGAAGAGTGAATTAAATCATCATCATCATCATCATCATCATCATCATCATCATCATCATCATCCCTTCTTTAAGCCTTCTATACTGCCCAATAGCCTAAGCTCTTTGGGCAGTTTTCAAAAGATTTTAAAACCTTAAATATACAATATAGAAAATAATATAAAAAACCATTTACATCCCCAAACAATTACAAATAATTAGCAATAGAAATCCCAGGACCAGTTAAAAACTTATCATATGCTGTCAAATACCTGGGAATAGAGGAAAATGGAAAAGAGATTGCAATCTTGGTGCCCAGTGGACCTGTCTGGGAAGTGTGTTCCAGAACTGGGGGGCCACCACCAAAAAGGCAATCTCCTTTGTTGTCATTCTCCAAACCTCCCTTGGAGGAGGCCATTTCAAGGAAAACCTCAGATGATTAATTAATTAATTAATTAATTCATCTTCTATACCGCCCAATAGCAGAAGCTCTCTGGGTGGTGTACAACAGATGATGGTTGTATTGTACAGGTAGGTTCATACTGGAAGAGGTGCTCTGTCAAGTATTTTGGACCTGAGCGCCCACACAAGGCTTTATAGGCCTAAACCAGCTCCTTGAATTAAATACATAAGGTGAGGGAGCTGGTCAGTCATGGGGCAGAGAACTGAGTCTTGGATTTGACCAAGTCACAAGCTGGACAAGACAGGAAATTCTCTTAAGACTGCAGTCTTAAGCAGGTGTATGCAGAAGTTCAATGGGATTTACTCCCTAGTAAATGGCAGCCTCCACACACATTTCTCACAACACACACATTTGGGGAGTGACAGGTGTCAAGACCTTTCTTCCCCTTAATGTTTAACCTGAACCGGCCATTTCTGTAATTTAAACTCACAGGTTTTCTGTCCCTATAGTGAAGGACCAAGGGGGCAAGTGGAAGGGGGGAACCATAATTTAAAAGCAAAGACTTGGTTTTGTTTTGGTGTGTGTTTTTCTATTTTTGCTGGCTTGAGGTGGCGTCGAGATGAAAAGTGTCCCTGCCACCTGTTAGTGGCCATTAAAAAGGGGCCGTGCACCGCTAATCTGTGATCATGAAAAGGCCATCTGCTAATGCTCAAAGGTCATTAAGATACCAGCCGTGTTTACTCAGCTCTTATTGGTTTGAGCCGCAGTTTCTGAAGGAAAAGACGGCTTAAAGCGGCTATTAGGGTGGCGCCTGCTCTATTGCCACACATGTTAAAGGTCTCTCTCTCTCTTTCTCTCAGCATTTCCATTACGAACCCCTGTGTTTCAGCATTTCCGCTTCCTTGGCCACTAACTCGAGAGCCTAAGCCCAAGCAGGGATACAGTCTGTGAAATTTTAGCAGGAGGGGCCCAGTGTGTGTGTGTCTCATTCTTGACAAATAAATAATTTTAGCTTATAATTTCCCCCAGGCAGCAATTAGCCATTGGTAGCCAAAAAGAACGACGAAGAAGCAGCAGACAACTTCAAAGCACCGATTTGGGGACTCAAGGAAAGGCCAGCCCTCCGAATGGCCTCAGTTTCAAAGATTTGAATAAAAGGGTTCCGGGTTCATTAACACAAGCTAATTCCGTATGGACTTGGTTAAATGGGACTATCAAGATGTTGGATCACCCGCCCGTCTCCCTCCCTCAGACCCACTGGCAATAAAATGAGATGTTGCAAGTGTTCTCCTTCTTTCTCTCCCCCCCCCTGCTTTGCCTTATATTAGTCATTCCTCATAATGACCACAACTCCCTCATAAAACTGTGCCTTTTATCTTTTCCAATTAGCTGACAAGCTGCAACCTTGTGCTGAAATGGTATGTGTGTTTGGTTGCTGTTTGCTTGGACAAGTCAACGTGTGCCCCCACTGGACCTTGAAATGGGTGGCCTCCAAGGAGCATCCAACCGGCTTTCACTTTCTGCTCGGGATGGAGTGTGTTACCTCAAGACTTTGTTTCAGTGTCAAAACTACAGTAGAGTCTGTTTCATTGAAAATGTGACAAAGTTACAGGTTAGGGCTTTGAGGGTTTTTTTTAACCAAATCACCAACTGCAACAATTCCTTTCAAACTTCACCTCGTTGAATCAGGATTGGGAGATAATGAGCTAGAAAACCTATCATGCCTGCAAACAGGGATGTGCGAGGATTTTGTTCGGGGTGTGTGTGTGGAAATTTCGGTGGACTGGCCGGGCTCGACCCTCGAACTCTGTCTCAGTTACCTTCTGCCCCGGCTCGACTCACATTCTCCCGAATAGAGCCAGGGAAACGACTTCTGGGTTCCTGCTGGGTCGCTGTTTACGTAGAAGATGCCTTAAGATATGCCAAAAGCGGTCACAATTTATGTAACTTGCACAAACCATGGCCACTTTTCATGTATCTGAAGGCATTTTCTACATAAACAGCAGCCCACCAGGAACCCAAAAGTCTGATGAGCGGTGCATGCCCACTTTTGGTCCGGCTTGGTGGACACAGCAGCGGCGGCATCCACCAAGCCAGAGGTGGGTCAGGTCCTGGAGAATTGCCCACCCCTACCAGCAAATGTTATTACACCAGCGCAGTGTAATTTACATTAGTGCTAATGTCGAATAGGATACTGCCTGATGTATGGAATAGCTGTACACAAAGAGACATGGTGTATGTAGAAGAGAAGTGCATGCCCATCTAGAACTTTCCTCAATTTCCTCCTCTTACTGCAGTGGTTCCACTGTCAAAGACACAGGCTACTTTTCTCAACTGGTCAGAGGTGACTCCCTTTTGCTGCTCCAGTTCTGGAGCTGTTGGAACTGGGGCAGCAAAATCTGCTGTTTTGTCATCACCAAGCTTTATCAAGGACTCCCATGTTGCTTTTCCTCTCCTGTGGGTGGACAACTTGGACATTTCATGGTAACAAGTTCAGAGACATTGGAGTCAGCATGTTCTATACCCAGTTTTGACCTCCCTGTAGTGTTGCTTGGGTGGTGTTTAAATGGTTGCATTCTATGGATTGCTTTTAATGAAAGAGGTAAGCTACCTTGAACATTCCTTTTTAGAGCAGAACAATCTTACACCAAACAACAAATAAATAAAATACAGAATTCCTGAAAATGATGTGTGGCTACCACACAAATCACAGTTAGGACCAGTTCCATGAACTCCAGTTTTTTAGGATATGGATTCTACTGCCAATGGGATCCATGTTTCGGGAATTTGGATAGTATATTTTTAATGTATTTGTAAGCACAAATGTTTCTCACATTTTAAATCCCTATGAATAGGCATACAGACAATCCATGGTCGTTGGAGACACAACTTTCTACCATGATTCTGATCCCTTCTCAGCACACTGGGCTGGTTCACATGATTGCCACCACCCACCGTGGCTTATTTAAGCCACGGTGGGTTGGTGGCACGTGCCGGTGGCCATTGTGAATATTTGAACTGTGGCAGGCGGTTGCTGTGGCTTATTGTGATGTGCAAACCCAGAGTAGGGTGTGTTGTTGCTGTGGTTAACAAACCACCCACAACCACAAAACAGCCCTTGGGTTGTGGTTGTGGGTGGTTAGTTAACCATGGCGACAACCCAACCGGGATGGATTTGCACGTCACTGCAAGCTGCGGCAACTGCCCGCTGTGGTTTAAATATTCACAATGGCTGCTGGAATGTTGTGCAACTCACCACATGTGGCTTAAACAAGCCACGGTGGTGGGCTGTGGTGATTGTGTGAACCAGGCCAGTGAGTATACACACTTCAGAAGAATGTCCAAAAGGGGTTAACGCATTTGGACCTTGCCTGGCATCACAAAAGCTCAGCCAACGGCTAGGAGGAGCTTTCAGGCAATACATATTGGTAAATTTAGCCTGTTATATACAGTCATGCCTTGGATTGAGAGCATAATTCGTTCCGGAAAAGTGCTTGTGATCCAAAACACTCTTTTTTATTATTATTATTTTATTATTATTATTATTTATTATTATTATTTGTTATAATATGTTTTATTAATTTTTTTTCAAATCTTACAGCTACTAATGAATACAACAAAAAAAATTCAACATAAACATTGTGCACCCCCCCCACCTCTTGGGACCAAGTTATATTTCTCCCCCCAAAAGTTACAGAATGGGAGACACTTGGCTCAACAATACCACAAGTGAGAAGGATCTTGGAATTGTGGTAGATCACAAACTGAATATGAGCCAGCAATGTGATGTGGCTGCAAAGAAGGCAAATGCTATTTTGGGCTGCATCAATAGAAGTATAGCTTCCAAATCGCGGGAAGTGATAATTCCCCTTTACTTGGCACTGGTTAGGCCTCATCTTGAGTACTGCATCCAGTTCTGGGCACCACACTTTCAGAAGAATGTAGACAAACTGGAGAGGGTTCAGAGGAGGGCAACAAGGATGATAAAGGGACTGGAAACAAGGCCCTATAAGGAGAGACTGAAAGAGCTGGGCATGTTTAGCCTTCAGAAGAGGAGACTGAGGGGAGATATGATAGTACTCTTCCAGTACTTGAAGGGATGTCACACAGAGGAGGGCCAGGGTCTCTTCTCGATCATCCCAGTTTGCAGGACACGGAATAATGGGCTCAAGTTACAGGAACCTAGATTCCACCTAAACATCAGGAAAAATTTCCTGACTGTCAGAGCAATAAGACAATGGAATCAACTACCTAGGGAGGTGGATGGGCTCTCCCACTCTGGAGACATTCACGGTGCAGTTGGACGGCCATCTGTCAGGGATGCTTTGACCTGGATTCCTGCATTGAGCAGGGGGTTGGACTCGATGGCCTTGTAGGCCCCTTCCAACTCTACCTTTCTATGATTTCTATGATTCTATATAAGATATTATTCTATATTCCAAAAATGTAACAAATCTTGACAAGGTTCGTTCCCCTTCCCCTTCACATAATCCAAAAATTTACCCCAAATGTTCACAAAAGTGTCTTTCTCCAATAATCCAAAACACTCTTATATCAAAACGAAATCCCCCCCAAAAAATTTGTACAGATATTTTTAATTTAAGCTGTACTACAGTACTTGTATTGCAAGACGTCGCTTGTATATCAAGTAAAAAATAAATAAATAAATATTTAAAAATTTGCTTGTCTTGCAAAACGCTCTCAAACCAAGTTACTTGCAATCCAAGGTACTGTATTTATAAAATATTTATATATTTGTAAAAAATTTCAAGTGGTCTGCCTCTCTTTGATCCTCTTTGGCAGTTTTATCTCAGGACGTTTACATTGTCTATGGCTTTAGCTGATCTTCAGCTGGTGGGCCTTGGCCCACAAGTGGGATAATTCTTGACTTAAGGCAGTTTTCACAGTGGCATCTCCTCCACATTCTCTTCAATTGTTGTTGTAAAAGAAGGAAGGAGAGAGAACAGGGGAAAGACAGAGAGGCGACAAGGAGAGACCCCTACAGTAAAAAAAATAATAAAAAAATAAAAGTGGTTCCCAGCTTCCTAACGGGTTAAAAAGGAATCCTATGAGGTCAGAAAGATTGAAGAGTACTGGCTTAGACCAGGGCTCTCCAACCTTGGGTTCCCAGATGTTTTTGGCCTACAACTCCCAGCATGCCCCAGCCAGCATAGCTTGGAGGTTGGAGAGCCCTGACTTAGACCATACATTAAATCCTATAATGATTGCACAGTAATGCAATACACTTTGAGGGGGGGACCCCCCCCCCCAATATTGATGTATGTAGTCCCTGCTGTTATTTCTCCAGACCCTCTTCCTAGAGAGAAAGCTTTAAAAGTTAAAAAAAAAAAAGAAAGAAAAAAAGAGTGTAACAGCCTAACAGGTAGTTAAAATGGTCTACACTAATTGCAAACAGGCCTCTTGGCTTGTTCTACAACTCATGTTTGCCGTGGGGCGGGGGAGAACTTGGCTGGAAACACCAGGGGGGTCTGTAGACAGAGTTGTTTGCATATCCAGAGAGAACTGATAATAAGCTAAGGTACAGGTCCTTTTCCATTTTTATTACAGAGAAACTGCTATTAAAAACAAAACAATGCCCAGCACCAGCCTAAGAGCTGCGCCATAGATTTTTCACACAGTACACTGACTTAGTAACTTTACACATAACTATTCTTAATTTTACACAATGGTGGTGATGCCGGGGGGGGAGGGGGTGCAAGGCAATCTCAGCCTCAGTGGAGCTTGTTTGATTTCCCCCTGTAAATTTGGTTGGTTCCTAACTCTGTTGGGTTCCTAACTCTGTTGGCAGGGCAGATCTTCGGTAATGTGGCACAAACTGCAGTTGTAACCATGCACTGGTAAAAATTGGGATCACGCAAGCGATTGGGAGGAAAAGCAAAGACACAAGGGTTGATTAAGATCACGCCATTAGTATCACATCTAGTTTGGCCCTCAGAGCAAACCTTAACGGAGCCCAGGAGGTGCGGAGGAGCAGATCTCCCGCCAGACGTCAAGTCCTGCTGGCTCACGTCAGCCAGGGTACAAGGGATGTGTGTGTGTCTGTGGAAGGGTGAGGGGTTCCATGCTTTTCAAAGTCCAGGATGAGATTTAGCACTGGGACAACAGGTGATGGATGCAAGCACACCAGAGGTTGCCTAGTCATACTCCTCCTCCCCACTATGGTGAGATGTACTGCCTTTCTATTTCAATTATAGCAGTGTTCTCCAACCATGGGTCCCCAGATGTTTTTGGCCTACAACTCCCAGCATGCCCCAGCCAGTGTAGCTGGCTGGGGCATGCTGGGAGTTGTGGGCCAAAAACATCTGGGGACCCATGGTTGGAGAACACTGAATTATAGCAATTATTTCTAAATCTGCATCTGTACAGATGAATTATCATATGCAAATCTTTGTCCTCTTTTGTCTTATGTTTTGTTGACCCATTTCCCCTTTTTTGAGGAGGCTTAAGTGGCCACCCAGTCGGCACCCAGGGATGGGCAAACGAGCGACATTCGAGAGCCCTGGGATTCTCCAAACATTGTCTCACCGCTCATCTCTTTCTGGTTCCCAGTTGCGTTTGTGATCGCTGTTTGCTTCATGTGAATGGGAGATCTGCAAATATCAAACAGCAATCGAATAGGAGAGTTGTCCTAAACTCCCAGAATTTGCTCAAAAGCAGGGCTGACTCAGTCTACTGAAGAAATTTGTGCAAATTAGGGAATTTGTGCAAATTGAGCTTGGTGGTAGCATAGAGCCTAGTAGCCATTGATAGTTTTCTCCTCCATGAATTTGTCCAATCTCCTTTTAAAGCCCGCCAAATCAGTGGCCATTCACTGCATCTTGTGGAAGTGGATTCCACAGTTTATGCACTTTGTGAAGGAAGAAGTCCTTCCTTTTATCTGTCCCTGAATCTCCCACCAATCAGCTTCATGGGATGACCCCACTGGGTTCTAGTATTATGAGGGAGAAAAATGTCTCCCTGTCCACTTTCTCCGCACCATGAGTTGCGAACCTTTTTTTGGCAGAGACGTGCTTGCACTCACATTCAGGGATATGAATGGGGCATGCTCGCATGTTTTCTGAGCAAAAACAAAATTCTCATACTTCCCTATAGATCTGCCATGAAGGTAACCTTAGTTAAGCCTCCCTCTCTCTCTCTCTCTGAGGTCCCCCCTCTCAATGATGTACTTTGCAATCAACTCCATCCCCAGTTCTGCTGGTTCCTAGACAACCTTGTCGTCCTGGGGTATTGAGTACAAGGAGGACTAGACCCTGATGTCACCTGGCCCATGAAGGGCTGGGTGAGGGGTCATTAATCACCCCACCCCCAAACTGTTCTCCACCCTTGCTCATCCTGATGGTCTGTAGACATGTTGGACCGCAGCTTCCGTCATTCTTAGCCTGCATGGCCAATGGTGTCATCATCTAAAGGGCTCCAGGTTGGGGAAGACTGGCCTAGACCCTACACTCAAAGAGTCGCTAACTAGAAAGAGGAGCAAAGTCCTGTATAGATTTGCCACATGTTTCAGGGGAGAGAAATGGCTGCTACGCTGACTCGAGGTCAAACAAGGGGCTATTGCTTTTCCAATGTGTTCAGTAATGGCCTTTGAGCCTGGCTTTGCCTAGGCAGGGACAAAATTTGCTATTGCCGATAAAATTGGAAATGTTAAGCTACTCAATTGATCAAAGATATGAAAGGTCTCTGTTACACAGCTAGGCTCAAGATTAGTGCTGTGCCAAAAAAATTATCCCACATCCCCCCCCACCGACCATTCCCATTCAATTGGCTAGAAAAGAAACGACTTTCAAAAAAATAATAATCAGAGAAGGCAATTTTGGATAAATTCTCATGGGTCGGGTTCAGGGTTCGTGTGCTTACCTTACTTAGAAGGTGGCCAAAGAGTATGCAAAAATGTCCTGTCTTTCATTGTACAATCATCTCTCCAGCAGCTTGTAGCCTCTTTGGATTCCTGCACTTCAGAGGATGACATCTTCAGGTATTTCCTCCCATTCCTCTCACGTCAGGGGAAGACATCATCCTGAAATTCCTCCAATAGGGCTTTTTCAGAGCACGAAGCACAGGCAGCCTGGGAGGCAGCAGAGCAAAGGAGAGGTGTGTAATAGAAAGAAAACACACACACAGCACCCTTGGCTGCCTTGCGGTGATTAGGTGTGCTCACACACACACACACACACACACACACACACAAATACATGATAAAACAGCCTGAAAATGAGGCAGAACAATGAAATCCTCTTTCTGGGCCTGATTCAGAGTGCTGGTTTTTACATTCAAAGCCCTAAATGGCTTGGGGCCAGGTTACCTGAAGGATCGTCTCCTCCCATATATATCTGCTCAGACCCTAAAGGTAGAATCCTATGCATGTTTAGACACAGAAAAAGGCTACAGTTCTTGGCATGCCCCAGCCAGCCATGTAGTTGTTGGCCTCTTCTCTGTATAAACAAACATGCTATAGGATTGAGCCTTAAGATCATCTTCAGAGGTCCTTCTCCAGCAGTCCCCACCAAAGGCCATGAAATGGGTGGCTATTAAGAAGAGGGCCTTTTCTGTTGTGGCACCCCGGTTGTGGAAGGAGCTCCCCAGAGAGGCTCACTTGGCACCAATATTGTGCTCTTTTCAGTGCCAGGTGAAGGCCTCCTTATTTCCCAGGCATTTTACTCTTTCCATTTCTGTTTATAAATATGTTAGTGTCTTTTAAATCTTTGCACTGCTGCTAGGTTTTGTTGTTGTTTTTTTATTTCATTTTGGTTTTATATTATAGTTTACATTTTTACACTTTTATGTTCTGTTTTATTGTGTTGTATTTTACTGTTTTAATTGTTGTGACCTGCCCAGGGAGCTTCAGCTATTGGGCAGTATAGAAAAGTTTTAAATACATAAGTAATAAATTTATAAATTTCATGGGGGAAGAAACTTTCAGGAAATTGGAGGACAGGTTTTGGCACACTAGCTTCAACTTTCCCCTGGAGCTGGACACAACACTTCCCCCCCCACACACCTGCCAGGGGGCGAGCCTGCCAGCACAGTTGATGCTGTTGCCATTTGCAATGGGAATATAAAACAAATCAAATCAGAACAAAAATGCTTAGAAAAAAGAAAGAAGCTGCCAATGGTGAGTCCTACCTGGGAGAAACTGTTGAGAATTTCTCCTCCACCTGGAGAAATTTGGTGAAATTTTATTCATTTATCTATTTATTCATTATATTTATATTCCTTCCCCCCCCCCCTGCAAGGAACCCAAGGCAGCTTACAGAATCCTCCTCTCCTTTTTATCCTCACAACAACCCTGTGAGGTAGGGTAAGCTGAGAGTCAATTATTGGCCCAAAGTCACCCAGTGAGCTTCATGGCTGAGTGGGGACTAGAGCCCAGATCTCCCAAGTCCCAGTTCAACACTCTAACCATTACACTACACTGGCTCTCTCCCCCCCCCAATTTCCCCTCAAACTGTCCCTCCAATTTCTCTACACACAAAAAAACAAATACGTTGGAGAATTTCGAGACACCATTTGTAGAAAGCTCTCTTTAAGGTGCTGTTTATGGAGGGGAGTGGTAGCAATTTCTTTGATGGCGGACCACAACGTCCTTCAGTAGAGCTGGAGTTCTTCTTCGGTGGGTCTGGGGGCCAATTTCCTCGCACCCCTCTCTGCTGCTGAAATTGCCACTTGTTTTGCTGCCAGAATTCATCTGTAGCAAAAAGCTGGACGTTTCTTTCAAAACAAGGCATGCAGGGAGCACGGGCCCTGTTGGGAAGCAACATTGCACGCTTGGGAAGCTTCCGGCGGTGCAATTCCGCTTCCCAATGAGGTCTGAACTCTGCACTTTGTTTCAAAAGAAAATTGTGGCTTCTTCAGCCGCTGTCGCAGCAGCACCAAATTCAGGGCGCGGCAGTTGTGGGGGGCAGCAAGGGTCACAGAAACAGCAAGGAGGGTGCAGAAAAGCCCATTGCCCACCCCTTCAGTAGTAAATGAGGTCAGAAAAAATGTCTCTGATGGACAAAAGATTTCTTTTCCGCTAGACCTGATGTGAAAAGTTGCAAAGTATTTATTTTTAAAGCCACTCAGGGCACCGGAAACTGAAGCCCCACCATTGCTATTAAAATACCAGTGCTATTTTATGAACCAACTTCCTTGTGAATGGGAGACCACCAATGCTCGTGTAGAGTCCTCGTAGGAGTAGGTTTCCCTATAGAGAGGGCAGCTCCATGATGAGCATAAAGAGATGCACATGTTGGGCCGCTGAACTCTCAGTTGAAGTGAATGGGGAAACCTGCTTGTGTGAGTCAATTCTAGGACTGAGCGGAATGTTCTCAGAAAACATTCTTCTCGGGAGCTTTCTGAATGTTTTCTTCTTTTTCTCACCTCCCACTCCCGAAAAAGAAGGCCACTTTGCAGAATGTTCTCCAAACATTCTCCACCGGTTTTGTTTGTGTGGCGGCAGCCATGTCCTCCCCTCAGAATGAAGCTAAGTCTGGGGCACTGTGGAAGTTAAACAAATGGTGGCCAGACTGCCAATGGGGTTGCTGCTGCTATTGCCGCTTGCAGAAGAAGCTTTACAAAAACTCTTGGGGGGGGGGAAGAAAGAACTAGTGCTAATTGTGATCTGCACTCCTCCTGAGAAACCACTGGAGAATTTCTCCTCCCCTTGGGGAAATGTGGCTCACACACACACAATCTGGTTGCCAATAAATAAGGTGAAGATGTCCAAAAGGCCAATTTCATGCTGCGCTAAAAAGCTCACATTTAGCCATTTCCCCACCCATGTTTATTTCTTCTCCACCACTGTCTCCACCTTAGCATGACAGATATTTTCAAATCATTCAAGAGCACTGGAAGGACCAAATGGCTGGAGGCAAATGTGACATAGCCAAGAAGAACTACTCCTTCACCTGGTGGGCTAACTGCACTAAAGATGTGGGAGTTCTTTCCACTGGTGGCTTTAATGAAGAAATAAACATTTCACAGAGGTTAGATCTAGCAATGGATATGGTCCATTATAGCCCTAAATACCTATCACCCACTATACCTGTATTCGGAGGAGTGATATCTGCAGTTACCCATGTACATTCAGAGATCATTGGAGGACATGATAATGGAACCTTCAGGTCATTGGCAGGATGATTTGGAATAGCTGCTGCTGGTGGGCAAACAACAAGAGGAGTATTGTCCTTCATACACTATCTGTAAATTTCCAGGAAGCTTCAGATTGGCAGGAAACAGGATGCAGGATAGACCTTGACTAGAGACACGGACAAATCTGTCAATTTTGGGTTCTCTCACTTTCTCATTTCCCCCCAGCTCAGTTTGGTTTATCCCAAATGTTGATCATTTTTTAATGCTTGCGTGAAAGTTTGTACTCCCCCCCCCGTTCTCCTAATACATGCAATTTTGTCTAATATACACACATTTTGCAAGCAATTTTCCTTATATAATACGTTTGAACCTCCTTTTTCATAATGTATGCATTTTTGTGTTCACTTTCCCCTAAAATACACATTTTTTGATTGGAGAAGTCCGTCGTAAAATTCAGAGAACTGTGAATTTCGAAGGACACCTGAGTTGCAGTTCACGTATTGCTTCGAAAGTGTAAAATCATGCAAGTTTGCATGAGAATGTGAACTAAACAAATCCCCCCCCCCGTCCCTAGAGCAAGAATGATCAAAGCAAGACAATTTTTGGAGGGAAGAAGGATTCTTCTTTGCAATTTAAAAGGGAGACTATTCCAAGAGAAAGTTATCGTATTTTCTAATGGAGGAAGCAATCCAATGGCCCCCTAGACATTGTCTGAGGGGCCATAGGCTACTTCGGATTCCCAGATCTGATCTTGGAGCTGGGAATCTGAGCTCCGTTCCCCTTCTCCCACCCGCTCACAGCTGGCATGGAAAGAGTCATGCTGGTTCTTCTCTGAGGTCAGGAAAGTGACCTCAGAGAGGGGTGAAAAGAGGGCATTTTGGTGGGCAGAGATGGGTATAGAGTGGAGAGGCCAGGATATGAGGTATTCTGAAGCCACTCCAGCTTCCTCCCCTCCCCCTCCCAGGTGCCCCAGCTAGATGGGTGAAAAAGCCCACCCAGCAAAAATGCAGGGTGGGAGGATGGGGAGGTGAAGATCACCTCTGCCTCTCCTCCCACTCTGCATAGGATGCCTGGAAGCCTCTGAGTTTGGGGGCTTATGGGCATCACAATCGGATTGCACCCTAAATTATCTGTGTGATGTAGTCTATCTAAAAAAAAATAAATCAATGCACTATTGAGGGGCAGAGGAAGCATTGTATCCGCTGAAACGGCACTAGTGGAATTTTACTTAGGTGTACCAATATTTTTCTCAGCAGTGAAGCTTAATTTACCGCTGCCATTTCATGAAAGATATTTACAATAAGAAATCAGATATACTGGAACCTTCTCATTGCCACCAATGAATGACACAAAAGTTTGGGCTGAAAAATTAGCTTGCACGGATCATGCAGAATAATGAAAATCTATCATTATGTGTCTTTCGGAGAGGGGGAAAAAAAAGACTGTTTTGTTTAGCATTTGGGTTGGAAATGATGTATGAGTACATCATAAAACACTTATATTAAAAAAGAGCCTCACTCTTTGAATCCAACATATATATTGTACTGTCTTATCATCCAGTGATTTTATAGTGAAAGTTTTTTCAAAAAAATATCCATTGCGTGGTAGTAGTCTTGGGTTTTATATCATGTTGCTGATATATACTTCTAATACTTTTATTTAAAAGGCCTATTATTCAGTGTTGTGTATCAAGCTATTCATTTTGGTATTGAAAATGGAAATGTTTCAAGTAGCATTTGTTTTTTTTCCCCGTGGGTATATGTGCTTTGCTGATAATTTCACCCATACAGGGAAGGAATGTGTGATAGGTTTCTATCATTCATTCCACCTCTTTCATATGTATTTATGCCGACTGTCCAACGAAACTTTGCTTCACTGTCGTGAGAGTTAAAAATTCCATCAATCCCTTTTGGCAGGTCCCGGTAAAGCAACCTTTATCTGAATGGGAGACCTAGATGACATACAGAACATTTGGATAAACAAGACATTTGGCATGAGGCAACTTCCTAAGTTGAAAGGGGATCTGGGCCAAGGAGGAGAAAAAGAGCAAAACATTCCAATTGGTGATGGCTGAAGATGGAGAAAAAAATCAAATGCAGTCAAGAAGGGAAGCCTTGTGTCCACATGGTATGCAAGTGTAGCATCAGTTTAGTTTGGAATTGAGGAGACAAAGGTAGGCATGTGCAAACCAGCAAAACTTGAGCTTGCCAAAGCTCTCCAAATCCCACCTTGAAACTCCTTCCAACCCGTCCATATCGGACTGCGAGCTTCATTTTCTTTTGTCTTGCATGAAAATCCGTGAATATTTTCATGTGTATTTTCCAAATGTATGCATCGATTGAGCACATTTTAAAATTGCGTAATCTCTGATTGATTACAGCTTATTTGTGCTCGTTTCTCAAAAGTACACATTTTTTCGGGCGCGTTTTTCAAACATACGCACGTCGTCGAACAGATTTATTTTGGTCTGCGAATCGCATTGCAAATTCAGAAATGGACAAACTTCAACCTCAGATTGTGTCTGAGTCTGTATTCAGCCCGGAAGGTGCGAACTGGGTAAGATCCTGATTTAAAAATGAACTGAATTGAATTTCTCATACATTCCTAGTCAAAGGATGGGTGGTCAGGCAGTGAATAGGCAGGAAGTTAGTAATGAAACTTGTCCTCTAGAACAAGCTTGACTCATACAGAGTTCAGCTGAGTTGAAATCCCCAGAAGACATTATTGCTGAGCAAATTTCTGAGATTTTCTTTTTCCCCAGCTTTGCAGAATTTTCTATGAATATTCTCCACCAGTTTTTGTCACAGCCACCATCCCCTCTCTCACACACAATCCCCTGGACCAGTTCAGGGCTTGGTCCAGGGGAGGTTGCCAAAGGCTGGCCGGGCTGCCAACACAGTTGCTGGTCGTAAGGTATTTGCAACAACAGCTGTGCTACTTATCCCCAAGGAACTGTCACAGGATTTCTCCTCCCGCTGGAGAAATTTGGTGAAATGGTCCCCCAAATATTTTCCCCCTACAAATAGAATTTTGAGGAGACCATTTGTGTACAGCTGAGAATAAAGAGAAGGATCAGGTTCTTGAGAATTGTATCATTGTCTGATAGCTTTTATTTGTAAACTGCCTCAACAGGGCTTTTGTCTTGAAAGACAGTATACAAATATTTTAATTGATTGATTGATTGATTGATTGATGTGGTACCACACCATTGGCTCCCTGGTTTGCCTGATCTTCTGCTGCATCAGTAAGAATGGGACAGAGAATGGGCATCACCTTGTAGGCTTCCCTGGCTTTTTTTGAAAATAGAATGCTAGATCAGGTGGACCTGGTTCCAATCCAGAAAAAATAATAATCTTGCACTCTTACTTTCTGTGCATCTAACAATCTTCCAGTAGAAGACTGCCCTAAGGATGGTTAATTTTTCAAGAAATTAGATATCTTGTGGCCAAAAAGAGACTCTCAGAGCTTCTTCATATATTAGAGTAGTAGTAGGTAGACATTAAAGATTTAGTACATATTGGGTTGAATTGTGACTTAGTCATCCTTAGAGTAGACCCACTGACATCAATGGACTTCAGTTCATCATGACTAACTGAAGGCCCATTGATTTCAGTACTCTAAGGATGACTAGCTCTGGATCCAACCAATTATAATGTATGGAGTAGCTACAGTATATGCATTTTTTTTTAATGATACCGGGCACTACCAAAAGATGCTATAGTGAAATAAAGTTGGTTCCATCTTTGACCTCACCCCATCCCAAAATCACTTTTTAAAAACTTAGTTATAAAAATAACATTATTAAAAAATAACCGATGCTATGTTCCTCTTCAATTATACTCAAATCTTCTGACAGAGGGGGTGCCCCAGTCTTCCTATGATTCTATGATTCCTCATGCTGGGTCCAGCCCTGGAGAGAGAGAGAGAAAGAAAGAAAGAGAGGAAGAGAGCTGTAGGTGAAAAACTATGTTCATCCTTTCCTTTCCAACTATTGATCATTCTTTCAATGTGATCCCAATGAACACCTTGTTATAGATGAGGCCATTGAGTGAGAAGAGACTTAATAAATCCTCAATCTCTTACCACAATTGCAAATGGAAATCCATTTGCAGGTGAAGTGCCCGCAATGGGGGACAAAAAAAATATGGAGCAATGAGGCAATATCAGGAAAGGCATCTTTGCATGACATTGTTTCACTGTGAATAAGCCATTTGTGACCATAGCAGTTCAAATCCCAGGACAATCGGAAGTAGAGCTGAAATTGAACTTGTCTCCAAAATTGTCCTCAAAGTTTAGATTTTGCTGGTGATTTATGATTTGGCTATGCAGATATTCAGTGAATGTTCTCTGAACACTTGCTGTTTAGGATCGGCATTAGACATATAAAGATCTAGCAACAGTAGTCAGTTGGACAGTACCTGAAATGTCGCAGGCCGTATTTGCAGGGCTGGCCCAAGGTATTTTCCTGCCTGAGGCAAAAGATAAAATAGTGTCCTTCCATTCCACATACAGAAGTTAAGCAGCATGATAGTTGAGGCTTACTTCAACAGTGGGACACCATCCTCCACCACACCAAGGTAGCTTACGGAGGACAGCAAGGTAGCTTACGGAGAGCAGAACATGTTGCACAGTACTCACGGGTCTGTCTTTCAGTACCTCACTACTACTTCATGGCTTGTGCCACATCAGGAATAACTTGCTAACTGTCAGAGCAGTCAGACAATGGAACCAACTGCCTAGGGAGGCGGTGGGCTCTCCATGGCTGGAGGTATTCAAGCAGCAACTGGACAGTCATGTGTCAGGGATATTATTGATGGTATTGGACATCTGACTTGCAATAGAACTGAATACATTTTATATTGATTTCATTAATTCAGCTTATCAAAACAGGCAAATATCAACTTTTGATGCCAGATTTTCCACTTTGAAATTGGATTGTCAGATTCCAGGTTCAAATGTCACCTGCAAAATTTGAATCTGAAAATTTGCCTGCAGTTGAGATATGATAAATGTTCATTTCAACTTTAATGCAAAGTCATGGTGATGCTTTTGGGGTGTTTAATGTCAGGACCGGTGCAAGGCAGTTTGGTGCCCTAGGCAAGATCAGATATTTAGCGCCCCCCCTTCCCACTTGAGAGCGCTGTATTTTTTTTCAAGGCGTTTCTGGCACCCTCTTTAGCCCTGCGCCCTAGGCAGCTGCCTAGTTGGCCTAATGGTAGCACCGGCCCTGCTTAATGTGTGTTCAGGTGCATATATAAGCATGTATATGATTTCAGTGTATATTTGAACAATTCAGATTTGAACAGTTTCTAGAGCTCAGTCTGATAAGATGAGAAAGAGGAAGTTCTCTGCTTGCTTTTGAACTACAGCAAGGGCAAAATCACAAATGGCAGTGCTCCACAGAAGCAATACAATAGCAGTTCCATTCCTGGAGGAGATGAATCAAGACACAGGGATGCATGCCTAAAGGTGCCATTCTATGCATGTTTAGACAAAGTAAAGGTCTGCAACTCCCAGCATGCCTCAGCCATCCATGGCTGGCTGAGGCATGCTGGGAGTTGTAGGCTGTTTCTCTTTCTAAACATGCATAAGATTGTGCCTTTAGTCACTTCCTGTTTAGACTTCTCCACTGAAAGTTTGGAAACTGCACTAATGGAAAGTGCTGTAGCCAGATTGCTTTCTAGTGTGTGCTTTATCTATATATATAAAAGAAGGTGTCCTGACTGACTGACTCATCAACGCCCAGCTCAAACCGTTTAATCTAGGAACATGAAATTTTGAAGGGACATTGCTTTTATGACGTAGACCCCCACTAAGGAAGGATTTTGGGAAATTCCATCCCTAAGGGGGTGAAAAAAAGGGGGCAAATCGCCCCACTCTCATATCTGCAGTTCTGCAAATAGGCCTCACCTCATAATTGCTGCAGGAGTCAACTTGCTGCAGGAGCCAATAGCAGCAGTTATGCAAATAGCCCATACGCCACTTAGAATGTTCGTATGAATTCCTGCAAGGGCCAATAGGGCTGGGTATGCAAATCTCCCCTAGGCCATTTAGAATGTTCTCTGAGGGGGCGAAAAGGGAGGGAAACTTTTTACATGACGGGGTGAAAAGGGGGGGAAACACTTTTTAAATGACTGACTGTTGTGTGGGGGGCATCGTCGCATAGGCTCAATCACATTTAGACGGATCTACTCCAGATTTGACATGCTCACTCTTCATCATCTGTAGACTCTCAGGATTAACCTGATTTTTCTTTAAGAACAGATATTTCTGTCACAAAAGATTTCTGCTGCCAGCACCCAGCCTAAACGTTACACTTTCAGTCAGAGACACTGCATCTTTTCCATACATGTTTCTTTTAAAAACAATTATACCAAATCCTAAAATCCACGTGAGCGCAGCCACGGGCAACAGCTAGTAGACCATATTGCACAGGTCTTACATCAGTTGCACTGGCTTCCAATGTGTTGCCAGACCAAATTCAAGGCGCTGATCCTTACGTAGAAAACCCTAAATGGTTTGGGGACAGGATATCTGAAAGACTGCCTTCTCCCATATGAAACTGCCTCTAATGTTACAGAGAAGCTCAGCCATGATGGCTTTTACATGTGTCTTTTGCTGGCACCTTGCTAGGGTGCTCCTCATGGCATCTGTAGAAGCAAGCCACTTATAAGAGTAACTTAAATTGGCCGGTCTAAGAGCCCTCCTTTCATTTGGTTGCTTACACATCTTTTAATATTTGTTTTGTGCAATGCCTTGAGGGCCTTATGGCTGAAAGGTAGTCTATAAATATTTAAAATTAAATTTTAATTAAAATGTTATGAACATTAAATTACATATGGGAAAGATTCCAAACAATGATTCATTCATTCATTCATTTCATTTCTATACCACCCCACAGCCGAAGCTCTTTGGGCGGTTCACACAACAATGTATACATAAAAACAACAACAATAAAAACATACAATATAGTGAAAAAGATTAAAAACCAAATTTAAAATCACAGTTTAAAATGACAATACCAAAAGTTAATAAAACTAAGCCTACAGGTGACAACTCCCCCCCGGTGCTATTTTGAGCTCTTAACTATTGAATGCCTTGGCATAGAGGGAAGTCTTAACCTGGCGCCGAAAAGATAGTAAGGTTGGCACCAGGCCGGTCTCAGTGGAGAGCTTACTCCATAATTGCGGGGCTACCACTGAGAAGGCCCTCCTCCCTGTTGCCACTAACCGAGCCTCTCTTGGAGGTGGCAGTCGGAGGAGGGCCCCAGATGATCACAGATCCATCAGAAAAGAGGGGAAAGGCAATGACATTGCACAAGACAATTAAGCCAAACTTCACAGAATGGGGAAGAAATGCACTAACCTGGTACACTGTGAATTTAAAAGTGGTTTGATTGGAGAATGGTGAAAAGCAATAGTCCGGCACTCTGAGCAAAGGAAGTGTGTCAGCTATTTGAATAGGAAATTCCATTTACCAATAGCTGTGCATTACCTACAATAGCAAGCCAGCTGGCCTACTGCACTTTAGTTAGGATTCAAAATAACAGGCAAACGAATCTTTGGAAAAATCCAATCTGTGCATAAATTAGATAACTATTTTTGTGCAGAAATGTCCCTATCATGCAACACATCTTTCTGGCATGTCTAACATAAGATCTGGAATGGACTAGCCTGCAGTTATCCAGGGTCTTCTTGAATCATAGCTAGGAGCAAAGAATCAATCCTCCATAAACACCAAGCCGAAGATAATAAAGATCAATACTAAGCTATTTTAAAAATGAATTTATTGTTGTGAAATGTACTATTTTCTAAATAGTAGATTTCAGGAATTATTTGCTTTTACATTATTCTTTGGTGAATTTTGTGGGGAAAACATATTACACTCTGCTTTTACTTTTCTTTCAAGAAATACTGACACTGACGTTTCAGAAGGTTAATGATAGACTCAATTGATAATGAAGATATCCCAGTCTAATTATCTTCCACCAATGAGGAAAAAGGATCAGCAGGTTTGAAGTGATCATGTCAGGCCACATCAGATAATGTGGATATTTTTACCTTTATACTCACCCCCCCCACTAAATATAAGCTCCTACTTTGTTAAAAAAAATTCTAAGAATTTATTTCAGATACATCAAGACATAGACCAAGCCGCTTTCCAAAATCTTGTTTTCTACATTTAATGTGTAATCTTAAAAGAACCACAAAGCTAATGGGAAAACACCCCCCCCCTCCGAAAATAACGAACAAGCTAGATTATACTGGCTCATCATTACCCTAATATATCAAACAATATGAGCTTAGCTTAATTATTCCCTGTGAGACTTACGAAAACTAAGCACAACCTTCAATTTACAGCTGCTTGGTGCCGGGAACCTGAATTATTATTTAAAGAGGGAGGGGTGGATAGAAGAAGAGAAAAAAGTTTATTTATTGTGACCTACACTCCGTTTTTATTCATCATGGAAAATCTGTATATTCACAAATGAGGGCTATTCATCTACAGGCTGCGGCATTCTTTAGCTGTCCGGGGTTGTATCAGCTTCACTTCTTCAGCTTTTGTCTTCATCTCGAAGGCTCTTCATCCAAATTGTTCATCATCTTGATGGAGGAGCTTTATCTTGTTCGGGTGCAGCTGCATTCCGCTTATCCAAAGTGCTGAGAGATACAGGAGAGGGAGAGAGAGAGAGAGGGAGAGAGAAAACAGAATAGAAGAGAAAGAGAAGGGGAGGGAGGGGAAGGAATGGCCAGTACTCATACGAGGATAATTTGTAGTTTCTCAATAATAATAAAAAAGGAGGACAAGCTAATTACTGGCTTAACTAGGGCAGCCTGTGGATCCTCCATGTCAAAAGGACTAGAGTAATTATTTGCTATCAAAGCACATTCAGGTTGTGGCATAAAAGAGAAGGCCCAGCGCAAATGGATCTTGCTAATAAACAGGGCTGAGAGGAGCATTATGTGTCTCCCTGGATGCAAGCACATTAACAAAGTGACATGGAGCATAACTCTGAGCCTGGAGAGAAGATTGGGGGGGGGGGAGAATGATAATTACCCCCGGCTCCTCCTCGCCCCTTCTCAGCCTGGCTTCCTCTCCTTTTCTTCTTTTGTACAGGGCTAGCAATCCAAACGTGACCTGCTTGAAGGCCCCAAGGCAGGCTATTAGTGACCTCTGTTCCATTGAGAAGGTGGCTATGTTCTTAAAAGCCCCATATAAGAGATGTCAGGCGGGTCACATGAGCCAGCCGGAGTAGCTTTAAATGGTCCAGGAAACACTTCAACCTTAAAGACACCTGGAAGGTCGTGACCAGTTTAATGCAGACGAATCCATCCTAAAGAGTGTTTCTTTTGAAACCAGTGGACAAAAGTTGGGTCTATTTTTATGTTTTTTGTTCCTGTTGTTATTCTTCGCCCTGTGGTGTTGGGTTTCTTTTCTTTGTTATCATCTTAGAAAGTAGAAATTGGAGCATAATTGTGCATAAATCGATACAAATTCAAATGGAATTTTAAAAATGGAAAGTGAACTGAACTAAGAAGGGAATGCCATGCTGCGAGTGATTTTTCACACTGCAGCACACAACAGCACAGGTGCAGGCAGGACAAATAATTTCAAGTTTCTGAAGCAAATGAGGCAGCTGCCAGCTAGAAAAGGAGGCAAGGATGCGAACAGGACCGGTGCAGGGCAGTTTGGCGCCCTAGGCTAAATTATATTTAGCGGCCCCCCCTCTTGTGCCATGGGGGGGGGCTCCAGAGCAAAGCAGCCCTGCTCTGCAAACCTCCCGCCGCCGCCGCCGCCGGCGGACCCCCCCGCACGCCACCGCCACCGGACCCCCCCACACGCCGCCGCCGCTACCGGACCCCCCCGCATGCCGCCGCCACTTAGCTAGCTAAGAGTGGGCTAGATGGAACAACTATCAGGTGGATCCACATTGGCTACAGAATCGGACTCAAAGAGTGCTTATCAATGGTTCCTTCTCAAACTGGGGAGGTAACGAGCGGGGTACCACAGGGCTCGGTCCTGGGCCCGGTGCTCTTCAACATTTTTATTAATGACTTGGATGAGGAGGTACAGGGAAAGCTTATCAAATTTGCAGATGACACAAAGTTGGGTGGAACAGCTAATACTCTGGAAGACAGAAACAAAATTCAATGTGACCTCGATAGGCTGGAGCGCTGGGCCGAAAACAACAGAATGAAATTTAACAGGGATAAATGCCAAGTGCTGCACCTAGGGAGAGGAAACCAAATGCAGAGTTACAGAATGGGGGACACTTGGCTCAACAATACTACAATACTACAAGTGAGAAGGATCTTGGAATTGTGGTAGATCACAAACTGAATATGAGCCAGCAATGCGACGTGGCTGCAAAGAAGGCAAATGCAATTTTGGGCTGTATTAATAGAAGTATAGCTTCCAAATCGCGGGAAGTGATAATTCCCCTTTACTCGGCACTGGTTAGGCCTCATCTTGAGTACTGCGTCCAGTTCTGGGCACCTCACTTTAACAAGGACATAGACAAACTGGAGAGGGTTCAGAGGAGGGCAACAAGGATGATAAAGGGACTGGAAACAAGGCCCTATGAGGAGAGACTGAAAGAACTGGGCATGTTTAGCCTTCAGAAGAGGAGACTGAGGGAGATATGATCGCACTCTTCCATATTTGAAGGGATGTCACACAGAGGAGGGCAAAGATTCTTCTCGTTTCATCCCAGTTTGCAGGACACGGAATAATGGGCTCAAGTTACAGGAACCCAGATTCCACCTAAACATCAGGAAAAATTTCCTGACTGTCAGAGCAATAAGACAATGGAATCAACTACCTAGGGAGGTGGTGGGCTCACCCAGTCTGGAGGCATTTAAGGTGCGGCTGGACAGACATCTGTCAGAGATGCTTTGACCTGGATTCCTGCATTGAGCAGGGGGTTGGACTCGATGGCCTGGTAGGCCCCTTCCAACTCTACTTTTCTATGATTCTATGATTCTACCACACCCCTCCTGCACGCTGCCGCCGCCACCCCCCCACCTACCTTCCTCCGCCTCCTCTGAAAAGGAAGTGACGCGACGGGACCCCACGCTCTGTTTTTGGCCAGGGGAAACCAGGGCAACAGGGCTGTTTAAGCCCTGTTGCCCTGGTTCCTCCCGCCAAAACAGAGTGCAGGCAGGGCTCCGGAAATGGCACGGAGAAGGTAGGTGTGTGGGGGGGAGGCGGGGCGGGGGGGAGGTGCCCAGGCTCGGCCCCACCACTACTCCGGGCGCAATCCCCCGCACTGACCTGGCTTTGTCGGCAAGGCGGGCGGGCGGGGCAGGAACGCGCCGGCAGTGAAGAGGAGCGCAGCGTTTCTGTGCCCTCTTCCGCTACGCGCCCTAGGCAACAGCCTAGTTGGCCTAGTGCCGGCCTTGGATGTGAAAAGTCACTAGCCAGTCTAAAAAATCCTTTCTGTTCCTAAATGTGGCAATCAGTCATGAAGATCTGATTCACACATGCAAGCAAGCAGCAGCTTGACATGTGACTGCATAGAGAATCCTCATATATATACACCAATACCTTGGATTGCAAGTAACTTGGTTTGAGAGCGTCTTGCAAGACAAGCAAATTTTTAAATATTTATTTATTATTTTTTTACTTGATATACAAGCGACGTCTTGCAATACAAATACTGTAGTACGGCTTAAATTAAAAATCTCTGTACAATTTTTTTTGGGGGGATTTCATTTTGATATAAGAGTGTTTTGGATTACAAGCACGTTTCCGGAACGAATTATGCTCCCAATCCAAGGCATGACTGTATATATATATATATATATATAATCTGCTGGATATGGAGTTGAAGTAATGTCTGTTTTGGCTAAGAAGAGCCATGCTGGATCAGACCAAGGGTCCATTTAGCCTAGCATTCTGTTCTAGCTGCCCACAGGATCCCACAAGCAGGACATGAGTGCAACAGCACCTTCCCACCCATGTTCCCCAGCAACTGGAGTTCATAGGCTGCCTCTGATACTGCCTCTGATACTGGTGGAAGCAGATAGCCAATCAGGAGTAGTAGCCACTGATATCCTTCTCCTCCATGAATTTGTCCAATCCCCTTTTAAAGCTGTCCAAATTGATGGCCATCACTACCCTCAGTCGGTGGTACACTCCACAATTTGCCAGTGATATCCAGCAGCAAACTGGGAAGCCTAAAACATCCAAATCTCGCTTGTTTTCCAAATTGGAGGCAAACCAATGATGTTCCTACTGCCATGGCAAAGTTTGTCAGTGGGCAACAGCAGGGCTTGCACCAGGTAGTATCGAGGGCCACATGCAGCCCACACCTTGCTGGTTGCCCACCCCTGCTTTAGATGGGAGCATGTTTTACTTCTAGTGATTGGCAAATCTGTCAGGTTCACTTTCTTCTGCATTTGAATTTTTAACATACCAAGTTCTTTCTCTCCCAGATACAAAGAACCAGGCAAACTTTGGTAAATTCTTATCAAAAAGTACAGCTATTCCCAGCATAGAAAGGACCATGAAAAGTACCTGCATACCATATACATGTGAAAGACAAGGAGCCTGACAGGAAAAAAAAGGAGAGCTAGTAAACTCGAGGTGCAATACTATGCAAGTTTAGACAGAAAAAAAGGCCTACAACTCCCAGCATGCCCCAGTCAGCTTTGCTGGCTGGGGCATGCTGGGAGTTGTAGGACTTTTTTTTCTGTTAGAGCACACATAGGATTTCACTCTTAATTAAGCATGAACATGACTGAACACACAAAGATTCCAGCCTAGACTTTTGAGATAGTAGCACTCAAAGCCCTGAGCCTAGATGGATGGATGGATCTATCAGTTTTGGTTTCTCCCACATTTGATTTTTTTAAAAATATATATCTTAATTTCTTTTTGTTTTCAGTATGGAGAACTTGGCAAATTTTGGTCAATTCTTATTGAAGCCAAACTGAGACAAAATTTCTTAACCATCCCTAAAATACGGCACTTACTTTCCTTCATAATGGAAGTCGGGCGAGTCAGCTCTGCTGCATTTGGGCCCCCTCTTGCTCATTCTGCAGGAGCGGTGGACCTCTGCCCCAAAGTCCTTCCCTTGATGGCACCACTAATTCCTGTGCTCGTTTGTGATGGCACAGAGAAAAGCACCAAAGCCACGTGGAGAGACATTTCACACAAGTGGCAGGGCACAGGGAGCAGTTTCCACATGGTTGCGCTTCAAACTATGAAACTATGGTTTGCGCTTCAAACTCGCCCCGCTTGAGCCCCCGAGCCCTGCATAACTTACCTTTCCCCGGCTTGGCTAATGTTCCTCGTGAGATGAGCTGGGGAATGGAAGTTCCTGGTCCCCGGCGCTACTCTTCCGAGTCTCCGGCACGATGTATTTTACATAGAAAACAGGGGGGGAAACCACCTTAGAGTGGCCGCGATTTGCGTGAGCGGCACTTAAGGTGGATTTCCCTGTTTTCTACATAAATGATGTAGTGCCGGGGACCCGGAAGAGTAGTGCCGGGGACCCAGAAGTGTTGCAAGCAGCTCGGCGACCACATCAGCTGGTGGTTGCCGAGCAGCACCGGAGCGATCACGGCGGGGGAGACTGACGAGCGTCCAGTGCTCGGATGAACAGGTAAGTCTACATCACTCCCACATGCCTTTGTGTGTGTGCCTTAATGGATCCAAAGCCATTTATTCATTTATTGTAAGTATTTTTATGTTGCCCTCCAATCACACGCCCAGAGTGGTTTCCAAAAAGAATAGAACAATGGTGATGTAACTACAAAAACAAACACACACAAAGCCACAAAATCATGAAAGCAGCATACAACTGACTAACGAGGATGCCCATCGTGATAGCTATAATGATGTATCCACCTTCATCTTAGAACTGGTGCAGCTCAGGTTGCATTCAAATAATTGTCCAGATTTCCCTCCATGGTTTGGATGGCTGGAAATCGACCGTAGGTTCGAGCATGCCTCTCTCCCCTCAGCCATCATGGCTTGATCTCATGTTCTGGTTTGATCAAAGCATGGTCTGCTGTTAAATCCAAACTCTGGCAAACGATGGTTTGAATGAACCCTCTCAACCAGGATTGCAAGCCATGGTTTGATCCTGGTTTGCAATTCTGGGAGGGCTTATTCAAAACATAATTTGTCAAGCAGGTGCAATGGCAAACTGTGGTTTGATTAGACCAGGAAGTAATTCATTAAGCCATGTAGATGAAGGGACGAGGGAGCCCTTGAGCCCTTTGCTTGCTCCTGGTCCTCCAAACCATGGTTCAGGGGGATCATCGGTCTGAATGCTCTCTTTGAGTGTATGGAGATAGGTTGATAATAGAGGTAGGGAAAATCTAGGCCACACATCACACATTAACTGGGGTGACATGGTTTATTTGTTTATTTAAAATGTTTGTGGACTGCTTTTCAATAAAATTTTCGTAGGGTGGCTAGAGTATATGCTTAAAATGAAGATAAATGCAAGTGATACTTAAAATGTCATCTCCGATTGTAGTAATCACTTGCTATATACCTCTGTAGCTGCTCTCAAGCCATTGTAGGCAACATCTACATGTACCTCTTATGATTATGACAGAATTTAGAGATGTATGCAGAGCTCAATTGGGGGGGGTAGAAGTCCGTCGAACTCACTAGACTTGACCCCCCAAGCTCTGCTCGGCCTACCTGCTTTTCCCTAGCTCAACTCGCAGTCTTGTGAACCAAGCCGGGGAAGTGACTCCTGGGTTCCTGGCGGTACACTTTTTATGTAGAAAATGGCATAAGATACGTAAAAACAATGACTAATTTGCGCAAGTTACGCAAATCACGGCCACTTTTAACGTATCTTACGCCATTTTATATGTAAAAAGCATACCGCCAGGAACCCAGAAGTCCAGCAAGCGCCTTAGCTGGCGCTCGCTTTTGGCACAACTTGGCAGGCATGGCGGCAGTGCTCACTGAGCGCCCAGAGAGTTGGTTGGTGGGTAGATCACCCACCCCTATTAACAGTCAGATCAAATGGAGAATAACCACGTTAGTGATTGTCCATCCCATTATGGAGGTGACATTAGAGCAGGGCTCTCCAACCTTGGGTCCCCAGATGTTGCTGGACTACAGCTCCCAGAATCACTTGCCATTAGCCATGCTGGCTGGGTATGCTGAGAGCTGTAGGCCAGCAACATCTGGTGACCCAAGGTTGGAGAGCCCTGCATTAGAGCTTTATCCACCTGAAGCATGAGGAGAGAAGAAATTGAAGACTCTATCTGAAGCAGTGTGGGGACAACTATGGAAGCAAAGGGTAGCTACACTGATCCAGGGCATGTGGAAAGAGGTCATAGACTACTTCAGGCTTCAGATCTTCCACAGGGAGCTTTGATGCAAATGCTGAATTGGAAGGAAATGGCCAAATATTGTTATTAAGAAAAAAGAAAGAAAGAATAAGAAGAAGTGGGAGTGGGGAGGGAGGAAAGAATAAGGACCTTTCCACCAACAGTCTTGTAAAATAATTCTAAATAGTAAACTGAAAGCAGTGATTACCACTGTTGTTTATGCTGACATTAAGGAAGTCATTAACCATCTTCCCACTGGATTATGTTGCTGTAGCCAGTGTGGCAGTGAAAGGTGGTAGCATTATTATTATTTTTTTTAACGATTCAACATTACATCGAAATGTCACAAGAGTGGGTGACATTAAAGACCCAATGCATGGGGCAAAGCTTCTGCCTTAATATATGCTTCTTGGCACACAGATCCTATAGAGCACACAGAACACCTTGTGTTTATGTAGCTACTCCAGCAAATCTCTATTTATTTATTATGCTTATTAACCCTCCATTCAAAAAATGGAGCTCCTGGCAACAGTTGAAAAGTATAATGAGAACACTAAAATATATTAAAATATGACTCTGTCGTAGAAAGAATTAGTCAAAGAATGGCACATCATTAATTATGTTATGCTTATATCCCCCTTTTCTTTGGAGAAATGCAGAGCACTTACACTCACTTTCCCGAATATGGTGACCTCCAGATGTGCTAGAGTGCAACATGTTGGCTACGTATGATGGGGAGGGTGCCAGATGGGGAAGCCTGTCCTACACATTCTCCACTCCAGGCTCATATCAGGTGGAGACGAATATAAGAGCTTAAACAATGTAGCAGCATCACCATGTCCTCAGTGCAATTCACAATGTCCCAGAATTCTCAGCTCTTTCTCTGACATGAACAGTTTGACCAGATATGATAGAGCCCATGCGTTGCATGGGGAAAACGTCTCAGGTTCAGTCCTCAGAGTCTCCAGATAGGCAGGGGAGTCTGGTGACTCCTGGGTCAGTGGGGCTCCTTATCCCTTGCAGCTTTTATTCTGAGCTTTATAGGAGCTATCCATGGTGCTGTGCTCCATCCCCAAAATAGGTTCACCACCATGGAGAACCATGGATACTGTCTATAAAGCTCAGAATAAAAGCTGCCTGCAAGGAATAAGGAGTCCCACTCACATCGGAGTCACCCGCCGCTCATGCAGATAGGTCTCGGAAAGACTGGAGAGTGAGTATCTTGATGTTCAAGTTGCTGGTAAAGGGAGTTCCCACCCCTGTGCTATTAATTTCAGGACCAACAGTGCCTTGCATTTAAATTCTCTGTGCCAAGATTACGTACTAGGTGGTGCCAGTCATTAAACCTGCAGCATGGCTAAGTAGCCATTTCCAGAAGGCTCAGTTCAATTCAAAGCACATCACTGGGTAGGCTGAATGCATGCAGGTAGGACTGTGCGGGCAAGCCCCACCCGTAACCAACAAGCATAGTTGATTGCCTCAACAGACCCTTTGCACATCTATACTAATCAAAGAGGATGTGTGTGTCTGCTTGTCTGTCCGTCTGTCAGCACCATACCCTGCAAAACCATGAAACTTAGACACCTGAAATTTGGCATGCATACTAAGGGGACCCCAGGGGTGTGCACCTCTGGGTTACTTTGCCTTTAAAAACACATTCATTGATTTCAATTCATTTAAATGTCTCCATGTGGCTGAAGCCTGCAGTAACATCTTCAGCCACTAGGGGCGGCACATAGCTTTGCAGGGCTGCCCATACAGTTTGAAGCTGGGGAGATGAGTAGGCTGAGGGACAGAGTCATATGCCTGCCCCCTCCTGCCTGCGGTGGTGCAGTCCCTCTTCAGGGCAATGGAGTGGATAGATCCCTCCATCATGGGGCAATATAGGGGTGCACCAAGGCAGGGGTGCTAGGGGTGCCAACAAGCAAGGCTTAACTCAGACGGGGTCCAACTCTGGGTCCAACTCTGCGAGCTGTGTAAGTTTGCTTAGGGCACAATCCTATGCATGTTTAGACAGGAAAAAGTCCTACAACTGCCAGCATTCCCCAGCCAGCCATGCTGGCGGGAGTTGTAGAACCCTTTTTCTGCCTAAAGATGCATAGGATTTCACCCTTAAAGGCTTTGCTGT
The DNA here is from genome assembly GCA_021292165.1 of Shinisaurus crocodilurus. NCBI lineage: Eukaryota > Metazoa > Chordata > Lepidosauria > Squamata > Shinisauridae > Shinisaurus > Shinisaurus crocodilurus. The sequence goes on from JAHFWL010000645.1 coordinate 2,017,485, forward strand.
ATCAGGCTAGGGGCTGTTCCAAGCCATGCAAAGCCATCTTCGTTCGCTAGTACAGAATAAATGCATGCTGGCTCAGCTTGTCTGAGCGTGGAAAGCTAAGCAGGGTCAGGCCTGGTTATTACTTGGATGGGAGGGAGACCCCTCCTCTAGTTTCCTGCATTGAGCAGGGGGTTGGACTCGATAGCCTTGCAGGCCCCTTCCAACTCTATGATCTATGAGATCTATGTCAGTTTGTTCATGTGACTGGTTGATATTTGCAGGGTTCCTGGCCATGCATAAAGAGCCTACATCTTTGTAAGCCATTCTGGGAGCCTTTTCTGGCTGAAGTATAAATTCAATCAATCAATCAATCAATACATGCATACAGCAACTCACTGAAAATATGTAGCCAAGGGGTGTGGGGGCTGCCACTGCAATTCCACTGGCCCTTCTGTGCACAGTCAGGCTACCTGATTACTGGAACAAGACTTTCATGCAATTTTTAAAGAAGCATATGCTCCAGCTACCACTTTGAACCAATTCAAACAGCTAGGTGGTTCAGCAGTAACAACACTGAATCCTTCCGTGAAGAGTGGTCCAAATATCGGTTCTGGATTGGTGGTGGCTTCTGCTTCCGGTACTTGAGCACAGTGTTGCTACGGGAAATAAGTCTAGTTGGCAAGTATGGCCTACACACGATGGATATACGCGCCGAGGGACATGCCTCGTCTTCTTGGGACGGGCCTGTAGAATTTGTGGCCCGCTGAAATAAACTGTGCCCATCCGCCACATGATGTAGCCTGCCAGGGGATCGAGAAGAATCATAGAATCATAGAAAAGTAGAGTTGGAAGGGGCCTACAAGGCCATCGAGTCCAACTCCCTGCTCAATGCAGGAATCCAGGTCAAAGCATCCCTGACAGATGGCTGTCCAGCTGCACCTTGAATGCCTCCAGAGTGGGAGAGCCCACCACTTCCCTAGGTAGTTGGTTCCATTGTCTTATTCCTCTAACAGTCAGGAAATTTTTCCTGATGTTTAGGTGGAATCTGGGTTCCTGTCACTTGAGCCCATTATTCCGTGTCCTGCAAACTGGGATGATCGAGAAGAGATCCTGGCCCTCCTCTGTGTGACAACCTTTCTTTCAAGTACTGGAAGAGTGAGATCATATTTCCCCTCAGTCTCCTCTTCTGAAGGCTAAACATGCCCAGTTCTTTCAGTCTCTCCTCATAGGGCCTTGTTTCTAGTCCCTTTATCATCTTTTGTTACCCTCCTCTGAACCCTCTCCAGAGTGTGTCTTGCAGTCTCGGGGCCAAACTAAATGTGATGTTCAGTGCACCTTCGCATTCAACACGCACGCTTTTTGACATGCAAATGGACGGCATGGGGAGGAGGTTAGCGAGCAGGATCAGGACCACGGCAGACAGGGAGGGGGAGTGTCAGGGCTGGCTTCAGGTTCGAAGGGGCCCTGTGCAAAGCGCCCTCTCGCAGGCCCCCTTTAGGGTGGCTGCTTAGGAAACACCAAAACATTAGCAACGCATCACCCCAAAAGATGACAAAAGAGAACACAAATGTGTCTCTGCTAATTTTATATGTGTAGATGCAGATTTAGAAATAATTGCTAAAATTTAAATCAGGGGTGCAGAATGGTATTGCAGAGGGGGGTAAATTGCCCCCCCCCACCAGTCACTCCACAAACCGGGTGATGTCGGTGGACCTGGCCACGCCCACTGCCATCATCACCCGCACCCGCTTTAGCCTTTCTCCATGCTGGGAGAGGGCACGGAGCATGGAGAAAGGGGCTCGGCTGGTGCTAGGAGGAGCAACCACTCTTCCCGCAGTGCCGGCCAAGTCTCTGGCTTCATGGGGCACCTTGCAAAGTGACTTTGGCTGGTTCCCAGAAGAGCAGCTGCTTTTCCTGATGATGGCCGAGCCTCTAACGTTGTGCCCCGGGTCACCATGGGGAATCTCAGATTGGAGTTTAACAGCTGGGATTCCTCAGGGAATATTTCTCTAGGGAACAGGGCTTTGAGGTCAAATCCTGTCCCTGGAGGAACCCCGGGAGGCTCCGTGAGCCATATTAGGCCCATGTACCTGGGGTTCTGCACCCCTGATATTAATAGAAATACAGTAAATCTCACCATAGTGTGGAAGGTTGCATCCAGGTGAACCTGTGATCTATCCAGGTGCTCACTGTTGATGGGCAACAGCTCTTATTGCTTCTTTATCATGAAACTGGAATTGGACTGGACAGCCCATCAAATAGATGATGATTTGAAATAGGCTTTCAAATAGAAAGACTTCCTCTGGCAGTCTTTCTAATAGGGGACTGTCCTCCATGGAGGGCACACGGCCCTCATGGCCCCCTTTTTTTTGCCAGTGGGCTCGGCCAGAGAGCATCATGGGGCACAGCAGTGACCCAGCACTGACAGCATGAAGGCCTGTCTTGCAGGGGTTGGGGGTTTCCCAGGGAGTAGCAGTTTCGGGGAGGAAGGGAGAAATAGGAAAGGGGTTACTATTTTTGTCTGGAAAGTGAGAACAATGGCTGAAAATGCCAGACAAGCCAAGAGGGAAAGGTCAAAGGAGCAGCCAATTTCTCCAGTCTTAAAACCCTGGGCCTTGTGCCTCAGCCTTTTCGAAGTTAGTTGTGGGAAAAGCCGTTTGCTGAATGTTTGCAGAGGTTTCAGCAACATCCTGTGCTGAGCAACCTTAAACCCCAGGTAGTATTTCAGAGGAAATGGGGAACACAGACTGAAAATTAACCACAGCAGACCCTGGGCCCAAATAGGTTCCAAGAACTATTTTTTTGAATCAAGTCGACTCCCTTGCCTTTATTTGGACACTTGCCTGAAGATTTTAATAGGTGTAGCCGCAGGCCAAAAAGAAAGGAAAGGTCGGGGTGTGGGAGAGGGAGGAAAATATAGTAACAGGAAGATAGGGAAGGCTGCCAGCAGTTTGCCTAAGGTGATGGTTTTCAAACCTCTACTTTCCAGGGAACCCGTTCCACATTCATTTGAGTGCCACGGAACCCTGAAATGTTGCAGAGGGTTCTGGGGGATTGTTCAGGGGTGTACTTTCAGGTCTGGTTCTCACAAACATTGGAGGCTGACAAACCTGTGTCTCTGGATGGTGCCTCTTCATACTGCAGGACCGTTGGGGTGGGGGCATACAATGGAATGCCCCCCCCCTCCCATACAACCGAAATCAATCATTCCCTCCACATAGAACACTAGCAGGTCAGGGGAAAGGCTAGAATAGAGCCCTTCACTCTGTCGATCCAGTTTTCTATGTGCAGTATCTTTTTCTTTTCTTTTCCTTTTTTGTACAAAAAAGCTTTCAGATTCATCTGAGGGCCGAAATGGCACATCCCAGGAAAGAAGGGTTGCCGGCCGCCTCCTCCGTTGCTTGTGAGAACCTGGCAGTTTTGTGCAGAGGCAGTGGAGGTTGGTGACTCCTATTTCAGTGGGGCTCCCTAATCCATTGCAGCTTTTATTTGGAGCTTTATAGGAGCTATCCATGGTGGTGGACCTATCTTGGAGATGGACCCTCAGTCTGATCCAGCATGGCTCTTCTGATGTTCTTAACTGGGCCTTTGTGAATGCAAAGGGGCCTAGAGGAGACCCAACTCTCCACTGTAGCTGCTGCGTACCTGAGGAGAAGATGGACAGCGGTGGAAAATGGTTATTGATCGTCTAACCGAGGGGGCCCTGATAAGCTTCCCCCCGCACCAAACACAGGGTTAGGAAACCGTTCCCGTGAACCCAGTTAGAAAAACCACAGGCTCCAGCAATCGAAAAAGGCCTTCTTAAACTCACACTTGCAAAATGGTTGAATCATAAACTGCAGCAGCTTTCACGGCGTTCTTGTTGTCCCCTCCCCTCCCTCTTCCTGAGGTAACTTAACTCGGTAACATCCTCTCTAGATGGCTGTTGCTCTCTAATGGGAAGTTGTGTAAGCGACTGAGGCCAAACGCAGGCATTAATTACAATGAAAAATCAGTTTAGGGCAGGCCACAACTAAATTGGAAGCCAGGTCCTCTAGGTAAAACAAAGAGCCCGAACAGAAGCTTTAGATTTGATTACAGGGCAATATAAGAAAAATGTGCTGTATGTTGCCTATTATAAAGCTGCTTTTGGGCCTGTGTGTTTGCCTGCCTAAGGGATTTTAATAAATATTAGTAATAGCCAGCTGGATGCTAGGCCTTTTTGGAGCTGTGTGTGGTGTGCACGTGTGTCTGTGCGTGTGTGTGCGTATGTATTTGCAGGGGGGTGGAAGCAAAGGGGGGGTACGAGGCGAATCTTGCAGAACAAATTTAAGTCACTGCAGGCAAGCAGTTTGGAAAACATTTCATGATATCAAAGTTCACAAAGGGGTCCTCTTTTAAAGGACCTAGTCCCTTGACAGAAGCCTTTTCAGTTGAAGGAGGAGGAGGAGAAAGAGGAAGAGGGGGAGAAATGCCCCTACCAACAGTTCTCTTTGTTTTAGGTGATTCCTGGCAATGCTAGAAAATATATATATATATATATATATATATATATATATAAATATATATAATTTATTTAGTTATGTATGTGTTATATTTATACCCCACCTTTTCCCTTGCAAGAACTCAAGGCAGCCTATATCCTCCTCCTCGTCCTTTCCATTTTATTCTCACAATAGCCCTGTGAGGTAGGTTAGGCTGAGAGTCAATGACTGGCTCGAAGTCACCCAGTGAGCTTCCTGGCTGAGTGGGGACCAGAACTCGGGTCTCCCGAGACCTTGTCCAAGCCTCTAATCACTGCTTGACACTGCCTCTCGTGCCTTCTCACACTGCCTCTTGCAGGGGAGGCTGGGGCCTCCTGTGTCTGTGGGGCTCCTTATCCATTGCAGCTTTTTATTCTGAGCTTTATAGGAGCTACCCATGGTGCTCCATGGTGGTGAACCTATTTTTCCGATGGAGTACAGCACCGTGGATATATATATATATATATGGTACATAAACTCATTTGTACTATGTTAAAAGTGGCAAGAGAGTAACTTTAACAGCATTAAAAAGTAGCAATTAACAACTTCCCACTAGGGATGTACAGTAGACATCAAAATGCGCCCTGTCGGCACCCCTGAATGCAAACGCGATCACATTTTTTTGGCAAAGATCGCATGTTCCCAAGCTTGCAATTGCATTCACAAAATGTGTCTGGGGGGGGGGGAATGTGCACATTTTGAAAGAAATATACATTTCCATGCTTTGGTCAATGAGGGAAACGTATGCATTTGTGTGCGCATGTTTCCCATTCGAACGACAGCAAACATGGCTCGCATTCAGGAACCGGAACAAGGTGGATCGAGCTTCAAGGTGGAACTCGTAGAACCTCCACGAGCTCCTGCCTCACCGATTCTTTCCATCCATACGATCCATGAAATGTTTTCCCTATAGTGCTTTTGTACTGCTAAAATTAGCAATGTTGTACTGGCTGCCTCTCAATTGATTTGATGATTGTATTTATTGTTGTTGTTTTGTATTTTGTATTGATATGACTGTTAACAGGCATAATTATTGTGCAGTGTGTTGGTAGCCATAAGGAGGAAGGGTGGTTTCTACATCAATTGAATGAAATAATAGATAAATAAGTCTTAATACAAGCAGATTTGCATCAGCCCTGGTTGCTGGTTCACATATATCTGTTTGTGACAGTCTTTCACTGCTACATTCCCAGTGAAAATGGAGTGGGGATTAAAGGTTGTTTCTTTTGGGGTGGGGGGAAGCAGGTAAATTGCAGGTAAATTTAGCATGGCAGCAGTGGTGTTTCTTCCTGCCACCACTCCATCCGCCACATCACCATCAGAGAGCATCATCCTAAGCGGAAGTGGCAGAAAATATGGCAACTGTCGGGGGCGGGATGGCCACTGCCTGATGGGAATGATATCCCTACTGGTACCAGGGTGAAAAAACATCTGGCAGCAGCATTGAAAAGGATAGGTGGGCCGTGGGCGTGTTTCATGAAACCGTTTGCTTCCTCACATGGCATGAACCTTTCCGATTATTTTTTTTTAAAGATGATTATGATGATGATGATGATAATAATAATAATAATAATAATAATAATAATAATAATAAATATTTCTTACCCGCCTCTCCGTCTAGATCGAGGCGGAGAACAGCAAAAATAAAATAAAAATACATAAACTAATCAAAACACAACGCATACTATTAAAACATCTTAAAAACATTTTAAAACATCTTAAAACATCTTAAAGGCATCCTAGAATTCTGCCGGACAGGCCTGCCGGAAGAGATCAGTCTTTATGGCTTTTTTAAATTCCAAAATACTGAAAACCTTTCAGCTCAGCCTTAGTGAAAAACCCAACAGCCCAAATCCAGAGGAGCACCTCTGCATATATCTTTATCTATCTCATTTCAAAAGTAACTATCCACATTTGGTCCGCTTCCAGGTGGGTTTATATTTTTATCAATAAAAGCAGTGGATTCTTGATTAACTTGCCTTTGCAGTAGTAGTACCTGAAGAAAGATGCATGGCTCCCTCTCTTAGGATCCATTCTGTAATGTACCCATCAACCGCAGAGCATAATGTGTACAAAAATGAATTTCCTCCCTGCGCAAGCAACTCTCCAGGTGGGCTGGTGCATTAAACAATGCCGGCAGCACAGAACGCTTTACGGGTTTGGCGGTGAGCATGGGACCTTTGCCTCCTGGCGCAGCAGAACTCAGTCATGTCACATGAGAAAGGCACAGGAATTCTGGCTCAGAGAAAAGGACGTGAATACAGCACTCATTCCAAATGTGTGATTTGGCCCAGGCAGGGGCTGTGGAAAGCTGTAGCTACTTCTAGATCTGAAGGGTGTGTTTTCCAGCTCTGGGATCTGGGCGTCAGTGGCTGCTTGAGCTGGAAAGTTTGAAACTGCAGCAAGCAGAAGGCACCGTAATGATTCTGGGTCTGTGTCTATAAGCCAGAGGGTGAAGGCTGGCAAAAAAACCCCAACATGTTTTACTGTACTGCACTCTCCGTGGGGCTGCCCTTGCAGCTAGGGATGTAACCACGAGTCTCAGGGGGGCTGAAAGCAGGCCGAAAGCGGCCCACTCGCCCCCCGACTCTCGCGACTTACCTGGCTGCCGCACGACACAGGACGCGCCGGGGAAAAGAGCTTCCAGGTCCCCGGTGCATCTATTTCCTGTTCCCTGGCACTGCGTATTAGTGTAAAAACCAGGGCAACCCAGCTTAAAACGGCCGTGGCTGTTTTAAGCTGGGTTGCCCTGGTTTTTACGCTAAAAACACAGTGCGGGGTCCCGTCGCATCACTTCCTGGCAGGCTGGCAGCCGGAAGTGACATGACGGGCTCTTCACTGCCGCCGTGAGGAATCGAGTGGTGGTGGTGGGTGCTCGCCGAAAACAAGGAGAGCACCCCCCAAGGTAAGTGTGCATCCCTACTTGCAGCCCCATGGGAAAGTAGGTATGTGCGACACTGGAAAACTCATTCTGCTTGAGCTCGACAGACTTTCGACACATTTCCGACCTGATGGCCAAAAGCAGGCCAAGTCAAGGGAGGGCGGCTTCGGTGAAATTGCTTGAAATATGTGTGCAAATTTGAAGCCGAGAACTGCATATCCCCAGCGCAATTTGCGCAAATTGCGATTTGCGGAAATTGGGGCTGACACGTTAGATTCAAGTCGTCGTCGTTCTTGTTGTAGCATCTATTAACATGAGAGGTATGGAAGCATTCTCCTCTCACTGCATATGCACGCGCTCCACCTTGGCCAGCTTGAATTTTCTGACAGTTAATTTCAGATTTCTGCAAAATTCAGGTCTCCACTCCACCATTTGTGCAAGTTTGCGGAGTGGAGGGTTGAATTTTGTGCAAATTCCCATGGCTTTTAAAAAGAAAAAAAATCATGCAAATCACGGCCTACTTTAAAAATGGAAGTCCACATGCTGACTTGACTCACGTCAGTTCAAGTTGCCACCAGTGCAGGAATGACAGAACGGAATCCGTGGGGCCGAGAAAATCCGTCGGAATTTCAGCCCCCTATCAGATTCCTCACACATCGCTATGTGGAAGCTTCAGCCAGTTTGGAAGCTTCAGCCAGTACAGAATGCTGCAGTTAGGATGGTCCACACCAATATATACACATAACGCCTGTGTTAAAAGAACTGCACTGCCTGCCTGTTAGCTACCGAGCCATGTTCAAGGCTATATCGTTGACATACAAAGCCCTAAATGACTCGGGACCAAGATACCTAGCATTTCATTTATTACATTTCTACATTACATTTACAAGATTAAAAGCCTAAAAATACAGTGTAATAACACAATATAAAACCATCTGCATACAAAAATATAAAAACAATTTTGCACAATCCACAATACAAATCCCAGGACCTGTTAAAAATCTTTTCATATGCTGTCACATGCCTCTGAGAGTAGCCGAAAAGTGTTGGGTTGGCACCAGAAAGATGACAAGGTTGGCACCAGGCAGACCTCACTGGGAGGAGTGTTCTACTATAACTGAGGGGCCACCTCCGAGAAGGCTCTCACCCTTGTTCACATCCGCCACACCTCCCTCGGTTGGTTGGCCACTATGGGAATGGAATGCTGAACTAGATAGGCCTTTGGTCTGAGCCAGCATGACTCTTTTTACATTCTTATGTAAAGATCTCCTCCACCGAATCTATGATGTATTCTGTGGTAGCCTGTTTTCTACCAATGTAAACTCCAAGATGCTTATTTCTGTTAAAGATGTCCTACAGAAGGAACTGCACTGGCTGCCTATTTGCTACTGGGCCAGGTTTAAGATTCTGGTACTAGTGTACAAAGCCCTAAACAACTTGGGACCAGGATACCTGAGACAGCACCTTCTCCCTTACCAACCTGCTCAGTAACTGAAGTCATTGGAGGATATTCTCCTGGTGGTTCCACATGGGCCTATGGCCTGATTGCAGTCCACCAGAAGAAGAGCCTTCAGTATGGCGGCTGCACTTCTATGGAATTCCCTGCCTCCAGAGGTCAGGCAGGCTCTGACACTGGGTTGTTCTCAGCATCTGCAGACGACGTCTTTGTTCTGGGAGGCCTTCCTTGCTGACCAGCCATGGTTTTAACGTTATCCTGTTTCTAATGGATTGTTTTTATTCTTTTATCTGTTTTCCCTTTCCATGGAATCATAGAAAAGTAGAGTTGGAAGGGGCCTACAAGGCCATCAAGTCCAACCCCCTGCTCAATGCAGGAATCCAGGTCAAAGCATCCCTGACAGATGGCTGTCCAGCTGCACCTTGAATGCCTCCAGAGTGGGAGAGCCCACCACCTCCCTAGGTAGTTGGTTCCATTCGCTTATTACTCTTACAGTCAGGAAATTTTTCCCTATGTTTCGGTGGAATCTGGGTTCCTGTAACTTGAGCCCATTATTCCGTGTCCTGCAAACTGGGATGATCGAGAAGAGATCCTGGCCCTCCTCTTTGTGACAACCCTTCAAGTACTGGAAGAGTGCTATCATATCTCCCCTCAGTCTCCTCTTCTGAAGGCTAAACATGCCCAGTTCTTTCAGTCTCTCCTCCTAGGGCCTTGTTTCCAGTCACTTTATCATCCTTGTTGCCCTCCTCTGAACCCTCTCCAGGGTTAATTGTTAATTTAATTGTTCATTGCTCCGGAATCTGTCTAGATATGGAATGGTATGCAAATGCTGTAAATAAATAAAATAAATAAAAACTGGAGACAGGATCATCCTACAAGATATTATCAGTAGTTCAAAATATGCCTTAGTAAAAGTTGTGTGTGAAATGGCAGGTTGTGCACTTGCATGGCAAGCCTGAACTCTATGTGCACTAGAGGGAAGGTGCATGCATCACACACTTGGATACTTAATTTATAGTACTCCTGAGGATGCACAGAAACCATTGCTCTCACTAGCAACAACAACAACAACAACAACAGCAACAAAGAAGTTGGCATCCAAAAAAGGAATAAAAGAAGAAGAAGAAAAAATAGGGACAGTGATTGACATGGGACAGGTACTGGGAAATTGAAAATCTCTCTGCTAAATAGATACAATTGGAATGCATGCATGCCATTGGCGCTGCCTGAGCAAGCCTGTATATTCTTGTATATTTGAATAAGGAATGTCTCGTATTCTATAGAGGCCTTGATTCTCATATGAGAGTATTAGAATTCTCACACTTTTCTGGCAACATTGATTTTTTCACAGGTTGATGATGTCATTAAGACCTTAAGAAGAGCCATACTGGATCAGACCAAGGGTCCATCTAATCCAGCATTCTGTTCATACAGCGGCCAACCAGCTGCCCACAGGAAACCCGCAAGCAGGACATGAATACAACAGCACCCTCTTGCCCATGTTCCCCAGCAACTGGTGTACATGGGCATACTGGAGGTAGCATATAGCCATCAGGACTAGTAGCCATTGATAGCTTTATCCTCCATGAATTTGTCCAATCCCTTTTAAAGCCATCCAAATTGGTGGCCATTACTACATCTTGTGGAAGTGAATTCCATATAATTTCACTATGCTCTGTGTGAAGAAGTACTTCCTTTTATCTGTCCTGAATCTCCCACCAATCAGCTTCATGGGATGACCCCATCGGGTTCTAGTATTATGAGTGAGGGAGAAAAATGTATCCGTATCCACTTTCTCCACAGCATGGATGATTCTGTAATCCTCTATCATGTCTCCCCTTACTCACTTTTTTTCTAAGCTAAACAATCCCATATGTTGTACTATGGAAGTGTCACAAACCTTTTGGGAGGTGCAGGTTCTCCGCCGGCTCGGTTCTCCGTGGCGGCGGCCCCCCATGCTCGATCTTGTGAGTGGCGCGGAGCGTTCTCCGCGCTGCTTGAGCTGCTGGTGCCGGCCGTTGGCCGAGCCGGTCAATCCCCCGTTGCGTCACTTCCGGTGTGGCCGGCGCGCTGGGTCCCCTGCGCTATGTTTTTGGCGGGGGGAACCAGGGCAACAGGGCTGTTTAAGGATGTGACGTGGCGGCGTCTCTGGTGGCATCTCCAGCGGCGGCATCTCCGGCGGCGTCTCCGGCGGCAGCGGCTCGAGCGGCACGGAGAACGCTCCACGCCGCTCAGAAGAGCGAGATCGGGCCGCCGCGGAGGACCAAGCCATGGAGAACCTCGAGCCCAGGTAAGTCTCGCATAACACCCATACAAATGTACACAGTATTCTATGTGTGTTTGCACCATATATTTGTTTAAGGGGAGTATGATCTTGGTAGTTTTCTTTTCAATTCCTTTCTGGAGCTTTCTGGTCTGGGGGACAATAACATGTTCCTAGGACTAAATTAGTTTTGGAGCATGGTATTGTCACCCACAATGCTTCTGTAGAGGAGTCTGCCCCTTTTAGGTTTTCTAGTCTGCTTGACACCATGCCCTCTTTGACGTGCAGAGCAACACCTCACCCAGTATTAGTCCATATTAGCAGAATCCTAGTGAGACCCAGGAAGTGGGAGAAGGGTTACCAAAACCTAGCCAAAGTATGTTCAGCCTGGAAAAGAGAAAACTAAGGGTGCTACATAATAGCATTCTTGAAATATCTGGAGAGCTGTCATGCAGAAGACGGAACACGCTTGCTTTGTGTTGCTCCATAGGAAGGACTAGAACCAAAGGGTCAAAATGGCAAGGAAGAAGATTTCTCCTAAATGTTAGGAGATAGTACAAGATCTATAGTACAAGATGTTCAAAAGGTGGTGTGCTCCCCTTCTCTGGATATATTTAAGCAGAGGATGAGAGGCCGTCTGTTGAGGATGCTTAACTTGCAAATTCTTGCGTTGAGTGGGGGTGGGGTGAACTAGATGGCTTCCACATTCTCTTATTCTATTTTTGTTTCCAAACACATGACAGATCCTGTTCTCTTGCAGATCTGCTGGGTAGACCTCACAATTTGCCACTAGATCTTACTCTTCAGGCTTATGGCCAATGTTCATAGGCCAGCTGGAAATCCTTCAATGTCTTTGTAGAGCAGTCCTTGAAGAACAAATCTTGCCTGTACTACAGATCTCTAAACAATGTTTATTTTCCCAGAGCAACCACAAAGCCGGACTGTAAATGAAGACTGTTTTGTGTGTTCTTTTCATTAACATTTCATTTATTTTATGGGCTCTTGGAAACAGGGTCCATGAAGCTGTTCCAGCTCAGATATTTAGGCACCAAATGCTCTAGCTTAAGGATAGACAGATTTCTCCTATTCTGATTTCACCCGCCCACCTGGCGTAGGGATGGGTGAGAATTTTGTTACAGTTCGTTTTTGACCAGAATTGGTCAAGATCCATAAATTTCTCCATATTGGAGACAAAAGAACTTGAAATGGGGAAGAAAAAATAGAATGTGGGAGAAACTGAAAGTGACAGATTTGTCCATCCAGACAGATTCACCCATTCATCCTCTTCAAAGCCTAGGTTTGAATTCTTTTAAATTTGACCATGTTAGTGCTGAATTAGAAATACCTAAATGTCATGAGAGCGCCTCCTCTTTTTTAAAAATCCTACAAAGCAAATTTCACTTTTCATATACTGAAACCAGTAGGGATGATATATGTAGGAAACAATTTGCCCATACTGTAATCTTAAAGGCATACTTGTCATTTCTTGAAGCCTCTTTTTCCTTTTTTTTTTTAAGAAACAACTTTTTTGGCAATGGAAAGCAAGATTGATTGAGATCTGCTCGGATGTACAATTTTGCCTTTGCAAAAATACAGTCAATCTCTATCTATAACGAGGAATGGATGAGGATTTCATTTCAGTTTGTTTTTGATCAGAATGTACCAACATTTCCAAAGTTCTTATTTGCAACAAAAAGAAATTGTGATTAAAAAAAATAATAATTAGGAAATTTGAGTAAATTTAGGAAATTTGGGCAAATTGAATGTGAGCACATGTTTGGCAATTTACAAACTCAGCACTGGTTAGGCCTCATCTTGAGTACTGCGTCCAGTTCTGGGCACCACACTTTAAGAAGGATGTAGACAAACTGGAGAGGGTTCAGAGGAGGGCAACAAGGATGATAAAGGGACTGGAAACAAGGCCCTATGAGGAGAGACTGAAAGAACTGGGCATGTTTAGTCTTCAGAAGAGGAGACTGAGGGGAGATATGATTGCACTCTTCCAGTACTTGAAGGGATGTCACACAGAGGAGGGCCAGGATCTCTTCTCGATCATCCCAGTTTGCAGGACACGGAATAATGGGCTCAACTTACAGGAACCTAGATTCCACCTAAACATCAGGAAAAATTTCCTGACTGTCAGAGCAATAAGACAATGGAATCAACTACCTATGGAGGTGGTGGGCTCTCCCAATTTGTAGGCATTCAAGGTGCAGCTGGAGAGCCATCTGTCAGGGATGCTTTGACCTGGATTCCTGCATTGAGCAGGGGGTTGGACTCGATGGCCTTGTAGGCCCCTTCCAATTCTAACCTTTCTATGCTTCTATGATTAAACATTTTCGATGGACATGTGTTCGTGCTCGAGATCACATTTGAAGTTGCGAACAGGGCATGCTCACATGTTTGGCAAGCAAAAATGAAATTCTCATGCTCCCTGTCCTTAAGAACCTGGGCTTGAATCTCTATGAATTTAAAGACATTGGTGGTGTTGAATTAGTGGTTGCCACCTCTCTTTTTTTCTGAAAAGCTCAGTTTTAACAACTACATGGCAAGTAGGAGCAACATTGTCCTCTCTATGCTGGGAATAGCTGTACCTATTGAAGCTGGCTGGTGCAGATGGCCAAGAATTTCACTTCAGTTTGTTTTTGATTTAAAAAAATATATATATATTTTTGCAAATGTCTATATTTTTGGGAGGGAAACAAATTGAGATTTTAAAAAAATGAATGTGGGAGAAAATGAAACTCCCACAGCAACAACAACAATAATAATAACAATTATTTATTTTATTCATTTGCAATATTTAGCTAGTACTGCGCCACGTCTAAACAGATTCCGGAGCAGTGAACAATAAAAGATAAAAGGTATAAAACACCATATTACATGTTGTTGTTGTTTTAAAAAATCAAACAGAATATCAATAGAAACCATAGCTGGTCAACTGAAGAAGGCTTGTTGAAATAAAGATGTCTTAAGCAGGCATTGAAAACAGCCCAATGTTGGAGCCTGCCTGACCTCCAGAGGCAAGGAATTCCACAGAAAGGGAGCCACCATACTGAAGGTTTTACTCTGGGTGGACTTCAAATGGGCCATAGGTCCACGTAGAACCACCAGGAACATCCCATCCAGGGGAGGCTGGTGACTCCTGTGTCAGTGGGGCTCCTTATCCATTGCAGCTTTTATTCTGAGCTTTATAGGGGCTATCCATGGTACTCCATGGTGGTGAATCTATTTTGGTTCACCAGCCATGGTGCTCCTTTATAGGATTGCCATAAATTATGGACTAAATTAGGCTGTAATTTGCACAAATTAGGCTGTAATTTGCACAAATTAGGCTGTTTTCTAGGTAAACAACGTAGACCCAGGGGACCTGGAAGTCCAGCGAGCACCTCAGCTGGCACTCGTGCTCGGCTCGCATGGCGGGAGCGCTCGAGTCGAGTGCCGGGAGGGTTGCCCATCCCTGCAGTGACCTTGAGAGATCATCCAAGTTCCCCTCCTCTCTCACAGATTGAAACTAACCCAAATAAAGTTTGTCCCAGCTGTTCTTATGGACTTCCATTCATTCTACAAGATGTCTGGGCAATCTGTTCTCCTGCCCTCCCTATCCTTACAACTACAAAATGATTCCTATTACCCCCACTCCCTGGGCCTGCTGCTGTAAGTTGATGGTGGTGCTCTGTCTCTCAGGCAATTTGGAGCAAGCAACATGTGAAGTGTCCAGCTGCCCAGACTAAATAGGAAGTAGGAGATGGTTGGTTGCTCCTGATCACGTGACTCTCTGATCAGAGGATTCTACCTGTGGGCTTGCAGAGTCCGCATTGCCCATCCGTACCCACCCAGCTCTCCTGGTGACACAGTGAAAGCAAGGAGTCAGTGCTTGCAATCTGTGTTGTCTGACACCAACTATGGAGAGCCCCGACAAATGTGAGGCTTTGATTGAAGGTCAAAGGCTGTGACTGCTAGGTCAAAGGGTGTGGCACCATGTAAAGGCTGAGCACAGCATGTTGCTTGTTTTTACAAATGTATCACTGCCAGATGCAAAGCCTTGCTATAATGCTTCATTTTAACGTGTCTTGATTTAATTGATTTTGCTTATGTCTGTGGCAAAAGTATTGGGAGAAATTAATATGAAAGGCATTTGTAGACTTTGGGGCTTATGAAGCTACATAAGTAATGAAGCAGCTCATACATTTGTAACGAGTCTTTTTTCCCCCCCTTAGAAAGGTAGTAGTGGGGAGGGAAGTACCTACCTGTCACCTAATATATTCTGAGAAACATGTATTTTCCTGCTATTATCTAGAAATGCTTCACAACTGGTAGAATATATATATATATATATATATATATATATATATGCATGCAGTAGAACATCTTGCATTTAACAAAATTTGGGTGTGCAGCATAGAATGTCCATTATTATTATTATTATTATTATTATTATTATTATTATTATTATTCTGAAAAAATAAAGGTACTAATTACTTATAGACAAGATACTTAGCACAAACAGATAAGCTTCAAAATGAAAAAAAAAATTCTCAGTTTATGATCATTATGTTCTCTGCTTTGTTTTCGGATTGCTGATAATTTGAAGCTTTAAAATCACCAGGAAGCCATTAATTGGAATTCTTCAATAAAAAATAAATTACATAGAAGTTCATGATGAGTTGTAAAAGCACAGATTGTATTATACAGTGAGCAACACTGAGTCGCTATTTATAGACTTGCATGGAAACACTGAATGGAGGAAAACAAAATGCCGAGCTTGAGATGGGGAGAAAGGTGTGACTCAGAGGGCCACACAGTCAGGCAGGGAGACCCAGCCAGGTGCATAAGGAGCCTTCCAAGCACAGGGTGGGAGATTTCTGATACTCTTCAAGTCCTAGCCGAGACCCATTGCCCGCCCCACCAGCAACCGGCTTTGCCATGTGACACTCAGACTTGCCACAGGGACGTTCCCTCTGGAGGGCTTGCAGCTTTGCGTGACTCATGGATTTCTGAAACCTAGGCCACGGTCTAGGGATGGGTGAATAGCAAAAGTTTTCCAAATTCTGAAGTTCTCCAAATTCCATCTCAAAGCTCATTCCGACTCGAGTCCATATCAGATGGCTAGCTTTGTTGTTTTCTTTTTGTATAAAAATCCAAGCATATTTCCATGCATATGTTTCCCCCCCCCCAAATGTATGCATCAACTGTGTGCATTTTTTGGGTAAAATGTACACATTCTCCCATTTATTAACATGATTTTTTTGCACATCTTTCAAAAGTATGCATTCTTTCATGCTCATTATTCAAATGTACGCATGCTGTCAATTGGGGCTTTTTTTGGGGGGGGGGTCCACGGATCACACTGCAAGCTCAGAAATGTACGGACTTCAACTGCAGATTGCACCCGAGACCGTGTTTGGTCCAGAAGGTGCAAACTGGGTAAGAATCCTGAACAAAGATGAACTGAAACAAATTTCTCACACATCCCCTAATTGCTGTCATCGTGATGTCCAGTATACATATCTTATACATGGAGAATAATCTTACCACAGTGGTACGAAAAGGACTGAGTATGGATGCTATCTAGTATGTGGGAGTGCCAGCAGCTCATGGTTTTCTGGAGGGTACAAGAGACTGGGGCAGATAGCTGCTCCAAGGGGAAAGGGGACTGCTGCCCTTTCTGGATGACATTGTGAATCATTGGAGGAGGCATGTGTCTGTTAACTCAACGTTCATGCAGATACCTGGCTGTTGATTGGCTAGTGCCCATTGGGGCGTAACCCCACAATTCAGTTCCCTGGTGTATGTCTGCGTTAGTATGTTTAGTGAGTATAGAATGTTGAACTGAGTGGGTGTGGTTTGTGATGTCTTAGAAAGGGTGGGGGGAGGAGGAGTATATAAGGAGTGTTTGAGTGATGTCAGAGTTAGTTAGGTTTTATGTCAGTGAGTCGAGTTTTAGTGAGTTGAGTTATGGGAGTGTGGAGTTGGGTTAGAGAGTTTTAAGTGGTTGGAGTTAGTGTGATATGGGAGAGTGTTTGTAGTGTGTGGGGAGAGTTGGAAGTTTGGGACTTAGGTTAGTTACAAAGTGTTTGGTGTAGGCAGGTTCATTTTCTGGAACTAAGATTTTTATAATTAAAATAAACTTACTTTTATTTTGTTAACTACCAAAATCCTACTTGTCAGCTTGGCGTTATTACCTGCTTTACTTTTAAATCTACACATACACCTTTGTACCCACAGCATCATAAATTTAAGCTAGATCCTTAATAACCGGAATTAATCTTTTCCCTCATTAGTAGGGGAAAGGTTTCATTTGACCCTCCATTCAGGTTTTCAAGTGTTGATGCTTGGCCTGAGAAGGGTTTATGCGTGTGGTCCTAAAGTGAAAAGGGCCGTGTCGTCGCATCCATCCAACACAGGCACAAGCCATGATGTCAACAACACCCATGCTATGTGCTGCTGGCCACTCATCATCCACATCAATGCATGTTGCTGGCTTAGCAGTCCCTGTGCTCCACCTTGCAATGGTCCATGGGAAGGGCAATAGGTTTCCCTTCCCCATGTAGCACAGCACAGTGGCGGATGCTGGTAGCCTCCAGTAAACATCCAAGGGGATGCTACTTCGCTGTTGAAAAGATGGGGGTGCAATGGAACAATGGGATATGGTAAGGCCTCCTTCATCCTTGCAAAGTTTTAAAGGTTAGGTTCAACAAACGTTTGGTGGGAATGACTGGTAAAGAGGTTTGAGTCTCTAGCAGAGATATGTCCTGTGATTTTGGTCTGGAGCCATTCTTTCTTGGTCAAATAGCACAGAACTCAAAAGTATAGTATTTCGTGAACTATGGACTACTAGAGGGAGGCCAGGCAAGATTTACTTTTACTGCCTGTGTGCTACCATGCTGCTATGGCCCAAACAAGGAGGCTGTAGGGAGACCAGCCACAGAAGCCAAGGAAGACTCTTTCCACCAATAGTTCAGTACGAGTCAAGTGATACTTCATGGCTGACTAGGGACTGAAATTCAGATCTTCTTAGTTCCAGTCCAAGACTCTGCCAGCTATATCACATAGGTATCACCTGACACAAAGACCTGGCAACCCTGCCTCAATTCTGTTTCCAATTTGTTGTTGTTTTTTTTTTTTAAAAAAATAGCTTTTCTAACTATGAAACTGGCTACATCAATTGCAGTAGTGGTGCCTCGAACCTAGCATTTTGACATGTCTTCGTTGCCTTTTCTAGAAGGGCATTGGGTGTTGTTGTTGTGGGGGAAGAACCTTGTTTAGTGCGCCAGGTTTTGTATAATCAAATGATTTAATTTAATGGTCATAATTGTATGTGTGAGAGGAGGGAAGAAACTTCTGAACTCACAGAATTAGGCATGCTCTAGTTTGTACCCTTTCAATGACCTCCAGCAAACATGTGACCCAGATAAGGGAGCCTCCTGTCCACTTGCATAAACATGATGCTTTACACAAAAAACAAAGATGGGGGTAGGGGAGAGAAATAAAATCAAAAGAACTATTCATGGTGATGGAACATAGAAAAAGACACACAGAGATTTGCTACTTGGGTACACAAACATATCTAGAAACTGCGAGAGATTCTCTGGAGGACTCTCGGTCATGCTGTGTTGTAGTAACTTGGTGTATTCAGAGGGCTATGGGTGGTAATATCATTAATTAATAATACACAGGAACACTGCCATTTTTGGTTTCTCTACCCTCACTGGTGACATCACAACTTGCCTCTCTGTCATTATATGAAAGTGAGAGGGGGATAGATATGGTGAGGCTTGAGCTTGTTGAGGTTCTCAGAATTCCACCTCAGAGCTCAGTCCTCCCCATTCCCATTTCTGTTCATGAGTCCCCCACCCCATTTGAATGCATTTGGGGTGCACTTTTTTTTTTAAAAAAAAAATGCACACCCAAATGAGTACTTTCCCCCATTGACTACCCAACTCAAGGATGGAAAGCAGAATATCGGTGGCCAGTATAAGAGGTTTAAAGAGGTTCTTAAGGCTAATCTAAAAAAATGCAATATAAACATTGAGAACTGGGAAGCTCTGGCCCATGAACGCTTTAACTGGAGGATGGCCTTTCACAAAGGTTCCATGGACTTTGAAGAAGCCCGAGTGCAAGGTGAAAGGGAGAAACGTGCTAAGTGAAAGGCACTTCAAACGAATCCTTTACAGGACCATCTTCCATCTGGTAACCTGTGTCCTCACTGTGGGAAGCTGTGTGGATCTAGAATTGGCCTCCACAGTCACTTACGGACCCATTGCTAGAGTCTACACAATTTTTTTTTAGAATTTCCCCCTTTTCTAATTTTCTTTTTGTAATTTTATCCTGGAAGACAATCTTACTCGGTCACGAGTGATCGCCTACTCATACTCACAGTGGCACTTTTTTCTAAAGTATGCTTTTTGCAAATGAGCATCAGAAGCACGGGAATGTGCACGTTTTGCCTGCAAAATGCACTTGCATTTGGGGCATGTTCTGCTCTTAAACAAATGGGAATCAAATTCTTCTACCTCCCTATAGCAAACACATATCTTAAGTATTGACTAGTTAGAGAACCCAAGGTGTGAACCCAAGGTTGAAGGTGTGTTCTGTTCTGTGGGACCAACCCACAGCCTCTGCCACACATTGAGCACGTTCATTAAGCTCTGCAATACGCCGTTCTTTTCTCCAGCTGGTAAAGGATTTGTTTTCTAAAGTTTCATTGTGAAAGATAGCAGACGGCAGAGGAATATGAGAGCTCCTGGTCGTTTTGTAGATGGTCTGCCTGTCAAAAAGAGATTAAAGACGGCCGCAGAACCATTGGCCATTTTAACTCTGATACCAATAACTTTGTATGAGGACAAGTCAAGAATATAAGGCATGCCAGAACTGTGTTTCTGCCCTTGTGGACCTCATTCCAATAGAGCATGACAATACTGAGAAGGACATGGGCTTCGGACGCAAATATCCCAGATGCAAAGCTAAAAAAAAAAAAAAAGTCTCTCACAGTGCAGGCAATCAGTGGGAAAGCCAAACCACATAGTAACAACTACTAAAGGTAGTTCTAATTTAGGGATGTGTAGAAACCCATGATCATTTTTTTTAGACCATGGATAGGCAACATGGTATCCACAAGCATCAGTGTGCTTCCAGACACTTTCCTTGGTGGCCACTGAGACTCCCCATTCCTCCCAATTTATATATATATGAGAGAGAGAGAGAGAGAGAGAGAGATATCTCATATATATATATATATATATATATAATATATAAATTGGGATATATATATATATATTTTACTGGCATCTGGGATTGCTTCAAAGTGAAGTGGGAACCTCTGTTTCCTGCCATCTTAATTTCCTATGAATGCCTCTGGGTGAATTATTTGTCCTTTGTGACCAGCCATGCCAATCATTTTTATTTTTTTTTTAATGGTTGTACCCAGCACAATTTCTCAAATGTCCAAATGTGCCTATGGGCCCAAGAGGTTGCTTAGCCCTGTTTTAGACTTATCAGAATTATTTTGGCTTCTCTTAAAATCCCTGAGATGTTTTGCATGAGGGGGGACCACCCACATTCACTTTTCGTTTCAGCAGAATTTCGGCGGCATGCCACTCGAATGCGCAACGGAGGCTGATTTTAAAATCTGACATCCAACAAGCAACTGTTCGCAGCTCTCTAGTCAACAAAAGCATCCTGCTGGAATGAAGCTCGTTAGTGTTTCAGGGGCCACTAGAATCTGTGTTGTTTTGGCTACAACAGACTAACGCGACTCTCTCCCGTCCCGCACCCCCCTGCACCCGGAATTCGACAAACATCAGCTTACCCTCCAAGCGCATAAATCAATAAGATGCTCACAGACATTATGCCTGATTTCACCTGCAATTCTAAGGAAGAGGAGAGAAAGCCATTTTGGGTTTGATCGTTCGAATGACAGCACCAGAATTCACATGAAACACAATTAATACATGAATCCCTCTCAAGGCCTAAAAATTTGCTGTTTCAGGGAGCAGAAATAGACTTTTTGGTCATATTAATCCTCATCCAAGTTGCTTAAAAAAAAATTAGTGAGATATTTTCATGAACTAGGTCAGCTAACTGTGGTATATAAAGTGTTATCTGACACTGCATGGATATTATTTCTGTCCTTGTCTGTTTTCACCTCATAAATATCCCATTCTCTTTGCTATCCCAGGTTCTGGTTAAAATAGAAGAACTCAACTGTATGCATAAAGGATTAACCTTTCATTACCCATCATTCCTTTCTTCTTATCACCACAGATTCCACCCATTGCTTCTCCAGCCCAAACCTATCGGTTAGCAGCGGTTGATCACAAAATATTTTTCACATATGGAAAATAAGCAAGCAAGCTCTCTTCCTTTTGCTCCCACAGGGATGAACTACGGTGTATATGCAGATGATGAGGAGAAGAAATCAAATATCAGAGAGGGTTGGCTCTCTCAAAAACCGTCGGTAGCATTAGTGTCATGAGCAAAGCACCCATCTGTGACAACTCCACAGACCTTTCAATGGAAAATTGCACTCGGCTACCTTTTAAAGAATGAGATGCTAATTTGGGGATTTTGCCATTTTTGAACTGGAGGGCTGCATTTTTTTGCATAGAATTTTGCTTAATTTCCGAGCACCACAGAAAAAAGAAAAAGGCATCAGAAATACAACTGCCTACAGCCAACTGTCAACAAAAATCAACGCTAATAGCACACAGACTGTCACTGATTTATGTCGTGATGTGGTAATCTTCTCAATTTAGCTGGGCATTCCCCCCCCTCACAGAAAAATTGCTCAAAGTCTCGCTAGACATTTTATGAATGTTGGGAGGTGCTATTAGGATGGTAATAGGGCCATATTAAAGAAGTATTCACTAGTTCAAAATGTCAGTTAAAGAGAAGAGGGAAATGGAAAGAATATGAATATATATATATACGCCTTTCAGTGTATACGTCACCCCCTTCATATCTTCAGGATCGCTCAAGCTTTGAAGAAGATGACATATTGGGATTAGACAAATACATGGAGATATCAATGGCTACTAGTCATGATGGCTATAGATTACCTCCAGTAACAGACAGTATGCCTATTTGCACCAGTTGCTGGGGAACATGGGCGGGAGGGTGCTGTGGCACTCATGTCCTGCTTGTGGGCTTCCCGTGGGCAGCTGGTTGGCCACTGTGTGAACAGAATGCAGGACTAGATGAGCCCTTGGTCTGATCCAGCAGGGCTCCTCTTACGTTCTTATGAGTTCCATCAATGAAACACACCCTTTTAGGAGTGGCTGGTGGGAAGTAATGTGGTTCCATAATACTTGTGTGACCTTCTCCCTGACTTTTTCTCCTGAAAAGAGCATTTAAATGTATTGGTTTGGGTGAGGATACACATGCCTCTGGATATTTTATCTAGGCTATTTAACTCCGCACCCACACCGCCCAAATGTATTTTACAAGTCTTAGTGATTTTTTTTAAAAAATATTGCTCTTCTTCTTGAAATTCCTCAGATGTTTGTGCTTGAGGAAGAACCTCCAAATTCACTTCCAGGTTTACTTTTGGAGAAATCTGGTGAGAGCCTAGTCATGCGTAATGGATAGGGTTTACCTTATTGATTAGCCTGATTCTATACTTGTTTCACCTCAGGACTCCCACCCCACCCCCACAAAATATTTCTTTGAATTTTCAGGAGACATCTCTAACTGTCACATAGGAATAACTGGGCCAATATATGTATGTTTTCCATATATACATAATATATATGGCATATGCCTTTAGAAAACATGTGGAAACACTGAAAAAGGGGCGGAGGAAAAGCATCATGGATGGCCTTAAAGTCTTCTGGGGCACAATTAAAGGTCTACAAATTTTGACATGGAGAGTGTAAGTGCTTGAATGGACAACCCTTTGACCAATGCTTTGGGGAAGACCAGATTGTGGATGGGGAAAGTATTCAAAAAGAGATGGTGAAGCAAAATGCAACCCCTCCACCACCACTTGAATAGGGCAACTCCATTTGAGTTAGGTACAGACCCCTTTTCTTTCTTTCTTTCTTTATAGCCTACCTTTCTTCCATCATGGAACTCAGGGTGGCTACATGTGGTTCCCAGGTGGGCTCCCCTCCAAGCACTGACCAGACCCAGACCTGCTTAGCTTCAGCATGGTGGCTGCCTCACGTGCCTTCAGACCATACCCTGGGACTTGATGAACTGTGAGTTGTATCTCTACCATCTCTGCTGCCATGCCCTCCCTGTCTTCGCCTCCTTGACTACAAGGCCCATGATTCCCCACAGAAAATGATGTCCCTGTTCCTGGCTCCCCATGGGGCTTCTTATCCACACGTTACCTCCTTTACAGCACATGTTACCTCCTTTCCTTCCCCCAACATAAGGCTGTTTTAAGGTTAAGGGAGGCAGTACAGGTAGAGAAGGGGGAGTGGCAGCTGCATTGGTCTGGCCGAGTGTTCATATTGATCATTTGAAAATCCCCTGAAGGGATTTCGGGTATTGGATATGGAAACCAGTAAAGCCTAATTTATTTTAAAGCTGAGCAGGAGGATGCTCAAATATCCCTACTCCTCATGTTTCCTTAAGAGCTGTTCACCACAACCTGTTTAAAAAACCAGCCTTCCCAGAAAAGCCAGCCTGCGTTATAGGCCTGGGGGTCTCCAACATGGTGACAACAAACATCTCTTATGGCATCTTCTGCCCTTCCTAATTTTCATTTGATTTTTTTTTTTTAGATTCTCTTTTAACTGGGAGGCTGGCATGCTGCAAAATAAAGTGCACTAGCCTATAGCACTGTCTTTATTTTCAAGAACGTATCTGGGATCCAGAGGCATTCTTAGAAAAATCCAAAGGTGAGGGGCTGCCTGCAACCCATCTCCCAAGGGGGGGGGAAGGTAAGCTGGGGGTGGCAGGGAATGTTGTGGGGGACCATAGGATGGACAGTGACAGGGTGTTGTGCCTGTGCTGTGTGTGTGTGTGTGTGTGTGTGTGTGTGTGTGTGAGAGAGAGAGAGAGAGAGAGAGAGACATGGTTTGTTGGCTTGTTTTGCTGTGGTGTGTAATTTGCTTGGGTTTTGTGTGTTGCCTGGATTGGTGGGGGTTGTGTGTGTATGTGTGTGTGTTTTGCCTCTGTGTGTGTGTGTGTTTCCTGAGCATCACCTGATTGTCATCTTTTAATGGGTATTCTGTTGAGCTTTGAGGGGGCAAATATGTGAACTGGCATTGGTAGTTCAGACCCCACCTCTAAGACTTGTATTCAGTTTCTTGGCCAAGTTATTTATCTCTGAGCCTCATCAGTGTGTTGTCTCCTGAGAAATGGCTGCTGGAGCAGAAAATTATCTGTTCAGAAGAGTGGGTTTGTGTTTTGGAGCTCAGATCTCACCTCTACCTAGGTTCTTGGCCAAATTACTTTCCCTATTATTTCATCAGTTTGCCTTCTGGGAAATGAGTATTTTGTGACCAGCCATGTCGACCATGGCAGCCATTTTGTGGATGGACAAGCCCACCCACCCCGCGGCAGCCTTTTGTGGATGGACAAGCCCACCCCACCCCCATGGCAGCCATTTTGTTAGCATGCTCATAACACTCAAAATTCCAAATGTGCCCACTAGCCACAAATGCTGAGGGGGGCCCTGTTACAGGCCCATGGCTCAATTTTTCTTATGGTTTACTGGGTCAGGGAGCTACCAAATTCATGGGTAACAGGCTGTTGACCACCAGATGCTGGGGTAGATTTAGAGGACATGGATATTCCAGTCGTACCCAGTTTAATAACAACATGAACGTAAGCTGCACTATAGTGTTGCTATAACAAAATGCAACCTCTTACCCATCATGAACTTGCCCAAATATAACATCGCAATATTTTGCACAGCGGCCAATTTCTGAGATCCGAAACTTACCACAAGACGCCAATCCGATGCCTGCATAAGCAAAAGCGGCATCAGGGCAGAGCACAGAAGTGGGAATTCAGTGCACTCCAAGTTGCAATTATGAAGCAACAGAATTTATTGGGCATAGAAAATACTGTCACTAAACAGCTCAACGGTCCTCATGAGTCCTTTCTGGGCTTCCAAACATGCCGTTGCAGGCAGACAATTTCTTGTCTTCCAGGCTTTTATTAAAAACCAATTCGGGCAAATGCCGCCGGTCTAGTCAGCAAGAAAACCTGTAGAGCCACAACTCCATAACTCCCAAGGTTCCTCTATGACATTTTAAGGTGTTAATAGCATGACAAAATGGTGCATTTCAACACTTTGTAGCGACAAAAAAGGGGGCCCCTCTTAAGCGCAGAGAGACACACAGTCAGGAGAATCACATGTTGTAGCTCTTGTGAGGCTGTGGCAGATCTGAATGCATGAGGGGGAAATCTCATATTTGAATACTGCCTTTCATATACATATATAACATTCTCAGCACATTTACATAAAATGCTCATGTAAAAATAGCATGCAAGCCAGGAGGACGGGTTCTAGTTTACCTTTCTTTGTGACATTTTAATTTTTGTAATGCTCAGGAAGGGTTTTTCCAGTCAATAACATCATCATCATCATCATCATCATCATCATCATGGTTATGGTTATTGCTATTATTTTGATTTCTATACTGCCCCGATAGCAAAAGTTCTCTGGACGGTTCACAACAATTCACAAAATCACAAAACAGATACAAGATAATAAAATGCAGCATGACATTTCAATATACAACATTTAAAACAATTTAAAACAGCTAAAAGCAATTTCAATAAAATACTAGACCTGTGAAAGCCACCTGACATAAATGCCCATCATATGCCATTAAATACCATTAACTGCCTGGGAGTAGAGGGCAGTCTGAATCTGGCACTGAAAAGATGGCAGTGTTGGTGCCAGGTGGGCCTCAGTGGGGAGATCATTCCATAATCAGGGGGCCACCACTGAGAAGGCCCTCTCTGTCATTGCCACCTTCTGAGCCTCCCTTGGAGGTAGCACTAGGAGGAAGGCCTCAGATGTTGATTGTAGTGTCCAGGTAGGTTCAGGTTGGGAGAGGTGCTCCATTAGGAGCATTTTCACACTTTAGTCTATGGGGGGGGAAATGTGCATTTTTGGACAGAGATTTTTTTTTTTAATTTTTTGTATTTTTCTATGACTAAATTTGCATAAAATTATGTAAAGTAAAAAACAAACAAACAAAAAACAACTGGTATGCAAGTCTGTGGAATCCACACAACTCAGGAAAAGCCAGTTCACTGTGGAATCCGTGGGTTGGAGTCATAGAAATCTGAACTCATTTGAATCCATTGTGGATTCCTCCGATGTCCCTAGCACCCCACTCAGAGGTCTCTAGATCACGGAGAAGACTATATGATTAAGCTCAAGCCCCAATCCACTTGCATATGGGATCTCTAGCAGATTCCAGGTGTCCACAAGTGTGATTGAGTTGGGATGGGGCAGGCCCCCAAATCCGTGAGAAACCAGAAAAATCCCAGATGTCTTTGCCGTATCTCTCTTTTTGCTCTGTCCCCTTGGCATGCCCACATCTAATAGACCCTCACTTCGCCCTCACTTGCCATCCCTATCAGGATTCCAAAGCCACCCGCTTTACACACGCAGTAACTCTAGCTATCCACCGTACACTGTGTAGACACAGAGTTCTCAATTGCCTGCGGGATCCTGCACTCATCGAAGAGCTCCTTGCTTCTGTACTTCTGTCCCCCATGCATGGAAGATGACATGGCTGAACGGATGGGATAAGAGAGCGGGGGTGGGACCAGGAAGTGTGGCCCTGTCCCCCACCTCACATCAGGAAGGTGTACACCCAAACGGGGCTATTATTACATTTCTATCTGTGTTGGGCCGCCACGTGCACAAATTGTACGGAGCAGGACTGCACTCGCGGGCTCTGCCTCATAGCTGCATGATGCGCACACAGAAGCTACCGGCTTATCAACCAATTGCATACAGTTTCTGTGCATATCTCACGTGAACAAGTGTGCGGGGGAGAGCATAGCTCAAAGACACTATTCTCCCCGCCATTCCATTCGGTGTATACAATTGGCCTTCCCTTGGCTTCCTCCTACATTCATGAAAGGAGCCTGTCCCTTGTGTGTTAAGAGGACATCCTCCTCACACTCTTTGCAGACAATGCTCCAGGTACCTTTTGTATGTGAGCATGTGAATCCATGAAATATGGCTGCTATGGTCCATTGGAAGATGAGCCTCTATTGGAAATGGCAAAACTGTAATTGTAGAATCTACTGAGGCCAGTGGGGTGTGATGTTTTTTTGCATACATATTTTTTTTTCTCCCTTGACCCATGCCATTCTCCTGCATGGAGAGGATGGAGGAAACCGGGGTGGGCGGCGGGGGGGGGGAGTGGAAGCTTCGTCTTACACTGAAATGCGATGTGTCCTTTTCTGCCAGAGGCTGTTTCTGTTTTAAATGAGGAAAAAGCACAATGCATGAAGAAGGAAAATTAAAGCATATTCATTTTGTAAATTAGATATGGTGTCAGGAGACTCACTGGAAATAGCACAGTTTGAACACAGCACCAAAGCTACATGACAGTCAGTTGAACTATTGACCACTATTTATCCCAGGAACGTGCTTGAAACCTGGAGGTTGCTAAGAGCGGGTTTTTTTTTTTATTATTATAGCCGCTTAATCGTGGATGGTGGGTTTTCCTTGACGTTCGTCTCACTCGTCCCTACTTCATTCCAATGTAATGCAACATACGTAAACTAAAGCTGAGCCAAAATCCACACACACACCAGTTCCCCCCCCCCCAAATATTCTCACACTGCAAAAATGGGGGACAATTTTCTGTGATTTTCTTGGGGAGGGGGAGACATTTCCCCCCCCCAGAACTTGTTGGACTGGGGTGCCATTTACCCTGGGGAGGTTGGTGACTCCTATGTCGGCGGGGCTCCTTATCCATTGCAGCTTTTATTCTGAGCTTTGTAGGAGCTACCCATGGTGCTCCATGGTGGTGAACGTATTTTGGGGATGGAGCACAGCGCCATGGATAGCCCCATTAAAGCTCAGAATGAAAGCTGCAATGGATAAGGAGCCCCACCGACACAGGAGTCATTAGCCTGTCCTGCATTTACCTTAACTAACCTTGCAAGGTGGCCAAGGGTTTTTGGCTTCTCCCCCACCCACCCCCTTTGCTCTTCTAATCACTCGCAGCAACATGAGGCTGTCTCCGTAGCTCTCCACCAGACAGAGTTCCTGGAATGCCTATGGGATGACACGACAGGAAGGGACGTTACATCGTTCCTCAGGTATTCCAGGAAGTGCAGTCGACAGGGAGTTCTCTCTCACCAATTCCAGCCAGCAGGACCGGTGCAGGGCAGTTTGGCGCCCTAGGCTACATTATATTTAGCGCCCCCCCTCGTGCCGTGGGGGGGGCTCCGGAAAGCAGCCCTGCTCTGCAACCTCCACCGGAACCCCCCCCGCACGCTGCTGCTGCCGCCCCCCCACCTACCTTCCCAGTCCGACGCCTCCTCCGAAAAGGGACCCCCGCGCTCTGTTTTTCGCCGGGGGAAACCAGAGCAACAGGGCTGTTTAAGCCCTGTTGCCCTGGTACTTCCCGCCAAAACAGAGCGCGGGCGGGGCTCCGGAAACAGCACGGAGAAGGTAGGTGTCGGGGGGGAGGCGGCGCGGAGGAGAGTTGAAGCGAAGCGAGGGGGGGAGGTGTCGCGAGGGGGGGAGGTGTCGCGAGGGGGGGAGGTGGCGCGGGGGGGAGGCGGCGCAGAGGCAAAGCGAGGCGAGGCGAGGTGGGGGGAGGCGGTGCGGGGGTGGGGGGAGGCGGCGCGGGGGTGGGGGGAGGCGGCGCGGGGGTGGGGGGAGGCGGCGCGAGGCGAGGCGAGGCGAGGCGGGGGGAGGCGGCGCGGAGGCGAGGCAAGGTAGGGGGGAGGCGCCCAGGCTCGGCCCCACCACTACTCCGGGCGCACTTACCTGGCTTTCTCGGAGAGGAGGGCGGGCGGGCAGGGCAGGAGCGCGCCGGCAGCGAAGAGGAGCGCAGCGTTCTGCGCCCTCTTCCGCTACGTGCCCTAGGCAACCGCCTAGTTGGCCTAGCGGTAGCGCCGGCCCTGCCAGCCAGACATACTTCCCAGAATGCCTTGGGGAGCAATTCAATGCGATGTGACATAGCACGGTGTCGCTCTCAAAGCATTCTGGGTAGTGCAGCTGGCAGGAAGCTGTGGGGAGACCTTCACGCTAGTGTGAGTGGTACAGGGCTTCTTTTAAGTTAAAAAAGCAAGAAAAAATCTGGAAAGCCCTTGGCCACCTCATATGGTTAAGTAAGGTATGCAGCAGCAAACTACCCACTGAAAGTCTTCTTTCCCCCACATTTTTGTGGGATTTTGACTGCCCAACTGTGTTCCCCCCCCCCTCATGGAGCAGCATGGCTATCTTTACTTTTTTTAATGTCGCTGCCACCTATGATCTTTTGGGTGGTGTGAATGGTAGCCCACCAGCGGATCTCTCCTAGTTAGTAACAACCTGTCTGTACAACCGTATGTCAGAGTTAACAGAAGATCTCTGACATTTTTTTTTTTTTTAAATGACCTGACAAATACCGGCATTTCTGCTTCCTTTGAGAAGACAGGGTAATCTGCCCAATTGGCAACGCAATGAACAGAAAAATCATAGAGGGGATGGCCTCGTTCTGGTGACATTTCTTGGCCTAGAGGGGAATGTCTTGCTCTCTAAGGCCTCCAGGAGCCATTTCAAGTCGGACACTGCTCGTGTGAGACTTCTGGAGTCTGACGAATTCTATCATTTGCAGCTCCACTTACCAGCCTGCCAGCCTAGGGTGGCCAAGGGCCCTATTTTATGAAGAACAGTCCTCTGTTTAGGACAGTGTTCTCCAACCTTGGGTTCCCAGATGTTTTTGGTCTACAACTACCAGCATGCCCCAGCCAGCATAGCTGGCTGGGGCATGTTGGGAGTTGTAGGCCAAAAACATCTGGGGACCCAAGGTTGGAGAACACTGGTTTAGGGGAAGTGGCAGAGGAAAGTCACCTGTTTGAAGAGCTCTCCATAGATTTCATAGATCATAGAGTCAGAAGGAGCCTATAGTTACTATTATAGTTACTATTTCTAAATCTCCACCCATCCATATAATCTATATTCCTCCCTTTTTCCTACAAGGAACCCAAGAGAGCTTCGGCTATTGGGCGGTATAAAAATGTATTAAATAAATAAATAAAATAAATAAGGCGGCTTTCTTAATCCTGCTCCTCCTCTCCATTTTATCCTCACAATAACCCTGTGAGGTAGGTCAGGCTGAGAGTCTCTGACTGGCCCAAAGTCACCCAGTGAGTTTTGTAGCCGAGTGGGGACTAGAACCCGGATCTCCCAAGTGCCAGTCCAACACTCTCACCACTACGCCACACTGGCTCTCACCATAAAAGCACACATATGCAAATGTCATGCAAATTGCTATCCTCTTTTGTCCTCTTTTTTGGTGAGTCATTTCCTCCTTTTTGGGTGATGCGTAAGTAGGCACCCTACTTGCCACTTCCATCCATGGCCAAAGAACAAGTGAGAGAGCCAGTGTGGCCTAGTGGTTAGAGTGTTGGACTGGGACTCGGGAGATCTGGGTTCTGGTCCACACTCATCCATGAAGCTCCCTTGAGTTTGGGCCAGTCACACTGACACTCAGCCTAACCTACCTCACAGGGTTGTTGTGAGGATAAAATGAAGAGGAGGAGGATTATGTAGAGTCAGTGTGGCGGTGTGGTGAGAGTGTTGGACTGGGACTTGGGAGATCCGGGTTCTAGTCCCCACTCAGTCATGAAGCTCACTGGATGGGCCGCTCACTGATTCTCAGCCTAACCTACCTCACAGGGTTGTTGTGAGGATAACATGAGGAGGGGGATTAAGTAAGTCTCCTTGGGTTCCCTGAAGGAAAAAAGGCGGGATATAGGCAAATATAATAAATAAATAAGCCCAACTCCATTCTGTGATCCCCACCATCTCTTCAGTCACTACTCTTTGTATTAAAGCAAGGCTACATGGGAATCGGATATGGTGGTGAGAGCAAGCAGAAGGGAAAGTAAGGCGAGGGCTGCAACTGGAATCTGCTTTCATCCTTTCCCCAACCCGATGCTTCCCAACGTGACTTAGTAACACATTCATGGCGATTACTACAGCTCCAAGCTAGAGGATCTCCTTTTCCATACAAGCACTATGAGTGCAGTCCCTTTGGATGATTCCATGAAAACAGAGGTCCTCCTCTCAGCTTAGGTTTTATGGAAGCGGCCCCTCAATGGCCATGACGCCTTCAGCCTCTCTTGTCAAATTACGGCGCGTGGTGGCCCTGCATTCTGTGCCATTATAAAAAGGTATTGTCATGGTTAAGGGGATTATAATGGAGTTTAATAAAGCTGGAAAGCCAGGTAGAACCATCCTAATATCACAGCGAAGGTTAGAAAGCTGCAGATCATATCCTGGCGCTAATACCCGGCATCCTCATTGTTTGACTTCAGAGATGAAATGTAGGCAAAAGAAATTAGAGGTCGAACAGTCCATCTTTTTAGTGGTAACTGCTCTCCTTGTAGGAGTAATCAGAGTGTCTTGGGCTATAAATTACTTCCATACTAATCACATTCCTACAGCTGTCTGGTGTCCATGTTGGAGTGTTGGATTTGGACTGAGAAGACCCAGATTCAATTCCCTGCTCAGTGACAAGGTCCATTGGATGACCTGGGTCAAGAAGTCCCTCTCCCTTTACCTAATCTACCTCACAGGGGATGTTGTGAAGATAACATGAGATGGTGACATCGACAGTGCCTTTTAAACCAAGGGCAGGCAGCCTGTGCCCTCCTGATATTTTGGACTACAATGGCCATAAGCCCCGGGAAGCATGGTCAATGGTCATGAGCTATGGGGGTTATAGTCCAAAACCACCAGGAGGATACTAAAGGTACAATCCTATGCACATTTAGGCAGGAAAAAAGGCCTACAATTCCCGGCATGCTGGGAGTTGTACATCTGTTTTCTGTCTAAACGTGCATAGGATTGCGCCCTGCGTGGCCAATCCCTGTTTTAAACCAGCTCTGTGTGATGTCAGCACATCCATCAAGGCTTCATCAGCATCATCAGGAAGAATTCCACACAGCCTGGCTCAAAGTGCCACATTCCATGTTTATCATAATATTGGAAGGTACTGTATGTGTGTGTTATGTGTGTATTACACACACGCAGACACACACAGAGACACACACAGACACACACACACACACACACACACACACACAAAGAAAATGATTTATAATAAGTTACAGTAGCAATTTATTCTTGTCTCTCTCTGTGGATGAGAGAGGTGGAGTTTGGAGCAGCTTGTTAAACAGAAGAGCTTGGCCCCTAGCCTTCCACGGCTGTTTAATGATCCACTTCTCATGTGCCACCTCTCTAATCTGCAGAGAGTGAGAGAGGTACAAATTGTATCTATAATGTTATATTACTTAACACAGTAATGTATTATAAATCAGGGAACAGCAATCCGGCCTTGTAATTGGCGAGACGCGCTCGACGAGGAGTTCCCTAATTCAATATCGAGTGGCTGCTCTTATCTGGAGCTGCCTGGCTGGATCGGACCGATGCAGCCCCCTAAGTGGTAGGGGGAGGCTTGAAACTTAAAAACAAAAAACAAAACCCACACACAAGAACAGCAACACACACACACAACCCAAAACAAATAGGAATAAAAGGAAAGGATGAGCTTGGGGGATGTGTGTCGCCATCCATCCCCCAAATAGGTTCACCCACCATGGAGCTCATATAAGCTCAGAATAAAAGCTGAAATGGATAAAAAACACCACTGTCATGGAAGTCGCCAGCCTCGTGTGTGTGTGTGTGTGTGTGTGTGTGTGTACACACAGAGATATATATATATAGATAGATAGATACACACACACACACACACACACACGTATTTCAGAATCATCATCATCATCATCATCATCATCATCATCATCATCATCATCAAAGCAAGTAAGAAATGATACATTCAGGAAGACCCTAGATCCCCGAGGGATGCGACCAACCACAATAAGAATCTATATTTCGAATAAAGCAATTGGCAAAACAGGAATAAATGTCCATTCTTTAATTTTTATCAAACGTTTCAGCTTCTGCCTTCGTCAAAATAACCCACCAGCTCCTTAGAATGTTGCTCTCTCCTCCTACCGCAACAATCAATTCCTGTCTTGCACGGACACTATCCAGCAGAGATGATCACGACCCCTGCACACGTGCACATGACCTACGTGTATTTATTTACAAAGCGGGTGGCACGCATCCTCTTGGGTTGCTGGAGGAAGTGCGGAGGACGTCCTGCGTCTCCAGCCAAATCGCTGGCTCAGCTTGTCTGAGCGTGGAAAGCTAAGCAGGGTCAAGCCTGGTTATGACTTGGATGGGAGACCCCTCCTCTAGTTCCCTGCATTGAGCAGGGGGTTGGACTCGTTGGCCTTGTAGGCCCCTTCCAACTCTATGATCTCTGAAATCTATGAAATCTATGTGCTGACTGCACCAAGATGCAGATACTCAGCTGTTCTCGGTGCTTAATTTAGAGGTCAGCAACTGATGCCCGCTGGGCCAAATGTATGGAGCAGCTTGGTCCAAACAGTTGCCAGCTCAGGCATAAAAGAGCCCTCTGGAGGGGAAGGAAGCTGTGATAGCTGGACTTGTGGTGGGACTTGGGCTGGGGAGGCATTGGCAACCACCCAGCACTGCCTTCCCAAAGTGTGACTTGGAGCCAGAATAGGGCTGAGTTACCATGCTTGCTTGGGGCCAGCGGTCTATCGGACCCAGGGCTCATAAGGGTGTACCACTGGCACTTTTTTTTTTAATTAGCAAGGATGCTGAAATCCTCACTGTAGCTAGGGGTAGGGATGTGTGAGGATTTCATTCCGGGGGGTGGAGGTCCAGCAAACGCTCGGCCATGAAACTCACGGGGTGACTTTGGGCCAGTCACTGACTCTCAGCCTAACCTACCTCACAGGGTTGTTGTGAGGATAAAATGGAGAGGAGGGTGAGGATAATGTAAGCCGCCTTGGGTTCCTTGCAGGGAAAAAGGCGGGGTATGAATATAATAAATAAATAAAATAAATAAATAAATGAATAAATAAATCTCTCCGGGCTTGACCCTGCAAAACTCTGTCCCACCTACCTGCTTCCTTGGCTTGACTCGCGTTCTCCCAAGCCGAGCTGGGGAATGACTCCCGGGTTCCCGGTGGGCTGCTTTTTACGTAGAAAATTCCATAAGATACTCCAAAAACGGCCGCAAATTTGCTCAAGTTACGCAAATCACGGCCGCTTTTAATGTATCTTGCGCCATTTTGTACATAAAAAGTGCTCCGCTGGGAACCCGGAAGCTTGCAGAGTGGCTCGGCATGCGTCCGCTTTTGGCCCAGCTCGGCGGGCACAGCAGCAGTGTCTCTGCCGAGCCAGTAGCAGGCTGGGTCCCTGGCGGGTCACCCATCACTAGCTGGGTGGTGGTGGAGGAATGAATTTCCCCAGAAAGTTTAGAAACAATATATAGTTTCATAGATCATAGAGTCGGAAGGGGCCTACAAGGCCATCGAGTCCAACCCCCTGCTCAATGCAGGAAACTAGAGGAGGGGTCTCCCATCCAGGTAATAACCCTGCTTAGCTTTCCACGCTTAGACAAGCTGTGCCAACATGAGCCACAGGCCTGTTATGTAAAGTATTTGGGGGCACTGTGGTCTTGAATAGGCAATGAAGATCCATTGGTTTTACCAATGATCTGCTCCTGGTGGAGACGAAAACTGCTAGAACTGATATGAATCAACACAGTTGTCTGAAACGTTGTCCTCTGCTTGGGGTGGGGGTGGTTATGGGGACCGTTATGATGAGCGCCTACCCTTCATAATTTACTACTACACCACTGCTTGGGACACGCATCTCTAAACACATTTGCAGGCTACTATTATTCATTTGCAATGAAAATCAAACAATCACTCCACGCCAAAATGTAAACACATATTTCTAAATGTATTTCCTTGCAAAAGGCCCTGCGCATTTTAAAATACATTTTGATATGGTGTGTGTGTCTGTGTGTTTTCTGGGGTGGGGGGGCATTGAGCCAAGAGCTGCAATGGAACATTTCGGAAATGCAAAGCTTGTGAATATTTATGTTTTGATTGGCATTTCAGTCCAGGATGTACGGATCAGTAGTATCAGAATTTAGCTTGCATATCTTGAGTTGAAGCTAGGAATGTTGGAGAAATCGACAATGGACTCAAATGAGTTCGAATTTATAAGAATCCAACCCGCAGATTCCGCAGCGGGCTGACTTTTCCCAAGTTGCGTGGAGTTTGAGGACTTGTGGCCTGTTTTGTTTTGTTTTAATTTTCCATAATTTTATACAAATTTAGTTGTAGGGGGAAAAAAACACCAGTGACCAAAAATGTGCATTTCCACCATAGGCTGAAGTGTGAAAACACACATTTTGGAGGGGATTTGCATAATTTTTTGGGGGGGGATTTTGCATTTTGGGGAATTTGTGAATTTGCTTATGAACAGATTTGCGCAAAATCTGATCCCGTCAGTGAGTGGATGATGGAACGAAAGCCACCTGACAATCTGTGAAATGCAGACGGAATGGATTTTACAATGTCCATAATACTTCCCTAGTTGAAGCCAGATCTTGGTTCGTTGATCACCTTTAATATGAAGTGGTGTAGTGGTTGATCAAACAGCTCTCCTAAACAGCCTGGCTTTCACTACTATCCATTGGAAAAGTAACAGAGATTAAATCAGGCAGACCGCTCTTGGTAGGTGTTCCAAATTAGGAATGGGAGAGAATTTTGCATTTTTAAGTGTACCAACCTAATTTGCACTTCCCAGACTAAAATGCAGATTGGAACACATCCATAGGACTGTGCACTCCTCTGAATGTCATGATGTAGTTCTTCTCGGCTCAAAAACTACATACAAAAGTGTGTATATTAGGGAAGCTTGTGTTCAAAAAAGTATATATTAGGGAAAGCTGCACCCAAAATGCTCAGGACAGTTGTGCATGAAAATAAATGCAAATTTTCATGCTTTCCCCCCTTTTAATTCACAGATGGATGCAGAAATTGGATGGAATGGATTTATGATCAAATACATGCGAAACAGACATAGACCAGATATACGTAGACAGATGTGTGATGCTGCAAAATAGGCCCTGTCTAATGTGCTCACCCACTCTATCTCTGCTGATGGGGTGTATATAGGGATAGTGAGACTGATCTACCTTGCCGGGTTGCTGTTGTAAGGATTACAATAAACATGCATATGCAGCACTTTGAACTCTCTAAAGCTTTGTATTTATTTTTTATTTTTATTTATTTATTATATTTATACCCCACCTTTTTTCCTGCAAGGAACCCAAGGCGGCTTACATAATCCTCCTCCTCCTCTCCATTTGATCCTCACAACAACCCCGTGAGGTAGGTTAGGCTGAGAGTCAGTGACTGGCCCAAAGTCACCCAGTGAGCTTCATGGCTGAGCGGGGACTAGAACCCAGATCTCCCGAGTCCCAGTCCAAGTTTTATGATGGAGCTGCAGAAATCAGCAGCTGAGATTTTTGCAACATGGGGATAGGTGTTATGATCACCCGCTGATGTCTGCACACCAAACGGCTGATAGAAATGCAGGAGCAGAGGTCATAAAAGAAAGTGGGCGAGTTAGCTACACAGGGCCATGGCCAGCCCCAGGGTTGCAGAGCATTCTGGGTAAGGGAACCACACAAAACCCAGCAACGCCCCACCCTCCCAACCACAAAACAGAGCAGTCGTGCCTGTTTCCGAAACCACATCCCGACGACTGGAAACTCGCCTTCCCCCCCCCCCCCGCCCGCCCCTTTCAAATGAAGCCTCGTGCGCCTTTCGGAAACCACATCCCAAGAGCTGGAAACTCACTTTTCTGCTTTGAACGGAAGCTGAGATGCTCGTGTTGGTCCAGATTCTCTGCCCCAGAATCTGTGGAATTGCTTGCGAGCTGAATATGCAATCAGTTTTCGATGGCAGAGGAGTGGTTTTGTTCACTGGTACCCATATGGCCTGCCTCCCCCTCCCTTAAGAGAGAGAGAGAGAGAGAGAGAGAGAGAGAGAGAGAAAGAGAAGTCTGTATAATAGGTGGGGGGAAAAGTCCCCCCCCCTTGAGCAGCCTGCGTTCTGTCTTAAATCAAGCCTGACATGACGTTGTTCCCACCCCCCTTTTGCACACACCCGCATTCACCTTTTGATAAACTAGGCCCTCGTGAGCCGCGAGAGCACAGCTTTGCCTACCTTCTCTGGTTTTATGGTAATATTTTGAGGGTAATATAAAGCAGATTCATTTGCTGGAATGTGTCTCTTCTCCCCACCCCTCTTTTCCCTGCGTACATCTGCATGAAAACAAGATTTAATGATGTTGAGGTGGATTAAGGGGAATGGTCAGAAATGTTTTAATACCAGGGGTGGGGTGGGGTGGGGGGTGAAATAGCTGCGTGGAACATGGCTCTCTCCTGACCCTCCGAGACCCTCCCCCAGGCCTGCTGTTTTAACCTGGTGCACAGTACACAATGGCAATAAATCCTCAGGGCAAAGGATGCCTTTGGCCTGGGGGGGTGGCGGCTCCCCGACATCGGGGAGAAGTCCAGACGTGTCCCACATCGGTTGCGCTGAACGTCGCCATTGAGAAGACGCTGCGAGAGGAGCTCTTTGGCTCCTTGTAAAACTCGAAACGGGTCTCCCCCCCCCCCCACTGGGCGGCATGAATGCTAATGAGGTGCCCTCATACAAGACGCCCAGACGTCGTATTTAATAATCCCAATAAAAAGTCCCCATGGAAGGGCGGCTGGTGCATTCCAAGTATAGACGGGGATGGGAAGGCGCAATGGACGAAGCTGCTCTGTACGACGGGAGTGGTGGCGGTGGTGGGGAGATTGACTCCCCTGATTATTTAGGAGGGCTGAGAATGGATGTGACGGTGGGGAGGTGTTGGCTGGGTTGCGTTTCTTTATTTATTGGAAGTATTTTTATGTTGCTCCTCAGTCAAAAAAGATTCCCGGGGTGGCTTACATATATAATCAATTATATGAGACAGTCCCCCTGGCTTACACTCTTAAGAAGACACGACACGCAAGGAAAATGGAATGGGGAGGGAAGAGGGGCTGATGATAACTGGCTTGTCGCAGGCACCGACAATGGCTTCTTAGCTAAAGCATTATTATGTTAATGCCAGCCAGCCAGACTGACTTGAAAGCACAAATGAAGCGCGTTGCAGAAGTCAATAAGGAAAGGAACACCCATAGTTAGAATACTCGCCATTCAAGAAGTGTGACCTATAGGTAAGAAGTCGATTCCAAACTGAATTCCCCCCCCACTCTTCCAAACTCAAATTACCCATGTTCCTCCTCTAAGGCGGATCCTCTTGCTTAAGGGCCAATCGCTTGGAACGTCGGACACTTCTCAGCTGGTCCGCCCTCTTTAGCTGACCTTGGACCCTCGGGACTAGTGGATGCCTGATCCTCCACCGTCCTCCTCATTGGCACGTTCAGTTTGCCTTCCCACGGTGTCTGGAGTTGATCCACCCCCAAACATCGCCCGGCTTATATCCGAGTCCCCTGGCCTTGACATCTCAGCTGTGGGTTCCAACCCCTCCTCCTCCTCCTCTGACTCAGAATTAGTTCTCAGGTCCCTTGAAGGCACTTTTCCAGGAGCAATAGGCCCCATCCGTCTGCTGTTCCCTCTCAACTCCTCCTGCGTCACTCGCTGGAATGGCTGCTGGGGGTAACAGCCGAGGGAGGAGGGAACCTCGGTGAGGGTGATCTTCAGCAAGGCTGGAAGAATATAGCCAAGAAAGGGTGTGTGTGTGGAGACAATGGAGACGGGCAGCTCCAATGTCAGTGGGGTGGTGTATCCACATTGGGTTTTAGTCTGAACTTTTAAGGGGCTATCCACAGTGCTGAACCCTATCCCCAAAATAGGTTCGGCCCCACAGATAGCTCATTTAAAGTTGAGACTGAAAGCCGGCGTGGATAGACGGAACATAACATAAAACACATAAGAGGAGCCATGCTGGATGAGACGAAGGCCACGCTGACATAAGGGAAGATACATTAGACCTCACAGAGGGGTAGTGGGTAGTCAAGACATGACTTCTAGTTTGGATGTCAGCCTTGTGATCTTTGTCGAATGTATTTCCACACACAGTGGTGAAGAAAGGGGCTGTAGTTCAGAGTATGCAGGAAGTCCCAGGTTGAATCCTCAGCGTTTTCCACAGTATGACATTTTGGAATCAGGTAGCAGTTGTTGGGAAAGCCCTGGAGACCAATTGCTAGGCGTGTAGACAACAAGGCCAGCTCCAAGATTGAGGGGTGGGTGGGCAAAATGCCCTTTGCTGGACCCCCTTCTCTGCCAGTGGGCTACAGTGGCCTTACCTGGCAGTGGCAGGGAGCATCATTAGGAAGCAGCAGCAGCAGCAGTGCTCCAACCAGCCACCCAATGACATAGCATTGCTCCAAGGCAATGTAGGGAATGTAGGGACCATCTCATTCTTCCACAGCTTGTCAGATTTCCAGGATGACGCTCATTACATTCTGTTTCTGCATATGTTTGTGAGTTTTGATTTGTTTGTGTTTTTTTAAAAAATAATCATCATAATCCGTGTCGAAATTCATACTATTCTTGTGCCTTTTTCCAAAGGTGTGTATTTTTTTTTATTTATTCCTGCCTTTCTCTAATGTACACATATCTTTCCAATTACTTTTCAAGGATGCGCTGTAGGTTTCTGAGCACTTTTCTCAAATACACGCACTTTGTGCACACTTTTCACTAATATGCACATTTTGGTGTGCGCGGTCCCCCACCCCCACCCCCCGATGAGATACATCGCCAACTTTGGAAAAGTGTGGCTTTGGGGATCTAATTCTGTCTTGGCTCATGCCTTAACTAGGGAGGTGCCAATTCGTGAAATTCGTAATAAAAACTCAGCAGACCCGATTTCTCATCCTGCCCTAACCTGGAAGGATCCAGCTGTCGGACGCGGCTGGGAATGCCGGACTGAACAAAATTGAAAGGGGCCCCCAGGGCAGGCATCAATGGTGGCGCCTGTTGGGTGGCGGGGGTCTGGGAGTCTGGCAGCTGCCCAATAATGCCAAGTACTGATACCAGCCCTGGTAAATAATATTGGTCCAGATCCGGGGAGGTGACGCTCAGGCCAAGGGGCCAAAATCTTCCCTTCTTGGGATCCCAGTACA
Source organism: Shinisaurus crocodilurus (assembly GCA_021292165.1). NCBI lineage: Eukaryota > Metazoa > Chordata > Lepidosauria > Squamata > Shinisauridae > Shinisaurus > Shinisaurus crocodilurus. Next base: position 2,057,800 of record JAHFWL010000645.1, read on the forward strand.
GCCCTCTGGGGCTCTCAGATGGCCACGCCCCTTTCCCTGGCTCCACCCCCCTTTCCCCAACCATCAATCATTTGATGGTTTCCTGACTTTTTGTGCATCCCCCCCCCCCTGCAAATGTCTCTCCTAAGGCTGAATTGTCTCTCCTAAGGCTTAGCTACTGGCAGCAAGAGCTGTACACTCTTACTTTTGGGGCGTGGGTGGCTCTTTTCTTTTGACCCTGCCCACCACTGGAATGTGGGCCCCAGAAGCTTCTCCAGAATTGGAACTGAAAGAGGCTTCACAACACCTTGGCTGGATGGACCAATGGTCTGACTCAGTATAAAGCAGCTTCCTTGCTTCACTTGGGTTCCCAGATGTTTTTGGCCTACAACTCCCAGCATGCCCCAGCCAGCGTAGCTGGCTGGGGCATGCTGGGAGTTGTAGGCCAAAAACATCTGGGGACCCAAGGTTGGGGAACACTGACTTAGATGTAAAACTCTTACATGGCGGTAAACAGCTCCCCAGCCCAGTTAAAAGGCCCCGTTCATTTTCACACCGAGAGTGTACCAAAAAGGACAGTATCCAAATTAACAGCTCTGTGTTAGAAATTACTCCCTGGATTTTATTAACCTTTGGGAGAAGTTATTTCTTAAATCCTCTGCCAACTCTCAATTTCGAGCAAATGATAATATACTAGTTCTGGGACTTGGGATTGCTTTATGAGAAGAAGAGGAGGGGATATTATGAAAGGAAGGGGGGGAAGGGGGAGGGACCATTTCAAACAGATGGGAGTGCAGACAAAAGGATGACCCCGCGTTGTGTGAGAAAATACGACGAGCACTGATGTGGCCTTAAGGAGAAAGAAGAGAGAGAGAGAGAGATTGGGAAGACAGAGAAACTCGCCACATCCCGGCAAGGTGCTTTATGCGCCAAATTAGAGCATCGGCTGCTCATTTCGACTTATTGAGATCCCACCCACAACTTCCCAGGGAAAGAACATATGCGGCGCATATTTGGAGGCGTTATTAGGAATGCATAAAGTACAGTATTAGTCAATTTTATATGCCCGGTTGCATGAAATCTGTGTGTTTAAAAAATATAATAATTTGCATTTCATGGCTCTCCGATAACCTCAGGAGTGCACTTGAAATTCAGCACATGCCCACAGCACCTCCCGGCTCACCCCATTTTTAACTGAAGACCAATGGTTTCTATTAAGGGATCAGGCAGGGAGGCTGACAACCCAGTCAATAACTATGTGAGGTTACTTCATTAATGCTATAATGGCTGATAGAGTGAGAGGCAAAAAACAGGTTCCTGACAGCAGCAAATGAAAATGATAGAGATTCCCGAAGCTACGTGCCTTTCCTTTGTCATTGTCTTGTGCTTGGCTTATTCAAAATGTGGCATTTATGTATTCAGCCTTGATGAATGTTGCCGGCGTTAAGTACTTTTTCCATCTCTAATGCAGTGCCGATTGCACATTGTTCTCTCTCTCCTATAACCTCTGCTGTCAAGGAACCAGAGGCTGAAGGGTTGCAGGCACTGGCTCAACAGTTCTTTTTTTTGCCATCCCAAGATGGTGGTGGTGGTGGTGGTGGTGGGTAGAATGGGAGCTGGTGGAAGGGACCAGTGGATGATGAAGGCAGGGCTGCACGCAGCCAAGGAACAGCTGCTCCGGGGCCTGGAAGGAACTTGGGCTGAAGTGTTTTGCCTTGTGAGAGCAGATTGTGTTTAGCGTTCCAGGCAGGCACAAGTTTGGCTCCAGTCTCTGGATTTCAGAGGTACTCTGAGCGCAGAGTTTCCTTTTAGCTTATTTATTTATTTATTAAATTTATTAGGGTGCAATCCTATGCATGTTTAGACAGGGGGAAAAAAGGCCTACAACTCCCAGCATGCCCCAGCCAGCTATGCTGGCTGGGGCATGCTGGGAGCTGCAGGCCTTTTTTTTCTGTCTAAACATGCATAGGATTGCGCCATAAATCACCTTCATCCACAAGGGATCCCAAGTGCAGGTACACAAGATTTTAAAAGAATTAAATTCCATATAAAAAAAGCAAAAAAAAAAAAAATACAAATGAAGAAGCCAAAAAAAAAAAAAAAACCTCTTCAACCAAGAAAAAACCAAAACAATTGATGATGATGACGGTCATGATGATGAAGATTAGAAACACATTCCATTTTAAATGGTGGGGCAAAAATACTATTTTAATTTGGCGCCCAAAAGAAAACAAAGTTGGTGCCAATTGCATCTCCTTTGAGAAGGCATTCCAAAGTCAGGGTGCCGCCACAGATGAGGCCCTGTCCTCTGTAAATGCAGAGTGTTTTTGTCCCACTTATGGTATTCGGAGGCGGGCCTCCTCTGAAAATCTTAGTGCATGGGCTGGATAGCATAGGAGGAAGCAGTCCTTCAGGTATCTGGGTCGCTGTTGATAGGTCTGTCCTCCATGTATGTCTTGAATTGTTTTTCAAAAAGTCTAAGCTAGTGGCCATCACCATATCATGTGGCAGTGAGTTCCTTACATTAATGAAAGATTGTATGGAGAAAGGCTTCCTCCTGTCAGTTCCAATCCTACTGCCAATCCTCTCCATTGTATGAGCCTGACTTCTACTCCTTCCCTCTGTATCCACCCTTTCCACTCATGGGTCTGCTCTTAAGTATGACTAAGTCTAGATTCAACCCATTATACCATTTCCTGGTATAAGGCAACTTCCTGTGTTCCTATGAGAGCCCCTAGAATAATGGCCATTTGTAGGAAAGCTCTGTCACAGAACTACAAATGCATCTTGGATGCAGCTAGAGCCAAAAGCCTTCTTCAGATGTTCACGGAAACGTGATGGGACCACGCATGGTGGCCGCTTGCAGCAGCTCTGCCCCTTCTTCAGCTCAGACCTTATTGTGTTTAACCAGCAAGTTCTGAAAGGGAGTTCTACCTGCATTCACTTGAAAGCGACCCCAATAAGGCAAGAGTGGTCAAGCAGCCAAGATGGTCAAGGCCTCGTCTACACATGCAGGAGGAGTGGAGAACAAGGCTGGAGGCCAAGTGACAGAGAATGGTGAGAGGGCAAGATGGGCTGCACACCACGTCCTACTACCAGTCGTGGGTTCCAGTTTCTCAGGAACTGCGCTGACCGCTGCCCCAGGTGGTGAGCCACATCACTACGAGCCTCCCAGGAAAGCATTGGGAACCGCTGAACACTGCCTCATGTGGCAAGGCATGTTATTACAGCTTCTCAGAGCATTTCAGATTGACTTGCCCAGACTGATCTCCTGGGTGGGCAGGAAGGTGCATGAGATGCAGGGGAGGCTGGTGGTGACTCCTATGTCAGTGGGGCTCCTTATCCGCTTCAGCTTCTATTCTGAGCTTTATAGGAACTATCCATGGCGCTGAACTCCACCCCCAAAATAGGCTCACCACCAATGGATAGCTCATATAAGCTCAGAATAAAAGCTGAAATAGATAAGGAGCCCCACTGACATAGGAGTCACCGGCCGCCCCTGATAAGTTGGCTTCCTGCTGCCTCACTGAAACTTTGCCTAAGCAACAAGGTCTAGCTAAGCTTAGGCACGTCTTGAGTTTCTGGTCTTCCTTCAGTCCTGACTCCCAGTTCCCAACTCCTGACTCACTCCAGACTGCTGCCTAGGGTCCCGCCCTGACACAGCTTTGAATGCTCCTCCATCTAGAAAAATAAACCTGCATATAGGAAGCTAACACAGCAGGGAGGAAGATTCGATCCTGTCTCTTTGGTTTCTGTGCGGGGTTACCGTTAAGAATGAGTTTTCAATGGAGGGAAGCATTAAGAAGGTGCTTCTCCCCACCTTCAACCAGATGTGCTATAGTCCATCAACTCACCTCAGCACTCTACTCTCCTTCTGCTGTATATGTACATCAGCCCACATTTGCAGCTATAAAGGGAAGTAAAAAGGGAAGAGAGCCAGTGTGGTGTAGTGGTGAGAGTGTTGGACTGGGACTCGGGAGATCTGGGTTCTAGTCCCTACTCGGCCATGAAGCTCACTGGGTGACTTTGGGCCAGTCACTGACTCTCAGCCTAACCTACCTCACAGGGTTGTTGTGAGGATAAAATGGAGAGGAGGATGAGGATTAGGTAGAACCAGTGTGGCATAGTGGTGAGAGTTTGGACTGGGACTCGGGAGATCCGGGTTGTAGTCCCCACTCGGCCATGAAGCTCACTGGGTGTTTTTGGGCTAGTCGCTGACTCTTGGCCTAACCTACCCCACAGGGTTGTTGTTGTGAGGATAAAATGGAGAGGAGGAGGATTACGTAAGCCCCCTTGGATTCCTTAGAGGAAAAATGGTGGAAAATAAATATAATAAACAAATAAATAACATGCTTGGTGCTTTTAATGTAAGCTGAGTTTCTCAGGATGCGGTTGTCATTTTTCCTTTGCCATGTATTGTGATATTTTCCACTTACACAGAATTTTAAAAACAGAACCCCAAACCCAGAACGCTGGGCTAGTGTCACTCTCTAATTCCACCGAAAAGTGGAATTAGAAGCACATGTGGAGGTGTTTCCACAGGTAAAGCATCCAAAGAATTTTGAGAGGCGCCAAAAGAGTCTGGATCAGATAGAGGAAATGGAGAGGGGTTTCCACACATCCCTACTGGGTGTAAGTAGGCGAAATAACGAGCAGGCAAAAACTAAATAAGGGTTGTTACTTTGTTGGTGTTTACCCCTAAATGGCTTGGGACCTGGATAGCTAATGGACTGCCCAAGATTCTGCTTGACAGTGGTTCTCTTCCAGATCTCCACACCATCTGAAGTTAGGTTATTTATTTATTTATTTATTATATTTATACCCCACCTTTTTTCCTACAAGGAACCCAAGGCGGCTTACATAATCCTCCTCCTCCTCCTCCTCTCCATTTTATCCTCACAACAACTCTGTGAGGTAGGTTAGGCTGAGAGTCAGTGACTGGCCTAAAGTCACCCAGTGAGCTTCATGGCCGAGTGGGGACTAGAACCCGGATCTCCCAAGTCCCAGTCCAACACTCTAGCCACTACACCACACTGGCTCTCCTAATTTGCACAAATTACAGCCTAATTTGTGCAAATTAGGCCATTTTCTATGTAAACAATGTAGCGCAGGGGACCCCGAAATCTGGCTCGCGCCTCAGCTGGCGCTGGTGCTCAGCTCGCGCGGCGGGAGCGGTCAGCTCGTGCGTCGTGAGTCGAGTGCCGAGCGGGTCACTTGTCCCTACCAATGAGGCCTTCGGCGCCCCTGACTTAGAGGCAAGACACCGAACTCCTCTTCCTGGATCTGTTTCCCCTCGCCCACAATGCTTCCCTTCTTTTCTGCACGGACACATGCCCACAATGCTGACTGGAATATCCCAGCGTAGCCTCACTGGCTTCTCATGGATGCCTTCGTCTTAACCAGTGAAGCCCCTTCCTAATTCTCAAAACCCAACCCTCGCTTAATCACCACAAACAGGACACGCACAGTCTCCAAACCAGCAGTGGCTGGTGGCTCCAATGCCACCATTGGAGCCGCCAGTCTGCCTCTGTACTCCAGTTGCTGGGGAACACAGGTGGGAAGGTGCTGTTGCACTCCTGTCCTGCTTGAGGGTTTCCCGTGGGCCGCTGGTTGGCCACTGTGTGTGACTCGGGAGATCCGGGTTCTAGTCCCCACTTGGCCACGAAGCTCCCTGGGTGACTTTGGGCTAGTCACAGTCTCTCAGCCTAACCTACCTCACAGGGTTGTTGTGAGGATAAAATGGAGAGGAGGAGGATTATGTAAGCCGCCTTGGGTTCCTTGCAGGAAAAAAGGCGGGGTATAAATATAATAAATAAATAAATAAATAAATAAATGTCCTGACCTCAATCTGTCCCCATCCATGCAACCAAAGGTAGCCAATAATTGTTGGGAGGTTGGGGAAAGATAGGCTGTAAAGCTGCAAGGACTTTAAACTTCATCCACCGGAAGCATGCAGCTTAGCTGCCCTTGTATCTGGGGTGCCCAAGTCACCCCAAAAACAAGTGCCTCAGGCAAGGCAAATTGTGCATATGAAAGGTTTTTGTCTGACTGAATGTTTTCCCCAGGCTGTTAGGATCAGAATGGATTTCAGATTTCAGCTACTAAGGTAACTAAAGATTTAATCTTGCCTGCAGCAATGTAAATCTTGGAAATCTGCATAACAAAGACAGGCCTAGTGCAAGTCAACTAGCAGTACAAAAGCCTGGAAAAGGGGCTTTGGGTTCCTTGCAGGAAAAAAGGTGGGATATAAATATAATTAATTAATTAATTGTTTTTATTTTGATAATTTATCTCCTGTTTTGTTTGTTGTTGTTGTTGTTGTTGTTGTTTAAAATGAGGAATCAACCCAAAGTGGTTCATAAAATAAAATCAGCAAAACATTGTATAACCATGCAAAACATCATACAGTAATACTGTATATTACTGTACATTACTGTACAGTATGGGGGGCAGGATTCGACATGGGGCTTCCTCCATGGTAAGTGGCAGTGCACTTTTCTTTGCAAGGTGTAGTTTGGCCCACAGGGTGTCTCTGGAGTAGGCAACCTTTTTGGGCCCACAGGCACATTTGGAAATTTGGGGAAATGCCCTTGGCAGCAACGTAAGATGGGCACGCTGCAGGAGGAAGCATTGGCCTGCGGCTGCCTGCCATCTTCATCTCCTAAAAATGTCTCTGAGCCCCACATGTGGCCCAGCGGAATTCATGGGGAACGAAGATGAGAGCAACCAGAGGCCGGAGGAGCCTCTGACAATTTGCTGCCCTTTCTGACACCCAAAGTCTGCTGCTTGAGGCAGCTGGCTCACTTTGCCTAATGGGAGGGCCGGCCCTAAGAAGGGAACGTGTGTATATGACAGGCATGTGTTTACCCAGATGTTCATTCATCTGAGAGCCCTGATTTGCTTCCTGCTCCTCTGCTTTCAGGAGATTCCCGCCGCCAGTCAGAAGTTTGGTTATTGAAGAAAGTCAATATTGGGAGATGGAGGGAGGGCACTTTGGCAGGTGCCACAAAAGGCATCCGAGGGTGCACTGGTGTCTATGGGCACCAGTCACTTACCCCTGGGCTACACATTCTGGCGTTCGTTTTTAAACAGGTGCACATTAACCATGTCTTAAATGTACACCCAGGGTTGTCCCAAGATATTTTGCGGCCTGAGTAGGAGCAGAAAATGGCACCCCTGTATCCAGCCAGCCAAGGCAAGGTGCATGGTATCCAATGCCAGCCGGGTTATTTCGGTACGTGAGGCAGAAAATCCCCATCCCTGGAAGCAGAAATGCAATAACAACAAAGTAAATAACTGACAATTTGCTGCCGTTTCAGGACACCCAAAGTCTGCTGCTTGAGGCAGCTGGCTCACTTTGCCTAATGGGAGGGCCGGCCCTAAGAAGGGAACGTGTGTATATGACAGGCATGTGTTTACCCAGATGTTCATTCATCTGAGAGCCCTGAATTGCTTCCTGCTCCAGCTCCCCACTGAAGGTGCCTTTGGTATGCCAACTTTGCCGCGGTGTAGTGGGGTTGACAGGATGCCTATAACAGTGTGAGCCAGTGTGGCCTAGTGGTTAGAGCGTTGGACCGGGACTCAGGGAATCCGGGTTCTAGTCCCCACTTGGCCATGAAGCTCACCGGGTGACTTTGAGCCAGTCACGGAGCCTAACCTACCTCACAGGGTTGTTGTGAGGATAAAATGGAGAGGAGGAGGAGGATCTTGTAAGCCACCCAGGGTTCCTTGGAGGAAAAAAGGTAGGCTATAAATGTAATAATAATTAAAAAAACCCAAAGCCTCCAATCCTCACATCATGCATGAACACAGAGATGTGTAATAGGACCTGGTCTCCTGAAACATCTGTCTGGAGATTGGGAGCCATCTTGAATTAATTAGAGCAGGCTGCTCTGTCCACACAATCTGGAGTGCATCGCTGATAGCCCATATCCCATCATTGGCTCTATATAGTGTCTGTGTATTAAGGGACATAATCACTTCCTGTGAACGTGAAAGTCCCATTTTGCTGTCATGGCTAATAGCTGCCGGTGGACCTATCCTCCGTGGACTTGTCTAATCCCCTCGTAACGCCATCCAAGCTGGCGCCCGTTGCCGCGCCTTGTGGCAGCAAATTCCATAAGCTAATTACGCCTTATGTCAAGAAGCTCTTTATGTTGTCGATCCTGAATATACGACTGGTAACAAAAACCAGGAAGATATTTTCAGAAAGGCCAAGAACATAATGAAGGGCAATAAATGTTCTGATTTATATTAAATAATCTCCATAAAAAGGCACGGCGGGTGACTGTACACACTTCCCACCCCCACTTCGGAATCTTCTGCAGCAAACAATGCTCATGTAGGAAGGGATGTGTTACCTGCCTGTAGGTGGATACACTTTCTCAGGTGTAAATCAGAAGTACACACACTGGGATGCGTTGGCCCATTGTGTCTTATGACTGGGTGTGCATGTGAAGAATGGCTACAAATAGCATGCATGGAACGGACTACAGGTTTACATGGAAGCACTTGGTGGGTAACCATTTTGTGTGCCAGGTGTAGTGGCTCTTACACAGACCCATCCTATGCTGGTTTAAACAGGAAAAAAGGCCTACAACTCCCTGCTAAACATGCATAGGATTGTGCCTTAAGATGCCACACCAGAATAACATGGCTCCCCTTCTGGAAATTCTTTTGTAAAGCCTTTCATTTGAACTCCTTAAGGTGAAATCCTATGCAAGTTTAGACGGAACAAGGCCTACAACTCCCGGCATGCCCCAGCCAGCTGGCTGGGGCATGCGGGGAGTTGTTGGCCTCTTTTTGTCTAAACTTGCATAGGATTGGGGCCCTTACTCCACAGCAAGTGTCAACAGGACTGACTGCAGCCTTTGTCTTCCTTGGAGCAATGCAAAAGGTTTTTATTTTCCTTTAGGGAAAAAATCTGAGAAGCTATGGCTTAGACCAGGGGAACTAGGGAGGCAGGGTAAATGTGTTTGGTTCACATTTTAATATGACCTGAAAGAATTCCACACATGCAAACCAATACGGGAACCAAAATGCAGTTACCCGTCGAAATTTGCCAAATATTCGACTTTTGCAATGGAATTTTCCAATCGAAATATGTGTGCAAAAATTCATGTATTTGGGGAAAGTGCACACAAAAACGCATATATTCATGAAAATGACGTTTAGAATGTTTATATCAGAAAAGGTGCTTGAAAAAAAATGTGTATATTAGGAAGCATTGCATACCAAAATGCATGCAAAGATGTGTAGGAATTTTCATGCACACACACACACACACATATATATATTCTCAACATTCAGGACAGACTATACCTAATATTGGAAAATATCTCAGAGTTTGAGATGAACCAAACTTCAGATTTGAAACATGAGAAACTGAGAGAAGAAACCGAAATTAACAGATTCATCCATCCCTACGGGGAACGTGTGGCCCTCCAGATGTATGTAGACCCAACTCATGTGATCCCCCACCATTGGCTATGCTCACCAGGGCTGATGGGAGTTGTAGTTCAACAACATCTGGAGGACCACACGTTTCCCACCCCTGGCTTAGACATACAGGAATAATGGTTGCTTTCCTATTCTTTTCCCCTTTCTTTCGCTCTCTCTCTTTCATAAAAGCGTCACTAAGTGCAGACCAGACGTTCCTGCATTTCCCAGCCTTCTGAAACCAGCCTTTCATGGCTTGTGGGACTGAGATTACTAAAAAAAAAAATTAGCGCTCCTTATCTGCAAAGTCTCCCTTGGCTGGCCCCTTCGATATCTCCGCATGGATATCGATATTTCAGCAAGCAACAGACATGACCCAAATATGTCCATCTGTCTCGAACATGATCAGAGGCAAAATGTCACTCGCTGAAGCCCTCGTCTCTCTTTGTTCAGTGTCACGTCAGTCTGGTGGCCAAGGTAGGAAACAGATATTTGTTCATTTAGGGCACAATCCTATGCACGTTTAGACAGAAAACAAAGTCCTACAAGACTTGTAGGACCTTTTTCCCCCTGTCTAAATATACATAGCGTTGCACCCTTAATTGATAACTATGAGGAATTAAGGGTGGCCACTTATGAATTGTCCAAAGAGAGGAAATGCATCGCACACAAAAAGAAGGACAAAAGAGGACCGTGATTTGCATAGGTGCACATATAGGGATAATTATTATAATTTAAATAGAAATGGAGCACATCTCACCATAATGTGGAAGTGTGAGACCAGGTTGCTTATGTGTCTGCCTGCTAAGTCTGCTGTCTGCCAGCTAATGGTTGATGGGCAACAGTTCTTATGGTTCTTTACCTTTAAACTGGAATTGGACTAGACAGCTATTCAAATAGAGGAAGTCTTCAAGTAGAGGACTGTCCTCTGTAAAATAAAATTTATTTATTTATTTTATTTATTTATTTATTATATTTATACCCCGCCTTTTTTCCTGCAAGGAACCCAAGGCGGCTTACATAATCCTCCTCCTCTCCATTTTATCCTCACAACAACAACCCTGTGAGGTAGGTTAGGCTGAGAGTCAGTGACTGGCCCAAAGTCACCCAGTGAGTTTCATGGCTGAGCGGGGACTAGAACCCGGATCTCCCGAGTCCCAGTCCAACACTCTCACCACACGACCACCCTATGAGAAATTGGTGCATGGTGGCAGCCCTGATGAAGGACCCACCATAAAATGACAGGGGAGTAATACTCAAATGACCCCAAACCTGGAAAGCCTCAGTGGTTAACAGACTGGGGCAGGAGGTTTGTGCAAAGTTTGCCTGATTAGCAAGACTGGGTGGTGGTGGTGGTGGTGGTGGAGAGATGAAAACAGTTTGGCCAGCATTTATTATCTTGCACAAAGCCAATGAAGGTAGGCCCCTTCACCTGTCACAAGTTCTGTAGACCTGGAACCCCTGTTGCAGCCAAAGGCCTTTCATCTCACCCGAAATGTATAAGCGGAGACAGAGTAGCAGGGCTGAGATGGGCGGAAGGGACGAGACCTGCACCTGCAAGATACGAGGTATCCTGGCGGTGCCTCAGCCTCCTTTCCTCCCACTCGGAATCGCCTCAGATGGCTGAAAAGAAGATCAGCCATCTAACTGATTTGCAGGGTGGGAGGAATGCGGAGGTGACCTTCGCCTCTTCACTCCTTCCACTCTCCATAGGATGCCTATAATCTGACAAATTCGGAGGGTTAAGGGCATCCCAATTGGGCTGCGCCCTAAGTGATTCTAGTCAAAATGGAGCACAGGAACAGGTCCAAGAAGTAATATTGCTAAGCACCTGGAGAATAGAAACCATAATGAAATCAAATTCCTGTCGCAAAATTCCCAGACAACAACGCAAATGTATCTTTTAACTTCAAAGGGAGCAACTTTTCAAAAAGACATGTATATCAACCCTGCAAAATTCATTGAAAGGTAGATAATTTTTTTTAAAAGACCCCCATATCTATGTCCTCAATATTTTTTTAAAAAAATTAGAATGCTAGTTTTTAAAAAAAGGAAAAAGTGATCCGCAGAAATATCCACCTGGTTAAATATCAGTGTTCGGAAATCCGTTATGTCAAAACAGCGTCCTTTACAATGTGAAAATGGATTCCAGATGAGGGAAGCCCAGGAGAGCATAGATTTTAAGAAGTAAAATGAGCAAACATAGTAAGCAAGGCCAAGAAGGATTTGGAGGAGAAACTAGTTAAATTGGAAAGAAAAAGGTTGTTTTAATGAAATGCTTAATAAAAACTTTTTTTAAAAAAATGGCTGTAGCATGGACCACCAAGCTGCAAGCAGAGTGATTAAGGACCATTAAAAAAAAGAGAGAGAGAGAGAGGGTGAAGTGACATCTCACCCCATAACACACTTCTTTGATAAAAACAATAGTCTTTAAGTGGCACCTGAAAGACTAATGAAGTTATTATGACATAAGCTTTCATGGACTGCATCCCACTTTGTCAGATGCATGCTAGTCTTTAATCTGTTAGTCCTTAAGGGTACAATTCTATGCTTCTTTAGACAGAAAAAAAGGCCTACAACTCCCAGCTAAACATGCATAGGATTGTGCCTTAAGATGCCACACCAGACTAATATAGCTCCTCTTCTGGAAATTATTTTGTAAAGCCTTTCATTTGAACTCCTTAAGGTGAAATCCTATGCAAGTTTAGACCCCCAAAAAAGGGCCTACAACTCCCAGCATGCCTGGCTGGGTCATGCTGGGAGTTATAGGGCTTTTTTTGGTCTAAACTTGTTTAGGATTGTGCCCTTAAAATTGTGCATGGTTTTCTAAAAAGTGGGAATACTGAAGGACAACTGCTTTCCTATTCACATATACCGTAGATTCAGGAAGTAGATTCACATATACGTAAATTTGGGATATTCAGGATTCACATACAGATTGGGGGCTTGGGTAAGTTTGTATCAAAGAAATTCTTCCCCATCTCTAGGATCACATGTTCCTTTCCCAGGGCTCATTCAACTATGCATTTTTTTTAAACAAAGCACTATTCAGTGGTGCAGCAGTGACAGATATGTGGTAAAAATGATAGAACGGGCTGTTTTTTTTTCATGATTTTAACAAAAATAGAGAATGTATACATTTTAGAAATCTGCTTTAAGTTAGTTCACATGCATTTCAACAGCTCATACTCTGGAAGACAGAAACAAAATTGAAAGTGATCTCGATAGGCTGGAGCGCTGCGCCAAAAACAACAGAATGAAATTTAATAGGGATAAATGCCAAGTGCTGCACCTAGGAAAAAGAAACCAAATGCAGAGTTACAGAATGGGGACACTTGGCTCAACAATATTACAAGTGAGAAGGATCTTGGAATTGTGGTAGATCACAAACTGAATATGAGCCAGCAATTTGATGTGGCTGCTAAGAAGGCAAATGCTATTTTGGGCTGCATTCATAGAAGTATAGCTTCCAAATCATGTGAAGTGATAATTCCCCTTTACTTGGCACTGGTTAGGCCTCATCTTGAGTACTGCATCCAATTCTGGGCACCACACTTTAAGAAGGATGTAGACAAACTGGAGAGGGTTCAGAGGAGGGCAACAAGGATGATAAAGGGACTGGAAACAAGGCCCTATGAGGAGAGACTGAAAGAACTGGGCATGTGTAGCCTTCAGAAGAGGAGACTGAGGGGAGATATGATCGCACTCTTCCAGTACTTAAAGGGTTGTCAGTCACACAGAGGAGGGCCAGGATCTCTTCTCTATCATCCCAGTTTGCAGGACACGGAATAATGGGCTCAAGTTACAGGAACCCAGATTCCACCTAAACATCAGGAAAAATGTCCTGACTGTTAGAGCAAGAAGACAATGGAACCAATTACCTAGGGAGGTGGTGGGCTCTCCCAGTCTGGAGGCATTCAAGGTGCAGCTGGACAGCCATCTGTCAGGGATGCTTTGACCTGGATTCCTACATTGAGCAGGGAGTTGGACTCGATGGCCTGGTAGGCCCCTTCCAACTCGACTTTTCTATGATTCTATTATTCTATGATCTCTTTTTTTTCTCTTTCCTTAAGCAAAAGTGGGGTGCGTTATTGCTAGCAAACCATAAATATCCCCCCTTTGTTCGACAAATCCTTTTGTGTCCTGAAAGATCCTGTTTATCATACCAACAGCCTCATTGCCTGTGATTTGTATATTAAAAAGATTTTAATTGCCCAGGTAAGTATCTGCACCTGTTAGGGCATTGTATATTAGAGCACTTTATTTTAATCTTTTACATTATAGGGCGCAATTCACCCATAAAATTATTCTCTATACAATTATAGCTCAGTTTTGCTGAGGTAGAAAGTGCAACTTAACAGTTTGGTTGGGCTCATTATTATTAAAATCATGGAAATTAGGATCATTAGATAGCAGTTGTGTGGTTAACTCCTGGTCATGCCTTTCCCTTTACTGTACAAACACTGACAGGGATATAAATGAACTGTTACATCGGCAATATTCGAAATTAGATCTGCTGCAGAAGATGATAGAAAAACAGATGATTTTCATCAGCTAGGGAATACTTTTGGAAGGCTGATTCTTTGCTCCTGATGCAGAAGCTTTTACAGCAGACTTGTACAACATGGCCCACCAAGACAAATGCAGCCCTGCAGCCTCGTCTTGAGACCCGCTAGGTGGTTGACTTTTCCAGGAAGCTAAGCCAGTTTGTGTGCTGGAGGTCTGCGATATATAGCTGGTGAGGAGAAGTGCCCCCAGGATTTCCACCCAAATAAGGAAATGTGAATCATGTGAACCTGCCTGAGTTCTGCGATCAGGTCTCTGTGCTCTGAATCTCTGTCTTGCCGACATCAGACCTTTGGTGGGTGGATACAAAAGATACGGTCTTTTTTTTTTTTTTTGTAGTAGCACCCAGCTGACTGCTCATGGGAGCGCCTTTCTATGGGAGAGCCACGGCATATAGTTAAACTATGGAATTCTGTTTCATAAGATGTAGTGATGATGACCACCAGTCTGGAGGACTTTAGCAGGGAATTGGACAAATTCCTGGAGGAGAAGGTGATCAGTGGCTACTAGTCTTGATGGCTACCGCCAGTATCAGAGGCAGTATGCCTATGTACACCAGTTACTGGGGAACATGGGCAGGAGGGTGCTGTGGCACTCATATCCTGCCTGTGGGACCCCGTGGGCAGTTGGTTGGCCACTGTGTGAACAGAATGCTGGACTAGATGGACCCTTGGTATGATCCAGCAGGGCTCTTGGTAGATCAGTGTTCTCCAACCTTGGGTCCCCAGATGTTTTTGGCCTACAACTTCCAGCATGCCCCAGCCAGCATAGCTGGCTGGGGCATGCTGAGAGTTGTAGGCCAAAAACATCTGGGGACCCAAGGTTGGAGAACACTGAGTTAGACTGATCAAGGGATTTGTTTGATGCTCCTAGTGTTGTTGTTGTTTTAAATGCACTGCTCTTTTATTCATCTAACTGAGTGTGCTATTTTACAGAAGCATTTATACTATCTTATCCCTCGTGTAAGCTGTTCGGATTATATCTGGGAGAAAAGGGGGATAAAAATTCTTGGAAACACACATATGTGATAAAATGAATAACTAGCTAAGAAAGGGCACAATCCCATGACCCCTAACTGGCAACTGGGGGGGGGGGGCATAGGATTCTGGGGATTTCCCCCTCCAAGGCCATAGACAATGCCATGGGGAAATCCAAGTGGGGATTTCCCCCCCACACAAGCCCACACTGAGTCCCACCCCTCCCAGCTGCCATGGCAAGGTCCACAGTGGCTTCCTCTCTTAAGGTCAATGTCGCAACCTCCGGAGGAGAGGAAATGGGCATGTTGGGGGCAACCAGGTGGCCAGGGAGGGGAGAGGTCATGGATCCATGGGACCCACAAACCTTGCAGCTCCTGTCCCTGCCTTTGGCAGGGCATCTCAGCTGGATGGACTCAGAGGCCTTGTCTAGCAAGAAAATGCAGTTAAGGAGGATGGAGAGCTGAAAATAGCTTCTGTTGCTCCTCCCGCCCTGCTGGCAGGAGCTTGGAGGGGCACTGGATACTCAGGAGCCTCCCATCTCAGAAGCTTCTGTCATTCAGGCGGCGACTGTTAGGATTGTGCCCAAAATAAATAGTAGGGAGGCAGAAGAAATTAAAAATCCCATGGTCCCAGGCATGGGACGATCCTCCTAACCGAGCTCAGGAGCATGGTTTCCAGATTTGAGGGGTGGGGAGAGAAAGGTTCTGCTGCTTCTAAAAAATCCATTCTACACCCAGTTACTGCTGCTTCTCCCTTCTCTTAATTCTGTATTTTGGTATGGTGGTGGTTTATTCCTCCCCTTTTCTTGTTCACCGCTCAGATATTTTATTGGATGTAGAGCACTATATAAATCTTGTAAACAAATAAAATAAATAAAAGGGAGAGCTGGCTAGTGGTGTGTATGTGTTTGTGTGTGTGTGTGTGTGTGTGTGTGTGCGTGTAGCCAGAAGGGATCTGTGCCCGACCCAAAATGAGGGGAGGACTTTTAAACTAGAGGAGTTTGTATTTTGGATCCTCCCAAATATTGCAGAATTGCCTCATCACTAGTATCCCTTGAAATCAGTTTTCATGAGCGAACGGCAAAACCGTTCAGCATTTGATTTGCCCAAAGTAGTAGTCAGCATTTCGGCCAGTTCTGTATTTGTAGGAAATCATATATCTCAGCACCACTTACGGAGGGAAGATTTTCCGATTCAAAGAGGTGGCAAGAGTTCCGAACCCTAAAAAGTGCCTGCATCTTCCTGCTGCCCAGCTGCCACCAAACCCTAATGTCAAATGTCCAGTCCAATAAACCCTGCCAAACGATCGCATCTTTTAACACTTCATCCCTGGCTCCAGTAGTTTCGTGCAGTGATAGAAACAAATACGTATTCCATTTTCTTTTTGAGGGGCTTGATCCCCAGTCAAGGCTTTGAAATAAGACAAAACAGGTCGATAACATTATTGGCTCAATTTCATCCCCGGAGTAACGCCTTCAGCTCCCACAGCACTACTTTTTCGGGGCTGGATTTGACTCTCCGTTTTAGTAAGACCCACATGAACAAAAGAAGGCACTTCACAAACGTCAGGCAAAGAGATACATATTATTCTTACAATGCCTCTGAACCCTCCAAAGCATCTTTCTTTTAATTAGAACCGTAGTTTGTATCTTGTGTTCAGGGGAAGAAAAAAGAAAATGAAACACTTCTTTTTCTTTCTATCTATGTATTTATTTTGGTAAACACGCTCTTTTCCTCAAGCACTTTATGAATTAATGAACAGAAGTCGGGGGAAGAATGCTTCTGAGCTTTTTTTCTTTCATGCTCCATAGTAAAACAAAGAAAAATGGCGTTGTGAATTTAGGAAGACGGCCCTTTTGCCATTCCGTGATTTTCAATAGTTGTTTTTATATGTATTTTTTTTTATTCTTCTTCAGGAGATGACTGTTTGAAATGTTCCATGCCCCTTCCCTGAATTAATATTTATATTCTAGTGTAGAGAATATGAATGGTGAGAAAGTCAAAGCGTCACAAAGGCCCAGAAAGCACGCAAACATTTGTGGGGGCGAAAAAAAGAGAGAAGTTGCCATGTGCCTTGTAAATTCACTAGACTGGTTGTCAAAACAATATTCAATGTTGCCAGCACAGTTTCTTCCTATGTTCCAACTCTGTGCAGGGGATTATATAGGGACCATCATTTCCCAGAGACTTAAAGTAATGTGTAAGGCTGAACCAAAACATTCTCCCCTCCCCCACCAGCAGCTTTAGCACATATTTTGCATGATACAAAGCTTGAAGTGGCATGGCTTATGCTGGCTCAGCTTGTCTGAGCGTGGAAAGCTAAGCAGGGTCAGGCCTGGTTATGACTTGGATGGGAGACCCCTCCTCTAGTTTCCTGCACTGAGCAGGGGGTTGGACTCGATAGCCTTGTAGGCTCCTTCCAACTCTATGATTATGAAATCTATGAAACTTACCATGGGAGCCACCATTTGTTTTTCTTCCTAGAAGAAGTCTGAAGAACGAGGGGGCAGGAAGTAGAAAGTAGTAGCGCCTTCACTTGGATTGACTTCAAGGCAACGCTGTTGGATGAGGTAGAATTGCCACGTGAAGCCAATCAGCAGTGAGGGCAAGGCTCCCTGCCCTCACACTGCAGCCTGCTGGAAAGAAAGACCACCAGCTTCCAGGTCTCCTGGTAGTGGGACTGCAGGACAATGGATTGATGGTGACGGTCGGCAATGTAAAAAAGTTGAGCTGGGTGTGGTTTCACGAAAGCTTTCAACTCCCATGAATGTTACATGAAATACTTAGAGAAATTTCGGCTCAGCCCTACAGGACAGAGCAAATTTTGTTCGCAGCATGATCAGGGGCCACCTGGACTGGAGGAATTGTTCTCTATTACCCCTTTTAATTTTTGTTAAACACCCAGAGAGCTTCGGCTATGGGCAGTATAGAAATGTACCGTAATAAATAAATAAATTGTGGTGAACCACGGATCTGCTTATCAAATGGTCCAACAGGTTATGAGGTCCTCCAAGGGTATAGGGTACCCTTTTCCACTCATCCTGGCAGCCCCATGGTTTCTCCTGACCTGACAAGAGTATAAAAGTTGCTCTTCCAGCAGGCGTTTAATCTTTAACTTGTTATTTTTATTATCAGTTTTACTGCTAACTCAATGTTTTTTTAATATTTTGTTATTTTCATTGGCTGTATTATTGTTTTGGTTATCTTATTGTTGCTTTGGGCTTTTATGATTGTGAACTTCCCTGAGGGCATTTTCCAGTTGGGCAGTATATCAGTCAAACAAAGCTTTTGTTTCCCTTTCTTTCTTTCTTTCTTTCTTTAGGTGGATAGTAAACACATTTTAAGTCAGACAAGCTTTTAACTCAGTTCATTGACCTGCCATTTTATGATTTTGTCACAGACGTTTTAGTAGCACAACTTTTTGTTCTAATTATTGTTGTCTTTTTTGCTTTGATGTCTTGTGTAATTTTATTGTATTGCCTCACTTGGTTATATTGAATGATTTTTATTGTAAGCTGCTTTGGTTCTTATTGTAAAAGTAAAGTGCTGTATAAATGGTAAGTAAACAAAACTGGGGCTTCAATCCTAAAGAAACTTCCTGGAAAGTAAGCCCCACAGAAGTCAGTGGGTAAACATGCCTATAATTTCTCTGTAAGGGTACAGTTTTGGTTTATCCTGTTACGGCCTCTGGCGAAAATGGTTTTGCAACTTTTTGAATAACTACAATAAACCCTCACCAAATCTGCTTGACTTCTGAGAAGGACAGAAGAAAAGGAATGTGTTTCCTGGAGGCAGCAGTGACTTGACAAAGTCTCTGAGCAGCTACTGTCCGTATACAGGCCTTGATCCAAAGATCCATGCAAATATTTCTACCTGCTGGGCAGAGCTTTGGCTTTGTGTTTCTTGAACAATACTGCCCCACACACCTCCATGCCACATGACCAACCTCTTCTGAAATTGAGGAGAGCTTGGGGGGGGGGGAATGTGTTATGGTGGCGGCGAGGAGAACAGTGTGCTATTCAAACAAAGTAAAGAAGTAAGAACATACCACTGGGGTTCCCAGCCACAGCATTAAGCTACATCAGTGGGACCGAATTCGGGATAGACAAATCTTCCTGTTATGCTACCTATAGGCAGTGCGCCAGTGTACACCAGTCGCTGGTGAACATGGGCAGGAGGGTGCCGCTGCACTCCTGTCCTGCTCGTCGGATCCCGTGGGCATTTGATTGGCCACTGTGTGAACATAGATGGACCCTTGGTCTGATCCAGCAGGGCTCTTCTTCTGTTCTTAATGTTCACGTTTTTTTTTTCCAAGCACAAGTTCATTCAGTCCTCTTTTCCACACCAGTGTGTGATTTATTTATTTTTCAATCCAGACAAATATTCATCTTCAGTTTTGTGCATGTGAATGAAAACTCATATGCATTTTGGTACGCAATGTCCCCGAGTGCATAGTGCATGATGCATTTTGGCATACAATTTTTGATTGGAGAGCCGCACCACCACAACATTCGGGGAAAATGTTGAAAACCAGAGGGAAATTGTGCTCCACTTCATATATTAGTTCAGGGAGCGTGTATTAGGTCAGTCCATATTAAAACATGCTCCAGATGAATTTCGCCACCATCCCTATAAATAAATGGAATGGCCTTGCGGTGGATAATTACGGCCTTTGCTTTGGGAACAGGTCGAATTGGCTGGTTCTTTTCTGCTCCCCAGGAAACACTTACCCCTCCCTTTCAAAGGAAGAAGCTGAGGCCCTAACTAATTTTACAGGGACAGATGGCCCCCATGAGTCTCTCCAGTATCATCACACTTTTACTCTGCAAAATGGCCAGAGCTAACACCGGTGGCTCCTTTGCGGCAAGAGGAGCCTAGGGCGAGATCCTGAAAAGTCTGCCCTCACCCTGGTGCCTTGCAGAGGAAATGATCTGATGAGGCAAACAGGTTGCTCACCACTGAAGTATGGTTCCTTCACATTCCCTCCCTCCCTCCCTCCTCCCTCCCTCTTTCTAGCATAAATAAAATAAATGTTGCCAATAAAATTATATTCAGAGAGAAATATAATATGTGGGCATATAACTCCCATGCATACCATCGACATTCTAATCCCCCTGTACATTTCAGGATATTTTCTAAATTGCCAAATGGCTTTGGCCTTTACCGAATGGATAACTGGCCACGGTTAGTTAGCAGGCATTGCTTTACGCTGTGTGCGGTGTGTAGCGGGGCCAAGGCTGGAGAGAGAGAGAGCGACAGATCCTCTGTAACTGCGCACGGTAGAAGAACACCAGTCTGCAAACTAGGATTTGTAGATACTGAACGAGTAGAAGACGTAGAGCTGGGAAAGGGCCCCACAGTTTGAATCAGATCGGCTCAGCAATAAGCCAAGCTCTCGCTAGGGGATTTCAACTGCATGGGATTGTAATGCAAACCTACTGAATTTGCACTTCCTAGACCAGTGTTCTCCAACCTGGGGTCCCCAGATGTTTTTGGCCTACAACTCCAAGCATGCCCCAGCCAGCTATGCTGGCTGGGGCATGCTGGGAGTTGCAGGCCAAAAACATCTGGGGACCCCAGGTTGGAGAATAATGTCCTAGACCAATACAAGAACCGAAATGCAGCTATCCTTTGTGGTAATCTACACCTCTCCTGAATGTCACGATGTAGTTCTCTGATCAATAAATGCATGGAAAGATGCATATATTCGGGGGGGGGGGAAAGTGCACACAAAAAAGTTGCAACTTTGGATTATGCCCATGGTGATCCTATTAATCTCTATTCTCTTCTTCCAACTCAGAACATTATTATATTATATTATATTATATTATATTATATTATATTATATTCCCGCCTTTTTTCCTGCAGGGAACACAAGCCGGCTTATATAATCCTCTTCCTCCTCTCCATTTTATCCTCACAATAACCCTGTGAGGTAGGTCAGGCTGAGAGTCAGTGACTGGCCCAAAGTCACCCAGTGAGCTTCATGGCTGAGTGGGGGACTAGAACCCGGATCTCCCGAGTCCCAGTCCAGCACTCTAACCAACTACACCACACTGGTTCTAAAGAGTGTGTCTTAACTGGCTCGCAATGTTAGAGTTGTCTTGCTAGGTTAGACCAAAGGTCTATCTAGTCCAGCATTTTTCCCTTCCCAAAATGGCAGGCTGGATGCCAGAGGACAGTTCCAAAGCAAGGTGCAGTTCCAAAGCAAGGTGCACATGGACCCCATGTGATTTGTCCTCAGCAGCAGGTACTTGGAGGTAGACTGCCCCTGCACTCCGAGGTTCCATGTTTACCTATCATGGCTAAAACCCATGGACAGGCTTGTCCTCCATGTACTCCTGAGTCAAGCATGTGCAGATGTTACCGTTTCAAGCAGCAACACTGTGTCAGTTTAGCTGAAGCACTGTGGGGCAGGAAGCAGAACGGAAACAAATCTGTCTCCCGTAGATATGTGTAATCCTTAAAAAAGAAGAAGAAGATATCCAAGCTGGTGGCTATCATCCTATCTTGTGGCAGCTAATTCCACAAGTTAATTAAGGCCTGCATGAAGAAGCACATTCTTGTGACTGTCCTGAACTTCCTGCCAATCAAGTTGATTGGGCAATCTTGAATTCTAATATTATTATGAGAGAGAGGGAGAGAGAGAGAGAGAGAGAGAGAGAGAGAGAAATGTCTCTCCATCCACTATAGTGTACATCATTTTATAAAGTGCTATCATGAAAGTTTCCTCCCTGCCCTTCCAAATTCATTTTAATAGTTGTTTCTTTTATGCAGGATTTTGAACCACTGAGGGCAGCCCAGCTCCCCACCCAAACCCATAGATATTTCAGGGCTCTAAACCACCAGAAAACCTATAGAAAAAAGGCTCCATGTCGCAGAAGTTCAGCACCCAACACATGGGAAGCTGCAAGAAGAACAAGAGGGAAATGCATGAGGGGGCGGGGCCAACAGAGTCATCCTCACACAATGGCAATCATGCGCATATGTGTGTATGTGTGTGTGTGGGATGCCTGCCCTGAATAGGGCTCTGATTGCTTGAGGAAGGCTCTGGTAACTCACAGGAAGCCCTCTTATACTGCTTCCTGTCCAGGAGGATCCCATGTCCAGCCCGGGTGGGCGGAGTCAGCTCATGCCCAAAGGCTGCCACCTGCAGTTCAGTGTTTCACCATATGGGGCAGCTGTCCACAGATCCAGGAGCTTCTCACACAGGGAAATATGTTGCATAATGACAGCAGGATAAGAGGTAAGGTGAATTGCTTGAGATGTGCGCGGAGCTCGATCGGGGGTGGTGGTGGAAGCGGGGCGAACTCACCCCACTCTACCCCTGAGCTCCGCGCGACTTACCTTTCCCCAGCTCGGCACAAGTCCCCGCAAGAGGAGTCGGGGAAAAGAAGTTCCAGGTCCCCGGCACGTCACTTCCGGGTTCCCAGCGCTGCGTTTTTAACGTAAAAACGAGGGGCAACCACCTTAAAATTATTTGCTATTCGCAGCAGTTTTAAGGTAGTTTACCCTGGTTTTTACGTAAAAAACACAGCGCCAGGGACCCGGAAGTGATGCGCCGGGCACCCGGAAGTCCGCCGAGCACCTCATCGAGCGCTGCGAGATGGATCACGCAGCAGGGGTGCTTGCCGAGTGCCCAACGAGGCAAGGTAAGGGGAATTTGCCCATCCCTATGACAGTGGGCAGAAGTCACCATGGAGCTAGGGTTGCTCACTTTTGTCCTTTACTAGGCTCGGAGGGTGGCAACAAGGGAGAAGGACTTTTCTGTGGTAGCCCCCCAACTGTGGAACAAGCTCCCCTCTGAGGCCCACCTGGTGCCAACTAGCGATGTGCCGTCAAGCCTCGAGTGGCGTAGTGGACCGAAATCGGCCCGCTCATGCCCGCACGAGGCTTGGTCGAACCTACCTTGTTCCGTCGGCGGATCGCCTCTCCGCGGTGAGCTGCCCGCGCTGCCCGCTCCGCCCGCTCCGGTCCCGTCGTGTCACTTCCGGCACCGGAAATGATGCGACGGGACCCTGCGCAGGCACGCTGGACCCCCGTGCCACATACTGCGCCTGCGCAGGGTCCCATCGCATCATTTCCGGTGCCGGAAGTGACGCAGCGGGACCAGAGAAGGCAGCTCGAGCGGCGTGGAGAACCGTTCTGCACCGCTCAGAAGATCGAGACGGGGGCCCCGCCACCACGGAGAGTCGAGGCGGGGGCAAGGCACCCCCCCAGGTTTGATTACACCTCTACGAGTATCTTTCGGCGCCAGGTTGAGGCTTTTAACAATTCTAAATAGTACACGGTGCAAAGGTTAACTCTTTTAGAGGTCGTGTTGTATTGTTTTTAGTTATTTATGACATTAAAAAAATGGGTTTTAAATTTTTATAATGTTTTTATTGTGCATATTTCATATTGTACCCTATTGTACTTTTTAACTGATTGTTGTAAACCACCCAGAGAGCTTTGGCTATTGGGCAGTATAGAAATAAAATAAATACATAAATGATAAATACTTTTAACACTGGCTTGTTAGCCGGTGATTTCATAGATTTCATAGATCACAGAGTTGGAAGGAGCCTACAATGCTATCGAGTCCAACCCCCTGCTCAATGCAGGAAACTAGAGGAGGGGTCTCCCATCCAAGTAACAACCAGGCCTGACCCTGCTTAGCTTTCCACACTCAGACAAGCCGAGCCAGCATAAGGAATAGCACCCATCAGGTATTTGTCCTGCATGATTAATGGATGCATGGAGGGGGTGTGTGGTATACTCGAATCCTCCCCTTCCACATGTTCATTGACCCCCTCTGTGCATTCAGAAAACACATGTAATGTTTATTTATTTATTTATTTATCACCATCATCACCTGTATTTTTATCCCACTTTTCAGACAATTAATGTCTCCCAAAGCAGCTCACATCAAGAAGAAAAAAGAAAAGAAAAGAGGCAGCCCCAAAATATTTTGATATTTTTGGGCCACCTTTCAGGGCAGAAATCCCTCCCAGGGTGACTTTCATAAAACTATAGAGCTATAAACCACAATTTCAGCTCAGTTTATTCATCATTTAAAACAGTAGTTAACAACAACAACAAATCTCAAAGAGTCAAGCCCAGCAAATCCTTAAAATTCATTAAGCCAGTAGGAACACAATTTAAAACCAGCAGAAAAATAACCATAATATTCCAGCCAACGTACTAAAATAAAAGCGTCTCAGCTAAAAGCAAGTTGAAACAGAGAGGTCTTCGAAGCTTGTTTGAAAGCCAGAATTGACAGGGCCCAGTCATGTATGCCTTGGGAAGAAGTTCCACAAATGAGGGGCTACCACTGAAAAGTCCCGGAGAGGTGATCTCCATGCTGTGGGGGGGGGGGCGGGAAACACTCCCCAAGCTGATCCTTGCTATAGCTGAGACAAACGTTCTTCTTAGAACTTTTTTTAAGCAATTTTTGTGGGGGGGGGCCACACACAAAATCTTTCATAAAAACTAACCTCTGTTCACCTTTTTTTCACTGCTATGTGTTTCATGGCCCTGGCAGCAGCTAGGGTACTCCCACAGACTCAGGGGTTGGTGGCTGCAAGTTTCATCTTCCAATCAGCTGCTATAGTGAGAGTAGAAAGTATTGTCCTCATTCTGGCTACATCACGAAGCCGCTTCCCGCCCACCCACCGTAACCCGCCACTTCCTGCCTTCATCCCTGCCGCCGTCCTACCTACCTGGCCTCCGCCACCGCCCGAGCCCGCCGCCGCCGGTGCTGCTCTGGCGCATCCATCCTGGACTCTGCCCGCGCTCAGTTTTGAAAAACAGTGCGGGCGGGGTCCAGGATGGACGCACCGGAGCAGGGTCCCGTCGCGTCACTTCCGCCGCGCCAGAAGTGACGCGACGGGACCAGCGGGCGGTGAGGCGGATAAAGTAAAGCCTGTCCGCGCCCCGCTACTGGCTAAG
Organism: Shinisaurus crocodilurus; assembly: GCA_021292165.1. Taxonomy (NCBI): domain Eukaryota; kingdom Metazoa; phylum Chordata; class Lepidosauria; order Squamata; family Shinisauridae; genus Shinisaurus; species Shinisaurus crocodilurus. The sequence goes on from JAHFWL010000645.1 coordinate 2,082,689, forward strand.
CCGCCCCTCCTCCCCTTCCCCCCCCCGCAGGAGATGCAGGGCGGCAGGCAGGCAGGCGGCCCGGCAGGTGGCCCATACCCCTCACCAGCTCAGCCGCCCCTCTTCCCTCACAGCTCTAGATCGGCCGCCGGGCCGGATGAAAAGACCCGGCGGGCCGGATGTGGCCCGCGGGCCGTAGTTTGAGGACCCCTGCCACAAAATAACCAAAATGCCACATTGAACATTACACTAAGTGAAAAGGGTGGCAAAGTTGGGAGAGGCATTTCAGCTCCCCCTAATTCCTGCATACCAAACTGTTACTAAAGACACTGAAGTAGGCCTGTGTGCGTGTGCGTGTGCGTGTGTGTGTGCATGTGCGCGTGCTCTGGGCTGGCCCACCAGCATCCCTACAGATTGCTTTTTGGAACATGTAGCTTTGCCCCAAAGGGCAGCCACCTAAAAAAACAACAACCCAGAGCTTTGAATCCTTACTGTGAAATCATTTTATTATTCATTCCAAGAGAAACTAGTTTAAAATCACTTATTTCCCAACAATCCCCCCCCCCTGCAACAAGTTTTCCTTTTTAAGGTGGTGGAGGGGGAAATAAATCTTCCCTCCCCTTCCTGAAAGATCTTCAGGTCTAACCCTCTTTTTCAAATTACGGAGAGAGAAAAAACCCTTGCAACCAACCAGGCCTATCTTTGTTACAACGCAGTGAACCTTTCAAACCTCTTGTCCTACTTTCTGGGCACTGAACAAATTACATGTCATAGCAGATTGTATATCACATGGTCAATGTTTATGACATAAGATGAAGCAGAAGCTCAGAATGGCCTTCTCTAGTGAGCTGGAGCAGGTCAACCAGTTGGTTGACTGACAAGCCCCTGTTTTGTGCATTTGTGTATGTGTGTACTAAAAAATGTCTTCCCCCCCCCTTCCTTTCACTAAATGCAAACCTGAACTCACTGATATTGGGCATTTAACCCCACTGCCATCTTTATATACAATAATCAAATGGACATTTATCACAAAGCTTTATGAACAGTGGGAGTTTATTGTGCTGCACTTCAACCTCATTTAACCTTTTCTTTGGAAACAGCCGTACCGTCATCGAAAATGGCACAACTTCGTAGGGATGGGCCAGCGAGTAACGTCTGAGCTCGCCAAGATTCTCCAAGCATCAGCTCGCTGCTCGTCTCTCCTCGATTTGCATTTGCGAGTGCTGCGCTGGCCGCTTTGCGCAAATGGGGAAATTGCGCAAAAAAGAACGGCTTTTCCAGTGTGAAAGATGCGTAAACGACTCCCAGATTTGGACAGATTCCAGAATTGCGCAAATTTCCCCCGTGGGCTGAAAGTGTGGGCGATTTGAAATGTGCACATTTTTGAGAAATTGGTGCGTTTTAAGAGAGTTGTGTATTTTAGGGAACAATCCTATGGCCCCCTAGACAGTGTCCGAAGGGCCATGGGATAATTTGGATGCCCAGCTCTGACCTCGGAGCTGGGAATCGGAGCTCCAACCCCCCTCCCCCTCACAGCTGGCGCAGAAAGAACTATGCCGGCTGCTCTCTGAGCTCAAGAAAGCAACCTAGGGGAAGAGGGAGATGGGGCGTTTCAGTGGGCAGGGACGCGAAGAGACTGGAGAGGCTAGGATATGAGCTATCCTGAGGTCTCCCCAGCCTCCTTTCCCTCCCCCTCTGAGATGCTCTGGCTCGATGGGCAAAAAAGTTGAGCTGGCGAAAATGCGGGGCAGGAAGACGGGCTCCTCCAATACGACAATGGAACCAATGACATAGGGAGGCGGTGGGCTCTCCCACTCCGGAGGCATCCAAGGTGCGGCTGGACGGCCATCTGTCAGGGATGCTTTGACCTGGATTCCTGCATTGAGCAGGGGGTTGGACTCGATGGCCTGGTAGGCCCCTTCCAACTCTACTTTTCTATGATTCTATGAGGCAAAGATTGCCTCTGCTGCTCTTCCTGTTCTGCACTGGATGACTGTACGCCTCTGAGCTCCGGGGCTTGCAGCCATCACCATAGGACCGCGCCCTTAAGGAAGTTGTGAATTTCGAGAAAGTCCCGCCTTTTTCAAGTACACATTTTGCGAACGTGAAATGTGGCACCCCATCTATGGAATCAGCTCCCCAAGGAGGTGCGCCTGGCACCTACCCCCTCTATTCCTTCAGGAGCCAGGTGAAGACCTTTTTATTTGACCAATATTTTAATGGTTAATTTTATCTTTGTGTTATCACTACTTTTTATTATCGCCACTGTACCTCTGGATTGAATCTATTTTGGCTGCTTGTCTTTATCATGTTATCTTTTAGTATGTTTGTGTTTTTATATTATTTTAGTTGATATTTTTGTGTTGCTCGGTTTTGTAAACCGCCCACGGAGCCTTTTGGCTGATGGGCGGTGGATAAATATATTAAACAAACAAACAAACAAATAAATAAATAAACCGTGAAGGCAATTCCGGGAATTTGCTGACATTTTCAGATAAAATGCACTCCCGTTCATGATCACGTTCAGGATTGCGAACGGGGCATTTTTCGAGTGATTTGTGAACTGAACTGAAATTCCTATACAACATCCCTAGCAAAGTTGTTGAATTCTAACTAACCTTTGGCTTGTGTTCTGTATTCCAAAGGCTAATCTGATCCTTCTGTATGGCCAGGGCTACCAATGGGATTTTCTGGGGTACCTAATTTGGATTCAGTCAAGCCCCTCTTTTCTTTTGGCTAGAACAATCTCAGGGCTGAGGTGAGCCAGAAATTGGGAACCAGGAGCCATGGGGTAAAGCCAGTAGTCAGGACTAAAGGGTAAGCCAGAACTGAAGGACACACCAGGTGGTACGAATTGAGAAGCAAGCCAGAGATCAGGACTGAAGGACAACCCAAGGATTTAGGGGCACACTAGAGCTCAGGAAGACCTTAAGGCTTAGCTGATACAGGAAGCTCTCTTATAGTTCTTCGTGTCCAGGAGGATCCAATGACCAGTCAAGGTTTGTCAGGGTGCTGAACCCCTTTCAGCCTGAGGGCTGAATTCAATTTCGGAGAAACTCTCAGGGGACATATTCCAGTGGTGGGCGGGGCCAAAGACAAAAGTGGGCAGGGCCAAAGGCAAAAGGGGTGGGGCCAAAATGCCAGCATATTTTAGCTGTAAGCTCTTACTCCCAGTAATGAATCCTTAGGAGAGGCATTTCAACCTTTCAGAATGCGGTGTGTGTGGGGGGGGAACCTACACAAAAGCCAGGAAACCACCAAGCCATCAGCAGTGATGGGGAAAGAGGTGAGACCAGGGGTAGGGGGAGTGGCGTCTAGGAACCCCAGCGGGCCGGATTGGGTCCCTAGGTGGGCCATATTTGGGCCCTAGGCCTGAGGTGAAACACACCTGGTCCAGGGCCTTAAGATGCTACGTTGCCTAGGCAGACGCTGCTACATGCAGTTCAGTGGCTCACCACACGGGGCAGCTGCACACAGAGCCAAAGGTTTGACCCCCCCAGTAGCTCCTGATAAAACAGTGATTCCTGGGCTTCTACATTTTGCTCTCTTTGAGGGCTGGGAAGCACCGGGTTGGCTGGAGTACAGCGGCTTTCAGACTGCAATGCCCGTAGAACAGACTGTGAACACCCTTGGTGGGGGAAGGGGGGGAAGACAGTGTACTTGAGAGTGCCTCCCTCTCACGTCACAGCGGTTCATCTCCATACCTGCTCATGTTGTTATTGCAACTTCTCCTGTCTCGGCTTGAGTTAAGGGTCAGCGTATCAGAATGACTGGGCAAGAAGAGTTACAATATACATATTTCTTTATGAAATCGTGAGGTGTCTTACAGACATGTAGTGCACGGGGGCCCTCGGCCTGCAGACTCCCGGCGTGACATAGTTAGCACTGTGTACTTCCTGACAAAGGTTGTTTCCAGAGGCTAGAACGGGCTGCCTCCACCCTACTTTGCACACTGGCATTGCAATGGGGATGATATTTAAATGTTCCCATCTGTGACAAGCTGCTTATCGAACCATGATTTCCCCCCCTCTCTCCTAGCCAGAATCAAACTCTCCCAGCTGAACTTGAAATAAAGCCAAACACAAAATAAAAGGGTTTGACTCCTTGTTCACTAGGGGCTTATTTAGGCACAGTGGATAGTAGTGTGAATCTTTTTTTTTTTTTTTTTTAAAGAAGTAATAAAAACACACACAAAGATACTTCCAAGTATATCATTTAGGAAGCAAGAGAGAGACAGTTGATTCCCACCCTGTGTTTCAGGACACATGTGATTATTCCTCTGGAGCACCACTGTCTCCAATAATTTCAGGTAAAAAAAAAAAAAAAGATGCTCTTCAATGCGCTGTTCGTTTGTAATTTAATCTTGAGTTTGTCCAAGAAGGAACCAAGCCAAGAATGCTGGCACTCCCTGAAGTCTCTTCTTGAACATATCAGCCACATAATAAAGATGGTAGAACTAATTTATTTATTTATTTATTTATTTTAAAAGTCCTGTCACTTCTAAAAATCAAATGTCGGACACTTCTAAATGGAGGGGCCCTGGCACTAACAATCAGGAGGCATCATGCAGCTATTCCATTTTATTTATTCATTTATTTTTACTTAACTGATTTTCTGTGGTTAGAAGAAGAAGAAGATGGAAGAAGCTCTGGGAAAGCATGGGAGGGCTACGATTGGAAGACAACTTCAGCTGGAACACCCCATAAAATCCCGTAAACAAGGCAGGATGATGGTGAAATAAAGGCCTCATCTGGAAGAACCCTTTGTTGGACCTCTAACGGAAGGGAATTAAACAGCTTGGGAATAGCCATCAAGAATGCCTCTCTAGTGTCTGAGCTATTTGGACTGATCCTGTAAAAGGGCAGACAGTTTGGCTGACCATAGAGATTGAGATGAGGCACAGAGAAGACGCCCATCTTTTAGAGGAAGCAGAGAGCAGATGGCAGCTACTCTTGAGGTAACACTGACTTACCCTTGCATAAATCCAACAGAGAATGCAATGTGTGTCCAGCCGCCCAGAGGTAAGCAAGAACGTGGCACACACAACAGCTTGCTTTTTTTGAACTGCAACACAGTGGCTTAATTGATTTTCTCTTTCTTCTTTGCAAGAGACAGCTGAATGTCAAAGGTCTTTCTTTTGTGAAGTACTGGAAAACCTGTTGTCAGACAACCTCTTCCCATTTAATAATTCATTCCGTTTTGTAAGGGAAAAAGCAACCGACGTACAGTAAATCCAGTCCATGTTGAAATGACAGCATTGGACTAGGCTACGGATAATGAATAATCCAGCACACCCATTTAACATTAAACATATATGAAACTTGTTTCCCCACCACTAACCCCCCCCCCTTTAAAAGAAAAGAAAAGAAAAGATAATCAAAGGCTATCGTTTATAAGGCGAGATGTTGAAGTGAATGGGAACACCAAATGGCCATTTTCCGAGTGGCAGACAAATTATTTACCGTATGTTATTTCTTCTATACATAAGGAATCGAGCTAAATGAACAATGTTTAAGCATGTCAGGGTTTCATCAATTTTGTATGAGCATTCACAAATATCCTGGTGGGGGTAATTGCTTGCAAATACATTTAAACTAATGATATGTTATATCCTTCCTTGATATAAAACTATTAAAAGATACGTTATTGCATTTGACAATGCCACGCGGCTGGGTCAACTCCTAATGACAGATTTCGGCATTTGTAAATTAAGATACACTCTGCTGGAAGCAAATATTTTGTAAAAATAAAAGCTATATACTATGCAAGGCAAATCATTTATCTTCGGCTTCTCTCTAGTTTATGTAAGAAAGGAGCATGTATAGAAGACTGAAATGAGGTGCTAGGGTGCAGTGATTAGCTTGTTAGCCAGGAACTCGAGAGTCGTAGAGGGGTGTTTTTTTGTTTGTTTTTTTAAACCATCTTCAGGGTTAAAAAATTTTTTTTTTATTGCTTTTCTATAACATACCAATAGTCCATCCTAGTCCACAGATCTGCCTCCAACAGCAACTGGCTTATAGGAAGCTTACAGCAGAGTGTGATGGTGATAATCAGTCCTTGCCCCAGAGAAGGGGTTGCATGTCTCCAGTTGGGCGCAAGTCATTATGAGCGTTATAGGTCAAAGGGAGCACACTGACGTGCCCAAAAAGGTATAGCAAGGCAGTGGAAATTCCAAATCATTGGTGTAATGTAGTAGATACAGTACTCTCCCTTGTCAGAAAGTTGCTTTGTTCTGTGTTTCTTTCTGTGGTTTGGATTGTGCATTCACCTTTTTCCAATTCCGCTCAGTGCTATTATTTCTCCTGTCTGCTGCTTGTTCCTCCATGTGAATTAGTCACATGGGTGATCCTGTGCAGCTATTCCTCCCACCCCGATACTTAACCTGTACAAATATCCCCCCTTTTCAAGACTGAGGTGCCATTGTTTCTCCTGGTGGCGCATTTGGATGATCCCACCCAATCAGGGATCAAGTCAGTGGAATGATGTCACAATGCTACTAAGCTGATCAAATTTGGCTTTGTGATTATGACATCACCGGGGGCAATGTAAATGCCTGAGCAAACATTTTCCCAAGAGGTGCCAAAAACAAAAACACAAATCACCGAAATGGGAACCCCCCCCTTTTTTTAGCACTGTTGAAATGTTTGCAAGGCATTTAAAGTCATTTCAGCTCAGCTCTAGTATATCCATAATCACACAAAGCCAGAAAACCCTGCATCATCACAGAGGCAGGGTGGAGAGCGGAAAGTGCCCTGCTGAAATACTGCTGCACAGTCTAGGGATGAATGAGAATTTCATTTTTTGCTCTCAAAAGATGTGAGTACGCCCCACTCAAAGCTCCAAACCTGAGCGTGAGCACGTGCCCACGGAAAATATTATTCATACATTGTTCAACATATGCTCGTGTTCATCTTGTTCCCGATTTCCGGTTGGAATTGCACACATTTCCTCCATAGACTGAATCAGCTCCACACTATTCTAAGGAGGAAAGTTGCACAACTTTGGGGAGATTTGCACAAATCTCCTGTTCGATCGCTGCTCGGTTTGCGCAAGTTTCCCGTTTGCACAGAGCGAGCAGCGACAGCAAACGTGAATGGCGAGCAGGCACACAAGACGAGTGGCGGGATGATATTTGGAGAATCCTGGCGATCTCAAACACTGCTTGTTCTCCCGTGTCCCGTCCCTAAAAGTTGGAGAGCCTATGTTCTTTATGTACAATATCCAAACAATTTGAGGGTAGAATAATGATCAAGTCTGGCTCAACGTATCATCAACATTTTCAAAAAAAGGTTATTGTTGTTGTTTGTGCTTCAGTGGTCACTAAGTTGCTATCTGTTTTGTCCCCAGTAGGGATTGCAATCCACCCCCACCCCCCCAGAAGATCCCATCAGTGGAAGGGGTACTTGGTGGAGAGAGACTGAGCAATAATGTCAAAGCTTTGTGGGGCTTGAAGGAGGACTGGCAATCTTTACCTCCCCAAGTGAGAGATGGAGAAGGGACCGTGAGAGGAGAATGAACTAGGAGAGAGCTGGGAGGAAGCGAGGGGTGTGGCTGCCAACCAGTGTCTGTAGGCTAATTGTGGTGAACCCCTGCAGAATGGAGATCTATTTACCTTTGTAGGGAGTGTTGCTTATATTTCTGTGTTATGCTCTATTCCAGTGATGGCGAACCTTTTTGAGCCCGAGTGCCCAAACTGCAACACAAAACGAGCTTATTTATTTCAACGTGCCAACACTGCAATTAAACCTGAATACCGGGGTTTTAGTTTTAGAAAAACAACTCATACAGTTGTCCGAACTAATTAACATCTTTTGTCTTTAAAGAAAAACACAGTAACAGAGCTTTCAATGATACAAACAGTTTTTTGTTGAAAAAAAAGTCAACTCAAAAAATTATTATAGTACTACATTGTACACATAGCCTGAAGGGAATTTATACAAACTTTTTAAATAATTAGGCACATGAATTTTTGGATAAGGGATTCTCAACTTGTAATATGATTATATGCCAGACTGAAATTGTATGGGGCAAGCTTTACCCTGGGTCCTTTCCCTGCTTCTTCAGGGGTCAGATTAGTAAAAGTAAAAGTCCACCTGTACTAGGGTGAGCAAGATAAACAAGAAAACTAAACGTGCTTAACACATTTTAAACACTTTATGTCTTGGACTGCAAACACTGCATTAGGTAAAAGTTTGCATTGGGCATGCTTTTGCACAATTAATGTGATTTTTGCTATTGCATGCATGCTGATAATTTGTCAAACCTTGGCTCATCCTCCGTTAGTTTGAGAAGACACATGCAGCACTCAGGTCAACTGTTAGGGCTTTACATCCAAGCCATGCTCTGTGCATCATTCTTCAAAATCTTTTAAATGTGATAACAATGTAGAAAAGAATTCTGTAACAGGAATTCTAGAATAAAATCATTCTGTTCCACACTGTGAGAAAGAACAAAATCATTAGTGTTTTGCAGAAGGGGACGGTCTTTTCGCGATCTGGTGACCAATGGCTCGAGTGCCCACAGAGAGGTCCCTGCGTGCCAGCTGTGGCCACCCGTGCCATAGGTTCGCCATCACTGCTCTATTCGCTCTCCTATGTAGTGCTCAGTTGCTGGATTAATTAGTTTATTTTCATTATTTTATTGGATATTGGATGTATTGATATTTTTTATTATGTATTTATCTGCCGACATTATGGCTATTTGTAATTATTTTTATTGTATTTTTTAAAATGTTGTGATATTTGTTACTGTGAGATATGTCATACATTATATTTTCTGTTGTTCATTTGTAATGTTGTGAGCCGCTTTGGGCACAATTTGTGGGAAAGCGGCATACAAATAAATAGACAAGACAAGACAAGACAAGAGCAATGGTACGTGGTGATGTAGAATAGCTTTTCCCAAGCTGGTGCCTTCTAGATGTGTTGGACTGCAACTCCCATCATGTCCAGCATGGGAGTTACAGTCGAACACCTTTAGAGTGCACCAGCTTGGAGAAGGCTGATGAAGAGTCACTCTTGGGAGTAAGTTAGTGGGGGTTCCTGGTGTCGGAAAAAGGGTTTCACCAGCCTCAAATTCCATCACCTTGCTGCTAAAATTTGTAGCTTGCTTGCGTGCTTTATTTATTTATTATTTATTTTATTTATTATATTTATTAATCGCCCATCTGGCCGGCCACCCGGCCACCCTGGGCAATGTACAATTAAAACAATACAATAAAATATGATAATTTAAAGCAGTATAAAAAATTCTTTTAAAATCCTAACACACCCCATATTCCCGCCTGAAATACCATGTTTTTAATGCGTGGCAGGAAGCTCATCACGGAGGGGGCATGGCGAAGGTCACTAGGGAGGGAGTTCCATAACATGGGGGCTGCCACAGAGAAGGCCCTCTTCCTAGTCCCCACCAGCCTGACTGCTCTGGCTGATGGGATAAGTATTTTATTTGTACCTTGCCTTTCTACCCAGAAAAATGGCATTCAAGGCAAATGACAATCATAAATAAAACTTGATCAGAAGTTTCCTACACCCAACCCAACATAGTTTCCTTTTTTCTCCATTCCTCTTCCAAGAGAAGCATGCTCTTCGTGAAGGTTGTGCCGAATCCCCCATGAGAGTTCCTTTTAGGAGAAAGCTCAGGTAGCATGCTGTGAAAGCTTTCAAGAAGAAAGTGCCCTGTCCTCTCTTTCTTTTCAGGTCACATATGACCTGGTTTGAGAGTGCACAAAAGAGACATTAGTGTATCATTAGTTATCATTAGCATGTGATCGTTCTTCTTTTCTCTCTCTCTCTCTCTCTCTCTCTTTTTAACTACATGTGGCAGATTCTTGTGTGAAGGTTTTTTACCTGATAACTGGAGGGGGGAGAAATTTACATAACGCCCATCATTAGTTCTCTGTTCACATTAGTGCGAGCGGAAGGACTGTGGCATATTGGCTCCCTGCAACTCAGTGCTTTGGAGCCAAGGAAATTTGTGCTTTCTAATAAAACACAGAGCGTCTGATGATGAAGGGAGATTATAACAGCCTTCAGAGAAAAGGAGAGGGATTTAGGGGGAAAGAGGGAATCAAAACTGTCATGGGAGAGAGCCCTATTTATATCCTGCCTTTCTTCCATGGACCTCAAGGGGGTGCACATAGTTTTCTCTTCCATTTTGTCCCCCCATCATTTTACACACACACACACACACACACACACACACATTTTATCCTCACCTGTGAGGTAACCTAGCTAGGCTAAGAGGTGGTGACTGACCTGACATCTCCCCGTGAGCTTCATGGCTGAGTGCGGATTTTATGTTATGCATTTATTTAGTTGTTTTAAGGCGCAATCCTATGCAAGTTTAGAGATAGAAAAAAGGCCTACAACTGGGGCTGACTGGGGCATGCTGGGAGCTGTAGGCCATTTTTTCTGTCTAAACTTGCATAAGATTGTGCCCCTAGTTGGTTAGAAGTAGAAAACGGGAGGTCAGGTCGACTGGGCCTCTTTCGTTGGGTTAACCTCTATCACTTGCCAGATTTTGGCCTGGGGATGGGTTGGGGGGGGGGGGGAGAAATGGGAAGGTGGAAAAAAATAAAGAAAAAAATGGCCTGATGGAGCAATAACCACCCCCTAAGGCAGGGCTCTCCAACCTTGGGTCCCCAGAGATTGCTGGCCTACCGCTCCCAGCATACGCAGCCAACATGGCTAATGGCAAGGGATTCTGGGAGCTGTAGTCCAGCAGCCTCTGGGGACCCAAGGTTGGAGAGTCCTGCCCTGAGGATTTCAGTTTTCGAGGTGGCTACTCAGTGGGGCCCACTCCACTTCCAGGCTGAGCAGCCCCCTGTGCAGGCACCTCTGCACTCCTCTGGATTGGCACCCATCCTGTCGGCACTCGATCACTGGAGTTCGCTATTAGAGGGGACGATGTTGGTACGAAGCCTGCAGACTCAGAGCTGTCATGTCACTACATACCAGTTGCTGTGGGGATGGGGACGGGGACGAGAGTGGGAAGGGGCTTCATGCCCTGCTTGTGGGTCTCAGTGGAAGCACCCTGTTGACTAACTGTGGATGCTGAATTATATGAAGCTTTGGTCAGATCCTGCAGGACTCTTCCTAGGTCTTTAGCCTCTGGCTGCTCCTGCTCGCCAGCCAGCCAGCCAAAGCCCACCTGTCTGTGGACTGCTCACTTTGGCCCTTCCCCGCTGTGCCGTTCCTCCTTCCGACGCTCCAGGCAACTGCGTCATCTGCTGCTGGTGCAAGCTGAGCCTCTCTCTCTTCGTGCAGGCAGTTCTTCGAAAGCTGCAGTTCGTGGCCAGGTGGCCCGAGGAGCGGCTTGTTGCCCCGGGGCCCTGTGGCAGAGCCCCAAGTGACCAGGGGAGCAGGCAGCCCATGTCAGGAGGCCTAGGGATGAGCTGACATCTCTGGGAAGTCTGGCTGGCTTGAGCTCAAAGGACTTCCTACCCACTTGCGATCTGATTATATCAGAAGTGGGCCAAATCAGTTTTGGTTTTTTTCCTGCCTCTAAGATGGGCTGCGGTTTGCACATTTTTTTAAAAAAAATATGCTAAGGCAATTTGCTCAAATCGTGGTATTTTGCACGTTTTGTGCGAATCAACACCTGAAAAGCACGTGGATCTAGTGCGCTTTCTTTGCACCAGATCAGCCGATTCGTGCAAATTGCATAAATTTACACAAATTTCCTTAGTTGCTATTGCTGTCGTCGTTTTTTAATCTGCAGATTGTGGCCTGATCTTAGAGATGGAAGTCCGTGAGCTGGCTCGGCTCACACACCATAGTGAGTCAGCTCCTGCGCAGGGCTGGTGAAATGGAATCGGGGGGGGGGGGGAATTGTGAAAATCTGTTGGATTTTCACCCCCCCCCCTATCGGATTCCTCAGTCAGACTTCCCTAGTTAGGCCCCAGCTCCCAGTGAATAATCAGGTGCTCCCAGTGAATAATCACATGACATCTAGCACACGGCGAGGGGAGAAGGGGCAAGGCTGGCTTCAGGGATCAGCATCATTGGCCGGCCGTCTAGGCCATGCTCCAGCAGGGCGTGGGGACAACCCCGCTGGCCCTGCTGTGGCTGCCGCCTGCCCTTTCCAAGCAAGTCAGCAGAGGCAGCCTCTAGTTGTCTTGCCCTCTCCCTCCATACGGTGGTGTAGATTGAGCCCAGAGGGACAGGGCAAGCAAATGGGCAGGAGTAAGAGTGGCGAGGCAGAGGTGGGGCTACTCAGGGAGGGGGACAGCATGAAGGCATCTTGCCCAAAAGGCTCCCCGAAGCCGGGAGCCTAACCCTGAGGAGTGGGAGGTGAGGGTCGAGTAGAGAAGGTGGTATGTGGGATTGGGTAGGGCAGATTGTAAACAGTGGGGCTGCATGTTAAGGGCATATGTTATTTGTTATTTTGTTGTTGTTGTTGCTGGTAGAGCTATTGTAATAGGGACTGGGAAAGAAAATGATAGCAAATTCAACCTTTTTACATGAAATAATACGTTCCCTATATATGAAATAATACATTACCTTGTAAGAGCCAGTGTGGCGTCGTGGTTAGAGTGTTGGACTGGGACTCGGGAGCTCTGGGTTCTAGCCCCTACTCAGCCATGAAGCTCACTGGGTGACTTTGGGTCAGTCACGGACACTCTGCCTTCCTCACAGGGTTATTGTGAAGATGAAATGGAAAGGAGGATGTGGAGGATTATTATGTAAGCCGCCTTGGGTTCCTTGCAAGTGGAAAAGAGACAGGGTATAAATGTAATAATAAATAAATATTAAATAAATTATCTCTTAATTGGCCCACCTTCAACATTTTCCAACGGATCTTCTCCAGTTGGGAATTTCAAGTAGCCCTTAGGAGAGATGCAGCTAATCTCTATAAGGAACTGATTTTGTTTGTTTGTTTTGAAGATGAGTAAGAAATAAAAACAAAAGAAGAAAGATGTGCAAAAGACCGAGAGAAAGAATCTCTTCCTGTTTTTCTCAGGGAGACCTTCTCTTTTTTCCACCTGCCCAATTGGTTATACAGCCAGACAGTTTACATATGTGATCCTTCGTATTTAGAAAATTAATAGTGTTTTCTGGCTCCAAATCACAGCTTGTGGCTCTCTGCAGGCGACAGAAAACTTGGCCAGCATCGACGGCAAACAGCCATTAGAAAATTAACCCTTGGTGGCAGAGGAGCCAAAGGTACCCGAGCGAGGGCCTTGGGAAGCAGCAGCCTGTAGCTTTCAGGTGCACCTACATATGTTAGGCTGTGTAAAAGTGAAGGCGGGCTTCCCCCCCGAGAGGCCCTATCAGGCATGTTTGTACTTGGATCCTGTTGAGAGGGCATGACCATATCACTTGGCAGCCGGAGCGACCAATATGCCAGGATTTTCATTAGAGCAGGAGAGAAATGCTGAGGAGTAATTAGAAAGCCAAGTGGTTCGAATCCCAGCTCTACCTGATTATGATGCACACTAAGTTGCTCATTTGTTTTTGGTGTGTGTGTGTGTGTATGTATGTGTTTTCCAAAAAATAAAAATACCACCTTCCCCATGTTGCTTCAAGCTCGCTTTCTTGGAAAATGATATTGTAAACTTCTTCCTGAAGCCCACAGTGCAGCTATCGGAAAGATGGCCTATTCTGTGGTGACACCCCAATTAAGGAATTCTCTCCCCAGCCAGGTTCACCTGGCATCTACTTTGTTTTCCTTTTGGGGTCAGGCCAAGTCTGTCTTCTCCTCTTGGGTCTTTAATGGCACACAAGACCTTTGTATGGCCCTTTTTTCTGCTGGTCTTAACCACTGTTTCAATGTGTTTACCTTTTCATCTTCTGGTTCCACTGCTTTACTTTGTTGAATCCATTGTACTGTTACCTTTTATTGTGCTGTTTTATTGTAAGCTGCCTCGAGGGCATTTAATGGTAGAAATGTTGTAAACAAATGATGGTGACAATCCTCAGTCAAGGTTAAACCCTGCTGAATCACATCAATATCAGTGGAAGGATTTGAAGTGTGTCCTTAACTTTTCCATCATGATCTTATTTTGTTTTTATCTATTGATTTGTTTTTATTGATTGATTTGTACCTTGCCTTTCCACCAAGAACATGGCACTCAAGACGGCTTAGCAAGTGCTTAACATTGAAAGGATCATGTCCTTTGGTATTACCAAAAAAAGAGGAAAAAAAGGCCAACTTTCATATGTGAAGGCTTATCAAGTAGGATGGATTCAAGCCAGAACTAGAGATGGATGAATGATCCACAGCTCATAGATTTCATAGATCATAGAGTTGGAAGGAGCCTACAAGGCTATCGAGTCCAACCCCCTGCTCAATGCAGGAAACTAGAGGAGAGGTCTCCCATCCAAGTAACAACCAGGCTTGACCTTGCTTAGCTTTCCACGCTCAGACAAGCTGAGCCAGCATAAGCCACAGGCCTCATGTTGGCTTAGCTCAGAAATAATCCGAGTGACTTCCCCCCACATTAGAAATGAGCTCAACTTAATTTCTGAGCCAACCCAAATTGCCCCCCATTGTTCACACAACCCCACTCCTTCCAACCTATTCAGACTCCTTCCTCCTCACCCACCACCTAAACTCCAAACTCTTCCCTTTGCCCTCAAACTCAATTTACCTGAATGGCGAAGCTCATGGTGGCAAGCAGCAGACCAGCAAGATGCAAGGCCCCAGGAGCCCCTGTGAAATGTAGTTTTTTCTAAGGTCTCTACTATGGCAACTTCAGTAGCACTTGGGGCAGGGGGGGGGGGGATACATTTCCCAGGGGCTATTGAGACCTTGTATCCTCCTGTTTTGACATTCAGCAGCCCATAGTAATGACCTTTTCACCACTCACACATTTTGATAGGCTCCCCCCGCCCCAATATCTAGGAATAATACCAGCATAGTAATAGTAATAATACCGACAGCATTTCTGTACTACTTCACACAGACATACACTGTTTCAGCAGTACTAACAACCATGTCAGGGAGCTCAGACTGCCTTGCCTAGATATGTGAAGGTCTGAAAAAAAACCAACCCAGATGTAATGGGGGGGGAGGAAACCCTGATGAATTCAGTGGGGGTGGGGGGTGGGAAACAGAGGGATTTTTGAAAACACCTGGAAAAATATGGGGTGAAATTATTTTTAAATTGTTGTCGGGCTTCCCCCCATTTCTCCTAGTTTATTTTTTTCCCCCCTTCTCCAGGCCTTCATCTCTCCAGCCTTGCCTAAGACCATCTGTTGCAGTGGCAAAATTCAGACTGAGGTCTTTCCAGCATCGCTTCCCAGCTACTACAGTCTGCCGGCTCTCATGTATAGGCAGTTTACCCCAGCAGTTGCACGCACCAATTCTGTTAACTGCTTAAACAATTACACATCACATGCTGTACAACTGCATTACATGAAGGCAAACAACACAGGCAGCTCCTGGAATAAACTGTCATAGTGCCCCATTATCGGGCAATAAATTATCACATGATAGCAGCTATTTTTACACTCGTGTTTCTCCTGCAAGGTGCCTGGTTTATGCTTTCCTGTTTCGCTGCACAACATTTGGCTGTAGCTTTCCTCCCCGATCTGTTTGGTTCCAGAGCTGTTACGAATATTTGCACAGCCGTTTAAATTTGCGGAGTGGGTCGGAATCTGCGGCGTGTTTGACCTCGCAGTCATTTCACCGTTATTCACATCTTACAGGAATCGGAAAGGAGGTCAAGTGGTAGGCACTTCCTCAAGTCCTCTCCAGCCATTTCATGCGCAACAGATCTCTTACATGGATGGTTGATTGATGGATTGAATGATTTAATATATTTCTATACCACCCAATAAGCCTGAGCTCTCTGGGAGGTTCACAGCAATTAAAACCATAAAATACAACACGATGAAATGCGATATGAACATTTAAAGGTTTAACACTACAGTGTAAAATAAAGATAATAACCAAGTAGAACCTATCGGCATTGTAAAGATTTAAAATACAGTACCAGATTTAATACAGAAAACAGAAAAACTAAAATGCCGGTGAAAAATATAAAGGTCTTCACCTGGCACCGAAAAGAGCACAATGTAACTTCCAGGTGAGCGACTCTGAGGAGCTGATTCCACAACCAGGATGCCACAACAGAAAAGGCCCTCTTCTTAGTGAGGCCCACCTCACTTATTCATAGATCATAGAGTTGGAAGGAGCCTACAAGGCCATCGAGTTCAACCCCCTGCTCAATGCAGGAAACTAGAGGAGGGGTCTCCCATCCAAGTAATAACCAGGCCTGACCCTGCTTAGCTTTCCACGCTCAGACAAGCTGAGCCAGCGTGAGCCACAGGTTGTACTTCTTTTGGCAGGGGCTGCCAGAGGAGGGCCGCTGAAGACGATCTTAGGGTCTGGACAGGTGTATATGGGAGGAGATGATCCTTCAGGTAACCTGGCCCCAAGCTGTTGAGTGTTGAATGTTAATACCAGAACTCCGAATCAGGCCTGGAAATGGACTGACAGCCAGTGCAGATGAAAAAGTACTGGCATAATAGGGTCATGTTGGCTAGTCCACATTAACAATCTCACTGCCCTATTTTGGACCAGCTGTAGTTTCTGGACCATGTTTAAAGGTATCCCCACATATAATGCATTGTAGCAATGAGGACAAGAGGTTATCAGAGCATGGATAATGGTAGCTAGGCTATCTCTGTCCAGATAAGGACATAGTTGGTATATCAGCTAATAAGCTGATATTTCTCACTTCTGTGTGGTTAACTTTATGGTCCTGCTGGGCACACGTGACCTGCTGTGATGAATGCACACATGCCTATTTTGCTCTCTGTACATGGGTCAAGCAAACACCTGTGAAACCAGCTGAAGTCTGTAGTCTGGAAACCAATGCACTGTACCACCAGTGCAGGCATAATCAATCTAATTTGGAAAGATGTTGGAAAGTGGGTGACAATTATCTCCTGGCGATCTGCTAGAAAGTGATGCTTAAGATAAGGTGGCCACTTACACATGGATAAAAAAGAGGAAAAACATCACCCAAAAAAGAGGACAAAAGAAAACACCAATTTGCATAACATTTGCACATGCGAATGTCTATGTATAGGTGCAAATTTAGAAATAGTAACTATTTTTAAGTAGGAATACAAGATATTTCTCCACAATGGAGAAGGATGACTAGATCTGTGCCTCTCCAGTCTCCTGCCCAGGTGATAACTGTTGATGGGCAACATCAAAGCCTCTGCTGTTCCCCCTCCTTATGGTACTTTGACTTTAAACCAGACTTGGGCCGGAGAACCCATCAAATAGAAGTCACCTTCAAATAGATGACTGTCCTCTGCCAGCTCTCCAAAATAGAGGACTGGCCTCTGTAAAGTAGGACACCTTCGCACACTAGCTTAACATCTTTTTTTTAAAAAGCCCCCACACAGGGTGCACCCTGTACTCTAAAAGGAACCACGGTCTAGCGTTCTGCAATCGAGGGCCTCGCCGGGGCAGAACGAGGCCGAACATGGCCCCGCTCACGCCCCGGCGAGGCCTTACCGTTTCTTCGGGGCGGCTGGCGCACTCCGCGGAGAGCCGCCCCAGCCGCTCGATCCGGCGGAGAACCGCCCGCACTCCTTGATCGGCTCCTGTCGCGTCACTTCCGGGACAGGAAATGACGCGACGGGACCGTTCTGCGCCTGCGCAGGACCCATTGAGCACCGCTCGAAAAAACGAGGCGGGGAGGGGGTGGGGTGGAAAATAAGGCTCGGGCGGCGGACCCAGCCTTATTTCCACATCTACCCACCACTGAGTTCTGCGTCCCCGTCCCCTGAGTGTCACTCTCTCACTTCCAGAAAGACTTGGAAACCTGATCTGCAAAACACTTTGAGAGATTCACCCCCTCCCCCTAATATGGGTTTTGTTTTTACTTGATCTTGGAGTAGGATAAGACTAGTGGAGTAAAAACACACACGCAGGCCTTCATTTGATTCACCAGCCCATGGCTGGGATACATTGAGTACACTACAATTGCGTGAGCTCCAAGGGATTTCTTATTTATTTTTTTTGCCAGGGTGCTAATAACACCACGCTGTATAGGACTGCATTCACAACCTTTGCCCTAGAAAGATGGGCATAGGGATGCACACTTACCTTAGGGGGGGTGCTCACCTTGTTCTCGGCGAGCACACACACACACACACACACACACTGCTTGATTCCTTGCGGCGGCAGCAAGGAGCCCGTCACGTCACTTCCGGCTGCCAGGAAGTGATGCGACAGGACCCCGCGCTGAGTTTTTAGCATAAAAACCAAGGCAACCCAGCTTAAAATAGCCACAAATAGCACGTTACGGCCGTTTCAAGCAGGGTTGCCTTGGTTTTTACGCTAAAAACACAGCCCCAGGGGAACTGGAAAGAAACGCGCCGGGGAACTGAAGCTCCTTTCCCCGGCATGGCGTGGATCGAGCGGCAGGAAGGTAAGTCATGAGAGTTTCGGGGGGGCAGCGGGCTGCTTTCAGACTGCTTTCAGCCCCCCCCCCCCGAGACTTGCAGATACATCCCTAGCATGGGCATATAAAGGGCAGTATCCAGCAATGTCATTCCACTAACATAAATTATGTTGCGCTAGCTTAAGAGACCTCTATCCCAACACCAATAGTGTTGAGTTGTGCAATGGGTTTTCTTGGGGAATTCCTTTGCGCAAGGTAACATTATTGGCATCGGGCTAGAAGTCCCTTATGCTAGCACAATGTAATTTGCGTCAGTGGAATGACAGTGTTGGGTACTACTGGCCAAATATGCCCAATATTTGTAAATGCATTTGTAAATATATTTTCAGAATGAACCTGGCCTTGTTTTCTGTGTCTGCAAAAGGAACAGACTAAAAGAGTCACCACTCCTACATTTTGGACTCAAACAAAATCCTATCGATCGTAATCCTATACACGGTAAGGACTGTAAGGATGGACACATCTGTTGGTTTCACTTTCTCCCACATTAGAATATTTTAATCCTCAAGTTCTTTCTGTCCTAATATGAAGGCATTTGGCAAATTTGGGTAAATTCTTATGAAAACTGAACTATAATGAAATTCTCACCCAACCACACTGGCCAAATTCAACATGCGCAGCTATTCCTAGCACAGACAGAACCATGTTGTACCTGAACTGGCAACACTTGAGCTCGACGAGGTTCTCTAAATTCCATCTCCAAGCTCATTCGGACTCAAGTCTGTATCAGATTGCAAGCTTTGTTTTCTCCCCCACTTACCGCATGAAAATACTTGCATATTTTCATGCATATTTTCCAAATGTACGCATCAATCGTGCACATTCTTGAAATGTATGCCTTCTTCTCCCATTGATTAAAGTGTACTCTTTGCACATTTTTCGGAGGTACATATTTTTTCATGTACATTTTTCAAATGTATGCATGATGTTGAACACATTTTTGGGGGGTCTTTGGATCACATTGAAATCTTGGAAATGCTGCACAGACTTCAACCACAGATTGCATCCGAGTCCATGTTTGGTCCAGGAGGTACTAACTGGATAAAATCCTAATCAAAAATGAGCTGAAATGAATTTATCATCCATTCCTACTTGCCGTTAGCTTTTATTTCTTTATTTATTACATTTCTATACTACACAATAGCCAATGCTCGCTGGCTGGGTGGTTCACAACAGTGAAAACTACAACATGGAAGAATATGATAAAACTTTTAAAAGCTTAAAGCTAGAGTATAAATCCAAAGTAAAAGTCAGCAGCTTTGTAAAGATCTAAAAATACAGGAATACATTTAAAAACAACAACAAAACTTAAGGACTAAAAGGCCTGGGGGAATAAAAATGTCTTCAGCTGGTGCCCAAAAGACCTCAGTGTAAGTGCCAGGTGAGTTCTCTGGGGAGGGCTTTCCTGAACTGAAAAGGCCTTCTAAAGACGAGGACCCTTTAAGAAAACAGGTGGCAAGCCTAACTTAGCATTAACATGCTTGAATTCACAGGGATTCAAGGCTCAACTTTGAAGAGCCAAGCACTCAAAGCCCCTAGGCCTGGATGGACAAAGCTGTCCATTTCAGCTTTGCCCACATTGTTTTTCTAAATTTCAAGTTCATTCATTTATTCCATTTCTATACCACCCAATAGCCGAAGCTCTCTGGGCAGTTAACAACAATTCATACAATACAATACAATACAATACAAGATACAACAACTACAATAAAAAAAAAACCAGCATAAAATTTCAATACAAAATTTAAAACAAAATTTAAGGCAATGTGAACAACTAAAACAAGTTCAATACAACTAGACCTGTTAAGAGCAAAAGCTGCTGACACAAGCCACCCATATGCCATTAAATGCCTCGGCATAGACGGCAGTCTTAACCTGGTGATGAAAGGATAACAGAGTTGGCGCCAGGCGGGCCTCAGTGGGGAGATTGTTCTGTAATCGGGGGGTCACCAATGAGAAGGCCCTCTTCCTTGTAGCCACCATCCGAGCCTCCCTCGAAGGTGGCACTTGGAGAAAGGCCTCAGATGTTCAGCATAGTGTTCAGTTAGATTTAGGTTGGGAGAATTGTTTCCATCCCAAATATGGGGTGGGGGTGGGGAAATGTGAATTTTGGTAAATTCCTATCAAAACCAAACTGAAACCAAATCCTTACCAATCTCTGGTAAGGAGTAAGACCATTGAACATCCTGGGCATTACTACTGAGTAGATAGATAAATAGTACAAAATATGGCGGCCAGGTTGGTCTCCAGGACACCCCGTGGAGACCATATAACACCGGTCTTAAGATCCTTACACTGGCTGCCAATTTGCTTCCGGGCAAAGTATAAAGTGCTGGTTCTTACCTTTAAAGCCCTACATGGTCTAGGCCCAAGATACCTTAGGGAGCGCCTCCTCCCCTATCTTCCACCCCGCCACTTAAGGTCTTCAGAGGGCCATCTGCTGACGCTGCCTAACGTGAGACTGGCAGCTACTCGTCGGAGGTCCTTCTCTTTTGCTGCCCTTCAACTGTGGAATGGCCTGCCACTTGAAATACGCCTGCTGACTTCTTTGAATGTCTTTAAGCAGGCACTGAAGACTTTGTTATTTCAGCAGGCCTTCCTTTTATAACATTCTGTCATATTTCGATGGAATTTTATTGTTTTTATGGAATCTTAATGGAATTTTTATGCTGTTTTTATATTTAACAGATGTTTTTACTGCATGTTTATTTGTTTCATTGATTGTTATTTTGTATGCCGGCTAGAGTAATAGTATATAAGCAGGATATAAATTGAATATTATTATTATTATTATTATTATTATTATTATTATTATTGATGATCTGCTAAGGTCATAGGAAATATGTTTTGGGTGGTGGTAGTAAACAAAAACATATTTGACCAGATGAATCAGAGCCATACTCTTGTGTACATTTAATGTGCGACATGTAAAGCACATTTAAAATAAAATAAAATAAAATAAATAGGCTCATGAGACAGGAAACAGCAACTATTTGTCTCACTGCCTCTGAATGGCTTAGCTGTGCAGCATTGAATGAAAGCAAATTCTTCTGTTCACACCCCCCCCCCCCCAGTAGCAGATTTAATAATAAAAATAAAAGGGGGCAAATAACAGCCAAGTCTTAATTACTCCTTTCTGGTTTACTCTGACACGCAAAAAATGTACTGAAATGAAGACTAGGGTAATTATAGGTGAAGCGTTTTCAATTAGCCTTTGTTAATGCTATTAATGCGATTAATAATGTATAGCAAAAAAAAAAAAAAAAGTCAATGCATTTATCTAAATAACTTTTATGATACCCATTCAAGTGACAACGCACAAGCAATTTGAAAATGAGGACTGTGGAAAATGTGACAGTTCAGACCTACGGGATAGAAGAGGAGGAGGCTATGAATTTTCCACCTTGGGACCTCAGGAAAGATTCATCCTCCCCTGAAATAATCATCATTCCTTCTATTTCTGATGTCCGGGCTGTAAGTGTTGTTGATTATGTAGCCAAAAAGAAGCAGCACCAATGCACACAATATACCTGAGAGAGTGCCTCCTCTCTTACCAACCCAGTAAGTGCGCCTGGTAAGGTACCTGCATCAGGGATGTTGAAGAGTCCTTGGTCTCGAGTCACGAGTCGAGTCACGAGTCTTTGGACCCGAGTCTCGAGTCCGACTCCGAGTCCTTGGTCCAAAATGGTGACTCACGAGTCACGAGTCACGAGTCACTCCCAAAGCTGACTCCACGAGTCCCTATTAAAATCAATGGGGGGTTTTCCCAACAAAATAAGGCTACTTCAGATGTGTGGTTTAAATAAATTCTAGGCACAAGTATGCCTTTTTATTTCAAAACTCTGCAACTGATGTTGGCAAGAACAGACCAGGCAGAAAAACCCAAAATAACCAGGCAGGCAGAGGAGGCAGGGAACCCCAAAGCAGGCAGGCAGAGGCCTTTGTCTTGGACAGTTCAACTGTTGAACTGGTCAAGAAGAGACCAGGCAGGCAGAGGAGGCTGGGAACCCCAGACAGGCAGGCAGAGGCAGCCAAACCCAAAATGTCTGAAAGGTTGCATTTTAGAAAAATGATTTTAAAAAATAAACTTGCTGTACTTCCTAAAACTTATCCATGTTGCATTTGAGGAACATGATTTTTTCTAAATGTTTGGCCCCCATTCTGGAACGGTGAGATCTCATCACAATTCCACCCTCACTGAACACCTGCTCCACTGGTGATGAACTTGCTGGAACCAGAAACACACTCAGAGCAGCCACGCAGAGTAATCTCAGGTCCTTCTTCTGCCTCTCCCAAGTACGCAACGCATCAATCAAAATAAATCTTGACACACTGTTGGGGCTGCGCTCCTGGTAGCCGTCCATAGTGGCCGAGCAGCGGCACACCTCGCTTCCATGCGCTCTTCGCCGGCAATCAGGCTCCTCTCCACTCCTTCTGGCACAGCCCAGGGATGTTGAAGAGTCCTTGGTCTCGAGTCCCAAGTCGAGTCTCGAGTCCCATTAAAAATATTGGGACTCGAGTCCGAGTCGAGTCAGAGGGGGGACTCAGTCCGACTCGCGAGTCGAGTCCTCGAGTCCGAGTCCCCATCCCTGACCTGCATAAGATACCTGAAAGTAATCAGGTATCAACCTGGTAAGATTCCTGAGAGAGCGCCTCCTCCCATACCAACCTGCCCGGTCGCTGAGGTCATCAGCTTTCATACTCCTGGTGGTTCTGCATGGACCTTTGGCCCGATTGGGGTCCACCAGGAGAAGAGCCTACAGTGTAGCCGCTCCATTTCTTTGGAACTCCCTGCCTCTGGAAGTTAGGCAGGCGCCAACATTGTATTGTGTTTTTTTTTGGCCCCTCCTGAAAACACGTTTATGTCAGGAAGCCTTCCTTAACTAACCAGCCATGGTTTTATTGATTTCATTTTTAACATCTTGTTTTATTCTGTTATCTGTTTTATCTTGTATTGTACACCGCTCCAAAATCTCCATTCTGGGATATGGAGTGGTATATATACAGTAAATGTTGGAAATAAATAAATAAATAAATAAATAAATAAATAAATAAAAAATGGGGTATCAGAAGGTCTGGAGAACCCCCAAGATTTTCAGAGGTATGAAGAAGGATCTTAAGGGGACCCTAAGTGGAGGGGGAATCCCCAAAAGAGCCCAATGAAGATTGAGTATGGTCAGTGGCCCTGGGATTCTTTCTGAATGTTGGTGGGGTGGTGGTGGAAAAATGGGTGGGAGTGGCTTGAGTGAATCCTTAAAAGCAGGACGACGTGCTGCAACCTTTTGTTGTCGTACCGCAATAGCAAGCTCAGTTCTCTGAGTGCCATCCGTATAGCAGCCGAAAACTACACCATCCACGTGCACAGAAGAGGGAGGTATCTCAGCAGGCAGTTGGAGGAACTTCAAGGTTTGTAGAAGAAGTAGAAAATCATTGCGAGAAAAAGAGCTCTCCCTGTTGTGATATGTATCACTTCACCAGCTGTAGCACACTGTTTACACATGGAAGGAACAGAATGGCTGTAAACAAGTTTATTATGTCTTTCTGGGTTCTCGTGTTTTTCGCATGGGAAGCCTAGACCGTGGGAGCATTATGAGCTAGTCACATGGTTTGTATGTTCTGATGACGTGCTAACTTGTTTTTCTGTCTGAAGCCATCTTAGAGAGAGGCAGGACTGCTTTCTCTCTTCTCCTTTGTTTTCTAGCTTGCTGGACTTTGTTACTGCAACAATGTAACGTCTTTGCTGAGGTGGAGTGAAGCTCAACTTACTCCACCGGATGTAATGCTTGCTATGCATTTATACTCTGCACATGGACTGTAACTAGGAAATGTATACTCTGTAGAACTTTACTGGCTAAGTGAATAAACAGGTAGAATTAGACCTGTGGTGTTACAGAGTGTTTCCTGACTCCATGGATTAATCTGCAAACGGGGAAGCTGGAAGCAAGTTGGATTACAGGCAGGCTGGGCTGGCATCTTCACAACACGCTGCACGCTGCGTAAAGGGGGGAGCTGAGATCTGGAAGATCTGTGTGTGGAATAACAGGCCTCTGCTAGCACACAGACAGGATTTTAAATCTCCCATGCGCACACGCACTCTGCTGCTCGTGAACACACACACCATCACTCCCGCCCCCGCCCCCCCAACCAGTGAAGATTGAATGTGTTCAGTGGCCAAGGGAAAATGGGAGAGGGGAGGGAATGGAATGGAGTGTCCGGAAAGAAGGCACGGTCTGCTGGCTGCTGGAGCCCTAAACAGGAGGACACGGGGCTGCAACATTTTGCTGCAGTTCCAGCTGTCATCTTGTGTTTTTGAAAGACCTGCTAGATCGGACCTAGGGGTGGGCGATCCGCTGAGGCCTGACCCTCCTCCAGCTTGGCGGACACCACTTCTGCTCCCGCTGAGCCAGGCTGAAAGCGGGTTCGCGCCGCTCACCAAATTTCCAAGTCTGCTTCAGGGCAGAATTTAACATGCTTGTTATGACCTATAAGCCCAGCTTGGGACCAGGCTACCTGAAACTTAAGACCGCCTTCCCCCATACGAGCCTGCCTGGTTCCTAAGTTCTTCTGGGGAGGCCCTGCTTTCAAGACTGCCACCATCAGGGGTGCATTTGGTGGCAGTGCAAGAGAGGGCCTTTTTGGTGGTCACACCCTGGCTGTGGAACTCCCTGCCAAGAGAGAGTAGGCTTGTTTCCTTTCTGCTGTCCTTCCCCAATTTGTGTTCCCCTTCAACATCCTTCCCCTATTTGTGCAATACCTAATCGCCTCCCTGCCCTAAGGAGGACTTAGGGAGTTGCCTGATGCCAGATGCACAAGTTATGCAAATCGCAGCCACTTTGGGCGTATCTTAAGGCATTTTCTACGTAAACAGAGGCTTGCCGGGAACCTGGAAGCTGCTTCCCGAGCTTGACACGGGAGAACACGCGTCGAGCCAGGGAAGAGGTAAGTGGGGATGGAGTTCAAGGGGTCAAGCCTGGTTAGTCCACCAGATTTCCACCCCCTGAACAAAATCCTTGCACAAATCCCTAAGTCCAAAAGCACACCAAGATCTGTGTTCTGCTTCCAGGAATAGCCAGCCAGGTATTTCTGGAAGCTGATAAGCCAGGAACAAAGAGGGTGGCTTCCCTTCTTCTTTCATAGATTTCATAGATCATAGAGCTGGAAGGGGCCTACAAGGCCATCGAGTCCAACTCCCTGCTCAATGCAGGAAACTAGAGGAGGGCTCTCCCATCCAAGTAATAACCAGGCCTGACCCTGCTTAGCTTTCCACGCTCAGACAAGCTGAGCCAGCGTGAGCCACAGGCCTGTTTTGTCCATAGCATCTGGCATCAGGGAATTCCCTAAGTCCTCCTTAGGGCAGGGACTGCACAAAGAGGGGAAGGATGTTGAAAGATGTAGAGCAGCTTTCCCCAACTTGGCACCCTTGAGGTGTGGGAGACCACAACTCCCATCATCCACAGCCAGTGTGCGAGTTGAAGTCCAACACATCTGTGGGGGGCGTCAGGTTGGGGAAGGTTGGTGCACAGCAGATCCTCCTCCCAAAACTCAGTTTCTCTTGAGTGCAGCTTGGCTTACTTCCTCGTGACCCCTAAACCAGGGATGACAAGCATCTGTGTTCAGGCTTGTTTGCTTATTTATTTATTTATTTTTTAATTTGTCTTGTACCCCACCTTTATTTATTTATTATATTTATACCCCGCCTTTTTTCCTGCAAGGAACCCAAGGCGGCTTACATAATCCTCCTCCTCCTCCTCCTCTCCATTTGATCCTCACAACAACCCTGTGAGGTAGGTTAGGCTGAGAGGCAGTGACTGGCCCAAAGTCACCCAGTGAGTTTCATGGCCGAGCAGGGACTAGAACCCGGGTCTCCTGAGTCCCAGTCCAACACTCTCACCACTACGCCACACTGGCTCTAACAAAGATGATATCAATCTATATCCTGGTATGGTGAATTAACTCTGCACTGTCAACTTCAGTACAACCCAGATACCAGAGTGTCCCCCCCACCTTTTCTTTCTTCCTTGAGCCCACAATGAACTCTGCTACAGCCTTGTGTTAACTAAGAGGATCAACAGTCAAGACAGGATATGTGACATCAAAATAAATCAATTTAATTTCACAAACATTTACAAATTCATATTACATTTCTGGACTCAGAAATTAAAAACAAACAGGTCGATTCATGTCTAGAGTAAACAAGCAGACAATCCCTCACATATGACAAACATCAAACACATTTTGACTGTATTTATTTCGATATTAGATATATTCGCAACTTGATTGTTGATTCATTGTTGCTGGCTTTGATTTCCTTCCGTTTTTGTCCGGTGTTCAAGAGCCCTGCTGGCAGAGCTGTATAGAACCCTGAGCCAGTTGCGAGGGTGCGGGAGGGCGCTCCGATTTCAGAGTCCCAGCTCCGACCTCGGAATGAGTTTCTGAGGTCAGAGTTGGAACGCAGAAAAATCCTATGGCTGTCTAGACCAGTGTTCTCCAACCTTGGGTCCCCAGATGTTTTTGGCCTACAACTCCCAGCATGCCCCAGCCAGCATAGCTGGCTGGGGCATGCTGGGAGTTGTAGGCCAAAAACATCTGGGGACCCAAGGTTGGAGAACACTGGTCTAGACTTTGTCTAGCGGCCATAGGATTGTTCTGCCAGTTAAATACCTGTATGTACCTGTGTGGAGCGGGAGGATGGGGGATACATTCATTTAATGTGACCCAACCTACTTCACACTTCGCCAACTAATACACAATTCAGAACACAATTATCCTTTGGTTTTCGCGATTCTTTGAATTTGGGGGTGCAGTTCTCCAGTCGTCGTCCCCCTCGCCCCGGCCAGCATACAAATTGGTGTGCATTAGGGAAAACTGCATGCAGAAACGCGTCCATTAAGGAAAATAGTCTACAAAAGGCAAATATAGGGGGAAACTGCTCACAAAACGTTGCATACACTGCGGGAAAAGGCACACTGCAATGTGTGCGGATCTTTCTGCATCCAAAAATGTTTATGGAGATATGTATAATAAATGTTCATGCAGACTTTTAGAGAATATATATATATATATATATATATATATATATATATATATATCCACAAATGGACACAGAAACAAGTCAGGATAAACTTGTGCCTGGAGAAAAAAATGCACAACAAACAGATTTTCGACCATCCAACTGGAGCCGGTAGTCACGGTATCAAAAGACAAAACAAATCTCATGTTCCTTAGTTAGGACCACTTTGCCGCACACGCACACCACGAAACGGATGTTGCAGCCTCCCCAGGGAGGGAACCTGTACGACTCCTGAGTGTGCAAACAGCAGCTTCTCACATTCACACTTTACAATGGCGGGGGGAGGAGAGCAGTACTGTGCCTGCCAGCCACACCCCTTGCCTACCGACGGGCGAGCTGCCATGCCCTCCACCGGCTGTGCGTTTGGGGCGGGGGCGCGCACGGCATGGCTGGCTTGTGCATCAGCAGCGTGCAGAAGCCATAACCACTGGACATGACCCGATGTCTTCATAGTATGTTTGAAAACACCTGCGGGTGTGTGTGTGTGTGTGTGTGTGTGTGAACTGCCTATGCTGAAGTGTTCACACTAAAGCCATTATGTGTGTGGAGGCCTTACCATTAGATTTGCATGATGTGGCGCCAGCCATAACTTCCTGAGTAGAAAATGCCCTACTCCTCTCCGTCTCTTTAATAACATGAGTGAGTTAGAGTAGCAGGAGCTGCTCTCTCTCTCTCTCTCTCTCTCTCTCTCTCTCTCTCTCTCCCTCCCCCCCCCACCTCCACATGTGCTGAGAATCTGTGTGTGCCCATTGCTCATCTACTGGTGTGTGGACAGGCAGCTGCTCTACATTGCAGGAAAGATGGGCAAGAGACGGTGCTCTGGGGCTGGGACTGGTGTTGGTAGCTGGCGCTGAGTCCTGGGCAGCAGAGTTGGGCAAGTGACCAGGAGCGGAACTGTCATTCTGGGCAGGGACTTCCACAGCCTTTATGGAGGCAACTTTGTGTCAGTAGAAACCTCACAACTTTAGAAAGAGATTAAATAAATCCATGGATCTGGGTGGATTTGTCCACGGCTCTACCCATGACCCCCAGGGAGAGCTTCCATGTTTCGGAGAAGGGTGCCGCTCCTTATCCAGTTGTGAGCAAGCAACAGTGGGGGCAGGCTGCAGGTGCTGTTGCCTTTCAGCCTAGCTTGTGGCTTCCTGGAAGTGACTGCTTGACCATGCCTGGACACTGGACTAGATGGACTTAAGTACAGCCCTGCTGCTGGAGCAGATCAAAGGCCCACCAGTCCCTGCATCCTTTTCCTCACAGTGGCCAACCAGAGGCCCCAACAGGAAGCTCACAACCAGGGCATGAGCACAATATCATCCCCTGTTCTCCATCCCCTGTTCTCCATCATCTTTTTATTGTTAAACGCTCCGGAATCTGCTTGATGTGTAGGGATGTTACCTTTTGTCTTGTGTGGGCCGGGTGGAACCGAACTTGGCCCGGCTCGCGCCCACGCAAGGCCCGCGCGAGCCTACCTGAGGCTGGACAGCGGCTTGCCGTCTCGGCTCTCCGCGGCAAGCCGCCTGCGCTGGCCGCGCCGGTCCCGTCGCGTCACTTCAGGCCCGGCGGAAGTGACGCGACGGGACCCTGCTCCGGCGCGCTGGACCCCCGCACTATGTTTTTGGCAGGGGAAACCAGGGCAACAGGGCTGTTTAACAAAAACAGGGCCAAAAACACAGCGCGGGGGTCCAGTGCACCGGCCGCACTGGAAGTGACGCGACGGGGGACCAACCGGCTCGACCGGCACCGGCAGCTCGAGCAGCATGTGCCACTCAGAAGATCGAGAACAGCCCCCCCCCCAGGTTCGTGTAACTTCCCTAATGTGGAGTGGTATACAAATACTGTTGTTAACAACAACAACAACAACAACAACAACAACATGTATTATTAATTTAATAACATGTATTAATAACATCATCCCTCATGCTAATGCATGCAATTAATTGTCCTAGAAAGTAATTTCTTTCAAAAAACAGAGGGTGTGTGTCTGTGTGTGTGTGTGTAAGAGAAGAAAACAAGAAAAGCAAAGTCTTTCTTTATATTGCTTAGTGGATGCAAAACAAATAAAATAAAAGAAAATAATTCCTCCAGTCTAAAGGTTTCACAAAATAATATCCCCAATTATTGTATTCCCTCTATTAAAGGACCCCATGTTGTTTCTCTTAAGCAATTGAGAAACAAACACGATTATTCCTTGGTTTTCAATAAGGCATAATTGAGAGGAAGGCCAACTCCCTTTAACGACTTGGAGTTTTCACCGTGAAGTTTAGATTTCTATCTTCTTCTCCACTCAGGTGAAGCCAGTACGATTTAGAGAAGGATTGGGGTTTTTTGTTTTTGCTGTGGGGTTGTTGTTGGGTTTTTCGGAAAACAAAATCCATTTTCATTAGGAAAAAGGAGAATTTTACTAACGCAGTGATGACGGTCCTTTGGGTCATTAATATGCCCGGTAGTGTTTTTGCTGTGCTTTCTGTGGGAATTTCACGATGAAAACTTTACCAGCATCCTTTCCTTCGGCATCTGCCGCCCCCATCCTGGCCATAAATCGAGTGTCCCTACTGTGCTTCATTCACAGTCAAATTAGTGCAGTGTGAATAGGTTACCAGAATGGCAACATCGCTTCTGACTTGCAAAATCTGACCTGACCTGACTTGCAAAATCTGTGTGTGTGTAAAATAATTCACCAAAAAACCAACACAGAAATATCCTCAAACAGGCACAAATCGAAGAGAAACAGCAAGGCAAGAAATTAGACAAGCAGTGCTTGCGTGGATCCAAGGCCGGCTCTACCATGAAACAGAGTGAGGCAGCTGCCTCAGGCAGATGGTTTGGGTCTCCTGAAAAGGCAGCAAACTCCTAGTTCTTTCATTTATTAATGTTGTATTTTTTTGCTCCCAGGGAAACGGGGGTGCATTTGGGAATTTCTGTCTCAGGTGGCAAAATAACTTGGCTGGCCATAACTATTGTGCACCTTGAAAGCCAGTACGCTGGGGGAAGGCTTGGCTAGAAAAGCATCCCGTGACATCCAGTGGTTTGTCCTTTTGCATGGAGGAGATAAACACTTTTCTTCAGTGGATGAACATCATTCCATCATGTGAGCCCCTCCTCCACTCTGAAGTGGTGCAGCCGAGGTGCAGGTTGGCCACCGTGATGAGAACTAGCCTTCAGGATAAGACCCAGTTCACATTTACTGCCAACCCCCATCTGAGCACATGAGTGGCACTTACATGGGGCTGTTGTCGTCGGACCATGTTGTCTGTGCGAAATTGTGCCTCCATGTCAGGGCTGTACCATAGATGAGACTGCTTCAATTTCCATGAAAGCGGCAACATGCTTTTGAGCTGCTTGCAACCGGGCTCGTTGCAGAGGTTTTATATATAGCCAGTCCTGGAAGGTGCCCATTCACACAACCAGCAACTGCACTAGTGAGGTCCACCTGTGTGAGGCCAACTGCGAAGTGCTCACATTGGGACCAAAGGCCAGTGGGAGTAAGCCCCATATCCCGGCAGGAACACATTTCCCCCACTACTCTGCACCTGGGGTAGGCAACCCAGCGCCATCCATATGTTTTGGACCACAACTCCTGTAAACTCCGACCACTGGTCATGCTTGCTGAGGCTGATGGGAGTTGTCATCCAAAAAATCTGAAGGGTGCCAGGTTGCCTGCCCATGTTCTACGCAGAAGACCTCTTGCTCTGCCTGCCTCTGTTACCATGCCTATTTTCCATTTGCAATATTATTCTCCCTGAAAACAGGGCAGAGATGGTGCAGTTCATGCTCTGCCTGCCTCCCCAACCTCATCAGAATACCAAAATGGCAGCAGGCAAGATCAAAGCAGCAGCAACAACAGTAATGTAGAAAAGCTGAGCAGCGGGACAGTTATTTTAGACTCCGGACTTTAGTAGTCATATGGAATCCCTCCTCGTTTGACAGTAATGTATATGACTTCACTGACTTCACTATGTGGGAAGCCAGCCTTGCTGCATTTTTTTTTTTTGGGGGGGGCTTGGACACTTGCCCCAAAGTCCTACCCAAAGACTGCACCAATGGAGTCGGCCACTGTAACATTTTTAAGGCGCAATGCTATGCGTGTTTAGACAGGAAAAAAAAGTCTTACAACTCCCAGCATGCCCCAGCCAGCCATGCTGACTGGGGCATGCTGGGAGCTGTAGTAGGACTTTTTTTCTGTCTAAACACGCATAGCATTGCACCCTTATTTATGGAAAGACCATTTCAGTTTTCTGGGAGGCAGGATGACAAGTAATTAATAAATAAATAAATGAAATAATACAGTGGCGCGGGGAGGGCAATGAATTAATTTGGAAGAACAGTTTATGCTCTTGTTCCATGGTCTCTCTCTAGGGCATATAGTCTAATGGTTTATCCAGACTCGGTTATCTAATCTAGATTTCGTGTGTGTGTGTTTGTGTGTGTGTGTGTGTTGTCGTTGTTGCTGCAGAGCTGAGAATGAGACATCCCTCATGTTTTTACATGCTTTCCATGTTCTCAGAAAAGGGATGGGCCATTATTATTATTATTATTATTATTATTATTATTATTATTCATATTATTAGGCTAAAGGGGTGTCCCCTAATACAGGACAGCTGGGGAAAGAGCAAAAGAAGAAGAAGAAAAAGAGGAGCTTGGGGGGGGGGCAACAGAGGGAATCGGTATTGGAGAGAGTTGTCCCAGCTAGGAGATAAAAGCTACATTACATGAAATTAATGGACGCTGTCTGAGACATACATGAATCAATGTTTCAACGCTGAGAAACCAGCACAAAAGAATAAAGAAATCTGAGCACTAACTATATCTTCAAAGGTCTCCTATTTACCCTGCTGTCCTGGGTACAGAGACAAGGGGAGGGGGGAGATGTAAGAGAGGGGGGGAGAGACCGCTGTGATTGAATGAATGAGACCATATGAGCGATATTGGTGCCGTATGCATTCTATTTAGCTGATATCAAACACAGTTTAATGAAAGTTAAATAGTTTCTGAGGAGTGCATGAGCTGGAACGGATTAGATTCCACAGAGGGGTCCGTCAGCATATTGTTGCTCACACATATTCCCTGCTCGGAGCTGCCACGATTCCAGCACTCCATTAGCAATACACAAAAGACTTATGCAGATAGCGGGCAGAAGCATGTACCGCCATGTTGGGGAGAAATAATGAAATAAAAGGCCGACGCGCGATGGAGGTTTTGTTCCGTGTGCTCATCTGAAACTAGATCTCTGTAATTCAAAAGGTGATAAGGGAAAGAGAGCAAGAAGAGAGAGGAAGGAAGAGGAAGACCCAGTCCGTGCAACATACTTATTATTCATTCATTCATTCATTCATTGTAAGCAAGTGGGCAGGGCTGCGGTTTCTTACATTAATTTGTATAGCGCCTACTTTTAATGTTTTATTTTGGTGCATATATAGTCCTCAGCATTGATCTTCAACTTCTCCATCCTCAAGACCTCCCTTTCATCCCAACCTGCAACATGGGCCCAAGACTGGGGTGTGTGTGTGTGTTTAAAAATCATATAACACTCTTTCCCGTTCCATATCACATCTACGACATATGATGGGCTTAGTCTAACACAGTGTTCTCCAACCTTGGGTCCCCAGATGTTTTTGGCCCAGCCAGCTACCCAGCGTAGCTGGCTGGGGCATGCGGGGAGTTGTAGGCCAAAAACATCTGGGGGCCCAAGGTTGGAGAACACTGGTCTAACACAAAGTTAAGCCCACTGAAATATGCTTAACGGAAACAAGCATGCTTAACGGCATTGGATCATGGCCTATTTAGATGCTGTTGGATGCCTGTAAGGAAGCATACAATTGCTAGTGCGCCGCTGTATATGCATGACCCGAAGACTGGACAGGGAAAGATAAAAGAGGAGAGGAATCTGAGCCTTATGGCAATCCCAGCCAGCACACATGGGCTGCGCCCCCCATGGGGGGGTGCCCTAAATTATTGATTCATTATTTAGTCAATTAATATGTGATGCCTGCATACCGCTATATAGAATAAAATCCGTAAGCAGTTTACATACAAATATTAAAAGTCGCGTTTAAAATACAATTAGAAAGATGACAATATTAAAATACAATATTGAAAGAATTCCAGCGACAATAATAATGCACAGCAATACAAGCAGCAGTAAGATGGAGCAGCATGGTTAATTTAATTACAAGTCAGGAAAAGCGCCTGGGTGAACAGGTGCGTTTTCAGGAGGTGTTTGAAGCATGCCACATCTTCTGCCTCCTGAACAGCACGGGGGAGGTTTTCCGAAGGGTGGGTGCCACTACCGAGAAGGCCTGCTGGCGAGGTATTGTGTGGTGACATTCTGTTAATTTTGGAATGACCAGCAAGGCCTTCTCTGATGATTTTAAAGGTCGGCTGGGTATATATAAGGGAAGGCGGTCTGCTAGATATCCTGGTCCCAAGTTGCTTAGGGTTTTGTATGACAATAACACAACTTTCAACATATAATATAATATTTTAGATCCCCCCCCCCTTTGTCACCTCTCTTAAATTACCCCTCTGTCCATTTTTTCCTGCCTCTTTTTGTAAGAATCTTTCTCCATACCTTTCTCTGTTTCAAAAAGATGGCCAGGACACCACTGGTGTGTCCCACCGGGTGGGAGGTCACAGCCCATCAGTTGAAGACCAGTGAATCAAAGGAAATCTGTAAACTGATGTCAGAACCGTTATCATGCCAACACACGCTAATGAGGATTTGATTTTCCCACGGGCAACTACACAGATGATTGTGGTGGCCTTTTGATGTGGAAACTGCATCTGGTCTTGATCATGATTTTTTCTGGGGTGCTCTAGAGCAGTCTTCTCCCATCTGTTGTCCTCCAGATGTGTTGGAATACAACTCCCATTATTCTCAGCCAATATGGACATTGGCTATTTAATTAATTGATTGATTTAACGTTATCGGTAGCCCACCTTTAAGGTGGTGAGGTGACCCTCTTAGGAGAGATTTGAGGGTGAGTACGTAAAACCATTTTCACACAAAGGAAAACATCTTTTCTTTTCTTCTTCTTTCTTTTTTTCCCATGTGAATAATTCTGAAGTACATTTTAGTACATTTAGACTCCTGCCCCCTCCTCATACAAGATTCCCCCCTCTCTCCTTCTACATGGTTTAGAATTATGATATTATTAATTATAATTATTGATGTTTTCTTTTCCAGGGTTTTTGCAGGAAGGAGGGGGAGGTGTCTGTTTTAGAAAGTGGCCGGCTACGGTTACTGCTATTTCTGGGTTTTTGATTTAATCTGACAGAACTAAGCTTGCACCATGAAATCTGTACTTTCACTGGATAATAGAAGTTGCCACACTGGAACAAAAAGTGTTTCTCCATTTAGGTCAGAGTTTTGCTTCTGCGAGTGCTTGCTCTCTCTCTCTCTCTCTCTCTCTCTCTCTCATCTTTCCACAAGTGTATATAAGTCAGCTAACAAAACCACCAAAATAAAACAATCAAAAACTAAAATGTCAACTAAAATAGTTAATGTAAAACAATAGCAGAACTTTATCCTTTAAAATATTAATAATTATACTACTCCCACCCCAATTGCATGGCTGAATTTAAAAAAAAAACTTCTCACCAAAAGGGTTTAGAGAGCATATTCCAAAGCTTTGGTGCCACCACAGAAAAGACACTGTCCCTGGTTTCCAACCATTTAACCTCTGATGTGGAGGGACATAAAAAAGGGCCTCTGCTGAAAGCTAGAGAAAACAAGCAGGTGGTGAGTGGCCCTTCAGGTCCCAGGTAGCCCAAAATTGCCTGGAACCAGGATATTTCAGAATCACAGATAAAACAAAAGGAAATGTAAAGCTAGAAGTGGGGAGCTTGCTGTGAGATTCTGCAATTCAACATATGGTACACATATTTAGCAGTTGGTCTATAATAGAGATTGTCAATTTGTCACCGAGTCTCACCTAAAGCCAAATTTCAAGGAGGAAGTTCCTGCTTGGGAAGGACACCCATATTTTTGGGGGGGAGTCCCAGACTCCCAGCTCTGACCTCAGAAACTTGTGCCTCCTTCCCTTGCTGTCTGAGGCGTGACACTGATGGCGGCCAAAATCGGCCATCTTCTAAATGTTTTCCAGGGTGCAAGGAGCACCGAGGTGACCTACACCTCCATGCTCTTTCCAGCGTCCATAGGATGCCCATAATCCTCCGAGTTCAGAGGGCTACGTGCATAGGGATTGGACTGGGCCCTAAATGTATTACATTAACATCTAATATAAATGGAAGTCCATATGTATTGTATTTAACCGATAAATCCAATTCTGTTTAAAACAGAGCCGCAGAATCCTCTGTGTTCCACACTTTTTCCTCACAAAACAAGGACGAGTTGATTTCTCAGCCTGAGAAGTTAGGCTGGAGTCATTAGCTTTACAGAATGAGATCAGGATCCTATCGACTCCTTATGAAACCTGGTGTTTGCTGAGCTTGAAGCTGTGGTGCCACTTCTGGCCATTTCTAGCGGTGGTGCTGCAGAGAGCCTCAGATCTGGCTGGCTGTTTACTCTGCTTACGAGCTGCCACAGGGGGACACATGGAATAAGGCGCCTGAGTCATGCCACATGGAGAGTCTCCTGTTGGAGAGCCCCTGATATTTTTCTGGGATTTGTTCATGCACTGAACACTTTTCCACCTGATATATGTGGGCCTTTAGAGTTAGAGGCCTGGTCTTACTGGCTCGTTTCTTCTGAGCTCGTTTAGGACAAGAGATATGGACTCCTGTAATTCAGTCAAAGACATAAAGGGACAAATGTGAAAATGCCCCAATTTACTTGGGTCTTCTTGGATTCTGCTTTTCAACCCTCCCCTATTAATTTTAGCCAGACTGAGGATGAGAATTTCCTCAGGCATCACTTCTGAGTCATTTTTTAAATCATTATTCATAGTTTTGTGGGGGGGAGGTTAGATTTTTTTTTTTTTTTTTTTTTTTAAGTGGACCAAAACGGAGCAAGCTGAAGATCCATTTTAAGGTTGCCTGTCAGATCCACTAAGGTAATTGGCTCCATATCTTCATCCCTTTTTTCTAAATGAAGATAATTTTATTAAGTGGTGCAGGAGGTGTTTCGCTCATGTCACCAGCTGCCTATTAGACGCAGAGAGTGGGGCTTAGCCATATTATTTCCATCTGTTCTCATGACATTATGTCATCATCGTCAACGGTTACATCATGTCAAAGGTTGCACAGTCTCATGTATTGAAGCCTGCTTTTTTATTATTATTATTTTATTTAAAGGCAGGTCCAAGATGTCCTTCTCAGGGCAGAGGAAGAGGGGAGAGGAGGAAGAAGAAATGACAAATACACATTGGCTGAAAATAGCTTCTCCTTTCAACAATTTAGATGTAAAGCTATGATACTCTGCCCGTGGGAGATGGTGGGGAGA
Organism: Shinisaurus crocodilurus; assembly: GCA_021292165.1. Taxonomy (NCBI): domain Eukaryota; kingdom Metazoa; phylum Chordata; class Lepidosauria; order Squamata; family Shinisauridae; genus Shinisaurus; species Shinisaurus crocodilurus. The sequence goes on from JAHFWL010000645.1 coordinate 2,119,565, forward strand.
TGATTTCCATGATCTCCAGCACTCTTTAAGGCAGCAATATGATACACACTTACCTGGGAGTAAATCCTATTGAGCTCAATGGACTTACCCCTGAGTAGACATGCATAGGCTTGCACTGCAAAACCAGAATGCGGAGAGAATTGCATCAGTTTATGAGCACAATGCAGACGCCCATGCCAGCAGTATGTCCAATGGCTACATGTGAACTCCAGATTGCCTGCAGTGTGTGCACTGGTTGTGTGTTTTCAACGCATTGCACCAGGAACCAATGATAGGTGACCTTTGATGTGGTAAATGAATTACCTAAGGTGGGGGCTGTGGGGCCCAATTCATGGAAATATAAGGGGTGGGGAGAGAGTGACACCACGGCTGCTCTGGTCGCTCCCCTCCAAAGGCACAGTAGAGATGGTAAGTCTTTACTTCTCTCCTAAAGGCTGAATTGGGGGTTGAACCCAAGTGCATAGTCTGAAACGCTAACCTTTACAACATGGTGACTATTTATCTTATTTATTACATTTTTGATCGCCCATCTGGCTGCCTGGCCACCCTGGGTGATGTACATTCCAACAATAAAACAGATTTACACAATTAAAACAGTATTATATTATTATTAGTTGGTTTTTTTTTTTAAAAAAAAATCCTAACCCACCCCATATTCCCGCCTGAAATACCACGTTTTTAATGCGCGGCGGAAGCTCATCACGGAGGGGGCATGGCGAAGGTCACAAGGGAGGGAGTTCCATAACTTGGGGGCTGCCACAGAGAAGGCCCTCTTCCTAGTCCCCACCAGCCTGGCTGCTCTGGCTGATGGGACAAGGAGAAGGCCGTCCGTGGCAGATCTTGTTGAGTGGCCTACTTGATGTTGCTGGAGGCGCTTCTTGAGATAAACTGGGCCGGAGCCGCATAGGGTTTTAAAGGTCAAAACCAACACCTTGAATTCGGCTCAGCAAGCAACTGGTAACCAGTGCAACTCCTTAAGCACTGGAGTGATGTGATCACGCTGGCGGCTGCCTTTAACCAGGCGAGCCGCCGCGTTCTGTACCAGCTGCAGCTTCCGAACCATCTTCCAGGGTAACCCCACGTAGAGCGCATTACAGTAGTCTAGGTGAGAGGAGACCAAGGCATGAACCACCGATGGGAGCAGATGATTAGGCTATCTATTGGTGCTGCCTGGAGAGAAGGCCACATGGGAGGGGCAAGTGTGCACTCACCAGCATACACAAATTCATCTCAAGACAGCTGCCTTACCTATCTCTTTGCTTGCCTTCTGGGTCTCTCTTCTTACCTGTATCTTAGTTCAGCCTGGCCATGGACAGCCTCACCTCACCTTACCTACCAACTCATGGACTGCTACGTTGGCCTCGACCAATGGGTGAAAATTTCATTTGCTTCATTTTTATATAAGAATTTACCCAAACCCACAATATTGGGTAAGTCAATGGGATGGAAAGAACTTGGTGGTGGTGGGGGGACTGAATATGAGAGAAAGCAAAACAGAAGGCTTTGAGTGCTATTACAAGTCTGGGTTTGTATCCCTGTGTATCCAACCATGTCTGTGGTGCTAAATTAAGGACCCTGACTCTTTTTTTTCTGACAGGTTCCTCATATTTAACAGGTACACGGCAGGCCGGCACAACATGGTCCTCTCCATGCTAGGAATAGCCATATGTATTGAATATGGCTGGTGCAGATGGCTGAGAATTTTGTTTGGTTTCTTTTTGATAAGAATGTACTAAAGTTCACACATTTCTTCTTATACTGGGTGGAGGAAAAAAACCCAACAACTTGAGATACTTTTTTTTTTTTGTAATTGCATGCAGGAGAAAGCAAAGAAGATTCATGTACCCCTAGGAATGTGTGCAATCCCCCCATGTTCCATCCCTTTCTTTTTTTTTGGCAGGTTCTCCATCCCACGCCTTTGGAATTCCAGTTGGATTAGGAGAACTTCTAAAATTCACTCCAGATTGGAGAACACGCAGTTTGCTGCAGCTTTGTGTTGCTTCGGTTTTATTTGCCTCTTTCCGTATTCCTCCCCACAATTAGGGGTGCACATTGAGGACCCCCATCCCCCAAATTGCAACCTTGATGAGGTGATACCTATGATTGCTTCAAGATGCTTTTTGTAAGGCATGTTCCTGATGCAGCAATAAAACACTGCACTAAAAAGAATATTGATGCACTTATACATAGGAGCCCATCCAAAAAAATATTTTTTTGCAGAGTGGTATCAATGCACACACACACACACACACACACACACACACAATGCCCATAAGAAATGTAGAGGGACGGGGGGGAACAACAACAAAAACCATGACAGAACTGTAGAACCTGGAAGCAGCAGCAAACTGCACCGCTTTTCTTTTAAAGGATCCACATTTTTGTACAGAGCACTCAGCGTGCGCAACTTACCCATGCCCTGTGCTGCTCGGTACAAAATTTGCAAATTATAAAAAAAGGAAACAACGGAGGACTCCTAATGCATTAGCGCCACTACAGAAAGGAGAACAGATCATTCAGAATCTCAGAGTCTCGGGAGAAATCTAGGTGCGCTGAATTTTGAAAGCATCTGGAGTGTAACCATGAAAAAGTCACATATTTGATAGTATATTTGGGAAGAGTGATAATATGCATTTCCTCAAAATACAACAAAGCCAAAAGGCTGCATGGCTGTATTTCCTATACAAAGGCATATATTTCAGCAGTTTTCAGGGACTGGGGTTGACAACTGTTTTTCTTCTACCTGCAGGTGGCATTAGCAGTAAAAATGGATTTTCTTTCTTTCGTGAATAACGTTTAGCAGCCGAATGCAGGAAGCTGGGAGCGGATCTATTACATGGCTGCATGCTTGTTGAAGTTAGCCACACTAACTGCAGATGGCATTTTGCATGTTTTGTAAGGTATGGAAATGGAAACGTTCTGGTGCGCTGGTTTGTATATAAACTTTTCAACTGTAACAAAAGAAAATCCAGAGTCTCTGTTCTTTCTGTCTTCTTCACATGATAGAAGAAGAGAGCCCAGAGGTGTTTGAGAGTGATTATCCCAGCTTCCAGAAATTGCAATGTGGTGACCGCACACAGTTGAGCTGCAATGCGTATTCACAATTATTTTCAAACTCCCCCAACTTCTCAAATCGTAGGACTTCAGGTGAGTCAGATCTAAGTCTAATGTTACTGCACAAACATTTGGGAGGGATTCATTCATGTGATCTCCCCCCCAACAAAGAACATAGGAAGCTGCCTTGAACAGACTACTTGTTTCTCTAGCCCAGTATTATTTTTTTACTTTTTAAACTTTTTTATTTCTATAAAAAACAAAAACAAAAAACCAACACAAAACATACAATAATAATAATTAACAATTAACAAAACTAAAATGGACTTCTGAATTTTTCTACAGCAAATATAGGTAACAAATAATTTCTCTACTCTATAATCAAAAAAGAAAAGCTCTCTTTTTTCTATTGTCATAAATTTATCTTCTTATTTCCCCCCCCATTGTCAGTTCATCCTCTTATTGTTCTACAAAACCACAGATAAACAAATCATTGTTTTCTAAACCCTGCAAAAAGTCAATTAGAGGTTTCCACTCCGCAATAAACATAGATGTTGTCTTTTCTCTAATTAATGACATGAGTTTGGCCATCTCTGTCAGCTCCACCATCTTGACCAACCATTCTTCCGTTGTAGACAATGCTGGTTTGTCTAGCCCAATATTGACTATTCCAAGGGTAGGAAATGTGAGACCCTCCCGATGTTGTTGGACTACCACTCCCATCATTGTCCTAACCATTGTCTACACTGGCTAGGGCTGATGGGAGTTGTAGTACAACCACATCTGGAGGGCCACCCATTTTGCAGCACTGGTCTACTCTGAATGTTAGCAGCTGTGGAGTCTGCAAGCTGGATTATGCAAATGGGTAACATTTATATAATTTATATAATTTCCCTTATCTTTATGTAACATTTTGAACGCATAATTCATTCTTTCCATGTTAGTTATAGGGAGCAGGAAGGAGATGTGCTAAGCACTGAAGACCAACCACTGGATGGACATCCTATTCCTTAACTGATGCATTTCAGTCGAAATGGAAAAGGTCTGTGGACAAGAAACTGTGTGATTTGGGTTTTTCACGGAATGCCATTTTGTCCCTGGGCTACATAAAAGCCAAAGAGGTTATATGCCAGCGCATTAGGGACATCGAGCTACAAGATCAAAGAAGAGCAGCTACCCCATATCCAGAATTTAGAGATCAGGGGCTGGTGTCCGTCCCCCCCGCATCCTATTTATCCTTTCTAACCATTCCAAAATACAGAAAAGCATTCACGTTGGCTAAGTTTAACGTGTTACCCGCTGCACTCTTGGAGGGTAGATATAACAGCACCCCATACGCTGAGCGCTTATGCCCCTGTGAAGCTGGCATGGTAGAGACAGTGGGTCATGTATTGCTGTACTGCTCCTTTTATCGTGAATTTCGGCACATTTTCATTACCCCTATTCTGCAACGATTACCTGGGAGATCTGACTAGTTTTAAATAGATTATCTATTGGCGGGTCAGAATTTTCAGGTAACTTCCGAGGTGGCTAGATTTTGCGCAGCTGCAATCAGCTTGTCGACGAGGGATGATGTTGCCTGTTTGAAAATGTTCTAATTTGTTAAAATCTTGATTTTTATGAGTGGGATACATGCCAGTTTGAATCAATTCTTTTAACTAATTATTATCCTTTTAAAATATATATTATTGTATTCACTGTGTATGTCTTGTCCAGTCTTCTGAATATCATTGGTTTATTTTACGTGTTGGTCTTATGACCAGTAATAAATTGAATTGAAAAACTGACATCCCATTCCTGCAACCCTCTTGCTTCTCAGATTTCAGCTTGCATTGCTCAGGTGCCTTCAAGCATATTGTTTGCAGCCATAAGGTCTAGAATCTTGGTAGAGTTGGAACATCGAGCCTCGCGTGGGCAGAACGGGGCCGAAATTGGCCCTGTTCACGCCCGCGCGAGGCCTTACCTTGTCTTCGGGGCGGCTCGCCTCTCCACGGCGAGCCGCCTGCATGGCCCGCTCCGGTCCCGTCGCGTCAATTCCAGCACCAGTCCCGTCGCATCACTTCCAGCTGGACACCCATGCCGCGTTCTGCGCCTGTGCAGGGTCCCGTCGCGTCATTTCCAGTGGCGACGGGACCGGAAAGGATGGGTCGAGCGGCGCGGAGAACTGCTCTGAGCCGCTCAGAAGATCGAGGCGGGGGCCCTGCACCCACGGAGAGTCGAGGCGGGGGCATGGCGGGGCCCCCTCCAGGTTCGGCTGCATGCCTACTGAGATGCTCCAGAAACTACATTCTGCATCCAGAAGTCATTCTGTGCTTTGTTTGCACTCCTGTGAAACTGGGGTGTACACATATCTCTGATTCAGACATGTTCAGAGAGTCCATATTGATCTGACTCCGTTTTAGGGGTAGGCGGTCTACTGAGACCCGACCCGCCTCCGGCTCGGCGGATGCCGCTGCTGCTCTCATGAAGCTGGGCTGAAAGTGGGCGTGTGCCATGCTGCAGCACGCACCAGACTTCTGGATTCCCAGCAGGCTGCTGTTTATGTAGAACATGCCTTAAAATACATCAAAAGCGGCCACAATTTGTGCGGCCTGCTTTGGGTGTATCTTAAGGCATTTTCTACGTAAACAGTGGCCTGCCAGGAACCTTGAAGTCACTTCCCTGGCTCGACCCGGGAGAACGCTAGTCAACACCAGGGAAGAGGTAAGTGGGATGGAGTTTGGGGGGGGGGGTGTCGGTCAAGCCTGGCTAGTCTGCCGGATTTCCATCCCCCGAACGAAATCCTCACGCATCCCTGCTCAGTCTCATGCCACTCCTTACATACATGGCACCAATTCCTAGAAGGTGGCAAATTAATTCCTTTACTTTCCCATTCTTTTTTTCCTGAAGGTCTATTCCAGGTGTGAAATCCTATTTTCTATAATTGATTCTTGTCGCTCTTACCAAGGTGTTTCCTTGGAATTGATTTCCTTTTTACATTAATTATAATTTTACTTGGCACTGCCCACAACACACACACACACACACACACACACACACACGACTGTGTGTGCACACATAATGTGCCTTCATTAACCACTACATATGCTGCACAGCTATTAAAGGCAGCAACGCCGCCACTGCCGCCACCACCTTGAAGATATCACAGCATGTGCTCCAGAAACCAAAGCTAACAAGTCTAAAGTGGGTGGTTATTGTTTGCTTATGTGCCCTAATGGTTCCCATATGGGCAGTCCTGATGGATTCCTGTGTTGCAACACCAAAGGTATAGTATCAAGGGGTGGGTGTGAGGTGGAAACAGCACACAAACTTTACAACCCAGTCTTGAGTTTGTCTGCAAGTAGCCATTTGGGTGCATCACTGAATCTGGGACTACATTCACTGTGAACAGTTTTTCCAGTAAAAACACACACACAGCAACAACAACCTATAACCTGCTGAGATGCCTGTTTTGTTCTCTCTGAGGTCATGTTGTTATAGGACACTCTGCCTTGCTGTTCAAGGACTCCAACAACATCTGGAAGACCACATGACATTACCCATTCCTGCCCTACTGCTTTGTGTTCTAGTTCTTCTGAGTCAAAATGGTTGTGGTTGTGGTGGGGATTTGAATAACGTTTTGTCAACATTGAATGGGCCAACCCTTTCAATGAGCTGCCAGGGACTGTTGTACAGGGCTGAGAAAATGTTTGGTTTTTTTTTTAGAGTGATCCCTGATTATGTAGGGCCAAATATAAGCTGATGGGATCTGAGCTAGCCATGACTGACCAAGAAAGAGATCTTGTGGTTGTGCCCCGAGCACCTAATGGTCGCCGTCCTAGGAAAGACACCCAGTAGGGATGTACTGATTTGCCTCGCGCGGGCCTTACCTTTCCTCCGCAGCGAGTCACCCGTGCCGCCCGCGCTGGTCCCATCACGTCACATCCGGCACTGGAAATGATGTGACGGAACCCTGCGCAGGCGCGCTGGACCCCCACGCCACGTATTGTGTCTACGCAGGGTCCCGTCGCGTCACTTCCGGGGCTGGATATGACGCAATGGGACCAGTGCCGACGGCTCGAGCGGGACGGAGAACTGCTCCGCACCGCTCTAAAGATCGAGGCGGGGGGCCACCGTCGCGGAGAGTCGAGGCGGCGGAGAGGCGCCCCCCCCCCCGATTCATAAGCATCACTAGTAATTACACAGAGCCAGGGTTGGGTTATAACTTGGCCACAACTTTATTGGTTACCGCTTAGAGTTTGACATGGTAGGGGGATGGATCCCTGAATCGGCCAGCCCACCTGCTGGCCGATTCGCACCACAGCCTGCATGCTGGGTGACCCCAATGGGGGGGGTAGATGTCCTTTCAAAGTATGGGTTGGCCATGCCCCGGCGTGCATGTTTCCCTGCTCCCCTGGGGGTGGTGTGGCATACTAGCCCCGGAGCTGGGCTGCAGCCCTGTGGTCCCCACCCACGGGGACCCCCCATTCCTGTTGGGGAGGAGGGTGTACCTCCTCTCCCTCTGACTTGAATCCAGCCCGATGCCATCCGCCTTGAAGTTGTGTTGTTGCTGACTGTTTGGCTAATAACTTTAAACAAATTTGCATTGCTGTGAGAAAGGCAAAGAAAGACCCTGTGAGACAAGCCAATCGATCTCTACAGGTAAAATTCCTTCCCAGCCCCGTCAACCGGTGGCTGACTGTCATCCACAGCAATAAACCACCTTACCTAAGGGGAGGGTGGGTTGGGAGCAAGATCGCAATGGTGCTTTGGCCCTGCCCCTTTGGCCTGCCCACTGCTGAAATGTGGCCCCCGAGAGCTTCTGCAAAAATGGAATTTGGCCCTTGGAGTGACAAAGGTTCAACACCCCTGCTGTAGACAGTCCTTCTCTTCTCAGTGGGAATGTTGGACAAACGAGAAAAAGCACAAAACAGCAAGGAAAGGGTTATCCTTTTCTTTTACTGCTGCTCCTTTTTTTTTTTCTTTTTTGCCCAGTGAAATGTTTATCGACTTACAGGGAAGGTCTCCTTTCTTTCGGTGAGTTAAGTCAGCCTCTGCTTTGTTTGAGGCTGCCCATTTGACGAAAGCTTATCCCTGACCTTCTGCCAGAGAGACTGATGACAAGGACAGTTTGCACTAACCTTGACATTCACGAGGGTAAATGACTTTTTCCCTCTCCCTCCCTCGGCACAAGTAGTTGGCAAACAAGCGAGAGCCAGTCAAGAGCTAATGAATCTGTACCTGAGAGAAGCTGAACAACCATTGTGCTTTTAAAGGAGAAGGCGAGCTCTGCTGCTCTCGGAGGGCCAACAAATCAGATCTTTGCTCTGCTTATTTTAAATCTTCGGGGCTTGGGGATCGCGGGCCAGTGAGCCAGATTTGGATCCCAGGCCTAGTCTTTTGTGCCTGTCAGAGAGATGCTGTGGGAGCTATGGGTTGCGAGAGGGGAATCGTTACTCTGGCCTACCTTGCAGGGTGGCTGTAAAGACAATTGAGATTAAGTGAAGCGCCTTGGGAACATAAACCTCAGTGTGCTAAGCCTTCGTCTCAGGGCTAAGCCTACTATCTACCATGTTTTGCCCTTAAAAAATCTGGTTTCCTCTTCCGGCTTGTTTTTGGCTCCCCTCTGAAGCATTGATCTGTGTTCATTTCTATTTCAGTCTTACAGACCAGTCAAAAGGTCAGTCATCAGAAGAGCCCTTCCAGATCAGACCAAAGGACCGCCTAGGCCCTACATGGCTCAGGACCCCCAAACCCCAAGGATTGCCTCTCCCAGTATTTACCAACCCAGTCCCTGACATCAGCTTCAGAGACACTTCGCTGTGCTCGGGGAGTCGGTTCAGGAATGGGCCTGCATCTGTGATAGCCCCCATGTTTATGGCACACTCTCCCCGAGGAACCTCCTCTGCCATCTTTTAGGAACCAGGCGATGATGTACTTATTTCCCCAGGCATTTGGACATTCGTCATGGCCCAATTGCGAGCTGCTTTTTTTAATGGTGTTCATTCCAGCCTGTTAGCGGGGGGGGGGGGAACGTTCTATATTTGCAGATGAACACTTTCCACACTGTGTTCTTTTTAGACTATGTTTTTGTGGTATTTCTTAATTTGTATTATTGTGCTAATTATGGTTGATGCTGATTTTGCTTGTGTGTTCTTCTTCTCTGTTACATTAATCATGGGTTTCTGAATTGTGTATATGAGTTGCTTCAACACTGCTTTTGGTGGCAGGAAGTGACACATAAATTTAATTAAAAGGGGGGGGAAAGCACCACCAACAGCATCCTTTTTCCCACAGGGGCCAATGAAGTGGCTCCAGGAAGTCCACAAGCTGGGCATAAAGGCCACAGACCTTGTCTGTAATTGCACCTCAGCAAGTGGTATTCAGTGGCAAACCATCTCTCAATAAGTGGTTTCCATATACCGTAATGGCTAGAAGCCACTGAAGAACCTATCCTACAGGAATTTGTCTACAATCTTTTGAAAGCCATCTTCAACAACACTGAAGATCCCTGCTCACATCATTCACATCATCATGTGCTGATGCAAAGGCACATGTTAAACTATGCAGAGGCATATAGCTAAACATGAAGAACTAGTTCCCCTCTACTCAGCACTGGTTAGGACTCATCTTGAGTACTGCGTCCAGTTCCGGACACCACACATTAAGAAGCATGAAGACAGACAAACTGGAAAAGTTTCAGAGGAGGGCAACAAAGATGATCAGGGGACTAGAAGGAGGAGAGACTGAAGGAACTGGGCATGTTTAGCCTTCAGAAGAGAAGACTGAGGGGAGATATGATAGCGCTCTTCAAGTACTTGAAAGGTTGTCACACAGAGGAGGACCAGGATCTCTTCTTGACCAGCCCAGAGTGTAGGACACAGAATAATGGGCTCAAGTTACAGGAAGCCAGACTCCGGCTGAACATCAGGAAAATTTTCCTGACTGTTAGAGCAATACGACAATGGAACCAACTACCTAGGGAGGTGATGGGCTCTCCCACACCGAAGGCATTCAAGGTGCAGCTGGACTGCCATCTGTCAAGGATGCTTCAACTTGGATTCCTGCATTGAGCAGGGGGTTGGACTCGATGGCCTTAAAGGCCCCTTCCAACTCTACTATTCTAAGATTCTACGATTAAACTGTGGAATTCATTGCCAGAAGATTGCCACCGATTTGGATGGCTTTAAAAGGGGATTAGACAAACCCATGGAGGAGAGGGCTATCAATGGCTACTAGTCGTGATGGCTTATATTACCTCAAGAATTGGAGGCTGTGCCTCTGTATATCAGTTGCTGGGGTGGGGAACCCAAGTGTGATGGTGCTGTTGCACTCATGTCCTGCTTGTGGGCTTCCCACAGGCAGCTGGTTAGCCACCCACTATGTGAACAGAATGCTGGGCTAGATGGACCCTTGAACTGATCCAGAATGTGTTCTTATGTTCTCAGTTGCAGTACTGCTGCCACACGTGACTTGTCTTGATGTAGTGACACTCAGCAACAAAAGCGGAGTCTTGAAAGACATGCGCTGGTTGCCAGTTGCTTTCTGGGCTTAACACAATGTCTTAGTTTTAACCTTTAAAGCCTTAAATGGCTTTGGACCACCTGTCTCATTCTGGCTTTTTAATGGGCAACCTGACTCATTATGAACCTGTCATAATTATTACAATATGCAGGAGAGGCCCTCTTCAGGGCACCACTGCCAGCAGACGCAGAGAGTCAGAGACCCGTTCATTGGGCACAGATGAAAAGGCGTTCTCCTGTATTGCTCCCAAACTGTGGAATGCGCTCCCTCAAGAACTATGGTGCACCCCCACTCTCTCGGCTTTTTGAAAGGGTGTGAAGAAACATCTTTTTAATTTTGCCTTTTAAATTATGTAGATAATGTTTTAATGTTTTACTGTTTTTACTGTATATATATATATATATATACGTACATATTTTAAGGTTTTGTTGTTTAGAATACCCTTGATGGATTTTATTTTTTTTAGTAAATAAGATGGTATATAATTTTTTAACAATAAATACCAGAACTAATAAGCACCTTGTGCAAGATCATGTAACATTGTTCTGTTTCATATGTGATACCCTATTGGCTGTGCTTCATCAGCACATCAAACCCTTTATAGAAGTTGTTGCTAAAATGAAGTCCCAGTCATGACAGCAAAGCTCTACACCAGCAGTGGCTCCAAAATTCATGCTGAATATCTTGAAGTCAACATTGGAATTATTTTTTTTGGCACAAACCAATCCAGACCAAACCAAACCAAACCAAACCGAAACCCATAGGTGATTGGACAGCAATATGTGTTCCTTCAAAAACCATTCTTTTTTTTTTTGCACAACAATCAAGTCCTGAGTTGATTTGGGGCAGTACTATTAATACATCAGTGTTGCCTCACCTCAAATTGCTCATTTACCTCCTTTTGTCTGGAGAGTACCACAATTCCTTCATGTCCTCCTGTAACTGCTGTACGGATCTCAGTAAAGGTGGATTCCCCTTCAGCATCTTCTTAGTGAGACCATCTGTGTCTTCTAGTACAGGTACCTCTCTCAGACCTAGGGCCAAATTCCATTTCAAAGATGCTCTTGGGGGACTACATCACACCCAGTGATGGGTGGGGCCAAAGGCAAAATGGGTGGAGCCATAAACAAAAAAAATACCAGCATGTTTTAGCTTAAAGCTTAGTTACTGTGAGGAACTAAGCCTTAGGAGAGTCATTTCAACCTTTTAGAATGGGGGGAAACTGCAGAAGAGCTGGGAAACCACCAAATAATTGGTGGTTGGTAAAAGGGGGTTTGGCCATGGGAAGGTGCATGGAGTTCTGGGGGTGCCCGGGGGGGGCAGATCGGGACTCGAGGACTGAGATTCTGCATCTCTGTTCTAGTGTCTATGAGCAAGCAGTCCTTTAACTATGGAACTTTGATGTATTGGTATCAGATCATAGGTCAGCCAGCCCTACCAGAGCTGAGCCTTAGGGAGCCACCAAAATGGAACCAGGAGTCAAGTCAGGGGTCAGAGTCAAAGGAAACCAGGAAGTCAAGTTGGGAGTCAGATCTGGTAGGTCAGAACTAGAGAAGATGCCATGAGTCAAAAGAAGGTCAAAGCCTGGAAAGACTAGTGTTTATGTATTATATTTATGTATTATATTTATACCCCACCTTTTTTCCTGCAAGGAACCCAAGGTGGTTTACATAATAATCCTCCTCTCCATTTTATCCTCACAACAACCCTGTGAGGTAGGTTAGGCTGAGAGTCAGTGGCTGGCCCAAAGTCACCCAGTGAGTTTCATGGCCGAGCGGGGACTAGAACCTGCATCTCCTGATTTCCAGTCCAACACTCTCACCACCACGCTGCCTAGGTAAAGTTCCAGCCTAGACAGGGAGCCTCTCTAGCCCTTCCTGTCAAGGTGAGCCCATGTCCAGCCTAGGTGGATAGTCACTCCAATACTGAGGAACCACAGTCTAGGCCCTAGATTCTAGGGCAATGCTCCAGCCTGTCTCCCTGATGGCTCAGCACACAAGGTCTACCATTCATAGAGATGGGAGTTCCTGGATCCTAACAGGCAGCAGCCTCAGCCCACTACCAAGAGCCTACGGTCCAGAAGACCCTTCTCCAGCACTCATCCAATGAATGCCTGGCAGCCACACCAGTATAACTACTGACGAATCTCCACAGAGATACGCAATGAGGATGGCAAATTGATAACAGAAGACAAAGAAAAGGCAGAAGTGTTCAATTCCTACTTCGGCTCGGTCTTCTCCCAAAAGAGAGTTTATGTCCCTGGCAAACCTGAAGTGGAGACTGAAGGGGCAGGATTGCAGCTTGAGATTGATAGGCAACTGGTCAAGGAACACTTGATTACTATGAACGAGTTTAAATCTCCAGGGCCTGACGAGCTGCATCCTAGAGTAATAAAGGAACTGGCAGAAGAACTCTCAGAACCACTGTCTATTATGTTTGAGAAATCATGGAAGACAGGTGAAGTGCCAGATGACTGGAGGAGGGCAAATGTTGTTCCCATCTTCAAAAAGGGCAAGAAGGAGGAACCTGGGAACTATAGGCCAGTCAGTCTAATATCAATCCCTGGGAAAATTTTGGTGCAGAATATAAAGAAGTCAGTCTGCAAGCACCTTGAAAACAATGCAGTGATTACTAGAAGCCAGCATGGATTTGTCAAGAACAAATCCTGCCAGACTAATCTGATCTCATTTGTTGATCGGGTAACCTCCCTTGTGGACTGTGGGAATGCTGCGGACATAATATATCTGGACTTCAGCAAAGCTTTCGACAAAATGCCTCATGATATCCTGATTAGCAAGCTAGCTAAAAGTGGGCTAGATGGAACAACTATCAGGTGGATCCACAATTGGCTACAGAATCGGACTCAAAGTGTGCTTATCAGTGGTACCTTCTCAAGCTGGGGAGAGGTAATGAGCGGGATACCACAGGGCTCGGTCCTGGGCCCAGTGCTCTTCAACAGTTTTATTAATGACTTGGAGGAGGAGGTGCAGGGAATGCTTATCAGATTTGCAGATGACACAAAGTTGGGTGGAACAGCTAATACTCTGGAAGACAGAAACAAAATTCAAAGCGATCGCGATAGGCTGGAGCACTGGGCCGAAAACAACAGAATGAAATTTAATAGGGATAAATGCCAAGTGCTGCACCTAGGGAGAGGAAACCAAATGCAGAGTTACAGAATGGGGGACACTTGGCTCAACAATACAAGTGAGAAGGATCTTGGAATTGTGGTAGATCACAAACTGAATATGAGCCAGCAATGCGATGTGGCTGCAAAGAAGGCAAATGCTATTTTGGGCTGCATTAAGAAGTGATAATTCCCCTTTACTCAGCACTGGTTAGGCCTCATCTTGAGTACTGCGTCCAGTTCTGGGCACCACACTTTAAGAAGGACGTAGACAAACTGGAGAGAGTTCAGAAGAGGGCAACAAAGATGACAAAGGGACTGGAAGCAAGGCCCTATGAGGAGATACTGAAAGAACTGGGCATGTTTAGCCTTCGGAAGAGGAGACTGAGGGGAGATATGAGCGCACTCTTCCAGTACTTGAAGGGTTGTCACACAGAGGAGGGCCAGGATCTCTTCTCGATCATCCCAGTTTGCAGGACATGGGAATAATGGGCTCAAGTTACAGGAACCCAGATTCCACCTAAACATCAGAAAAAAATTCCTGACTGTTAGAGCAATAAGACAATGGAACCAACTACCTAGGGAGGTGGTGGGCTCTCCCACCCTGGATGCATTCAAGGTGCAGCTGGACGGCCATCTGTCAAGGATGCTTTGACCTGGAATCCTGCATTGAGCAGGGGGTTGGACTCGATGGCCTTGTGTAGGCCCCTTCCAACTCTACTTTTTTTATGACTCTATGATTCTATTGCTGCAGGGCATGGTGGGCAATTGTAATAGCAGCTGCCTGGCACTCATCTGAGGAATGCTGCCACCGCCATCCTCCTCCTGCAGTGGTGTTTCCATCCACTCATCCTCATGCCTGCGTGGAAGTAAACAGGGAGAAAGAAAAGGGGAGCTACCCACTGACATGGGGAGCTCCCCAAACCAATATGGGGAGCTCTACAGGCACCCTTCAAGGCTGCAGCACGCCCTGTCTGGTCCTAAGTTTAGTATCTCCTGGCACGGCCTTATCATGTTTCAGAATCATTCATCGGGCCCTCAGTTCTGATAGTTCTGAACTTGGGATTTAGCTGGTTGGCCTTTGCTGCTATATTGGCAGTGTGATTTTCTTTTTTTCTTTTTTTAATTTTTATTTAAATTTTTAAACAATACAAAGAAAATAACACACACATATAACTAATATAGTGCTCCCATCACCATGGGACCAAATAATACAATGACTCTATAATTGTTCATTATTCCAAAAATACAACATATCTTGACAGGGTAAACTCCCTTTCCCCTTTTTTAACACATATTCCAGAAATAAACCCCAAATATCCTTGAAAATATTTTTCTTTAATTGACCCGGCAGTGTGATTTTCATCCCTTGCCTTTCCCCAGACAATAGCATCCATTGTGTCCCAGTGATAGTGCTAAGACTAGAAATAGATGAACATTTCAGTTTTGCTTTCTCCTGCATTTGCTATTTTGAAATCTGCCAGTTCTTTCCATCCCAAATACGTGTGAATTTTGCAAAATTCTTCTCCAAACCAAACTATAAGAAACCAAACAAAAATGCTCATCCAGCTGCACCGACCACCAAATCCAATAGGTGCAGCTGTTCCCAGCAGGGACAAGACCATATTTTATCTGCCTGCTATGTAGGTATTAAAGATGAGGAGCCTGCCAGAAAAGAATGAGATGGAAACCCCCAATTCAGCACCACAAATTTGGCTGAATACACAGGGATTCAAACCCAGAGTTTGAAGAGCCAAATACTCAAAGCCTTCAGCCTGGATGGATGAAACTGTCAATTCCGGTGTCTCTCACATTCAAATTTTTTAAAATGTAAAATTCTTTCCATCCTTAACATGAATGTTGATAAATTATTATCAAAGATGAACTGAAACAAAATTCTCACCCATCCCTAGCGGACAGGTGTGGGCGAACGAGCAATGTTCAAGATTGCTAGGATTCTCCAAGCATTTGTCTCACCACACGTCTCATACCCAGTTCCCACTGCAAAATTTGAGCAGTGATTGAATGGAAGATTTCAGGCAAATTTAACCCCAAAGTTGTGCAAATCCCACCAAATTTGCGCTGATTGCCTAAATTGCAGAAATTTCCTCCATAGGCTAAAGCAGGGCTGATTAAACCTACTGAGGACATTTGCGCAAATGAGGACATTTGTGCAAATTAGGACATTTGTGCAAATCAAACTGGGAATCAGGAACAAGACAAATGCTAGCACATGTTCGACAATTTTTGAAAATTTTGGACAGCCATGTGCTCACACTCTCATTCGGAGCTTCGAATGGGGCATGCTCACACATTTTGTGAGCAAAAACGACGTTCTCGTACATCCCTGCCAGAGACTCTTACCAGTATCAATCTTAACAGTTTCTACCTCAAAGCTGTGGATCATAGAGTTGATCCATGGGATGTTTTATTCAAATCCCTTGAGTCTATCAGGAAAGCCAATGAGGCACTGGGGCAAAAGAGGGGGAGAACTTGAAGCCAGACGAAGATGCCACAACTCATTGGATCATAGCACTGATCCATGGAATATATTATTCAAATCTCTTCAGCATTATTCTAAAAATAAACAAGGTGTTGATCATGGGGAGGAGCTGGAAGTAAAACAAAGTTGCAAACATTGCTAAGACAATACTTCTCATTACCTGGTGCTTTTTCTTTCTTTCTTTCTTTTTTAAAGTTTGCATCCATATCATACAATTTAAATGTCTAGGCACATAAAAGACTCAGTGACCTTCCGATAGCTGGCTCCAGATTCCACTGAGATCTTGCACGGCGTGCTGTGGTATCACAAATGAATGAGAAACAGCCCGGCGACCGTAAGGATAAACAGGGATGTCGCTTCACTTGTGGCTGGGGCCTGGGCTGTTTTTTTGCATTTGCTGATCAAATACTGAGGCGTCCCTTGAACTGTCAGAACATGAAATGCGGAAGTAGCTCAAAGGAAAGGGACAAACCTCTTTGCGCCAAGAACGGTGGGCGCCCCTGGGTGAAGCCTGTCAGGAGCGAGTTGAAGGCAGATAAGTCTATAACCTTGTGAAAGTCTAACGAGAGAGAGAGAGAGAGAGAGCAACGGTGGTGGTAGGCAGGCTCCCGGAGAAAGGGAAAGTGATGCTGTAGACAATGAAGAAGATAATATTTCATCTCCCTCCGGGTCAGCTGGTTTTTCAGAAGAATGGTGCGTGCTTAAGATTGCTGTCTTCCCAGACAGGCAACACCCCTTCCTCCCCAACTTAGCAAAGGTCAGCCGATATCTCTCCCCAGTCTCATTTCCTGATAAGTTCCCGCTTGCAACCTTCACTCTTCCAGGTTTTCCTCTCTCACCTGCCTGTCCTGCTCCCTCAAAAGACTCCGCCTTTACTCCCTTGTTGCCCCTTGTGCGTGGAAGTGCTTCCCAGACTGCCTCTGGGAAGGCACCTCTCTTCCTTTCCTCAAAGCCCTCCTGAACACCTTTCCCATGAAGCCTTTGGCGTACTCTTCTAAGCCCTACTGCTACTAAGCCTAAGTATGTCTAATGTACTTTGTTTCTCTCCTCCCATTTCCCTTTTCTTAAATCTTAGATTGTAAGCTCCTCTGGGCTGGGATCTCTCTCTTTCTACTTGCTAAGTACCATACATACCGATTTGCCCCCCAGGTAGCAGGATTTGAGCCCCAGGCCTGGAATTCCACATCCCTGGCTTATGGGATGTGCAATTTGGAGTTTTCTATTGCTCCCCCCCCCCAAGCCTTCCTTTCAAATTCTTGAAAAACCTTTTGAGCAATCCACAAGCACACTCAAAACCCCTAAATAGTTTTCAAGGTGGTGTGTGTGTGTGTGTGTGTGTGTGTGTGAGAGAGAGAGAGAGAGAGAGAGAGAGAGAGAGATTGCTCCTACATGCTCCATGAAGGTCCCCCAGCCCTGACAAATGTGGGTGGCCCAACTCCTTCAGGGATCCTGAAAGGGAAGGGACTGCAAAATGCTGTTCTGTACAGAACTCATGAAGGTACATTGGACCCATCAGGGACAGTTTGGGAAGCAGACCTTAAGGTTGCAATCCTATACTCACTTACTGGGGTAGTAAGTGCCATTGAACCCAGCAGGTCTTACTTCTCAGTAGGCATGTACAGGATTGCAGCGCAAGTTAGCCAAAGTCCAATTTATTAGGCTCAATTTCTTCTTTCCTTTTGCATGACAAAGGGAAACATAATCTCCTTCCCAGCATCAACAACAAAGCATTAAAAGGAGCAGAACTTCCTGAGGTGTTCTGAAAGAGAAATATGCCTTCCTGTAACCACACAGACCCTTTTCCCTTTAAGATTCTTTCTTCCTGCCCATTTTGGCTTCTGAGAATTCTAATTTCATCCTTCCCTATTAAACACAACACCTATTTTTACACTGCTTTAGAAAACGAAATAAAAGGCAGGCCCGATTTATTCTGGAAGCATCTTGGTGGATTTCTACTGAAGATAAGTATATATGTGTGGACGCACATGTTGAAGGTGTGGTTTTCATGGGAATGAAGGCAAGTCAACTACATTTTTTAAAAAAATCCATGGCAACGCTGCGATGATGCGGTCCCTTACACTTTAGGACCAGGCGCATAAACCCTTCTCAGGCTAAGCATCAACACTTAAAAACCTGAGGGGAGGGTCAAATGAAACCTTCCCCCTACTAATGAGGGAAAAGATTAATACTGGTTATTAAGGATCTGTTTTTAAATTTATGAAGCTGTGGGTACAAAGGTGTGTGTGTAGATTTAAAAGTAAAGCAGGTTAATAACGCCAAGCTGACACATAGGATTTGGGTAGCAAACAAAATAAAAGTAAGTTTATTTTAATTCTCAAAATCTTAGTTCCAGTTCCAGAAAATAACTTAAAACCTGCCTACACCAAACACTTTATAATTAACCTAAGTCCCTATAACTCCAAATACTCTCACTCCTCATACAATCACTGATTCCTCTTAAAACTCCTGACAAGACATGAATAACCCAATTAATCTAACTCCCAAACTCTCTAACACTCCCAACACACTAACCTGACTAACTCTCAACTCACTTAAACCTAACTCACTAACTAACTCTGACATCACTCCAACACTCCTTATATACTCCTCCCCCCACCCTTTCTAAGACATCACAAACCACACCCACTCAGTTCAACATTCTATACTCACTAAATATACTGGAAGCATCTTGGTGGATTTCTACTGAAGATAAGTGTATATGTGTGGATGCACATGTTGAAGGTGTGGTTTTCATGGGAATGAAGGCAAGTCAACTACGATTTTTTAAAAAATCCATGGCAGCGCCCACATTGCCTTGGAATCACCCTTTGTTTACAGTTGATGGAGCACTTCTAAAAATCCTTAGCAAGATACAAGATCATGTGGAGAGAGATCAGGCACATACAAGATGTATGTAGAAGTGTTCTGTTCCTACCTTTGGATCAACGGCTGTCTGTCAGAAGCAGACACTGTACAGATACAATCCTGTTCCTTCCTCTACATGTCAATTATCCATGTTTCCCACCCCCAAACATCTGAAAAGGGCTAACGGAAACCGTGTAACAGAATATAACCTTGTGAAAGTCTAACGAGAGAGAGAGAGAGAGAGCAACGGTGGTGGTAGGCAGGCTCCCGGAGAAAGGGAAAGTGATGCTGTAGACAATGAAGAAGATAATATTTCATCTCCCTCCGGGTCAGCTGGTTTTTCAGAAGAATGGTGCGTGCTTAAGATTGCTGTCTTCCCAGACAGGCAACACCCCTTCCTCCCCAACTTAGCAAAGGTCAGCCGATATCTCTCCCCAGTCTCATTTCCTGATAAGTTCCCGCTTGCAACCTTCACTCTTCCAGGTTTTCCTCTCTCACCTGCCTGTCCTGCTCCCTCAAAAGACTCCGCCTTTACTCCCTTGTTGCCCCTTGTGAGTGGAAGTGCTTCCCAGACTGCCTCTGGGAAGGCACCTCTCTTCCTTTTCTCAAAGCCCTCCTGAACACCTACCTTTCCCATGAAGCCTTTGGCATACTTTTCTAAGCCCTACTGCTACTAAGCCTGTCTAATGTACTTTGTTTCTCTCCTCCCATTTCCTTTTTCTCCCCATCTTAAATCTTCCCAGACAGGCGGAAACTGTGTAACAGAATCTGGCAATGCATTTGTACAGAACATAATGTTCAGATCCTATTGTGGCCTAGGGATGTGTGTGAGGATTTCGTTTGGGGTGTGTGGAAATCTGGCGGACGAGCTGGGCTCGACCCCCTGAACTCTGTCCCGCTTACCCTCTTCCCCGGCTCGACTCACATTCTCCCGAGTCGAGCCGGGGAAGAGATTTCCGGGTTCCCAGTGGGTCGCTGTGGCATAACCCCACAATTCAGTTCCCTGGTGTATGTCTGCATTAGTATGTTTAGTGTGTCTAGAATGTTGAACTGAGTGGGTGTGGTTTGTGATGGCTTGGAAAGGGTGGGGGGAGGAGTATATAAGGAGCGTTTGAGTGATGTCAGAGTTAGTCGAGTTGAGTGGAGTGTTGGTAGAGTGTGTTTGGTGCGGGAGTTGGGAGTTGGGGAGTTAGGTTAGTTGGATTCTTCGTGTCTTGTCTGAGGAGTGAAAGTGTTTAGAATTATAGGGACTTAGGTTAAGTATAAAGTGTTTGGGGTAGTCAGGTTTAAAGTTATTTCCCGGAACTAAGATTTTGAGAATTAAAATAAACTTATTTTTATTTTGTTTGCTACCCAAATCCTACGTGTCAGCTTGGCGTTATTAACTTGCATTACTTTCAAATCTACACACACACCCTTTGTACCCACACAGCATCATAAATTTAAAAATAGATCCTTAGTAACCAGTATTAATCTTTTCCCTCATTAGTAGGGGAAAGGTTTCATTTGACCCTCCCCTCAGGTTTTTAAGTGTTGATGCTTGGCCTGAGAAGGGTTTATGCGTCGGGTCCTAAAGTGTAAGGGACCTTACACTGTCCTCGCAGTCGCTTACATAGAAAATGCCTTAAATTACACCTAAAGCAACACATTTTGCATAATTTGCGCAAATTGCGGCCACTGTTGATGTATCTTAAGGCATTTTCTGTGTAAACAGCAGCACACCAGCTTTCAGCCTGGCTCAGCGGGCTCACAGCAGCCACCAGAGGTGGCTCAGGTCCTGGTAGATCACCCACCCCTAACTGCATCCCAATCAGTTTTATCCAGTAGACCAGGAGTGGGCAACCTTTGATCATTGGCTTAAGAGAGACAGAGGATAGCCAAAAGACAGAGAGAAAAGGGGTGGCTCCAACTACTTTTGGCTCTAGTCCCAGGCACCACTGGTGGCTCCTGACAGATTACACCTAGGGAATGTGGCCTGTGATGAAAAAGAGACTCCCCGCCCGTGCTGTAGGTCTACATTAGATGCATTGGTGCAAGTGACAAGTTTTACTGCTGCAGCTATCACGGCGGGAGAACTGTGCTCTTCTGTGTCAACAACTCCCTGCAAACAGAAAAGCAACAAATCAGGCAAGAGCTACATAATATTTCTCTCTCTCTCTCCTTGATGTGCTAGCTTTCTATTTGCAGGGCGCAGGGTGGGGGGGACATTAAAAAGTGGTACGCCCGACCTGCTGCCTGAGGTGGTACATTGTAGTCTGCCATTTCATTCCTATCTCATCCTGCACCACCATATAGGGACCCAGTCTGAATTTGGTGAAGGAACTCTTCTCGACAATGATGATAAGAGCTGAGACTAAAAAAAATGGGACCCCCATATATCACCTAAAGAAACATGCTGAGGAGAAATGGGAGGTTCCTGTTCGGGAGGAATATTCAGCAAAACATCGAAAGACATGATTGGGTGACTGAAATTTCTCAGAGAGTTTCCGGTATTTCTAATCATGCCATAGAAGGCATTTCAGTCCCAGAAGTGAGGTAAAAAAAGCTGGTGCTGAACTGATAGTTTTGACTAGTTTTGTTCTGCTTTACACACACATGCACACACACACACACACACACACACACACACAGGAAGTGGGGGGGGGAATACGAAATCGAGCTGACAAAACCCAGTATTTTTCATGGACCAAGAGAAATGGTTTTAAAAAATCTCCCCCTGGTGGCAATTGCATTGCAAGTAAGAAAAGGGGAGGGGGTCATAAAAACAAGATGGCAGCCACCAATGGAGGCCATCGTCTTGGGGTAGGGGGGTCATTGTTTTCTATTACCCACAGTGCCTCTGAAATGATGCTGTATTTGGAACTCTGTCATCGTGAGCGGTGTTGGACCAGTTTGTTACAGAAAGAATGGATGCACCAGTGCCCCACCCCACTGCCACTTCATAAGACAATCCCCATCCAGGGGGTGAAATGCCCCAGATAAATTGACTGAAAATGCTGCCTTAATTTCCGGACTTGAGCATGGGCTGGCAAAATTGAGACTGTATTTTTGCTATTTATAGGGATGCATGAGAAATCTGTTTCAGTTCATTTTTGATCAAGATTTTACCCAGTTCTCAACTTCTGGACAGAACACGGACACAATCTGCGGTAGGAGTCCATACATTCCCGAGCTTGCAATGTGATCTGTGGACAACAACAGCATGCACACGTTCGAAAAAAAGTGCATGAAAAAACGCATACTTTTTTGAAAATGCACACCAATATTCTTTAGTCAATGGGAGAAGAATGAACACATTTTAAAAAATGTGCACAATTGATGCGCCCATGTGGGGGGGAAACCATGCACTAAAATACGGATGGATTTTCGAGCAAAAAGAAAAAAAGCAGCGCTCACAATCTGATATGGACTCAAGTCGGAACGAGCTTCAAAATGGAATTTGGAGAGCTTCAAAGAGCTTGGGTTTTGCTTATTCGCCTAGGGGTGGGCGATCTGCCCACCACCCGACTCACGGAGCACTTGGTGAGTGCTGCCATTGCGCCTGCCAAGCTGGGCCGAAAGCGAGTGCCAGCCAAAGCACTTGCCGGGCATCTGGGTTCCTGGCGCTACCTTGTGTACATAGAAAATGGCATAAGATACGTTAAAAGTGGCTGCAATTTGCGTAACTTGCGCATATCACGGCCGTTTTTTAACATATCTCTCATGCCATTTTCTACGTAAACAACATGGTGCCGGGAACCCGGAAGTCGCTTCCCTGGCTTGGCTCACGAGAACGCAAGTCCAGCCTGGGAAGCAGGTAGGGCGAGCAGAGCTCGGGGGGTTGAGCCCGGCAAGTTTGCTGGACTTCTACCCCCAATCGAGCTCCGCACACATTCCTAATTTGCACACCCCTGGTTTTATTAAAAACACAGAGAGAGACACACACACAGTCGAGAGAGCATGTAACGAAGAACTGGTGCCTGAGTTTTGCTTTCTTCTTCCTCCCTCCCAATCCCTTTTCCTTTTGTGTCATGTCTTTTAGATTGTAAGCCTGAGGGCAGGGACTGTCGAATATTAATCTTTGTAAGCCACTCTGGGAAGAGCGGGGGGGGGGGGGATGCTGTAAATAAATAAATAAATAAATGATTGTCCGGCTGCAGACAGATAGGCAGGCCCCTGTGTCATTAACGGGCCATGCCATTTCCAGAAGAATAATTCAGGCTTCCCCCCACCCCCAATGCCAAGAAATGACTTTGTTAGACTAAAGACACCATCTACTGTCTAGCATTTGGTTTCCGGAGACGTTGGCTTCGTTGAATAGCAGAAAAGCTGGTAGGAGCCACAGGCCTAAAATGGAAATGGAAAGACCTTAAAAAAATAAAATAAAAAATGATGCTGAACTCTGAAAGTGAGTGGCCTCTTCCTTTAAGCCCTATGAAATATGCCCGTATAAAAAGCCAGGAGTAAACAAAATTCTGTGTTTAACAATCTCCAGGCCCTTTTAGCTTTCCCACAGAACTGACCCCTATAACTGTAACCGAGTGATATGGGTGAATAACAAAGCGCCGGAGGAAAAAGTACAGGCTGACCCAGCCGTGACCTTCCTGCAGCCAGGTGTGGGGGGCGTTGGGGGGGGGTGAACTTCAGTCTAGTGCATTCCACTTGAATTTTGCTTTTGCTTCAAGGGCTGATAAAGAGTCTCGGGAAGCCAAGGGAGGACGAGGGGGTCGTGGCGGCAGGTGGGAGCCGTTCTCTCAGGAGTCAGGCAGGGATTCCAAAAAGATAGAGCAGAGCGGCTTCAGAATTATTGACTGATAACTGATAAGGCGGGGGGGGTGTGACAAGGGGAAGAAGGGAGGGGGTGGGGGTGCATTTTCTAAGATGAGAGGGGGAGGAGAGGGATTCTCCATCACTCACTCCTACGATCAAGGACGTTGATGCAAGGCTTATTGGGAAGGTTAGAGGGGAAGAAGAAGGTGCCACGTGGAAACAGAGGGCTGGTTCCGATACTCAGTCTGGTGCCCAAACTCCTAAACATGGTGAGGAACCGGTCTAAGGCTTGGTGTCATGGCTGAGCCATTGGTGGTTGCTAGCGGTGAACAAGGAGCTGGGAACTAGAAGCCAGGGAGATAGGTCTGGCGTTTGTCCACAGCCAAGGACTCGGCAGGAAGAGAACCCTGCTGCTCGGGCAAGGTGGAGCCCAAGCAGGAAGTGCGCCCAAGCCCTTCCTGTCAATGGCCGGCCGGGCTGTGCGGGGTTCTGTCCAGATCCTGCGAGTACTTCACCGCCAAGTTGTGCGCCACGCTGTTTGCCTAGAAAATGGCCCGAGAGATATGTTAAAAACGGCCGCGATTTGCTCGAAGTTTCACACATTGCGGCCACTTTTAATGTATCCCACGCCATTTTCTATGTACACAACGTAGCGCCGGGGAACCCAGATGTCCAGCAAGTGCTTTTCAACCAGAGGTGTGCCCCCGCCCTCCTTATTTCCTGCACATTGTCCCTTCCCCAAGCAAAATAAAAGGCTTTTCCTTGAGGAAGGAGGAGGGATTAATAAGTGAAGGGGAGGAGCCTGGAAATGACACTCAGTCTCAGACTGACAAGGAGAGTTGGGTATTATTGGCAATTGTATGGGCCTGATATCAAATGGGCCCAGATTTGTTGCAGGGAGTCGGGTGTTTCCCAAATTAGTTTGTAAGGTAACCATAAAAGTAAGTAGTGCCATTTACGCGGCCTAGGCAGGTAGCATTCCTCAGCATTAGCAAATTATGAACATGGGAAAATCGGTTTCCCGGATTGTCAGACCTGCTCATTCATCACCTGCTCATTGACAGAGCTGGATTTTGCAGAAATGCGTTCACACACATTTGCACAAATGCAGAGTTGCGCAAATGGGCACTCCCGAAATTGTTGTTGTGCAAATGCCCCCCAAAATACACACACACACACACCCCAAATGCATATGTTCACACTTTAGCCTATGGGTGTGTGTGTGTCACGTTTTTGGTCTGTGTTTTTTTTTAAAAAAAACATGTTACATATTTTTCTATAACTAAATTTGCCTAAAATTACATAAAATAAAAATAAAAACAGCATGCAAGTCCATAGAATCTGCGCAAGTTGGGAAAAGCCGGTCCACTGCAGAATCTGCAGGTTGGATTCTTAGAAATTGTAACTCATTTCAGTCCATTGAAGATTTCTCTGACATCCCTGCCCCAGTTTAAATCCCACTGCTTCTGACTGCTCCTGGCCCCCTTTTCCTGTGCTTCCAGTGGCTGCCATTGCGGCTGCCCACAATGCCCTGGAGCAACATTCCATTATCGTGAAGCATTGTGGGTAATTGCTGCAGCGGCTGCCAGGTGTGGTCGAAGAGTGCTCTTCTACGGTCCTCTTCCTATTCCAGTCTTACGCATGCCCATTGCCCACCCCCATGTGCAGGTGGAAATAAAGTAGGGGAAGGAAGAGAGGGGCCCTCTGTTGGCCACTAACATAGAAAGGCATTGGGGGGGGCATGCTGAGGAACCCCCCCCCCACACACACACACACGCAGCCCTGGAGCTGGCTCTTGCTGCAATGATCAGGGATTAAATGTTCTCTGTCTCATCCCCTTCGGGCACAATCCTATGCAGGTTTAGGCAGAAAAAAAGGCCTACAGCTCCCAGCATGCCCCAGCCAGCTAAGCTGGCAGGGGAATGCTGGGAGTTGTAGGACTTTTTCTGTCTAAATCTGCGTAGGATTATTGCACCCTTCATTTCTATTCTTCTTCTCTACACAGCAGACTCTACACACGAGCTGGAAGAGTACAAAAAGTGAGCCAGGAAGTCTCTAGTCCCTATCTCACCTCAGCCACAAATGCACTGAGAGCCAGTGTGGCGCAGTGGTGAGAGTGTTGGGCTGGGACTCGGGAGATGCGGGTTCTAGTCCCCGCTCGGCCATGAAGCTCACTGGGTGACTTTGGGCCAGTCACTGCCTCTCAGCTAACCTACCTCACAGGGTTGTTGTGAGGATAAAACAGAGAGGAGGAGGAGGAGGAGGAGGGGGGGGAGGATTATGTAAGCTGCCTTGGGTTCCTTGCAGGAAAAAAAGGATGGAAACAACTATAATAAATAAATTAATAGATGCACTGGTCAGCAGCTCACAATTTTCTCAGCTCCACCCATTCCCTATGCCCTCTGAGGGCTATTGTAAGAGGGCTTATCCGTTACGAGGGATAATAATACTGGGATACCCCAGAAGGCTCTTGATGATGCATGACATAAACTGTTGTTCTTGTTGTTACTACTATTAAACAATCACGTGAGTCAAATGAGGGAAGGAAGAAATGCAAACGGTGGGGAAGACCTCGGTGCAAACGTCGCTCTTTGCCTTCTGAAAATGACGCAGCTCCCTTTAATTAGTTGGATATCCCAGGCAACCTCAGGAGATAATATATTTGTAATTGAGGGGCAGGAGGATGCAGACTGAAAAGGAACAGGGCTGAGGGACTAGGGGGTGAGCTTTGGGCAGACAGGAGATGCTCTGAGCCATTTTCAACAGGGCCACAGTTCGCCCGCCTATTCATTCTCATTGTCTGCCATTGTTGTACCAGACACGCTCCATTCACGGCCGTTCCCTTTTCCCTTTTCAACCACGTCGCGCAGCGGTCTTGCTCTGTTTGTTGTTAAGAATGAGCTTCTCAGGGTAGGACTGTTTCCCAGACGGGAGGTCAGTAGGTCAGTCTGGACCTCTGGACATATTTGCGCCTCTTAACGTGCAGACATGTCATGCGGAAAGCAGCGTGATCCTTTGAGCATTTGACGGCGGGCTTGTTTGTGGTGATGCCGCAAAACACAACTTGGATCATAAGATTAGCTGTCAGGTCATCTGCTCCGAAATCCATTATGAGAAACACCCAGAAAGCTGATGGTCGACCTGAAGTCTTTGCATTTGCTAAAAATGGACAGAAATTACCTTGGGAGTGTGTCGTCAGTTTTATATAGATCTGTAAGTGTGTGTGTGTGTGCACATGCACATATGTATGTGTCTCTCTGTGTGTCCGTGTCTGTGTGTAACCTGAAAAGCATGTTTATTGTGATACTTTCATGCTACATGCACTAAAACTGTCACTGCAACTTCCATTCCAGATTAGAATACTCCAAACTTGGCTCCGGGAGACAAAAAAAGAAGAAGTGTCTTTAGAAAGTTTGCCATGGCCTGGAAGAGAAGAACTAATTTTTAAAAAAGGCAAAAGAAGGAGGATGCGAGGAGGGCAGGATGTGAACTGACCCCATACCTCTCTCTCTCTCTCTCTCTCTCACACACACACACACACACACAAAACAGTGCTGTTTGTGATGATTCATTTGAACTCTGACTAACTTTATCATATGAGGGCTCACAATTTGCAACCTGAATTGGTTAGAATCCCCATGCTCGAAATTAGTAATAATGAGAGAAAATATATTTTTTTAGGAAAGAGAGGTGAAATCAAATACTCAAGGTTTTTAAAATATGCTTGACACAGTAGCTTTTTTTCAATAAAATCCCTGAACATCCCTTCACTTCATAGACAGCACACAGGAACTCTGCCTTTTCTTTTTCAATGCAGCTGTTTTACTTTGTTTTTATTTTCTCTTATTCTTTCTTCTCATTCCCCCCCTCAGCCTCCAATGTTGCCTGTTGTATTTTTCTTTTTATTACTTATCTTAGCTTTATGCAGATAATCATGTTTGCCTCTAGTAAAATTTGAGTAGAACTATAAAATGCAAACTCCTTAAAGAGTCAAGTGAAAAGTGTATACCGTACATATGTTTGTGTGTGTGTGTGTGTGTGTGTGTGAGAGAGAGAGAGAGAGAGAAGGAAGGAAGGAAGGAAGGAAGGTGCAGAGAAATGAACAAACAGCATTTAGCTGTGCACATTCATAACCAAACCTTAGAGCATCCCCCTCCCCATGCTCTGTCTCGTATGAATAAAAACCCTCACCAGATTTGAAGTGATCTGGCTGTTAATTGCAAATATTAAAAAAGAAAAGGATGTGGACACTCATATATGGCAAAAAAATAAATAAATAATAATCTTGAAAATATACTAAAGTGGCATTTTGTTGGAAATATTTCAGTTTCTTTCAGCATACATTATGCTCGTGGAGTTTATATTTTATTCTCCACACACACACACACACACACACACACCAATTTTTTGCCTTGAACGTATTTTAAATTGTAACCAGTCTCAAGTCTGGTCAATGTTAAAAAGAAGAAGAAGAAGAAGAAAAATCCTCTTCGATCCATAAATAAAAACACACCCTATCCATCCAACCTTGTCATCATTAAGGTAACAAACAAAGGCGAAAACACCCAAATATTTTGTTGCCTGTCAAAAGAAATTCCCAGTTTCAGGCTCTTGAAATTGTTACCTCGAAACATGTTCTAATAATGACAGGCAAATGAATTTGCAACAACAAGAACAAAAAGAGCAAAAGTATTTGGCACTATTGCATGCCGTAGAAGGCACCCCAGTAGTTTGCGAACTGTGTTGTATTGATCTGATCAGAAGAATAGTTACAGATCTGTTCCTTACACAATATAGCCTGTTACAATTTAGCAGCGGGCATCATGACACAGGGGCAGATGATCTTGAATTCCCTGCATATGCTCTCCAACATGGCTCCGATTGCACGAACCATGGATGGACATGTCACGATTGTACTTTTTTTTTGTAAAAAAAAAAGAAATTTGCATAAAACAATTACCCCACGGACAGTGGCTTCAGAGTTGTCTAGACAACATCCTTTAGATTGTATCACTGACCTCAGACACACTAGGCTAGCTTTAAATTAGCAATGAGCAAGACTGGAGGGCTGTATTATGGTAGTTATAAACCATAAGAAGGTATTTAAATAGATAGATAAGACACATGCAAATCTGCCCATTGCCATGACAACCATCTTGATATAGGTTTTCCATATGTAGCAAGAAGGGCAGAGCAAAAGGCACCAGGAGGGGAAAAAATAGCATAGAACCTGTAAAGATAATGAACCCTGACATTGTATTAGGCTAGCTCTTGGTCACTTATTAACTCTTAATAGAATACAAACTTCTATAGTAGTACGCTGCTCATTGGGTCAGAGAGCAATTACTTCTAAACCTCAGCCGGTAAGGATCTCAGCTATACGGTTGCACCTAATGTACCAATTCTTCACAAATTGATCTGACTGATTAAAAAACACTTTGCGATTAGATGCAAATTGCTTAGCTGCTCAAAAGTGCTTGGCAAGAGAGGCTGACGAAATGTGTCATTTTCCAGACATGTCTCTATTTCCTTTAGTTTAAGTTTTTATTTCAAATGCGATGATGGTTATTCTTATTGCTCCCAGCAGTCAAACTCTGCGAATCTGAAATTCTGCCTATTCATTAGCCTCATTCCATGGGGCAGCTGCTCTCAAAATTGAGGGGAACATTTCACGTCTCAAAAAGTCAGAGGCAGATGATGATGATGATGATGATGATGATGATGATCATCATCATCATCATCATCATCATCTGTTGTAAACCGCCCAGAGAGCTTCCTCTATTGGGCGGCTTAAAAATGTATTAAATAAATAAATAAATAAATAAATAAATAAAATGCCCCCATTATGGATGGGTTTTTTGTTTTGTTTTGTTTCAGTGGACAGGAAGAGTTTGAGTGCATCAGGTGTTGTTGTTTTTTTTTTAAAGAAAAACCAAAATGAAATGAAATAAATATTTATTTATTTTAACTGTCATTTCAGCACAAAAATAGTTGTTTAATGATCTACTTCAAGCACAATGGGAACTTCCACTTGGGGTGCTGAGGATTCATAGGGCTGGGTGAACATTTTCTTCCAGTGCAGTATTGATAAGAACTTACCCAAATCCTGAAAATTTGGGACAAAAAGAACTTAAGATTTAAAAACAATCAAACATGGGAGAAACCAATACTGACAGATGTGTCCATCTGGCCCCTGGGCTTTGAGTGCGTAGCTCCTAAAAGCAGGAGTTTGAATCCCTGCATATTCAGCCATGTTAATGCTTAATTGGGGTTTCCACCTCTTTTTTTTCTGAGAACTCCTCATCTTTAACAGGTATATGGCAGGAAACTGGATCACTGCCCTCTCCTCACCGGAAATAGCTGTACCTAATGGATTTGACCACTGCAGGTAGGTGAGAATTTCTGTCCAGTTTGCTTTTGGGAAGAATTTCTGCAAATGTGCAACTTTCTTCATATTTGGAAGAGAAAGAACTTTAAAAATTGAATGTGGGAGGAAGCGAACTGGACAGATTCTCGCATCGCATCCCTACGAGGAAGATCCTCTTGTCATGTATTTCTCAAGCTGGAACTAGATTCTGGAGTGGGGGCTGGCTTAGAGGGCAGCTGGAAAAGTCCCAGGCCCTGGGTAGGTGCTCAGAACCCTCCCCTCAGGATAGGTGTTAGCAGAGAAATTTGATTTTTGTGAGTTCTGGTGTGGCGGCCTGGGGATGTATGAGAATTTCATTTTTGCTCACAAAATATGTTACATTTTAATATGTCTGTGTTTTTATATTATTATTGTTGATGTTTTTGTTTTAGTGTTGCTTTGTTTTATAAACCGCCCAGGGAGCCTTTTGGTTGATTGATGGGCAGTGAATAAATATATTAAATAAATAATATTAAATAATAAATAAATAAATAAAACATGTGAGCATGCCCTGTTCAAAGCCCGACCCGATTCCCACCAAAAATGGCCGCAAAGTGCTCGACATGTGCTTGCATTTGATTTGCACACATTTCATGTTCGATCACTGCTCAATTTGTGCAAAATTTCCCATTCGCATGGAGCGGGCTGCGATTGCAAATGAGAACAGGAATCAGGCATGAGACATGTGGCAAGATGATGTTTGGAGAATTCTGGCGATCTTGACCATCACTTGTTTAACCTGAACATCTGTCTCTCTCAGGCGATTGTGTGGACTAGACCTTCATTTCCCACTGGCTTTTTTGCACTTCCCAAATGTTCTGACACTGCTATTGTTAGGGATGGGTCAAAAAAAATTATCCATCAAGTTTTTTCTTTACCAATTTATCCAATTTGCACCTCCTGAGCCTTTCAGCAAGTTGAGACAGAGTTGCGTTCTGAAATCTACATTTCTTTTGCAAGCTTTGCGATGCAACTCAGCTCAGGGAAGCAGAGGGGATGTGCACCAAAATGAATAGATTTGGGGAAAGTGTGCACAAACATTATATTTGAGAAAAGTGGACACAAAATGGCACTTCAGCAATGTGAAGTACTTGGGGGGGGGAACGTGTACACAAATTGCATATGAATTTCCTGATGGCTTTTTTTTTTTTAAGCCCCGCAAGCTTGTGTGGGAATGGGACAGAACGAGCTTGACCTCAAAAAAATCGACAATCTTGGCGAGTCTAAGACTGACAGATCCGTCCCCAGTTCTCACTTCAAAGCAAATGCCAGAATATATATTTAGAAGTGCATATTTTGAGGTAAAATCTGTTCCGATGTATGTATTTTGAGAGGAACTATGCTTGAAACATGTATCTGAATACATATTTAAATGTGAATTTTCATGTGGATTAAATAAATAAATAAATAAATAAATGTGCAGGTTAAGGTGGAAATGGGAAAGAACGGACTTATGTGTGAGAGAGACATGGATCATATTCAAACTGATCCATCCATCCGTAGCAGCAGCCAATAAAGTTAAGCAGGGAAGGTGGAGATGCAGACCACCATGAGGGTCATACATTTTATCTTACCAAATGTTATTAGGAAAGAATGGACTTGGAGATTCAGGGCTGCCTCTTTGCAGTGGCAGCCTCACATCACCAGTTCTGGCCTCAGCTCAGACACATATTCAAAGGAAAGAAGAGACTGGTTCTCAGCAGGACCGGCCCTCCCATGATGCATGGTGAAGCCCCGCCTCAGGTGGCAGAGTGGGAAGAGCAGCAAATCGCACCACTTCGTCGCCCCCAGCCCCACCAAGAGGGCCCACTGCTGCCACATCTAGTGGTGGTCACAAACCTTATGGATTTCCCTGCCAAAAACGTAGCGTGGGGGTCCAGCGTGCTGGTGCAGGGTCCCGTCGTGTCAATTCAGGCCTGCCGGAAGTGACACGCCGGGACCAGCGTGGGCAGCTCGCCGCGGAGAGGTGAGCTGCCCTAGGGACCAGGTAAGTCCCCGTGAGCCTCTGGCAGGCGTGAGCGGGGCCAATTTCAGCTTGCTATGCCTGCCGCAGGGCGAATCGTCCACCCCTAGCGATGTACATGCACCTGGGGGGCGCGCCCCGCCTTGCCTTGCCTCTCTGTGGTGGCCCCCCCACCGCTCGATTCTCAGCAGCGCGGAGCGATTCTCCGCGCCGCTCAAGCCACCCACGCCCGCCGCGATGGTCACATCGTGTCACTTCCGGCTGGCCAGAAGTGACACGCCGGGACCCTGCGCCGGCACGCTGGGAACCCCCCACTGCGTAAAGATGCAGGTTCCTGGCGCGTCACTTCTGGCCATCCGGAAGTGACACGATGGGACCGTTGTGGCAGGCGCGGGCGGCTCGTCGCAGAGAGGTGAGTGGGGCCCGGGACCCGGTAAGGCCCGCTCGCCTCGGGCGGGCATGAGCGGGGCCGATTTCAGCCCGCTATGCCCGCTCAAGGCAAGCAGTTACATCCCTACGAGTGCAGTCGAACTCTGTACATTTCCAATCTTGCAATGTGACTGGCGGACCAAAAAAATGCATTCGACTTCATGCGTGCATTGAAAAATGTGCATGAAAAAAATGCATATTTTTGAAAAAACGTGTACTACAAACACACTTTATTCAATGGGAGAAGAACGCGTGGATTTCAAAGATGCACACAATGGATGCATACATTTGGGGAAATATGTATGAAAATACACACATTGGGGGGGTAAAAATAATTAAAAAAGCACATCTTGCAATCTGATAGGGACATGAGACAGAATGAGGTGGAATTTGGAGAACTTTGACAAGTATGGGTTTTGCTTGTATGCACATCCCTATTGGCAGGTGAAGTGCTGATTCCCATAACCCTTGTGCACATGACTGGCAGAATCTTAGATGGGAAGCGAACTGTTCCGCCTTTAAAAAGTTACCCTGGTCTTTCAAACGTTTTCCAGCTTCCCTGGGAATTACTCAGATGATTTGCCTGAGCAAGGAACTCCACCTTTTCCTTTCTTTCAGATGAAATCCAGTGTCAACTTGGGGACATGGTAGGGATTTCACTAGACCTTTCAGGACCCTCACAATTCCTCTAATGTTTTGCCAGAGGAAGATCCTCCAAATCTACCTTGAAA
This sequence comes from Shinisaurus crocodilurus, assembly GCA_021292165.1. Lineage (NCBI taxonomy): Eukaryota > Metazoa > Chordata > Lepidosauria > Squamata > Shinisauridae > Shinisaurus > Shinisaurus crocodilurus. The sequence continues at coordinate 2,152,895 of JAHFWL010000645.1, forward strand.
TATTACCTTTGGCAGCAGCAGCTCTTCTGATTTCTGTTTTGTATCTGCACCATCCATGAATGTTGTTGTGGTTTACACCTCGGATGAAAAAAAGAAGTCAGCCTGGATAGAAAACTACTAGCAGCTCGTCACATAACCAGAGATCTTTTACATTGACTCTCGAATTGATACTGTTTTTACTTGATACTATAAGACAGATGTGGGGAACTTTTTACTCCCGGAGGAGTTGTCTGGTGGGGACCACATGCCAGCAGCAGGCGGGGCTAGATACAAAATTTATTTATTTATATTTATTTATTTACATTTATTAATCGCCCATCTGGCCGGCAAATTGAGCAGGGTTCAATTTCTCTCTCTATTTCTGACACCCTCTTTTCTCTCCCTGCCTCTTTTTTTGACACCCCATCTCTCTCTCTCTCTCTCTCCCTGGCACTCCTTCTCTCCACCCCCTTCCTTTTGCACATTTGCACAAATCCCTCCCCCAAACTACAAAAAATCCACGTGACTCAGAAAAAGCCCGTCTGGTGTGGAATCTGCAGCTCAGAATACCTTGCAGATATCTCCGGCATCCCTAACATGGGGCTATCGTCTCAGAGCAGACCTGTGATAAAAATTAGGCTGAAAAGTAGTGAGTTGCTAAAGGCAACAACAACAACAACACAAACAATAGCAATGGAGTTTCATGGCTTGCCAGAGATTTAAACCAAAGTTCTCCCAGTTCTGGCTCACCATCATGATTATGAAGCAATTTTCCTTCTTTCTACCAGCCTCTTCCTTCCCCAAAGTGTTGACAGAATCATAATTATTTCACCCATTGCATTTAGATCTGTACATGTGAAGGCCCATCACACACATAACGGCATTCGCATGGTGGTGGGTGGGTGGACCGGCAGGTTCCTGAGGCCCAGGCTCATTCCCCATCATGCAAAGGGTTGTGCTGATTGTCTGGCTCTCTAAACGGGGCCTTCCCTCATTCCCATCTACAAATCCCCATTTTCCTGTCTAATGAACCAACCCCCAATGATGAATGCCAGATTCTGTTCTTCCAAGAAGGAAAGCCTGGGGCTCATTTTTTTCCATTGGCCTCAGAGCTACAGGAGCATCACTCCTTCCCATGATGCCAGGAAATGTGAGGAGCCTCAGACCACATGGGAGGAGACCAGATGGAGGCTGCTCCCAGAGGCATCACTTGGTTTGTGGCACGCCCAGGCAAGTTGCTTTCCTGGGGCACTGGACAATTCCCCCCACCATTTCCCCCCCGGGCAGTGCACAATTTTAAATAACAGTTATTTTTTCTTCCCTTCTTAACTTTGATTAGCAGTGAGCTCAACCAATCAGACACTGCCTTTGGTGGGACATGGCCACTGAGGGCACAGTATTGGCAAAGGGTTGGTCTTTATGCCACTTCCATTTGGCAGCGGGCTAGGAGGAGGAGATACCACTGATGTTACCTGTCAGAGGGTCATTTGTGGGCCCCAGAGAGGTGCCCCATGTGGTCCATCCCTGCTGACACCATTGACTCTTCCCTATACCTGTGCTAGCCCACTTTCTGGATGGTCACTGCTTCTGTGGGGAGGAGCCCTAGCATGGCTCCTCCCACATGGTCTGGGACTTGCAGGGGCTTCTATTCTGCTGGGATAATATGAGAAATGGAGTTAAGAATCTGCACTTGCATTTGCTCAAAGTCATCTCTCTTGTCCCCATGCTATCCTTCCATCTCCCCCTTAGTTGCCGCTTCCCACCCACTCCATCTCAATTTAGACCAGTGTTCTTCAACCTTGGGTCCCCATATGTTTCATAGATTCATAGATCATAGAGTTGGAAGGAGCCTACAAGGCTATCGAGTCCAACCCCCTGCTCAATGCAGGAAACGAGAGGAGGGGTCTCCCATCCAAGGAATAACCAGGCCTGACCCTGCTTAGCTTTCCACGCTCAGACAAGCTGAGCCAGCGTGAGCCACAGGCCTGTTTTTGGCCTACAACTCCCAGCATGCCCCAGCCAGCTATGCTGGCTGGGGCATGCTGGGAGTTATAGGCCAAAAACATCTGGGGACCCAAGGTTGGAGAACACTGATTTAGACTGTAAGCTCTTTGGGGCAATGAGCTTATCACAGTCTTATGTGTAAAGTGCCCTGGGCTTTCATGGTTCTATATAAAACTGTTGGTGTTATCTTTGAGCAGAGTGTGTGCGAGTTGGGAGATTTATACTCCTGTCTCTGTGTGCTAGCAGAGGCCTGAAATTCCACACACAGATCTTCCAGATCTCACCTCCCCCCGCGCAGCGTGCAGCGTGTTGTGCCAGTTTCTCCAGCCCAGTCAGTCTTGTTGTCAGACTGCTTCCAGCTTCCCCGTTGCAGATTAATCCATGGAGTCAGGAAACACTCTGGAACACCACAGATCTAATTCTACCTGTTTATTCACTTAGCAAGTAAAATTCTACAGAGTATACATTTCCTAGTTACAGTCCATGTGCAGAGTATAAATGCATAGCAAGCATTACATCCAGTGGAGTAAGTTGAGCTTCACTCCACCTCAGCAAAGACGTTACATTGTTGCAGTGTCAAAGTCCAGCAAGAAGAACAAGAAGAAGAGAGAAAGCAGTCCTGCTTCTCTCTAAGATGGCTTCAGACAGAAAAACAAGTTAGCACGTCATCAGAACATACAAACCATGTGACTAGCTCATATTGCTCTCATGGTCTAGCTTCCCATGCGAAAAACACGGGAATCCAGAAAGACATAACAAACCTGTTTATAGCCATTCTGTCCCTTCCATGTGTAAACAGTGTGCTGCAGCTGGTGAAGTGATACATATCACAACAAAAACACCATTACTCAAGGGGTCTATGCACATAAAATCTAACACATATCGTTCCCATTCACACAATCTTAATCCCCTGATTTTGACAGATAAAGTTAGTACGGATCAGGGGACTGCACAGGAGCAAATTGGGGGCTATGATTCCTGCACCCTTACCATATATGTACTGTACACACCTTGGGCTTTTCTACACAAGGCTGTTAATGTGTTGTATCTACTTTTCGTTTTGTCACAGATTGAGCTCCGAGCACTACACGAAGAGCCTTTCCTTTCCTGCTTTTCTGCTAAATATCCTCTAGGTGGCACTGTGATACAGTGGAAAAGGGCAAATACACCAGTGACAAATTTTGCTTTTACAAATAATACCACATTTTCCCTGCTCTAAAAAATCTTGCAGAAAATGCTCTTTCGACGCAGAAGCCAAACTGGAGGGTCACAATGTTGTCTAAAGGACCTGTAAACAACAGTGAGTAGGGAATGATGGCACACACTACATGCCTCATGTAGAAAAGCTCTTCAAGGCAGGTGTGTAGAACCTCCTTCAGCCTGAAGGCCAAATTCCATTTCAGAGGAGCCCTCAGGGCCATATTCCAGCTGTGGGTGGGGCTGTAGTCATTCAAAAGGTATAGGGCCAAAGAACCCAAAAGACCGGTATTTTTGGTGCCAGTAACCAAGCCTTGGGGGAGAGAGGCATTTCAACTTTTTACAATGGGAGAAAAGGCCGGGAAACCACCAAATGACCAGTGGAGACCTTTGGCTATTGGGCGGTACAAAAATGTAATAAATGAAATTAATGGTTGGAGGCAGTGGAGGCTGGCGACTCCTATTTTGGTGGGGCTTCTGTTCCATTGCAGGTTTTATCTGGAGCTTTATAGGAGCTATCCATGGTGCTCCGTGGCAGTGAACCTATTTTGGGGATGGAGTTGAGCATCATGGGTAGCTCCTATAAAGCTCCAAATACAACCTACAATGGATCAGGAGCCCCACCGAAATAGGAGTCGCCAGCCTCCCCTGGTTGGAGGTGTGGCCTTCTGAGAAATCCCAGGTGGCTGGATCTGGTTCCCAGGCCTGAGGTTCTGCACCCTGGCTTTCAGAGATGGGTGGGGAGAGCTAAAGACCTATAAGATCAGGCCTTTGGAGAACAGGGAAGGGTCTTATTTTTCCTGTGATTTTTACTCCCCAGACACTCTAATATTGCCATTTGATCTCTGTTGTAACAAACTGTGTTTAAATGCAACTCTGTTTCCAGCTGAGTGGTTGTCTTATTTACAGATCCTAGTAAGTGTTGAGTTAATGTGTGCAAGGTTTTGGGGGTTTATCCCCCTAAAGGGGATGATTACACCGTGGATTTGGGGAAGCAAAAGGGAGTCTGGAAGGTGACTTTAATTTCTATGTACAGCAATACCTTGGATTGCAAGTAATTTGGTTTAAGAGCATTTTGCAAGACAAGCAAAATTTTAAATATTTATTTAATTTTTTTTTTTACTTGATATACAAGCGACGTCTTGCAATACAAGTACTGTAGTACGGCTTAAATTAAAAATCTCTGTACAATTTTTTTGGGGGGATTTCGTTTTGATATAAGAGTGTTTTGGATTACAAGCACGTTTCCAGAACGAATTATGCTCTAGTCTCAATCCAAGGCATGACTGTATTCATATATTTCAGGCCTTTAAAAAAAGAAGAAAAAAGATCACCTCTGCATACTGCTCCTGTTATATGCAGCCCTTTTCCTCCTCAGAAATATGGCCATTTGGATCAGCAACTGCCCTAAATTTACCCAGTGACGTGGTCCTCACAGGATAATTAACAGAGCAATCCTATGGCCCCTAGACAGCATCTAGAGGGCCATAGCCCATAGCATCATCTGGATTTCCAACCCCAAGGTCGGAAGGCAGCTCTGACAGATTTGGGGATCCGTGCCTGGAGCGCCCTCTCCCCTCTCACAGTCAGTGCAGAAAGCACCATGCCAGCTGCTTCACTGAGGTCATAAGAGTGACCTTGTAGAAGGAGTTTAGGGGGTGTTCTGGGAGGGAGGGAGAAGGGATGTGGGCGGAGCTCGATTGGGAGCTGGAAGCCCGATGAACTCGCCGGGGTTGCCCACCTGAGCTCCGTTCGCCCTACCTGCTTCTCCAGCTTGACGTGTGTCCTTGCGAGCTGAGCCGGGGAAGTGACTTCCGGGTGACCAGCGCTATTTTGTTTATGTAGAAAATGGCGTAAGATACGTTAAAAACGGCCACGATTTGTGCGAGTTACGCAAATCGCGGCCACTTTTAACGTATCTTACGCCTGGAAGTCCAGCGAGCGCCTCAGCTGGTGCTCGCTTTTGGCCTGGCTCAGCTCGCACGGTGGCAGCGCTCGCCGAGCACACTGCAAGCCAGGTGGTGGGCGGATCGCCCACCCCTAGCCGAGGGAGGGAAGGGGACCAGTGCCGCCAAGATAAGGCATATCCTGGTGGTGCCTCAGCCTCCTTCCCTCCCACTCTGGAGCCCCACAGTTAAACAGCCACAATTGGCCCTCTAGCTGCTTTGCAGAGCAGGAGAAGTGTGGAGGTGAAGGTCATAGGATGCACCTAAACCCTTCGAGTTCAGAGGGTCACGGGCAGCCCCATTGGATTGTGCCCTGAAAGCTGAAATTGCACAAGATGTGAGCCTACCATTCTTATACCTGCTTTTAAAAATGGCTTTGCCAAAGCAAAATAGTTGACACAGGCAATGGAATGAAATCATAATGGAGCTATGTCCAATCCTTATTATGACAGCAACCCAAAAACAATCTTGAAACATTTAGGGCACAATCCAGCCAAAGTGAAGCAAGCACCATGGTTTTCCTTTGGGGTCATCTAATCACATGCTTAACTCTCCTATTAAAACAGATTGGACTTTAAATTCGCCTGAATTGTACCCTGGGAGTAAGTCCCACTGGATACAATGTGACATTTCTGAGTAAACACGTGTAGAATTGCACTGTAACCAACTGAACATCAAGTTTGGTTTTGTTGTTGTTTTAAAAAATGAATATATCCTAGAAATGTTAAACTGAAAGAAGTGAAGTGTGTGTGTGTGTGTGTTTTGGTTAACTAAGGAAATTATGTTTCTAGTTGATGGAGTTCACATGTACACATACAGCTGAAGGAGGTGAGACTGGAATGTACCACTTCAAAATAAAGATGTGGGACCATACTATTGAAAGCTCCCATTTATTTATTTATTTATTTATTTATTTGAAAACCCTCAATAAGTAGAAAAATAACACAGTAGAGAGTACTATGGACTAGCACCTTTCCCTGTGATGTGCTACTTTTCTTGTTATCCTATACCCACTTATCTGGGAATTAGCCCCATTGAACTCAATGGCACATACTTCTAAATGGATATGTTATAGGATTGTGCTCTAATAGCCAGTGTGGTACAGTGGTCAGAGTGCTGAACTGGGACTCAGGAGATCTGGGTTCTAGTCCCCACTCAGCCATGAAGCTCACTGGGTGACTTTGGAACATAGAATCATAGAATAGTAGAGTTGGCCTATAGGGCCATTGAGTCCAACCCCCTGCTCAATGCAGGAATCCAAATCAAAGCATCCCTGACAGATGGCTGTCCAGCCGCATCTTGAATGCCTCCAGTTTGGGAGAGCCTACTACCTCCGTAGGTAATTGGTTCCATTGTTGTATTGCTCTAAAGGTCAGGATGGAAGTTTTTCCTGATGTTCAGCCGGAATCTGGCTGCTTGTAACTTGAGCCCATTATTCTGTGTCCTGGGCTGGTCAAGAAGAGATCCTGACCCTTCTCCATGTGACACCCTTTCAAGTAGTTGAAGAGCGCTATCATATCTCCCCTCAGTTTTCTCTTCTGAAGGCTAAACATGCCCAGTTCCTTCAGTTTCTCCTCACAGGACTTTGTTTCCAGTTCCCTGATCATCTTTTGTTGCCCTCCTCTGAACCTTTCCAGTTTGTCTACATCCTTCTTAAAGTGTGGTGTCCAGAACTGGACACAGTACTCAAGAGGAGGCCTAAAGCCAGTCACTGACTTTCAGCCTAACCTACCTCAAAGGTTGTTATGAGGATAAAATGGAGAGGAGGAGGATTATGTAAGTTCCTTGCAGGAAAAAAAGCGGGATATAAATATTATAAATCATAATCATAAGAGGGCAACATTCTGTACACTTACTGTTGAACTCAATGGGATATACAGTCATGCCTTGGATTGAGAGCATAATTCATTCCGGAAATGTGCTTGTAATCCAAAACACTCTTATATCAAAACGAAAAAAAAATAAAATTGTACAGAGATTTTTAATTTAAGCCATACTACAGCATACTACAGTACTTGTATTGCAAGACGTCGCTTGTATATCAAGTAAAAAAAAATATTAAATAAATATTTTAAAAATTGCTTGTCTTGCAAAACACTCTCTAACCAAGTTACTTGCAATCCAAGGTATTACTGTAATTCTGAGTAAATAGGACTAGGATTGGATGGGACGTACAGACTGAAATGTGGGTTATTTTTTAAAAAACAATGACAACAACCCCAAAACAAATGTTTCATTTAATTTTTAATTGTTGATTTTAACTGTTGGCATTCATTAGCTGGTTTTGATCACTGCACGTTTTTTTAAATGCTGCAGTAGAAATTTAACGGAAGAAGAAATGTAAAACTAAACTCACAAATAAGTAACATTTGCACTTACAGCCAAATTAGTGCCATTGCTGTTGTTGTTTTTGTTGTTGTTCATTTTAGCCCATGGGATGATTTTGAATTTCTCAAGCTGAACTACTTAAAAATAAAATAAAAATAAACTCAAAACATCCCAAAGCTTAAAGAAAAGATGGAGAAGGTCCAAGAAAATGTGCTAAGTGCCGGTTACATCCTCGTGGCTGTTTTGTGGTGCTCCGTTGTTTTTTTGTTTTTTTTTAACAAAACAAAATAAACCAGTAAATTCCTCGGCTGCACTGTTACATGTGCCAAAGGGAAGGCCGTTGGGATTTAGAAGCGCATAACTGGTGCGCAGGATTGCAGTCCTTTATCTATAAACAAACGGGCTTATCGCGCTGTTTATTGTATGGCTCGCCTTGATCACAACCTTTATGTCTTTATTGCTTACATACCATTCCCTTGTTTATACGTCTGTACCAGTCAGCGCCCTTGAACTTGGCCCCGCTGAGCCCCGACCCTTCCTCGCTCACTCACTCACTCACTCCGGTCACGTCTTCAATCAGTAAATCTGAGACAGGGGCTGGTTGATAGCCGAGCCTCCAGCAGGGCAATTAACACAGGCCTAAAGTGTCATTCATGGCATGGCTAAGAGAATCGCCGTCTGGAAATGACAGTCCTGAGTTCTGCTGTGACATCCAGGCCAGCCGGAGATGATCGCGAACGGTGGAGGAAGGGCAGGGTGCGGGTGCGGGTGGGGGTGGGGGTAGAGGCGGGAAGGGAGACACAGGGATGTAAAGATGAAAAAAAGGGCCAGCTTGAGTCTCTTTGAAGAATTGTTTATTTCTCTGGATAGGATTGCAGCTGGACGGACAGCTGAATAGAGACACTCTGCCCCCTCGGGCTGCTATGAACAGCCTCCACTGGGGTGGGAGGGGGGGAAGCGTTGAGTATCCTGGGACCACATTGACAGATTAAATTGGCCATAGCAAATAAAGGCGTGGAAAGAAGCAGAAGCAGAAGCAGAAGCAGAAGCAGAGGAGGAGAAACAAAGCTATCAGAATGTCATCCAGTCCAACCCAAGGCCCAAATTCCCAGAACTAGGAATTTTTAGCCACATCTAAGATGACTTTCCCTCTTACTCCTTTCAACTCCCTCTGCAAACATCCGCCTCCCCCTTTCCTGGTCCCTTTCTCCACCTCTTTCCCTTTCCTTCCTCTGTTGTTTTCCTCCAGGACGGATTTCAGATTGTAAGCTCCCCAGGGCAGGGTGTGGATCATCTTATATTTTGTAAAGAACCACGAACACTGAGGGTGCTAATATTAAGAAATAAACCACTGGCCACCACCGCCCCGGTTTCCAGTCTACACTGGCTTTCCCTCACAGCTCACCCCACTGCAACGCTTGTCCATATTGGGCCCTCTCCCACTGTTAGCACCCAGTAGATCAGGGAAGCTGTGGAAATGGTCATTAATAATAATAATAATAATAATAATCCAATATTTATTTTATTTTTTGTTAACATTTATATGCCACCTTATCTGCTGCAATGCCATCAAGGCAGTGTGCAAGAATGGAACTTCAAATAAAGTCACCACTGAAATAGGGATGTGCGTGGAACTCGATGGGGGGGGAAGCTCGACAAACTCGCCCCGCTGCCCCCCCCCAAGCTCTGTGCCGACTTACCTTTTCGTTGGCTTGGCACATCTCCCCGGAGAGGAGCTGGGGAGAGGTACTTCCAGATCCACGGCGCTGCGTTTTTCATGTAAATACCATAGAAGACCACGTTAAAACGGCCAAAAATAGGAAATCACGGCCATTTTAAGCTGGTTTTCTAAGGTATTAACGTCACTTCTGGCCACAGCGCTGGGACCCGTCGTGTCACTTCCGGACACTCAGAAGTCCGCCGGGCACCTCGCTGCCGCCGCGAGACAGATCGTGCGCTGCGGGGCTGCTCGCCGAGTGCCCGGCGAGGCGAGCACCAGGTAAGTGTACATCCCTACGTGCAGTGAAATCCCTCCAAAAGCAAAATATGAAATTCCTCATTGGGTGGAACATCTGAGGGATTTTGAGGGGTGCCAAAGGAGTTTGGATTAGGGATGGATACATTTTGCTTTCTCCCACATTCATTAAAAAAAAAAAAAAAAAATCTCAAGTACTTTCCATTCCAGATGTGAAGAACTTTGCAAATTTTGGTAAATTCCCATCAAAAATCTTCCCATGATATCCTTAAGCCATCTCCACTGGTCACATTCAGTAGGTGCTCTTCCCAGCACGGAGAGAGCCATGTTGTACCTGGCTGCTGCAGAGCTGCTCCAGGTGAGTAGCCTGCCAGATGAAAGAGGTGGCAATCCTAGCGCAGCACGAACGTGGTTGAATACACAGAGGGATTCAACGCCAGACTTTGAAGAGATGAGCACGGGAAAGCCCTGGATGGATGAATCTGTTAGTTTCAGGCTCTTCCACCTTAGAATTTTTTAAAAAAAAATCTTGAGTCCTTTTTGTCCCAAAGATGGAGACATTGGCAAATGTTGGGAAAAAAATTCAGATAAAAAAGGAACTGACATTATTAAATTCTCACTCGTCCCTAGCAGTAGAGCAGCGTTGCACAGAGACATACGCACAGGGGCAGCTGGAGCCTCCAATGGACCAACCAGCTGCACCTATCCGGGTTCCTCCTGCCCAGTACACCCAGTCTCCACCCACAGATGCCCCTCTTAGCGGCCGCAATAAATAACTGGGACCTCTGTGTGCAATGGGTGAATACCTCTGAATTCTAGCACAAACAGGGGGATCGCTCTTACCCTCGTGTCACTGTCCAACTTAATGGTCCTGCTCGCTTGGTTGGCCACTCTTGGGTGCAGCAGACCGCTGGACTCGATGGAGACAAGCAGCTTGCCCAAGATTCAGTATAAGGCGTGTCCGAGCCTGAAACACCAAGCAAGCTGCTCGCCGGCTCCCCATATTTGCATGTCCACACATTTCTTCATATTCAGGAGACAAAGAACCTGAGATTTAAAAATATTCAAATATGCAGGAGAAAATGAAACTGACGGATTCACCCAGCGCCAGCACCAAGGGTAGGCATGGCGAGGCACCTGCCAGCAGGGGCCCATTGACAAGGACACCCCCTCCTCGGAGTTGCCCCTCCTATTCACCTTTGCAACCTGCTTGTTCACCTGCCTCTTGCTCTGGCCCAGACAACAGTGGCCGGTGAGAAGGAGGAGCAGGAGAGATGCCACGGCCTACTTGCTCCTCAGCTCTGTGCCTCTCAAGCAAGCAAGTCACGTCAGTGATGAGGAAGAGGACGAGGAGCAACAGCAGCTGGTGACAGTGGCGGTGAGAACACCGAGAGAGGTGCCCATTGATGATGTCTTGCTGAGGACATCCTCCGAGACCTGCCACTGGCACTGGATTTGCCCATCCCTACCTGAGCTTTGCTGTCAGCGGAGGGCAGGCCACTCACTGTAGGGCAGGTGAGTGTGAATGGGTGCCCCACCCACTCGGACACATGCAGCTGAAACAACTGTTATCACTGACCTCTTTGACTGACCTCTTTGACCCTCCCTAAGCCTTCCGATGTTTCACCCGTCACATCATAGACTGCAAGGTGCTTGGGGCAGAGATCAGTCTTCTCGTATCCTGTAAAGCGCCCTACACATGAATGGTTGTATATTATTATTTTTATTGATGATGATAATGTTAATGATGATGATGATGTTGTTGTTGATGATGATGATAATAATAATAAACAACTATATCCTAGATTGCAGTCTGCCTACTTTGCCTCCACGGGGGACACAGAGAGCCATTGGAACAATGTACTGATCTTCATCAAGCTTCTAAGATTAAAATAATAATAATAAGAAGAAAGGGATACGTCGCAAACAAAGGAGACCTTTTAGGCTTGCACTTGGTAATCAGTTCTGGCTAAAGTACAGATTTCTAAGCAATACCGGAAATCACAGAATGGTGGGAATTTAAGCTTAATGAGAGAGGCTGAAGCCACAGTGCCTAATGAATGGGTCTGCATCTGCTGGAGATGCAGTCCAACCCTTCTGTACGTGCACAATTCCCGCGGCTAAATACCTTCCCCTTAATCGTAGAACAGAACTCCTGCACCTTTGATATGGGGCTGCCCAGCCTGTGAACAAGCACCCTGAATGCAGCCCGGCATATATGGGGGTCCATCAAGGCCTTGACAAACCTCCTGGTGACGGTGATGCCGCCTGCCCAGGATTGCAAAAACAGGGGAAGGCAGCATTGTTAAGCACTTGGCAGCCCACCCCCTGTGGCTGGTGGCCTGTATTCGGTGCCGTGGATTACAGGATGTACTGGTCTGTTATGTATAAAAGAGGACATTTTGGCAAGTGCAACTGGCTGTCCATGAATGAAAACGTAAGAATTTCCTTGCTGCTAGATAAGACAGTGTCTGTCTAATCCAGCATTCTGCTTCAGATAATCATTCTCCGGATGCTCCCATGATGATGTTCCCAGCATCCAAAAAGCAGAGGTTCCCCCTTTTGGCTATCATCATGGGCACAAATAACTGTCAGTAATCTAGCCTCCATGGATTTCTCCAATGCCCTTTGAGAGAGCCGTCTAAAATGGTGCCCCCCGTCATATTGGCCTGACTTACTCCCTGTTGGCTTTCAGAGAGAAACTTAAAAAAAAAAAATTGTTCCAATGGATTTTTGATATCTAGACTTTCCACTCTTTTTAATTAATTGCATAATGGTTTCATGGTTGTTTTTGTTTTTAGTGTTGTGCATTTTTAATAAACACAGAGACACATATTCATTATTGCCTTTCTTTCTTTCTTTCTTTCTTTCTTCTAGAAGCTGCTTCGGGTCCTGAATCTACCTACCACTCATTGATTTGTCAAGGTGACCCCCAAAAAATCAGATGGGGAAAATCTTGTGAGCAATCCTACATATATCAGCGAAGACAAAACCTTTCTGTGGCACTGTAATATGTGGAAAGAGCGTATGGCAAGGGTAAAGCAGGAAAAGGTTTATGCAAAAAGCAACCACACTGGTATGGTATGTGATGGACAGAATCATGTTTGGCTCAAAAATGGTTCTGCAGGTGGTGGTGGTGGTGGTGGTGGTTCCACACATTCTCTTCAAGTACTCAGAGAAGCTGGAAAGCGTTTTGGATTACTCAAAATGAATGTTTGCAAAATGCTACTCCTGTAAAAATTGCTCTTCGGGAGGGAAAGCCAACCCTGTGGGGGGGGGGCAAGGTCTCCTATGGTGGACAGGCTCCTCCCCCAGAGCAGTTTCCCCACAGGCAGTTTTCAAGTCACCCACTATGCAAGGGGTGGAGAACCTATGGCCCAACTCCCATCATCCCCAGCCAGCATGGCCAGTGATCAGGAATGATGGCAATTGTAATCCAACACCATCTGGAGGGGCAAAGTTTCCCACCCCCTGTCCTATGCAAGGCAATGGAGATGTCATCTCCATCTGTTTGTATAGGGTGATTTGAAGGGTTGCACCCGGGCTGGGGAAGGTAAGCAGAATTAAGGCAGGAGGGCTGTGTGAGAAGGACCGTGCCATTCTGCTCACACCCATGCCTTTCATGACCATGGGATGTGGTCTTAGCAGTTTTGTAAACAGCCTGGTCACCCCTGGTGAATAAAAAATGATTTCCAAGTAACCAGGCAAGAAGGTGATGGGGAGGGAGCAGGTCCTTTCCCCCACTCCCCCCACCCCAGTTAGATCACTGATATACCACAAATATATGTATATGTGGGGAGGGAAGCCAGCAAAATAAAATTCTGGACCTCATGGAGATATTTTCAAGGCTTCACAGTAGATACATTCATCTGTGCCCTATTGTGGAACGACACAATGCAAGTCATTGGAGTGCAAACCTCTCGAATTTGTCACTGCTTTTCTGATGCTTTGTTGGTGTGCATCTTAATTGCTTGTCTTTGCTCTCCGCCAAGCTTTCTCATACTGTAAATATGCAGAGCAGGAGGCTGGTGTGACCCAGGGGAACCAAGGTGGAAAGCGGATGTGGCCATAAAAATTACTAGGTGCAAACAAAGACGGCTGGGCTAGCAGCAAGGCCTGGAGATGATTGCGCTCAACCTATACCCATCGGTAAATCACCCCACCACCGGTGGTTTCCTTAGCCACATCAGATACAAAGGAAACAGCTGTTTAATTTTGTTTCCTTGATAGGAAATTCAGATACTGAATCGAAAATATTTTTATTCTGTTTGCAGCCATGGGCATACTTCCCTCTTCTTGCTCCACTTACTTTAAACTCTAATATTCTGTGGGGCCATCTAAGAGACAGTTCACACATGGCTCAGGAATGGATGCCTTGGGCTTATATGTCCACTGCCTTCTCCACCATGTGTGAAATCCTGTTGTCATGCCTACACTGGAGAAAACCTCCTCACAGGAAGAGCTGGAGCTCCCAAAAATGAGGAAACCCCAGGAGCAGCCTGGGCCTTCCAGGGCAATGGCTGCAGGTCCATCCCTGTGTCACAGGGAGAGGTCTCTGCATCTGAGGCAGAGGCTGAGCGACCCCCTGACCCCCAGGACTGTTGTTGCCTCAAGTGGCAGGCCAGAAGGGCTTCCGTGAGAAGGAGTGCTCACTCGCAAAGAAGGACTCCTCAGGAGTAGGGCTCTGGCCAGAGAGCTCTAATGTACTACAGCTGAACCCTGCGTGGGGCTCAGCAGACTCTGGCAATCAAAGCCTTCAGTGTCTGCCTAGCCAGTGCCGGAAACAACACTGTTCTTTCAGTTCCAGTCTCTTCTACCTTGTCTCCTGGACCTTTCTCTGTGATCGAAGCTCCTGACCCTTGGACTCCTGCTTGACTCTGTTTCTGGACCGTGTAACGTATCTGACTGTTTAACTCTGTGAACTCTGCCTGCTGTCTTGACCACTCCTTGCCTTAGCCTGATTCCCACTGGACTGAAACTTTTGTGCCTGAACACTTGCCTGTTTGTTTTGTGACCTTGCTTTTTGGATGTCCCCTTCGCTCAGAGTCTGCTTCAGCCAAAGCAGGACACCTTTAAAGAGAACTGGAGTGTGCATGCATAAGTGTCTGCATTCCACTTGCATGATTCATCCATTGCTTTTCACCCCAGGGTTGGCTACTCTCAGTGCTTGAATTCTAGGGAAAATCGTGGAAGTGGCATTGGAGTTCCTCTAGCCAAACCTCTCGGTCAATGCAGGCTCTGCATTGCAGGATGCAGCTACAGGTAGGGATGGGCAACACTGTGGCAGTCGACCCACCTCCGGCTCGGTGGATCTCATTGCTGCGCGAGTCGGAAGCAGGCCGAATCGAGCCTGGGAAGTGATTTCCATTTCAAAGTGGGCCTGCTGTTTACATAGAAACTGCCATAACCTATGCCAAGAACATGCCGAAAATGGCTGTAATTTGCGCGGATTGCGCAAACTACAGCCGATTTTGGTGTCGGTTATGGCAGTTTCTATGTAAACAGCGGTCCTGCTTTGAAAGCAGAGGTCGCTTTCCCAGCTTGACTCAAGAGAACGTGAGTCGGTACCGGGGAAGTGGTAAGCAAGGTGGAGTTCAGTGGCCTGAAGTGGGCAAATCCACTGGATTCCACCACCCAAATAGATTTATTTATTTATTTTATTTCTGAATCGCCCATTTGGCTGGTGACCCAGCCACTCTGGGCGATGTACAATATATATAAAAATACAATAAAGCAAAATGTAAAATACAGTTAAAACTTTAAAATCCTAGCCCACCCCATATTCCTGATGGCGCGTGAGTGACAGCAGAGCCCCGTGTGTGCGAGATGGGAGATTAAAAATCCTATTCGTGTGTAGAGGCCCATTTATCCACACACAGAAATCCAGATCTTTCTCTCCCTCTCTCTGCGCAGCGTGCAGCGTTTCGGTTGCAATCAGCCAGCCAGCTTTCCAGCCTGTAATCTGATTCCAGCAGCCAGCTCCCCCGTTTGCAGATAGCAAGGAAAAAACTCTGTAACTCCACAGGTCTATTCTACCTGTTTATTTACTTAGCAAAGTAATATTCTACAGAGTATACATTTCCTAGTTACAGTTCATGTGCAGAGTACAATGCATAGCAAGCATTTATTCCAGTGGAGCAAGTTGAGCTTTACCCCACCTCAGCAAAGACGCTACATTGTTGCATAAGTCCAGCAAGCAATAGTCAGAAGAAAAGAGTGAAGAGAGAGAACAGTCCTGCTCCTCTCTAAAATGGCTCCAGACAGACAAACAAGTCAGTACGTCACCAGAACATCTAAACCATGTGACTAGCTCATACTGTTTCCCACAAAACAATTTATTTTAACGCCATTGTCATTTTAACAGGCTCCAGGAAGCTACACAACAATTCCTGCCTGAAAAACAATGTTTTTAATGCACGGCGGAAGCTCATCACGGAGGGGGCATGGCAGAGGCCACTGGGGAGAGAGTTCCATAACTTGGGGGAAGCCACAGAAAAGGCCCTCTTCCTAGTTCCCACCAGCCTGGCTGCTCTGGCTGATGGGACAAGGAGAAGGCCGTCCGTGGCAGATCTTGTTGAGTGGCCTACTTGATGTTGCTGGAGGTGCTCCTTGAGATAAACTGGGCCGGAGCCATGTAGGGTTTGAAAGGTCAAAACCAACCCCTTGAATTCGGCTTGGCAAGCAACTGGTAACCAGTGCAGCTCCTTGAGCACTGAAGTGATGTGATCATGCCGGCGGCTGCCTTTAATGAGGCAGGCCGCCGCGTTCTGTACCAGCTGTAACTTCTGAACTGTCTTCCAGGGCAGCCCCACGTAGAGCGTGCTACAGTAGTCTACAGTAGTCAGGTAGGGATTCCTCACACATCCCTACCTGACAGATGGTTGTCCAGCCTCTGCTTAAATACCTCCAGCAAAGGATATAACCCACCACCTTCCAAGACAGCCTATTCCACTGCAGAACAGTGTTGAGACGTTTCCCCTATGTTTAGCCAAAATTTGCTTCCCAGGAACTCCCAACCGTTGGTTCTAGTCCTGCCCTCTGGAGCAACAAAGAACAACTCTGTTCCATCTTCCACATGACAGCCCTTCAGATATTTGAAGACCCCTATGAGTCTCCACAGAATCTTCTCTTCTCCAGGCTGAACATACGCAGCTCTTTCAACCATTCCTCACAGGACTTGGTTTCCACAAACCCCTCACCATCCTTTGTGGACCTGCTCCAGTTCATCAATGCTCTTCTTTATAAAGGTGGGGGTAGCAACATGATGAAATCCAGAAGTACCAGCTTCTAATTTTGGCGATATCATACTTCTGATAGGCCTCTAAAAGCAGTAGCGAAGGGGAGTAGCCCAAAATATAAAGGGGCAGATCCCTTCTCCACTCCCACCTCCCATAATTCAAGCATTGGTTGCAGCCTTGATTTTTTTTGGGGTGGTGGTGGTAAAAAACCTGATTTTTTAAAAACTTGATTCTCTTAATTCTCAATTAATGCGGCCTAATTCTGTGTGTGTTATGTGTGTGTAAGAACAGAAGAAGGGACGCTGGATTGTGGGACTGGGTAAGGAATTACGACAGTTAGACCAAAATGACATCTTACCTTTAATATAGAGCAATGTTCTCCAACCTTGGGTCCCCAGATGTTTTTGGCCTACAACTCCCAGCAAGCCCCAGCCAGCTACGCTGGCTGGGGCATGCTGGGAGTTGTAGGCCAAAAACATCTGGGGACCCAAGGTTGGAGAACACTGATATAGAGCATCCAGCTATGTCATAAGAACAGAGGAGCCGCGCTGAATCAAAGCAAAGGCCTACCTAGTCCATCATTCTGTTCACACAGTGGCCAACCAGCTGCTTGTGGGAAGCCCACTAGCAGGAAAGGAGTGCAACAGCACCCCCTTGCTTGCATTCCCCAGTAACCAGTATTCGGGGGTGTAGTGAATGAATGACTCCCATCACCCCTGTCCTTTGGCTGATGGCAGTTGCAACCGAAAACATCTGGAGAGACCCAGGTTGGGGAAAGCTGTTTGCCATTACAAGGTAAACTGCAGTTAAACATGGTGGCTCTGCTGGGCTTATGATGGCTTATACCCATTGGTAGGCCTGTCTTCCACGAATGTGTCTAACCCTTTTTTTTAAAAGCCTGCCTAAACTCATGGTCATTTGGGGACCAATGTAGGGATGGATCGGTCTTCTTCCAGTCCATGTACTTTTTGCATGTGTTCTATCTTAATTCCATTTCATCCTGTTTCTGCAGTTATATCTTCTTCTTTTTTTAAAACTGGTGGAAAACTGACATTTAAAAATTCTGCACATCCCCCCCCTCTCAAATATGAGGGGGCTGTATGCATTTCCCCTAAGATGTGCATTTTTGTGCAGAGTTTTTTTGTATGCATGTTTTGAGCGGAGAGAACGGCACCACAAAATTCAGAGGCAAGGACAGCTTCATTGTGATCCATGCCTGGGAGTGATGTCAGTTAGCTTCAAAATCCAGACCGAACGAAAGTGGCCATTACCACCTGTGTGCGATGAAGAATTCCAAATGTTCATCCTGCATTGTGTGAAATGGGACTTCCTTCTCTCCACCCGCCCCCCTGCAACATGAGTCCACCCCACCCCGCCCTGACGGTCAACTTCGTTGGGCGACTCAGAGTTCTAATGTCGGGCGGTGAACAAAAACGTTCCCCATTGGCTGAATCTCTCTGCATTGTTTGTGCTGCTACCTCTAGCTTCTACATTCCACTGTGCGGCTTTCATTGCACGCCTGGCTCTCCATCACGCCACCGTGAGAACTAGGTGGAGGAGGTAACAGGCGGGCGGGCTGTCAAGTCTTCAGGCCGCGCGAGTTCTGCGGTAAAGCACCCGAGCTTGCGGCTTCCGCCTGTGCGATAGCCAGGCAGCTACGAGGAGCGGATGCTTTATGGCCGTCTGGAAGTGTTTATTTTCTGGACATAAATTCAATGGACACAGTCAAGGCATGTGTAGAAATAAAGCATACTATCATTTGAGCTAAGCTGACAGGGACAATTTACTGTACCACGCATTCGTTTTGGGCCGGTCAGGAGAAGCCAGGCCATTAACATGCTGAAATTCCCGCTGTTCCCTCCATATTGTCCCTTCCCTGAACTTTGGGAATGGCATGTATTAACCCCTCGAGAGCCTTTGAGGCACAGCGTGCAGCTGGGGAGGAGATACTTGTTTCGAGCCCGGTAGGCATATGTAGTGTGTCCAGATATTATTGACGGTTGCAGAGTTGCCTGCCTGCCTGAAAAGCCACGGCCTCCAAGTGGGCTGTCAAGAGGCCCAGCGGAGGGGTTAAAATATTTCCCGAAGGCAGTTTCAGTGCCATACGTCAACTTAAACTGGTTTCAGTCACAAAGTTCATCTGCCCTGTCGTCCTGACCTTGCTTTCCCGTGAAAGAAGAAGAAGAAGCAGAAAGGGGTGGTGGGGAAGCAGGCAAGAAAAAGCAATGAGGTGGTCAGTCTGTGTCTGTCCTGTACCATTTCAAATGTGGGCTATCAGGAATGAATGCAAATCACTCTACAGTAATACCTTGGATTGCAAGTAACTTGGTTTGGGAGCGTTTTGCAAGACAAGCAAATTTTTAAATATTTATTTATTATTTATTTTACTTGATATACAAGTAAAAATACGTCTTGCAATACAAGTACTGTAGTACGGCTTAAATTAAAAAATCTCTGTACAAATTTTTTTTGGGGGGGATTTCATTTTGATATAACAGTGTTTTGGATTACAAGCACGTTTCCGGAACGAATTATGCTCTCAATCCAAGGCATGACTGTATATGTATAGAACCCCTGCAAGTAGAAAACGAGTGCCTGAGGGAGACGGCTCAGGCTAGAACCTTTCTTTTGGACCCCTAATTTTCTCCTTGCAAGGCGGCTTTGGGGGAGTTTTGTTTGGAAAAAAAATAGACAATCCTGTGTGAGACGAAGGATTAGCTCTGCTGGGACAAGCAGCAATTCAGCCACCCAAGAGGCTGGAAACCCATCTAACTTAATCCTGCATGAAGAGTGAAAGCTTGTACCCCCCCCCCACTCTCTCTCTCTCCCTGTGGGAGGCATGAGAATGTTCCAGGCACAGCCTCTCCTCCCCCCACAACATTATAGTATTTGCCCCCAAAGATGCTGTTGCAGCAAATGGGAAAATGGCATGCAAGGAATGGTAAAACCTCCTCCTGCGCCATTTACCTGCCAAAAAACCAACTCCATTGAAGCTGCCATCGGACCCCGAAATACCATTTGCTGCAATGACACCTTTGGGAGCAAATACTACGGTGTTATTTTCCGTCCCTCTCTCCCCCCCTCCCCCCCCCCCCCGGGCAGCTGCTATTTCTGGGGAAAGAGCAAGCCCAGCAGCAAATGTATCATCTATTTAGAGCAGTGTTCTCAACCTGGGTCCCCAGATGTTTTTGGCCTAAAACTCCCAGCATTGCCCCAGCCAGCTATGCTGGCTGGGGCATGCTGGGAGTTGTAGGCCAAAAACATCTGGGGACCCAAGGTTGAGAAACACTGATTTAGAGCCTGAGAGCCAATCTACACATTACGCTAATCGGGTAGCACGTAGCTGAAGCTTGTCTTACTTTTTACTCTTGTGTAGGTGTGCACGGGCCTGATTTGGATCAGGACCATGTTGCACCAGGAAGGGAGGAGTGACCTCCCCCTCACATTTCTCCCCTCTATAATGGGTTTTTTTACAAATGGAGGGTGTTTCCATTTGACTGATGGAACTGGGCATGTTTGGCGTTCAGAAGAGAAGACTAAGGGGAGATATGATCACACTCTTCCAGTACTTGAAAGGGTGTCACACAGAGGAGGGCCAGGATCTCTTCTCGACCATCCCAGAGTGCAGGACACGGAATAATGGGCTCAAGTGACAGGAAGCCAGATTCCAGCAGAACATCAGGAAAAACTTCCTGACTGTCAGAGCAATAAGACAATGGAATCAACTACCTAGGGAAGTGGTGGGCTCTCCCACTCTGGAGGCATTCAAGGTGCAGCTGGACGGCCATCTGTCAGGGACGCTTTGACCTGGATTCCTGCATTGAGCAGGGGGTTGGACTCGATGGCCTTGTAGGCTCCTTCCCACTCTACTTTTCTATGATTCTATTATTCCACCCCCTGAAATCCCTCCCTGTGTAGGGGGGATGAAAAGAAAAAAGGAAAAAAACAGGCTGGAGAAGATTTAACACTCTCCTCCTAGAGTGCCATGGTCCCAATCTGAATCAGGGCCACACATGCTTACACAAGAGTAAAAAGTAAGACAAACCTCAGCTACACGCTACGCAACTAGCCACTCATGAGAATACAGTAGGGATAGGGATATTTATTTTTATTTCTTACCTTTATATCCTGCCTTTTTTTTCCTCTTGCAAGGAACCCAAGGCGACATCCTCCTCTCCTTGTTATCCTCTCAACAACCCTGTGAGGTAGGTTAGGCTGAGAGTCAGTGACTGTCCCAAAGTCATCCAGTTAGCTTCATGGTCAAGTGGGGACTAGAACCCGGATCTCCCAAGTTCCAGTCCAACACTCCCACCAGTACGCCACACTGGCTCTCACTATGTTTGGATGTACCTGTGCTGTGAACAGGAGCAGGTATGATTTTTTTTTTTTTTGGCTGCAGGGTGAGATCTACTTTCGAACCCCTTTGGTACTTAGAAACAGACGCAGAGCTTGTGGGCCAAATCCTGACTGCCCCTTCTTGTTGGCGATCCCCTCCATGCTTGAGCTAGTCTCTCTGCTTGGTTGTTTGTTAGTTATTCTTTTATTTTTATTTTTACTTTTTCCTGCAAGTGCCTGGTATGTACATCAGAATTTTCCAGTGCCTGTTTAAAACACTGTTTTCAGAGAGAAGCGGAAGTTGGCCTAGTGTTTGTCCCAAGAGCCAGCTGTAGCGGACGGTACCCCTCCTCCAAACCGCACACCCTCGATGTGTACTTCGCTCTCACCAAGTGCCACCTTGGATTGGTCACTTCAGATTTTAAGCTGTCTTCTTAAGCTGTGTTAGCCAATGATATGTCTTAGGCCTTATATGTAGCTGTTCACCCACGTTTGTTTGTCTTTATTAAGAGCAGTTTGTTTTATTTGATTACTTGAAGTAGGGTGCCCCTCCGTTAATTCACTTCTTACTTTCCTGTCCACCAGTCAGACTCTGGACACTTAGAACTTTGAATAAAATGATTATTGATTTATTGTTCTAACAAAGTCTCTAAACTGATATTCAACTCAGGCACAGATAACTTGGATTTTCTACAGTTAATTCAAACTTGTTCTTTGCTTAGATTCAGGTTAAGAGGCAGACAGATGTTATACAGTGCTCTTTGTATCAACTTGGCTTGGTTACTTGAAATTACAGTTTCAGACCAGGGAACTTAACTGTCCCTCTCACTAGTCCAGAGCTTCACCTTCTTCCTCAGACAGAAGGTCCTTCACTCCCTAAGCGGAAACTCCTGTGAACTGTTCTCTACTAACACCTTCACGTTTGCTTTCTCACAACTTAGTACTAGATTTCCTGTCTGAACTCTTTTCTTCAGTACCACCTTTCCCTACCTACTCTCTTAACCTCCCACTCCCTCTCTCCCCCCAACTGACAACTGACTCCCCTTAACTGCCAACTCCCTGGGGTTCTATGCACTCTGCTTTAACCAATCAGAGCCTCTGGAATGTTCAGGTTGGCCCCTCCCCGGGCTTCTGCCTGTCACTCTGCCACACCAGCCAATCAGCACTGCGCACAGCCCTGCTCTGAAAAGTGAGGTGGTAGCTTCACAGTTGACAAAAGGTTGGCTAATCAGTGTGATGCAAATTCAGTTTCTGCCCCCAAAACAAAAGAACAGTTAACTCCCACATCTGATCTGGGCAAGAAGACTGCATGTTCTCTTGGTCCCGCTGCATGGTCTGAAGGCACGTGAGGCAGCCACCTTGCTGAAGCTAAGCAGGTCTGGGTCTGGTCAGTGCTTGGAGGGGAGGCCACCTGGGAACCGCATGTTCCACAATGGAACAAAGGTGGAATAGAAATGTAATAAGCAGTTAAATAAAATGTGTCTTTAAGCATCATGTATGTGAGCAAGCAGCCTTTAACATGGATATATTCTTCAAGAAGCTTTGTTTTATAGGTCCATCAACATCTTTTTGCCATGGGTACTATCTCCATGTGCCACTGAATGTCAGGTGCTAGGCGTCAAAAGAAGGCCATCTTTGGTATGTGAAAAAAGCAAAAATCGGTGTGCGTTCACGTTTGCCAGCCCTACCTTTGTTTACGGGGGGGGTTGCGATCTTCCCCCTGCCCACGATCACCCCTCCTCACATCTTCTGTTCCCCCGCGATTTCCTGGGAACCGGAAGTGATGCCGCGGAGCTCCCGTCGCGTCACTTCCTGATCCTGGCGCTGCACTGCACTTTTAACGTAGATACTCGGGCAACCCACAGCCGTTTTAGGTTAGGGATGTTACCTTTCTCTCGCGCAGGTGCAAGTGGGACCGAACTCGGTCCGGCTCGCGCCCACGCGAGGCTCGTGTGGGCCTACGGGCCTACCTTTTCCTGTGGCGGTTCGCCTCTCCAAGGCGATCCGCCTACGCCGCCCGCACTGGTCCTGTTGAGTCACATCCGGCCCAGGAAGTGACGCGACAGGACCCTGCGCAGGCGCGCTGGACCCCTGCACGCCATATTGCGCCTGCACAGGGTCCCTGTCGCATCACTTCCAGGGCTGGATGTGACACGACGGGACCAGCGCCGGCGGCTCAAGTGGCAAGGAGAACTGCTCTGCGGCGCTCCACGTCACTCAGAAGATCAAGGCAGGGGGGCTGCCCCCGTGGAGAGGCGAGCTGCAGAGAACCGCGAGCCCCCCCCCAGGTTCATGTATCACCCCTATTTTAGGTGGGTTGCCCTGGTATCTACGTTACAAGTGCAGCGCCAGGACCAGGAAGTGACGCGACGGGAGCTCCGCCTCGTCAGTGCGGGACCCGGGTGAATTCCCGGGTTGGCAGGCGGGAGCGAAGGTAGGTGGGGACGGATGGAAGGTGGGAGTTCACGGCAGGTGATCACGGGCACACAGGGGGGAGAGGTGGTTTGCAGGCAGGTTCAATAAGATGAACGGGGTGCGTTCGTCCGCTTGAACCCCCCTTTTGAAATTCTCGCACATCCCCCAAAATCCGGCTCATTAGAGTTCGATGGAATTCCTGCCCACTTCTGATCTGGTGATCAGAAGTGGGTCAAGTCAAGGGGCTTTCCACGGACTTCCATTTCTAAGATGGGCCACAGTTTGAGCATTTTTTCACAATTTGAGTAAATCGGGGTATTTTGTATGTTCTGCTCAAATAAGCACCCAAAAAGATCTAGTGCAATTCGCATAAAATTGGCTGATTTTATGTAAATCACACTAGATCCACATGCTTCTTGAGTGCTTATTTGCACAAAATATGCAAAATTCCCCAATTTACACAGTTTGCGCAAATTTCCTTAGCATTTGCAATTAGCAATCCCCCCCCCCCCCAGGGCAACCCGAGGCACCTCCTTAGCATTTTTTTAAAATGTGCAAACTGCGGACCATCTCAGAGTTGATCAGCTGACTTGGGAGGGAGGGGAGAAAGAAAGAGAGAAGGAAAAGAAAGAAGGAAGGAAGACCGGCAGGCTGGCCGGCCAGAAAGCAAGCAAGAGAGAAACTCGGTGGGGATGGCGAAGGACGAGGAGAACTATTACGGCAAGCACTGTAAGGGAGCAGGCTGGCGGCGGCGGCGCGCGGAGGGAAGGGCGGGCAGCAGGTGGCCTTGTGCAGGGGCTGGGCGCCGGGTGAGGGGGTTGCCCGTGCCCAGAGGGGAAGCGGCAGCTCTCCGAGTCGGGGCACGGCATGGCTCGGCCAGGCTGCCGGACTTGGCTTCGGCGCCGGCGGCCTCCTGGCGATAGGCAGACTCCTGGCGACAGGCAGCTCAGCCTTGGCGGCGTTTCGTCGAGACGCTGAGAATGCGAGCAGTGTCAGTCCTCTTGTTGCCGCAGCCGCGCTAGATTTGCCACTGAGGAAGCGCAAGTTCTGGACGGAAAGATGGTTATAGAAAGCACACTTGTTTGTTTTGCACCATTTTAATGAACGGGAAAGGGAGGGGCTGGTAATTCATTTAGTTGCCACCACGCAACGCCAAAACAAGGATAGACTTCTGTGATGGGGGAGGGGAGTGTTCAGTATCTCTATAGGTTTTCGTACAGCTTAATCTTATGCGTGTTTACTTGGAAGCAAGCCCCATTGAGTCCGATGTGGCTTTTTCCTGAGTAAGTGTGCATAGGCTGTACAAGGGGGGAGGGGGTTCCTAGATGTTGGATCATAACTCCCATCAGCCCTAGCTAGCATAGCCAATAGTGAGGGATGATGAAAGTTGTAATCCAACAACATTGGATTGGATTAAGAGCCAGTGTGGCATAGAGTGTTGGATCACAACCCAATCAAGGAGAAGACGAGGATGAAACTTTTGAAAAGCAAATTGCAAATGTTTCAAGGAGGCATGATGTGGTAGTAATGGGTGACTTCAATTTCCCTGATATCTGTTGGGAGACTTATTCAGCCAAACATGGCCCCCCCACGAAATTCCTGAGCTGTGCTGCTGATAACTTCCTCCTACAGAAAGTGGAGGAAGGAACTAGAGGATCGGCTATCCTTGACCTGATTCTAACCAACAGAGACGAGTTAGTGGATAAAGTGGCAGTTTCGGGAACTCTGGGGGAAAGTGACCATGTTATACTTGAGTTCTTGATTCTAACAGAAGCAAAAGCTGAGTGTAGCCAAACACGTACCCTGGATTTTAGGAAAGCCGATTTTAACAAACTCAGAACAATGATAAGTAAGATCCCATGGCAAGCGACTCTAATGAGAAAAGGAGCCCAGGATGGGTGGGAGTTTTTAAAAAAGGAATTTTTAAAGGCACAATTGCAAACAATTCCCACAAGGAAAAAAGGCAAAGGGCAACAGAAGAAGCCAATGTGGCTTCACAATAAACTCAAAGATGACCTGAAAACAAAAAAGGACACGTATAGGAAGTGGAAGGAAGGACAGGCTACAAGGGAAGAGTACAGGCAGGTAGCACAGAACTGCAGGAATAGTGTCAGGAAGGCTAAAGCTGAGAATGAGCTAAGGTTAGCGAGGGATGCTAAACACAACAAGAAAGCTTTCTTCAGATACATGCACAGTAAAAGACATAGTAAAGAAATGGTGGTTCAACTACGCGAGGATGGCAAATTGATAACAGAAGACAAAGAAAAGGCAGAAGTGTTCAATTCCTACTTCGGCTCGGTCTTCTCCCAAAAGAGGGTCTATGACCCCCCTGGCAAACCTGAAGTGCAGACTGTAGGGGCAGGATTGCAGCTTGAGATTGATAGGCAAATGGTCAAGGAGCACCTGATTACTCTGAATGAGTTTAAATCTCCAGGGCCTGATGAACTGCATCCTAGAGTAATAAAGGAACTGGCAGAAGAACTCTCAGAACCACTGTCTATTATCTTTGAGAAATCATGGAGGACAGGTGAAGTGCCAGATGACTGGAGGAGGGCAAATGTTGTTCCCATCTTCAAAAAGGGCAAGAAGGAAGAACCTGGGAACTATAGGCCAGTCAGTCTGACATCAATCCCGGGGAAAATTTTGGAGCAGATTATAGAAGTCAGTCTGCAAGCACCTTGAAAACAATGCAGTGATTACTAGAAGCCAGCATGGATTTGTCAAGAACAAATCCTGCCAGACTAATCTGATCTCATTTTTTGATCGGGTAACCTCCCTTGTGGACTGTGGGAATGCGGTGGACATAATATATCTGGACTTCAGCAAAACTTTCGACAAAGTGCCTCATGATATCCTGATTAGCAAGCTAGCTAAAAGTGGGCTAGATGGAACAACTATCAGGTGGATCCACAATTGGCTACAGAATCGGACTCAAAGAGTGCTTATCAATGGTTCCTTCTCAAACTGGGGAGAGGTAACGAGCGGGGTACCACAGGGCTCGGTCCTGGGCCCAGTGCTCTTCAACATTTTTATTAATGACTTGGATGAGGAGGTACAGGGAATGCTTATCAAATTTGCAGATGACACAAAGTTGGGTGGAACAGCTAATACTCTGGAAGACAGAAACAAAAGTGACCTCGATAGGTTGGAGCGCTGGACCGAAAACAACAGAATGACATTTAATAGGGATAAATGCCAAGTGCTGCACCTAGGGAGAGGAAACCAAATGCAGAGTTACAGAATGGGGGACACTTGGCTCAACAATACCACAAGTGAGAAGGATCTTGGAATTGTGGTAGATCACAAACTGAATATGAGCCAGCAATGCGATGTGGCTGCAAAGAAGGCAAATGCTATTTTGGGCTGCATTAATAGAAGTATAGCTTCCAAATCACGTGAAGTGATAATTCCCCTTTACTCGGCACTGGTCAGGCCTCATCTTGAGTACTGCGTCCAGTTCTGGGCACCACACTTTAAGAAGGACATAGACAAACTGGAGAAGGTTCAGAGGAGGGCAACAAGGTCAAGGATGATAAAGGGACTGGAAACAAGGCCCTATGAGGAGAGCCTGAAAGAACTGGGCATGTTAAGCCTTCAGAAGAGGAGACTGAGGGGAGATATGATCGCACTCTTCCAGTACTTGAAGGGATGTCACACAGAGGAGGGCCAGGATCTCTTCTCGATCATCCCAGTTTGCAGGACACGGAATAATGGGCTCAAGTTACAGGAACCCAGAGATTCCACCTAAACATCAAGAAAAATTTCCTGACTCTTAGAGCAATAAGACAATGGAATCAACTACCTAAGGAGGTGGTGGGCTCTCCCAGTCTGGAGGCATTCAAGGTGCAACTGGACAATCATCTGTCAGGGATGCTTTGACCTGGATTCCTGCACTGAGCAGGGGGTTGGACCAGGACTGGTGCAGGGCAGTTTGGCGCCCTAGGCTAAATTATATTTAGCGCCCCCCCTCTCGTGCTGTGGGGGGGCTCCGGAAAGCAGCCCTGTTCTGCAACCTCCCGCCCCCCGCCGCCGCCACCAGACCCCCCCCGCACGCTGCCGCTGCCGCTGCCACCCCCCACCTACCTTCCCATGCCTCCTCCGAAAAGGGACCCCCGCACTCTGTTTTTGGCCGGGGGAAACCAGAGCAACAGGGCTGTTTAAGCCCTGTTGCCCTGGTTCTTCCCGCCAAAACAGAGCGCGGGCGGGGCTCCAGAAACAGCGCGGAGAAGGTAGGTGTTGGAGGGGGAGGCGGCGCGGAGGAGAGGCGAAGCGAGGCGAGGTGGGGGGGAGGCGGCGCAGAGGCGAAGCGAGGCGAGGTGGGGGGGAGGCGGTGCAGAGGCGAGGCAAGGCGAGGTGGGAGGCGGCGCGGAGGCGAGGCAAGATGGGGGGGAGGCGCCCAGGCTCGGCCCCACCACTACTCCGGGCACAATCCCCCGCACTGACCTAGCTTTCTCGGAGAGGCGGGCGGGCGGGCAGGGCAGGAGCGCGCCGGCAGTGAAGAGGAGCGCAGCGTTCTGCACCCTCTTCCGCTACACGCCCTAGGCAACAGCCTAGTTGGCCTAGCGGTAGCGCTGGCCCTGGGTTGGACTCGATGGCCTTGTAGGCCCCTTCCAACTCTACTTTTCTATGATTCTATGATTGGACTAGGCCTTGGGGGATCCGGGTTCTAGTCTCCACTCGGCCATGAATTTTCACTGGGTGACTTTGGGCCAGGCACTAACTCTCAGGCTAACCTACTGCACATGGTTGTTGTGAGGATAAAATGGAGAGAAGGAGGATTGTATAAACTGTCTTGGGTTCCTTGCAGGAGGAAAAAAGGATATAAATGTAATAAATGAACTATGGAGGGTCATGTATTTGGGGAGAAGCCCATTTAATACAGTGGAACTAACTTTCATGTTAAAATACTTAGGATCTGTCCATAAAGAAGGTGTGGGCATATATGGCCATCCAGAAAAGCAACATAGCCCTGAACAGCCCAATCTCATCTTCTTTAGACATTAAAGAAATGGTTTGCCAGTTTGCCAAGAAAAGGGCAAGGAAAATGAAGTTTTAAACATCAAATGTAGTTTCTGAAACACTTCACCAGGATTTTTTTCTATATAGCAAATTGGTACTACATCAACATGTATTTTATGTATGTTTGTCAATGTTTATGATAATAAATTTTTTAGGTCTTGCCAATTGACTTTTATTTCATAATGGGCACAGGGCTGGAGGGAGGGAGGGAGGGAGGGCTCAAGTGGGAAGGGTGTGTGTGCGAAATATCTGATCTTGCCTAGGGCACCAAACTGCCTTGCACCGGCCCTGGCTGTAGGCCAGCAACATCTGGGGACCCAAGGTTGGAGACAGATACAACCTCTAGGACAGGGCTGTTGGACCTCGTTCAGACTAAGGGCCAGAGAAGCTTTCAGGGGCCTCATTCCAGTGATGGGTGAGGCCCAAGGCAAAGGGGATTGGGTCAACAGACCAAAAATGCCAGCATATTTTAACGTACAGCTCTTGCTGCCAGCGACTAAGCCTCAGGAGAGGCATTTCAATCCATTGTAACTGGAGAAAAGTGTGCAAAAGCCAGGAAAACACCAAACTATTGGTGTTTGTGTGGGTGGGTGGGGGGGAAGAGTAGAGCAAAGTGAAGGGTGTGTGGCCTTCTGGGAAATTCTGGGGGGGGGCATATTGGTTCTGCACCCCTGCTTTAGGACCAAGAGGCACCTGGATGTCTGGTACCAGAAGCAGAATGCTACAAAAGATGGACTTGATCTGATCCAGCAAGGTGTTCTTACGTGCTTATATATTAACACAGCAGGTCCTAGCTTTGTAGGGGGTATGTAGGGTTTCAAAGGCCTTAGTTGCCATCCCGTGTTTTCTCTTTGACGTGGCAAGCGGCCAGATATTTGAGTCACTATTTAGAAATCGCTAAATATAGAGTCGAGAGATTTCAACGGACAAAAAAGATAGGCCTGGTTACAAAACTATGAATAAGCATCAGCCTCGGACTGGAGTTGGCTTAATGGTTATTCCCTCTGACTATCACTCATTGTAAACTGCCCTTTATCTCATGGAGGGAGATTCTAGATAGTGGTGGTCTAAACACACACACACACACACGCACACACACACACACACACACACACACAGATACATTTCCTTTTAGTTGAAAATGTTCTGGGGCAGGGCTTTTTATTTTGTTGATAAGACAAAGGAAGTGATAAGAAGAAGAGATTACTGGATGAGCTTGGGTTAGTGTGTTTTTTTTTAAATATTGTATGCTGCTTTCCCACTAGGGATGGATGAATCTGTCCATGGTGATTTCTCTCAGTTTCTATTTTTTCCCCCAGTCTTAAGTTTGATACATCTCAAACTAGAATTTCTCTAGTCTTAAGTTCAGTTTGTCCTGAACTTGGAATTAAAAAAAATAAAATATTTAAAAGCTTTACCTGAATATTGGTAAGCATTTTTGTGCATGTTTCTCCTAGTGCATACATTTTGGGTAGGCATCATTGCCTGATTAACACATTTGCTGCAATTTTCCAAATAAAATGAAATTTTAAATGCTATTTCCCCAAATATTTGCATTTTTTGTACGTGTTTATTTGGACAACTTCATTGTAAAAATTGCAGAAGGGCTAATTTAGAAGGAAAATTGAGTTTTTTGGTTTGCAGAGTGGTTCACATTAAAATGTGAACTGGACAAATCCCCCACCACCACCACTATTCCTATTTTTCTCAAGCAGTTGTGCCCAAAGTAGCTCACAAACAACAATTAAATTAAATAAACAAACAAAAAAGGTGGTACATATCAAAATGTAAGAACAATTCACAGGAGTACATTATAATAAAAAAACCATGTCAGCATTTAGATAAGTATATCAAATTCATTTCAATAGGGACAGTGTTAGCATTTCAATAAACTTATTACTAGCCATGCATTTCAATAAACATAGTATCAACCTTTCAATAAGCATAATATAAGCAGTTCAATAAATAAGAAACCCACAAAATTGAGGCAGCAGAGACATAAAATCTCAGGAGTAATGAAAAAAATAGAAAAAATCCTATATGGACAGGAGAAAAAACAAGTGTGTCTAAACATCCTAGAATACTGAAACAATCCAAAGTATAACACAGCAGGACTATACAAGCTTAACTAGGGATCTGTGTGGAACTCGATTAGGGGGTGGAAGTCTGGAGAACTCATCGTGCTTGACCCCCCTGAGCTCCGCTCACCCTACCTTTTCCCAGCAGCTCGACTTGCATTCTTGTGAGCTGAGCCGGGGAAAGCGACTTCCGGGTTCTGGAGCTATATTGTTTACATAGAAAATGGCCAATTTTTAGCAAATTATGGCCAAATTTGCATGAATAATGGCTAAATTTGCACAAATTTGACCGTAATTTGAGCAAGTTTGGCCTATTTTCTATGCAAACAATGTAGAGACGGGGATAATACTTCATTCTAAAGTGCAATTTATCTACCCGGACACTACGCTCAACATCTGGGGCCTTCCTCTGACAGCCACCCACGAGGGAGGCTTCAAGGGGGGAGGCCTTTTCTGTGGTAGCCCCCCAACTGTGGAACAAGCTCCCCACTGAGGCCCGCCTGGTGCCAACTTTACTATCCTTTCGGCGCCAGGTTAACACTGCCCTCTATGCTGAGGCGTTTAACAGCTCCAAATAGTACATGGGGTGGTGGTGATGTCACCCTTTTTAACCAGTCTACTGGTTATTTTAAATCTCTAGTGAAATGTTTACGATGTTATTATTGTTTGCATTGTATATTGTATTTTATTGTGTTTTATGAATTGTTGTGAACTGCCCAGAGAGCTTCGGCTATTGGGCGGTATAGAAATGAAATCAATCAATCAATCAATCAATATATCAGAATGGATTTTTTAAAAGTGCATAACGTATTTTATGCTGTTTCTAACATAAAAAACAAAGTGCAACTTATGCAAAATGTGGCTGTTTTAAGGACCTTTCCCTGTTTTTTATGTAAATAACGTAGCGCTGGGGAAGTGTAGCGCCGGGGACCCGGAACTTCCTTTCCCCAGCTCATCTCGCGAGGACGTGAGCTGAGCCAGGGAAAGGTAAGTCACGCGGAGCTCGGGGGGGGGTTGAGCGGGGTGACTTCACCCCACTTCCACCCCCCGATCGAGCTCCACGCACATCCCTATTTTTCAATCCAAAATTGCAGGGTCGTAATACGCTTTCAACCTCCCACAGTCTGCATGGTGGTGAGATAAGGGCACCGAAGTTTCCTACCAGGCCTTGCGATGCCCCTCACAGTCGGGGCACTGAGGCTTCCTTCCCCATGCCACATCTGTTGGAGCACCCTGGTACCACCAGCGAATAGCCTTGCACGGAGTCGGTGGTCACGATTTTAGACCCTTTAGCAGAATGAATACAGAAGACGTGTTAATAGTGTTGTGGTGAAGAGACTGAGTCTGAGCTTGACTCCAGTTTGACTCCAACTCCCGCTATGAATTCATTAGGTGCCCATAAGCAAGCTACTCTGACTCTCTCTCTGCCTCAACTCCTCCCATCTGTAATATGGACCGAACAATGCAAATCTATCTCGTAGGGTTGCTGTAAAGGTTGTTGCAACAATTTAATGGATGTGAAACAGACTAAACACTGTCAAAGCGAGATCATCATCAGAAGCCCTGCTCCAAGTGCCCCTGCATATCGAGATGCGGTGGGACACTACTCATGAGCAGGTCTTTTCTGTGGTGGCCCCCAATTGTGGAATGCCCTCCTTAGAGAGGTCTGTGTGACACCAACTTTGTTGATTTTTCTGATGCCAGGCATGATCCTATGTGTGTTTAGACAGAAAAAAGATTGCATGGCTGGGTGGGGCATGCTGGGAGTTGTAGGATATTTTTCAGTCTAAACATGCATAGAATAGCATCCTTCTTCTCTCACACCCTGCAATTCTTTTCTCATTCCTTCTTGTTTTAGTCCTCATAATACATTTTAAAGGTGCATTTTCAAATTGTCATTCCCCATGCTGCCTTTTCTCTATTTGCCTTCTGCTTTGAAAATGTTGCTGTTATTGCTGCTTTTAGTTGTTGGGGTGTGTGTGTTCTTTTCCAATGGCATTATAGGATTTATTGCATTTGTTCTTTTTAGTATGTACGTTGGCCTGAGAGTTTTGGCTATAGGATGAGAAAGAAAGAAAGAAAGAAAGGCAAGCTAAGTCTTATTAAGATGGGTTTTTTCCAAGCAGATTAGTCCTGACCCCCATGGAGCAGGGCCTGCACAATTTATGACCCACTCAGAAGAACAAAGCCCCTCCAGTCCTGTACTGTGGTCTTTCAGGTGCCTTACAACCTTTTATCTGTATTCTCCCCTCCCTAGGGCAGTTTCTCCTGACCCATTTCAGTTGCCCACCTCCTGCCAAATTAAGCAGCAGAGCCTACACTCTGCTCTGCCGCTTTGCAGAGTTTGCCACCACCCATCATGCTGGGTGGTACCCCAGTGTGAGGACTCTGACATCACTTCCTGGGCTCTGTTCTAGCCTGGCTCTCTTCTCCCCATGGACCAAGCCTGAGGCTCTTAGCACTCAGGATGGGGGAGAAATTGCTTTGGTTCACATTTTAACACAAAGGTAATTAAGGGTACAATCCTATGGCCGCTAGATGCTGTCTAGATAGCCATAAGGTAATTTGGAGTCCCAGCTCTGACCTCAGAAAAGTGCTCCAAGGTTGGAGCTGGGATTCTGAATTCGGAGCGCGCTCCCTCCGCCCTCGCAGCCGGCGCTGTTAGAATCATAGAATAATAGAATCATAGAAAAGTAGAGTTGGAGGGGGCCTACAAGGCCATCGAGTCCAACCCCCTGCTCAATGCAGGAATCCAGGTCAAAGCATCCTCGACAGATGGCTGTCCAGCTGCACCTTGAATGCCTCCAGAGTGGGAGAGCCCACCACCTCCCTAGGTAGTTGGTTCCATTGTCTTATTGCTCTGACAGTCAGGATTTTTTTCCTGATGTTCAGGTGGAATCTGAGTTCTTGTAACTTGAGCCCATTATTCCGCGTCCTGCAAACTGGGATGATCGAGAAGAGATCCTGGCCCTCCTCTGTGTGACAACCCTTTAAGTACTGGGAGAGTGCTATCATATCTCCCCTCAGTCTCCTCTTCTGAAGGCTGTTCTTCCTGCTCCAGCAGTGGCTCTGAGGTCGGAAGACCAACCTCGGAGCCGGCCTTGGGTGGGTGTTCCAGGGGGTGGTAGGGAAGGCAGGAGTGAGGCTGTGCTGGGATATGATGTATCCTGGTGGTGCCTCAGCCTGTCCACCTCGTGAGCAGGCTCAAAAGACTTAGATGGCCAATTTTGGCCATCTAAGTCTTTTGCAGGGTGACAGAAGCATGGAGGCAACCATTGCTACCACACACCTTCTGTCCTCGATAGAATGCCCATAATCCTCTGAGTTCGGAAGCTTACAGACAGCGACATTGGATAGCATTGCCCATCTCTCAATTTTGTACCAATATGCAAACAAGAACTCCATGATTCTTCAAAGTCTACACTTCTCCAAAGTTTGTAATGGAGTGCTCCGATCATAAAAATGCATAGAGAAATGTGTACTATATAGATTTCATAGATCATAAGAGTTGGAAGGAGCCTACAAGGCTATCAAGTCCAACCCCCTGCTCAGTGCAGGAAACTATAGGAGGGGTCTCCCATCCAAGTAATAACCAGGCCTGACCCTGCTTAGCTTTCGACGCTCAGACAAGCTGAGCCAGCATGAGCCACATTAGGAAAAGAGCACACCAAAAGGCATATATTTCATGAAAGGGGCATCCCAAAATGGATTATATGATGAGAGTAGCTTGCCCCACCCCCCAAAAAATGTGTATATCAGGCAAAATTGTGTGTAGTGGGAGAAAATTGCCCACAATGTGAATGAATTTTCATGTGGACTTTAAATAAATAAATAAATAAATAAATCTCAGAGTTCAGGATGAAACTGAATTTAAGATTGGGAAAATGAGAAGCTGAGAGAAACTGAAACTGACACCCCTACGTTGGTGCACCCGTGCCAGAACAGTGATTTTTTTAAAAAAATGTTTTGGCTGACCGCTTCTATGGACTTGCATTGCATTGCATTGTACTGTGTGTGTGTGTGTGTGTGTGTGTGTCCCTTAGAACAGCTTTTCCATATTAGGCAAGGCAGCCTCCACAGGACTACAGTACCCAGCATCCCTTGGGGAAGAAGAGGAAACAAAATCAGGACAGGTTAAACTGCGGCGTGGCATCTGCTGCGTGGTCACGCCCTCCCGTTCCTAACAGGGACGGACCTGGTCTGCAAGGAAAGGAAGATGGAGAGAATTTCGGAAAGAGTTAAAAGGGGCGGGGGAGGCCTGAAAAAAAAATATCCTTACAACATGTACCATATGGTTTGACATTTACCAGATTAGTTAAACATTTCTACTGGGGATAAATATGCCAAGATATCTATGTAAAGAAATTGCATGAGACAAGGACACATACAGCAGATTTATGGCACTGCGTACTTTCTCCCCCCCCCCTTTTCTTCCCCTCCCCTATTGCTAGCAGAATTCAAGGCCCTGGACATACCAGGTCCAAAGAGTATGAACCCAAATTAACCCTCATTGAGTGGTTATATTTTTCAAGAGGGCTGTGGCACATGACGTGGGAAGGGACTTAGAGAAGCGGGGAGCGGGATCCCCGTCAAAGTTTCGCTTGAGCCAACTCGTGTGTGTGTGTGTGTGTGTGTGTGTGTTTAAAAAAATACAATTTAAAAAAAAGAAAGAAAGAATCCGCCCCGTCCACAAGCCACTCTTTTGGAGAGGCGAAAAGCATGAAAAAAAGTTTGTCAGAATCTATTTTCAGGACTCCCCGTTGCCTGTGGAGAGAGAAGCCGATGATGGCTGCCAAATTGATTCCAGGCTGGGGGACACAGTCAGAGGAGGTGACTGCCGGTGCCCGGCTTCTGGTGCAAGCAAGGCTGCTCCTTGGTGAACAGCCCTAAAGCCATAGATTTCATTTGATCTTTGCAAAGGCTAACATCTGTCTGCTGTCATTTTAGTAAGATTGATGACAGACTGGGAAAGGGGGAAGGAGGGGGACGAGGAGGAGGAGGAGGGGGGGGGAGGGGCCCCGAACAGGAGAATGGCAGCTCTTGGCAGCCCCAGTGGCAATGGCTGAGGCTGGCAGGGGTCATCGGGGCAGGTCCGCCAGTCCTCTGCAGTCACAGCAGGAAGCAGTCTGAAGCACCACCCTACCAGCAGTTGCGCAGAATTGTTGCAGCCGATTGCCGAGAGTCAGAGGCACAAAGGCAGTGGATTCTTTCACACACACACACACACACACACACACTGCCGCTTTGTTTTGCACCTTGCATATCTCCCTCGATTACTCACGCAGCAAACCCTACAGAGCTAAATGTTATGACAGCCATAAGAATGCGGTTTACTGTTATCTTAATGTAGCTGGGCAGTGCAAGGTAAAACTATCAAACACTATTATTCTTTTTTAACATTCCAAAAGAAGCTAACTGATATGGACATCAAACTGTGTTTTGTGTTTTCTGTAAAAAATAATAATAATTTTTTTTAAAAAATCCTTTCAATGTTTGGGGCATGGGGAGATAGGGAGGGAATTTTCTCCAGTTGCAACTAAAGTACCTTCTGTTTCATTTCATCTTTGGGGCGGATTCCTAGAGTACAGAGAGGGCTTCTTGTTCGCTTTTGTTTTTTCCCCTCAGCTGGCAGGGCCGGCCCTTTAGGTGGAGTGAGGTGGCCAACTTGGGGAAGCTGGTTCGGGGTTTCATGAAAAGGCAGCAAATTGTTGGTTATTTAACTTCTTATTGTTGCACGTATTT
The DNA here is from genome assembly GCA_021292165.1 of Shinisaurus crocodilurus. Classification (NCBI taxonomy): domain Eukaryota; kingdom Metazoa; phylum Chordata; class Lepidosauria; order Squamata; family Shinisauridae; genus Shinisaurus; species Shinisaurus crocodilurus. Next base: position 2,189,151 of record JAHFWL010000645.1, read on the forward strand.
AGGGATATATGAGAAATTCGTTTCAGTTCGTGTTTTCATCAGGATTTGCCCAGTTCGCAGCTTCCAGAACAAACACAGAGTCAGTGACAATATGCAGTCACAGTGGGGTATACAAGGATTAAACCACTCTGAAGAACCCTTAAAAGAGATCATGGGCTATGCAAGGGTTGCTTAACCTTCTCATATCCCATGCTCGCCAGGTTCACACGGCACGACAACCCCTGAGTGGAGGCTGCATATTCAAAATAGGGCTGTGCCCGAACCACACTCACTGCAGCTTCATCATGGGTTAATTAACCCACAGTGGACTGTCGTGTCATGTGAACAACCCCAATGAGTAGGGGTCCCTTGCATGCTCCAAGAAGGTGCAACATTTGAGAGCATTGCAACATATCCTATTCCCAGCAGGGGGCAGCAGCAAAACGGGCACATCGCAATATAGACTGCAACCAGCAGGAGGCAGGAGAAAGGCTCTTGTGCGAACAGAGAGAAAGCCGCTCCGCTGGCAATTTTCGGGCATTCCATCCGCTGATTTGTGGACTTGGAATTTGTGCAAACGCACGCCCCAGAAAAATGTGCCAATCAGCCACAAATGGGCAAATCCCCCCACAACGCTCATTTCCATGCTTTACTCTATGGAAGGATTTCCGCATTTTTGATCGGTGTTTTTTAATTTGCATATTTTTCCTGTGGCTAAATTTGCGCAAAAAAATATGTGCAATAAAGAGATCGGTCTGCAAGCCCCACGGGCTCTGCGCCACCCAGGAAGGCCGGTCCACTGCAGAATATGTGGGGCGGACTCCAAGTAATCCAGACTCGTTTCAGTCCATTGCAGATTTCTCCGGCATCCTTACTTGCAGCTCCTTTTGCAGCTTCAAGACAACAGGGATCGTAAAGCTGGATCCATGCTGTTTGTGTAGCTCAAAACCTCAAATCCTAGTCGTGATATATCACTTGTGATTTTGGCCATTCGGAATTACAGCATCGGATATATTACATACCCTGTCGTAACGAGATCTGACATCAACTACTCAGCCCTTCACTCCATAAAGAGAAAGAGCAGTTCTTGGTCTCGACCTCCTTTACTGACCAGGTCTGCAACCTCTCTGCTCCCAGTGCCTCTGGTGCTCAGGGTGACCCAGCCAGCACCCAGACTCTGTACTTACTGTGGGTGGCTGGTGAGAGTGCACACGTGTCCCAAGCACCTGTTTCTTTGTTAAGGTATTGTAGCAGTTAGAGCAGGGCTCTCCAACCTTGGGTCCCCAGATATTGCTGGCCTACAGCTCCCAGCGTACCCAGCCAGCATGGCAAATGGCAAGGGATTCTGGGAGCCGTAGTCCAGCAACATCTGGGGACCCAAGGTTGGAGAGCCCTGAGTTAGAGTAAAGCATATATTGCAGCTAGTGGTTTTATAGATTTCATAGATCATAGAGTTGGAAGGAGCCTACAAGGCTATCGAGACCAACCCCCCTGCTCAATGCAGGAAACTAGAGGAGGGGTCTCCCATCCAAGTAATAACCAGGCTTGACCCTGCTTAGCTTTCCACGCTCAGACAAGCTGAGCCAGCGTTAGCCACAGGCCTGTTGGTGTAGTCACAAATTCTGAAGTGCAGGTTCTCATTGCAACAGACCCCAGAGCCACGCCCCTAAGGACGGTCTAAAAGTGCAGGTAGCTATGTCGATCCATATTTATAGATGTGTGTTGTGCCTGTATCATATAATGTGTGCATGTGGGATAGTTCACAACGATATATTATTGTTGGGGAAATCCATTCTCTTGCCACCTCTCCTCCCATCTCCCCAACATCTGTGAGGATTGCAGCTAAGCTCAGAGTGAACAAGGAAGTCTGGCGGGTAGAGGTGGTGCATGATGTCATCATCCCTGTCATCATCCCATGATGTCATCATCCCTGCTAATCTAGAAGTCCAGGTGCTTTGACTTCACATGGGCAAGTCTTGGGCTCTCTTATGAAAACATGAGGGCTGGAGATTTTTGCTCACTACAACAGCCTTCCCCAACCTAGAGCCCTCCAGACATTTTGGATTACGACTCCCATCAGCCATAGCCAGCATGGCGTATGTGCAGGAATGCTGGGAGTTGTAGCCCATTGAGTTGCGGAAGGTTGCTCTACATCATTAGACCATGTTCAGTTAGGGAGCGACTGACCTCACCCACAGAGCATCCTTCTCATGGCTATCTGTGTGTGGAAGAACCCTTGCACACTGCAGAGGATACTGTGTGGGGCACAATCTGGGTTCCACTCTCACTAGGGATGTATGAGAAATTTGTTTAAGTTCCTTTCTGATCAGGATTTTACCCAGTTTGCACCTTCCGGACCAAACACGGACTCAGATGCAATCTGAGTCCGAAGTCTGTACATTTCCAAGCTTGTAATGTGATTTGCGGACTAAAAAAGAACAAGCAAAAAAGAATTCAATAGCATGCCTATGTGCATTTTTCCAGGCACATTTTTGAAAAATGTGCCTGGAAAAATGCACAATTTGAAAAATGCACACAAATGCATTTTAATCAATGGGAGAAGAATGCACACATTTAAGAAATGTGCACAACTGATGCGTACATAAAAAAAAAAAAATACACGCTAAGATGCGAATGGATTTTCATGAAAAAAGCAAAGCTCGCAATCTGACACAGACTCAAGTCGGAACAAGCTTTGAGATGGAATTCGGAGAATGCCGGCGAGCTCAAGGTTTGCTGATTTGTGCATCCCTAGGTCACTGGGCACTGGCGAGGCCTGTGGGCCTAGCTGTTGCCCTGTGCGAACTGAGAAAGCTCATTAGGATAGATGCGCATTGCAGCCAGTCAGTAATGATGGACAAGCTGACTTTTGGGCAAATGACTCCTTGGAGAACCCTTAATAAGTGCCTGTAGATTCCCAGGATTCTGCAGTTGGTGGGTTCGAAAACCAAAAAGGACTATGTTATTGATTGAGGCACTCTGTATTCCATGGTGATCAAAAAGGGAGAAGTGATTGAGCAAGAGAAGAGTGAAGCTGGGTCAACAATGGACTGTGCATTTGTCTGATATCCAGCAACTGGACTAATAAAGAGTGAGATGAAGAGATACGTTCACATACACAGGAAAATAAGAACAGATAACCGATTGCCTTACACTACATAATATATTTCTCATAAGTGATGAAAGACTGAGGACGGACTTCAGATTCTTGTGAAAGATGACAAGGGATTGCTTTCTGAATCACATCTCTGTAAAGTTGACCTGGGCTGGGATGGGCTGCAGGGTTAGTGCAGTTAAGTGTCATGTCTTACTGTCTTTTTCTATAGTGTTGCTTTATGGCTTCTTCTTCTTTTTTGCCACTTTATTTAACCCGTGCAGCACCTGGCACACACCAACTCATGCACACTGCTCAAGATGCATACAAACACACACAGATGCACACCCAGTGCACACACAGATATGCATACACACACACACACACACACACACCCCTTTCAGGCAGGTAGTTGCTGCATCATCTAATGTACGGGGGTCAAGCTAGGCCCAAGGACAATTTTGAAACAGATAGACAAAAAAAAATACCCTCCATCATTTCCAAGCTAAAAATCGAGGTGCCCTTGCGTACTTGTAGGGATGTGTGAATTAGGGATGTGGCAAAAATCAACAGGGGGTGGTGGGTTTGAAGCGGGGGCGAACTCGCCCAGCTTGACCCCCCATGCCCCACGTAACTTACCTTTCCCCGGCTCGGCTCACGTTCCTCGCGAGCCGAGCTGGGGAAAGGAAGTTCCTGGTCCCCGGTGCTACTCTTCCGGGTCCCCGGCGCTACGTATTTTATGTAGAAAACAGGGGGGGAAACCACCTTAAAGCGACCGTGATTTGCGTAAGCAGGGCTTAAGGTGGCTTTCCCTGTTTTCTACGTAAATTACGTAGTGCCGGGGACCCGGAAGAGTAGCGCCAGGGACCCAGAAGTGCCGCGAGCGGCTCAGCGACCGCATCAGCTGGTGATTGCCGAGCAGCACCAGAGCAATTGTGGCGGGGGAGATCGACGGGCGTCCAGCGCTCAGACAATCGGGTAAGTACACATCCCTAGTGCGAATCAGAAAAATTCGATCTTGCCAAAGTTCTCCAACTTCCAACTCAAAACTCATTCCGACTGGTGTCCGTAGCAGTTGTGAGCTTTGTTGTTGTTGTTTTTCCAGCATGAAAATCCATACATATTTCCATGCATATTTTTCCAAATGTACACATCAATTGTGTGCATTTTTGAAACATACTCATTTTGAAACGTATCTTTTTTCTTTTTTTAAAAAAATGCATGCATGCTGTAGAATGCATTTTGGTTTTGGTCCACAAATAGGGACTCATGGAAGCTCAGAAATGTATGCTCAGAAGCTCAGAAATGTATGTTCGACCACAGATTATGTCTGAGTCAATAATAATAATAATAATAATAATAATAATAATAATAATAATTATAATAAGATTTCTTACCCGCCTCTCCGTCTAGATCGAGGCGGGGAACAACAAAAGTCTGGAAGGTGTGAACTGGGTAGAATCCTGACCAAAATGAAATGAAGCAAATTTATCATACATCCCTAAAAAAGACAATAAGGGGAGACATGATAGAGGTGTACAAAATTATGCATGGTGTGGAGAGGAGACATTTTTCTCCCTCTCTCATAATACTAGGACATGGGGTCATGCCCTGAAGCTGATTGGTGGGATGTTCAGGACAGATCAAAGGAAGTACTTCTTCACACAGCGCATAGTTAAACTATGGAATTCACTTCCACAGGATGTGCTGATGGCCGCCAATTTGGGGGGGGGCTTTAAAAGGGGATTGGACAAATTCATGGAGGACAAATTCATGGAGAAGGCCATTGGTGACTACTAGTCCTACTGTGCTTCCTCCAGTATCAGAGGCAGTATGCCTATATGTACACCAATTGTGGGGAAACATGGGCAGGAGGGTGCTGTTGCACTCATGTCCTGCTTGTGGGATCCCATGGTTGGCCACTGTGTGAAGTCAGAAGGCTGGACGAGATGGACCCTTGGTCTGATCCAGCATGGCTCTTCTTATGTTCTTATGGTCACCCAAGGTTGGGCATAAACCCTCTCCCCTCCTTGAGCAACCCTGACACCAGCTTTCCCCAACCCAGCACCCTCCAGATGTGCTGGCCTACAAGATGTAGTGGATGGGGATGACTGGTGTTGTAGTCTGACACACCTGGAAGGTGGGGGAGACTGCTTGACTCAGTGCGGAAGGTTCTTCTCCACCAGCTCTATGTTCTATTCACTTACCTTGTAACAGGCTTCTGAAGCAGCGTGTGTTGAACTGACCATACCTATTTCCTTGGGTGGCAGCAGGAGTGGGGGTTAATGGAAGTCAAAGCTCCTGGCAACCTTGTGATGGGAAGCTGGAGTGCAAGTCTTGTGTATCCCCAAAGAAAGTCTTGAAAGGGAGGATATCCCCTGTTCTTCTAAATCGGTGCCTTGGATTAGTAATGGACAGGATGAGGGATGAACAAATTGATCCAGACAAGGCAGAGGTATTCCTGTTTAGTCAAAGGGCAGATCAGGGAACAGGGATTCAACCTGTGCTGGAAGGGGAATCGGTGGAAAATTGCCTCCCCTCCCACTTCTGCTTGTGGAAACCTCCACGGGATCCAACCCACTTCCAAGAACAGAAGGGAATCCCTCTATTTTCAGAAGGGCCCCTTTGGATGGATCCAAGCCTACATCCATATCTGTTGGTCTAATGAACAGTAAGCGTTTGACTAGTGCATGCTCCCTTCCTGATCCCTGTCAAGATCAATTCGGAGGTAAATTCCCTAAAACATATAGAATCATGCACAGGGCATTCCTATTAATCTGGATATATATTTTGCTGCTTACAGTTCTGTCAGAGTTGCTTTACTGATTGAAGACACTTTGCTAGGGCTCCTAAAACATGCCATTAAGGATTTCATCCTTGAGAATGAAGAATTTATTTTTATTGTGAGGTGTGGAGAAGAAAGAGGGTATATTTATTCCAGTGACATGGATAAATATGATGTGGCTATTTTCTACATTACCAGAATTTAAATCTCACTTTGTTCAAGGCCCTTAGCGCGTGAGAAGCCAATATTATAAGTGTTGCCAAGATATGTTTACTGCTTTGGGATATAATTAACTTTAAAAGAAGAGGCCTCTATGAAGAAAACAAACTTAACCTGACAACTCTGATATCATCAAATCCTCGCTTTCCATCTCTTCAGGTGTGTGCGGGTGCCTTTATTACTGGCATGTCTTGTGTTCATGTTTAGTCTTTTCATCTGCTTTTATAGTGCTTTGCTATTTACATGTCTGAAAGATAAAGCACACACGGCTTCTGGTATATCTGTACCAGCTGCTTTCACCACAGTTATAACTGAAGTAACTTGGGCACTGCATTCCATCTCATATCTTGCAATTAGTCTTACATGTAACAAGACTTTAAAAAATATTATTATTATTATTATTATTATTATTATTATTATTATTATTTATTCATTCATTCAATTTATATCCCACCTATACATAAATGCCCTAGGCGGCATACAAAATCATAATCAAACAAAACAAATATACAATAATATACAATTAAAACTAACAAATACAATTAAGCATAAAAACAGAATAAAAATTCCATAAAATTCCATAAAAAATTGATAAAAGTTCCATAAAATTCCATAAAAACTGATAAAAGTTCCATAAAATTCCATAAAAACTGATAAAAGTTCCATAAAATTGTAATAAAATACTATAAAAGGAAGGCCTGCCAGAATAGTAAAGTCTTCAGTGACTGCTTAAAAACATTCAAAGAAGTCAGAAGACGCATTTCAGTCGGCAGATCATTCTACAACTGAGGGGCAGCAAAGGAAAAAGTTCTTTGACCGCAGCTGCCAGTCTCACATTGGGCAGCTGCAACAGACAAGAACTCCTTGGACCTTAAGTGGCGTGGTGGAATATAGGGGAGGAGGCGTTCCCTTATTATGAATGTTAGTGCCTGATTAGGTGGACACTATCACACAAGCTGTCATACAGTGTGGCACAGACTAAATCCGGGAGGATTTCAGAATGTAGGAAGCTCCCCTATACTGAGTCAGACCCTTGGTCCATCTAGCCTAGTATTGTTGACACTGGCTGGCAGCAGCTCTCCAGGGTTTCTTTCAGGCAGGAGATTTTCCAGCCCTACCTGGACATGCCAGGGACTGAACCTGGGACCTCCTGTGTGCAAAGCAGGTGTTCTACCACTGAGCCATGGCCCCAGATTTAAGTCTGAATGGAGGACCATTAGTTCAGTTGTGGCTCACACACTTTCATAGCATCATCGAAGTTGGAAGGGACCTCAAAAGCCACCTAGTCCAACCCCCTGCTGTTGCAGGAAATCCCCTGGCATATAACCATCCAGATTCTGCTGGGAAAAAAAACCTCTAACCAAGGAGAGTCTACCACCTGCTAAGACAGTCCCTATTCCACTGTCCAACACCTCATACCACCTGGAACTTCTTCCTAATGTGCATCCCAAACCGCCTCTTCCTTGCAATGTTAACCCATCAGCTCAGGTCCTACCCTCTGTAGTAGCAGGAAAGAAATTTGCTCCATCATTTATGTGACAGCCCTGCAACTATTTGAAGATGGCTGTCCTAGTGCCTCTTAATTGTCTCTTCCCCAGGTTAAACGTCCTTCAAATGTATCCTGTACTAATAATGAGACCTCAGCTGGAGTAATTTGTCCCGTTCTGGCTATACACTTTCAGAAGAATGTAGACAAACTGGAACGGGTTCCAAGAACCGCAACACAGAGGTCAGAGGTATGAAGAACAACTCCTGTCAGGAAAGGGAGAAGGAACTGTGTTTAGCCTGGAGCAGAGAAGGCCGAAGAGGGACATGGTAGCACCCTTGACTTCAAATACCTGAAGGGCCATCACATGGAAGGTGGTAAAGACCTTTTTGTCTCTGTTACTCCAGGAGAAGGGCTTGCATCAAGGGTACGCATGGCTGGCACCTGCCAAGGGCCCGCACCCCAGCAGGGGCCCACTGACAAGAACTCCTTGGAGTTTTTCCTCCTCTTCACTACTGCAACCTGCTTGTTCACTTGTCCCTCATCCTGTCCAAGACAAAGGTGGATGGTATTGAGAAGGAGGAACGGCAGATGTCCCTGTCTGCTTGCTCACTGGCTTGCTCTCAGCTTGTCAAGTCAGCAAGTGGGAGCAATGATGAGAAACAGGAAGAGGAGCAATCGCAGCTGGTGACAATGGTGGCCACCACCCGGTAGGGATGGACAAATTCACCCGGACCTGGTACTTGGGGCACTTGCTGAGCACTCTCGCTGCGCAGTCTGGTTTGCGGCACTTGGCGAGGCGCTCGGCAGATTTCCTGGTCCCCATCACGTCATAGAATCATAGAATCATAGAAAAGTAGAGTTGGAAGGGGCCTACAAGGCCATCGAGTCCAACCCCCTGCTCAATGCAGGAATCCAAGTCAAAGCATCCCTGACAGATGGCCGTCCAGCTTCACACTGAATGCCTCCAGAGTGGGAGAGCCCACCACCTCCCTAGGTAATTGATTCCATTGTCTTATTGCTCTAACCGTCAGGAAATTTTTCCTGATGTTTAGGTGGAATCTGGGTTCCTGTAACTTAAGCCCATTATTCCGTGTCCTGCAAAGTGGGATGATCGAGAAGAGATCCTGGCCCTCCTCTGTGTGACAACTAGTGAACTTGGCCCCACCCGTGCGAGGCTCGTGTGGGCCTACCGGGATCCTGGCGGCGGCTCCTCATCTTGGCACTGTGCGGTGAGCCACCCGCGCCTGGCCACGCTTGTCCCATCGCGGCAAGCGGAAATGACACGTCGGGACCCTGCTCCGGCGTGCTGGACCCCCGCGCTATGTTTTTGGCGGGGGAAACCAGGGCAACAGTTTAAGCCCTGTTGCCCTGGTTCCCCCCGCCAAAAACATAGCATGGGGGTCCAGCGCACCGGAGCAGCCGGATGTGACGTGACGGGCGCTGGCGGCTCGATCGGCGGCAGCAGGTCGAGCGGCGCGGAGAACGCTCTGCACCGCTCAGAAGAGCGAGATCGGACCGGCAGTGGCGCGGAGGACTGAGCCGCGGAGAACTTTGAGTCAACAGCAGGTTCGTGTAACCCCCATAGTGACAACCCTTCAAGTACTGGAAGAGTGCTATCATATCTCCCCTCAGTTTCCTCTTCTGAAGGCTAAACATGCCCAGTTCTTTCAGTCTCTCCTCATAGGGCCTTGTTTCCAGTCCCTTTATCATCTTTGTTGCCCTCCTCTGAACCCTCTCCAGTTTGTCTACATCCTTCTTAAAGTGTGGTGCCCAGAACTGGACGCAGTACTCAAGATGAGGCCTAACCAGTGCTGAGTAGAGGGGAACTAGTACTTCACACGATTTGGAAGCTATACTTTTATTAATGCAGCCCAAAATAGCATTTGCCTTTTTTGCAGCCACATCACATTGCTGACTCATATTCAGCTTGTGATCTTCAACAATTCCAAGATCCTTCTCACTTGTAGTATTGCTGAGCCGAGTATTCCCCATCCTGTAACTGTGCAGTTGGTTTCTTTTTCCTAGGTGCAGCACTTGGCATTTATCCCGATTAAACTTCATTCTGTTGTTTTCGGCCCAGCGCTCCAGCCTATCGAGGTCACTTTGAATTTTGTTTCTGTCTTCCAGAGTATTCGCTGTTCCCCCCAACTTTGTGTCATCTGCAAATTTGATAAGCATTCCCTGCACCTCCTCATCCAAGTCATTAATAAAAATGTTGAAGAGCACTGGGCCCAGGACCGAGCCTTGTGGTACCCCACTCCTTACCTCTCCCCAGTTTGAGAAGGAACCATTGATAAGCACTCTTTGAGTCCGATTCTGTAGCCAATTGTGGATCCACCTGATAGTTGTTCCATCCAGCCCACTCTTAGTCACTTCTAGGTCCCCGTCGTATCACTTCCGGGTCCCCGGTGCTGCATTTTCCCCGTAAAAACCAAAGTAAACTACACAATTAGCTTACCTTGTTTTTTATGGAAAAAATGCAGCACTGGGGACCCGGTAGTACCTTTCCCTGGCTCCCCTCTGGGGAGTTGTGCTGAGACGGGGCAAGGTAAGTTCCGCGGGACTCGGGGGGGGCGAGCAGGGCCAGTTCACCCTGCTTCCACCCCCAATCGAGTCCCGCACACATGCCTAGCGGCGAGAAGGAAGACTCACTGAGGGAGGGGCCCATTGAGGGGGTCATGCATGCCCAAGGACCCTTGAAAACCCGAAGCGCTGCAATCTTCACATTCGTTTGGGAGGTGCGAATGAGATCAGTTTCCTTCCAATTGTGGTCCGAAAGAAATCCTACTCATGACCAGATCAAACGTTCACGTCGCAGAGCTCGTTCTGACTTGAGTCCCCATCAGATTGTGAGCTTTGTTTAATTTTGTCTTTTCACATGAAAAATCTCTGTGTGTGGGTGTGTGTGTGTGTGTGTGTGCTTATTTGCCCAAATGTATGCATCAATTGTGTGCATCTTTGAAACGTCCACATTCTTCTCCCATTGATTAAGGGCACATTGCTATGGCCACTAGACGCTATCTAAATGGCTATAGGAACGTTCGGAGCTCCAGCCGTGGCCTTGGAGAAGGGCTCCTTGCAGCCGGCACAGTTCTTTCTGCACCCGCTGTGGCTCCGAAGACAGAAGACCAAATTCGGAGCTGGTGCTGGGGGGGGGCATTCTGGGGGGTTGGGAGGGGAGGTACTAGGCTCCACTGGGAAGCGAGGAATCCCAGTGGTGCCTCAGTCAGCTCCTCCTGCTCGCGAGCAGGGGCAAAACAGTTAGATGGCCGAAATGGTCCGTCTAAGTGTTTCGGAGGGTGAGGGAAGCATGGAGCTAATCCTTGCCCCAATGCTCATCCCACCTTCCATTGGATGCCTATAATCCTCTGAGTTCAGAGGGTTGTGGGCAGCCACAGGGATTGTGCTGTAAAGCATATTTGTGTGCATTTCCCAAAAGTCTGCATTTTTTCATGCACGGTTTTCAACTGTACGCATACCCTTGAACACAGTTTTTTTGGGGGGGTCCATGAATCATATCACACAAGCTCAAAAATCGTATGGACGTTGGCCTCAGAACACGTTCCGGAATGTGCAAACTCGGTAGATAAAAACAAACCCGAAATGGAGTTCTCATACATCCTGACCCAAATTCCACTGCATATCACCCCTCAATGACAGTCACATATGAAATTCCAATGTGAAACTCCAGATGTTTTAGACGACACACCTCCATTGGCCACGCTAGCTGGAGCTCATGGGAGTTGCGGCCCAAAACATCTGGAGGGCACCAGGTTGGTTTGGGGGAAGTCTGGTCTGTAGCGTAGGTTGGGCAAAATCCAATAGAAAGATGTTAAACTTGTTCTTAATCTAGAAAGCCATTCCTGGAAGCCCCACTTCCCCCTGCTCTTTTGCATCCCAATTCCTGGTTTGTTTGTTTTTTAAGAAAGCTGTACTCTTTCCTTTGTCTCCACCACAAAGTGCCCTTTAGTGCATCTACTATTGATTCTGCTCCCTCCTCTGTGGTCTACAGTGTCATGTCGGTGAGTCTCCCAACATCCACTGACCTGGAAAACAGGAGAACCTCGGTCGCTTCAGCAAGATGTTTCCAGTCTCCCACGTGGTCATGGGCAAAGGAAAGTCGCCTCGAGTCACTGGACTGTCCAATTTATTTAACTCTGTGATGTCACTCACTTCAAGTTACACCGTGTTTTCACTGAGAAGCCACTACCCTGTGATGCCCTGTGGGTTTTGTCTTAGTGGTGAAGTTACAAAGGGTAAAGAAGAAATAGCGTTCAGGATGATTCAGTCCTAACCTTTGCTTCCATTTGCCTTTGCAATAGAGCTGAAAGTAAACAGACCTGATCTCGTTCAATTCAGAGACTATATTCCTTTCCTCGTAGATGAAACTTGGGTTCCGACTTAGACTCGGCAATACTTCTCCTCAATTTCTAAGCTTTTCTTGGTAAGCTCTGCTTTTCTTGGTAATCTATGTTTCTTTTTATGGATTTTCAATTGCATATGGACTTATTGCTTTTTATTGTATCCACTTTGTATCATGTGTGCCATCTTGAGAGGGTTCCACGCTTCAAGGCAGCTTAAAAATAATTTTAAATAAATACATTTCGATGGCTACTTCTTGAAGTTGATAGTGTTGGGAGGTTGTTTGGGCCCAGGCTGATAACGGGGCCACACCAAAGAAGAGGCAGTGCTATGGTGGCCACATGTTCTACTTTACAAAGGATAATCCTCTATCTGAAGGGTTGTCAGAGGACAGTCCTGTATTTGAAGGTCTGGTCCAAGTCTGATTTAAAGGTCAAGAACCCTAAGAAAATAGGGCAGGGGCCTGGAAGTCGCCCTACAAGAGTGAACAGCTAGAGAGCAGGTTGATCCAGCACACATGCCACCTGTTCACAGACCTCCACACCTTGGTTAGATATTTCTATTTAAATTAGAGTCATTATTTACATATATTCAACAGTCATCTATACATATACATTAGCTGAAGCAAATTTATGCACATCTGTATCCTCTTTTTTCCTCTCTTTTGGCAATGCGTAAGTGGCCACCCTAGGCAATGCAATGCTGCCTTCTTGATTCTCAAGGCCTATGATCTAAGAACATGAGAACCTAAGAAGAGCCCTGCTAGATCAGACCAAGGGTCCATCTAGTCCAGCATTCTCTTTACACACTGGCCAACCAGCTGCCCACGGGAAACTCACAAGCAGGACATGAGTACAATGGCACCCTCCCGCCCATGCTCCTCAGGCCCTGCACCCAGACTTCTCAGTGATACTGGAAGGGTATCCAGTAACAGTCATCATCAGGCGGTCACTCGTGACCGAGTAAGATTGTCTTCCGGGATAAAAGGAGGAAATTCTAAAGAAGATTGTGTAGACTCTAGCGATGGGTCCGTAAGTGACTGTGGAGGCCAATTCTAGATCCACACAGCTTCCCACAGTGAGGACACAGGTTACCAGATAGAAGATGGTCCTGTAAAGGATTCATTTGACGTGCTTTTCGCTTAGCACGTTTCTCCCTTTCACCTTGCACTCGGGCTTCTTCAAAGTCCATGGAACCTTTGTGAAAGGCCAGCCTCCATTTAGATCGTTCATGGGCCAGAGCTTCCCAGTTTTCGATGTTTATATTGCATTTTTTTAGATTAGCCTTATGAACATCTTTAAACCTCTTATATTGACCACCGATATTCCGCTTTCCATCCTTGAGTTGGGAGTAAAGTAACTGCTTTGGGAGACGGCAGTCAGGCATTCGAACAACATGACCGGTCCACTGAAGTTGGCGTTGAAGGATCATTTTTTCAATGCTAGTAGTCTTTGCTTCTTCCAGTACACTGACATTTGTTCGCCTATCTTCCCTGTACCATTACTGATCCTCTGGGTCAGGCCTGGTTATTACTTGGATGGGAGACCCCTCCTCTAGTTTCCTGCATTGGGCAGGGGGTTGGACTCGATGGCCTTGTAGGCCCCTTCCAACTCTATGATCTATGAATCTATGAATCTATGTCTGGAGCAAGATGGTTCGATCAAGAAGTTCAATGAGAGCTGTTAATCCAGCAAAGGGTTGGGGTCACAGACTGAGGGCTTATATACCGGTTGATTCTGATTCTTCAGTTGCAGCTGGGTCTGCTTTTTCAGTGGTTAAAGCTAGGGGTGGGCAATCTGCTGGGACCTGACAGTGACTCCACTGCTGAGCCCACTGAGCTGGGCTGAAAATTGGCACCTCTCCCCAGACATTTGGGTTCCCGGCGGACTGCTGTTTACGTAGAAAATGCCTTAAGATACATCAAAACTGGCCGCAATTTGTGCAAATTACACAAATTGTGGCTGCTTTCAGCATATCTTAAGGCATCTTCTACATAAACAGCAGCCTGCCAGGAACCCAAAAGTTGCTTCCCCAGATAGACTCAGGAGAACGCGAATCGAGCAGGGGGAGAGGTAAGCGGGACTGATTTGGGGGGGACGAGCCTGGCTAGTCCACCGGATTTCCACCCTCCAAATGAAATCCACACGCATGCCTAGCTACAGCAGCCTCTTCCTCCTCATGAGCAAACCATTGCTTCTGAGTGGACCCTGGCAAAGTGGTCTTCTGGCAGCCAGGCAGACACCCTGGTGATGACTCTGATAGTCCAACTTGGTCCTCTGCCATTGGTACTCCGGTGAGCTGTGGGATCAGGGAGGAGAGTCAGGAACTACAGGGCTTGGGATGGGGCGGAGGGGGTTCTTGGAGACACCAAGTGAGGCATCCCTCCGAGGGGACTGCTCAGATTGCCCCATAGTTTCTATGGCACTGGAGTTTGTGGAGGAATCACAATGGTCCTCCTCCGAAGAGGTTTCCCCTGGGCTTGGGTCAGCTGAAAGTCTAACACTTGACCACTAAGAAGGCCTCATGAGCCAAGTTGTTTGAGGCCAGGCCCCAGTCAGTCCTTGAGATGAACTTTAGAGTAATCCTCATTGACCTAGCAAGAAGGTTATTTGTCCCTCTGAAGGGACCGTCTCTCAGCTAGTGACTGCTGCAAGATTGTTTTGTTATGATAGGGACTAAGGCAAGTTCATCTCAAATGACAAAGAAAGCAAATAAATACCAGATTCTCCATTCTGTTGGAAAAGCTCTAAAATACTAGCTAGGAATACACACACACACACACTGAGGCTGCAGTCATTACACAAGGGAGTAAGACCCCTTGCACCACTTCTAAATAGGGCTGTTGGAGAAATCCACGATGGCTGCAAATGTGTTCGGATTCGGATTTCTAGGAATCTCACCTGTGGATTCTGCAGTGGATGAGATCAAGAAATGGTTGAGGTAAAGCCGGGGAATATTTTGGTTATAACACATTTATTTAATGTACAGTCATGCCTTGGATTGAGAGCATAATTTGTTCCGGAAACGTGCTTGTAATCCAAAACACTCTTATATTAAAACGAAATCCCCCCAAAAAAATTTGTACAGAGATTTTTAATTTAAGCCATACTACAGTACTTGTATTGCAAGACGTCGCTTGTATATTAAGTCAAACAAATTTAAATAAATATTTAAAAATTTGCTTGTCTTGCAAAACGCTCTCAAACCAGGTTACTTGCAATCCAAGGTATTACTGTATTTGTTTTATTTATTACGTATATACCCTGTATTCCTCTGAGAAGCCCAAGGCAGCATTTATTTATTTATTCAATAATTTATTAATTATACTTATATACCACTTAATATTTTAAAAAAAGAAAAGATGTCCAAGCATACATGAGCTTCCTCCTCTCCTCGCAACAACCCTGTGAGGTAGGTTAGGCTGAGAGTCCATGACTGGCCCAAAGTCACCCAGTGAGCTTCATGGTTGAGTGGGGAGTAGACACCGGGTCTTCCTAAGTCCCAGTCCAACACTCTTAACCACTACGCCACACTGGCTCTCTAACACATCACTGAGGAAACATTGCAGATGTTTTGCAATGAAGGGTGCAATTCTATGCATGTTCAGAGAGAAAAATGGCCTACAACATCCAGCATGCCCCAGCCACCTATGCTGTCGGGGGCATGCTGGGAGTTGTAGGCCTTTTCTCTCTCTAAACATGCATAGGATTGTGCCTCAATGGTTTACGTGGCAACCAAAGGTTTCCTATGCTAGAGATCTGGTTCTTTTCTGGGTTTATTTCCAACACACACACACACACACACACACACACACAATTTCTGTCTCTATAGATGTTATTGGAATTTGGATCCTTTTTCATCGCTTCTTTCTCACTCATCCTGAGACCCACCACTGGGACCAATCTCCAGAAATATTTCCAAGGATTTTCAAAAAGAACCTTTCGTGTGTGTGTGTGTTTGTGTATATATATATGTGTGTGTATAAAATTCCATCTTGTTGGAACGCCAACAAAGACATAAAAGATGGGAGTCCAACCCGCAGCATGAACGCTACTAATACCACAGACAGATGCCAGAGAATGCTAGGAATTGTAGGACTTTCTTCTGTCTAAACATGCATAGGATTGCGCCCTAACAGAACAATCCTGGGCAGTGTCTGAGGAGCCATAGGGTAAAGGGGATTTCCCCCCTCCAGGGGCCATTGACATAGCTGTGAGTATGACACACCCTTCCCAGCTGGCACCGAAAGCTCTGCAGTGGTGTTGTGGCCTCAGGAGGGGAAGAGCTGGGTCATGCTGTAGCCCCATTGAAAGCAGTGGGACTTAAGTTGTTGTTGTTGTTGTTGTTGTTATTAATAATAATATTATTATTTCTATAGCACCCAGTAGCCGATGCTGTAGCCCCATTGAAAGCAGTGGGACTTAAGTTGTTGTTGTTGTTGTTGTTATTATTAATAATAATATTATTTCTATAGCACCCAGTAGCCGATGCTGTAGCCCCATTGAAAGCAGTGGGACTTAAGTAGTAGTAGTAGTAGTCGTCGTCGTCGTCATCATCATCATCATCATCATCATCATCATCATCTCTATAGCACCCAGTAGCTGAAGCTCTCTGGGCAGTTCACAAGTTAAGCCCCCTTCATGCATTACTCAGGTGAAGGGGCTCTGTGTGGGGCCATACAGAGAGGCCGGTGTCAGTGGGGTGGTGAACTCTGGGTTTCAGTCTGAACTTTAAAGGAGCTATCCATGGTGCTAAACCCACCCACCCACCCACCCAAAATATATGGATTGCTCCATAAAATTCAGACTACAATCCAGAGTATGGGATATATCACCCCACGGACACTGGAGCCACCAGCCGCCAGAGGCCATACCTCCTGGCTTCACCCCCAGCGCCCCATGCTGAGTGGACTCCATCCCCTGGCACCTGCACATTGAGCACGCACATCTGCACATGGGGCAACCACATGGTAGGGGCCACTGTGCGATTGGGGAGCCAGGTTGCATGGCAGCGCTTGCGTGTGAGCCAAGAGAACTCTTTAATATATGGCCGTGGTCAGTGACACCAGACCAGCACACACACTTCCCTTCATCACACAAGTACATCTTCATTAAGACATTTTTTTGGGGGGGTTAATCTGAATTTTACTATTATCAGCTTCCTTGAGCACTTTTTTTGGGGGTGGTGGAAAGTTGGATAGATATTAAATAAACAAACAAACAAACGAATGAATGAATCATGCATGAAGGGGCTTGAATCGAGGCAAATTTGTCCCATTGATTTCAATGGGGCTAAAGCATGACTAAATTTCACTGGATCCTACCCCCCCACACACACACACACACTCACACATAGTTTGATGCTGCCTCTGATGAAATAGGGATGGAGTAGGGAGGGTACTGCAGCAGAAGAGGAGAGGGAGTAGACCTTAGTTTTTGTAGACCTTTATATCAAAAACATACATTTTTTTTAAACACATGTTGATACATTTTTTGAGTCAAGGAAATGTGCCGCAACTTTGGGAGAAGTGTATAGCCTGCTGGAGAGCTATGTTCCAATCTGCCCGTGGGTTTCTGGGATGTGCGGATCAAGTCAGTTCATAGCAGAATTCACAAAGATTCTTCAGCAGGGGTGGACGATCCACGGAGACCCAACCCTTCTCTGGCTCAGTGGACGCCAGAGCTGCCCCCGCTGTGCCGGGCTGAAAGTGGGCACGTGCCGTGCCGCTCCTCAAACTTCCGGGTTCCTGTCGGGCTGCTGTTTATGTAGAAAATGCCTTAAGATACATCAAAAGCAGCCGCAATTTGCACAAATGACTCAGATTCCAGCCACTTTGGGCGAATCTTAAGGCATTTTCTACATAAACAGTGGCCTGCCAGGAAGCTGGAAGTCATTTCCCCAGCTCGACTTGGGAGAGCACCAGTTGAGCCGGGGAAGAGGTGAGTGGGATGGAATTTGGGGGGGGGGGTCAAGCCTGGCTAATCTGCCAGATTTCCACCCCTCAAACAAAATCCTTGCACATCCCTATCAGGCATCCCTGGTCATTGCAGCTCTCTTTTCTGCTGCTGCTGCTGCTGCTGAAGCCACTGGAACACCACATAGCTCCATGTCTGTATCTGTATTTGTATATTTTTATTTATTTATTTATTTATTATATTTATACCCCGCCTTTTTTCCTGCAAGGAACCCAAGGCGGCTTACATAATCATCCTCCTCCTCCTCCTCCTCCTCCTCTCCATTTTAAACTCACAACAACCCTGTGAGGTAGGTTAGGCTGAGAGTACAAACAACATGGGAAAGCAGGGAATGTGAAAGCACAACACGGTGTCGCAGAACGCATAGCATGCACAGGAAGATTTCCCACCTTGTCCAGCTCCCACGATGCATTGCGAAAACACACAGGCAGGGCTTGTGTTGCCGTGTGGTACTCAAAATCCTGGTAGGACTGTCACTGTAGGCCTGACCTCTGTGGTCTTGCAAGGTCTGCCGCTGTGCCTCTTGCTTCTGGCCAGGTGTGCCATGGGCTCTCATTTCACATTCATTTCATTCATCTCATTTCTGGACCACCCAACAGCCAAAACTCTCTAGGCAGTTCAACAATGCAATGTAGTAGTAGTTGTAGTAGTTGTAGTAGTGTAGTAGTAGTAGTAATAATAATAATAATAATAATAATAATAGTAGTAGTAGTAGTAGTAGTAGTATAACATCTTGAACAGGCAAAATTTAAAAACAATGTAAAACAGCTAAAAAAACCAGAGTTGAAATAAGATACTAGGACCGGATAATGAAACAGCTGACATTAAAAGCCCTGTCATATGTCATCACATGCTTGGGAGTAGAGGAAAGTCTTAACCTGGCACTGAAAAGATGAGAGTGTTGGTGCCAGGCAGACCTCAGTGGAGAGTATTCCATTATTGGGCGGGGGCACCACTAAGAAGGCCCTCCTCTCCCTTGCTGCCGTCCTCTGAGTATCCTCATAGCACTTGGAGGAGGGCCTCCGATGGTGATCACAGTGTCTGGAATCTGGATAGGTTCATATCGGAATGCTGGGAGATGTAGGACTTTCTTCTGTCTAAACATGCATAGGATCGCACCTTAAACCACCCTGCTAGATCAGATCTCATTGTGGAGTTGGGTCATGTCATTCTCTCTGTACAATAACTCTCCAGTCAGTTCCAGGGGGGAGAAAAAAAAAAAGACAACTAACTGGATTTCTTCTTCTGCTTGCTCTCAACTCTACTTGTGCAATTCTTTCCCTTAACTTCTCTTTCCTTAATTACTTTTATTTATTTCATTTTGTAACATTAAAAAAAAAAAAGTCCTCGCCACCTAAATAGGCTGCAGTTTAGAGCACAAACATCCAGAGATAACAATTAGTGAAATAATTACACTTGTTCTGTCAGTGTGACCCTGTGACCCAGAAAGTATTACAAATCCATTTTAAAACATATTAAATGTTCATATTAATGAAGAGAATGCAGTACAAGTACCAGCAAACTAAATATTGTTAATGATTTTGAGCTATTAAATTCATTACCGTTTCTTTTCATAATAAAGCGGTTACTTGCTAATTAGACCTTTTTAAACTCGCCGTTATTGAATTCATTATACGGCATGCCATTAACTCTTACAGATCCGTCGGGGTGCGTTTCTGCACAATTAGAACCATAATCATAACAGTTTCAAGACCATATTCACAGGGATGCAGGCCTTGGAATTCCTTCTCTGGTTTTTGACAGTCACTCCCTGTTCTTTTCCTCTGAGTACATTTTCTTGACACATCATGCCTAACAGCTTCTGAGCTGTCACAGTAACTTTGACAACACAAATTCTAAAAAAAAGAAAGAAAAAGCAACCCCCCCAAACCCACCAAAACACCACATTTTAATTTAATATTAAAATTCCAAGTTTAGCTTCTATCTATCTATCTATCTATCTATCTTACTCTTATCCAAAATTTTAGCCCAGCATATAAATAAGGTGTATATATTTCTTTCTCTAAAGGTCAAATAGGGCACTGGGGAAGGAAGGAAAGAAAGACCGTGAAGTTTTGCAGGTGGGGATAAGAAATGTAATTCACAGAGAATACATTTTCACTGATAAGCATTTTAAAAGATGAAGTGCAAAACAAATTCACAACGTTCCACACTGCATTTCCTAAATACAAAACAAAAACCCCACCCCAAGACAAAAACAAAACCCAACACTACATTGACTTGACTATGTCAGTTTGCAACGCACTGAGGAAAAAGAAGCCCACCAAGTGAAATCTCCTGTCCTGGTTCACACACTAAAATAACCCAGATGTTTATTTTTATTTTTAAATCTAAGTTACTGTGAATGAGCAAGCTTGCTGGTACGTATTGCTCCATAGCTCCCTCTGTGAGCAGGAATAGCCAAACAACCCTAAGATGCACTGTCCTTGGGCTATTTGCTGTGATGTGCGAACTATATTATAGGGATGTATGAGAAATTAATATTAGTTCATTATTGATCAGGATTTACCCAGTTTGAACCTCTGGACTCGTACGCAATCTGCAGTCAAAGTCCGTACATTTCCCCCCTTGCAATGGGAAAAAAACACAAAGATGAGTTCAACAGTATGCATACATTTCAAAAATGTATGTGAAAAACTGTTCTTTTGTAAAATGTGCACAAATACACTTTGATCGATATGGGAGAAGAATGCATACGTTTCAAAGATGCCCACAAAATATGCGGGAAAATACGTATGGATTTTCACGCGAAAAGAAACCTTTCATGCGAAAGAGAAATCGCAATCTGATATGGACTGGAACCAGAACAAGCTTTGAGGGGGAATTTGGAGGATTTTGGCGAGCTCGGGTTTTGCTGCTTCGCACATCCCTAGGCCAAACCAGGAACTCTGGCCATTAGAGGCCAGAGTTGACAAGCCACGGTTCCTGGTTTGCACGTCATGGCAGATATGTCTCCAGCTAGCATGGCTCATGGTTGGGGGTGAGCGGAGTGGTAGTCCTAAACTTTCAGGGGTTGTTTCACCACTCTTTGCTCTCACTCACAGTGTGGGAGCAATCAGGCATTTTGAGCTTGCAGACTCAGTTGCCCATGACAACCCAGGGTTGTCATTATGTGCAAACCGAGTGTCATGGATTTTGCTGCTTCCATAGTCCTGGGCCAGCAGCAAATTTCCGTGGCACAAGCTACTGTGTTTGCTGCTGGCCCAAGACTACGAAAACTGTGTGTTGGTGTGTTGGGGCAGGGGTAGGTTGGCAAGCGCCTGCTCAGCCACAGTTCATGGCTGTGTGTTGCGCAGGCCCATCTTATAGGGACACCATCTATCATTTTTATTTATTTTACTTTATTGATTATATTTCTATCCCACCTTTTGTTTTTCCCCTGCAAGGAACCCAAGGCGGATTACATAATCTTCCTGCTCCTCTCCATTTTATCCCCACAACATCCCTGTGAGGTAGGTCAGGCTGAGAGTGAGTGCCTGGCCCAAAGTCACCCAGTGAGCTTCATGGCCGAGCGGGGAATAGAACCCGGATCTCCCGAGTCCCAGTCCAACACTCTCATCACTACGTCACACTGGTTCTCCTTTGTTCTTGGCTCATCTGTTCTTAACTTTATTTCTAACTACAGCCAGAGTCTCCAATGTGGTGCCTGCATGCACCTCTCTTCATGCTCAACAGACATGCTGCACCTCCTGATTTTAATTCTATTTCTTACAGGGTTTTTTTTTTAATTATCTTTTTTTTTTAAGATAAAAAAAGAGGGTGGCATGCATGCTGCAAAGCAAAGTGCTGCCCTTTGGCACTATCTTTACTTGGTTTCAAAAGAGTGGTTCTGCATTTTGGAGCTCAGATCCCCACCTCTGTCTTCTAATTATGTTCTTCGGCAAGTGACTTTTTGTTTAGCCTCCCCAGTTTACCTTCAGGGAAATGAGTGTGGTGACCAGCCATGTCCATCATGGCAGCCATTTTATGAATGGGCAAGCCGTCCCCCCCCCCCCCATGGCACAACTATGGGCTAGATGGAAAAACTATCAGGTGGATCCACAATTGGCTACAGAATCGGACTCAAAGAGTGCTTATCAATGGTTCCTTCTCAAACTGGGGAGAGGTAATGAGCGGGGTACCACAGGGCTCGGTCCTGGGCCCAGTGCTCTTCAACATTTTTATTAATGACTTGGATGAGGAGGTGCAGGGATGCTTATCAAATTTGCAGATGACACAAAGTTGGGTGGAAACAGCTAATACTCTGGAAGACAGAAACAAAATTCAAAGTGACCTGATATGCTGGATCGCATGGCCGAAAACGACAGATGAAGTTTAATCGGGATAAATGCCAAGTGCTGCACCTAGGAAAAAGAAACCAACTGCACAGTTACAGGATGGGGAATACTCGGCTCAGCAATACAATAAGACTGGAATGTTGAAGAACAAGCTGATATTGGTAGAATTGATGTGGGAAAAAAGGCAAATGCTATTTTGGGTGCTGTAATATATAAAGTCCCCTCCGTCTTGAATGCCGCCTGGATTGTGGCACATGGAGATGAGGGCAAGTGCTTGGCCTTCTCCCGTGTGTCTCTCTTCCACTTCGATGTACCTGCATCTTAAAACCACCAGGACCCAGAATTGCGCACCTCTTTATTTTATTTTGAATTTAATTGATGGAGGTAATGATGACTGAATGGAATGATTACTTGCAGGGGGATTGCTTAAATTTGGAGCAGGATCTGGGTGGAAATTAATGGACCCCCGGATTCGCCCTTGACTTGCTTTCGGATTATTTTTAATTATATTCTGTCAAATTTTTGAAGCTCCATTTGATGCAAAAGCACCAGTGAGCCAGTGTGGCGTAGTGGTGCGAGTGATGGACTGGAACTCAGGAGATCCGGGTTTTAGTCTCCGCTCGGCCATGAAACTTACTGGGTGACTTTGGGCCAGTCACTGACTCTCAGCCTCACCTACCTCACAGGGTTGTTGTGAGGATAAAATGGAAAGGAGGAAGAGAAGGACTATGTAAGCTGCCTTGGGTTCCTTGCAGGAAAAAAGGCGGGGTATAAATATAATAAATAAATAAATAAATAAATATAGCTTCCAAATCGTGTGAACTACTAGTTCCCCTCTACTCAGCACTGGTTAGGCCTCATCTTGAGTACTGCATCCAGTTCTGGACAGCACGCTTTAAGAAGGATGCAGACAAACTGGAAAAGGTTCAGAGGAGGGCAACAAAGATGATCAGGGGACTGGAAACAAAGTCCTCTGAGGAGAGACTGAGGGAACTGGGCATGTCTAGCCTTCAGAAGAGAAGACTGAGGGGAGATATGATAGCGCTCTTCAAGTACTTGAAAGGTTGTCACACAGGGGAGGGCCAGGATCTCTTCTCGATCATCCCAGTTTGCAGGACACGGAATAATGGGCTCAAGTTGCAGGCAGCCAGATTCCATCTAAACATCAGGAAAAATGTCCTGACTGTTAGAGCAATAAGACAATGGAACCAACTACCTAGGGAGGTGGTGAGCTCTCCCACTCTGGAGGCATTCAAGGTGCAGCTGGACAGCCATCTGTCGGGGATGCTTTGACCTGGATTCCTGCATTGAGCAGGAGGTTGGACTCGATGGCCTTGTAGGCCCCTTCCAACACTACTATTCTATGATTCTACATTACTGTAATCTCCATTTCTCCGGTGTTTCACCTGAGCTGGGATTAGCTAATTCCCTTTGAAATGAGCAAATTCAGTGGCAACTCCGGAAGCAGGGCTGATGGGTGCATGGATCTTCCCGAGGGCACCGGGCTTGCCTTCTTCTCCCCCTTCCTTTAATGAGGCAGATCTGTCAGATAATAAGGGGTTCAGCTTGCCGAAAGGAGGATGGCTGCTTCACGGCAGGTGGGCATGGCGAGGCTGTCTTTGTCACCAGTCACCACACCCTCCCATCCCGCAGCCCCAGGAATACTGCCATAACATTATCCTTTTCCTCAGCAGCAAATCATTCAGCCCGGTTTATGTGACATCTCATTCTGGCTTCACTCGATGCCCTGAAACTTTGCTGATGGGCCTGCCTAAGAAATGTGATTGGTAAATCATAGATTAAAGATGTGTACCGTGTACAGTTATTCAGAAACGGCAGTGGGGTCTTTAGTGAAACTGGGCCCTCCTTTCCCCTCCTGCCAATCAGGATGTGGGGATATGCGTGCAGGAGAAATAACCATGCATTTTCATGGGGCAAATGACATCCTTACGCTCAGCGCAGCTCAAAACAATTCCTGCATGGTGTCATATATAATAACAATAACTCAACGTATTTGTAGCTTCTGTTTTATTTAACACCATGTCCCTTTCACCTGTAAAGAGACGGAACATAAACGCACCTCAATGATTGCTCTGTTGAATGGTCTTGGCACGTAAGAGCCCCCTCTGCTCCTCCCATGTCCTTAGTTTATTATTATTTGGAGGGTAGAGCCGCGTGATTATCCATTCTTGCTTCGGGCCTAGTAAGCCATCTGGAATGCTTATTAAACCCACAGGCAGATCAAACGGATATAGCTCCACCGTGGTACCTGAATGTGAGTGGTACTTCATCATCAGAGCGTCATTCCTCTAATGATGTACCAGGCATTTTAGCAGGCCCAGATTAACACATGGGAGCATAATAGATAGAGTTTTGTTTTGTTTCTGTTTTGATTTGTTAAAAGTCTTTTCTTAAAATCGAGGAAGCCTTTAAAAAAAAAAAAAATTAGATTTCATAATCCAGTCCTATTCTAGATAATCTGTGTATGGGCAATGGGGGAAAAGGCATGTGAAAGATGAAAGAAAGAATAAAATTGGTACCCAAAACTCTCCAGGGACTAACTCCTCTCACCAGCTCAGATAAAATGTATTTCTGGTTGCATCTGAAAAGATGCTGAAAGAGTTGGGCTTTTGGTGACTCACCCAGGGAAGAGCGTCCCACCAAACTTGTCAGACAGCTTCTGAGATGGCCTTTTCTCTCTGTGCATGATGTTGTAACTTGGCAGCACACTGATGGGAGATGGTGGTTAAAAAGATTTAGGATTGATGTGGGTCTTTTCAAAGTCTTCAGGATGCTTCTAATTAAAGATTCAAAATACATTTATGAATTTTGCTCTGGGGAAGTGAAAAGCACATATTTGCAGGTATGGAAAGTTGTTCTGAATAACGTCACAAACTTCCCAATCCGGAATACCAGCTTCTTCCCTAGCTTCCGCCAGCTTATTCCCTTTCCCCACCGTCATCTGATCTCCCTAGGCAAAAATATTTATCTTTTATCAGCAGCTGATCAGAGATAAGAGCTTTCCCCCACTAAACAGCTCTTATTTATTTATTTATTTATTTATTTATTATATTTATACCCCGCCTTTTTTCCTTCAAGGAACCCAAGGTGGCTTACATAATCCTCCTCCTCCTCCTCTCCATTTTATCCTCACAACAACCCTGTGAAGTAGGTTAGGCTGAGAGTCAGTGACTGGCCCAAAGTCACCCAGTGAGTTTCATGGCCGAGCTGGGACTAGAACCCGGATCTCCCGAGTCCAACACTCTCACCACTACGCCACACTGGCTCTCGATCTCTGATCACCTATTGGGAGAAGTCTTTTTCTCAACAGGACTTGAGGAGGGAATCTGGGAAGGGTGTGTGTCTGTGTGTGTGTCTCTGTGTATGAATGGTGTGTGTGTGTGTGTGTGTGTGTGTAAGAAGTGTGTGTGTGTGTGTGTGTGTGTAACAGTGTGGGGTGGCTATCCCCACCTTGGGCTCTGGCCATGGCCACTGTTGGCATGACACCCCCCCCCCCAGAAGGTTTTGTCAGGTGGCATTCTGGTCCCAGGCCAAAAAGGTTTCCCCATTGCTTGGGTAATGAGTTAACAGGGGAAGTAGGCCTCTGGGGAACACTAGCAGGAGGTGCCATTGCATTCATGCTCTATTGCAGTGTTCTCCAACCTTGGATCCCCAGATGTTTTTGGCCTACAACTCCCAGCATGCCCCAACCAGCGTAGCTGGCTGGGGCATGCTGGGAGTTCTAGGCCAAAAACATCTGGGGACCCAAGGTTGGAGAACACTGCTCTACTGGAACAGATCAAAGGCCATCTAGTCTTGAATTCTGTTCCCACAGTGGCCAACCAGATAATTGAGGGCAATAAGCACTCTCCCCCACTGCTGCTCCCCAGCCACTATATCCAGAGGTATGCTGCCTCTGGTCCTGGAGGTAGCACATGGACCCCATGACTGGTACCCATTGGTAGCCTTATCCTCCATGATGTCAAGGATTGGACCTGGGACCTTCTGCTGGCAAAGCATGTGCTCTGCCACTGACCTATGGCTTCCCGAAGGAACATAGGTGAAAGGGCGATGACTCGACCCTAAAGGTTTTAACCCAGTATCCACCCGGTAGGCCCGCCGGCCTCGTGGAAAAGCAGAGCGACTCACTTGTGTGAGATGGAAGATTTAAGATCCTGTTCCTGTGTGCAACGGCCCATGAAGTTACACACAGAACTGCAGACCTGTCTCTGCCATCAGCAGCATTCCAAGCGTCTCGGATTACAGCCAGCCCAGCCTCCTCCTCAGCAGCTTCCAGTAATGAGGAAATAACTCTGTAGACTACAACAGGTTTCTTTTCTACCTGTTTATTACTACATCAAGTATATCCTACAGAGTATACAATCCTTCATCTACATGTGCAGATTACAATGCATAATAAGCATTAGTCCAGTGGAGCAAGTCCACCTCAGCATTTGACGTTACATGATTGCAAGTCCAGCAAGCATTAGTCAGAGCAACAGAGAGAAAAAAAACCAATCCATCTCTCTACTAAAATGGCTACAGAAACGAAAGCTAACAAATCAATTCTACGTCACCAGAACATACAAACCATGTGACCAGCTCGTATTTCTTTCACACCTACTTTTCCCATGAGAACAGGACAGGAAGTAGCAGACAAAACATGACTTGTTATTCAGCCTTCTGTTCCTTTCCAAATATAAACAATGTGTTCACAGCTGTTGTTTTGTTACGTCACAACAATAGGAAGCTGTACCAATTTGGGCCATTGGTCCACCTAGCTCAATACAGTCTTCAGGGCTGGCCCGATCATTAGGCAACAGGGATCCTTTGCTCAGGCAGCACACTCCAGCCCATGGCCTCGTCCACCTGCCTGCCACTACTGCCGCCAGCCACTGGCTGGTGGGTTTCTCTGGAGCAGCCACGTGTCCTCCCATTGTGTGCCCCTGCTTCCTGTGACTGCAGCTGCCAGTCTTGCAGGAACTTGGCTGGGCCTGCAAGAGCTCAACTGACCTCTCATGAGGCCCACCTGACCCCTTGTGAGACCTGCCCCCCCTCTCGTGAGACCCATATGACCTCTCTCTCGAGACCCATCCTGACCTCTCTTGCTACCTACTGTCCGACCTCTCGTGAAGCCCGTCCCACCTCTCGTGAGACCCCTCTGACTTCTTACGAGACCCCCACCCGACCTTGAGTTCAGGTGAGCTCTTGTGATTGCGGAGGGATGCTCTTGCAAGTGCTCTGCCGCAAGGAAGGGGAGTGAGGTGGTGGGGGCGGGCAGCACACAGCGGCATGTACTTTTGCCTCAGGCAGCGAGATAACTTCATAGAAAATCATAGAAAAGTAGTGTTGGAAGGGGCCTACAAGGCCATCGTGGCCATCCATGGCTGATTGTATTCACTAAGCAGCAGCAGCTCTCCAGAATCGTTCCCAGCCTGAACTGCAGACGCCATGGATTGAACCCAGAAGCTTTGCATACAGAGCATGATGAGCTATGGAACTTCCCAAGGGCGGGGGTGACAGTAAAGATAACCAAATATTGCCACCTACTATTATATTTGTGGGACTCAGCTTGCAGTTGCAGTTAGATATAGGGCTGGTTCGCACGACCCAGGCTGCGGGTGGGGGAGGCACCATGGGCGATCCATGGGGTCCGGTGGGGCGCCACAGACAACCTGCGCCCCTTGCGCGTGGACGGACCCCGGTGGAGCTGGCAGTCCCCGCACCGCAGTGCGGGCCTCCTGGCGCTAGGGGGCGGGCCCCGGGATGCCCAGGGGGCCGTTTGCCCCTACAGGCTGGAGCGGCGGCAGCTCCGGCCGCTCTGGGCTGCCGCCTCTGTGCGGCCCCCTGCAGGACGGCCGCCCGCTGTTCGCATGGCAGGGTGGCCACACGCAGTAGGGGCTTACCCTGCCCATGGTCACTTTGCGTGCGTCCCAAGCACGGCCGTCCCGCGGGGGCACCCCCCGGTCAGCGTTCACATGACACAGGAACCACGGGGGACTTCTCCTCCCCTGCAGTTCCCATGTCGTGCGAACATGCCCATGGTGTGCCTTGAGCGGTTGTTTTCTTCATGTAAGGAGGTTTCTTTATTTGTAAAATTTATTACCCACTAATTTCAATATAAAATAATCCCAAAGCAGGGTACAACCAACAAAACACAGTAAAAATCACGCAACATCAACCAGAAGGGTTATAGTGAAGCCACTTGTCATAAGGCTCGGGACTTGCCAAATTTTGCCAGTGTTAATAAAACCCTTTTATTTAGTATATTTGTATACTGTATTTGTATATCTTTTGGCTTCCCCCAGATTTCTCAGACATTTCAAGTGGGGAGGAGGAACCTCAGCAGTGTCTTCCGATTTCAGCAGATGAAACCCAAGAACACAAACTAGGGATCCCCAGAATGGCCACCGCGTCTGGCCGCAAGACGTTCTTGTCAGCTTAATCCAAACTTCCCTTCCAACGGCCCTTGAGATCCCCTCAGGTCTTTCAACCTAGGAGGGACTTTAAGCAAAAAATGTCTGTGGCAGCCCATTTCCTACAAATTGCAAGGTGAAGGGCGAGGTGGGCGTGGGTGGGTGAGGAATCAGAGCTTGCGGAATATTGTGGACCTCACAAATTGGCTGTGGGGGAGAGAAACATGTTGTGCCTGCATTTACTGAGTTCTAAATAAAACTCTGCTGCTCAAATGTGTTCACACTCCATATTGCAAATGCTGCCGATGACAGTTTCGCTTTGGAGAAAATGTGTTTAATGTCTTGCTTTTTTGGGGCGGGGGGGGGAAGCAGGTTTCTTCTTTAACAAAGTATCTTTATTTATGGATTTAAGCATTAACTGTTTTTATTTAATCAGATCTCTGCAGTGGCATAGAAAGAGTGGGGGTGAGTGGTTGAGTCAGCTGCCCCCCCCCCCCCGCATCTCGGACTTTCTCTTTACACATGAGAACAGCTGACTCTCAAGCAGACCTGCATGGAACAACAAGCCTAGTGAGTGGCTGAAACTGTGGTGCGTGCCCCCCCCCACACACAACCTGGAGGAAATGTGTCATTGGCACCTTAGATGTGTGTGTGTGTGTGTGTGTGTGTTTGTGTGTGTGTCATTGACATGTGTCAATGATGTGTGTCAATTACATGTGCCATTCGCACCTTGTGAGCGCACTCTTGGCTGGCCTATAAAGTCACAACCACCATCAAAGGCTGTGTCTGTGCATGTGGCATGAGAGTGATGCCGGCTGGCTGGCTACCCCTTTTCTGCCTCCTTGTGGTGAGATGGGAAGTTTGACCTAAAGAGGTTTGGGGACATGGTGGCTATTTGTATCTTGTACTATTATTGCAATACAGTAATACCTTGGACTGCAAGTAACTTGGTTTGAGAGCGTTTTGCAAGACAAGCAAATTTTTAAATATTCATTTATTTATTTTTTACTTGATATACAAGCGACGTCTTGCAATACAAGTACTGTAGTACGGCTTAAATTAAAAATCTCTGTACAAATTTTTTTGGGGGGGATTTTGTTTTGATATAAAAGTGTTTTGGATTACAAGCACGTTTCCGGAA
The DNA here is from genome assembly GCA_021292165.1 of Shinisaurus crocodilurus. NCBI lineage: Eukaryota > Metazoa > Chordata > Lepidosauria > Squamata > Shinisauridae > Shinisaurus > Shinisaurus crocodilurus. The sequence continues at coordinate 2,218,909 of JAHFWL010000645.1, forward strand.
TGAATTATGCTCTCAATCCAAGGCATGACTGTATTTGATTGTGCCTAGTGTTCCCTTGATGTCTGCTAGCTCTATGGTAGGGATTGGTGAATCTGTCAAGTCCATTTTTGGTCAGTTCATCAGATTTCTGTAGTTAAATTTGTTACATTCCATTTCCACATCAATTTGTGAACCTTTTTTTAAAAAAAAGAATTCTCATGAAAATGCATACATGCTTTTGTGCACATTCCTTCACGTGTGCACATTTTGTACACAATTTTCCAGATGTGTGCATTTTAACATGCATTTTTAAAGGAAAAAATGATGTTATTATTATGTATTTATTTTATTTGTATCCCTACTTTTTCCTTCAGGGAACCCAAGGAGGCTTACATAATCCTCCTCCTCCATGTTATCCTCACAACAACCCTTTGAGGTAGGTTAGGCTGAAAGTCAGTGACTGGCTTTAGGCCTCATCTTGAGCAGCTGTGTCCAGTGAGTTTCATGGCCAAGCGGGGACTAGAACCCGGATCTCCTGAGTCTCAGTCCGACACTCTAACCACTACGCCACACTGGCTCTCAACCTATTAACATAAGGTGGGGATAATATAAATCCCTGGGACAGTGTGAGAGTTCCAGTGTGAGAGTAAGGGCAAGGGTTATAGAGAGTAACCCCTAACCTTACAAAAGAGAGCCAGTGTGGCGTAGTGGTGAGATTGTTGGACTCGGGAGATCCGGGTTCTAGTCCCCGCTCGGCCATGAAACTCACTGGGCGAGTCACTGACTCTCAGCCTAACCTACCTCACAGGGTTGTTGCGAGGATAAAATGGAGAGGAGGAGGAGGAGGAGGATTATGTAAGCCGCCTTGGGTTCCTTGCAGGAAAAAAGGCAGGGTATAAACAAAATAAAATAAATAAATAAATACACACCCACAGCTCCAAAAGGAGGGCAAAAAGGAAGGCCCTATGACAGGAGGGGTGTGACAGTCGCTTCCATGTGCCTCCCATTCTGCAAAACTATTACCGGTATGGCTGATTTGGGCCATCTAACTGTTGCACCTTGATGTATAAGGGAAGGAGGCTGTGAGGCACCACCAGGACAGCTCATATCATGGTGGATCCTGTCTCCTCCTCTCCCCTCCCCCGGGAATGTCCAGAAAACCCCATCTCTGAGGTCGCACTTGTGACCTCAGAGGAGCAGCCGGTGTGGTTCTTTCTCCATTGGCTGTGAGCAGGGGGGAAGGCACTCTGCGCTCGGAGTCCCAGCTCTGACCTCGGAACGAGTCTCCAGAGTTGGAGTTGGGACTCTGAAATAGCCTATGGCTGACTAGACACTGTCTAGTGGCCATAGGATTGTGTTGCCCGTGAGTCAAGCTCAGTGTTTGGGAAAATGCATGTTGCGGAGCACAACTGCGTTCTAGTTTGTGCTTTGGTGCAAGGAGTGCAAAATTTAGGGATGCTCACATCAAAATGTGAACTGAATGCAATTCTCATCCATCCATATTATGGTGGATTTATCTCCTTGAATGGTATGTCCAAAAGCTTAGTCATATATTGGCTGCTGGAGTGGGGTATAAGTGTATAATTTTAGCTAAAAAATATGGATTGTATTTTATTATCCCTTGTTATTTCTTGATATATTGTTAATGAATTTGCATTTATTAAATGACCTGTATTTTTGAAGTCTTGAAAGTTTGTTATTGTAGCATTTTTTTTATTGTCATGTAGTATATAATTTGTTGTCTTTTGATATTTATTTATTTTATTTCTATACCACCCAATAGCCGAAGCTCTCTGGGCAGTGTACAACCATCAGTTAAAAAGTATAATAGAGTACAATTAAAAAACAATAAAAACATTATTAAAAAATTAAAACTAATTTTAAAAATATCACAAAAACTAAAAACAAGTTAATAAAACATGACCTCTAAAAGTATTTACCACCCCCCCATGTATCATTTAGTTGTTAAAAGTCTTAACGTAGAGGGCAATCTTAACCTGGCGCCAAAAAGATAGTAGGGTTGGCGCCAGGCAGGCCTCAGGGGGGAGCTTGTTCCACAGTTGGGGGGCTACCACAGAAAAGGCCCTCCCCCTTGTTGCTGTCCTCCAAGCCTCCCTCAGAGAAAGTCAGAGGAAGGCCCCAGATGTTGAATGTAGTGTCCGGATAGATTGTGGTTGGGAGAGATGTCCCATCAAGTATTGTGGTCCCAAGCTGTGTAGGGCTTTAGGTTATAACCAGCTCCTTGAATCGGGCTCAGAAGCATACAGGCAGTCAGTGCAAGCGGGCCAGAACAGGTGTTATAGGTTCAGACCTTTTGGTCCCAGTGATTAGTCTGGCCGCTGCATTTTGCACAAGCTGCAGCTTCTGAACAGTCTTCAAGGGCAGCCCTACGTAGAGTGCATTGCAGTAATCTAAATTTGAGATTACCAGAGCGTGGATTTCTGAAACAGGGCTATCCCTTTCTAGATAGGGGCATAGCTGGGCAACCAGCCGAAGCTGGTAGAAGGCACTCTGTGCCACTGAGGCCACCTGACCTTCAAGTGACAAAGATGGCTCAAGGAGAACCCCCAAACTATGAACCTGCTCCTTCAAGGGGAGTGCAAGCCCATCCAGAACAGGTCGAACTCCCTCCATCCGGTCAGAGGAACCAACCACTAACAGCATCTCAGTCTTGTCTGGACTGATATTGTATTTCGTATCACTGTATTTGTTTTTGTATGGTGCTGTTAGCTACTTTGGACTTCCTTTTGGGGGGGGGAAGTGGAGTACAAATAAATTATGATAATAATGATGATGAGGCACACTCCTGCTCATTAAGATAGAGGGCCGTGGCTCAGTGGTGGAACATATGCTTTGCATGTGGAATTCCTACCTGAAGCCCTGGAGAGCCGCTGCCAGTCAGTGTCATAGAATCATAGAATCATAGAAAAGTAGAGTTGGAAGGGGCCTACCAGGCCATCGAGTCCAACCCCCTGCTCAATGCAGGAATCCAGGTCAAAGCATCCCTGACAGATGGCTGTCCAGCTGCACCTTGAATGCCTCCAGAGTGGAAAAGAGAGCCCACCACCTCCCTAGGGAATTGTTTCCATTGTTTTCTTGCTCTAACAGTCAGGAAATCTTTCCTGCTGTTTAGGTGGAATCTGGGTTCCTGTAACTTGAGCCCATTATTCTGTGTCCTGCAAACTGGGGTGATCGAGAAGAGATCCTGGCCCTCCTCTGTGTGACAACCCTTCAAGTACTGGAAGAGTGTGATCATATCTCCCCTCAGTCTCCTCTTCTGAAGGCTAAACATGCCCAGTTCTTTCAGTCTCTCCTCATAGGGCCTTGTTTCCAGTCCCTTTATCATCCTTGTTGCCCTCCTCTGAACCCTCTCCAGTTTGTCTACATCATAAATCTTCATTCATAAGTCTGTCCTATCCCATTTCTGCATTAATCCGTGGTTTTATTCCACACGCAGACATGGGCAGTTCCTCACAAAATGTGCATTTTGAAACTATCTTATCTCAAAATACCCATTTTAAAATGCATTTTGGTCTTTATCTATTCATTCATTTTATGAACTAAGAACTACATCGCAACCTTCGGGGAGGCATGAGATCCAAAGGAGAGCTCTGTTCTGACCCGTGCATTCATTCTGGACGGTGCAGGCCACCGTGCAGAATTGTGTCAGAATTCATGAAGAGTGGCTTCCTCAAGCAGTCCTACTTGGCTGGAAGTCAGCCCTATTGGTCTTCACTTCTGAGTCCACTTGTATAGGAGTGCACTGTTAGTGTTGTCATTAGCAGAAAGGCTGCCATTTCATTTGATAGGAGTGGGAGTCCCTTACCTTGCCAATTCCCCTCTTCCTATAGAGGGCAATTCTCTGTGGATAGAATGCCCTCTGCAGGCCACCTCTGACCTTCTTAACTTTGGTACTGTGACTCTACAGAGACACATAAAAGCTGAACAGCTCTTGCTCGGCAAGCTTTCTGTGGCCTTAAGCAGCTTGAGCATTTCAGATCCACAGTATTGCCTCTCATCAGTTAATCCAATCTGCTGTGAGAAAGTTGTTTTTTTTTTAACTGTCTCTAAGTCCTTATGAAAACATTCAGAGCTAATTGAGACATTCCCAAACAATTAAGATAACCAGATGTGTCTGTTATTTGTAATTACCTGAACATGTATCCCTTTCTTCCACAACAGTTCCATTTTTCTTCCTTCCTGAAGCTTTTTGAACTACTCCAGATAATGGATATAGGAAGATTAACTTGTCGAAAAGTAATCTCTTGTATGTGCCTACTGTGTCTCGTTCGGATGTGAAATCACCTACTTTCTGAATTAAGCCACAAAGCCAAAAACATTTGGTACAAAGAATTTTGTAATTTGGAGTGTGTATGTGTGTGTGTGTGTGTGGTTTTAGTATTGTTTAGAGCTGAGCCAAAATGGGAAGGGCCTGCACTTTTACACTCATTTTAACAAGGTGACAGTACATAGTGGTGGAAGTGTATGCAGTATGGCTCACTCCTCCAGTACATTAGGAACGAGAGCAGTGTTTATCCTCTCACTCTGAATTAGCTTTGTGACATCATCACATTCTGATTGGCTAGGTGACAACTGTGTCGATGCCATGATATCATCAAGCTGGGACATCATGAGCACTAGTTGGCTGGCATTAGATAGACAACTAGGAGAAAGTGTTTATCAGGGAATGATGCTGAGGAACACCTATTCAGGACTGCAAAGAGGCTATGAAGAGCAGTGAAAAAGGTGATTGGGGAATGGACTTTGGGGAACATTCTCTCCCTCCATTTTCACAACAACATCAAAAGATGGCTTGTTAAACCTCTTGTGATGTAGAGTGGGTCTTCATCAACTCCTTGATCTCTTTGGTTCTGTTTTTACATGTAATTAATTTTGATGCTGCACTCACAAATGGAAAAATGGGAGGGGTATTAGAGTGATTTGGGAGATGTTAAGGGGGGGGGCATACCAGCAGCAATGCGCTTTTCATTATCTACTGGTGGGCAGACACCATTTTCCTCTCCCAGTTGTCCCTTGGTAAAATGCTATGTGTTGATATACCATCATTCCAAGAGGGTTTCTGGGGTGGGGGTTAGGGAGAAAAGGGTACACCTGGGGTGATTTCAGCCATTCTTCTCCTAATAGGCTAAGTTCTGCCTGGAGCAGAATGAGATTGGCTGTGATTGTAGGGGAAGTGTTGAAGGGCCTTCCTTGGAGCAAATGATCTGGTTGTGATGCTGCAGCGTCGGCCCAATGGTGGAACAGAGGTCTGTAGGCTGCCCCTTACAGATGATCCACCAAACATGCAGCACAGCCAGTGGGGTGCGCATGACATCGGGGTGGGGGACAGTTCTTCTTTCCTTTCTACATGATGTGTCTATATGTTATTGTGGAGGTGACTAATTGAACAGGGCTATTGGCAGATCAACATCTGCCTTCCCTGGGAGCTGCTGTCCAATGTCTTGCCAACCTCAATAGCCTTTCCATGGGCTCCATGGTTCCTAGTAAAAGGATAAAACCTCAGGGCTATATTGCTTTAGACAGCAAATGGGAACTCATATGGTTGAATGCCTCCCATATAAAATAACTAACTAACTAACTAGATAGCTAGATGTGCTAATTTTGTATGTAGAGATAGTTTTATCCAAAAATATCTCTACATACAAAATTAGCACACCAGGGGAAAGGATTGAAATAGTTATTCCTGATTTTTAATGTTCTGTGTAGAGGGAGGTTTGGAATGGAAGATCATTCTGTCATGCAGCGTTGACACAGGTTTACCACCTTAGTGAGAGCCAGGCTTACTTTTCCTAGGAATGCTTGAGAAATGCAATCTTTTCACATTCCGGTGTGAACAGACCTGATCAGCCCCTCCCAAACTAATTTGTGAATCAGAACATAATTATTCTTCAGTTTTCACACGTCTGCAAAAGTTGGCACTGCATTTTTTGGCTCAACAAATGTTTTTTAAAAGGCATTTAGAAATGCACATTTATTTATTTCAATTTTTTTATGCCCCACCCTTCCTCCAAATGGAGCACAGAGCAGCTTAGAATATTAATGAAACAAGTAAAAGTAAAACAACAATAAAATCCTACTAGAACAAATAAAAAAACTTAAAATACAACAACTATAATCTAACCTTAAAACGGGAAAACCTAGAAGTCAGGAGCCAAATACTTTTGTAATTAGAAAGGTCTTTCACTTAGGTTTAAAAGTTTTCACAGTATTTTAGGTTACCGGTAACATTTATTTAGAAATACATACATTCATATCATATGCCTTTGTAAAAGTGTATTTTTTTTGGGGGGGGGATCAAAAATATGTATTCAAATATGAATTCATATAGGAATACGAAGTTGTGTAGATTGTTTTAAACACACACACATAGCAATAGCTCCACATCAGTGTGGAAAGTGGACAGATTTCAATGGAATGGACTCAAATATGTATTCATATAAGAACAGTTGTGCAGATTTTTTTTAAAGAAAACAACACACAGCAACAACTGCACATCAGTGTGGAAACAAAATGGAGCAAGACTCTGAATGAACATATACAAAAATGGAACAGATCCATCCCTAATACCCTGTGACTTTCCTTTGCCTTTTGCTGCTGAATGATGCCTGCTAATGTTCAGCCTCTTTCAGCAGGGATGGGCAGAAAGTAGATCTCCAGATGTTTTGGACTTCAGCTCCCAGCATTCCTGACCACCGGCCATGCTGGCAGGGGCTTTTTGGGAGCTGAAGTCCAAAACATCTGGAGATCTATCTTCTGCCCACCCCTGCCTTACAGCACTTGCTTAACAACCGAAGGCTCACAACAGACCTGCAACATCATCATTTAGGTCTTCTAACATAATAATAAAACTACCCACCCACACATTATAAATACAATTCTTCATTCTTGGCTTCCCATTAGCTATGAACATTTTTGCAGTGTTGAACCTTTAAGAATGTAAAGACCACGAGGCAGCAAAAAATAAAAGTAGTCACTTTGTAGTCACCCTGACCACTAATTTGATGTCAAACAGCAGCACAGGCCAGTTTTGGCCCATATTGTGACTGGGGATCACCCAAGGTGTTGGCTTTGACCTCCACTTCCATTATTTCAATTACATTGACTTGACTTTGTTAGATTTGGTCAATTTTGAGCAAATTAGCCGAACGAATCATACACAAACTGGAACTAATCAGGGCTGAAGTTGGAACTAATCAGGTGAATTAAAATCAAGACTAAATGGGATCTTGTGTAAATATTAGCAAGGGGAGGAGGAAATTGTGTTTCGAAATCAGATTTGCCTAGACATCTGTTGAATCCAATCTCTTCATATGTTTGAGAGAAATTATGTTCATTTCAGCTATAAACCGAAATCTAATCCCATAACCCCCCCCCCCCCCGCTTTGTACTCATGGGAGATTTAAGACTACCAGAAGAAAAAATGTAAACTTTTCAATGTAAATCATGCCTCTGATTGGGCTGTAGCCTTGTGGTTCATTGCATATATTGTGGTTGGAGCTTCTGGCTGGAATAGGGTTGTATGCCTTAGCGTTTAGAGCAGCTAAGAGCAGCAACCTGGTGCCCTCCAGATGAGTTGGACTACAACTCCCTTCATCCCCAGGCAGATGTCACTCCTCCAGTCTAAAATTAATTTCAAAACAGACAGAATGGCTGACTAAGAGGATAACAAAACAAAGAAGACCCTGAAAAACTCAACAGGAAGGGAGGCAGATAAGCTCTAACAAGAGTTGGGCTGAAGTCCAGCTGAATTTCCCCTCAAATGGTAAAATGGCATGCGACAAGGGATCAAATAAATTTCCTGAGGAGCAGAGAGAGGTGTCCAGTGGGTGGGATGGGCATGATCCTCCTCCCCCATTGTGTGTGGTCTTGATCCACATAGAAATGTAATCTACCAAGTCCATGTAAAAATGTTGTTCCTCTTGCTTCCTTTTGCCCACAGGACCCCTCCAAAGATGCATCATGGCTACTGAATACAGATCTTTGTTTTCCTTGCCAAGAAATGTGGAGCTCCTTGCTTTTCCATCGAGGGAAATAAATGTTAATGTATGCAGTAGATGCTTTCCTTCACAAGCTGATTTAACAACATCTTGTCTAGTTCGTCTCCCTCTCTTGCTCTTCCTCATTTGCTCAACATGCAATGAAAATAAATAAATAAGTGCGCCTCTGTCTTATTTATCCTTCTTTGGACATTTCTTCACCAGGCAGATGGTCAATTAAGAGCACTAAACAATGACACTGCTTTCTCCGTAAACACTTCCCCCCCTAATAGCCTAACAAATGAGGATCTGGGCTGCCATACTGCTGAATACCATCTTGACTTTCTAATTACAAAGAACTGTGTCTTGATAGTAACAATTACAGCTATAACAATGATGCCGGTACTTGAACAATATAGTTGGAGGCAAAGTGCTTATCGGAATATTCAGAAAATAAAGGCTCTGTGTTTGTGCCCAAGCTGGAAATGGGAACTTAAACAATTGGGGGTTGTAGTGGAGCGGAGAGAGGAAGAAAGGTTGAAAACATTGGTTTTAGTAGCTCCAGATGTGAATTTGAATCCAATTACTCCGAAAGCAGGGCCAAGGAGAGGTGCTGTTTCCTTCTGTTTTGCTAATCGATAGGTGAAAGGGGGTATTAAACCGAACGTGGTAATAACTCTCATTTTGATATTTAGCTACACTTCACATTATTTTCAAAGCACAGCACCATTTGTGCGAATAATACCAGCACACAGTTCCTATTGTTGGCAAGATGGTAGTTCTTGGTGTTAAAATTAAAGACTTTCCAATTTTCCCCTCCATTGCAAAGTCATTTTTTTTTCAATGCTCAGTCATGTGCAACTCAATGCTGGGGTGTGCAATTTCAGGGACCGGTGAAGGTCTTACATATTAGCATGGGAATCGGGCCATTAAAATTCATGTACAGTATTTTCAGGTATAAATGTATGACCATGAAAAAAAATATGATACTGGAAAGACATAAATAATGGGAAGTCTTGAATTTTCAAGGCAGAGTTTGGACAAGACAATGGATCTGTGAGGGGTAGTGATGGCTGAGCACCCAGCCCAGCTTGCATCAGATTGGCCCCCCTTGATCAGCTGAGCTGCTTCCCAATGCACCAGGAAAGAGGAAACAGTTCAGCTTATTTCCAGGACTCTCTATTTTTTGGGAGCCCTGGAAAACTATGTAGCAGAGCAGCTCACATCAGATAGAGGAAGGAGGAGATACCTCCCTCCCTCTTCGAAGGGGTGCAAGGTCTAGAGGGGTGGGAGGGACTACTTTGGAAGGGCTGCGGAGTAGGTCTGACCTTCTCAGAGCTGCTGCTTTTGTTGCTCAAGACTCATCCTTGGTTCAGGGCTGTGCCATATAGGCAGTTATGGGTGGGTCACAGAGTTATTGCACAGGTACACCCAGTAATTCTTCTAAAGACCACCAACAACAACAACAACAGCAACAACAACTTCCTATCAGATCAAATAGAAATGGTGATTTACCAGGGACTAGTACTGTAAGATTGGAACTGTCTCTGGATCCATACAGCCAGCTGGAGCACATGGCCATTGTGCCGGGCATCTGTGGGCCAACAAACCAGTGAATGCTAGTAGGGGAGACATGGAATGAATAGTCTGGCCACATGCGCTGTGCAGAATAGTTCCCAAAATGACTACAAATGAGATGAGCAGGAAACAAATAACCATGGATGAATAGTATGTTAATGCACTTCAAAAGTTGAGAGGGTTGGGGGGGGTTGTTGTTTTTGTTTTTGCTATCTGAGTTAATTTCCACAAATCTTCCTTTTCTACCACAGATCTAGTTTCAACTGCACCTGGCCATTTATTGTGGATGACAACCTAATAAAATGAAGTCCCTTTAATAAACACTGTATCAGAATATCCCATCTTTTTTATGTGGCAGTGTAAATTTCCACTCCTGAAAGAAACATTTAACATTCCTGCTATTTTAATACTTTTAATAAATATTTGCAATTCCTGTGATCAGGCAGAAAATGCATCGCCTCCAAAATTTATGTGGTTGCTGGCAGGTGGCCATTTTCCAATTTTCTGTCTCACTAATACACATTTATTATGTATTTCCAAATGCCCCCGTTTGCTATTTGGCTTGTCATTAAAATGCCATTTCCTTTGCAAGAGACAAAGAGAAGAAACTCACACACAAAGGAATCTTGACTGAGCTCTGGCCTTCAAATGGAGAACAGAAACCGGGTGGACATGAGAGACAGCAAACAGAAGTTGTCAGATTGGTCCCTTTGGTGAAAGACATAATACAGCTGGATCGGAGATTCCACTTCCAAATTAATAACACAAAACATGGCTGATTTTCAGCATACCTTTTTCTCTCTGCTGTGTCTGTGTCTGTGTTGCCTTGCCACAAACCACCTGTAGCCTGATGTGCAATAGCAAACATTTCCATGGCATGGCATGGTGCGGTTCACCTTAATATTAGACACTGAACATTACAATATCGTGTTAAGGTGCCATCAGCTTGCTTGATGAAAACACATTCCACACCTGTACCAACTGCACTAGGGATGTAACCGCAAGTCTTGGGGGGTGGGTGAAAGTGGGCTGAAAGCAGGCCCGCTCGCCCCCCCCAAGACTCTTGTGACTTACCTTTCCCGCCGCTTGATCCAAGATGTGCCGGGGAAAGGAGCTTCAGTCCCCCGGTGCGTCAGTTCCGGTTCTCCTGGCACTGCGTTTTTCGCGTAAAAACCAGGGCAACCCAGCTTGAAACATCCGCAATTTGCTATTTGCAGCCGTTTTAAACTGGGTTGCCCTGGTTTTTATGCTAAAAACGCAGCACCAGGGAACCGGAAGTGACGCAACGGGAAACCCGTCGCGTCACTTCTGGTTCCCTGGTGCTGTGAGCAGTGAGAGCGGTGATAGCGGGTGGGGGGTGCTCTGGAGCACCCCCGAGAGCAGGTAGGCGCCTGCTCGCTTTACATCCCTACGGAACTCACCAAGCCAAACACAACCAACAACAGTATGGTCCAACAATCCCAGGCAAACATTATCTCAATCTCAATCTCAATCTCTATCTCTATCTCAATCTCAATCTCAATCTCAATCTCAATCTCAATCTCAATCTCAATCTCAATCTCAATCTCTATATCTATCTATCTATCTATCATCTATCTATAATCTATCTATATATCCCCCTTGCATGGTACACCTTTTAAACCTTTGGGTCTGCCTTGAATAAAGCAACTTTGGAGGAGGGGTGTGTGTGTCATGGCAATAAATGCTTATTTAAAAACAAAAACAAAAAATGCACCCCTCCAAAAAACACAAAAAACACGTTGTGACTTCATGTTTTTAACAAGCCTGCTTCGCAGTGGTGTCATGGTACATTTTGCACCGCAAGGGCTCATCGTGGCAGTCATCATAGCCACGCCCGGAAGGAGAGTCCAAAGATTCAAGGGGCTGTGTTGACCCATATCAACAAACCAGTTGTAGCAGTTTCTTTCATCTCCACCAGGAGCAGGGCTTTTTGGAGAGCTGTTCGTTCGGCCTCAATTGCCCAGTCAAGACCAAGCCACACCAAAATATTTTTCATTCCAACAAAATTCATTTCCCAGTACTACTATTACTACTACACTACTACGGCTACTGCTACTGCTACAATAATAATAGTACTACTAGTAGTAGTAGTTTCCCACCAGCTACTTGAGGATTGCACCTGTGCTCCGAGGGAACCGGGGAGTCTGAGGTGCTGGCGGCAGATGATGTCAGCATCCCTGCTAATAATATATATATATATATATGCTGGTGCTACATCCCCGTGGAACCCTGGCTCCACTCCACGGCTGCTGCTTCAATCACTGCTCTTTCTTTGGAGGGGTACCACACCTCTCAAATAAAATGAGTTTCTGGAGGAACTATCCAAAAGGAGTGAATTTTGAACTTTCCAAATTTTAAAAAATACCATTCAGAACTAGGGCTTTCGAGGGAAAACAGGATTGGTGGCCACTCTGATTCTCTTCTTCCCTAAAGAGGTTTGCCTCACACTTGACATATAGCTGAAACCAAAGCAGCCAATGGCGACATGGGTGGAATGACTGTGTGGAGTCATGGGTGGAGAGCCAGTGTGGCGCAGTGGTGAGAGAGTGTTGGACTGGGGCTCGGGAGATCCGGGTTCTAGTCCCCGCTCAGCCATGAAACTCACTGGGTGACTTTGGGCCAGTCACTGACTCTTAGCCTAACCTACCTCACAGGGTTGTTGTGGGGATAAAATGGAGAGGAGGAGGAGGATTATGTAAGCCGCCTTGGGTTCCTTGCAGGAAAAAAGCCGGGGTATAAATATAATAAATAAATAAATAAATGACTGAGGCATGGCCCTTGTCAATCTGGTGCTGCTGATATGTATATAGGCCTATGTTACCCACTTGAATTTTGCTTCAAGGAAGTGAAACATAGGAAATGAAACATAAGAAGAGCCATGCTGGGCCTGACCAAGGGTCCATCTATTCCAGCATTCTGTTCTCACAGTGGCCAACCCTGCTGCCCACAGGATCCCACAAGCAGGACAGGAGTGCAACAGTATCCTCCCACCCATGTTACCCAGCAACTGGTCTACATAGGCATACTGCCTCTGATACTGGAAGTAGCCTACTACACCCATCAGGACCAGTAGCCACTGACAGCCTTATCCTCTATGAATTTTTCTAATCCCCTATTAAAGCTGTCCAAATTGGTGGCCATCGCTACATTGAAGAAGTGCTTCCTTTTCTTCTGTCCAGAATTTCCCGCCAATCAGTTTCATGGGATGACTCCAGGTTCTAGTATTATGAGAAAGGGAGAAAAATGTCTACCTATCCACTTTCTCCACGCCATGCATAATTTTGTACGCCTCTATTAACTGTCTCCCCTCCTTACTCGCCTCTTCTCTAAGCTAAACAAAATCCCAGGTGTTGTAACCTTTCCTCACAGGGGAGCTGCTCCAGCCCCTAAAATGTGCCCTTTTCTGCACTTTTTTTCCCAACGCTACAATATCCTTTTATGGGAATGGTTAATGCTCTGAATGAGAAACAGGATTTCGACGGCGCCCGAAGAGGTATTTTATGCCAGATACACACAAAGAAGAGCAAGCACAGTGTCCAATAAGGCTTTGTGGTACAGAAGACTAGTCATGAAAGGGAGGTCAGATAAGCAATTTTTTTTCATCCTTCCTGATAGGCTAATGCATGGGCACACAGTCATTACCTGCCTGTAATTCTGCTGAGAGGTTTTGATAAACATAACAAATGGCGAGTGTGAAGCTGGAGCCATTCATATGTGTTATCAGCTCCTTGGGCCCTCGACCACCTGGTTGAATTATGCTCTCTGTAATGGCCGGTGGCCCATGAACTTTTATTTATGGTGTCAGCTATGCTAATAAATATAGCCAAGAACAGACCACACTGCAGCAGAAAAGGTGACCTATGGGCCTCGTTTGCCAAGATGATGGACAGGGCAGTGTGTGTGTCTGTTAAACATGCCCATCCTCAAGAGTTCAGAAACATTCCTACACTCCCACCGAAAAAGGCAACCTACCTTTTCTACAAAACCAGCACACAGGGAGGGGGCAGGGATAACAATCTGAAAATAACCCAATGGTTGTTTTGGACAGGCTGGCTCAACTTTCTCTGTGCTAGCCTTGCATAGCGAATGGAAAGGGGAGGGCAAGAAAAATAGCAAAAGTCCCCATCCCCACACTTGGGGACAGTGACCTTTTCAGAAGTACCAAAGAAGCAGTGTCTCTGACCTGAGAAATGCAACCTACGGTCCTTTTGAAACATTGCCGAGGATGTTGGGCAGAGTGACCTCTGGCCTAGGGTTGGGCGATCCGCCAGGACCCGACCCACCTCCAGCTCTGCGGACACTGCTGCTGTGCCTGCCAAGCTGGGCCGAAAGCTGGCACATGCCACACTGCTCGCTGGACTTCTGGGTTCCTGGCGGGCCACTGCTTATGTAGAAAATGCCTTAAGATACGTCAAATGTGGCCACAATTTGCACAAATTGCGGCTGCTTTAGGTGTATTTTAAGGCATCTTCTATGTAAACAGTGGCCCACCAGGAACCTGGAAGTCGCTTCCCCAGCTCGACAAAAATATGCACAAATTTGCATATGTTAATTTACATATCTTCTAAAGTCTCTCTGTGTGTCTGTCTTTAAAGGACCCTATCTCCCAAGGACACCCCATTTATAGGGATGTATGGACAGGGGAGAGGATAACATTTGATTTAGAAAAAAAGAGCCAAGCAGAAAGATTGAAGGGGGGCGGGGGAACATGAGGAGCTTGAAGCACAGGTGAGCAAAAAGCCAGCTAATCCAGAGGGATCAGATGCCACAGAGATCATCATGGGCCCGGTACCTTTATTTCAGTAAGTGCCCATGGACAGCAGGGTGGTGGGGCAGATGGTCTCCCAGAGCTTTAGAGCTCTAAATGAAAGATTTGGGGCTCCAGCCCTGAGTGGGCCAGTTCCTAACACTCACCTCTAAAGGGTGAGTGAAAAGAGTTTCGATCATTCTAGGCCAGAGATGTGCCAATATATCGCTATCTGGTGTTACCCACACAAACATTAAAGCAGGTTCTTAAGTCAAGCTGTGCTATAGATATTACCCCTTCTCCTTCTCCCCAACACTGTCTTGCTGGGAGTCTGGAGCTGGTGGAGATACGCTCCACACAGTAAGACTAAAATAGCATAGGGTTTCCTTTTGCTTTAATTTTTCCCAATTGGATATTTTGAGGCAAATTGTGAGCTTCCTGCTTGGGCAAAACATTTGGGACATTTTGAAGAAAGAAAGAAAGAAAGAAAGAAAGAAAGAAAGAAGTCCCGACAAGAGTCTTGCCATTTCTCCTGACACACTCCGAGGGCTTGTTTAGACCATCTGGAACCACTCCAAGTTTGAAAGAAACATGGAGTGTGAAGAAGAGAAATACATAAGAATGCTAAGGTTAATCACAGTCCTAACTACCCAGGCAATCGTACATATGCTTTTGTTCCTTTTATTTTTAACACTCCAGATACATAATTTAATGTAGGCTTAATGACAGACTCAGACATCCTGCTTTAATCGGGGGGGGGGGGGGAATCAAACTCTATACTCTAAAGAGAAGCTCAGAGGCCACCACTGGGGCTGTCCATTTTCCACAGCATCGATAAGCAAAAAAGAAAAAAAGAGAGAGAGAGAAAAGAGAGAAAAATTCTCTTGAACTTACATTGCTATTGATGTGTAATATACAATAAAAACAGTTAAATTTCAATTATCCACAGGTAATTATAATTTTATTGTTTGACGATGCTGTGGGGATTTTTATAATTCCCAAGACTAATAATTTTCTATAATTTTACAGGTTGTCAAATAAACTATTAGAGATTATCTTTGAAAAGGGTTCTGAAATTGTAAGGACATATCACACTGTTCATGTACATTATTAGTAATTAGAGATCTCTGGATAGTGAAATATCCACTGGTGTTCTGCTAGCTGGATACCATATTTTCTTGCAGGCTTCTATAATCTTGAAGCAAAGCATTGAAACTTCTCCAGGGCCGCCTGAATCACGTCAAAACTTTTATTAGCATTCCTTGAGCTCTCATTAAGTCATTGTGAAGTGTTTGATAAGGGGGAATCTGGGCTTCCTGTTGGGCTAAAAGCAAAGACAGGCCACAGTACTCTCTCTTCCTATCAAGTGAGAGAAAATTTTGTACATGTTCGCATACACACACTTGGGCCTCACTCATGAACCCTGCAGGGAACATTGGTATTGTTAAGGTACTTCTACAGTGGACTCAAAGCTGATATTTAGTATCCCCCAAAGTTCATCCCAGCTAGTATGAAAGTCAGAAAGGGAGACATTTCTTACTTTTCTCCCTCAGAACCCAGGACATCAGGTCTGTCTTAGGCAAATTTAGCCGTCTGAAATGACTCAGATGTTGAGAGAAACATGGAGGGACCATGCCAATAAAGAGCAAGTCAAGGATACAGATGGGGCAGAGTGTCAAACCCTATTCAAGTGTTCTAAACGTGGGGGAAGTCAATGCACGAGGAAGGGGAGAAGAGCTGAGGATCGCCACCTTTCCTTTTGGCTCCTATGCCTTTGCGGCTGGAAAATCAGCCAGTGACGCTCAAAAGTCAAGCATGAAGACCCCAGTCCTCCCTTGTTTGTTCCCATCATCTGACACTCAGAGATGTGCTGCCTCTGAACATGGAGGTCGTATGGTGATTGGCCATGGACAGACCATGAATTTCGCTAACCCTCTGAGTTTATTTATTTATTTATTATATTTATACCCCATCCCAAGGTATTTTGCTGCCTGAGGCCAAAGACAAGATGGTGCCCTTCACATTCCATGTACAAAAAAGCCAACTGGGCTGGTAGTTGAATCTTTCTGCAGTACCAGCGATGGGATAGCATCCCTCACCACACCTGAAGACAGTGGGATAAATTAGGGGGCTCAGGGCAAGCCACATGGACCACAGCTCTCTTCC
This sequence comes from Shinisaurus crocodilurus, assembly GCA_021292165.1. NCBI lineage: Eukaryota > Metazoa > Chordata > Lepidosauria > Squamata > Shinisauridae > Shinisaurus > Shinisaurus crocodilurus. Next base: position 2,235,397 of record JAHFWL010000645.1, read on the forward strand.
ATAGCACCTTGGTTAGGACAGTGTGAGGAATCCATTTGGGGAGTGAAAATCCAACGGATTTTACTGACTCAGCCCTTCCAGATTCTGTTCCATTTCCCCCATGCTGGTGCTGACTTGATCTGATGTGAGTCGAACCAGCACGTGGATTTCTGCTTTTAAAATGGGCCACAATTTGTGTGAATATATATATATATATAAGCTCAGGAAATTTGCACAAATTGCGGATAACAAAATTTGTGCGAGTTGCAGAGGACGAAATTTATGCACATCTCAGAGTTGTATGAATTTTGCGGGGTGGACTGACTCAAGCTGGCTGCCTTGGGACCTACCTCTTTGCAAAACAAAACAAAATCCCAACAGCAGTATAATCATAAACAAGTGAATGCAATAAAGAGTATTTTTCAGAAAGAGATAGGTTATTGTAAGCGTAATATTTGTGGGAAGAATAACGGGGTGGGGGGGGGGAGAGACTGAAAAACCACAACCCTGTTTGCAGAAATCAAGGGAGCTGAAAACTGTGGCTCTCAGTTATATGCAAAGGTGCGAGGGAAAAGACCATGAGGCAGAGTGGATGGAGGAGGACCACAGCAGGATGTTGAGTGTGGAAGTTGCCATGGAAAAATGATGCATTCATTTTATTAATGCAGTCAATTGTAGGATGCAATGGTAACCGATTACAGACTGTGTCTCAAATATGCAGGTTTCCACATTGCTACAAGGAGCCACGGCGCTCAGCAACATTGGCATTTCTTTGTTTAAAACAAATGGCTTGTATGAATTCTCAGATAACCCTCCCATGTTGTTAATAATGCATTGTGACATTTGATTGGGAAATGATGAAGGGATCTAAGGATGATGTAAACTGGGAGTGGATGCTAACATCGCTAAAATCAAAAGCTGGCTTCAAAATCAACAGGTGTCTTACTTTATGGCAGTGGTGCAGAACCTCTTTCAGCTCGCGGGCCGAATTCCATTTTGGAGAAGCTCTCGGGGGGGGGGTGCATTCCAGTTGTGGGTGGGGCCAAAGGCAAAAGGGGATGGGTCCAAAGGTAAAGAGATGGGGCCAAAAATACCCCCCCCAAAGTGTATTTTAGGGTAAAGCTTTTACTGCAAATAACTAAGCCTCCTTAGGGATGTGTGCGGAGCTCAATTGGGGTGGTGGTGGAAGTCTGACGAACCCCACTGAGCTCCGCTCGCAATACCTGTTTCCCCCTGCTCGACTCACGTTCTCATGAGCCGAGCCGGGGAAGCGACTTCTGGTTTTCTGGCACTATGTTGTTTACATAGAAAATGGTGTGAGATATGTTAAAAATGGCCGCGATTTGCGTAACTTGCCACTTCCCAGGCTCGGCTCGTGAGAACACGAGTCAAGCTGGGGAACAGGTCGGGCGAGCAGAGCTCGGCAGGTCAAGCCCGATGGGTTCACTGGACTTCCACCTCCCAATTTTGCTCCACAAACATCCCTAGTCCCAGGTAGGTAGGGATGTGAGAGAAAACCACAATGAATACAAATGAGTTTGGATTTCTCTGAATCCAGCCTGCAGATGCCACAGAACTGTGGGCCATTTCTATTTTATTTTTTTACATTTGGGAGGAATTTGCACAAATTCACACCTATGCTAATGTGCAGGAGCCTAAGAGAGCATCAGTGCACGTTTGTACGTTTGCATGTGCATTAGTAATGAGCATTAGTAGCAATGCGCACTTGCATAAGTGGAACAAAATCCTAATACATCCCTTAAAAAAAAGTCAGATTCCAAGCAAGTGATAATTCCCCTTTACTTAGCACTGGTTAGGCCTCATCTTGAGTACTGCATCCAGTTCTGGGCACCGCACTTTAAGAAGGATGTAGACAAACTGGAGAGGGTTCAGAGGAGGGCAACAAGGATGATCAGGGAAACATGGTCCTGTGAGGAGAGACTGAAAGAACTGGGCATGTTTAGCCTTCAGAAGAGGAGACTGAGGGGAGATATGATCGCACTCTTCCAGTACTTAAAGGGTTGTCACACAGAGGAGGGCCAGGATCTCTTCTCGATCACCCCAGTTTGCAGGACACAGAATAATGGGCTCAAGTTACAGGAACCCAGATTCCACCTAAACATCAGGAAAAATTTAGAGCAAGAAGACAATGGAAACAATTCCCTAGGGAGGTGGTGGGCTCTCCCACTCTGGAGGCATTCAAGGTGCGGCTGGACAGCCATCTGTCGGGGATGCTTTGACTTGGATTCTTGGATTCCTGCACTGAGCAGGGGGTTGGACTCGATGGCCTTGTAGGCCCCTTCCAACTCTACTCTTCTATGATTCTATGACCTGCAGTGGTCCTGATCTCCCTTTATGGAATCTCACCACACAGGCAGGACGGACTGGTGGGTTGTTTGGCGATCACTCCTCTCCCTGCTGGTACTGGCATCCACTGCTCCTCCTCATCACTGCCACGGCCATCACCATCACCAGCTCCTTCTCCCACCCTCTGAACTTGCTCCATCTTCCTCCCAGGCTCAAAGCAGCAGCAGCAGCAAGGAAGAGCGGGAGCAGCAGGTGCCGTTACCTCCATTATTTGGCCACTCATCTATTTGGTCTCCAGGCATGATGGGATGGTCGGAGACGGTGATTGAAGAGGTGGCAGAGGTGCTGATAACCCTCCCGTTGGGCCCTGATGCAGAAAGTGCATGCATGCGCCATGGTGCATCAACAGCAGCAGTGGCGGCAGCTGCTCCACTGGACTGGACTGAACAGGAAGTAGGAACGCGCAGGGAGGAAGACAGGGGTGTACTGATCCACTTTGAAGCGGCAGTTCCTATAGCTACAGCCCCAAGGAGAGTCCCAAAAAATGCAGGTCGTTGTGGTTGATCCATATCAATAACTTGACTTCTAGCCATTTTCATCACCAGCAGGAGCGGGCCCTTCGTGAAGCTCATGGGTCTTAATCGCCCATTCAAGCCCAGGCCACCCCGAAAAGACTTTGCATTAGAACAGGAGCAGCTCACGGCTGGGAAAATCCATTTCCCCCCTTCCAGCTACTGAGATGATGGCAGTTAAGCTCAGAGGGAGCAGGGAGGCCGGCGGGGTGGCCGGGTGGGCAGGTGACGTCATCGCCCCTGCTGATCCAATAGTCCTGCTTGCTCCACTTCGCCACTGGAGGGAGAGGGTAGCAGAGGGAACTGGCCCTAGTGCAGTGTTTCTCAACCTTGGGTCCCCAGATGTTTTTGGCCTACAACTCCCAGCATGCCCCAGCCAGCTATGCTGGCTGGGGCATGCTGGGAGTTGTAGGCCAAAAACATCTGGGGACCCAAGGTTGAGAAACACTGCCCTAGTGATACTGATGGGGCGGGAAAGCAGCTGCAGAAGTCCTGGGGGCAGTGTCTAGAAGGCAGTGGGCCCCCTACTGGCGTGTGGACCTCTGCAGGTGCCCAGGTGATGCCAAGACTTGGTGCCAGGAGGCCTGTCTGTCTTCTTCCCAGCTCAGCAACGTATCTGGTTATATGACCTGCCTCCCAGTCCACATCAGAAAGAGCTTTTGAATTTGCTCATCTGTTCTGATCGGGGGCGGGGGAAAGAGTACTATTTATTGGGGCATTTTTTTTCCTCTTTTCTTTTTAAGTACAAGGACAAGTGACCTTGGCATTGCCTTCAGCTTTAGGGCACTTCTGCATTATCAGAGTGAGTTATCTTGGAGCAAACAGAGAATCTTTCATTATTATCTTACCCTGTTTAAGTTTTGAAAAGGGGGAGGGAAAAAAAAAAAAGGCCTCTTGCAAGGGCAAATACACAAAAGGCCTCAGTCCCAGAAGTTTTTAATGTGAATCGAAAGGTTGATTTTGTAGAACCCCAGCCGGACCCTGTCTCCCTGATGTGAGGATTCACCAACCATCTCTACTGGGCACATCTGGAACATCCAATTCACTCCAGTTCTTCTTAGACCTGGCTGTGACTCCAGGAGCGGTGATAGGAGCAGGCGGCATTGGCTTCTGGCTTGTGATTTGCATGGATATCCCTGCGGTGAAGGAATCATTCTCGACGTTCCTAAGGACAAAAGGACCAAGCTGACTGAAGTGAATGAGATCAGTGACAGTCCATACGATGGTGCATATCATATTTGGACATTATCCCCTGCAGGTCCACGGGTTCAAATGTTTTGAGGCTGCTGTGTCATTCCAAGTTTAAATCTCAGCAGGCTTCATATGGATCCACTATGGCGAAGGAGATCTTTTTCTTTCCCTTTTGGGTACTCTGGCTACTGTTCCGATATGTATTTATTCTTGTCTTGAGGAATAATATGAGCTGTGATTGGTTTCTTTTAGAGATGTGCGAAACTGGCCTCTTGAAATTCTCCACCCTTTTTGTGGGCAGAGAGAGAAACTGAGGGGGGGGGGATATTTTCACTGAATTTTGCTAGTGGGAGGAGAAATTCTCAACTGTTTCTCACAGGAAGGGCTCACCAGTGGCAGGAATTGCAGTGCAGCTTCTTTCCTTTTTTCCTTTTTTTTAAGGTAAGGATTTTTTGGGGGGGGGGTTGGTCTGCCACTGCAAGTGGCAACAGCATCAGCTATGTTGGCAGGCTGTCCCCCCATTCTGCATCCACCACAATGCAGGCGTGGGGTGTGTGTGTGCCAGTGTTGCGTCTAGCTCCAGGGAAGAAGCGGAGCTAGTGCTGTGCCGAAATCTGCCCTCCAATTTCCTGAAAGTTTTCTTCCCCCATGAAAGAGGCTTCCATTGTTCTGCCTCATTTTCAGGGTGTTTTATAATTTATTGTTATGGTGTACTGGAGCTTACCTAATCACTGCAAGGAAACCAAGGGTGCTGTATGTGTGTTGTCTTGCTATAACATGTAGTTTGATTCTCAGAGCAGGCGCACAAGCAACCGAAGGGGAAGGGCGGAATTTGCCCCAGCAGAGCAATCCCAATGTGTGATCCAAGGGATGTGCCCTGGGATCACTATCAGTGTTGCCTAGGGTGCTGGGAACACAATGCTCGGATTATGCACTGTGGACAAACCAAAGGTGACACACCAGTGCCATCTGCAGCATTTCAAAGGATTGTTGGGTGTGGCGCAACCGCGTGGGATCATGGAGTATGTTGCGCCGTACTCGGCTATGAGGCCCCGGACTGAGTGAACTGGCCACTTGCACTGAGTTCTGCAAAACGCTCTTTTACTGCAGAGCTCTTTAGAAAACGTTGAGTGATTGGACCGCAAAGACATCCAGCAAGCAAAAGAGTCTTATTGACCTCGTCAGTGAAGTGCCTCCTAACATTACGTAGAGTCAACGGTTTTACTTTGATCGTAGCGTGTTTTTTTTTAGTTAACCACGGAAAAAAGGGCAAGCATGTTACAGTGCAAAATCTAAGAGCGGTTTTACTTTACTGCTCTCATCTGCAATAAATCTGCCATACCGCAAGAACCTCGGTTTCCAGCGCAGGGCCTCTGTTGCTTGCAGCATTTGTCTTACTTTGTTCCAGAGTTTCAGCGAGAGGTAGCATTAAGGAGTGGTGAAATAACAGAGACATATGATGAGCACTTTCAAATTAAGAAGAAAGCCCTCTTTCTTTAAGGTTATTTCTCTGTCTTGAAAGAATTTGCTCTTCCCCCCCCCCATTTGTGGGGTGTTTTCCTTCTTTGTTCATGGATAAGGGGCCCCTAAAGAATCTCTGCATCTGTGAGATTAAAAAAAAAAAGAAGTCCATCATGTAGGGATGTAGGGGAAATTTGTTTCCGTTCATTTTTGATCAGGATTTACCCAGTTTGCACCTTCCGGATTGAACACGGACTAGGATGCAGTCTGCCATCAAAGTCATTTCCAAACTTGCAATGTCATTCGCGCCCCCCCCCCCCAATGTGTTTGACAGTATGCATACATTTGAAAAATGCACATTAGAAGTGTGTCCTTTTGAAAAATATGCTTTAATAAATAGATGATTATAGATCATAGAGTTGGAAGGAGCCTACAAGGCCATTGAGTCCAACCCCCTGCTCAATGCAGGAAACTAGAGGAGGGGTCTCCCATCCAAGTAATAACCGGGCCTGACCCTGCTTAGCTTTCCACGCTCAGACAAGCTTTCAAAGATGCACACAACTCATGCATACATTTGGAAAAATACACACAAATTTTTGTCTGAAAAGGACCCCCCCCCCCCCACACACACACAAGCTCACAATCTGGACTTAGGTTAGAAACAGCTTCAAGGAAGAATTCAAAGAACTTGGGCAAGCGTGAGTTTTGCTGATCTGCACATCTGTATGATCACCCTTTTCACATGTAGGAATTGTTTGTGTCTGCTGATCTCCAGTCAAGTCTCTTTCCTATGTCCAGGGAATATTTGGGTATGACTAGTAGCATATTTGAGAAAAAAAGTAGCAACTCTTGGTATGTGTGGGACTGAAACACTGCAGACCAAAACCCAATTGTGTAACGACATGGCAGGGGATTGGCCTTTAACCTTTGAGCTTTAAATAGGTTGGCCCAAAGTCACTTGAAGGACTGCTTTCTCTTGTCCACACTGTGAGGGCATCAGCAGAGGTGCTACTCACTTGCCTGCTGCCAAGGGCAGTTAGGCTGGTGAGTACAAGGCCTGCCCAGTGGTGGCCCCTCTGGAATCAGCTTTCACCAGGGGTTCATCAGGCTCCTTCTTTGCAGGTTTTCAGGAAAACTCTGAAGACCCACCTGTTTTCGCTGGCCTTCCTGTAGTGTTTTGGGCTGCTGGTTGTATTGGTAATTTCTGTTTGCTTCTTATTTTTATTGGTAATCTCTCTGTTTTTATGGGTTTTTGTTGTCTATGTACTTAGGGCACAATCCTATGCCCCCCCCCCCGACCTTGTCAGAAATTTCTTCCATTACCACAGAGGAGACTCTGCCCATGGAGTGCCCCCCCTCGCAGCTGGCATGGTTCTTTCCATGCCAGCTGAGATCCAAAGATGGAACACCACCTTTGGTACCTGGATGGGGGGGCATTCCTGGGGGTGGCGAGGGGAGGAGTGAGGCACCGCCACCCTCCATGGAATCCAGATGGTTCCTCAGCCTCTCCTCGTGAGGAGGGGAGAAACATTTAGATGGCCGAAATAGGACCTCTAAATATTTTGGAGGGTGAGGGGTGCACAGGCACAGCAGCAATCCTAGCCACTGTGATTCTCCTGCCTTCCATTGGATGCCCGTAACCCTCTGAGTTCGGTGGGTTACGGGCACCCACATTGGATGGGGCCGTTACTGATTTTTATTGTACCCACTTTGTATGGTTTTTATCTTGTACACCACCTTGGGAGGGTTCCACCCTTAAGGGCAGCCTAGCAATAATTGTAATTAAATAAAATACAAAAATTGGCTAGGAGGGCACCTGCAATTCGCATTAAATTTACCACATGGACAGAAATGATTGTTTAGGCCAGTGTTCTCCAACCTTGGGTCCCCAGATGTTTTTGGCCTAGCGTAGCTGGCTGGGGCATGCTGGGAGTTGTAGGCCAAAAACATCTGGGGACCCAAGGTTGGAGAACACTGGTTTAGGCTGTGTTGACCTCCTCAGTTGGTCCAAATTGTTTCTTTTAGAGATGCAACCCGAGACCCAGAAAGAAAACAGAAATAAGCCATCCTGGATCTAGTTCAGGCCCCTTCACAGTAATATGCAGTGTCAGAGAACAAAACAAGGCATCACAACCCCACAGAAGGAAAATAATGTTTTAAGGGTGGTCAGCCGCGTCAACTTTATTTGTACACAAAAACGGAGTCGCGTTTCCAGGAGGGACACCATTTCGAAGAGGCGTACATTAAAAAAATAATAATGATGATGCTGCAGTCTAATTCAATCTACCTATCTGCCTATCCATCCCAATGACTTATCTAACCATCTGTCTCTCTACATTCATACATGCTGAAATACTCACTCGCACTAGGAAAATGTTCACTCTCTTCTCTGACTAGCTGCATAGGCCCTACAATTTTATTTTATTGTTTTAAGGGGGAAAGGGGAGATGTACTCCTTTTCTCTAAATTGGGCTCTATCTCATTAATAAGAGAATGGTATAATGGAAAGGAGTTTCTATAATTATACTGGAAACTCATGCTGCTAGACTCAGCCTGGAGAAAAAGAGTATTCCAAAGCATTAAACTTACTTTATCAAGCATTACACCTGACAAGCTCTCATAAATTTTACATGGATTTTAACTTATTTTAATATTATGCGGTACCTGGTTTAAAATATTCTTGTGAAATAACTAAAATGAAGCTGCTCAGCCATAAATTAGATCTATCACCCATGCGGCACACACGCACACACACCTACAGACTCACACCAAATATATTCACACACAACAGCATGTATGGATGTAGAGAGACAGATGGTTAGATAAGACATTGGGATGGATAGGCAGATAGGTAGATTGAATGAGACAGGATCTTACAGCCCAGTCATATCCCATGATGCTCTACTCTTGGTGTGGCTACAGACTGGGACCAGGAACAACTCTGTTGCCATGCGCGAGAGTGCCATTTCAGGGTGGCATTGCTCCTCCCTGTGGCTCAATGATAGGGAGAAGATACACTACAAGCCCTATGTATGTTAGCAGTTCTCCTCTGCTGCGGCAGAACAAGAAAACCTTGAGCCCAAGTCATTCGGTAGGTATCCAGACTCTGTTTAGGCATGGGTAAATGGATCAGTTTTGCCTTTTCCCACACTATTTTTTTTAAAAATAAATAAAATAAAAAAATCTCTAGTTCTTTCGATATGAAGAATTTTGTGAATTTTGGTAATTACTTATAAAAAATGAACTGAAGCAGAATTCTCACCCATCTGCACCAGCAAAATTCAATACCAACAGCCATTTCCAGCACAGGGAGGGCCCTGTTATAATAACAACTGCCTGCGAGGAAGCTGTTAAAGACGAGGAGGCTATCGGGGGGGAAAAGAGGTGACAACCCTAATGAAGAAGAACTAACAGCACAATCCTGTGGCCCCCTATACAACAACAGCTAGATAGTGTATAATAATAATAATAATAATAATAATAATAATAATAATAACAACACTGCTTCAGAGGGCGGGAGTGGAGGGAGCTGGAAAAACAGGAGCAAAGAGACCGAAGGCGGGAACCCAGGAGCTTAAATAAGCTCTTACCTGTGTCCCCGCCCTTTTGAGCCATTGGCTCATTACCTACCTGACCAGCTGCCTGCCTCCTCTCTCCTCTTCCACGCGCAAGCCTTCTCCCCGGCCCCAGGTGAGGGGCCATTGGAAGTTCTTTGCGTGTATAAAGGCGAGATAAAGAAGAGGCAGACACAGGGTATATGGCTTCAAATCAGGGCCACATTTATTGAATTGAAGATCTGTGAAGGGTGAAGTACGGTACTAACCTAGCCCGGCCATCGGCCGGGTAAAAAGACCAATATTTGGCGAATACATCTTAACTGAAGCGGAGGCGGGATGGCCCGCCACCGGCCAGTTGCCCTCCATGTGGAGCTGGAGGGCCTTACCATCGTCGCCTTACTTTGGCGCCTCCAGGCTCCCAAAGTAGGTGAGAAAGGTAAAACCCCAAAGACGTCTCAAGCCAGTGTGGAAACTGGAAAGAGCTGTCTGTCTAGCTGCTTCTCCAAGGTCACAAGAATGACCTCAGAGAAGGGGTTTAGTGTCATACTGGGGGGGACATAGAGGGTAGGAGAGATCCTGGTGGCACCTCCGCCACCTTCCCTCTTGCTCGGAAGCTCCACAGTTGGACAGCCAAAACCAACCGTCTAGCTGCTTTACAGGGTGGGAGGGGCACAGAGGCAACCTTCACCTCCATGCTCCTCCCATTCTGCATAGGATGCATCATGTAATCCTTTGAGTTCCGAGGGTTATGGGCATCCCCACAGGATTGTGCCCTAACATGGCTGAATAGACAGGGATTCAGACCAAGTCATTTAAGATTAAAGCTCCCTGCCCAGAGGGGGGAAATCTTTCAGTTTCCATTTTTTTTCACATTCATATCTATTTTTTTAAAGAAAATCTCAATTTCTTTTTGACCTGAATATGGAGAATTTTCCAAATGTTGCTAAATGCTGATCAAAACTGAATTTAAAAAAATAAATAAATCAAATGCACGAGTAACCGAAAGGACCAATTCACCCTCTCCTCCTCCCCTTTCTCTCTCCCTTCCCCTTTCTTCCACCCCAGAGTTTGGAATTCGGAATGTGGCTATAGCTGCTTTCCAGGTCCCAAGGATGCTAGGAAATGTAATTTCCCCACGTCCATGGAAAATGTGTAGCATTTGGGAAATTATGCATGGCAAATTATGGAATGTGTGTTGTATTCCACTACCGAGATGGTGTTTTGAAGTGTCTTCTTTGTCTTCGTTTTCACATCTCGAGAATTCCCTCCATCCATATATCCTGCATGTGTACTTTTAAACAATCTACACACCTTTCCCCCCTTTCATCTTGCCATTAATGATCAGAGAAAGCGCTAAGCCATGTCATTATCTCCTTTTTTTTATTATTATTCCGCTACCCATGGACCTAAGATAATCAAACATTTTTTGCCAGTGTCCTCTAATTGCAGTCCTGTGGTTATTCAACAGTTTAAAACATTGCAGCTATCAGAGGATCTCAGATGAGGGTTGATACTAGAAGTGTGTTTATGGACGCATATCAAGATGTCCTCTCAGTACATGATTGCAATAGGCATTAACATGCAAAGTCTAACCAGAGGAAAGGGGAGGGCACCTTATTTTGAGGTACAATCCCTCAGTGGGCAGTAAATTACCCATAATATCTCCCACACTAGCAATTAGCCCTGTTTGCTGACTGCCTGAATTGTTTCACAGTAGTTCGGCACAGTTACCACCGCACTTAAATTAGCATAGTTCCAGTAGATGAGCCCTCCTGCCTCACATGCAGCATGTCTGCAATGCAATGTGAACTGCCCTCGGTCTGCTCTTGTTCCGCTTCTCTTTCATAAGGCTTATGCATCAGAAGGAAATGGTCCGGCCTAGAAGGTCCAGCCTTTTAAGCCCAAAGGAATTCAGCGGCAGAGAGTTTAAGCCGGCGCTTTTTTATATATACAAAGTGGTCAAGGGATGTGTGACGCTTTAGGACCAGGCGCATAAACCCTTCTCAGGCTAAGCACCAACACTTAAATACCCGAGGGGAGGGTCAAATGAAACCTTTCCCCTGCCAATGAGGGAAAAGATTATTACAGGTTATTAAGGATCTGTTTTAAATTTATGATACTGTGGGTACAAAGGTGTGTGTGTGTGTGTGTGTGTGTAGATTTAAAAGTAATGCAGGTTAATAACACCGAGCTGACACGTAGGATTTGGGTAGCAAACAAAATAAAAATAAGTTTATTTTAATTCTCAAAATCTTAGTTCCAGAAAATAACTTTAAACCTGCCTACACCAAACACTTTGTAATTAACCTAAGTCCCTATAACTGTAAATACTTTCACTCTTCAGACAAGCACTGATTTCTCTCAGAACTCCTGACAGACAAGACACGAATAATCCAACTAACCTAACTCCCCAACTCTCCCCACACTCCAAACACACTACTAACCCACTCCCACAACACACACAACCCTCAACTCACTAACTCAACTACTCTGACATCACTCAACCACTCCTTATATACTCCTCCCCCCACCCTTTCCAAGCCATCACAAACCACACCCACTCAGTTCAACATTCTAGACACACTAAACATACTAATGCAGACATACACCAGGGAACTGAATTGTGGGGTGACGCCACAGGGTGTCCCTCCCCCCACACACAATTCCTTGGCCTTTGATGGCTGTTTGCAAAATTACTGCAGAGAGCCTTGTGTTGCTGTGAGTGGCCACAAGGCTTCTTCCAACAGTTTAAAAAATACAAAAAGGAGGACGCTTGTTCACCTTGTCTGACTAAGGCAGGAGTTCAGAACCTCAGGCCCAGGGGCCAAATCCAGCCCACCTGTGGTCCAAATGCAGCCTTTGGGGGTTCCTCAGAAGACCACACCCCTTCCTGTGGTCCCATCCCTTTCCCCCAATCATAAGAACCTAAGACGAGCCATGCTGGATCAGACCAAGGGTCATCTAGTCCAGCATTCTGTTCACACAGTGGCCAGCCAACCAGCTTCCCATGAGAAACCCACAAGCAGGACAGGAGTGAAATAGTTCCATCAGTACTTTGGGGGTTTCCCAGCTGTTGTGCAGTTCCCCCCCATTCAGAAAGTTTGAAATGCCTCCCCTGAGACTGCGTTACTGGCAGTGAGAGCTGTAAGCTCAAATAGGCTGGTATTTGGGGGCTGAAAGAAATTCGACACCCCAATATGTATGGCAAAACATTTATTATCTTATACTATGCTTGTTCCTCCAGTAGCTCAACACCTGCCACTGGCGAGCCCTCCCTGTGAGAAACTGTTGGAGAATGTCTCCACCCGCTGGAGAAATTCAGTGAGATGGTTCTTCCACGTTCTCAGGCCATAAATAGGGTGGAGAATTTCAAGAGGCCATTTGTGCACAGCTGTATAACACCACCCTTGAACAAGGATGTTGAGCCTCAGGTCCATGGGTCAAATCCAGCCCACCTGTAGTCCTGATCCAGCACCTGGAGGTCCATGCCCATTTCCCTAGACCACACCCCTTTAGGGATGTGCTGATGCTGGGAAGTCTGGCTTGTTTGAGCTCGACAGACTTCCTGCCCACTTCGGATCCGATGATCAGAATTGGGCTGAGTCTGGGTTTCTACTATGCACTTCTATCTCTAAGCTGGGCTGCGGTTTGTACGTTTTTTTAAAAAATCGCTAAGGAAATGTATGCAATTCATGCAAATTTATGCAATTTGCACAAATCGCAGCATTTTATGTGTTTTGTGCCAATTGGCAACCCAAAAGCATGTGGATCTAGCCTGATTTACACAAAACTCATCAATCTGTACAAATCAGCACTCGAAAAAATGTGCTCCTCGTGTGATGTTCGCAAATCACACATGCTTTCCCGGTGCCAGTTGGTGCAAATCAGCCCATTTTACACAAATTTCCTGAGCGGTTTCTTCTTGTTGTTTTTAAATGTGCAAATTGCGGCCCATCTTAGAGATGGAAGTCCGTGAGCTGCCTTGACTTGCGCCATAGTGAGTTGGCACCAGCGCAGAGCTGGCAAACCAGAATCCAGGAGGCCAAATGGTTGAAAATCCATTGGATTTTCACCCCCCCCATCAATTTCCTCACACATCCCTACACCCCTTTCCCCTGACTGCCAATCATTTAGTGGTTTCCTGGCCTTTGCACAGTACCCCCCACCCACTTCCAAAAGGTTGAAATGCCTCCCTTAAGGCTGAATGACTGGCAGTAAGAGCTCCAAGCTGAAATATGCTGGTGTTTCTGACCCCGCCCCTTTTGCCTTCATAGAATCATAGAATCATAGAAAAGTAGAGTTGGAAGGGGCCTACAAGGCCATCGAGTCCAACCCCCTGCTCAATGCAGGAATCCAGGTCAAAGCATCCCTGACAGATATGGCTCCCAAGAGCTTCTCTGAAGTTGAATTCAGAGATTCAACACTCCTCCTTCAGTCCCACTTCATAGCCACCCATCCTTCCTGGTGCGGGGCAAACCAAAAGTTTTACTTGTTCTGCTGGGTGGAAACAGAAGGTGATCAATAGGCCCGGAGGAAGGGGGACCCACAGAAAACTGAACCTGGCCCTGCTACCCCCTACTTCAGCACTTCAAGGACTGCGCTTGATTGCAAGTGGTAATGTTACTCTCCAGCATTATTCAAAGTTATTTAATGCTTTCCTTTTCCACGTTTTGCTACTCCATTATGCATTTTCTCACATGGAGGCTGGGCAACTTAAACAAATAAAATCCTTTCCTTTCTTTTTATTTCTCCCATTATATAATCAGGCACTACTAATTAGAGAATATGTGCTATTTATCCAGGAAATATGAATTTCCAAATACATTTTCTCCGCACTGATTGCAGATAATACGAGGGAGCACTCCCTCTGATTCATTAGCCTAGTAAAAGAGATGTTCAGAATTATTTGGTATAATTCACAGCACTTAAGAAAGCATATATTTTCATAATACTCTAAATCCATTGCTTATGGTAGTAACTCAGGCATATTATGACTAGCTTGCCATAGCAATGTCATCTTAAAATTGTGGGGCTGCCATTTTTTTATTGTAACTGGCCATGGCACCCACTGATTTAGTGCATTACTTTCTGCAAATGATTACCATGAGATAATATGGATGCTTGCTCTTGTTTTCAGAAAATTAAAAATGGCAGCTAAAGTGGCAGGGTGGAGTCGTGGCTTAGGAGGGATAGGGCAGAAGGAGGGCATCAGGGCAGAAGGAGGGCATAGGGGCAGAAGGAGGGCATAGGGGCAGAAGGAGCGGGTAGGTAGGGGTGTACCACTCGGCCTCCAGGCGGGCGTAGCGGGCCAAAATCAGCCCTGCTCACGCCTGCCAGAGGCTTGCGGGGCCTTACCGGGTCCCATTGTGGCTTGACTCTCCGCAGTGAGCCGCCCGCACCGCCACGCTGGTCCCGTCGCATCACTTCCGGCTGGCCAGAAGTGACGCAACAGCACCCTGCGCAGGCGCGCTGGGCCCCCGTGCTGCGTACTTTGGCCCAGTGCGCCTGCACAGGGTCCCGTCGCGTCACTTTCAGGACCGGCGCGACCGGCATGGTGAGCTCGAGCGGCGCAGATAAATGCTCTGCGCTGCTCAGAAAATCGAGACGGGGGGCCCCCGCCGCGGAAGAAGGTACGTGAACACCTCTACGGGTAGGGGCAGTTTCAGGTGTTTATTGGGAAAGTAGAGGTGAATTTCTTCTAAAGCTGTTACTGCACAGACCAGTTCATCCGAGACATGATACTCACCAATAACAGTTACCTATACTAGAGATGGAGAAATCTGTCCATTTTGATTTCTCTCAGGCTCAGCTTGTCATTTTTCCAATCTTAGGTTTGCTCCATTCCAAGCTTACACACACACACACACACACACACACACACACATTCTGCATGAAGATTCGTATGCAATTTTGTGCAGATCTCTCCAAATACATGCTTTTCTGTATGAGATTTTGCCTAATATGCACATTTTAGAAGTGATTTTCTTAATATTTAATGCATTTTTAGTATTATTTTCACCAATGTACACAAGTTTGTGTACACTTTTCCTGAATATGTGAATTTTTGTATGCATTATTTTATTTTATTTTTAATAGGAGAACTCCACTGGAAAATTGAGGGAACTGTGAATTCGGAAGGATAACTGAGCTTTGGTGTGCATGTTGGTTCAAAAGTGCAAAATTAGGTAAGTTTGCAGTAAAATGTGAACTGAATGAATTCTGCCACATCCCTAGCTGGAGCTCATCTCGCCTGGTG
The DNA here is from genome assembly GCA_021292165.1 of Shinisaurus crocodilurus. Classification (NCBI taxonomy): domain Eukaryota; kingdom Metazoa; phylum Chordata; class Lepidosauria; order Squamata; family Shinisauridae; genus Shinisaurus; species Shinisaurus crocodilurus. The sequence continues at coordinate 2,250,720 of JAHFWL010000645.1, forward strand.
TTTTATTTCAGTGGTTCTTAACTCATGTGCTGACCGCTTCACATGCAACATTGGCACACAATGATCTAAGACAGGGCTCTCCAACCTTGGGTCCCCAGATGTTGCTGGACCACAGCTCCCAGAATCCCTTGCCAATAGCCATGCTGGCTGGGTATGCTGGGAGCTGTAGGCCAGCAACGTTTGGGGACCCAAGGTTGGAGAGCCCTGATCTAGGACCTAGATTGAAATAACACAAGATGTAGCGATGACCAACAGCTTAGATGCCTTTAAAGGGAATTCAACAAATTAGTGTGTGATGGATCTATCAATAGCTGTGCGTGTAAGACCGGGATGTGCGACACTGGAAAACTCATTCGATTTGAGCTCAATGGACTTTCGATTGAGCTCAATGGCCAAAAGTGAGCTGAGTTGGGGTGTGTGCGTGGTTTCAGCTTCCGCAAAGTTGCTTAAAACATTTGTCCAAATTTGGAGCCAAGAAATGCATATCTCTAGCGCAAATCAGGGCTGCCTCATTGAGTCATTGTTGTTCTTGTTGTGGCATTTAACATGAGAAGTACAGAAGCCTCCTTCTCTCGCTGCATCTGAACACGGTCCACCTTGTCCACCTTGAATTTTCTCACAGTTGATTTCAGATTAGTGCAAAATTTGAGCCTCCGCTCCACAATTTGTGCAAATTTGCAGAGCAGGGGGTCTGAATTTTGCACAAATTTCCCCTACTGAAAAAACGAAACAAAACAAAAACACACAGGTAAATTGTGGCCTGTTTTAAAAATGGAAGTCCGCATGCTGGCTCAGCTCCATCAGATCAAGTTGGAGCCAGCTCAGGGTTGTTGAAATGGAATCCATGGGCCCATGTTGAGAAAAACTGTCGGATTTTCACCCCCCCCCCATTGGATTCCTCGCACATCTCTAGTGGAAGATGGTATCTTTCTGGATTCAGATTCAAAGGCAGTCTGCTGAGGAGAAACAGCAGAGCAGGTTTCTTGCTTTCGTTCCCTTGTGGTAGGCTCCCCAATATCATCTGGTTCATTGTTCTGTGAAACAGGATTCTACGTGAGAAGGACCTTCAGTTTTATGCAGCAGGATTCCTCTTAGAAGAACATCAGAAGAGCCATGCTGGATCAGACCAAGGGTCCATCTAGTCCAGCATTCTGCTCACACAGTGGCCAACCAGCTGCCCATGGGATCCCACAAGAAGGATATGAGTGCACCAGCACCCTCCTGGCCATGTTCCCTGTGATACTGGAATGTTCTTATGTTCTTATGGTTACACTGGTGGGTGAGCACTGTATGTGAGGGGGCTGGAATGCAGGTTAAGAACTCTTCAAATGAAATACAGGACCAAGTGGAGTCTAGGAATGGGTGAACGTGCTATGTTCAAGAATGCTAGCATTCTCTGAATGTCATCTCACCACTCATCTTGTGCCCAATTCCTGTTCAGGTTTGCGGTCGCTGGTTGCTCTGTGCCAAAGGGAAAATTGTGCAAATCTCCCAAAATTTGCACACATGTCCTCATTTGCTCAAATTTACTAATTTCTGCAAATTTCCTCAATAGACTACAGTGGGGCTTTCACTCTGCAGGAGGAAATTTGTGCTAATTAGGAAAGTTGCACAAAATTGAATGGGGAAATTGAACATGAGCATGTGTCCAATGATTTGCAAACATTTTTGGTGGACATGTGCTTATGCATTTGGGGCTTCGAACAGGGCATGCCCACATGTTTTTCAAGCAAAAACAAAATTCTCATATATCCCTAGCAAACTCTGCATGGGCTGTTGCTTTTCACATCTTCTATGGGTTATTGCTTTTCACATGTAGGGATGAATGAGAAATTAGCTTCAGTTCATTTTTTGCTATAATTTATCCAGTTCTCAGCTTCTGTAACTGAATGTGGGCATGAACACAATCTGCAGTTGAAGACTGTACATTTCCGAGCTTGTGATGCAATTTGCGGGACAAAAATGTATACATTTGGAATAAAGCACATGGAAAATGTGTATGCTTGAAAAATGTGCACAAACACACTTTAATCAATGGGAAGAAACTGCACATTTCAAAAATGCACACCATTGATGTGTACATTAGGGAAAATGCACAAAGAAACACACATGACTTTCCATGTGAAAAAGAAAAAGCAAAGCTCACAATCTGATATGGACATGAATCGGAGCAAGCTTAGAGGTGGAATCCAGAGAATCTCAACAAGCTCACATTTTGCTGATTCACAACTTTCCAAGAATAAACTGGCTCACAAAGCAAAAAGCTGTCCAGTAAGAACTACAGCAATGATATATACCACCACCTTAAAACACCCCCCCAACCATGAAAAAGAACAATAAAGAAAGCAATATGCATCACAAAAAACGCTCAGTTTGGCTCATCCAACTAATTTATCCACACAGACTTTCAGTTCCAGAAATTATGGTGGAACAAGGCAGTTTTCATCTGTTAGCCAAAAAATTCCAGAGAAAGGATTTGAAGGAGAGAATGCCAGAGGGAAGGTGCCATGATCGAAAAGGCGTTGCTCTTTGATGACCAAGCTAATCTATGGATAACTTTGGAGATGGTGGTATAAGGTCTTATCAGATGATCTCAAAACACAGTAAGGTGGATGTTATGGGAATAGAAATCCTTTGAAATATCATAAGCTTGTTCAGTGTTTTAAAGATTAATGGCAGTATCTTGAACTGAGCCTAGAAATTGGTTTGGTGGGTTGGATTTTACTCTCTGGGGCTTGGTTAGAGACCATAGTCCAGCCATTTCTCAGCCCACTCATTTCTGACAGGTCTGTGTCCATGAATATTTGCTTCCAAAGGCTGGGTGCAGATTAATCCACAAAATCCAATGGCCTGATATGCTCATCTTTTAAAATAGAGACGTGTTTTCTTTCTTCCAGTTATTCAAGGCAGTTGATGAACCATTCTTCTATGAACCAATAAAAACAAATTAAACCATTAATTAAAATAATATAAGCTAACCATAATTAAACAAAAAAAATGTTGATTGACTAATAATGGCCTAAGGGTTATAGACCTTTTGTTTGGGGTGAGTTAGTGATTTCAATAATAAAGCCAAGCCATAAATATAGGTCAACACAAAATGGGCCACAATCCAACACAGAAGTAATAACCACCTTTAAGCCTACTGAAGTCCACAGAGAGGGAGGGGCCATAGCTCAGTGGTAGAAGGTCCCAGGTGAATCTCTGACATCTCCAGGTAGGGCTGGAAAAATTCCTACCTGAAACCCTGGAGAACCACTGTCACTCAGTGTTGACAATACTGGGTTTCATGGATTCAGTGTAAGGAATTCATTGTAAGTCTGATTCAGTATAAGGAAGTTTCCAATATGTCTGTGTCCTAAGTCAATGATTTGAAGCATGCTTATCTCCACCTTGAATTGTGGCCAGAATCTTACGTGTTGTTGATAAATGCTCTCAAGGCTTTGTTCACTTGCCAGATTCAATACTGCACACACACTGGATTTTGAAAACCTCCAATGTGACAGTAGGGATGCCATGTTTGCAAATCCAAATGCAAGCAGGAGAACATGTTCTCCAGCCTTGTTTTCAAATCCTCAAACATCTGCTTGCGTTCAAGAAAATACGCACATTTTGATGAGAAAAACCGTTTGCAATTGCACAACTTTAAAAAATGTACTATTTAAGTCTATTTGTGCAACTTTGGGGAAATTTGCGCAAATTGAGATGTTTTTTGTGCTACTTCCATGTTTGATCTTGTTAGTTTTGCATAATTTTCCCATTTGTGCAAAACAACCAGAGATCACAACGGCGAGCGTAAATCGAGGAGAGATGAGCAGTGAGCTAAAGTTCGGACAATCTGCATGAACACAAACATTGCTCGTTTGCACATGTATGAGAATTTCAGTTTTGCCCGCACATCAAGCAGGCATGCCCTGTTCAAAGTTCTGAACATGAACGCAAGCGTGAGCAGGTGTCCTCCATAAATATTCACAGATTGTTGAACATGTGCTTGTGTTCATCTGTGATTCCCAGTTTGTGCAAATTTCCTCCGTAGGCTGAATCAACCCAGCTTTAGTCTATATGGAGGAAAGTTGTGCAAATTAGGAAAGTTATGCAGATTTGGGACAACTTGGGCAAATCACCCGTTCAAATGCTGCTCGATTTGGACAAGTTTCCCATTCGCACAGAGGGAGAAGCAACTGCAAACATGAACAGGTAGCGGGCACAAGACGGGCAAGATGATGTTGGAAGAATCCTGGCAATAGTGAACATTGTTTGTTCACGCATGCCTAAATTTTGGGCCATGTTGGGGGCATTGCAGGGCATGGTCTGAAGGCACATGAGACAGACAACTTTCTGAAGCTAAGCTGGTCTGGGTCTGGTCAGTGACTGCAAGGGGGATCACATGGGATTTCATTGATTTCATTGATCATAGAGTTGGAAGGAGCCTACAAGGCTATCGAGTCCAACCCCCTGCTCAGTGCAGGAAACTAGAGGAGGGGTCTCCCATCCAAGTAACAACCAGGCTTGACCCTGCTTAGCTTTCCACGCTCAGACAAGCTGAGCCAGCGTGAGCCACAGGCTCCATCTCGAGTTTGATGGTGGAAGAAATGTGGGATATAACTATACCAATTTAATTTAAACTAAATGTTAATACAGAAATGTAACCATCTCATTTGGGGCTATGCATTTGGATTTTAGCAAACAAATTCAAGTTATTGGAATTGGCTGCAGAATCTTTCCCCCCCTCCAATATATATTTTCATTCCAATCTGAGTTTAAAGATTGGGAACACTGAAGTAACATTTCCTGAATTCAAAAGTTGGATGTGTGTGTGTGGAGAGATGGAGGCAGTACAAGATATCTTGAAAAGTACAAATTATGAGAAGTTTCTTAGCCAGACAAAGCTTTTAGCACCATGAAGAAGGTAGCTTCACATTCCTTCAAAGTTAGTTGTCCACAAACCCCCCTAAAAATTAAAACAAAAACAAAACAAAAAAACCCACCGCCACATATGCTTTTATTATTTCTGATCCAAAATATAATCCCAGGATGCGGTGGAAAGCCTGGAGATGACAGAAAGCTAATTTGCTCCAACAGCGACACCTCCCATGTAGTTTGGGAGGTCGATTAAAACTAGCGCTCACTCCATTATTTGCATATTAATAGCACGTGCTAAACTACTTGGGGATTTACTTGCCTCGCCAGCAAAGGGATGAAAGCTCCCCTCACCCACCCAAATATATGAAATGCCTTTTGCGCAGCCATGATAGGTCATAAACTATCAGGGAATCTGCTACGAATGCTGAATTCATGGGGTGGTTTTATATTGCACATGGCATCTGCGGTTTTGAGGAAAGGGCAGTGAGAGAGGTAGCTGGCAAACAAAAGTGCCTGCATGGATATTACTCTTTCTTTTCGGGGGTTTTCCCCCTCCTTTTGGGTTGTTAAAAGCTAAATAAACCCACTTTGGGGGATGTCCTGTCTTGTGTAAGTTGAAATCAAGTGCTTGGCTCAGACTTGGTGAATGGAAAAAAAAAAAAAAGTCAGCTAAGGAAATCCAGACGCAGTGACAAAAGAGCAAACAAGAACAGAACCAATCCCTCTCCGTGCTCTGCCCTGGCTAACCCCTCCCACCCTGAAAAATGGCCTCTGATTAAACATCTACAAAATTCCAGGCCCTGATATTAGCCAGACCCACAAGGCCAAGTTTCTCTTTGCACATAAAACAAAAAATAAATTAAAAACAGCCCTGGGCTGGGATTTACTTAACAATCCTCTCCTTATGACCACGGCTTCCCCCATGTGGCTCTCTCTTTTTTAACTGTATAATAAAAAAAAAATACCCCTGCTGCATTTCAGGACTTTTTAGGGGGACGAAGGTTCTAGAGTAGCAAATGGGGGGGGGGAAGGGGGAATTTGCTCATTAGAAAAGGAGGAGGGGATCTTGTTAAAGGAGCCTCTAATGCACTTAAAAGAGTCTGATGCAGATTTATGGGACCAGCTGCCCTCCGGCAAGGGCAGGAGAAAGCATGGGCAGACTTGCCGTTCACTGGAACGGTGTCGTCGTGTGGCCATGTGTCCTATTTTACAGAGGACAATTCTCTATTGGAAAGGTTACCAGCGGACTGTCCTCTGTTTGGAAGCACCCTGTTCTTGAAGGGCTGCCCTGTACAATTCCAGTTTAAAGACAATCATAAGGGCTGCCCTGTTACCCATCACCATGGCTGGTGATGGCTGGACATCTTGGCTGGACAGACAAGCACACAGGTCACCTGGTCACCGACCTCCACAGAATGGTGACATGTACTGTATTTATATTGCAATTATAATAATTATTTGTAATATTGCAGCGTCTCTCTCTCTCTCTCTCTCTCTCTCTATATATATATATATATTAGCATATGCAAATTGTATGCAAAGCAGCACCCTCTTTTGACCTCTTCTTTTGAGGATGCATTTCTTCTTTTGTGGTGGTTCATAAGTGGCCAGCCAATCACTGGCCCACTGGCCACAGGGCCTCCTTGCTGCTGCTAGACTCTGCCACTTTCCCACCTGGAAGTACGTTTACCATTCGCAGGTTTGCTCCTGTTACGTTCAACTCTGACAGAAACATCATTTCACACTTTCCTCTTCAAATTCAGGTTCCAAATACGCCTGCCCTTGGAAAGCTACGGTAAATACATGTCCGGTTCAGATATGTTGAACTGGCTTGCAAAATGAGCCTGGCTACATCCAAACAATCAGAAATCATTGTCCAAGCCGATCTGATGTGCATAAGTTGCCCATGCGCTCACTCTGCCCCCAGTCAATCGCATCCATCCCTTAATCCCCCCACACCTCTTCCCTTTCCATACAACTTACCCCTCTGGGGCAGCAGTGGCAGTGACACTCCAGAAGAGGTAGTGGAGAAATTTGATCTCTCTTCCCATCTTTGGTGCACTACTTATGAGTGCCAAGAGGGACTAACTGCTCCTCATCCTGACTGCCCTTAGGAAATGGATTTGGGGCCATTGGGGAGATGGGTGGGAGGGAGAGAGCATAAGCCAGAAATTCTCCCGTAGCTCAAATTTTAAATTGAGCCAGAGGATTGGGGGTGGGTGGGAGGTTACCCCTCCTTTGTAGAAGAACTTTGTGAGCCCCCCAAATTATACCTGAGCCCAAGCTCCAAGAGCATCATCAAGATCTCTACTATGGCACTGTCAATTGTAAATGGAACATATGTCGTGTTTCCCTACATTTATGCTTCTTTTCTAGGACTCAGAAGCAGAGGGGTGATTTATTTTCCACTTGCAGATTTCATGAAGAGAATCAACCATTTCAATGCATTCACAGCTGACCAGCCTCATGCATGCATTTTGCTATTTAAACACAGGTGGATTTTGTATTGGTGTTCACAATGTAAAGTGTTGCACACCACCCTGAAATCTGATCTGATTAAGTGCTGGGATGTATGGGAAATTCGTTTCAGTTTGGTTTTGATCAGGATTTTACCCAGTTTGCACCTTCCAGACTGAACACGGACTCGGACACAATCTGTGGTTGAAGTCCATACATTTCTGAGGTTGCAAGGTGATTTGCAGACCAAAAAAAGAAGAAGCATTTGACAGCATGCGTACATTTCAAAATGAGTACCTTTCAAAAATATGCACAAATACACTTTAATCATGGTAGAAGGATGCGTACATTTCAAAAATGCAGACACTTCAAAGTGAGTGCATTTCAAAATGTATACATTTAAAAAATAGACACAGATGATGCACTACATTTGGGGAAAATATGCACAGATTTTCATGTGAGAAGAAAAAAGCAAATCTCACAATCTGATATGGACTTGAATTGGAACAAGCTTTGAGATGGAATTCGAAGAAATTCAGTGAGCTCAAGTTTTGCTCATCCACATAGAAATATTATACATAAATCTAATCAATAAGATGCACATCGGCCATTGGTATAAGTCCAAGTTTCATGAGAAATGTAATGGCTGCCACAGAGATCAAGAAGGGCCCAATGAGCAGAGATGTCCTTTTTTTCCAGCTTGGGCTTCCAGAAGAAAAGAAGGCAGGCAGGCAGGCAGGCAGACAGGAAGGAAGGAAGGAAGGAAAGAAGGAGGGAGGGAGGGAGGGAGGGAAGAATCCTCACCCTGCTGGAGATTGGATAATAGATTATGAGCACTGCAATAACTGCCCCTAGGTTGCATAGTTTTCATCCTAAGAGGCAGCTCTGTCACTAGGACTTGAGGGGAATGGATGCTGAGCTCAGTCAGGCCAGGTGCATCCTACCTACCTGTTCATCTCTTCAGCTATTGGGAGGTGAAGAGGCTCTCTAGTTCACTGACTGCAGGCACTCCCTAACTGCCTGAATGATTGATGTGCACATATCATATCACAGGCAGTGCTGTCTCCAGAACAGCTTCTCTAGATAACCAACACACAAAGTCAAGGCACAAAACCATCTCTGTGGTGTTTCCTGATCATCACTGCCACAAGTGACCAGAGCCAAGGAAGGTTAAGTTTCAGGGGAAACATATTTTTGATAGAATTAGTCTAAAATATAGTGCTACTAGATTTCATTGCAACACTCGGCACCTGAAGGATCCTGTGAAGAATCAAACTGAAAATTGTATCCCATTTGGAGTTCCCTTTTTTTCTCCTCTGTAACGTGTAGTAATGAAAACATGGGTTGTGATGCCTTCACGTTGTAGATTCCTTCTTCCAAGCAACTCCATTTCTTTGATGACTATTGGGGTGGGTGGGACCGTAGAGATGTGCAACACTGCAAAACTCATTCCATTTGAGCCTGATGGACTTTTGACACATTTCCAACCCAACGGCCAAAAGTGGGCTGAGTCGGGTTTGAGGGGTTGGCTTCCACAAAATTGCTCAGAATATTTCCACATCTTTAGAGCCGTGAATTGCGTATCTCTAATGCAACTTGCACGAATTGTGATTTGTGCAAATCAGGGCCAACTCGTTAGATTTGAGTTGTTCTTGTTCTTGCTGTTATATTCTTGTTGTAGCATTTAACACAAGAAGTAAGTATGGAAGTATCCTCCTCTCACTGCATATGCACACACTCCATCTTGACCACCTTGAATTTTCTGACAGTTAATTTCAGATTTGTACAAAAATTGGGGGCCCTCTCTGCAATTTGTGCAAATCTGCGGAGCAGAGGCCCAAATTTTGCAAATTGCAGCCCATTTAAAAATCAGAAGTCTGCATGCTGGCTCGACTCACATCAGATTGAGTCAGCACCAGCACAGGGCTGACAGAATGGAATCCATGGAGCCGAGCTGAGAAAATCCGTTGGATTTTTAACCCCTTATCCGATTCTTCACACATCCCTATGGGAAGGTGATGGGAAAGCTCACGTCATGATGATATCCAGCCATTGTGACAGACATTGCAGAAAAATTAGTTCCACTTTAAAAGAATCACTAACATTGTTGGGAGTGGGTATGAGGAAGGAAAATGCATAGCAATGGATGAGGTGTAGAGTTTGCCAAAAGTTTGAGGGACGTTCTGGGGACATGTCACAAATGTTATAGATGGGCTAGAAATAGCCACACTTGCAGTCTTAGAGAGATAGGACCCAGAAATGATTCATAGAAACTTGAATACTTTTTTTGGGGGGGGGGAAACCTCCACAATAGCAGATGTGTGGTGTGGTTTTTTCTTCATCTCCAGCAGATACAAAATTTCCCATCTCCGTGGCTGTCAATCCATTTTCCAGATGATGTCAAGTTTTGCTTCATTATTACTGGGTTGTTGGTTTTATGTCTTTTGGGGAAAGTATTGAAGTGTGTGTGTGTGTGTGTGTGTGTGTGTACTGGGGATGGGAAAGATGGGGGGGGGGATTTGCTAATGATAGTCCAGACAGCCACAAAGAAACTGGATACATTTATGCATTGTGAGTTTCTGAATCGGTTGTTCCTCACCTGAAATTTTCTGCAGTAATTAGCAAACAAGATGCTTTCGCACTGGGGGCGGGGGGGGACAACAAACCTGTTTTTATTCTTCTGCTGCTGATATTTTACAAGGGAATGGCACTGTTCTTTCAAGAAGCCCCAAACAAGTTCATCACAGGCAGTATTTTACCATCTGCACACTCAAAAAAAGAAAGAAACACAAAAACCAATATTCATGAAATGTTTATATTCAAGGAGTGTATATTTCAGAGCCAGGAGGCTGTGATGTGCATGTTTGCATTGTCTCAGGGAGAATCCTTAGTAGTGATGCAGCTGGGTTAAAAAAAATGAAATAAAATACCCAAACCCTCACATAATGGCAGACCATATTGGAGACTCTCTTCGGTGACAAACTTTAATCTCCGACATTACAATTATACTGTCGAAAATGATACCTTCGGCTGCAACTCATTTGTGAATCCCGGCGAAGGCAGGATCACAAATTCCTCATCAGAGGCTGCCGAAACTGATCTCTACCAAATTTGGGCCACAGCGGGAGGCTGTGTGTGAGGAGTGATTTGCATTTCAATGCTCTGGCCACCACAACCTTTAAATCTCGCCGCTAAGCTGTCACAATGGAAATCAGGGCGGCTCTTGGTGCGTTCCAAATCTATATTAAATACAAATACAGTCCTGACACAATGAGAGCCGGCTGTTAATGGGGCAGAGCAGGGCTTTGATGCTTGCTCAGTCTCTCTTGCAGGTACTGTTCTGTTTGGTTATTTCTCCAAGTTGGGGTGAGTGTGTTTGTGTGGGGGGGGTGCCACTCAGCATCCCCCTGACATTACCTTGAGTGTTTATACCTTGTTCTACTTCTACAACACTCCTTTACATTGCTGTCTGACTATGGTGTATATTAATTTCTCTTATTACGTGAGTTACTTCAAGGAAGACACTCAGAGTGTTGCAGGAGGCTTACTTCAAACATCAGAAGCTGCCTTCCAACAGGCCTGATTATTTGTCCTCCTTTCCCAGTATTGCTTAATCTGCAGTGCCGGCTCCAGGTTTATTTTATTTTATTTATTTATTTATTACATTTCTATATCGCCCAATAGCCGAAGCTCTCTGGGCGGTTGACAACAATTCAATTAGATCCACAAAATACAACATAAAATGCAGTATAAAAATTTAAAACAACAGTATAAAATAGGAGTAAAAGCTGAAAAATAAATCCTAGCAGCACCAGAACAGAGAGATACAGTAAAAGATTTAAAACAGCAAGAGACTAAAAGACTAAAATGCCTAGGAAAATAAGAAGGTCTTCACCTGGTGCTGGAAAGAGCACAACGGAGACACCAGGCGATCCTCTCTGGGAAGTAGGGATGGCCACTTACCCCCCCCCGCTCGTCCCGCAGCACTTGGCGCCCGGCAGTTGCGGCACTCGGTGGACTTCCGGGTCCGTGGTGCGGCACTACCGGGTCCCCGGCGCTGCGTTTTTTATGTAAATACCAAGGTGAACTACCTTAAAACTGTTGCGATTTGCTATTTGCGGCCATTTTAAGGAAGTTTACCTTGGTGTTTACGGAAAAAATGCAGCGCCAGGGACCCAGAAATGACGTGCCGGGGACCTTGGAAGCTCCTTTCCCCGCGGGAACTTGGGACGATCCGGGGCCAGGGAAGTCTCGCCCCGGGGTGATTTCGCTCTGATCCTCCCCCCCTCGAAATTCTTGGCCATCCCTAGGGGTATTTCATTCCACAACTGGGGTGCCACAGCAGAAAAGGCCCTCTTCTTAGTAGTCACCCGCCTCACTTCCTTTGGCAGGGGCTCCTGGAGGAGGACCACCAAGAATGATCTTAGGGTCCATATGGGAGGAGATGATCCTTCAGGTAATCTGGCCCCAAGCCGTTTAGGGCTTTATAAGTAATACCAACACTTTGAATCGGGCGTAGACATGGGGCATGTTCGCACAACACGGGAACCGCGGGGGAGCAGAAGTCCCCCGCAGTTCCCGTGTCGTGTGAACGCCGACCGGGGGTGCCCCCTGCAGGACGGCCACGTGTGGGATGCACGCAAAGTGACCATGGGCGGTAGAGGGGTAAGCCCCTACCGCGCATGGCCACCCTGCCATGCGAACAGCAGGCGGCCGTCCTACGGGGGCTGCACAGAGGAGGCAGCCCAGAGCGGCCGGAGCTGCCGCCGCTCCAGCCTATAGGGGCAAACAGCCCCTCTGGGCATCCCGGGCCCCCGCCCCCTAGCGCCGGGAGGCCCACACTGCAGTGCGGGGACTGCCGGCTCCACCGGGGTCCGCCCACGCGCACGGGGCGCAGGTCGTCTGTGTCGCCCCACCGGACCCCGCGGAATCGCCCCGTGGTGCCTCCCCCGCCCACAGCCCGGGTCGTGCGATGCGAACCGGCCCATGTACTAGCAGCCAGTGCAGATGGTAAAGCACTGGCCTAATTTGATCATGTCGACCAGTCCCTGTTAGCAATCTTGCTGCCCTCTTTTGGACCAGCTGGGATTTCTGGACCATTTTCAAAGGCAGCCCCACATAAAACGCATGAGAGCCGTTACTGAGAGGTTTTGGGGGGGCCATTGGGCAAGACACCCTCCACGGGCCCCCTCCCTCGCTGAGTCTACTTTCTCGCCGCCATTTTCACCAGCTGCCATTGCTCCTCATCCTCTTTCTCGTTACTGGTCCCACTTGCTTGCTTGACAGGCAGGGAGTCAGTGAGCAAGGAGGCCGCTGTGGCATCTACTGCTCCTCCTTCTCACCGTCATCGCTGTCTGGATCAGATTGAGAGTAAGGTAAATAAGCAGGTGGCAGTGGTGAAGAGGAGGAGCCACTCCAGGTTGTTCTTGTCAGTGGGCCCCTGATGGGGTGTGGGCCCTTGGCAGGTGCCCGGCTATGTCTACCGTTGACACCAGTCCTGCTACCCTGACTAGCCGCAGCTTTCTAGGGTCATAGAAAGCATGCCCAGCCAGCATGGCTAATTGCAAGGGATTCTGGGAGCTGTAGTCCAGCAACATCTGGGGACCCAAAGTTGGAGAGCCCTGATCTAAACATTAGAAGAAGATTTCCAAGCAGCATGAAATGTTTGACAGTGAAACTTACTGCCTTGGGAAATTGTGGGATCTCCTTTGCTGGAGGCGTGTAAGCAAGGACTAGGCAACCTTATGTCAGGGACGCTGCAGTCACTGCATTGATCACGGGTTAAAGTAGATGACCTCCAAGGTACCTTCCAGCCCTTTGATTCTATGACCCTAGAAAGCTGCTGCTAGTCAGGGTAGCAGGACTGGTGTCAAGGGTAGACATAGTCGGGCACCTGCCAAGGGCCCATACCCCATCAGGGGCCCACTGACAAGAACAACCTGGAGAGCCGTGGTTTACATGAAATCCCCTTCCCTGCAATTTTCCACATGTTCATTCTAGTCCTACCCTCTGCCTTCTTTACTAAGATATTTGAAGACATCTTCCCTTAATCTTCTCTTCTCCAGGCTAAACATGCCCAGCACTTTCAAGTGTTCCTCATAGGATTTGGTTTCCAGACCCTTCACTATCTAGGACAACTTCCTCTGGATAGGAAAACTTGTCTGCAATTATTGATTTAATTGATGGATCCCAGATAAGGTTCTAAGGAACCCCAGAGTTCTCCAGAACACAGTTTGCAAACTGCTGGTTTTTTTAATAATACCCACTCACTGTGCTGAACCAGTGAGAGCTGGCAAGAAACAGAGATGCTTTTGTCCAAAACGGAACCTCCTCACCTTCTCAACATGGTGTCTCCCCTTGTGGAGGTGTGGAACATCAAGATCCCTGACTTCCTTTATCTAATATAGTAGTCCCTTATACCCCAGGGAACGGAAGGGAAACCCTGCCCTGTCTCCAGTGGGCCACAACTGAAAAATTGGAACCAAAAACACATTGGGTGGGGAGATTTTCCCCTCTAACAACTGTTCCAAGGAGACTATCCCAAAAGATTACATCGTGTGTGTGTGTGTATGTGTGTGTGTTTTAAAAAAACTAATTACTCAGTTGACTTTCATAAGGTCTTGTTTATAGGCCAGGCTTGACAGCCTGTGCCCGCCATATACGTTGTAGACCAGTGCTCTCCAACCTTGGGTCCCCAGATGTTTTTGGCCTACAACTCCCGGCATGCCCCAGCCAGCGTAGCTGGCTGGGGCATGCTGGGAGTTGTAGGCCAAAAACATCTGGGGACCCAAGGTTGGAGAACACTGTTGTAGACGATAGATTTCAGCATTCCTGACCATTGGCTATGTTTGCAAAGGCTGATAGGCGTTGAAGTCTTAAACATTTGGAGGGCACCCGGTTGGAGAAAGCTGTTATAGGCTATATGGGATTCAACATGAGTATTCACAAAGTCTGGTTAAGCATGATTATCCCCACCCCTTTGCTTTAATCATGTCCTCCACACACCACACCACGCCCACCAGCACCAGACTTTCTTCATTCTAATAGTGACATGCAGATTATTTGATAAATAATGTTGGCTTGGGAAAAATGAGTGAGTGAGAGAGAGAAAGAGAGAGGGGGGAGTGAGGGCGGGAGGGAGGGGGGAGAGAGAATGTGTGTGAGAGCGAGAGAGGGAAAGAGGGAGGGAGGGGGAGAGGGAGAGAGAGAGAGAGAGAGACAATGGGAAAGAGAAAGAGAAGATATTAATTAAGAAACGGATTTAGGCCGCTTCAGCCTCATACATGAGACAAAAGGTTAAGTAAATGCCAAGGCTGCTATGGCTTTTCAAACAATGAATATTAGTTTTAGAATCATTAATGTCTGCTTAGAAAACAGAGTCATATCAGAGACTTATATGCCAAAATAACCAAGACCAGGGCTGTTTCTTTGCAAAATTGGAAGCTAAGTTATTCTTCAGCCGAGGGCTAAATATATGCAATTAACAGAGCAAGGTAAGGCAGTGGGGAATTAGACTTTCACAATATCACCAAACCAAGTTCAAATAACTGCCTCGTGAACAGCCCAGTCCTGCTAATTTCCTACCTCATGAACACTCCCTGAGCTGGTGCTTCTGGGGGATGGTGGGCAGATGTGAAGATCAGGGCTGTGTAGGCTTCCGTTATTTAATCAGTGCTTTAATCCTAGATAAAAATGTGGCCCTCGGTTCAACAATGAAATTTGGCATCACTGAGGGACCTTTTTGATGCTAGCTTTAGCAGACCGTATTGGATTGCCTCGTACCTAGAATCATAGAAAAGTAGAGTTGGAAGGGGCCTACAAGGCCATCGAGTCCAACCCCCTGCCCAATGCAGGAATCCAGGTCAAAGCATCCCCGACAGATGGCCGTCCAGCTGTACCTTGAATGCCTCCAGATTGGGAGAGCCCACCACCTCTCTAGCTGGTTGGTTCCATTGTCTTATTGCTCTGACAGTCAGGAAATTTTTCCTGATGTTTAGGTGGGATCTAGGTTCCTAGGAAAATGTTGGACACTGAAAGTCATATGGGGGGAGCCCACACCAGGGCCAGCCCTGCCATTAGTTCAATTTTGGGTGACATGAAAAGACAGAAACATTTTGATGATGGTGGTGATGATGAAGATGTGTTTTTACAGCCATGTAGGGCAAAGTCCTTGTGGAGTTTTCTGCCTCTGGTGCCAAAATAACTGGACTGGCCCATGCACCTTGCCTTAGGTGGGGTGCCATTTGCTGTTCTGCTTCATGGCACGCTGCAAAATATCTCAGGTTGGTCCTGAGTCAGGACCGGTGCAGGGCAAATAAAATTTGCGCCCCCCCCTCTCGTGCCGTGGGGGGGCTCCGGAGCAAAGCAGCCCTGCTCTGCAAACCCCCCCCCCCGCGCCACCGCCACCACCACCACAACCACCTACCTACCTACCTTCCCCGGGGGAAGTTCCAGAGGTTTGTTTTTTTTAAAGAATTAATTGTAGCAGAAGAAAGTTGTGTAGATCGTTAAATATAATCTTTCCACTTCGCATTTAACCAAACATTCCCTGCTCCGAGGCAAAGAGACCTGTACAACAAATGCCTGCCTGAATCAAGAAATATATACACACACTTTTCTCTCCGCCCAACTCCGAAGTTAGTAACAGTTCCCCCGCCCTGGCTGCCGCCGCCTCCAAAGAGGAAGTGACGCGACGGGACCCCCACGCTCTGTTTTTTGCCGGGGAAACCAGGGCAACAGGGCTGTTTATGCCCTGTTGCCCTGGTTCCTCCCGCCAAAACAATGTGGGCGGGGCTCCGGAAGCGACGCAGAGAAGGTAAGTGGCGGGGGGGAGGCACGCGGGGAGGGGATGGGAGGGGGGAGGAGGGGAGGCACGGAGGAGGCGGCTTCGGTGGGCGGGGGAGGCACTTCGGCGGCTTCGGCGGCTTCGGCGGGCGGGGTGGCAGGGAGGGAGGCCCGGTGGGGGCGGCGCGGCAGCAGCGAAGAGAAGCGCAGCATTTCTGCGCCCTCTTCAGCCACGCGCCCTAGGCAACCGCCTAGTTTGACTAGCGGTAGCGCCAGCCCTGTCCTGAGTATCGCCCTTCATGGAAGCCGGAGCAATTCCAGCATGGGAAAGAGCTGCAGTATTGATTCCTCTCGTGTGGCCACATGGGCATCTGACATTAGCCAGCAGTGTGCAGAGGAGCCATATGCAATGGCTTCCATGCTGCTAGTGGTAATGTCGACAAGGTCTGTGATACTGACGGCTATTGAAGAGTAGGCATGAAGGAAACACACAGCCCCTGCTACCCCCTTGAGTTGCACTTTCCTACCCAAGGATGCCTCTCCATCCATAATCTCCATGTGTAGGAATGGACGAATGTGTCAGTTTTGTGTTCTCCCACATTCCATTCTTTAAATCTCAAGTTCTTTCCATCCTGAATACGAAAAAACTTCACAGAATTGGCTAAATTCTTTTTTTTTAAATGAACTGACATGAAATTCTCACCCATCTGCATTGCCAAATGCAATAGACACAGCTAATCCTGGCCTGGAAAGGACCATGCTGTACCTGCCTTCCATAAAGCTGTTAAAGATGAGAAGCGTGTTAGAAAGCAGAGGAGGCAACTCTAATTCAGCACGAACATGGGTGTAAACAACACAGGGATTCAGACCCAAGCTTTTATTTATTTATTTTATTTATTACATTTATACCCCGCCTTTTTTCCTGCAAGGAACTCAAGGCGGCTTACATAATCCTCCTTCTCCTCTCCATTTTATCCTCACAACAACCCTGTGAGGTAGGTTAGGCTGAGAGTCAGTGACTGGCCCAAAGTCACCCAGTGAGTTTCATGACCGAGCGGGGACTAGAACCCGGATCTCCTGAGTCCCAGTCCAACACTCTCACCACTACGCCACACTGGCTCTCTAAGAGCTAAGTACTCAAAGGCCTGGGCCTGAATGGACAGATCTGTCCGTTTCGTTCATTCTTCTTCTTTTTAACCACAAGCTCTTTTCTTTTCAAATATGGAGAAATTTACAAAAGTTGGTCAATTCTTTTCAAAAACCTATTTGAAATGAAATTCTCACCCAATTCTCACCCAATTTTTCTTTTTTATTGTTGAATCCACACTAGGTTATGGATGGGCAAACAAATGATGTTCGAGATCACCAGGATTCTCTGAACATTGTCTCGCTGCTTGTCTTGTGCCTGATTCCCATTTGCGTTGGCAGTTGCTGCTCACTCGGTGCAAATAGGATACCTGCGCAAATCGAGCAGCGATCCAATGGGAGATTTCTGCAAATCTCACCAAATTCAGGCAAATCTCACCAAATTTGCACAAATCTCCTAATTTGCGCAATTTTCCTCCAGAGACTAAAGCAGGGCTGATTCAGTCTATGAAAGAAATTTGCGCAAATTGAACTGGGAATTTGGAACAAGACAAATGTGAGCATGTCTTTGACCATTTGTGAATATTTTTTTTAGTGAACACATGCTCACAACTGCATTTGCATTCAGAGCTTCAAACGGGGCATACGCGTATGTTTTGCGAGCAAAACTGAAATTCTCACGCATCCTTACACTGTGTATCTCACAGAGACCCAAGAGGACATGGTTTCTCTTTTTGACCTCTCAGAAGATGTTTCTCCCCTGAGCACACCATAGTACTGGATAACGGAAACAGGTTCTTGCCTTTCATCTTTCACTGCCTGGGGAGGTCCCACCACCACCATCAACACAAAGTTCCATGCCTGTGCGTGTGTCGGCCAGAGAGTCCTTCTTTGTAAGATACTGAAATCAGGGCTGGCATCAAGGGTAGGCATAGTTGGGCACCTGCCAAGGACCCATTCCCCAGCAGGGACCCATAGACAAGAGCCCCCTGGAGGTGGAAGAGCAATAGCAGCTGGTGACAATGGCAATGAGAAGGTAGACTCACTGAAGAAGGGGGCCCATCGAGGGTGTCCTACCCAAAGGCCCTGCAAACCTGGAACTGGCACTGATAGAAATGTTTGTAAGGCTATACCAGTCTAGAATTATTTAGGAATGACTCCTTGCCTTTTTCTTCTAATGCAGCTTGCTATTTCTCTACCTAGGGATGTGCACGGAGCTCGATTGGGAGGTGGAAGTCCAGTGAACTTGCCGGGCTCAACCCCCCCCCCCCAAGCTCTACTTGCCCTACCTTTCCCCCCCAGCTCAACTCACGTTCTCATGAGCTGAGCTGGGGAAGTGACTTCCTGTTTACGGTGCTACATTGTTCACATAGAAAATGGCACAAGATACGTTAAAAACGGCCACAATTTGCATAATTTGCACAAATCGCAGCCTAATTTGCACAAATTGCGGCCAATTTAGGGACGGGCACCGAGCCCAGCACCTGACTCACGTGGCGCTCAGCAGGTACTCCTGCCATGCTAGCTGACCCGAGCACCCCGCGAGCGCTCGCCGAGGCGCTCAACGGGATTCCGGGTTCCTGCGCTACGTTTTTTTAATTTTGAAAATGGTGACTTCCAGGTTCTGACGCGACGCCGTTTATGTTAAGTATAGCATAGTAAACAGTAAAAACGGCAGCAATTTGCGTAAATGCCATTTTTACTGTTTACTACACTATACTTTACGTAAATGGTGTAGCGCCAGAACCCAGAAGTCACCGTATTCAATGTAAAGAAACGTAGCACCGTAACCTGGAAGTCACTTTCCCCGGCTCAGCTTGTAAGAATGCGCGCTGAGCCAGGGAAAGGTAGGTGGTGCGGAGCTTGGGGGGGTCGATCCCAGAGAGTTCGCTTCGCTTCCACCCCCCAATCGAGCTCCGGTCACATCCCTAAAATGTATTTTACGCTATTTTCTACGTAAATAACATAAAGCTGGGGACCCGGAAGTCTGGCGAGTGCCTCAACTGGCACTCACACTCAGTTCGGCTTGACTCACACAGCAAGAGCACTCGGCTCGCGTGCCGCAAGTCGAGGGCCAGGCAGGTCACCCACCCCTACTCTAGGCTAGCCTTTCCCAACCTGGCGCCCTACTGCTGTTTTGGACTTCAACTCCCATCAGCCATCAGCCATTGTTAGCGTGGCCAATGGTCAGGAATGCTGGGAGCTGTTGTCCAAATTATCTGGAGAGCAAAAGGTTGAGAAATGCTGGCCTAGACATTGGTCCTTGCTACAAGAACTCAAGGAGTGGTGCTGGGCATTGCAGATTGTAACCTGACTGCTTGTACGCAAGGCAGGAGTCTGTCAAGAGTGTTTCTCCACCTCCACCACCACCTCTTGAATTCCTACAGACACCATCAGTCTTGGGTTTCCTCCCCATCCAGACTTAGGCAGAGGTTTGTTTTTGTTTTCCTTTAAAACGAAAGGGAAGTCTTAGCACCCACATGTTGTTGAGCTGTCCTACTGGAGACGCTACTCTATTTTGTTGGCTTTCTTTGAGTTGTCGTTGTTGTTGTTGTTTAATGTGTTGTTGTTACCCATCCTGAAACCTTGGGCCGAGGAGGCTTGAAAACCTACAAAACCAATATGTCTTTTCTTCTCTCTCTTGAAGCACTTAAGGAATGTGCTGCCTGCAATTTTTAAAAAAAGCACTTTTTATAACCCCCCCCCAACACACACACACACATACACACACAAAGACGCGCAAGACACACAGAGTCTATTTAGATATGTATTGTACTGTTTTTAAAAAGGCCTGGTACGTTTTCAAATAGGCCACAGCACAGTGTGCTTTAAGTATCCTAAGATGATTGGCCTGAGGTGATTCTGTTTGTTAGATGTAGGGGAGATGAGCTAAAGAGCTTTGGAAGGTTTCAGTCCTTTGGGTTTGGGCGCTTGTGGCTACAGAAATATATTTTGCTCTCCACCTGCTGCTCAGGCAATCATGTCTTCCTTGTAATTCCGAGGTTCCCCCCTGACTGCTTGTTCTCACCACTGGCACTCAACCAAGATGTCCTGTTGTCTTCCACATCTGTCCTGGTGATCCAGCAGTGTCAATGCCGGGCTGCTCCATAATAGATCCAAGTTCTAGCATTTAATAACTGCTCTTTGGAGCTTTCTGCGTCAGAAAGGCTGGAAATAGAATCATAGAATCATAGAATCATAGAAAAGTAGAGTTGGAAGGGGCCTATAATAAGGGCATCGAGTCCAGCCCCCTGCTCAATGCAGGAATCCAGGTCAAAGCATCCCTGACAGATGGCTGCCCAGCTGCACCTTGAATGCCTCCAGAGTGGGAAAGAGAGCCCACCACCTCCCTAGGTAGTTGGTCCCATTGTCTTATTGCTCTGACAGTCAGGAAATTTTTCCTGATGTTTAGGCGGAATCTGGGTTCCTCCTGTCACTTGAGCCCATTATTCCGTGTCCTGCAAACTGGGATGATCAAGAAGAGAGATCCTGACCCTCCTTTTTGTGACAACCCTTCAAGTACTGGAAGAGTGCTCCTGTCCTCAATAGGATGCCCGTAATCCTTCGAGTTTGGAGAGTTATGGGAAGCCTCATTGGATCACGGTGGAAATAAATTAAATATTATGTGCTCTTCCTTCTTGGATAATTGTATGGGGAGGGGGAGAAGGAGGCCAAGCTCCACCCGCTGGAGGAATCCCAGGAGGTTCTGTGGGTGAGATTAGGGAGCCCAGTGGGTTCTGCACTGCAAATATACTCTTTGGATGATTACGTCTAGAAGCCATTTTTCAGGGCACGTTTGAGATGTCCTCTTTCTTTTTCCCTCTGTGTACTCCTTGCTTTCCTTCCTGTTATGGGAGGTGAAATGGCTGAAGTCAGAAATATTCCAATAAAGCTAGCAAAATTCCAGGAGGAGTGGTGGTGGTGGTGGTGGTGGTGGTGAGGATTAAGTTCCATATCCACAGATTCCCGGGAAAACTGTGGATATTCTAGGCTACTGTTCTCCAGCCTGCCGCCCTTCAAATGTTTGGGACTACAACATTCCCATTTCCCACAGCCAGCATGGCCAGTGGTCATGGATGATTGGAGTTGTAGTCCAAAACATCTGGAGGGCACCCGTTTAGGGAAGGCTAGTCCCAGGCGGTATGGATCGTCCTGTGTTTTGGCGTGGCCTAGCATTCCACAGTATTTGGAATTCATAATATGATCCTTTGGGAACTGGATTCCAATTCACAACATGAGGAATGTTTATGAACGCTGCCATTTCACAGCTTAACAAGATCAGTTGGACTTCTTGATTGCTGTGGCAAGGTCTCTCTCTCTCTCTCTCTCTCTCTTTCTCAATACACACACACACACACTGAAATGTTTTGAGAAGTCCCCCACTTTTCACTCCTTTTTCATTTGGACCCTGACAAGCCTGTTGGCAAAATTAAAGGTATGTCATTCGCATTGCACAGACGTTGTGGAGAACTATAAACCTGCCAACCTCTTTGATGAAATAAAAGGGCTTTATTTATGATTCATGTAGGAATATGAGGTTATTTTTATTCCGTCAGTGCACTAATAATCAGAGGAGAGCTCAGGAAATGAGAAGGCAAACTGACAGGGAAGGTTCTTACCAAGGGGAACCCTCCAGGGGATTCTGACCCCTTTGTAATCTCCTCCTTTTGAGCACGAGGTTAGGAAGAGTGTCAGAGTGTGATTCTCCAACAAGCTTGGCTTGTTGGAACAAAGATGAAAACAATCTAGCAGGACTCGAGCTATAAATCCCACAAGAAAGAGAAACGCTTCAACCGCCAAAAGTTTGTGTTGTTGCCTCAAAGGTGAAGGAGGCCATATTGATCCTGGCTGACTTGCAGAGGGGGTATTCCTTTTCTCTCTGAAATTCCAGCCTGGCCACACAAACAAGAAAGATAGATTTGTTGGTGTTGTTAAACAAAGGCACTCTTCTTTTTGGGTGTGTTTTTTTTTATAGCAACATTGAGAGTTGGGCCTCTGATTTACTTATTATCAAATTATCTTTATTTTTTTTATCAGAGACATATATGGCAGTTTTGAATGGAGAGGAGTCATACCTTAGCAGAAGAGCACATGCTCTGCCTGCAGAAATTCAACCCCTGGCATCTCATAAAAACATAAGAAGAGCCATGCTGGATCAGGCCAAGGGTCCATCTAGTCCAGCATTCTGTTCAAACAGTGGCCAACCAACTGCCCACGGGATCCCACAAGCAGGACATGAATGCAACAGCACCCTCCCGCCCATGTTCCCCAGCAACTGCTGTACTTAGGCATACTGCCTCTGATACTGGAGGTAGCATATAGCCATCTGGACTAATAGCCATTGATAGCCTTCCCCTCCATGAATTTGTCCAATCCCGTTTTAAAGCCCTCCAAATTGGTGGCCAACACTACATCTTGTGGTAGCTAATTCTGTAGTTTAAGTATGTGCTGTGTGAAGAAGGACTTCCTTTTATCTGACCTGAATCTCCCACCAATCAACTTTGAGGAAAGACTGTGGATTCCAGTATTATGAGAGAGGGAGGGCTAGGAAAGAATCTTGCCTGAAACCCCATGAAGCTTCTGTGAGTCAGCGTCAATATTACTGTTAGACGGACCAATGGTCTGACTCAGTACAAGGCAGCTTCCTATGTTCCTAATTTAGGGATGTGTGTGAAGTTTGCTTCAGTTTGGTTTACAATTTACCCAATTTTGCAACCTTTTCCATATTCAGGACAAAAGGAACTTGTGGTTAAGATAATTCAAATGTGGGAGAAACCAAAATGATTCACCTGCCCAGGCCCAGTTGCTCTCAAATCCCTTGGTTTGTATCCCTATGTGTTCAGCTAGGGATGTGTGAGGAGTTCGTTCGGAGGATGGAAATCTGGTGAGCTGGCCAGGCTCGACCCCCTGAACTCAATCCCGCTTACCTCCTTCCCTGGCTCGACTCGCGTTCTCTCGAGTCAAGCCGGGGAAGCGACTTCCAGGTTCCTGGCGGGCTGCTTTTTACATGGAAAATGCCATAAGATATGCCAGAAGCAGCTGTGATTTGCGTAACTTGCACAAATTGCGGCTGGTTTTAACGTATCTTGCAGCATTTTCTACAGAAAAAGTGGCCCACCAAGAATGCAGAAGTCCACCGACCGGCTCGGCGTGAATCCGCTTCTGGGCCAGCTCGGTAGGCTCAGCAGTGGTGTCCCCTGGTAGGGGTGGACGATTCGCCTCGCGCGGGCGTAGCGGGCCGAAATCGGCCCCGCTCATGTCTGCGTGAGGCTCGCGCGGGCCTACCTGGTCCTGGCGGCGGCTCGCCTCTCTGTGGCGAGCCACCTGCGCTGCCCATGCTGGTCCCATCGCATCACTTCCAGCGCAGCGGAAGTGACGCGACGGGACTGGAGCGGGCGCCGGCAGCTTGAGCGGTGCGGAGAATGCTCCGCGCCGCTCGGAAGAATGAGGCAGGGGGGACACTGCTGCAGAGAGGTGAGGCGGCGGAGAGGCGAGACCCCCCCACAGGTTCGTGACCACCGCTACCCCTGAGCCGGTGGTGTGTCAGGTCGCTGCAGGATCTCCCACCACTATGTTCAGCCACGTGAGCGCTTAATTAGGGTTGCCTAGGGATGTGCAGATTCTGTTAATTCCATTCTGCCTGTATTTCATATATTGTCAGGCAACTTCCATTCCATCGTCCACCCATTGACGAAATCAGCTTTTTTTTTTAAAAAGGATTTCTTTCTATTTGCACTAATTCACGTCAGTGCTAATGTGCATTTGTGCACTTGCACAAATGCACTAATGTGCATTCACTGGTGTGCACTGATACATTTGCGCAAGTGTGCATTAGCAAATTAGTGAATTAGCGCAAATCTCCCCCTCCCCAAGTGAAAAAACGGTTTGCAGGTCCGCGGAATCCGTGTGGTTTTGAAAAAGCCGGTCAGCTGCAGAATCTTCTGCGGGTCAGATTCATAGAAATCAAAACTCATCTGAATCCATTGCAGATCTCTCTGACATCCCTAGGGCTGCCACCTCTTTTTTTTTCTGATAGGCTCCTCGTCTTTTATAGTTATGTGTCAGGGAGCTCCATCATGGCCCTCCTCTCCATGCTTGGGAATAGCTGCACCTATTGAATTGGACCAGTGCAGATGGGTAAGAATTTCGTTTCAGTTCATTTTTTATCAGAATTTTCCCGAATCCTCACAGTTCTTAATATTTGGCAGAGAAAGAACTTGAGATTTTAATGATCTGAAAAAGCAAAACTGGAAATGCAGGAAAAAGCAAAACTGACAGATTCATCTATGCCTCATTCTAGGCTATATGAAGCTGCCTTAAAAGTGAGCTCTGGCTCTCTGATAAACCATCGGAGATATGAAGGTGCCTTATGACATAAGAAGCAGACCACTGGCCCATCTGCCCGAGCATTTACTCTGATTGGCAGCAGCTCCCTGGGGTCTTCCAGCAATTGCTACCTGATCATTTAGTTGGGGATATTGAGAGCTGGGCTTGGGACCTTCTGCATTCAAAGCATGTGCTCTGTCACTCAGCTCTGACCCCTTTTTTGCTTGTTCACATGAAGCACATATACCACATATGAGGGATGTATGAGAATTTCACTTTTGTGTGCAAAACATGATGCAAGCATGCCCTGTTCAAAACTCTGAACACAAGCTCCAACATGAGCAGGGGGTCCACCGATTCGGGGGAATTTGCGCAAATCTCCCGTTTGATCGCTGCTCGATTTGTGCCAGTTTTCCGTTCATACAGAGCGAGCAGCAACTTGCAGACACGAATAGGAATCAGGCACAAGATGAGTGACAAGGTGATGTTCAGAGAATCCTGGCGATCTCGAACATCACTTGTTTTGCCAACCCAAAGCCCACATCCATTCTCACCAAGTCAAAGTACTTCCCTTTTCTTAAGTACTTCTTGTTGTACTTTAGAGAATAATTAACATTAAGGGTCGAATGGAAATCTTTAATAATTTTTGTAGAAATTAAAAATGATATTTTTGTGGATTTGTTGAAGTAGAAGAATTTTTTTAATATGGGCAAAAAGTGAAATTTCTTTGTAATTATAGAGTATGAGAAATTATTGTTACTTACATTTGCTGTTGAGAAAATTGGAGTCCAATTTAGTCAAGTGTTGTTGTATGTTGTGTTTGTGTGTATATTTCCCCTCCCCTTCTTTATGTCTTTTTATGTTTTAATAAACTTAAAAAATCGGGGGGGGGGGAGTACTTCTTGTTGTCTCGAAATAATGGGGGAGAAATTAATTCCAGTTTGTTTTTTGACCAGAATTGACAGAATTTGGACCTCCCGGACCTGAACATGGAGCCAAATGCAAGAAACTGAATATGCAATAGCTGAAGCTCTCTGGGTGGTTTACAACAATCCATCACATCTTGCGGCAGCAAATTCCATACTCCATTTTTTTATTATCATGACTTCCCATATCATGACTAGTTTGATCCTTTAAGGGTGCAATCCGGGAGGAGGGAGATGAGAGGGAGAGTAGGGCCATTCCACCAGCCCTGCTGAAAGGCCGCCCTCCTGAAGGCTCCTCCTCCCTCTACTGTCACCACCACCAGCCATTCTAGCAGGCTGTGCAGAGGGAGAAGAGAGGGAGCACAGGGCTATTCCACCAGCCCTGCCAGGAGATTCCCCCTTCTTCCCTCCCCATTCCTTTTTCCTTGTGTGTCGTGTCTTTTTAGATTGTAAGCCTGCGGGCAGGGACTGTCTTGTTAATTGCTGTGAACCACCCAGAGAGCTTTTAGGGATGTAACCACTTGCCTCGCGCTGGCTGAGCGGGACCGAACTCAGCCCCGCTTGCGCCTGCGCAAGGCTCGTACGGGCCTACCTGCGGGCATCCTGCGGGCGTTAAGCCCTGTTGCCCTGGTTCCTCCCACCAAAAACATAGCACGGGGGTCCAGTGCGCCAGCCGCGTTGGAAGTGACGTGCTGGAGGACCGTGGCTCGACCAGCGCCGGCAGCTCGAGCGGCATGGAGAATGCTCCGCGCCGCTCAGAAGATCGAAGCATGGACCGCCGCCGACACGGAGAGCTGAGCCGCAGAGAACCGCGAGCCCAACCCAGGTTCGTGCAACTTCCATAGAAAATGAAATAAATAAATAAATTAATTTTATTTTATTTCCATACCACGCAATAGCCGAGCTCTCTGAACAGTATACAACAGTCAATTAAAAAGTGCAATACAGTACAATTAAATATAAACAGTGAAAACATTATAACAATTTAAAACCAATTTTAAAAATGCCACAAAAACTAAAAACAAGTTATAAAGTGTGACCACTAAAAGAATTTACCACCCTACCCTGTACCATTCAATTGTTAAAAGTCTCAACATAGAGGGCAGTTTTAACCTGGCGCCAAAAAGATAGTAGGGTTAGATTATGCAAAGAAAAGTTTCTTTTCTCTGTCTTGAATCTACCACCAATTAATTTTGCAAATTAATTGCAAAACAAATGCAAAACAGGAAAGCAAAACAAAACAAAACAAAACAAACAAAGGAAAACAAAAAAGCAAAAACAAAAAAAAATACATGAACAACAACAAAGCTATACACTAAAAACTAGGGATGATGGGGAATTTCATTCAGTCACATTTTTCATCAAACCAACGTTATTCGCACTTCAAGGTCTTGTACACGGAACAGAATGCAGTTATCCTTCAGATTAAGCACTGCTCCAAATTTTGTGAAGCACAGTTATTGGTTCAGAAATGCATGCAAAATATATATTTTGGGGGAGACTGCAGACAAAATTGCATATTTTCACGGGAAATGCATACCATTTAAATGCAAATTTTCCTGCTGCCTGCTGCTCTTCTTCTTCTTCTTCTTCTTCTTCTTCTTCTTCTTCTTCTTCTTCTTCTTCTAGCAGAAAATGGAACAGAAGGGCCCTATGACTGAACACATGTGAAACTGACATGGACCAGAAATAGATCGATACATCAGTCTCTGCTAATGGCAAACTCATTCTCAAGTGTGTATCCTTATGTGGTCAAGATGACACCATTCATGCACAAGTTTCAGCAGACTGGGTGTGTGGGGGACTGCAAAGTTTGAGGAAGTAGAAATAATACTTTATGGGGGGGGGACACTAATGGGGGGGGGACCAAGAAGATCCCAATGAGGACTGAGCATTCTCAGTAAGGACAGAATACATAGATTGAAAGCTAGGAAGGTGGGACAATGGAGTAGAGTATCCTGGAAGAGGCTATAAATTGCTGCTTGGAATCATGAACAAGATCACTCTATACTGCAGCATTCTGTTGCAAGTCTATTCACTTTCAAATTTTATTATGTCCTCACTGCCTTTCATGTTGTTGTTTGTTGTTGTTGTTGTTGTTTCTTAACCAAAAATCCCTGTCATTGTTGGGAAGGTACTCCAAGTCCTTAATTATTTTGGTTAGCCTTAGCTACACTTTTTCTAGATCTATGTGGTCTCCCCGCCCCGCGCAAATAAGGCAACTAGAATAGAGATCTGCTAGTTTCAGTTCACAAATCCTCTGAACTTGCCCCGTTTGCAGCCCTGAGTGTGAATGGGAACACTGTAGGTTCCCCCCCCAAAACACACACACACACACACACATATTGCTGAACTTGTGATCATGTCTGAAAAATGCACATTTTATTTTTTTTAAAAAGCCAACTTTGAAATGTGCATTTTTCAAATAAAGGCACATGTTCACACTTCAGCCAATGGGGCCGCCGCCGCACACTTTTGAAAAACTTTACGCACAAATGTGCACTCGTTCCTTTCGAAATGGGCACTTTCCCCATTTGAACAAACAAGAAAAAAGCATATTGTGAAAGAAAAAAACAGGAGTGAGCCAAACCAACCAAGCTTTGAAGTGAAGTTAGGAGAGTTCTGGCGAGCTCAAACATCATCCATGGTTCTCCCTTCCCTAAAATGGAATCAAGCACAATATTTCGAATGGGGCTGCACCCCTAGGCATCTAAGGCACCGTGATTTCGTTTTCAATCCCTTTCCTAATAGTTCCTGTCATGGGCAATGGAGGGTGCTGCTTTCACTGCTGCTGCACACTCAGTCAACATTTTCATGGTGTCACCTTTCCCGCTCCTGTGAAGCCAGGAGCAGGGAGAACGTTGCAGGTTGGGGGGGGGAGGAAAGCCGAGGTGCCTGAGTGCGTGCCTAGCATGCCATTTGGCATAGACTGGGGCGGCCAGGGCATTACGGGCAATATTAGCCCTTGGCGCCCCGCCTTGATCCTTTCATTTTGGGATCCCTCCCTCCTGTAAGCAGTGTGGGCTTCTCTGGTCCCCCGTTAAAGGGGGCGAATAGGAATTTCAGCTCATTGTCTTGATTGGCTGTATGGGGCAATGGGCGTGTTTTCCCTTACTGTGCATTGCTCTATGGCGTTATGGAGTTGCTTTTCGATTGGCCATTTTAATTTGCGTTGTTTAATTCAGTCACATTTGGCAGGTAAGTGTGGGGATATTCAGTGGGGTTAGAGGACTGGGGAGCATCCAGTGGCATCTTTCAGGTGACTGGTGATTCCCGAGGCTCTCCACTCAGATGTTTGCAGCCCAGCGGGGAGATATGGATCGCCTCTGAGGCGGACTCACCTCACCCGCCCAGAGTTTTGTGGCTCTGGGAGGAGGTGAGAGGGGAAGACCTCCCAACACCAGGATGCTGTAAAACGGAGGGGTGGCAATTTCACAGGTGCTGCCACTCGGGGGTTGGATGCCTTGCCCTAAGCTCCTACCAACAAGGTGCTGGTATAGTCAGCAACCTGGACTAGTTTTCCCCTTCACAGATCTGCCTTTTCAATAAATGTGGACCAAGTTTATACTAAACTTTATGTGCCTCAGCTCATTATTTCCACCCCATTTCCACTTGCAATTATCCACCATAATTCTAAGATCACTTTCATGGGTAGTAATCTCCATTTTGGACCTCATCAGTGTCTACGGGAAGACATTTGCCCGAATTTACTTCCACTGAACCTCATTTGGCATTTTTGTTGCCTGCACACCCAGTCTAGAGAGTTCCTTTCAGAACTCTTTGGAATCAGCCTTTTTCTTCCTGAATAATTTTCTGTCACCTGCAAATGTGGCTTCCTCATTGCTTACCCCTGACTCCAGATCATTCATGAATAAACTAAATAAGTAGCAGCAGACTCAGGACAGAACCCTTGTGTGTGGTGTGTGTGTGTGTGTCTATGATAGTGATTTGCTAGATATTTTTGTGTTGTAATTATTGTAATTAGTGGCTGATGGGTAATAATAATAATAATAATAATAATAATGATGATGAATAATTAAGATATTAGAAATAACATTATTAATAAAATAACATTATTAATAAAATAAATTATTAATAAAATATTAAAATAATTATTAAAATCTCTTTGAAGGTTATACACTCAAGGTAGGACCACTCATCTCACAGCATTTAAAAAAAATTGCAAAGAGCAGCAAAATTAATACTCTACTTTTAAACAAGAGGGGCAGCATTCTATTGGCTTTTGATGCCATCAATCCATGCTCCAGCAAATAAGGCAGCAAGTAGTCCTGCCCATTTCTAATTTGTATTTGAAAAGCTGGTTGGGGGAGGGATCAGGAAGGAGTGCACACCACTTCTGGTAAGTTCCTATGCCTTCCATTTTGAGAACTACAGGTGTCATATTATGTAGCCATGTCAATTGCCACTTGCATGTGCATGCCCATGTAAGTGTTTGTTTCCCGCAAGAATCATTTTGGGATTTTCATTAATTGAAACTTCATAGGGATAAGCCCATTGTGTTTGCTTTCCAGGGGAGGATGAAGGCTGTTCTTTTGTCTTTCTTTGTGGCCCCAAAAGTGTTGGCAAGTTAACTTTAACAGATATCTGACTGATCTTTTGCGATGAGTGCATACCACTTCTGGTAACTTCCTATGCCGTCCATTTTGAGAGCTATAGGGGCCACATTTTCTTCATAGCCATATTCACCACTGGAATAAGGGAAGCAGTCCCTATGAATATAAAGGTATCAGAGGACTAGCTATTTAGCCTTAAGTACTGTCATTTGTGAAACAGTGGTCCCTTGCTAGGGAAGCCCAGAAGCACATAATATATGCAGGATGAAATGAACCAAAGTTCACTAAAGTAAGGAAAATAACTCTAATCCCTTATTCAATAAACTCTGGGTTAAATACATTCTGTGTGCATGCTGAGGAAATGTAAAAGCAGAGTGGTTGGACAAAATGTTAAAGTCAAGACTCGCGTTTCCTCCCTAAAGACATGAGGGATATTTAGGCCTTGGTTAATAAGATGAGAAGGTCTTGAGTTACAAAGCTCAACTCTAGATCCTTCCGCAAAGTTTGAAAGTATTTGAATTTGCCCTTACTGCACTAAATAAACAATGGTAAACTTTGTGTAGGATCATTGAACTGCCTTTTGGAACCATCAATGGAGATTGTTGGCTTGCTAGCATAAATTATGCTCATGGGCAAGGAGGGAGGAGGCAACAGTGCAAGATGGCCCTCCTACAGCATGGATTTCTTCGCCATGGGTTTGGTGATGGGTTTATTTACTTTTCCAGAGTCCAGCGTGACTGTAAAACTTTGAGAGTCACCTAATGTCCTAGTGGCCTTTCCCACCTCTGGTAGCAAGATGTAGTATGTGAACACCAGTGGTATAGTGGATCCAGAGCTCCAAGGGACAAAGCATTGGGACTTTTTGAGTAATAGGGGACAATGACATCACCTGCCACCCCCTCAGATTTCCCTGTTCCCTCCAAGCTTAGCTGCACTCTTCGCAGTAGCTGGGGGTAAATTTATTTATTTATTTATTTATCATATATTTGAATCGCCCATCTGGCCAGTCATCCGGCCACTCTGGGCGATGTACAGTCCAATAAAATACAAGAACAAAACAGAGTGTAATACACAATTAAAAACATTACAAAATTTAAAAATCCTAACCCACCACATATTCCCACCTGAAAAACCATGTTTTTCATGCACGGCGGAAGCTAATCAAGGAAGGGGCATGGCGGAGGTCACTGGGGAGAGAGTTCCATAAATTGGGGGCTGCCACAGAAAAGGCCCTCCTCCTAGTCCCCACCAGCCTGGTTTCTCTGGCTGATGGGACAGGGAGAAGGCCGTCCATGGCGGATCTTGTTGAGCGGCCTTTCCCAGCCACTCTCTGTTGCTGTGAGCTGTCCCTGTTGTCATGCAAAATATGTTGGGGTGGCTTGAATGGGCAATTAAGACTCATTAGATGTATAAAAATGACCTGCTCTTGGTGTAAATGAAAACTGCCCAAACTGGTTCATTAATATGGATCAACACAGCTGCCTGCATTTTTAGACTCTCCTTAGGGGTGTAACTATGTAACTAACTGCCTGCACTTGAACATTTACCACTGAAAGCATCAGGAAGAAACAATCCTGGTGTCAAAGACGTGGATCCACCACACATCTTACTTCATGTCCAATTGGTCAAGAATTTGTGTTGCTGTTGTGACAGTCATCATGTGCCTCACCTACATGATTGTGTTCCGTCTGGGGATGTACAGATTTTTGTTCAATCCATTCCGTCTCTGTTTTGTGGATTGTCAGGCATCGTTTATTTATTTATTATATTTATACCCCACCTTTTTTCCTGCAAGGAACCCAAGGCGGCTTACATAATCCTCCTCCTCTTCCTCTCCATTTTATCCTCACAACAACCCTGTGAGGTAGGTTAGGCTGAGAGTCAGTCACTGGCCCAAAGTCACCCAGTGAGTTTCACGGCTGAGTGGGGACTAGAACCCGGATCTTCTGAGTCCCAGTCCAACACTCTCACCACTACGCCACACTGGCTCTCAATGTTCATTTCATTGTCCGCTCATTGATGGAATTAGATTTTTTTTGTATGAGAATTTTGGTCATTTGCAAATGTACATGTGTGCTAATGCTCATTTGGGTACCTGCATACTTATGCTGATTAGTGGTGATGTGGACTTGCACAAATCCCCCCTTCCAGAAAGCAGGGATGTTGAAGAGTCCTTGGTCTCGAGTCACGAGTCGAGTCACGAGTCTTTGGACCCGAGTCTCGAGTCCGAGTCCAAGGTCCAAAATGGTGACTCACGCATCACGAGTCACTCCCAAAGCTGACTCCACGAGTCTCTATTAAAAGCAATGGGGTTTTTTCCCCAACAAAATAAGGCTACTTCAGATGTGTGGCTTAAATAAATTCTAGGCACAAGTGTGCCTTTTTATTTCAAAACTCTGCAACTGATTTTGGCAAGAACAGACCAGGCAGACAAACCCAAAATAACCAGGCAGGCAGAGGAGGCAGAGAACCCCAAAGCAGGCAGGCAGAGGCCTTTGTCTTGCACAATTCAACTGTTGAACTGGTCAAGAAGAGACCAGGCAGGCAGAGGAGGCTGGGAACCCCAGTCAGGCAGGCAGAGGCAGCCGAACCCAAAATGTCTGAAAGGTTGCATTTTAGAAAAATGATTTTAAAAAATAAACTTGCTGTACTTCCTAAAACTTATCCATGTTGCATTTGAGGAACATGATTTTTTCTAAATGTTTGGCCCCCATTCTGGAACGGTGAGGTCTCATCACAATTCCACCCTCACTGAACACCCGCTCCACTGGTGATGAACTTGCTGGAACCAGAAACACACTCAGAGCAGCCACACAGAGTAATCTCAGGTCCTTCTTCTGCCTCTCCCAAGTACGCAACACATCAATCAAAATAAATCTTGACACACTGTTGGGGCTGCACTCCTGGTAGCCGTCCATAGTGGCCGAGCAGCGGCACACCTCGCTTCCATGCGCTCTTCGCCGGCAATCACGCTCCTCTCCACTCCTTCTGGCACAGCCCAGGGATGTTGAAGAGTCCTTGGTCTCGAGTCCCGAGTCGAGTCTCGAGTCCCATTAAAAATATTGGGACTCGAGTCCGAGTCGAGTCAGAGGGGGGACTCAGTCCGACTCACGAGTCGAGTCCTCGAGTCCGAGTCCCCATCCCTGCCCAAAAGTAAAAACAAAAACACTCAAGTCCATGGAATCTGTGTGACTTGAAAAAAGCCGGTCCACTGCAAAATCTGTAGGTCAGATTCACAGAAATCGAACCTCATTTGAATCCATTGAGGATTTCTCCAAAAACCTTAGTTTCATCATATATCTTGTAGACCAGGCAGTGGTGACATTTGCAGCTCAAACTTGAGTAAACTAGGTCTAAATTAACTGTTATGCTAAATACTGTATGGAAGAGGACCTCACCTCTATTTTGGACCTTTCTGACATCTGAGCCTCATGCTCTCTGCATTGACTTTTCACATTTCACCACTGGGAATGTATGACATGGTGGCTAGAGAAGTCTAAACCTAAATTTTAAGAAGAGGAGTAGTGTGTGTGTGTAACATCTATCTATCTATCTATCTATATTTGTTAGAAGATGAGAGCCAGTGTGGCGTAGTGGTGAGAGTGTTGGACTGGGACTCAGGAGATCCGGGTTCTAGTCCCCGCTCGGCCATGAAACTCACTGGGTGACTTTGGGCCAGTCACTGCCTCTCAGCCTAACCTACCTCACAGGGTTGTTGTGAGGATAAAATGGAGAGGAGGAGGAGGATTATGTAAGCCGCCTTGGGTTCCTTGCAGGAAAAAAGGTGGGGTATAAAAATAAAAAATAAATAAATATCTGCAGGAATTCACAATATATTCAGTTGTAAGTGGAGAAGGCTATTAACGTGTAGTTGGGAACTCTGCCTTTGCGCAGTCCATGATGACATGTAGAGAGCCCTCCACACATATAGCTGTCTGCATGGGGGCTCCCGGCCCATCTGCTAATGAATGTGTATTGGTTGGGGGAGGAGCCTGCCATTTTGATGTGACTCTTCCCATGCTCATTCTATCATCATCATCATCATCATCATCATCATCATCATCATCATCATCACGTATTCTGCCTTTCAGGATACAAATCCTTCAACGGTGGCTTACAAGTATCATCAGAATATATTAAAAAAACTCACACAGAAAACACAATGTTAACAATACATATAAAAGGTGATCAGGATCCTTCGCACAGGGCAGCTGGAGATTAATGGCGCTGTGGAGGCAGGGAGGAGAGAGGCCCACTGGAACAGGAGAAGGCACTTGGTGTTATCTTCACCTGCCTCCCTTTCTGCCCTGGGATCCTTCCTCCTACAGGGCAGTTGGTGGTAGCTCTCCCTGTGGGTGGGGATGCCTCCTATGCTTAGAGAACATCTGGGAGAGGCTATTGCCAGAGCAGGTGACCTGTGGGCCTCCAGATGTTTTGGCCTAAAACTCCCATCATCCCTCACCATTGGCTATGCTGGCCTAGCCCCGATGGGAGGCACAGCCACAAGTCGCCCATTCCCAGGCTCCTGTGTTACAAACCCACAGAATGCTTCATTGGAAAGTTAAAACTGAAAATCAAACTCTGCTCCTTCAAAGGCAGGTGTCCAGATTGTGTTTGCTCACCTCTACTGCATCCACAGGGAAGGCTTGGGTGTTTTCTTGTCGACCCCCTCAGTTTCTGTGAGGAAACGGTGATGTGCAAGAGACCTAGCCAGGATCCTCTGCAATGATGGAAGGTAGGACGCATGGAAGCCACTGCTCTCACCAGTGTGCAATGCTGCCTCTCATTCCAGCCACTGTTGAGTGCATCTCTGTTGTGCCAGAGAAAGCAGAGCAGGTAGCTATTCCATCAGTCCAATCCTTCCCCCTTACAGAGCATAGGGATTCATTATACTCACTTTATCAGCGGTGAGGTTTACAGCTGAATCCATGAGAGAGATTCGTGTGAAACATGAGCCAAGAGTGAGGCATTGCATCTTTTCATTAATAAGCCCTCTTCTGGGATCCGGCATTAGCGAGATTCAGCGGATCATAGAGCACAGGGGTATCATTTTTACATGATTACTCTAAATTCTTAAACCGAAGGCTTAAGAGAGAGGCTTCTTACAAAGGCAGCCGTGGGAATTGCTTAAACGATTGCCACTGTGAGAAGCAAGCGGATGAACCATGCCAGGTAGGTTCAGGCATGGGGGGCACCAACAAGCAGTTTCAGTGCCCACCGGGGAAAGCAAAGGGTGAAACAAAAGATGCAAGGAATGTACTAACCTGGCAAAAAAAATCACCCCTCACTTATTTTCATCTCTTGGACTGAGCAAAGTAAATCATCAATATCGGTGCTCTTATAGAGCTCTGACTTAAATATCTTCTTAGTCTCCTTTTGACCTCCCAATCTCTCCCCTTTCACATTCCCTTGCCATATTTCTTCTCCCCCCACCCCAACAAAAGCAGGCTGTGGTAGAGATGCAGGAGGTGAGAATGTGATGTGGTAATGCTCAGGGCTTTTTTTCTGGTGGAACTCACCGGAACTGAGTTCCAGCACCTTTTCTTCTATTAATTGCATTACAATTTAATTGCCATCTACTCCCAAGGAAATGTAATCCAAGAGTTCCGGTACCTTTTTCTCCAGAAAAAAAGCACTGGTAATGCTGACACATTTTGTTCGCCTCTGAATGTTACAATAAAGGTTAGCAAGTGGAGGACCCAGCTAGGGATGGATGGGAATAGGGCTGTAACCCTAGATGCCAGATGTGACACCAGATGTGATGCGATGGGACCAGTGCCGGCGGCTCGAGCCGCACAGAGAACTGTTCCACGCCACTCAGAAGATCGAGGCAGGGGGGCACCCCCACAGAGAGGCGAGCTGGCGGAGAGGCTGAGCCCCTCACAGGTTCGTGGCACATCCCTAATAGGGATGGACAAATCAGCAAAATATGAGCTCATCAAGGCTCTCCGATTTCCACCTTGAAGGTTGTTCTGAGTTGTGTCACTTTCAGATGATGAGCTTCGGTGTTTCCTTTTCACACAAAAATCCATGTGCATCCTGGTGTAGATTCCCCCCCCCCCAAATGAAAGCATCAGTTGTGCATGTCTTTGAAATGTATGTATTCTTCTCCCAGTGATTAAGGAATGTGTGCATGTATTTTTCAAAAGTGAGCATTTTTTCATCACATCGCAAGGTTGGAAATATATGGACTTTGACCGCAGATCGCGTTTAGGTCCACGTCCCGGTCTGAGAGGTGAGAATTGGATACATGCTGGTCAAAAAAGAACTGAACTCCAAATCTGGTTCCCGGAGGCATACTTCTTGACCTCCATGCTCCAGTCATCAGACAAGAGGTGAAAGAGATATGCGGGACTTGGTGGCGTAACAATCCTACACCAGGATTGGGTGTGTCAGGGCACTTTGAAAGCAAGTGGGGTAGCTGCCCCTGAAACTCTTCCCTGCAGGGGAACCTCTGGAGAAATGAGTTGTTGACCAGAGCTGTGGAAAGAGGACAAGTTTGTAGGGCGGTACCAGCGCCAGGCATCCATTGCTGACACCTGTTGGAGATTGTGCTCACCTTCCTGCCTGTTTGCCCCAGCTTCATTCAATTAATTAATTAATTAATTAATATCCATCTTAAATTTCCCACAATGACCTGGAGCAGGAGTAGGGAAACCAGTGCCCTCCGGATGCCCTTCAGACTGCACCTCCCACCATCCACAGCTATCGGCTATGCTGGCTGGACTTGTGGGAGTTTTAGTCCAAAATATCTGGAAGGCATCAGGTTGCCAGCCCTTGCCCTGGATTAAGGCTACAAGAGGGTCTTGTGTGGAATTTGTAATAGAGGTGGTTCACCCAAATGCGCCCCCCCCCAATAGAGTAAAGCATGAACATTTATTTATTCATTCATTTGCAAGATTTATATACCGTTCTGTATTCCAGTATGGAGATTTCAGAGTGGTGAACAATAAAAGATAAAACAGGTAAATGAATAAAACAATATGTCAAAACCAGAATCAATAAAACCATGGATGGTTAGTTCAGGAAGGCTTCCTGAAATAAATGGGTTTTCAGGAGGTGCTGTGTGGCATCGTAGTTTGAGTGTTGGACTGGGACTCAGGAGATCCAGGTTCTAGTCCCCACTCAGCTATGAAGCTCACTGGGTGACTTTGGGCCGGTCACTGACTCGCAGCCTGACCTACCTCACAGGATTGTTGTGACAATAACATGGGGAGGAGGAGGAGGAGGAGGAGGAGGAGGAGGAGGTAAGCCACCTTTGAGTTCCTTGCAAGAGAAAAAAAAGGTGGGATATAAGTGTAATACATACATAAATAAATAATACTATGTTGGCACCTGCCTGATCTCCAGAGGCAAGGAGTTCCAGAGAAATGGAGCCGCTACACTGAAGGCTCTTCTCCAGATGGACTCCAGTCGGGCCATAGGTCCATATGGAGCCACCAGGGACATGCCATCCAATGACCTCAGTGACTGGGCAGGTTTGTAAGGGAGAAGGCCCTCTCTCAGATATCCTGGTCCCAAGTTGTTTAGGACTTTGTACGCCAGTACCAAAACCTGAAACCTGGCCTGGTAGTGAATAGGCAGCCAGTGCAGTTCCTTCAGCAAAGAAGTAGCATTCTGAAAAGGAGCAGCTCCCGACACAAGCCGAGCTGCTGCATTCTGCTTCCAGAGGCCTAAAGGACAGCCCCACATAGAGTGCATTGCAGTAATCCAATCTTGAGGTTACTAGTGCCTGTACCATTGTGGCCAAGCTATCCCTGTCCAGGAGAGGCCATAGTTGGTGAACCAGCCAAAGTTGGTAGAAGCCACTCCGAGCTATCCTGGTCACTTGGGGACTGCAGCAACAATGATGGATCTAAGAGTACCCCCAGACTATGAACCTGATCATTCAAAGGGAGTGCAACCCCATCCAGAACAGGTAATGAGCCTATCTCCTGGACTCAGGAGCCACTCACCCAGAGGGCTTCTATCTTGCCAGGATTCATCCTCAGTTTATTGGCCCTCATCCAGTCCTACCAGTTTTAGAAGTGCACATTTTTTTAAATGCAAGTTCAGGAATTTGCAAACACTTTTTTGAGAACATGCACTCCTGCTCATGTTCACATTTGGGGTTGTGAACAGGCAATTCTTGTCCATCCCTACGTCTGGAGTGGGGGAGACAAGCACTCCGGGGCTCACACTCGGAGCCTCAGTCTCAGAGGTTGGGGCCTAGCCTAGTGGGCCATCATGGACTGTGCGTCATCAGCAGTGGTGTAGTGGAACCAGGGCTCACAGGAACACAGCATCAACACTTTCATTATTAACAGGAACACTGACATCATCTGCCACACACACACACACACACACACACACACACACACACACATACACAGAGCTCCCTGTTCCCTCTGAACTTAGCTACAATCCTCAAAGTAGCCCAGGAGGAGGAGGAGGAGGAGGAGGAGGAGGAGGAGGAGGAGGAGAAGAAGAAGAAGAAGAAGAAGAAGAAGAAGAAGAAGAAGAAGAAGAAGAAAGAAGAAGAAGAAGAAGAAGAAGAAGAAGAAGAAGAAGAAGAAGAAGAAGCAGCAGCAGCAGCAGCAGCAGCAGCAGCAGCAGCAGCAGCAAGGAAAATAAATTTCCTCAGAAATAATACATTGCTGCCTTTTGGAATGCAAATTATTTTGTGGTGGCTTGGTCCTGACTGAACGATTAAGACCCAATCACTCGACAAAAGAGGTCCTTCTGGTGGAGATGAAAACTGCTAGAACTGGTTTGTTGCTATGGATCAACACAGCTGCCTGGATGTTTGGACTCTTCTTGGGGATGTGGCAATGGGGACTTTAATGATGAGTGGCTGCACTTCAAAATGTTCCACTACACCACTGGTGGTCCGGCCTTTGAGCTTTTCTACATGAGGCATTTATCATGCACTTGTCATTCTCTACTCATGGTTGATTATGAGTTATTCAGACAATGTCACGGTCCTCCGGTTTCACTTCTGTTTTTTTAAACAGCACTTTTGGCGAGGTTTTTTAGAGCAGGGAAAATGTGGCATTAACTGTGAAAGTGTAAAAACAAAAATGCTTTTTCCACTTGTGTAATTGTGCTATTCTGTTATAGCATAGTGCCATCTAGAGGTTACACAGTGGAAAAACAGGAAAGGAAATGCTCTTCATGTAGTGCTTGGATCCCAGTTCTGTGATGAAACCAAAAGTAGATTCAGTGGATTAACAGCTTTGTGTAGAAATGCTCTTAGAGCATAGAATCATAGAATCATAGAAAAGTAGAGTTGGAAGGGGCCTACAATCGAGTCCAACCCCCTGCTCAATGCAGGAAGCACTTCAGATGTAGAAGGGAACAGGGGGCCTAGACATTACCTTCTGTAATTGGATGGCAGTATGAACTCTCTGAATCGATCACAAAATATGGGAAACTGGAATCATGCAATGGGAAAGGGGCTCTCTGGGATTCTTCCAACTAAGAAGCATTTATTTAATGTTGGCTGGGATGGAGTTTCCAAATGTTTTGGAACATGTGACATGACGGTAGAGAAAAGATTGCCTCTAACCATATACAGAAAGTACAGAATTATTATTATTATTATTATTATTATTATTATTATTATTATTATCATCATCATCATCATCATCATCATCATCATCTATTTATTGCCCATCTGGCCAGCAAACCGGCCACCCTGGGCAATGTACACAAGATAAAAACAGGATAAAATACATTTAAAACAGTATAACATTTTAAAATCTTAGCCCACCCCATATTCCCGCCTGAACAGCCAAGTTTTTAGTGAGCGGCGGAAGCTCAGCAGAGAGGGGGCATGGCGGAGGTCACTCGGGAGAGAGTTCAGTACTATGCCTATGTTTTATCCATAAGCTTCCATACAACTTAGAACCAGCAGGTAGGTCTTTCAGGCCAAAGTGCGTGTCTTTTACGCAGACTATTTGAGCCTTGGTGGACCACAGATTCAGACTCCCCCTCACCTTGGGATGGCAGAGGCAATTATTTCTAAGAGTTTCAGCTCCACTTATAGCTAAATGTTTCATTTCACCTCAACCTTTGGTTGGGTCCCACACAGTTAAGTTGGAAGGCTGTTGTTAACCTCGAAAGTTGGCAGAATCAACCATAACACAGTCGGATGTACAAATTGGGCAAAACCATAAGGGCATGAGAAGAATGGTTCCTGAGAAAAGGTCGCAGCAGAGAGGGAAGTGATATCACCAGCTGGGCTAATCATCCCTCTTGCGCAAAGCCAGAAGGATTCAGGCAAGATGCAAGGAAAACGATCTTTTATTTTAACGCTCTTCTTGAGCTTTGCTTCTGCTGCGGTAGCTTAGTAGCTACTCTATCTCCGAGTCTTCTCCACCATCTACCTGTCTTGCCAGCTGTTTCCTGCTAGTCGGTGCAAACATGACTACTTGAGGTAGCACAGTCCTCGCCGGGGGACTCTTCCTTCGCAAATTCACACGTGGTTTGTTTGGCCTAGTTCGCACAAATAGCAGATGAGGTGGTAAAACTGCTATTGGACTGTAGTGTAGCAGTTGAGATGGCAGAGTGCGGTGGGGTGGAATAATTGCATACTTCAATGTTCCTCCTCCAGAAAATGAAAATTCTTGGGTGTACAAAATAGGCACATCGGAGGAAGCTAGGGTAGTTGTCCTCTTACTGACAACTAGTTTTCAATGTTGGGGGACATGTTCATGTAAGGCAGCGGTGCGGAACCTCAAGCCGATGGGCCAAATCCAGCCCTCCTGGGGGCCAAATCCAGCATTCCAGGGTTCCACAGAAGGCCTCCATCCCCTTCCCCTGGCCCCACCCCCTTTCTCCAACCACCAACCATTTGGTGGTTTCCTGACTTCTGTGCCATTTATTCTCCATTTTAAAGGTGCAAGTCAACACAGAAAAAGGGCCTACAATTCCCAACATGCCCCAGACAGCATAGCTAGCTGAAGCATGCTGGGAGTTGTAGGCCTCTTTTCCATCCAAACTTGCATAGGATTGCACCCTAAAAGGTGGAAATGCCTCTCCTAAGGCTTATTTATTTTTTTTATTTTTATTTTTTTATTTATTACATTTATACCCCACCTTTTTTCCTGGCAGTAAAATATTTAAGCTAAAATATGCTGGTATTTTGGGCCCCACCCTTTTGCCTTTGCCCTGCCCACAACTGGAATGTAGCCCCTGCAAGCTTTTCCAAAATGGAATTTGTCCCTCAGGCTGAAACAAGTTCTAATGTTCAATCATGTGATTTTTCCCTACCCTGCAGTGTAAAGTGGTACAGTCCCTGAATAGTTTTGCTACCAAACCTGTTGTTTCTGTTAACTAGGCCTTGGAAAGAACCTGATGACTGTGTCCCAGATGCAAGCCCTGTTCTTCCGTTCTCCCTTTATGCTATTACCATTACAGAAGGGGAACAGCATGGGCACACTTGTTGATTCCAGCCCTCCCTCCATCACGTCTCCATCGTCCAGCCTTGCTTCCCTCCACATGGTTGGGGTGGGGGGAAGGCCTGAAGTGTTGAGCCTCCTCTACATGAGAAAGCCGTCTCTTCAATTTCAAACCCTGTCCTACCTAACCCATATCCCGCTTCCTCCTCACCTCGAAATTAGGGTGCCCATGTATGCATCATCATCATCATCCCCCCCCCAAAGACACCAAACAAGAGGACAAAAATATGCATATGCTAATTTATATGTATAGATAATGGATTTTGGATTCCAACTTGCAGCTCTAGAATGGATGCCACTGGTGGAATGGGACCTCCCTCCCCTCTCCTCCTTCCTGCTGTACCCCAAATCTGCTCATGCAGGGGGCTTCAGGTGGGGAGAGGACGAGAAGTCCCATTCTGTATCCATTCTGCAGGAGTGCTGAGGAAGTTGGACTTTCATTTAAATAGAAATGCTATCTCACCTTAGTGGGGAAGATTATGACTGGGTGACGTGTTTTTATAAGGATGTGGAAATCAGCAAATTGAGCTCACTGTAGTTCTCCAGATCCCATCTCAAAGCATGCTGCAACCCGAGACCATATCAGATTGCAAGCATTGTGGTTTTTCCCCCCTTTTCTCATAAAAATCCATGAGACCTTTTGTGTGCATTCTTCCAAATGTATGCATCAATTGGTACCCATCTTTGAAATGTAGGCATTCTACTCCCATTAATTAAAGTGTATGTGTGCATTTTTCAAAAGTACACATTTTTTTTCATGTGCATTTTTCAAATGTTTGCATGCTGTTGAACACTTCTTTTTTGGTCTGTAAATAATGTTGCAAGCTCAGATTCATACAGACTTCAATCACAGATTGTATCCGAGTCCATGTTTGGTTCAGCATGTGCAAACTGTGTCAAATCCTGATTAAAAAAACCAACTGAAACGAATTTATCATACAACCTAGCAATCTGCTCTTTAGGTGCTAACTTCAAGGCTCCCGCTCTAGGGTTCTTTACCTTTACACTTGGACTTGAATTGGATAGCCCATTGAACGGAGGAAGCTTCCAGGTAGAGGACTGTCCTCTGACAGCCCTCCAAACTGAGGACCATTGTCTGTAAAGCAGAGCACATAACCACCCTACTTAGAATGCTTAAAGTTTGCTTCAGCTGGGCATGATTAGTACTCACACATTCAAATGAGGAAAAGTAGGGGTGGGCGATCCGCTGGGACCCGATCTGCCTCCGGCTTGGCAGATGTCGCTGCTGTGCCTGACGAACCGGGCCGAAAGCTGGCACACACCACCGTCTTGCTGGAATTCCGGGTTCCCAGCAGGCCGCTGTTTGTTGTTTGTTTATTTATTTATTTATTTATTATATTTATTATATTTATACCCCGCCTTTTTTCCTGCAAGGAACCCAAGGCGGCTTACATAATCCTCCTCCTCCTCCTCTCCCTTTTACCCTCACAACAACCCTGTGAGGTAGGTTAGGCTGAGAGTCAGTGACTGGCCCAAAGTCACCCAGTGAGTTTCATGGCCGAGCGGGGATTTGAACCCAGATCTCCCGAGTCCCAGTCCAACACTCTCACCACTACGAAAATGCCTTAAGATACATCAAAAGTGACCACAATTGGCACAAATTACTTAAGTTGCAGCCACTTTAGCTGTAGCTTAAGGCATATTCAATATAAACAGCGGCCCGTCAGGAACCCAGAAGTCTCTTCCCTGGCTCGACATGGGAGAACATGAATTGAGCAAGGGAAGA
Source organism: Shinisaurus crocodilurus (assembly GCA_021292165.1). Classification (NCBI taxonomy): domain Eukaryota; kingdom Metazoa; phylum Chordata; class Lepidosauria; order Squamata; family Shinisauridae; genus Shinisaurus; species Shinisaurus crocodilurus. The sequence goes on from JAHFWL010000645.1 coordinate 2,293,924, forward strand.
TCATGTAAGCAGGACAGAGTTCGGGGGATTGATCCCGGCTAGTCCACTGGATTTCTACCCCCCGAATAATATTCTCGCACATCCCTAAGGGCTCCACTGACATGAATGGGGCTTACATCTGAATAGACATGTATAGGACTGCACTCCCTCTCGCCGGATCATCACCTTGAAGTGGTGAGTGGGCTTGCGTGTTCCGATGAACCCTGTGAGCAATGCCATCAGGAGCTATATACTCCCGGTAGGGTCACCCATGGCGGTAAGGTCCGGGGAGAGGAACCAGACAAAGAACGATCCAAAACAAAAAGTCCTCAACGGCAGAACAGGCGGAAGATAATTTAAACCTAAATTACAACGGCTGTGAAGGCGGATGAAGGCTGCAGCAGAGAATTGTTTTCCAATCAGTCAGGGTAACCGTGCCATTGGATCATTGCCGTCCTCTGTTCAAGTTTGTGTGGTGATTTGTTGTGCACCGATCTCCCCACAGAAAACAGCTTCACGCACAGGCGTCTTCCAACCCAACCCAACCAACCCAACCAACCAACCAACCAAAAAAGTCCCATGATGACTGGCGACTGGCGACGGGGGCAGGACTGTGAATCTGGACCAGCACATGGGAGGTGGATGCAGACTCAGTCGCCCTGTTCAAGGAACGAGGTAGTCGAGCAGCTTGGCAGCTGTATCCATGACTGAGCAGCCCTATTTAGGATCCACTCTGCTCACCCCGTATGGGGAGGGGGCTAGAAAAGGTGCCCTAAACATAGTCTACCTCTTTCTCCCCTGACTGGATTACCGCGTCCAGTGGGGTCACCATTTTAGCGGTCGAAAAAGACATTTGAATTTTGGAACATGGAATATACGGACACTGCTGGATAACATAGATAGTGAACGCCCTGAGCGTAGGACTGCTATTATTGCAAGGGAGCTGAGACGGTTTAAAATTGCAGCACTTCAAGAAACTCGAAGGGCAGGAGAGGGACAGTTGAAGGAAGATAAAGGAGGCTATACCTTCTTCTGGAAAGGACTACCTGAGCAGGACCGACGAATACATGGAGTAGGCTTTGCCATCAAAAATGAACTAGTGAACTCTTTGTCAGAAGTTCCTACTGGCATTAACGAACGCCTGATAACTCTTCGATTAAAGCTCGCCAATAACCAGCAGGTAACTATTTTGAGCGCTTATGCGCCAACATTAGATGCTGATGAAGACATCAAGGAAAACTTTTATACCCAGTTGGACACTCTCCTGTCAGAGATACCTAAGGAGGATAAAATTATCCTCCTGGGCGATTTTAACAGAAGAGTCGGGCGTGACTTTGATTTATGGCCAGAAACTATTGGAAAAGACGGAGTTGGTAATAGCAACCCGAACGGACTCTTACTTTTGTCTATATGTGCAGAGCATAATCTCACTATCACAAACACGCTCTTTCGACAAAATAATAAGTTTAAAACATCATGGCAGCACCCACGGTCAAAGCACTAGCATCTTCTGGATTATGTAATTGTCCGTGTTAGAGATCGCCGCGATGTACTTCTTACTAGGGCCATGGTGAGTGCCGACGACTGCTGGACAGACCACCAACTAATCTGGTCCACTATGGTTATCAACATTGCTCCCCAACATAGGCTTCAAGGAAGGAAACCAAGGCGTAAAATGAACATCCACGCCCTTCAAGATCCTATTAAGCAAACTCGTCTTCAATCACTTCTTAAGGAACATCTACCTACGGAACCTCCTGACAACATTGAGGACCATTGGTCTAAGCTGAAAACATCCATTACTGCAGCTTGTGAACAAACTATTGGATACGAAACTAAGAAACATCAGGATTGGTTTGATGAAAATGATAATGAGATTAAATATATAATTGACCAAAAAAGGAAAGCCTTCCAAATATGGCAAAATGATATTAACTGCCCTGCCAAGAAAAAAATCTATGCTAGTGCAAAGGCTGAGGTCCAAAGAAGAATAAGAGAACTTAAGAACGCCTGGTGGAAAAAGAAAGCTGAAGAAATTCAACAACTTGCAGAATCTCATGATGCACGGGGCTTTTTTAAGGCCACAAGGGCCATTTATGGACCAAAAACCTATGGTGCAAACCCTTTACAATCAAAACATGGCACCAAACTCTTAAAAGACAAAGAGTCTATTGCACTGCGTTGGAAAGAGCATTATTATGACCTTTTAAATCGTAAATCTAAGGTGGATAATGAGATTTTTTCGCAAATCCCGCAAAAACAAATTAGAGAGGAACTTGCAATACTCCCCACTTTGGATGAAGTAAAAAAAGCCATTAATCAAATGAAGAATAACAAAGCTAGTGGACCAGATGGGATTCCTGCTGAAAACTTTAAAGAGGGGCCCCCGAACTTGTACAACATCTTCATAAACTCATCGAAAAAATCTGGGTAAGAGAAGAGATCCCAGAAGACTTCAGGGATGCCATAATTATCACCCTCTTTAAGAAAGGTGATAGAACAGACTGTGGAAACTATCGGGGCATTTCTCTCTTAGCTACCGCAGGTAAAATATTTGCCAGGGTTCTCGCAAACCGTCTTCTATCTATTTCAGAAGAGATCCTCCCTGAAACTCAATATGGTTTCCGCCCCTCTAGAGGGACAGTAGACATGATTTTTACTGCACGTCAGCTCCAAGAAAAATGCCGGGAGCAAAATCAACCCCTTTATATGGCATTTATTGATCTTGCTAAGGGCTTTGATACTGTAGACCGAACAGCTCTCTGGACTATCCTTATGAAAATTGGATGCCCCAATAAATTTGTGAATATCTTGCGACTTCTCCATGACAACATGATGGCTACGGTCTTGAACAACAACGGCTCTCATGGTGCTCCATTTAAAGTGGGATCAGGTGTTTAACAGGGATGTGTTATTGCCCCAACATTATTTGCTATTTTCATCGCCATGATTTTACATCTTGTCGAGGGGAAACTTCCCACTGGTGTGGGAATTATATATCGAACAGATGGAAAGCTTTTTAATCTCAGCAGGCTGAAAGCAAAAAGTAAGGTAATTACAACCTCCGTTGTGGAACTTCAGTATGCTGATGATAATGTGGTCTCCGCACATTCAGAGGATGATCTCCAAACTATCCTAAATCCTTTTGCAGAAGCATACGGAAAACTTGGTCTCTCACTTAACATCAAAAAAACCAAAGTGCTTCATCAGCAAGTGCAAGCTAACCCTTTGGTGATGCCATCTATCCAGCTTGGCGGGACAATACTGGAAAATGTCGATCATTTTCTCTATCTTGGCAGTTATCTTTCTGTTACAGCTAACATCGACAGTGAAATAGTATCGTCTGAGCTCCGCAAGTGCTGCGTTTTCTCGAATGAAACATAGAGTGTTCGAGGATCGGGATATTTGTAAGAAGACCAAAACACTGGTTTATGAAGCCATTGTATTACCAACTTTATTGTATGCCTGTGAAACATGGACTATCTATAAACGTCACTTCCACCTCCTTGAAAGATTTCATCAACGTTGCCTCCGGGAAATCCTGCGAATTACTTGGGAAGATAGGCGAACAAATGTCAGTGTACTGGAAGAAGCAAAGACTACTAGCATTGAAAAAATGATCCTTCAACGCCAACTTCAGTGGACCGGTCATGTTGTTCGAATGCCTGACTGCCGTCTCCCAAAGCAGTTACTTTATTCCCCACTCAAGGATGGAAAGCGGAATATCGGTGGTCAATATAAGAGGTTTAAAGATGTTCTTAAGGCTAATCTAAAAAAATGCAATATAAACATAAAAAACTGGGAAGCTCTGGCCCATGAACGATCTAACTGGAGGTTGGCCTTTCACAAAGGTTCCATGGACTTTGAAGAAGCTCGAGTGCAAGGCGAAAGGGAGAAACGTGCTAAGCGAAAAGCACGTCAAACGAATCCTTTACAGGACCATCTTCCATCTGGTAACCTGTGTCCTCAGTGTGGGAAGCTGTGTGGATCTAGAATTGGCCTCCACAGTCACTTACGGACCCATCGCTAGAGTCTACACAATCCTCTTTAGAATTTTCCTCCTTTTAAAATCTCCTTTATGTCAATTTTCTTTTCTTTTCTTTTTTTTTTTATCCTGGAAGAGAATCTTACTCGGTCACGAGTGATCGCCTGACTGATAGGACTGCACTGTTTACCAATTAATTAACAGATCACAGGAGCTCCAAGGACTCAATATGCACAGCAGTGGGGAAAATGCTAATTCAATAAATATTTTGATGCTATTTTTTTTTAATTTATTTTTTACATTCTGCAAGTGGTATTACATTTTGAAAATTAATAAAGAGCCTGTCTGTTGCATCTCTGCATGAGTTACTACTCTGGCCTTCCCTCTTTCCTATGAGTCTTTGCTAATAGTGTGCAGCTGTCCCATGCCTCTGTGCCAGCCAGGTTCAGTTGGATCACTAAGTCAGTCCCAGTACAGAGATGCAAGCCACAGAATAATCTGCCCCCAGAACAGGCCCTAGAAAAAGTGCCTGCTCTGTGCTCATTTACTTGAAATCATGCTAGATACAGTCATGCTAGGTGCAGGGACTCATGCAGAAACACATGGGCTCTCTGAAGGGGGTAAACGTTCTGCACCACGAAATGAAAACTTTGCCAGATGTATGGGTGAAAGGTACCTTCATTTTTAAAATTTGAAGGAAACCCCCCCACTCAGTTAGTAGTAGTAATGCTGTACCGAAAATTTATTGTGCATTTTTTGACCATTCTTATTCAATTGGAGGGGAAACAAAACTGCTTTTGGAGCTTCTCACAGGCGAGTTCCGGGGGTCCTTGCACTTACCTTAGTTACACAGTGGCTGAGGGATTCATAGATTCATAGATCATTGAGTTGGAAGGGGCCTACAAGGCCATCGAGTCCAGCCCTGTCTTTCATTATACAATCAACTCTGCGCTGGTCTGCAGCTCCTCAGCTTTCTACACTTCCAATGAATTCCAGGGGGAAAGGTCATGAGGTAATTTCTCCCATGGGGCTTTTCCAGATCAGGCAGTGTGGGCAGCCAGCCAGGCTGCAGAGCACTGGGGTGATGTGTGATAGAAAGGAAGATGACACAGCACCCTCGCCACCTCACGCGGATAAGGAAAGCTCAAAAACACCACCCAAAGAAATTCTGAAGTGCCCTGAGATGAGAATGAGGCCGAAAAATGGAAGCCTCTTTCATGGGGGATGAAAACTTTCAGAAACATGGGGGACAGAGTTTGGCACAGCAGCAGCTAATTTAGCAGTAAGAGCAGCATTAACCAACTCAGTAGTAAATTAGACCTCATTTTATTTGAAAACTGCAGGACAGGTAAATACACAAAAGTCTTCTTGGACCATCTCAGCATTAGGCTTAACTGAATAACATCTTTCTTTTCTTCTTTTTCCTTCCTTGATCAAACTGCTTTGGGGGGGGGGGAGTGATACTTTGCATATCTGCCTAAGTGCCGTTAACAACCTCTGCCTGCGGTTTGTTAAAATTAAAAAAAAGAAGAAAAGGGGAGAAAAAAAGAAGTGTGATCTTGCTAGAGAAGTAATTTGCTTCTCTCCAACCAATGATGGCTTGTGCTTTATGCAAATTGGTACCCAGGGACAACAAATTCCATTTAATACATATGCATAGTTCATAGAAAAAAAAGGAAAAAAGTGACACGCGAGGAAGAGAGCACAGTAAAAGATAAAGCTAAGAGTCAGCCAAAGAACAGGTTCCCAGGAAATTTATTGTCCCAAATTGGACATTTGTAACAGATGATGTGAACAAGTGCTAAGTTTGTTTTCGGCAAGCTCTCCATGTACCTTCTCTAGGTATCACATAGATTATGGTTTAAGAATCTGAACTGTAAAAAAAAAGAAAGAATGAATGAAAAAAAAAGGGAAGAAAAAAAAAGAGGAAGAAAAGTGTCTGTGGGCTTTGGAGTGTTGTGTTCCATATGGTCGGAGAAGTGTGGAGTTATTGCAGCAAGCATCTTGTGGAGCTCATTACGTACGGCAGCGGCAGCCTTGGATGCGAAGTGGTACTCATAGCTATAGGGTACATACATGACAACCTACCGTCAGCAGATAGCAAGTGGAAATGAAAGATGCCGAAGCACAGACTACAGCTTCGGGGAACATGTTAGACAAAACATCTGCTGGTATTGGAGTACCGCATTATCAGATCATTGGAGCCATGAATTTTTTATACAGCCATTCTCCCCTCCCACCAACGCTGCAACTTTGAAAGTGACATTTGGTAGCAAAGTTCTTTCTTTTTTTTTTTGATGTGTGTGTGTGTGTGTGTGTGTGCGCGCGCGTGCATGCACATGAGATGTCAAAATAAAGGCCAAACTAGTTCATTATTGCCAGTGGGGTGAGGATAATGACGGTGGCAGAATGAAAGATGACGTCTTGAAGGAAGTCATTTCTACTAAAGTTTAAACTGTCCATTCCGATATGACTGGGTTTCTTCCCCCCCCTCTCTCCCTACTTAAGGATACAACATAAGGCTGGTGAAGCACAGGAGGGATACATATTGTAGCAAAGGGGAAACATTATGGTGTATTTGGAAATTTCCACTTGCCGTGGTGGGGAGTGGAGAGGACACACCTGAGCTATTTGGTGAGTAGAGAGGGGGGGAAAGAAAAGTAACATTGGTTACTTTAATTCGTATTCACATTTTGTACATCAGAAAGATACTGGTATAACTCCAATAAAATACACAAATAGGGGGGGGGAATTAAAAGGAGATGTGTGTGTGTGTGTGTGTGTGTGTGTGAAATGAAATAGACGAGATTGCAAAAGATCCATTTCAGCAGCCTGTAAGGATGGGTGACCCACCTGGCACTCGATTCGCGGCACGCGTGCCGAGGACTCCCGCTGCATGAGCCGAGCCAAGCGACAGCACCAGCTGAGCTTGCTCGTCGGACTGCCTGGTCTCCGGCACTACAGTTGTTTACGTAGAAAACAGCCTAATTTGTGCAAATTAGGCCATTTTCTACGGAAAACAACATAGCGCCCGAACCCAGAAGTCACTTTCCCCAGCTCGGCTCACGAGAACTTGAGTCGAGCCGGGGTAAAGTTACGGTAAAGTTTATTACCTCATTGCTCATATGTTGTGTGTGTGTGTGTGTGTGTGTGTGTCTTTCTGATTTTAAAACTTTTTTTTGGTACTGACAACTATCTTCAGTCAAATTTTAACTTTGGTATTAGAAACTTTTGCGGGGGAGTGTTATCCACTCCACATCTAACACCCAACCCCCACACTACCTAAAGGAGATACCTGAGCCCCAGCGAGCTGGTCTGGTGGAGGCAGCTAGAGGAATCATGATTTCTAACTGGAGTCAGTGGGAAAGGCCACAGAATGTGAAGTGCAAAAGAGTATTTTGCACGTTTCCCCTTCCCATCACTGAACAAAGTGGAAATAGTTGCCGGTTGGTTACACCTCCAATGCATTATGGGATTGATTATGCCATTGAGCTAGGCTTAGCACAGCTTGTGGTCAGATAATAACTTATCTGAACCCTGTGGAACTCCCCTATTCATTCTACCAGATCTTGATAGCATCCATTTTAGAGCCTAGACTGAATTGAGAAATGTGTTTTGGGTTATTCCAGGGTCAAGTAGAACCAAATGGTTCCTCCCATTCCTCCTGGTCCAATTTTGTTCCGTCCCTTGTAGTCAAAGTCAGTTAAAATTGCCCCATTGCATTCTCCCCTCCAAACATGGAACTAAACTACTTTTTAAAAGAATAAAAGCAGAAATGTCAGGTTCAGCTAGTGGTTGATATCATAAATGTACATTAAAAACACGTTATTTTTTTCTCTTTATTATCTCTCTCTCTTTCTGTTTTTTAAATAACTTAGCACATGGATGAACCTGTCCACCTTCAGGTTTGATAGATGAAGACACAAAAACAAAAGACTGCATTTCGGCTAATAATCCAACTTGAAGAGACATTGAAAGGTTGGAATTATGTATGGAAGAAGACAATTATGGAAGCTAAATGATTCTTTAATAATGAGATCCATCAAAAGACAGCAACAGAAGGACAGCTGAATAGAAAGCTTTATAGCTGTCCTTGTGTGTGTCTGTGTGCGCACACTTGCATGCATGCATGTGTGCACATGTGGTCATATATGTACATGATGGAATATTGATATTTTTTATGTAAAATCCCTGAATCTGCATAGGGATGTATGAGAAATTTGTCTCAGTTTTTGATCAGGACTTACCCAGTTTGCACCTTTTGGACTGAACAACGATTCGGACACAATCTGCAGTTAATTAAAGTCCATACATTGCTGAGCTTCCAATGTCATTTGCACCACATTACTAACACAATGAAAAGAAGCAGCAGCAAACTTGATGTGAATGTGGAAACTTATTTTGTGTGGTGTTTTGCTTTCCTAATGTGCAGAAACATCTTGATGCTACAGATAGGGGAGAATTTTGTTTCCTTTGCATTCGTAAGTGAATCAAGCTATATGCACTCCCTAGACTAACATGCAGATTGGAACAGTTATCTTTCAGATTGCACAGTTCTCCAAATGTTTGGATGCAGTTCTCAGCTCAAAAATTGCAAATAAAAAATGCATATATTAAGGAACGCTGCGCAGAAAATTGTGTATGTTAGGGAAAGGTGCATACAAAAATGCATACATATGGGGAAATTGTGTATAAAAATGCATATGTTGGGAAATTGTGTATGGAATTTTTTTTTGTGGGGAAAATGTTTTATTAATGCAATATCAATAGCAGAGCGGAAGAAAGATGCAACTGAAGTAAAGGAACCAGAAGCTGAGGCAATCTGCACGTACTCCAAATCTGGAATTAGTTTCAGATAACGGTGGGTGATTCGTCCCCCACCCGACTTGCTGGACGCTCGGACTCGGAGAACGCTGCCACTGCACCCGCCGAGCCAGGCCGAAAGTAAACACCAGCCGAGCTGCTTGTCGGACTTCCGGGTTCCCAGCTGGAGCACTTTCTACGTAGAAAATGGCATAAGATACCTTAAAAGCAGCCACAATTTGTGCAGCTGTTTTTAAGGTAACTTATGTCATTTTCTACATAAAAAGCGCTCTGCCGGGAAACCGGAAGTCGCTTCCCCGGCTCAGCTCAGGAGAACGCAAGTCTAGTCAGGGAAGCAGGGAGGTGGGTCGGCGTTCAGGGGGTTAAGCCCTGCGAGTTCACCAGACTCCCACCCCCCGAACAAAATCCTCGCACATCCCTAGTTTCAGAAACAATTCTAGTTAAATTGGATTATGAGGGCAGGAACCAAAGGGCAAACCAGAGAAGAGGGACAATAATGGTGCGATTTGAACCCAGATCTCTTAGGCCAGTGCAAAATCTACTAATTCTCTCTGCTCCCACCAGGCAGGATGACAATCCTTTAAATAAAAGAGATGAATGCTTGATTTCCCCCACTACCTGTTCCTCGCCCCTTATTAATGTCCTCTTTTCCAAGTGAGCATATTATAAACAGATTTAATAACCTCACTAATTCTTTTAATCTGATTTTACGAGAGCCAAAGGCTGTGGCAACTAATCAGCATGTGTCCCATTAAAAGAAATAATATGGCCATATAGAACCTAAACAAGCACGTCTAGATAAACCCATTTGTCTCTGAGCTAGTTTTATTTATTAGGGGAACTGGCATGGGCACAGTAAAGCAGAGCTCAACACAGAAGTGAAGTTGATGCAATGTGCCGCTTTGGGGCTTATGCCGTTGGCAATCCTTGCTTGATGAAGGACCCTATCAGGGAAAGCCCACAAAGCTCTTCTGTATCCCACTTGTTACCCAGTGCTTTGATTTGGATCCAGACAATCATACATATGTTGGGCACTGACCTTGTTCTTTTCTTTAAGCTTATTTTAGGAGGACCTTTGCAAATGACAGCCTTTGGGCTGCAGAGGAAGATATCAGGGAGAGGCATTGTAAAGTAACCTCATATGTTGATAGACCACTGAGAAAATCTCATTTGGAAGGCTAATCTACCCAAATTAGTGGAACTAATACATTTAAAAACAAAAACAAAATGCAAGTAGTCCTTGGAAAAATGATAGCTGTTGTCAGGGCCAGAATCAGAAGTAGGCGTTTGTTGGGCGCATACCAAGGTCCACAGCCCCTGAAGGGGGCTCACTACCAACACTTGGAGCTTCTTGGCCCCAATGTTCCTCTTCCTTGCAGTCATTGCTTGCTCACCTGCCTTCTCCAAGCATGCATGCCATGACTAGAGTGAACACCCTTCATGTGACATGCTCTCTCTGTCTGGACTCTTGTACCAACTGGATCCAGAACGAGAAGTTGAGTGAATGGGAAGCAGAGTTGGAGGCGTGAAGGAGGTGGACCCACTCAGGCAGAGGGAGCATTGAGGACAACTTATGCAAGTGTGCCCCAAACCCTGGAGTCGGCAGTGCCTGTTGTAATTTCTACATGAACTGATCCAGATAAACCTAAGCACCTTTAGTATTAAATTCAGCTGTTGCTGGAGTAAAGAAACCCTAGCTGATTAATCAACACATGAATTGATTATTTGTGCTTCGATTGTGTACACACGACACATGCCACAGCAAGCACCACCTGTGCATGTGAGAGAGAAGGTGGAATGCCTGGTCTAAGCAGGCACATCATACCAGCCATAGCTATGGAAGTTAAAATAATTGCCATTTTCAAAATGTCTGCTGCATGATTAAGTGAGGGAAGGGGACCTTTTTTAACTGTTCAGAAGATTTTCAGGTGATTACTCGACTCAACCCTAACTGATGCGGCCAAATTTTGTAATTAGTCATCTCATGGGTTGAAACTCATTTGTTCATAACACTCACCTTTCTAGCAAGCCTGGAACAATGTATTACACAGCACAGGTTCCCTATTCAGTTCAGAATTACTTGTGAGCTTCAGAGCATGTGCAATCCAAATCTAAAAAATGCTATTTCTGTGCATGTGCTGAGGTGCTTGGTTTAACACTTGAATGATCTGGTACATCCACCACTGCTTCCCTCTTCTTCGTTGACACCAGAGCTGAAGAGGAGGACTCTGATGGTCCATCTTCTTTCCTCCATATACTGGTGATTGGCAAGTAAATATCACATCATGCAGCCACGCAAACAACCAGTCAGGAGGAGGGAACATAGCATAGTGACGCATGATGTCATGCTGCACCACGTGATTCCAAATTACAGCTCCCAAGGTGCACTTTGATATTGCACATGCGCAAAAGCTCGTATACACCAAGCAAGATCCCATATTAAAGGAGAATTCTCATCTGAACTCACATGGGCAAATTTGTTATTTTCTGAGTAAATAACAAACTCACTCTGGGTAAGTTCACCTATCCCAGTGTTTCTCAACCTTGGGTCCCCAGATGTTTTTGGCCTACAACTCCCAGCATGCCCCAGCCAGCTCCCCAGATGTTTTTGGCCTACAACTCCCAGCATGCCCCAGCCAGCATAGCTGGCTGGGGCATGCTGGGAGTTGTAGGCCAAAAACATCTGGGGACCCAAGGTTGAGAAACACTGACCTATCCCTACCACAGCCCTAGTTTTAAGATGCCATTAATTTCAATGACCAATTTGAGCATGCACTTAATGTTTTACTGTTGAAATAAGTAGAAATTATTCTTTTTGATAACCCTATGATGGAACATACTAGAATTACTTTTTCCATGCTTTTGCAAAATGTACACAATGAAGGGTTCTCTTTTCCACCTGCATATTTTTAAAAAAAGTTAGAAGCAATTAAAATACTAAGAAGATGATGCTGGAAAATCAGGTATGATTTAAATGAGAGCTTTCAAAAAATAAATTAAATCCATACCTTCCCAGGTCATCAGGACCTCCTAGGTGAGAACTGAGAACCCACTCATGTAGACAGACTCAACTTATGCAATTCTTCCTCTCCTTTTTTGAAGGGAAGAAATCATGCTAACTGGACATGTGTGCAACCAGGCCAGAGGTAATAAGATATTAGACTCTTGGCTTAATGCTCTTCCTGCGAGAGGGGGGGGGCTCTTTTGATGTTGAGTATTAGCTCACTTCTTCACTTCAAAATGTGGTGAGCCAGTCATTCTTGATCCTGGTAGATGGCTACTCAACCTGCTGGCCGGGGGCCCGGGCATCTGCCCCAAAGTCCTGCCCTAACAGCATCACCGAAACAGGTGCTCAAGCACAGGGCCCAGTTCACGCTGGGGGCTATCTGTCCCCACTCATCTGCCACAATATTTCAGCAGCACCCTTGCAGAAAGTATTTTTTCATTTATCAAGGGAAGTTGCCTTATATCAGGTCAGACAGCCCAGATTTGCTTATCCCAGGTGTGCAGAACCTCAAGCCCGTGTGCCAAATCCAGCCCACCTGGGGTCCCCAACCGGACCTCTGAAGTTCCCCAAAACGGCACAAGCCTTCTCTGGCTCCACTCCCTTTCCCATGGCCACCGATCATTTGGTGGTTTCCCGGCTTTTGTGCAGTCCCCCCCCCCATTCTAAAATACTGAACTGCTTATCCGAAGGTTAGTCACTGGCCATAAGAGCTTTCAGCCAAAATAGGCTGGCAGTTTGGCCCCACCCCCTTTTGCCTTTGGCCTCACCCACCACTGGAATGCGGCCCCCAAAAGCTTCTCCAAAATGGAATCTGACCCTCAGGCAAAAAGAGGTTCAACACCCCTGGCTTACCCTGACTGGCAGCAGCTTTCCAGGGTCTCAGGCAGAGAAAGGTCTTCCCAAATCACCTGATGCTAAATCCTTGCAACTGGAGATGCCGATTTGTTTTGTATGCAAAGCAGGAGTTCTACCACTGAGCCAAAGTTCCTCCCTAGATATTTCCTCCACATTGCCAGTTCTTTGTTTCCAGCTGGGTAGGGAGGCACGGAGGGTTCACCGTAAGTCAGCAACAGACTTAAAAGTAAGGGCTTTTCAAAGGGTGGGCCAACAGGTGAGGCTCATAGGGATGTCCTGAAATCTCGATTGGGGTGGAAATGGGGGCGAACTCGCCCCCGCTCCACCCCCATGAGCACTGCAGCACTTACTTTCTCCCCGGCTTGGCACATCTCCCTGGAGAGGACCCGGGGAGAGGAACTTCTGGGTCCCCAGCGCAGTTTTAGCATAAATACCGTAGAGAAAACCACCTTAAAACGGCTGTGCGGCCGTTTTAAGGTGGTTTTCTACCGTACTTATGTGAGGCTCATGCTGGCTCAGCTTGTCTGAGCGTGGAAAGCTGAGCAGGGTCAGGCCTGGTTATTACTTGGATGGGAGACCCCTCCGCTATTTTCCTGCACTGAGCAGGGGGTTGGACTCGATAGCCTTGTAGGCTCCTTCCAACTCTATGAACTATGAAACTATGAAAAAGCAGCACCAGGGTCCTGTCGTGTCACTTCCTGGAACAGCGCTGGGACCCGTTGCATCACTTCCGGGTCCCGGTAAAGTCCACCAGGAGCCTCATGTCGCTGCAGGAGGAGTCGAGCGGCAGGGGTGCTTGCCGAACACAAGGCGAGCATCCCACCAGGTACGCGCACATCACTAGATCGCTAGGATTCTCCAAACATCATCTCGCCGCTCATCTCGAGCCCAAGAAGCCCAGTTCCTGCTTGAGTTTGCTGCTCACTCGGTGCGACCGGGAAACTGGTGCAAATCGAGCAGGGACAGAACGTGAAATTTGCACAACTTTCCTCCATAGCCTAAAGTGGGGCTGATTCAGTCTACAGGGGGAATGTATGCAAATTAGGAAATTTCCACAGAACTGAACTGGGAAAGTTGTGCAAGTCAAATGCGAGCACACGTCTGGCAATCGGCTAACATTTTTGGCGGACTTGTGCTCACATTCATGTTCGGGGCTTCAAACACACTGTCGCTTCACATGTCTCGTGAGGAAAAACGAAATTCTCATACATCCCTGCCAGCTGCAACATTTAATGGATGAACTAGTTAGCTGACGCATGGCAGGGTCCTGACCCTGAAACCATATTCTGGGATTAATCCCAGAGAGGGAGATGCCTCCCACCTCACCACAGCATCAAGCTACCCTGAACCCCCCTCCCCCCCAAAAAAACACTCCTGTGTTGTCTTCTTAACTTATTCAAAAATTAAATCTTGGGGTTATTTGTTATTCATTTGCATGCAATGCCCTGCTTCTTATGTTCTCTCTCGCGCACACACTGGTTTTTTTTTTTTGGTTTTTTTTTAAAGGAAATGTTTCTTGGCTGGTAGCCAAAGAGTCTGGGTCCCTTGTTAGTTCAACAATTACTTTTTCACCACAATAGATCTGAGTCTCAGCCAAGAAGTGGACTGATGATGTGTATATATTTTCTACACACACCCAAAATCAGAATACTTTTTTCTGATCCTCCGATATCTCCCACCATGATATGTGTGTGTGTGTGTGTGTGTGTGTGTGTGTGAGATTCCCCTCTTGGGAGTCTGACAACAAAGGAGAAAAGAAGAACAGTCGTGTAACTCTAATAAGTATATAGAAGAGAAATAACTCTTTTTTGTTGGGTGGGGGGGAGCTGTTGGAAATTTGCTCTCAACAGGCACAGACCCTCCACCTTGACATCACTCATTCTCTCTGGCCCCAATCCCCAAGCTGGCCAGAGAAAAAGGGCAGGCAAGGAAGCAGATGGAGGAGGCAGCTGCCCCTCTATTCCCTCTCATTGGTTTCCTGCTTCCTCCTGGTTTTCTCCTGGGCAAAAGGGAGACAGCAGAAGAAGAGCCCTGCTGGATCAGACCAAGGGTCCATCTAGTCCAGCATTCTGTTCACACAGTAGCCAACCAGCTACCCATGGGAAAACCCAAAGGCAGGACCTCTGTCATGTCTCCCCTTACTCACCCTTTTTTAAGTTATAAACAATCCCAGATGTTGTCACCTTTCCTCATAGGAGAACTTGCTCCAGCCCCTTGATCATTTTAGTTCCTCCTCAGAGGAAGAGTCCTCAGCAGGGGCATGCCATGGGTCGCCCCCACCCCCCTGCTGGCTGTCTACTTTCATAAGCAGGAGAGGAGATGGCATGGGCTTGAGGAGGAGCCGTAGGCCCAGTGGGTTCTGGTAGTGGACCTTCTGCTGTGGTGAGGGGCCTGGCAGGTGCCCAGTGATGCTGACTCTTGAGGCCAACCCTGTGGAAGAGGTCGCTTCAGCAGGAGTGGTTTGGCTCATCCCTGCATGGTAAGCTGCAGCGGTCAAAATTCCGTCTTCTACTATTAAAGAGATGTCTCTGTCGGCCTCCCTCCCCCAACTGTTTCCCTTCCCTTATAGAAGCGGGTGTAGAACCTCAGACCCATGGGTCAAATCTGGACCTCTGGAGTTCCCAAGGTGGCCACTCCCCCTTCCCTTGGCCTTACCCCCTTTCTCCAGAGCACAGATCATTTAGCATTTTCCCAGCTTTTGTTCTCTCCCCACCCACCACCATCCTAAAATGTTTCTCCCAAAATTCTATAATTCTATGATTAGCATGCATTGGATTAGCCTGAGAACCATAATAAGCAAGGGAAAAAATGTGCCTGCCCCAAGGACCTTACAGTCAAAATATCAACAATGGGGGTAGAACACATGGGTTAGGGGAGAAAACAACAACAACAAGAACAAAAAACCCACAGAAAAATGCACATGACAAACAATACACATGCCACAATAATTGTGCCCACTATTCATTTGCAAGTTTTTAACTTCCTTGTTAGCAGGATTTTGTCTTGTTTTCATTTTCTAAATGGAAAAATAGATTTTTTTAAAAATAGAAAATTTGCTAAGAAAGAAACCAAAACTTGCAGGTTAATAGCAAACAAAATCGCCGTATCCCTTGTTTCTTGGCGGCATGCAATTTATTTTTCCCCCCTGCTTGATTTGTCTGGCATTACCATTGCTTTAATTTCAGAAATGAGATTCCACTTGACAAGTGACAAGATACTGAGCTTAAGAGAGGTAGTTTCCTCTTCCACCCCCTTCTCTAGACATGTAATTAATGGAAGCCATTAAAGATACTTGATTCTGATTTTTATATATGATGACTAAGTAACCTATTATTGCTCATCCCGGTCAGAGATTAATGGGAATTTGTTAAAAGATAAAAGAATTATTAAACAAGTTGCAGAATACAAATGACCTGGAATACACTATGTGATGGTTTGAATAATACGGAAATGGATCTGTTTGTTTCCTTGACTAATGAACCAGTGTTAAATCCAGTAGAAGTGAAGTGTCAAGCTGAAGGAGCTGGATGGGTGATTTCCCCCCCCTCCCCAGCCAGCTTCCAAATATAATTTTTAATGGGAAGAAATGTATGTGGAATCTGGATCCCATATGCCCTGAACCAATGGAGGAATTTTCAGTCACCCATGTGTGGTCTTGGTGGATGATTAATAAGGAATTTCAAGTTTCGAGAGGTCTGAATCATGGCCAGGTTTCCAAGTTATGTTATTAGCAGACAGAGGAGGATTTTTCTATTTCTTCCTGATAGTGAAGCAGGAAGTGGCATATTTTTTCTATTTCTTCCTGTTAGTGAAGGCTTCACTAACAGGAAGAAATAGAAAGCAGGAATTGGAGAGCCAGTGTGGCGTAGTGGTGAGTGTGTTGGACTGGAACTCGGGAGATCTGGGTTCTAGTCCCTGCTTGGTCATGAAACTCACTGAGTGACTTTGGGCCAGTCACTGACTCTCAGCCTAACCTACCTCACAGGGTTGTTGTGAGTATAAAATGGAGAGGAGGAGAATGATTATGTAAGCCGCCTTGGGTTCCTTGAAGGAAAAAAGGCAGGGTATAAATATAATAAATAAATAAAGTCAAGAAGAACTTACCAAATGCACACTTCCTGAATCAATATGTGAACAAGAATGCAATTATCCTTCAGCATTTGCATTTTTTCCAATATTCTGCGATGCAATTCTCCAAACCAAAAATGTCTACAAAAAATGTATATATTGGGGAAAGTGCACTCAGAAATGCATATACTGATGGAAATAACATACCAAACAGCATTGTATTAAGAAATATGCTTGCAGAAAGGAATGCATATATTAAGCATATCTGCATACAAACATGTATATTTTTGAGCCTGTGTGGCGTAGTGGTGAGTGTGTTGGACTGGGACTCGGGAGATCCGGGGTCTAGTCCCCACTCAGCCATGAAGCTCACTGGGTGACTTTGGGCCAGTCACTGACTCGCAGCCTAACCTACCTCACAGGATTGTTGTGATGATAACATGGAGAGGAGGAGGAGGAGGAAGATTATGTAAGTTGCCGTGGGTTCCTGGAAGGAATTATTTACTTATTTCATTTCATTTCTATACTGCCCAGTATAGAGCTGAAGCTCTCTATTAAAGGCAGGATATCAATAATAAATTTAAAAAGGCAGGATATCAATAATAAATAAATAAATAAATTAGGCAAAAATATTTCGCCCTGATGTTCCCGCCATGCCTTTCACTGAATCAGTCAAGGTTCAGGGGTGAGACTATGCCGTGTGGATTCTTCTGAACCTTCCCAACTGTACAGTAGACTCCATCAGGGACGCGTGTCCTCGGAGGTTGAAATGAAGATCAGGAATAACAATGCGTAGAAAGCAGCAAGTGGATATTACAACCATCCCAGGACACTCTGTCAATGACCTTATGGCGGCCATGCTTGGATAAAGAAATTTCAAAGACAGATACCAATGCAAAAAGCTCTGTTTCCTGCGGTTTGAATAAGGACAGTGATGCCTTTTCTTTAAAAAAAAATAATCATACTACATCTGTTAATAGGCTCAACATTGCTTTGATGTCTGTGTGATCACCCAAGAATGTTCTGTGAATGGCAATTGCTAAGGTAATTATCACTGTCTGTATTTTCTGCATTTCAGTTCCTTTCAGGGGAGGCTGGTGACTCCTGCTTCAGTGGGGCTCCTTAGCCAGTGCATCTTTTTGTTTGAGCTTCATAGGAGCTCTCCATGGTGCTGAATGACACCCCCCAAAATAGGTTCACCACTGTGGAGCACCATAGATGGCTCCTACAATCAGGACCGGTGCAGGGCAGTTTGGCGCCCCAGGCGAAAAAATATTTAGCGCCCCCCCCTCTCCAAAGCAGGAAAAAAAAAAAACCTGCGCCGCCACCACCAACCTACCTTCCCCCCCGCCCTGGCTGCGGCGTCGGCGTCGGCGTCTGCTGCTGCTGCTGCTGCTGCCTCCTCCTCCTCCTCCTGAAGTGACGCGATGCGACGGGGACCCCCCGCGCTGTTTTTTGCCGGGGGGAAACCATGGCAACAGGGCTGTTTAAGCCCTGTTGCCCTGGTTCCTCCCGCCAAAACAACACGGGCGGGGCTCCAGAAGCGACGCGACGCGGAGAAGGTAGGTGACGGGGGGGTCGGGGGGGTGGCGATGGCAGTGGGAGGCGCAGCGGCAGCGAGCGGGAGGGCGGGGGGAGGCACAGCGGCGAGCGAGCGGGCGGGGGGAGGCGCGGCAGCGGCGGCGGCAGGCAGGAGGGTGGGGAGGCGGAGGCCTGGCGGGGGAGGCGCAGCGGCGGCAGAGGCCTGGCGGGGGCGGCGCAGCGGCAGCGAAGAGGAGCGCAGCGTTTCCGCGCCCTCTTCAGCCGCGCGCCCTAGGCGACCACCTAGTTTGCCTAGCGGTAGCGCCGGCCCTGCCTACAATGGCTTGACAAGATCTTCCACAGACGGCCTTCTCCTTGTCCCTTCAGCCAGAGCAGCTAGACTGGTGGGGACGAGGAAGAGGGCCTTTTCTGTGGCGGCCCCCATACTGTGGAACTCTCTCCCTAGTGACCTCCGCCATGCCCCCTCTCTGCCGAGCTTCCGCTGCTCACTAAAAACATGGCTGTTCAGGCGGGAATAGGGGGTGGGCTAAGATTTTAAAATTTGATACTGTTTTAAATGTATTTTATCCTGTATTTTATCTTGTGTACATCGCCCAGAGTGGCCGGTTTGCCGGCCAGATGGGCGATAAATAAATGTAAATAATAAATAAATAATAAATATAAAGCTCAAACAAAAAGATGCGATGGATAAGGAGCCCCACTGACAGAGGGGCCACCAGCCTCCACCAGTTCCTTTTGACAACACAGTTTACATCTCCCCATCCCTAAGTCCCCCAACATGTGTATATAAATCTACACAATCCCATCTGAGGTTAACACTTCATGCATCTGATGAACTGGACAACTTCCATGAAAGCTTATGCCAGAATGAATGTCTTAAGTCTTTAAAGTGCCAAAGACTCTTGGTTGTTTTGTGGATTCCAAGGAGTCGTTTAGAGTACTGGGGCACAGACTCCAGCTTTGTCTTGTACTCAGTCTTTGGGGCAGCTTACTTGCCTTTGTGACTAGCCACATGGCAGCCATTTTGTTGTGGTGCCCTGGACAGATTCTCAAATTTCCAGAGATACCCATGGGGCCCCAAAGGGTTATGTACCCCTGCTCTAGGATCTCAGATGGGAGACTTTCCCGACCCCACATGAATTTGCAGGGACTGTACCTTCGAACCTTGTGCTCTCCCCCTGACTGATGGTGCCCTGTGGAGTATTTCAGGAATTACACAGTTACCGGCGACCTTCAGAATGTTTACCTGGGAACATTGGGGGTCTTTGTACAATTCCTTCTAGTCTCCAGGAGACAGATTAAAAATTTCAAGGGATGTAGTAAAACAAAAAAAACAAACAAAAAAAACCTCACTGAAAATGAAGGTGCTTGTAGGAAAAGTGAATTGTATGAGTACGAGGATGGGTATTAATTTTGGCTTTGACATAGATGTCCCTGCTCATCTCACGACAGAGGGGGAGAGAGAATCAGTGTTGCGCAGGGCCTGTTCAGTCCAAGGCCCATAGAATGAGGGCGACTGTGGCATGTTCGCCTGCCTAGGCAAACAGCTTAGGAATCTCTGGGTTGTATCCAATTGGCGTCCCTCCACCGATGGAAGGTTCTTTGGTCCAGGGGATGCTTCTGTAAGCAGAGCAGAGAGAGGGGGGATCTTTGGCAATCCCCCTCCCCACTGCAGCCCCACAAAATCTGCTCCAGACGGTTGGTGGATCTTTTGGAACATCATGGGGGGGGGCGTAGTTGTGAGAGCTGGACTGACCCGGGTTCAAAAGCTTCCCTAGCCAGTGACCCTCAGTCCCAGTCACACAGGCGGAAGGAGGAGATAACAGCAGTTAATAAAGATTAAAGAGTTTATTTGTAAGACCCAATTACATGGGATTAAGGCAAGCAATGCATCTCTTACTCACTACATCATTGCAGATACAAATCCAATACCCCAGTGGTAAGGCTAGATGAAGTGAAGTCCAGAACAAGACACAAGTCGAGTGAGACAAGAGGAGTGTGACGAGAAGAGAGGAGAAGGGAAGCTATCAACAAGTGTGTTAGCTTTATACCACAGACCCTGCACCTATAAATAGGATATTACTCACCCCAGTTGTATAACCTATTCATCAACATGTTGATTCCAAACCTGTCCAAGGTTGCTGAGTCATATCACCTTGAGACTATGTCTGGTGACCGGAGCCTTGTGTACTTCATCTCAAGAGACAACCTCCATGTCAGGTGATAATCCTGATGTCAGGTGGTAATCTCGTTCTGCCTATGCAAAACCTAACAGTAGTATGTGTGTGTTTGGGGGGAGGGGCTGCAGGGGGGAAGGCGGCTTGCTGAAAATTGCCCTCCTTCTTGTTCCACCGATGAAAGCTGCACTGGGTCAGACTGAGGGCCTTCTTTCAGAAGAGGGGCACCCATTAGGAACACAGGAAACGGTCTTATGTTGAGTCAGACCATTGCTCCATCCTGCCCAGTATGGCCGACACTGACTGGCAGCAACGGCGCTCCAGGGTTTCGGGCAGGAGCTTTTCCAGCCCTACCTGGAGATGCCAGAACCTGAACGCGGGAGTCTCTACATGCAAAGCGTGTGTGCTCTGCTAACTGAGCCATGGCATCAGGTTCCCACAACAAGGCCGCCTGAGCATCTGGCTCAGGAAGGGCCCCAAATAGAAAGACACACAAATACAGCCCACTCTTGACTCTGCTAGATCTACAGAAGCCCATCCTGATTGGCTACTCTTATGAGGTGGCTTGTGGGTGGCAACACAACCACAGCACTGGAGTCAAGAGGCCTGAATGGGAAATGGTTTTAAAAAGACTGATGTTATATATATATATATATATATATAGAGAGAGAGAGAGAGAGAGAGTGAAAGGCTTTTTTTTAATAATAAAAAAAAGCATTCAAGTAGATTCCTCACTAGGAGCATAAGAGAAGATGATCTCTTTGTAACTGAGCTGGGAGGCCAAAGTCTTTTATCCATTGTTGCACAGGTTTTTTTCCCCTGGGGAGGTGTTACCAAGGCCTGCTAGACCTAAAAGCTTAACTAGGCCGCAACACAGGGAGGGCTCACGGTTAAAAGAAGAAGCCAGCAAAGACAGGAACTTGTCTTGTAATGGCTGCATTATCCATGAAAAACAATTAGGGGGGGGGGAAAGAGAGAGAATTAAATTGGCCCATCTCATCGGAGGTGTGTGTGAGGTGTGTGTATGTGTGTGTGTGAGGGAGGGGAAGAACCCACATCAGCAAAATACAATCATTTTGACATCTATTTCTTCAATCAAACTAAAAGAAGAAGGAAATAATCAGAGTAAATTACTATGGCTTTCCACAGGCCTTCTATCAACTTAAAGTTGTTATCTCAGTAAGCCACCTCAATCCATTGGAAGGGGCAAAGCATACATGTCTGAACTGAATGAATGAATGAAGGAAGGAAGGCCATTAAGTTTGTGGTCCAAAATTATCTGAAAACCATGAGCAAAACAAATTGGTGCCAAATGTAAACAAATGGAAACATTCTTTGCTCAGATAACTTGCTATAGTTTTGCCAAGTTACAAGATGACCTTTTCTCTAGGCCATTTGTGTAGCTAATAGCTAACAATTCTTTCTCAATATCCACGAATGGTAGAAGATGTTTGCTTAGGTGACTCCTGGTAGCTTTTGATGGCTGGTGGCTACTAGTTAAAGCACTTGTGAGACTCAGACCTGTTTGCATGGGGGTTGAAGGAAACAATCTGGAAATTGGAACATAGCAAATGGCGGGGGGCAGAAAAGTCTGAATTTTGCAGCTGACTGACAAGAACTCTTGGGGGTTGCTCTAAGGGATGCTGTTTGCTTTTGGGAAACTGTTCATGCTTTAAAAACTAGCACTATCTCTTTCCACGCTTCCCTGCTCAACATTTATATTTCTAAATACACAGGTATTTTAAGACACCATTCATCTCACCACACAAGGAAACTGAGGTGCAAAAGGATGCCCCTGAGACTTCCGATCTCTTGACAATAACAAAATAATATTTATGAAGTCAAACTGTAGTACTCTGGTGTGCACACAGAGCTCTGGTGTGTGTAAATGTCACCTCCATCCACTCCAATGTCATGGATAGCTCACGTACATAATAATCACAGAATTACAGAGTTGGAAGGAACTTTGGAGGTCAACTAGTCCAGTCCTATGCAGGACCTGCAATGCAGGATGCAAATGCCGCATCACAATATCCATCCTCTGATTTAACACCTCCAGTGAAGGAGAACCTACCACCTCTCTGTAGGAACTCTTGAATGGTTCCTACCATCAGGAAGTTTCTCGTAATGTTCAACTGAAATCTGCTTTCCTGCCATTATTACCCATTGGTTTTAGTCCTAAAATCTGGATCAAGAGGCAATAACTCTGTCTGCTCCATCCTCTGTGTGACAGCCTTTCAGATATTTGAAGATGGGTATCCTGTCTCCCCTAAATCTTCTCTTCTCCAGGCTAAACATAAACAGCTCTTCCAACTATTCCTCATAGGATCTGGAGAGCCCTCATCATCTTGTTCAACTTTCTCTGGACACACCCCAGTTTGTTGATGCCTTTCTTAAAATGTGGTATCCAGAACTGGACACATTACTTCAGATGTGACCTGGCCAGTGCAAACTAGAGTGAAACTATTCATTCTCATGATCTGGACACTATGCATCTGTTAATGCAGCCTAAAATTGAATTGGCTTATGTTCAGCTTATCATCATCTAAGGCACCTAGATCCTTTCCACATGGACTGCTGCCAAGGCAAATCCCCCCCCCCATCCCATACTTGTGCCTTTGCTTCTTTGTTCCTAGATGGAGGACTTTGCTTGTATCTGTGCTGAATTTCATCTTGTTGGTTTCAGCCTTGTGTTTCAGCCTGTCCATATAATTTTTAATTTTGATTTCATCTTGATACGCCTCCCAAGCTTTGTGTCATCTGCAAATTGAATAAGCATCCCCTCTATTCTTTTGTCAAAGTTGTTTATAAAAATGTTGAACAGCACAGGGCCTGTGTGTGAGAGAGTCCTGTGACACTCTAGTCAAGACCCCTCCAGGTCGATGCAGAGCCATTAATCAGTACCCTTTGGGTATGGCTGTCCAACCAGCTATGGATCCACCTAACAGTAGTATCATCCAGCCTGCATTTTACCAGTCCTGTCAAGAAGAATATCATTGAAGACTTTGTCATATGCTGTTCTGAAATCAAGATGTACTACATACATCAGTGATGGCGAACCTATGGCACGCGTACTACAGCTGGCACGCAGGGACCTCTCTGTGGGCATGTGAGCCATAGGTCGCCAGCCTTCAAGGTCCTCCCGGGGCGGGGCGGGCAGGCCTGGAGAGAAGTGGCGCTCTTCGCAGGGCTGTCCTCAGCGGGGGAAAGGGGCAGTCCAAGCCGAACCGGCCTGTTTGTTCACCCGAAGAGTTTGATGGGGGGGTGCCTTTAAGTTGAGCTCCATGCTGCGATTGGCCCTCGGGCACGAGGGAGCGTGTCCCGGTGGCTGCTGCGGCCTCCAGAAGTCTGAATGGCGGGTGAGGGAGGATTGGGGTGTCTGTCTCTCGGCGGTAGTCTCGTGAGGCGGCGTGGGCGGGATTTGGCGGCGGCTGAGGCTGCTGCCTGCTTGCCTCCCTCCCTCCCTCCCTCCCTCCCAACGAGAAGCTGGTGCTGTTTGTGTGGAAGGGGGAGGAGGCGGAGGATGAGGATAAGGAGGAAAAAGAGGAGAGGAGCCAGAGCCCCGCCAGCTTTTCCCTCCAGTTTCCTTCTCGTGTTCCTCCCCCCTCCCTCATTTCTCCCCGTTTACATCGTCTTCATAATTACCTGCCTTAATAGTCGCTTCTCCCCCTCCCCCCCCGCACTGCCTTCTTCCTATCAGCCTCCCCTTCTCGATATTGCTTCCCTTCTCATGCTCCCCCCCCTCATTCCTCCCCGTTTGCATCGTCTTAATAATTACTTCTGGCTCCCCGCTCTGCGCCCCAGTCGTTTCTTCTTCCTCTCAGGGCAGCCCACCCCCTGCAGCCAATGCTACTAATATTTTCTCCCCCCCCCCATAGCGCTTCCTCCTCTTCCCTCCCTTGCCCCCAACCTTAGTTCTCTTAGTTCCCTCCTAGCCAGCACCTTCGCCGCAGGTGCCTTTTCCCTCTGCTTGCCACACAAATTCTTGCTTTTATTTCACTGCAGCAGGCTTCCCTTCTGGATATTGCTTCCCTTCCCTTCTCTTCTCTTCTCCTCCCCCCTCCTTCATTTCTCCCCATTTGCATCATCTTAATAATTACTTCTGGCACCCCGCTCCGCACCCCAGTAGTTTCTTCTTCCTCTCAGGACTGGCCAATGTGATCATATTATGCCAGTACTTTCCCATTTACACTGGCATAATATGAATATGATCACATTGGCCAGTCCTGTTAACAATCTTAGAGCCTGCAAGGAACCCAAGGCGGCTTACATAATCCTCCTCCTCTCCATTTTATCCTCACAACATCCAGCCTAACCTACCTCACAGGGTTGTTGTGAGGATAAAGTGGAGAAGAGGAGGATTATGTAAGCCACCTTGGGTTCCTTGCAGGTGCTTCATCTGTCTTTTTAAATAAATTTTGTGTTCTTGTAGACTCCAAGACTTGAACAAAAAAAACAAAACATGAGTTCAGCTCTTTTCAGCTTTGAATTATATCAAATCTGATACCAGAAACAGATTAACAGATGAGCTGAGTGCTGCATGTGTTGCTCTCAAACTGAGTATGAGCCAAAGTTTGACAAATTATCGGCATGCATGCAACAGCAAAAATCACATTAATCATATTACAAGTTGAGAATCCCTTATCCAAAAATACATGCGCCTAATTATTTAAAAAATCTATCTAAATTACCTTAAGACTACAATGTAGTACTATAAAAAAAATTGAGTTGATGTTTTTTTCAATAAAAAACTGTTTGTATCATTGAAAGCCCTGTTATTGTGTTTTTCTTTTAAGACAAAAGATGTTAATTAGTTCGGACAACTGTATGAGTTGTTTTTACTAAACTAAAACCCCGGTATTCAGGTTTAATTTCAGTGTTGGCACTTTGAATTAAATAAGTTGGTTTTGTGTTGCAGTTTGGGCACTCGGGCTCAAAAAGGTTCGCCATCACTGATATACATAGTCATCCCATGAACTAGCAGACTAGTAACCCTATAAAAAATGAGACAAGTTTTGTCTTGCATGACTTATTCTTAATTAACCCATGCTTGGTCTTAGTAACCAATGCATTATTTTCTAGATGTTTACAAACTGACCACTTAATAATCTGTTCTAGAATTTATCAACTGCAGGCTGGCTGGTATCTAGTTTCCTGAATCCACGTTTTTCTCCTGTTTGAAGATAAATACAATATTTGTCAATTCCAAGTCTTCTGAATCTCACCCATTTTAGAAGAATACTCAAATATCATTTTTCGTATCCTACTTTCTCTTACCTGCACCCTGACCTTTGACAGGAAGGATTCATGAAAACCTCACTTGTGACTCCAAGTCCTTCACTTTCCTTCTCAGGGACTCTTAGTTTTCTCTAGAGATCCATTCAAGATTCATTTGAGCTGTACCATTTGTTCCCACATGGATCAACAAGAATGGATTTGATGAGCTGTGGCAACCTCTCTATCAGAACTTGAATACATACTTCAGGAAGGCAACACAGCTCCCAGGATGACATGTAAGGTATGCATGCAGCTGCCTCTGTCACTCTCAGTAGGGAGTCTCCCACCACCATCACATATTTCTTCCTTCTCGGGCTGGTGGCCATATCCCTCCCATCTGAGTGGGGTTAAGTGTCCTCCTTAATGTTCCATTAAGGTGGTGTTTCTTCTTCAGATGGTGCAGGGTCTCCCTCCATGGGAAAAGCCTGACATCAGTTGCAAAGAACTATCATCTTCATATATGCATCTGGGTTGGGGGCTGTGGTCCCCAGTTCAGATTATACAAGTCCATTATGAGTGCACCAAATCTGCATCCCAAACTGGACATTCCAAAATTCAGATACATCATTAACTTTCTAAAAAAAAAAAGATTCGGTTTGAAATCTTGGGTTACAACTCCTCTTGGTCTTGGTCTTCTGTTAGCACAGTTCTCTAGTCCTTGGTAACCAGAATACAACCACGCACCACAATGGTTGCAACTGGCATCTGTGATAGGGATGTATGAGAAATTCTTTTCCATTCATTTTTTATCAGGATATACCCAGTTCGCACCTTCCAGAATGAACACAGACTCGGATGCAATTTGCAGTCAAATTCCATACATTTCCGAGCGTGCAATGTGATTCATGAACCTGCAAAAAAGTTAGCGGCATGCACCGAGCAGGAACTTACCTTCTCTCGGGGGTGCTCCCCAGCACCCCCCGCCCACTCTTGCCGCTTACAATTCCCAAAAACCGGAAGTGATGCGATGGGTTCCCCGTCGCGTCACTTTCAGTTCCCTGGCACTGTCTTTTTAGCATAAAAACCAGGGCAACCCAGCTTAAAACGGCCATGAATAGCAAATTGAGGCCGTTTTAAGCTGGGTTGCCCTGGTTTTTACGCTAAAAGTGCAGCGCCAGGGGAACAGGAAATAGATGCGCCAGGGACCTGAAGCTCCTTTCCCCAGTGCGGCGTGGATCGAGTGGCGGCAAGGTAAGTCCTGAGAGTCTTGGGGGGGTGAGCAGGGCCGCTTTCTGCCCACTTTCAGCCCCCCCCCCGAGACTCTCTGGATACATCACTAAAAAAAGTATTCAACAGCATGCGTACATGTGAAAAATGCTCATGAAAAAGTACGTACTTTGGAGAAATGAACACGAATACGCTTTCATCAATGGGAGAAGAATGTATATATTTAAAAGATGCGCAGAACTGATGCGTACGTCTTGAAAATTTTTTTGCATGGAAATACACACAGATTTCCATGCATAAAGGGGGGAAAAAACAGCTCACAATCTGATATGGAACTGAGTCAGAATGAACTTTGCTATGGAGTTCAGAGAACTTTTGCAAGCTCGAGTTTTGCTTATTTGCACATTTTCAATATGTTTTACTAAATTAAATGTAACATTAAGAGATGTAAACATAAATAATAGAGAGACCAAAACATAATCACCGTAGTTACCATTATAGCTCTGCATAAGTTGCTTCACATGAATGTATCTCTCATAAACCATGAATTACACTTAATTGAAGTAATCAAAATATTTTTGAGTTTCATTTGATTGTCAATTAAATATTTTTTTTAATTTTTTTTTAAAGAAAAATAATAATATGAGAAGCCCAGTTCTCTGTGCATTTGTCTATTTTTCTCTCTTCCCTCTTTGACACATTTATATGGTTCTAGGTTGAGCAATAATTGTCATGTCCCATAGTTGATTTACGTGTACAGTGTACCACACATCACCTAAGTTCAGTATTAGGGGGGGGGGAAATCCTAAGAAATTTTCTTGGGCATGAAAATATCACTTTTCCTTCCTTCCTTCCTTCTTTCCTTCCTTCCTTCTCCACCTCCATCAACATTCTTGCATACCAAATCTTTTATTGGACATTTCCAATATCTACTATTGTCTATTGGCCTCTGTGCTACTGACCCCTGGACTTCTGCCTGACTCCACCTTTGGACTGTGTCATGACTTGATTGATCTTCTGGCTTTTGACCTGGGCTGCACCTCAGACCTCATCCTTGGAAAAAACCCTATGTGCCTGGTAAAACTGTGCGTGAACTTTTGCCAGCTAAATTGACCACTCTATTGTACACATCCCTGTATTTGCTTAGCAAAGAGCCAGGACTCAGTTTAGAGCAAGACATATACCCAGAACAGTGACTTCCATTGAAACACAGCTGGGGGTGGGTGGGCGGACGGGGATGCAGAGAACTGCCTTATACAAGATCAGACCATTGGACATGTAGTCCAGTATTGTTTACACTGACTGGCAACAGCCATCCTTGTTCTTAAGCAGAGAGCAGTGTTTCCCATTACCTGTTACCTGACCCCAGGGGAGGCTGGTGGGCGGCTCTTATTTCTGTGGGGCTTCCTAATCAATTGCAGGTTTTATTTGGAGCTTTATAGGAGCCTATCCATGATGTTGAACTCCATCCCTAAAATACGTTCGCCACCGATGGAGCACCACGGATAGCCCCTATAAAGCTCCAAATAAAAGCTGCGATGCATAAGGGGCACCACCAAAACAGGAGACACCGGCCTCCACTGCCTGATCCTTTTAACCGGAGTGTCCAGGGATTGAACCTGGAACCTTCTGCAAAGTGTGTGCTTCACCACTGAGCTAGGGGCCCTCCCCAATGTGAAGGATCCTCAGATGCCTGGATCATGTTTACTTGAATATGCTCTTAATGGAAACACATTTAGTTATGTGTGCTTCAGCTGCTACAGAACGCGGCGGCTCGCCTGATTAAGGGCAGCCGCCGGCGTGATCACACCACTCCAGTGCTCAAGGAGCTGCACTGGCTACCAGTTGCTTGCCGAGCCGAATTCAAGGTGTTGGTTTTGACCTTTAAAACCCTATACGGCTCCGGCCCAGTTTATCTCAAGGAGCGCCTCCAGCAACATCAAGTAGGCCGCTCAACAAGATCTGCCATGGACGGCCTTCTCCTTGTCCCATCAGCCAGAGCAGCCAGGCTGGTGGGGAACTAGGAAGAGGGCCTTCTCTGTGGCGGCCCCCAAGTTCTGGAACTCCCTCCCTAGTGACCTTCACCATGCCCCCTCCGTGATGAGCTTCCGCTGCGCATTAAAAACGTGGTATTTCAGGCAGGAATATGGGCTGGGCTAGGATTTTAAAAGAATTTTTATACTGTTTTAATTATCATGTTTTATTGTATTATTTTAATTGTACATCACCCAGGGTGGCCGGGTGGCCGGCCAGATGGGCAGTTTAGCAAATATAATAAAATATAATAAAATAAAATAAAATAAAATAAAATAAAATAAAATATAAGAGTGGACTCAGCATTTTATATTATTTGTGTATTAGGGGTGGGCGATCCACCGGGACCCGGCCCACCTCTGACTCAGCAGATGCTGCTGTTGTGCCCACCCAGCTGGGCCAAAAGCTGGCGAGCACTGCACTGTGTGCTACACCGCGTGCCGGGCTTCCGGATTCCCAGCAGGCTGTTGTTGATGTAGAAAATGCCTGAAGATACATCAGAAGTGGCCACAAATAGCACAAATTATGCAAATGGTGGCCACTTTAGATATATCTTAGCATTTTCTACATAAACAGTGTTCCGCCAGGAACCCGGAAGTTGCTTCGCTGGCTTGACTCTGGAGAACCCAAGTCAACGCTGGGGAAGATGTAAGTCGAATGGAGTTTGGGGGGTCGAGCCGGGCTACTCCACTGGATTTCCAGCCCCCAAACAAAATCCTTGCACATCCCTGCTTGTCCTGTGTATGCACCTGCTATGAGAAGTGAGAGTGACACTGGCCAATGGAAAGAATAATGTTTCACTGCTGCTCTTCTACAACTGTGGTGTGATCACCATTGGCTTTGTGGTGTGCTTGCCACGAACAGCTCCCACGGTCGCTCCCACTCTTTTTTTTTTTTTGCTGTCGTCGGCGTTTAATCAAACTCAGCAGCTGTTTATAGCAATTACGATAAAGCAATAGACATTATCCCTTAACTAACTGTCTTATTAATATAGGTAGTTACACACAGCTATTTCATAGTTAGTCTTAAATAACTGCCTTTAATTATTTTATTAACATAAATAACCGTCTCAATAAATTTCAATTAAATGCACACGCAGGAAACAATTTAAAGCATCACACTAAATTGCATCTGGTTACTGTCGTTTAAATTAATGGCACTGTGTGTCATTCGGTTTGAAATGCAACCTTAAGTTCTTTGGGGGCAACGGATTTTTGTTTGGCTTGGAGTGGGGTGAGTGAGGGGCTGCAGGACAGGCAGAAGACAGAGACTTCATGTGGATCTGAGATATAGATCTCCATGGCATTTTTGTTATCAAAATTCGGGGTGGACAAATCTGGCAGTTTTACTTGCTGCTGTGCTGCATTCATAATTGTATAAGCCCAAGTAGGGATATGTGAGGATTTCGTTCGGGCGGTGGAAAACTGGAAATCCGGCGGAGTAACTGGGTTCGACCCACGAGCTCTATGCCGCATATCTCTTCCCCAGCATTGACTTACCTTCTCCCGAGTAGGGCTGGGGAAGCAACTTATGGGTTCCCAATGGGCTGCTATTTATGTAGTAAATGCCTTAAGATACACCCAAAGCAGCCGCAATTTGTGTGATTTGCCCAAATTGAGGGCAATTTTTGACGTATCTTAAGGCATTTTCTACATAATCAGCAGCCCACAGGGAACCCGGAAATCTGACAAGTGGTGCGGCATGCACCAGTATTCGGCCTGGCTTGGTGGGCACAGCAGCGGTGTCTGCTGAGCTGGAGATGGGGGCGGGTCCTGGCAGATCACCCACCCCTAGAATGGGGGGTGAGTGAGGTACCACAGGACAGGAAAAAGGCAGAGACTTTGTGTGAACCTGAGATAAAAATCTATGGCAGGTGGACTGAAGGCTGTATTTTTGTTATCAAAAGTAGGGATGGACAAATCTGTCATGATTTGCTTTCTCCTGCATTCAGAATTCAACAAGCCCAAGTTCAACAAGCCCAAGTTCAAGTTACAGGAACCTAGATTCCACCTAAACATCAGGAAAAATTTCCTGACTGTTGGAGCAATAAGACAATGGAATCAACTACCTAGGGAGGTGGTGGGCTCTCCCAGTCTGGAGGCATTCAAGGTGCAGCTGGACGGCCATCTGTCAGGGATGCTTTGACCTGGATTCCTCAAAAGTCCAGTTGAGGAAAAGTTGAGGAAAAAAAGTCCTCAATGGCAGAACAGGCAGAAGATAATTTGAAGCTAAATTACAACGGCTGTGAAGGTGGATGAAGGCTGCAGGCAGAGAATGGTTTTCCAATCGTCAGCGTAACCGTGCCATTGGATCATTGCCGTCCTCTGTCAAGTTTGTGTGGTGATTCATTGTGCACCGATCTACCCCACAGAAAACAGCTTCACGCACAGGTGTCTTCCAACCCAACCCAACCAACCCAACCAACCAACCAACCAACCAACCAAAAAAGTCCCATGGCGACTGGCGACTGGTGACTGGCGACGGGGGCAGGACTGTGAATCTGGAAGCCCCTAGTCACGGACCAGCACATGGGCGGTGGATGCAGACTCAGTCGCCCTGTTCAAGGAACGAGGTAGTTGAGCAGCTCGGCAGCTGTATCCATGACTGAGCAGCCCTATTTAGGATCCACTCTGCTCAGCCCTTATGGGGAGGGGGCTAGAAAAGGTGCCCTAAACATAGTCTACCTCTTTCTCCCCTGACTGGATTACCGCGTCCAGTGGAGTCACCATTTTAGCGGTCGAAAAAGACATTTGAATTTTGGAACATGGAATATACGGACACTGCTGGATAACATAGATAGTGAACGCCCTGAGCGTAGGACTGCTATTATTGCAAGGGAGCTGAGACGGTTTAAAATTGACATAGCAGCACTTCAAGAAACTCGAAGGGCAGGAGAGGGACAGTTGAAGGAAGAAAAAGGAGGCTATACCTTCTTCTGGAAAGGACTACCTGAGCAGGACCGACGAATACATGGAGTAGGCTCTGCCATCAAAAATGAGCTAGTGAACTCTTTGTCAGAAGTTCCTACTGGCATTAACGAACGCCTGATAACTCTTCGATTAAAGCTCGCCAATAACCAGCAGGTAACTATTTTGAGCGCTTATGCGCCAACATTAGATGCTGATGAAGACATCAAGGAAAACTTTTATACCCAGTTGGACACTCTCCTGTCAGAGATACCTAAGGAGGATACATTGCTCCCCAATGTAGGCTTCAAGGAAGGAAACCAAGGCGTAAAATGAACATCCACGCCCTTCAAGATCCTATTAAGCAAACTCGTCTTCAATCACTTCTTAAGGAACATCTACCTACGGAACCTCCTGACAACATTGAGGACCATTGGTCTAAGCTGAAAACCTCCATTACTGCAGCTTGTGAACAAACTATTGGATATGAAACTAAGAAACATCAGGATTGGTTTGATGAAAATGATAATGAGATTAAATATATAATTGACCAAAAAAGGAAAGACTTCCAAATATGGCAAAATGATATTAACTGCCCTGCCAAGAAAAAAATCTACGCTAGTGCAAAGGCTGAGATCCAAAGAAGAACAAGAGAACTTAAGAACGTCTGGTGGAAAAAGAAAGCTGAAGAAATTCAACAACTTGCAGAATCTCATGATGGATGGGGCTTTTTTAAGGCCACTTATGGACCAAAAACCTATGGTACAAACCCTTTACAATCAAAAGATGGCACCAAACTCTTAAAAGACAAAGAGTCTATTGCACAGCGTTGGAAAGAGCATTATTATGACCTTTTAGATTGTAAATCTAAGGTGGATAATGAGATTTTTTCGCAAATTCTGCAAAAACAAATTAGAGAGGAACTTGCAATACTCCCCACTTTGGATGAAGTAAAAAAAGCCATTAATCAAATGAAGAATAACAAAGCTAGTGGACCAGATGGGATTCCTGCTGAAATCTTTAAAGAAGGGGCCCCCGAACTTGTACAACATCTTCATAAACTCATCGAAAAAATCTGGGTAAGAGAAGAGATCCCAGAAGACTTCAGGGATGCCATAATTATCACCCTCTTTAAGAAAGGTGATAGAACAGACTGTGGAAACTATCGGGGCATTTCTCTCTTAGCTACCGCAGGTAAAATATTTGCCAGGATTCTCGCAAACCGTCTTCTATCTATTTCAGAAGAGATCCTCCCTGAAACTCAGTATGGTTTCCGCCCCTCTAGAGGGACAGTAGACATGATTTTTACTGCACGTCAGCTCCAAGAAAAATGCCGGGAGCAAAATCAACCCCTTTATATGGCATTTATTGATCTTGCTAAGGCCTTTGATACTATAGACCGAACAGCTCTCTGGACTATCCTTATGAAAATTGGATGCCCCAATAAATTTGTGAATATCTTGCGACTTCTCCATGACAACATGATGGCTACGGTCTTGGACAACAACGGCTCTCATGGTGCTCCATTTAAAGTGGGATTGGGTGTTAAACAGGGATGTGTTATTGCCCCAACATTATTTGCTATTTTCATCGCCATGATTTTACATCTTGTCGAGGGGAAACTTCCCACTGGTGTGGGAATTATATATCGAACAGATGGAAAGCTTTTTAATCTCAGCAGGCTGAAAGCAAAAAGTAAGGTAATTACAACCTCCATTGTGGAACTTCAGTATGCTGATGATAATGTGGTCTCTGCACATTCAGAGGATGATCTCCAAAGTATCCTAAATGCTTTTGCAGAAGCATACGGAAAACTTGGTCTCCCACTTAACATCAAAAAAACCAAAGTGCTTCATCAGCAAGTGCAAGCTAACCCTTTGGTGATGCCATCTATCCAGCTTGGCAGGACAATACTGGAAAATGTCGATCATTTTCTCTATCTTGACAGCTATCTTTCTGTTACAGCTAACATAGACAGTGAAATCCAGCATCGTCTGAGCTCCGCAAGTGCCGCATTTTCTTGAATGAAACATAGAGTGTTCGAGGATCGGGATATTTGTAAGAAGACCAAAACACTGGTTTATGAAGCCATTGTATTACCAACTTTATTGTATGCCTGCGAAACATGGACTATCTATAAACGTCACTTCCACCTCCTTGAAAGATTTCATCAACATTGCCTCCGGGAAATCCTGCGAATTACTTGGGAAGATAGGCGAACAAATGTCAGTGTACTGGAAGAAGCAAAGACTACTAGCATTGAAAAAATGATCCTTCAACGCCAACTTCAGTGGACCGGTCATGTTGTTTGAATGCCTGACTGCCGTCTCCCAAAGCAGTTACTTTATTCCCAACTCAAGGATGGAAAGCGGAATAGCGGTGGTCAATATAAGAGGTTTAAAGATGTTCTTAAGGCTAATCTAAAAAAATGCAATATAAACATCAAAAACTGGGAAGCTCTGGCCCATGAACGATCTAACTGGAGGTTGGCCTTTCATAAAGGTTCTATGGACTTTGAAGAAGCTCGAGTGCAAGGTGAAAGGGAGAAACGTGCTAAGCGAAAAGCACGTCAAATGAATCCTTTACAAGACCATCTTCCATCTGGTAACCTGTGTCCTCACTGTGGGAAGCTGTGTGGATCTAGAATTGGCCTCCACAGTCACTTACGGACACATCGCTAGAGTCTACACAATTTTCTTTAGAATTTTCCTCCTTTTAAAATCTCCTTTTTGTAAAAAAAAAATTTTAATCCTGGAAGACAATCTTACTCGGTCACGAGTGATCGCCTGACTGACTGGACTCGATGGCCTTGTAGGCCCCTTCCAACTCTGCTTTTCTATGATTCTATGATTCTATGATTCTTTCCATCCCAGATATGAAGAAATGTGCGAATCCTGCTAAGTTCTTATAAAAACCAGACTGATATTAAATTCCCACCCATCTACACTGGCCAAATGCAATAAGTATAGCTATTCCCAACATGGAGATGACCATGATAGGTCTGCCTGCCATATAGCCATTAAAGATGGGGAGTCGGTATGGAAAAAGAGGTGGCAACATTAATTAAGCAATAAATATGGCTGAATACAGAGGCATTCAAAACCAGACTTTTAATAACAAAGTGCTTTAAGCCTTGGGGCTGGATGGATGAACGTGTCAGTTTTGGTTTCTCCCACATTCATTTCTTTTGAAAAATCTCAAGTTCTTTCCATCCCAGAATTTGCAGATTTTGGTAAAATTTGATAAAAAGTGAACTGAAACAAAATTCTCACCCATCCCTACGAGAGCTTAATTTAAAATAAGAAGTGCTGAGACTTAAGACTGAGTGGATCCCACACCACTTTGACTTCAAAGTACCCCTATTCAGTTATTTCTGTGAATAGGCTACTTAGTGCTGAGCCCCTACCCCCCCAAAAGCTATTTAATGTGCAATCCTATGCATGTTTAGACAGAAAAAAAGGCCTACAACTCCCAGCATGCCCCAGCAAGCACTGGCAGATGTCAGCCTTTTTCCCCCTGTATAAACATGCATAAGATTGTTCCCTTATAATAGAGATGGGCAATTCTGACCATTTTGTTTTCTCATTTTTCCAGTCTTAAGTCTGATTTGTCCAAAACTTTGAGGGGTTTTTTAATTGCATGAAAACTTGTATGCATTTTTCGTGCACATTTCTCCTAATACTTGCATTTTTGTATGCCATGTTTCATAATATACCCATTTTGTGCAAGCAATTTTCCTAGTGCAATGCATTTTTAACATTATTTTTTTACTCATATACACATTTTTGGTATGTACCATCCCCTAATATACATATTTTTGTGGGCATTGGAAAATTCAGAAGTGGAGATTTTGAAGGATACCGGTAACTGTTTTTTGCTTTGTGTATTGGTCTGATAGTGCAGCATTAGGTAAGTGAGCACTAAAAAGTGAATTAACAAATTACTCCTACGTCCCTTTTTATAAAACACCAGGGATCATGGAAAGGGTAATCATGAAGCAGGTTCCTCATGCTTTACTCTCGGTCTCCTCTTGGCAGCTTGCAGAAGAGGGAGTTCTTGTCTTGATCATTGCTATGCTGCAGTGTACCATGTGGCCAGAAGGTACAGTAGTGTTCCAGCTACCAGCTTAGATAAATCAGGTGACATAAAGGGCCAACTGAGTTCTACCTGTTCCTCTAAAGCTGCTGACTTGGGCCTGACTCCTGGTTGCTCAAGAGCAGGCTCAACTGATCTTGGATCCCCCATCCAATCTTGCCTGTTTGACTCCAGCGCACCAGTCAAAACAACATTCTCGGAATGCATGATAATTTCATTTCTGCTTGCAAAACATGTGAGCATGCTCTTTTCACAACCCAAAATGCCAGCAGGATAATGCAGCCACTGAAAATGTTAGCAAATTCTTAAACGTTCATTCATGTTCAATAGCTGCTCCTTTTGCACAATTTTCTGCTAGTGCAAAATGAATAGTGATTGTAAATGCAAGCACAATTCAAGGAGAGATGAGCAGTGCACTGATGCTTGGAGAATCCTGGTGAGCTTGAACATTGCTTCTGTTCACCCATTAGGGGTGGGTGAACTGCCCACTACCTGACTCACCGGGAGCTCGCTGAGTACCCCCGCTGCACGATCCATCCCGCGGCTCTCGGCGAGGCGCTCGGTGGACTTCCGGGTCCCCGTCGCATCACTTCCGGGTCCCTGGTGCATCACTTCCGGGTCCCTGGCACTTCACTTCCGGGTCCCCGGCGCTGCATTTTTAATGTAAAAACCAAGGTAACTTACAACTGCCGCGAATAGCAGATTGTGGCCATTTTAAGGTGGGTTACCTTGGTTTTTACGTAAAAAACACAGCGTTGGGGACCTGGAAGTTGCTTTCCCCAGCTCCTCTCCAGGGAGTTGTGCTGAGCTGGGGAAAGGTAAGTTGTGTGGAGCTCAGGGGGGTTGAGTGGGGCAAGTTCGCCCCGCTTCCACCCCCCATCGAGTTCCATGCACATCCCTAAATATGTGAAATCCCCCTAGTCTTGGTAGTCTGATAAAAGCTCTTTTGACTTCCTTCCTAATTCTTCAAAGGTTTCACAAGAAATGGAATTTTCAAATTTACTCTGCCTTAGGTGAAACCTAGCGAGGGCTGGAGAAGCACCTATTCGCCTACCCTGATACACATTTCACTAGATTTCTCCCAACTCGTTAGGCTTCCCTCAAAATGTCTTGGATATTTACCCAAGGAGGAATCTCTGCATTTGTTTCCAATGTTGCTTTGAGCAGACATGTTGGTAGCAACTCGTAAGTTTAAACCAGCCCCATGAATTCTTTGTCAATGCTACGCACTACCTTTGAATCTCACCAGCGCATCTTTCTTGTCTTTTGACATTTATGCAGCCTGGAATCCAGAAATCTCTCTGTTTGGACAACTAAATTATTGCTTGTCAGCTCAGCCTCAAATGAGAGACAGGTGTTTTGTTTCATGGTAATGCTCCATTCAGATGGTCAAGCTCACATTCTCGTTTTGCTTCCATGCACCCCTTGTGCCTTGCATATTGCTGACAGTTCAGATACCCTACAGTCAATCCATACATGATCTTTCATAACCTTTCCATCAAATGTACATATTATAGCATTATTATTATTTTCTAAAGAAGAAGGTTGAAAAGAAGTCCTTTCAGACATGAAATTTGGAAGAAACTGACAATGAGAAATTACTGATGAGATCAGAATGTACGTATAATCCATATTCAGTATTTGGAATTGGCTTATTAAACTTCGCTTAGTAAGTCTGCTTGTTAAACTACTTACCTGTTAAAAATTTGCATCGCTGAGTATTAATGTCTTTTAGCACAATCCTTCATGTTTATGTGATTAATGTATATCCCACCTCCGCTCTGGATGTTGGCTGGATTCAAATGATTAGCATTGCCATGAGATAGAGATACACAATTTCATCATCATCTCTACCCCCTGAAATTGGAATTTGCTTACATTTTGAAACTTGCTTACATCTTATTTGGAAATTGGAACTTGCTTACAATTTCTTGAAATTGCAATAGCTGTTTCATCAGAGTGGATCTCTCCAAACTACTCCTCTAATTTCAATTTACATGAAATGCAGTGGCAGCTCTACCAGCTTAATGATAGCTTTTGCAGCTACTGGAAGGTGGGAAGGGAATGCAGTGGGTCTACTCTGAATGAATCGGTCAAAAGCATATGATAAAATCCCTGGAAACCAAAGCTTTTGAGTTCC
The DNA here is from genome assembly GCA_021292165.1 of Shinisaurus crocodilurus. Taxonomy (NCBI): domain Eukaryota; kingdom Metazoa; phylum Chordata; class Lepidosauria; order Squamata; family Shinisauridae; genus Shinisaurus; species Shinisaurus crocodilurus. The sequence continues at coordinate 2,331,980 of JAHFWL010000645.1, forward strand.
CTAGAACTCTTTATCATAACTCTGTATGTTAAGCAAAGGAGGGGATGGGGGAAGAGAAAAAGAAATTGGCTTGACAACCACAGAATCTGCATTTACAGTAATACCTTGGATTGCAAGCATAATTTGTTCCGGAACCGTGCTTGTAATCCAAAACACTCTTATATCAAAGCGAGTCTCTGGCGGGCGTGAGTGGGGCCGATTTTGGCCCGCTACGCCCGCTCGAGGTGAGCGGTTACATCCCTACCTTGAATTGCAAGATGTCGCTTGTTTATCAAGTCAAAATTTATTTTAAAAATGTTGCTTGTCTTGCAAAACGCTCTCAGACCAAGTTACTTGCAATCCAAGGTATTACTGTACTCAGTTTTAAGATGGAGTGGAGGAGGAGACTGCAGACTTTGAGAGCAAGCCTATGGCTGCTAGGCAGAGTCTCTGAGGCCTGAGACAGAGCTCCAACTTCTGATCTCCCCACCATCACCTCAAGCCCCTCTGAGCTGGCACAGAAAGCTCCATGGCCTGGAAGATACAGTCAGCCATTCTTCTCTCTGTGCTTTTTCTGAACTCTTTCTAGTTACAGAATGGAGGGACCAGTTCTTATAAATCAGAAGGCCCTCTTGGTGTAGCACAACAAAATTCACAGAGTGATTGAAGGTGCCACCAAGAATGATGGTGTCCTCTTGGGACACCAACCTTGGAAAGGGAGGAAATGGGAGTGTTGGGGGCAGACCAGTGGGCAGGGAGGGGAGAGCCCATGGATCGGCTGGATCCAACAGCCTCTCAGCCCCCTTCCTCACCCCTGGCAGAGTGAGCCAGTTAGATGGGCTCAGAGGCCCATGCATTGCAAAAAGCTCAAATGGAGGAGGTAAAAAAGAGAGCCTCCGTTGCTTCTTCCACCCTGCCGGCAAGAGCCTGGCAGGGCTTTAGATGGACAAAGGGCTCCAAGGTCAGAGAGCCCTCCATCATTTTGGATAGATGCCCATAAGACTGCTCTCTTAATTGGATTAGGCTCTGCTGCACACTCTTTGGACAAATCCATGGAAAATACATCCAGCAATGGGTACACCTTTATGCACTTCCTTCTTACATATGTCCATGCAGTATGTCCAAATACCAGGGGCCAGGACTAGTTGGCATTGCTCTGCCCATGCAACAATGGAATGTGTGGCTGTAATTTCTGAGGAGGGATTGATAAAAAGAGAAATAGGACCGATGAAGTAGGAAATGAGGCAGGGCTGGCTTGAATTAAGTGTGGGCTGATTTCCAAATTTTATGGAATGCACGGTGCATGCACTATTTGCTAAAGCTATCTGTTCTTTCAGTCTACTTGTGTTTCTCCTCTCCCCACATTACAGATGCAGATGTGTGCTCATTGATTAAACACTGCAAAAAAGCAATCTTGATATCATATGTGTGACCAAATCAAGATTCTTTCTTCTGACGTGTTTCACTTATCTGAATGCGTGCTTGTGCACATTGATAAAAACAAGCTAGGATATGAGTCTTGGAGAAATCTCTAGTTCTGATATATATTTTGGAAGCATTTCTTAAAAGTTTTTCAAGAAATATAGGGGGTGATTCTGAAAAAAGGAAGAGGAGGAGGAGGAAGAAGAGAAACTCCTGCCCCCACCCCATCTTTTGACCTGAAATCCATACTCAGCATTTATTTATTTATTTACTTAGTTGTATGTATATCTAATAGTTAGGTGTGTTCTTGAGAATCAGTAACTTCCTTCCCAGGAAACTGCTGACCTTCACAATAGGGATAGACAAAACTGTCCGTTTCAGTTTCAGTTTCACATTTTTCCAATTTTAAGTTTGTTTTGTCTCAAACTTAAGAGAATTTCTCCAGTCTTAATGCTTACTACATGGAACTTCCTAAGTGTTTTTGTGCACATTTCTCCTAATACATGCATGTTTACCTAATATACACATTCTGGTTTGCATGTTTTTATTGGTGAACTCCATTGCAAAATTTGGAGAAGTGCAAATATCGAAGAATACGTGAGTGACAGATTCGCTCCTTCCCATGTCGGCTTGATGACATGTAGGCTTGCTACATTCACATCTGTTTATTTTTATTTTTATTTTATTTTTGCAAATAGCAGGAATGGATGGGGGCAACCCGGATCAGGACCACTGTGTTGTGGGAAAGAATTTCACCCTTCCAGAAGCACAATTTTCCCAATGAAAACAACTTCCCTGCCAAAGCTCCTATGCATAATATTCCTTTATGGCCTTCTCAAGTACTTCTGTACTGTTCTTACACTTATATTTACCGGGTAATTGCAGAAGAAGGGCATTTCACTGGAGAGTCACTGTGGCGTAGTGGTGAGAGCGTTGGACTGGGACAGGGGGAATCCACGTTCTAGTCCCCATTCGGCCATGAAGCTCACTGGGTGACTCTGGGCCAGTCAGTAACTCTCAGCCTAACCTAACTCACAGGGTTGTTGTGAGGATAAAATGGAGAGGAGGAGGAAGAGGATCATGTAAGCCACCTTGAGTTCCTTGCAAGAGAAAAAAAAAGGTGGGATATACATGTAATAATAAATAAAATAAAACAAAATTTTATTTGCTGCAAATAATCTCCAATAGGGTGGCCAGGTGTCCTACTTTAGAGAGGACAGTCCTTTATTTTGGAGAGCAGGCAGAGGACAGTCCTCTGTTTGAAGGTGTCCTCTATTTGATGGGCTGTCCAATCCAAGGCCAGTTTAAAGTCAAAGAACCATAAGGAGGGAGTGCTAGGAGGCACCTTGAAGTTGACCATCAAGAGTTAGTTCCAGGACAGCAGACTGAGCAGGTACACAGGTCACCAAGCTGGTCTTCCCACTATGGTGAGAGACGCATCATATTCCTATTGAAATTACAGTTATCATTTATACATTTGCACCGATACATTACACTTCCACCAACCCTGCGCAGCTTGGGGAGGGGAGAAATTTGCGTGTGTGTGGGGAGGCGAGGCGAGGGGCCAACTGCGTGACTAGCATGCTTCAATTAGCATGATTACTTAGATCCATGCCAGTCGGGCTTCAGGCCTGGACATGGGACGGAGACGGCCTTGGTCGCCTTGGTGGATGATATGAGGAGGGCTTTGGATAGGGGCGAATGCTCCTTTCTAGTCCTCCTCGATCTCTCAGCGGCTTTTGATACTGCTGACCATGGTATCCTCCTGGACCGCCTGGAGAGGTTGGGCGTGGGAGGCACTGTATTGCAGTGGTTCCGGTCCTTCCTCTCTGGAAGGTACCAGAGGGTAGTTCCTGGGGAGGAGGCTTCAGACCCTCGGCCGCTCACTTGTGGGGTGCTGCAGGGTTCCATCCTCTCCCTGGTGTTATTTAACATCCACCTAAAGTTGCTGGGAGCTATCATCAGGAGGTTTGGGGTGCGGTGTCATCAGTATGCGGATGACACGCAGCTCTGCCTCTCTTTCAAGTCCTCACCGAGGTTGGCTGTTGAGACCCTGTCCAAGTGCCTGGAGTCAGTGGGTGGCTGGATGGGAAGGAACATGCAGAAACTGAACCCCGACAAGACCGAGTGGGGTACTTCTGGTGGGAGACAAGGGGAGGTTAGGGGATGTTGACCTGGTGCTGAATGGGGTACATTTGCCCCTGAAGGACCAGGTTCGCAGCTTGGGGGTCATTCTAGACTCCCAGCTGTCCATAGAGGCTCAGGTGTCAGCTGTGAGCCAGGTGGCGCTGTATCAGCTCCATCTGATACTGGCAGCTATGCCCCTATCTTCCTAATCATCTGCTCCCATCAGTGGTTCATGCCTTGGTCTCCTCTCGCCTAGACTACTGTAATGTGTTCTACATGGGGTTAACCTGGAAGATGGTTCGGAAGCTACAGCTGGTACAGAACGCGGCAGCTCGCCTGGTTGAAGGCAGCCGCCGGCGGGATCACATCACTCCAGTGCTCAAGGAGCTGCACTGGCTACCTGTTGGTTGCCGAGCCGAATTCAAGGTGTTGGTTTTGACCTTTAAAACCCTATACGGCTCTGGTCCAGTCTATCTCAAGGAGCGTCTCCAGCAACACCAAGTAAGCCGCTCAACAAGATCTGCCACAGACGGCCTTCTCCTTGTCCCTTCAGCCAGAGCAGCTAGACTGGTGGGGACTAGGAAGAGGGCCTTTTCTGTGGCAGGCCCCCATACTGTGGAACTCTCTCCCTAGTGACCTCCGCCATGCCCCCTCTCTGCTGAGCTTCCGCCGCTCACTAAAAACATGGCTGTTCAGGCGGGAATATGGGGTGGACTAAGATTTTAAAATTTTATACTGTTTTAAATGTATTTTATTCTGCATTTTATCACGTTGCACATCGCCCAGAGTGGCCGGGTTGCCGGCCAGATGGGCGATCCATAAATGGAACAAATAAACAAACAAATAAATAAATGAGGACCTTGGGGCGGGTGGGGCACCAGGGCCGATATTAGTCGCAGCAGCCCCACCCTCAGCCTCTTTCTGTTGCGGCTCCCTCCCTGTTAGCAGTGTGGGCTCTGCTGGACGCCTTTTAGGAGGCCGAGTAGGGATTTTGGCTCATTGCCTCAATTGGCTGCATGGGGCTATGTGCACGTTCCACCTACTCTACACTGTGATGCAGCGATTGGGATTAATCGCTTGTTAATTGATTATTTGGTTTGGTTTAATGCGGTCACATTTGTCAGTGGGTTGGTGAGCATCCGATGGCACCTTTGAGGTGATTGGTGACTCCCGAGGCTTTTCGCTCAGGGTTTTGCGGCCCAGCTGGTGAGATACGGACCGCCTGTGAGGCTTACTCAACTCACCTGGTGATTGGAGTTTTGTGACTCCGTGAGAAGGCGATACTGCGAAGGTCTCCCAGCAACAGGATGGTGTAAAACTGAGGGGAGACCATTCACAGGCTCCGCCCCTCGGGGATCGATGCTTTCGATGCTTGAAAGACCTCTACTGGCCAGTGGCTGGTATAGCCAGGGACCCGCACTTCTTTCCCTTTGCGGATCTTGAGTATTCAATAAATGTGGCCCCAATTTGTACCATACTGACCTGTCTCGACTCGTTATTTCTACCCATTACACATGCAAATGAATGTGCAAATGTCATCTTTCTGGTGATGCAATTCTTGTTTCTTGGCAATGCATAAGTGGCCGCTCTAACCTCCAGTGACATCATGTGATGCTTCTCGGGATTCCCTTCTCTTCTGCCTTCTGGAGAGGAAGCAGTCATTGTCTCTGTGGTAGAAAACTGCACCCTGGGATGAGGTGGTGGAGCAGGTCCTGTTTTTGATCATGTTAACAGGCGCGCTGAATGCCGTTTGTCTTTGTTCGTGCACATGGAGCCGTTTGTTGACGCCTCCCTCCCCCCGCCTGTTCTCCTGCCCAGTGACTCAAGAATTCTCTCCGGAGTTGGCTAACTGCGTGCGCATCACTGCCAAAGCTTTGCTGGCTCTCTGGCACCCGACCAAAGCTCTGGACCTTAATTCCTTTGTTTATGCCATTAAGCAAGTGTGTGGAGGCCAATGAAACACCAGCTTGGACACGCTGACCTGCCAGCAACCTCACCAGTGACCTGGAAGGATCACGTCCTTTGCCTGAAGAGGTTAAGGGACCCATTTAATCTTGAGACTTAAGCTGGATTTGAAACTACGGCTTTCAGAAGAGAAAAGCCACCGTTATTTTTTCCTCCCCTTCTCTTTTCATCCACGAAGCTACACATGGCTCCCAATTTGTGAATGGGACTTCTGGCATGACGATACCGGCAAACCACTGGTATGTTAACTTTGCATTCTACTTTTTTCTGGCCTATCATTGTGGCCAGCTAACCGAAGTCACTGAAGTGGGACAGCGGGGTGGTGGTGGTGGTGAGAATGTGATAATGTTGGACTGGGACTCGGAAGATCCGGGTTCTATTCCCCGCTCGGCCATGAAGCTCACTGGGTGACTTTGGGCCAGTCACTGACTCTCAGCCTAACCTACCTCACAGGGTTGTTGTGAGGATAAAATGGAGAGGAGGAGGAGGAGGATTATGTAAGCCGCCCTGGGTTCCTTGCAGGAAAAAAAAGGTGGGGTATAAAAATAATTAAATAAATAAATAAATAAATAAATATTTACCAGTAGAGCAGAGTTAGGGAACATCTTTCAGAAATATCCAAGGGCCAAATTCAATTTTGGAGAAGCTATTTCAGTGCCTCACGGTGGTGGGCTGAGCTGAAGGCAAAATGTTTGGGGTCAAATATACAAAACATACTGGCACATTGTGGCCTAGAATGCTTGCTGCCAGGAAATAAGCCTTAGGAGAGGCATTCATTTCAACCGTTTAGATTGGGGGGGGGGGGAACCTGCGCAAGAGCCAGAAAGCCACGAAGTGCTTGGTGGATGAGAGTAAGGGTCGTGCCCAGGGGAAGGGTCCCTGGCCTTCTGGGGAATCCCATTGGGCTAAATTGAATCCCCAGGAAGGCCTGATTTGGCCCTGAGCCTTCGGTTCCCCAGCCCTTCTGTAGGGTGTAATTGGATCAAGTTGCAAGGGAGAGAAAGGTCAAGCCAGTGGCATTCTGTTCTGTTGTGTCTGGACTCAAGCTTCAAAGGACATTAAAAACAGGAAAGGATTTCAACTACAGGAATACCTTGGATTGCAGGTAACTTGGTCTGAGAGCGTTTTGCAAGACAAGCAATTTTTTTTTTTTTAATAAATTTTGACTTGATAAACAAGTGACGTCTTGCAATACAAGTAGTCGTAGGGATGTAACCGCTCGCCTCGAGCGGGCGTAGCGGGCCGAAATCGGCCCCGCTCACGCCCGCCAGAGACTCGCTTTGATATAAGAGTGTTTTGGATTACAAGCACGGTTCCGGAACGAATTATGCTTGCAATCTAAGGTATTACTGTAGAGCTAAGCCAATGTTTCTCAGAAGACACTTTTCTGATACAGATTTCTGGGATTTTTCTTTTTTCTCACCTCCTGCTAGAAAAGAAGGCCACTTTTGCAGAATTTTCTCCAAATATCCCCCCCCCTCCTCCTCCTTCTTTTGGTGTGGGAGCCACCATCCCCTACCCAAACCACAACACCCCAGAATGATGCTAGGTCCAGGGTACTGCGGAGGATGCAAAATGTGGTCAGGCTGCCAACATGCTCACTGTTGCCGCCCCTAGCTGGGGCAGCAAAACAAAACAAAACCACATAGGAAAAATGAAAGAGGTTTTGCCACTGCTAATGGTGAGCATGCCATCACCACTAGGAAACAACTGGAGAATTCCTCCCTGCTCTGGAGAGATGTGTTGACATTGTGCCCGCACACTCAGTTTCTCATCCCACAAATGGGGTGGAGAATTTTGAACGGCCATTTGCATAGAGCCCAAATTGCGACACGTTACTGGTCCAATAATGAGAGTGAATATTCTGTGAGGCGCTGCAAACAAATTAATAAACTGCTATATACCTGGTATAGGTTTTAGGCCATCTAGGCCAGTGTTATTTGGTTTGACAACACTGGTTTGACAAGGCACTGAGGCAGAGAAGGGCCTTTTCCCATCACTTGGTACCTGGTCCTTTTAACTGGAGGTGGCAAGGGTTGAACCTGGGAACTTCTGCATGAAAAGCAGGTCCTCTACCACTTAGCTACCACTAAGGATGAATGAGAAATTCATTTCAGTTCATTTTGTTCAGGATTTATGCAGTTTGCATCTTCCAGACTGAACATGGACTCAGATGCAATCTGCAATCAAAGCCTGTACATTTCTGAGCTTGTAATGTGATTCATGGACCAAAAACAACAACATCAACAACAACAACAACGAAGTACATGGAAAAATGTGTAGTTTTGCAACATGCACATGAAAAAATGTGAACTGAAAAATGTGTACACATACACTTTAATCAATGGGAGAAGAATGCATACATTTCAAAGAGGCACCCAGTTGATGCATACATTTGGAAGACGACTATACACATTCGAGTCAGAATGAGCTTTGAGATGGGAATTAGGAGAACTTCAGCGAGCTCGAGTTTTGTTGATTTGCACATCCCTAAGACTGTCTGGTACCAGCAATGTTGTACTCACATCTGCTTTGCCTCTGTGGTAGCTTTCATGCAGGGGCAGAGTGACTAGAGATCCTTGCTTATCAATCTAGCTCTCCAGGGAAACTTAGCCTGGAGGCGAGAACTTCGTTTAACTGGTTGCCTCTCTCCTAACCTCTTCAGTCAGCACTGTTGTCTAGGACAGTGTTCTCCGACCTGGCTGGGGCATGCTGGGCGTTGTAGGCCAAAAACATCTGGGGACCCAAGGTTGGAGAAGACTGGTCTAGGAGACAGCCTTGGGCATGTCCCTTCTTTGGCTGAATCTGCCTGCTTCCCACTTATGAAGGGATGCTCCTCAGCCCGGGGGCCCTTGAGTACTTTCCCCATGGCTAGGTCTGACATTATTTGAATTGCTTCCTCCCCCTGCCTGCAGTCTACTGTGAAACCAGGCAGAGATGAATCCCCAGCCCCCTGCCAACCCAAACCTTGACTAGGCCAGAAATCATGTTCTTCTTTCTCTGAATCAGACTCTTCTTCTGAGACTATGGCATTGGGGCAGGGATGACACAGGATTCCTTGCTAGCCCTATCTGGAGAAGCCAGGGATTGAACTGGGGCTTCCTGCATGCAGACCAGGTGCTCTACCCCTGAGCTGCCCCCCCTCCATGTTGGCTATGCTGGTTGGGGATTATGGGAGTTCCAACATATCTGAAGGGCACCAGGTTGGGGGAGGCCAATCTAGAGATTGGCTGCTCTTGACTTACTATTTATTTATTTATTTAGTTGGTTATTTATTTTACATTTCTATACCGCCCCAATAGTCGAAGCTGTTAGGCCCTCCTATCATTTTTGTTGGGCTATGGTAACCATGTGCCTTTCTGTACTGTAAATATTAGACAAAGGAGGTAGTTCCCAGCTTTTCCCATGCAACCACAACGATTCAGTGATGTTATCATCTTTTGTTTCAGGTGCATGGCGATAAAACTAACACCCTCTCTTTAAATAAATATCGGAAGAAAATCTGTGACTGGCATCATGCAAAATTCGGACAAATAAAAGAGAGGGAGGGAGGGAGGGAGGGAGAGAGAGAAGCTCCTGGGATGGCTTCCAGCAGCCGAGCATTCTCCTAGAACTCTGTCCAAGAATAATCTAGTGAAAATGTGGACAGAGAACCATCGACCTCGGCTTCCCCCCCGAACATATGCAGCTCTGATCAGTCTGGAATTTCAAGAAAAACAAGGTCTTGAACTCTAATCCTCAGACACATAACAAAGCGCACTTCACAGCTGCGATGCACGGCAACTATCAGCTCGGAGGCCTGAGTAGGTCCCAAGACAATGCCTCTTTTATCACCCAGAGGACAAATATCTAGACAGCAATATTTTCTGCATGAATGCTCCGAGCATCTCGCACAACTCCTGACTGAAAGGGGGAAAACGGAGCTGAGAGTGTTTGCTGAATGATCATTTTAATTTACTACTTGATGTAAATCTAAATGAACTGACACCCGGCTTGAGATGGACAGAAAACAATCATCGCAAAAAAGAAGAGAACGAAGGAAAGAAAAAAAGAAGGGGTGGGGTGGGGTGGGGTGGAGAGAGAAGGCTAATATTGCAATATCATCTGAGTGGCAGAGGTTTAAGCAAGTTTAGTGATGACACCTTAATAGAGAGGGGAGAGATGGGGCATGAGTTCCGTTTCCGCAACTCGATTTCCATAATAAGTTCTGTATTCCCCCCCCCCCCGCTTCCCGTGGTTGATTTATTAAACGGTGGGAACAATGGAGGGCCAGAAATGGTTGCTTGGTTTGAAAACATTTCATTATGCAAAAAAGCACAAATAGCATTGTCCCCAAAGCAAAAATAATTTGGGACTCCGCTAGAGGAGATGCTGGTATCAGAGGGGGGGGGGCAGGGATGCAGGTAACTCGACATTAAGGTGGAACATTCACTCTCAGTTATTCTACATTGCAGGTAATATTGCTGTGAACAATAGAATGAGTAGAGTGGGGGGGGGATTTTTAAAAATTCTTTGTTGTGCCTGTCTACACCAGCTGAATTAGATCTGAATTCTGATAGTCAGAATGCCAAGCAGAGGAGGGTGCTAGCCTAAGCCTCCATGCTTAAAAGGTGAGGGGATGATTTTGCAATGTAATAAAGTCACATTCTAGAGAAATCGGAATGCCACGTTCAGTCCCAGATCCAACCGTTGCCCTTTAATTCATAGTTTAATTCAAACTGTCTTTGCTTTGTGAAGGAATTTATTTACTTTATTTAGTTTGCTTTGCGTAAGATCTGCTAGTTTGTGCAAATCACATGAGGACCATGTTCTTTTTGGTTGCCTATTTGCGGAAACCAGCCAATTTTACACAAAGCGTGCTAGATCTATGTGCTTTGTGTGGTGCTGATTTGCTCAAATTGCATACATTTATGCAAATCTCCTTAGCATTTTTTTTTTAAAGTATGCAAGTCATGTCTTAGAGATGGAAGTCTGTGATCTGGTTCAACTTGCACCATAGTGAGTTTGTGCCAGTGCGGTGCTGGTGAATCACAGGGGCTGAATTGTGAAAATCCACCAGAGGTCCCCCCCCCATCAGATTATTCATGCTTCCCTAGTCTTGCCACTAGTCTTGCCCAATGCAAGGACCAGGGATGGGGACTCGGACTTGAGGACTCGACTCGTGAGTCGGACTGAGTCCCCCCTCTGACTCGACTCGGACTCGAGTCCCAATATTTTTAATGGGACTCGAGACTCGACTCGGGACTCGAGACCAAGGACTCGTCAACATCCCTGGGCTGTTCCAGAAGGAGTGGAGAGGAGCGTGATTGCTGTCGAAGAGCGCATGGAAGCAAGGTGTGCCGCTGCTCGCCCACTATGGACGGCTACCAGGAGTGCAGCCCCAACAGTGTGTCAAGATTTATTTTGATTGATGTGTTGCGTACTTGGGAGAGGCAGGAGAAGGACCTGAGATTACTCTGTGTGGCTGCTCTGACTGTGTTTCTGGTTCCAGCAAGTTCATCACCAGTGGAGCGGGTGTTCAGTGAGGGTGGAATTGTGATGAGATCTCACCGTTCCAGAATGGGGGCCAAACATTTAGAAAAAATCATGTTCCTCAAATGCAACATGGATAAGTTTTAGGAAGTACAGCAAGTTTATTTTTTAAAATCATTTTTTAAAATGCAACCTTTCAGACATTTTGGGTTTGGCTGCCTCTGCCTGCCTGTCTGGGGTTCCCAGCCTCCTCTGCCTGCCTGGTCTCTTCTTGACCAGTTCAACAGTTGAATTGTCCAAGACAAAGGCCTCTGCCTGCCTGCTTTGGGGTTCCCTGCCTCCTCTGCCTGCCTGGTTATTTTGGGTTTTTCTGCCTGGTCTGTTCTTGCCAAAATCAGTTGCAGAGTTTTGAAATAAAAAGGCACACTTGTGCCTAGAATTTATTTAAACCACACATCTGAAGTAGCCTTATTTTGTTGGGGAAAAAAACATTGCTTTTAATAGGGACTCGTGGAGTCAGCTTTGGGAGTGACTTGTGACTCGTGACTCGTGAGTCACCATTTTGGACCAAGGACTCGGACTCGGACTCGAGACTCGGGTCCAAAGACTCGTGACTCGACTCGTGACTCGAGACCAAGGACTCTTCAACATCCCTGGCAAGGATGAGGTGACCACTCACCAGCTCTCATTCCTTGCTGAACAAAGTACTCTCTCTCCTTAGGTGGGCAGCAGAGAATGTTCTATTGATTAAGGAAGAACACCTAAAGGTGGTCAAGTCTCAAACTAGATGAGATGAAGGTAGCTTCTGCTATGATGTGTGGAGGGAGAACACTGTTTTACACTTAAAGGACAGTGCAGGTTAAGGGAAATGATCTAATCATGTCCTTTCCCCCACCTGACCTCATTGTGCTCCATTGCTTGATCAAGTCTGTTCCCAGACTGAACCTGGAAGTGAGCTGATCTCTGGAGAAAAGTGTCCAAACCTACAGAGTGCAATGGCATGAGGTGCAGGAGGTGGGAAGGTTTAGATCCCCTCACTTGTGTGATACTTTCTGTGCAAATAATGCCCCCTCGCACCCTTCAATTAATATCAGAATGGCTTCCTTGCAATTAATATCAGAATGGGTTTGGGTTAGACATGTGAATAAATACACATGGATGCCTCCTGTATGTCCAATTGGGGCCAGGCGCCTGGTGCAGGAGACTGGTTAAGCCATCAGAAGGTGGATCAGGAGAAATGATCTCTTAACAAGGGAATTTCCATTAGGTGGCCCTTCATTACAGTTGTCTCATGTTTATTTATTTATTTTATTTATTTATTATATTTATGAATCGCCCATCTGGCCAGACATCCGGCCACTCTGAGCGATGTACAATGCAATAAAATACAGGGACACACACACACACACACACACACACACACAGAGTATAAAACACAATTAAAACAGTACAAAACTTAAAAATCCTAACCCACCCCATATTCCTGCCTGAAAAGCCACGTTTTTAATGCCCGGCGGAAGCTAATCAAGGAAGGGGCATGGCGGAGGTCACTGGGGAGAGAGTTCCATAAATTGGGGGCTGCCAAAGAAAAGGCTCTCCTCCTAGTCCCCACCAGCCTGGTTTCTCTGACTGATGGGACAGGGAGAAGGCCATCTGTGGCAGATCGTGTTGAGCGGCCTACTTGATGTTGCTGGAGGTGCTCCTTGAGATATACTGGACTGGAGCCGTACAGGGTTTTAAAGGTCAATGCCAACACCTTGAATTCGGCTCTGCAAACAACTGGTAGCCAGTGCAACTCTTTGAGCACTGGGGTGATGTGATCACGCCGGCGGCAGCCTTTAACCAGGCGAGCTGCTGCGTTCTGTACCAGCTGCAACTTCCGAACCGTCTTCCAGGGTAACCCCACGTACAGCGCATTACAGTAGTCCAGGCGAGAGGAGACCAAGGCATGAACCACTGATAGGAGCAGATGATTAGGAAGGTAGGGGCGGAACTGCCGCATCAGATGGAGCTGATCCCGAGGTTCTTTGCATGCTCTCCCCGAGTAGGGATGTATGAGAATTTTGTTTTTGATTGCAAAACAAGTGAGGACACCCTGTTTGAAGCCCTGAACATGACAGCGAGTGAGAGCACAAGCACACATCCACCAAAGATATTTGTGAATTGCCAAACATGTGCTCGCATTCGATTTGCGCAAGTTTCTCAGTTTGATTTTTGCAAATTTCCCCTGTAGACTAAATCAGCTCCGCTTTTGTATATGGAGGAAATTTCTTTCACTTTGGGGAAATTGGCAAAAATTGGGGGAAATTGGCACAAATTTCACGTTTGATCGCTGCTCAATGTGTGCATTTCCCCCATTCGTGCAGATGGAGCAGCGACCGCAAACACAAACATGATTTGGGCATGAGATGAGTGGTGAGATGATGATCAGAGAATCCTGGGAATCTCAAAGATCACTCATTCATCCATCCCTATCTTTGATTTGCCTTCCTGAACAGACGTCTCACATCAGGGAGCAGAGAAGAAGAGGTCATCATCGTTGCTCTGGAGTGACTCAGAAGACCGTGGTAGCCTTTTCAGTTCAGGAAACATGGACTCAACACCGGATGTTCTGTTGCAGGGCCCAGTGTGCTAGGAAGACCCCAGCTTCATCCACTTGACCACAACGTATGAGCAGCAATGCCTGTTAGAACTGGGATTCTTTGATAATGTGACAGTGTCAAGAAGACGGTCTGCCAACTGAATTTATTCCATTACCTGAAGGGCCTTTTTAGTTTGGTGGAAACACTGCAGGAAGGTCTCCAGAATTATTCTTGGGGCTGATAGCAAACTTAAGAGCTGGCTTCAAACCAAACGTCTTGAAAGGGCAGGCAGGTCTTTGGATGCCCAGGAGTTATACACTGCCTTCAAGGCAATGACTTCTTACAGTACCGACACATTAAGACATTCCTTCAAACAGTTTCCTTCCTATCTCACCCAGCTGTTTGTCATTTTCCTACATGGAACTTAAATATAGTTCTGTGAGCCTTACCGAGACCCTCTGGGAGGGGTTTCCTCCAGGACATTGACTCTTTTTCCCTCTTAATTTTTTTATTTCTATGTGAAACAAACACATAATATAACATATAACAATTAACAAAACAAAATAGACTTCCGATTTTCTTCTACAGCAAATATAGGTAACAATATTTTTTTCTTACTCAGTAATCAGAATGAGAAATCTCTTTCTTCCCGTTGTCCTAAATTCACTTATTATTCCATGAATCCACAAACAAACAAATCATTATTTTCCAGTCTCTGCAAAAAGTCAGTTAGAGGTTTCCACTCAACAATAAACATGGATGTTACAGGACATTGACTCTTAAGGCTGTTTTTTTTCTCTTAGTGAAGGGTGAGAAATTAATTTGGTCCACATTTTAATGTGAACTTAACAAATTCTCTCTGAACTGAATCACAAACCAGTTTGCTCCCAAAATATTTTTCCTTTTTTTGTGGTGTAGTGCGCACAAAAAAATGTGAACACTTCCCAAAAAATGTGAACAAAAAATGCATACCTTTTTTTTTAAAGGCCACAAAATACCTATCTGTATTAAAAAAAAAAGAAAGAAATGGGCACAAAAGTGCTTCATTCAATGGGGGAACATGTGCACGTTTGCAAACATGTGCACAAAGACAGGCCTGTGGCTCACGCTAGCTCAGCTGGTCTGAGCGTGGAAAGCTAAGCAGGGTCAGGCCTGGTTATTCCTTGGATGGGAGACCCCTCCTCTAGTTCCTGCATTGAGCAGGGGGTTGGACTCGATGGCCTTGTAGGCTCCTTCCAACTCTATCAGATCTATGAAATCTAAGATGTGTAGGTTTGGAATAAATGTGTACATTTGCAAAAGTGCATGCAAAAATGTGTACATTAAAGAAAATGTGTACAGAACTGTGTACAAATTTTCTTGCGAACTTAAAAAAAAATCCACAATCCAATGCAGAAATGGGACAGAATGAAGTTATCATTGGAAAAATGAGAACTTGAGTGAAATCAAACATGACAGATTTGCATATCCCTATTTCCTGATAGTCTAGGGTTTCTGAGCTGGGTGCCATTTCCTCAGAAAAGGAGATACGTATTTTTCACAAGGATAAAGTAATTCCTCATTCTTCCTTTCACAAGAGCTCATTCTTCCTGCTACCCTGAGCAAACTGCATCAGTTCCAGTGGGGACGCCTGACATACACTGCCTCTGATACTGAAGGTACTCTATAGCCATCATGACTACTAGTAGCCATTGATAGCTTCGATGAATTTGTCTAATCCTATTTTCAGGCTGACTAACCTGGCAGCACCACTACAAGTTGTGGTAGCAAATTTCATAGTTTAACTATGCACTATGGGCAAAGAAGTATTTCCTTTTATCTGTCCTAAATCACCCACCCTTCAGCTTGCAATGCGATGGCACTGGGTTTTAGCATTATGAGAGAGAGATAAAGATGATGAGGATGAGGATGAGGAGGAGGAGGAGGAGGAGGATATTTATTTATAACCCACCTTTTCCCCAATACTGGGAGTCAAGGCAGCTTCACAACATTAAAATTTGTACAGTTAAAACACAAATAGAAAAATAAAAAAGTTAAACATGTCTCCCTATCCACTTTCTCCACACCATACGTAACTTTATACACCTCCATCATGATTTCTCCCCCTTACTTGCCTTATTTTCTAAGCTAAAGAGTGCCAAGCATGGTCACCTTTCCTCCCAGGGGAGTTGCTCTAGCCCTTTGATAATTTTGCTTGCCCTTTCCTATGCCTACTTCGATGGCTTCTTTGGAGGCAAGTAATATTTTCAGGCGGTGATTTTTGGTGGGGGGAAAACACAGAGGGAAGAAGAGGCCCTCTTCCCATTCACTGTGGTCCTCATCTGAATTAGGTTCCACAGCTGCTAGGTTAGGGATGAGGATCAATAGTACATATGCACAGATTGTGTTAAATCCATTCAGTCTGCGTTATGCGGATTTGCATTTTCCATTCTGTTGTCCACTCCAAGATGGAAACTGATTATTTTAAATTATCCAAACTTTCATTCATTCACAACTGCACAAATTTTGACTTCCGAAAATTCATAGCCCTCCCCCGTGTATATTTTTCATGCTTTAGTCGGGGGGGGGGAGTGTGCATTTGCTATCTTTCTCCCCCCCCCATATTTTTCTATGACAAGATTTGTGGAAAATTCCAGAAAGTAAAAAAAAAAAAAAAACCCAATCCACAAGTCCATGGAATCCATGCAACCCAAGAAAAGCCAGTCTGCGCAGAATCTGTGAGTTGGGATTCATAGAAATCCAAACTCATTTGAATCTGTTGCGATTTCCACAACATCCCTACCATATAGCAACCATATTTTCTAGTCTGGATCCTAGAAAGTTTAGTTTATGCATGAGTCATGTGATCATAGATCACCCAATTTACCTGGAATGCCTTGCTTTTTAATGTCCTAAAGCGGAATGCCCTCCTGCCCAGAAGAAGCAAATGATTTTATGGTTGTTGTTCTTTCTTTCTTTGTTTGTTTGTTTGTTTTACTTGGCAGCAAATTGCTTTCATCTCTAGAACTGGAGTGTCTCTGCTTCATAGGACCAGCCCTCCCCCAGGTGGCAGTGGTCAGCTGAGCAGATAGCTGAGGAGGTCAATTTACTTGGGCAAGGGTGGCCAGACCATTGATAGCTAGGTTCAATGGTAGGGTGTCCGTGTGTGTTCTTTTTTCAGAGGACAGCCTTCTATTTGAAGGGCTGCCAGGAGAACACCCTCTATTTGAAAGGCTCTCCTGTCCAATTCTGGCATAAAGATAAAGAACTGTTGCCACAAAAAGTTGGCACCTAAATTGGCAGAGTGAACAGGCAGGCACACGGGTCACCCGGTCACGGGCTTCCAAACTGTGGTGAGATGGGCTGCATTTTTATTGGGCAGAGCAATCCAATGTGGCTGCCCATAACCCTCTGAACTCAGAGGATTATGGGCATCCTATTGAGGATGGAAGGAGCGCAGAGGCAATGCCGCGAAGGTCGCCTCTGTGCGTCTCCCACCCTGCAAAAGACTTAGATGGCCAATTTTGGCCATCTGGGTCTTTTGTGCTTGCTCGCGAGGAGGGCAGACTGAGGCACAGCCAGGATACATCATATGCTGGCAGAGCCTCATTCCCCACCCCCTGGAATGCCCACTCAACCCTGGCTCCGAGGTCGGTCTTCCAGCCTCAGAGCCATAACCAGCATAGAAAGAACCACACCAGCTGTGAGGCCGGATGGGGGTTGTGTGTGCTCCAAATTTAGAGTCCCAGCTCTGACCACAGAGCACTTTTCCGAGGTCAGAGCTGGGACGACCAATTATCCTATGGCTGTCTAGACAGTGTCTAACAGCCATAGGATTGTGCCCTAAATTATAATACAGTAATACCTTGGATTGCAAGTAACTTGGTTTGAGAGCGTTTTGCAAGACAAGCAAATTTTTAAATATTTATTTTTAAAAAATTTGACTTGATATACAAGCGACGTCTTGCAATACAAGTACTGAAGTACAACTTAAATTAAAAATCTCTGTACAAATTTTTTTGGGGGGAATTTCGTTTTGATATAAGAGTGTTTTGGATTACAAGCACATTTCCGGAACGAATTATGCTCTCAATCCAAAGCATGACTGTAATATTTTCCAAGTTTGCACCTATACATATGAATTAGTAGGTGGATATTTTATGCAATCCCGTGTCCCTCTTTTTGATGATGCATTTCCTCTTTTTCGGTAATTCGTAAGTGGCCACCCTACAAAGGCGATAATGTACTCCAGCCAAGGCCCGAGCCAGATAGAGCTCTGAGATACTGGAACAGGCCTTGTAGACTCGGGACATGTCCCCATCTTAAAAACAGTGTCTCTTTAAGGTGGCCATACTCACGCTTAGAGCCTTACTTTACTACACAGTTTAAAGGATCCATGATGGGCCCTTGGGTTCCTCTGGCAAGAAGGGATGGGTGATGGTGGCCTCTAGGGCAAATAATCGCGGGGGGGGGGGATGTTTGTTTTCATTTTGTTTATTTGTTTGTTTAAATTCTTGCAAATTGCCTTGGGCACATTTTTGTGGAAAGCAGGGTAAAAATCTTGAAAGAAAGAGGGAGGGAGGGAGGGAGGAGTGGAGCTTGACATGTAATGGGTTGGAGCCTAACTTTCCATGATTTGGGTTTTCAAAAGTTAGCGGGAACTAGCTCAATTGATTGAAATGGCATTGAGTTATTGAAATACCTCCAAAGTTGGATTAAATGGCATTCCCTTTTTCACCTCAGGCTGTTGCATGGCATGTGCAGCCTTTGTTCTCATTAATTTTTACTGCCCCAGTCAAAAATCACGAGCATAAGTTTTTGAGGCTCATGAGGAATTTGTTGTCTTGCTTTTGACACGAGCCTCATAAAGGAAGGGTCTCCCTTGGCAAATGGCGAGCAGAAAAGGGAGCCAGTTTGGGGAAATGAGAATTTTTTTTCCAGAAGAAAGGGTGTTTGTGTCTGTGCATGTGTGTGTGTGTGTGTGAGTCAGTTGGAGGTAAACATATGGTTTAAAAATGCTCCAGCCTATTTCAGATCAAGCTGGGAGAGTTGAGAACGGTTGGTTCAGAGCTCCAGTTCACTGCTCTCTCCTACTGTGCTCGCCTACTAATTGCGTCCCATGTTTGTCAATCAAATATTTGCAATTAACAAAAATATTCCCTTAAGAGACATGTAACAGAGGCTGGCTAAGCAGCCACTGGCGTTTGCTATTAGAATCAGCACCGGGAAAGGGGGTGGGAGGAATCCCACAGTGATATAAGTTCATAAAAATATTCCGTTGCCGATGACACTTCCTGAAATTTCCAGTCAAAACATTAACAGGCAGAATGAGAGAGCAAAGGGGCTTGTCAAAGGGATCCTTTTTTTCCAAGGAAGAGAAACTTTGATCTCGGTGTTTCTGACCCGTCTTCCACCTCGGAAGCGTCAGTCTAGGAGAACATGTAGCGGTTTATTTTTCGCTCAGCCTATCCATTGCCCAAGGAGAAGAGTTGGCTGAGCTTTTTATTTCACTCCAATTTAACTAATGCCGTAAAGCCCAACCTCACCGTAACAAGCGACCATGTGCTCAGTTTCAAGTTGGACCTGAAGGAAGCAGGCCGGAATAATTAGACCGGAGCGAGGTTGAAAGGAAGCAATATTTCCTAAAGAGCTTGGGATGCCAGTAATTTGCTGGGAGTTGGAGAGCTTCCATATGCAATCCAGAAACCGCAAATGGTTTTCAAACTCAATATTGCATCCGAAAGGGGGAGCAGAGGGGACCGAATGCTTGTGCTGTGCTTGTTCTTTGAATCAGTGATTGTCCAGTGATAAGAAATAGTCATGCATTAAAAAAAAAAAATCCTTTCAGTTTATTTCTTTTTTGTTAGTATTGTCAGGGCTTTTTTTCTGGGGGAACTCACCGGAACTGAGTTCCAGCACCTTTTCTTCTATTAATTGCATTACAATTTAATCGCCATCTACTCCCGAGGAAATGTAATCCAAGAGTTCCGGTACCTTTTTCTCCAGAAAAAAAGCACTGAGTATTGTTGATGACTAAGCTGCCCAGACTTGTAAAAGCGGAGGCATGCCTTCCCCGCCCCCCCCCCCCAGAGTTAAAATTGCAGGCTTCACTGCACCCAGAAAGCTTTAATTTGTTTTTCTTTTCTGTAGAACACACAGGAAGCTGCTGTATATGAGGTCAGACGGTTTGTCCATCAAGACCAGTGTTGTCTACTCTGACTGACAGCAGCCTCCAAGCAGGGATGTAAATCGAGCGGGGGAGCTTACCTGCTCAGGGGTGGGTGTGCACCTCCAGAGCACCTCCCGCCCGCTCTCGCCACGCTCGCCACGCTCACGCCGCCAGGGAACAGAAAGTGATGCGATGGGGAACCCGTCCCTGGTTCCCTGGCGCTGCACTTTTAGCGTAGAATCCAGGTCAACACAGCCTAAAACGGCCGCGAATAGCAAATCGCGGCCGTTTCAAGCTGGGTTGCCCTGGTTTTTATGCTAAGAGCGCAGGGCCAGGGAACCAGAAAAAGACGCGCCGGGGACCAGAGGCTCCTTTCCCCGGTGCATCTTTGGAATGAGTGGTGGCCAGGTAAGGCGCATGAGTCTCAGGGGGGCGAATGGGAGGGGCGAGCGGGCCAATTTTGGCCTGCTTTCAGGCCCCCCCCCCGAGACTCGTGGATACATGCCTACCAAGGCTTCAAGCAAAAGTCTTCCATGTTACATGATACTACTTCCTGGTCCTTTTTATTAAACTGGAGATGCCAGCCACTGAACTTGGCACCTTCTGCAAGCAAAGCGTGAGCTCGACCACAGAGCTGCGGTTCCTCCCTAAACCCTCTTCCATCATCAGTGTCCACCTTCTGTGTGTTCCAGAATCATTGGCACCAATGGGGTTAGCTGGCTGGCTGGCTGGATGACTGTCTCTCTCTCTCTCTCTCTCTTTCTCCCCTCCACTGAGGGGGGGGATTTAGGGGTGGAAAGTGGCTGGGTGGGAAGATTTAGCCCCTGTACCCATGTGTGGTGGTTCCAGTTTGGATTGGAGCCCTGCATGCTTACACTAAAGTAAAAAAAAGAAGAAACGCTTAGGATTGGCTACATGCTACAGATTAAAAAAGAAAAGAAAAGAAAAGTTTAGGATTGGCTACATGCTACAGATTAAACATAGCGGGTAGTGGGTAGTTTAGCCCTAAGAAGAGGACACAGTGTGAGTCAGTGTGGCATAATGGCCAGACTGCTGGACTCAGGAGATTCGAGTTCTAGTCCCCACTCAGTCATGAAGCTCACTCACTGGGTGACTTTGGTCCAGTCACTGGCTCTCAGCCTGACCTACCTCACAGGGTTGTTGTGAGGATCAAATGGAGAGGAGGAGGAGTATTATGTAAGTCACCTTGGGTTCCTTGCAGGAAAAAAAGGGGGATATCAATATAATAAATAAATAATAAATAAATACAGTCATTTGCTTCTTCTTTTTTTTAATGCAATGGTTCAGAAATATAAGATGGAAGAACTAGGGACACTTGAGCTTGCCAAGATACTCCAAATTCCACTTCAAAGCTCAGTTTACCTTGTTCCTGTTTTTGTTTGTGACCTGTTTTTTTCTGTTCATTCAAATGGGAAGAGTGCTGATTTTTAATGGGGGAAAGTGTGCATTGCTGTGTGCATTTTTCAAAAGTGTGCAGTTTGCCCTCGTCGACTAAAGCGTGAAAATGCATATTTTAAAGTGTGCATTTATCCCCCACCCACCCCAAATATGCATTTTTGCGCATGATCGCATGTTCAGCAATGCGCTAACTTTTTCCAAATAATGCTCTCCTGTTTGTGTTCACATTCAGGGTTGCAAACAGGGCAATTCCTCATGATTTTCAAACTGAAATGGGATTCTCCTACATCGCTACGAAGTGAAGTAGGGATGTGCGCGGAGCTCAAATGGGGGGATGGAAGTCCAGCAAACTCGCCCGGCTCGACCCACTGACCTCCACTCACCCTACCTTTTCCCTGGCTTGACTCATGTTCTCACGAGCTGAGCCGGGGAAGCGACTTCTGGTTTCCAGCACTACATTGTTTACGTAGAAAATGGTGTAAGATACGTTAAAAACAGCCGCGATTTGCATAATTTGTGCAAATTGTAGCCTAATTTGCGCAAATTGTGGCAGTTTTTAACATATTTTACGCTATTTTCTTCGTAAACGACGTAGAGCCGGGGACCCAGAAGTCCGGAGAGTACCTCAGCTTACGCTTGGCTCAGCTCGCATGGCAGGAGTGCTCGGCTTGTGCATCATGAGTCAAGTGCCAGGCAGGTCTCCCACCCCTATGTAACCAAAGCGGCCGGAGAGTGGGAAAGGTGGCAGCAGACATGGCTCAGAACAGGTGAATAATATTCTCCTAATAATGTGGTTGGGTGGAAATGTTTCTTTCAACTCCTTCCAAAGCACCGCTTTCAACATAAAGGTTCAGCATAGCCTTCATTTTAACCTGAGAGTTCAGTAAAGCAGCTGCCAACAATGTGAATGCCTCAAACAAAGAAGGAACACGGCTTTCCTACAGCCACTAATTCCACAGCAAAAGCAAGATGAATCTGGAGCCTGCACTTTGGAGCCCTGCAAGGGGGGGGGGGGGAAATTCCAGCCACCCCCTCGATTGTCTGTCCCTTTATCATGAAAGGAAGCAAATCCCATCCCAGAGAATGTTAAGCCAACGGAGGACAAAGAAGCAGGGCAGCTGAGCAGGAGCCTTTCCCCACAGATAACCGTCCGAGTGGCCAGTCGCGGACTTGGACGCCACCGCCAAACAAAAAGGAGGTATGGTTTGGCATGGGCATCGCACAGCTGCCTAGGTAGCCCCTACACACGGCCATTGGTGTGCGCATGAAAACTGGAGAAGATAAAGGGAAATCGCAAAGCTGGTCAATGCAGATAGCAATGAAAAGAAGGTTGGCCTGAACCAGCATCTGAATAGCATGTGATGTGGCGATTCAGACTTGGAAAGGCAAGCACACTCTGCATCGATGAGCATCAACCTATCGCTTTGGGTGGTCCTATCGCTGAATTCTCACACTGAAGCTGAGAAAAGTGAGGAGGCATATATATATATATGTGCATTTTATTTTATTTATTTAATACGTTCATATACCACTTTCTTTCTATCTGTCCGTCTGTCTGTCTGTCTGTCTGTCTATCCAACCATCCATCCATCTATCTGTATCTGTAGCTAAGTGGTGTATAAAGAGAATACATTAAAGCATCTTAAAATAAAACTTTTATCTGACACCCCCCACCCCATTAAAACCAAGTCCTCACCATAATTAACAGACAAACAAGGGAAGTGATAATTCCCCTTTACTCAGCACTGGTTAGGCCTCATCTTGAGGACTGCATCCAGTTCTGGGCACCACACTTTAAGAAGGACGTAGACAAACTGGAGAGGGTTCAGAAGAGGGCAACAAAGATGATAAAGGGACTGGAAACAAGGCCTTATGAGGAGAGACTGAAAGAACTGGGCATGTGTAGCCTTCAGAAGAGAAGACTGAGGGGAGATATGATAGCACACTTCAAGTACTTGAAGGATTGTCACACAGAGGAGGGCCAGGATCTCTTCTCCGCCATCCCAGATTGCAGGACACGGAATAATGGGCTCAAGCTACAGGAACCCAGATTCTACCTGAACATCAGGAAAGATTTCCTGACTGTTAGAGCAATAAGACAATGGAACCAACTACCTAGGGAGGTGGTGGGCTCTCCCACTCTGGAGGTATTCAAGGTGCAGCTGGACAGCCATCTGTCAGGTATGCTTTGACCTGGATTCCTGCATTGAGCAGGGAGTTGGACTCGATGGCCTTGTACGCCTCTTCCAACTCTACTTTTTCTATGATTCTATTATTCTAAGGCTGCACATACAACCAGGGCAGGCCTGGGTAAATAGATGGCACCGTATGCATGTATATATGCAGTATGTATGCATTTTCTTGGTGATTTGTCCATTAATTCCTTCCTTCATTACTCATTTCCTCCATTAATTTCTATCCTGCACACTTGACCCAATATGATCTTGAAGCCTCAAGCAGCATGTAAAATCATGATCAAAAGATCAGTGATATCCATTCAAACAACAAAATAGCAAGCCAGCCCACAGCGTCAGCCCAACTTCCTTCAGCCTCTGGCACCTCAAAAGTTTTCCTCAAGCAATAATGTCATAGCCACATCTAAATCTCTTGAAAGGCCGCAGAGAGAATTCCAGAGGGCAGGTGCCACCACTAAGAAGAAATGAGATCTAAATTCTCTTGCCCAGGTTCCATGATCAAAGGAAGAGGGCTGTGCGACAACACAGTCCCTTACACCTTAGGACCAGGCGCATAAACCCTTCTCAGGCTAAGCATCAACACTTAAAAACCTGAGTGGAGGGTCAAATGAAACCTTTCCCCTACTAATGAGGGAAAAGATTAGTATTGGCTATGAAGGATCTATTTTAAATTTATGATATTGTGGGTACAAAGGTGTGTGTGTAGATTTAAAAGTAATGCAGGTTAACAACGCCAAGCTGACATGTAGGATTTGGGTAGCAAACAAAACAAAAATAAGTTTATTTTAATTCTCAAAATCTTAGTTCCAGAAAATAACTTTAAACCTGCCTACCCAAAACACTTTATAATTAACCTAAGTCCCTATAATTCTAAATACTCTCACTCCTCATACAATCACTGATTCCTCTTAAAACTCCTGACAAGACACGAATAACCCAACTCCCAAACTCTCTAGCACTCCCAACACACTACAACCAACACTCTACTTCTTAACACACTAACTGCCTTAACTCGACTAACTCTGGCATCACTCAAACCCTCCTTATATACTCCTCCCCCCACCCTTTCCAAGACATCACAAACCACACCCACTCGGTTCAACATTCTAGACACACTAAACATACTAATGCAGACATACCCCAGGGAACTGCATCTAAAAACTTTTAGGGTATAATGGAGACCAGATGGGAGGATTTTGGAAGACTTCCCTTTTTATTGTAGTCTTCTGCTTCACTCCAATCTGTCTGTCTGTCTATTTACTAGAGATAGATTAATCTATTAGTTTCGCTTTCTCCTGCATTTGAATTTTTAAATCTCAACTTGTCTCCATCCCGAAGATGAAGAAATTTGAACTGCTGCTGCTAGCTTTACTGTTTGTTTTTAATCTGTGGTTTTAAATTTTATATTTATATTATATTGTATTTTATGGTTTTAACTGTTGTAAACTGCCCAGAGAGCTTTGGCTACTGAGCAGTATAAAAATGTAAAAAAAAAAAATTAAAAAAATTTGTGAATTTTATTTATTATTTATTTATTTATAATACTTATATATTGCATAATATAATGAAATGTCTAAGCGGTTCACATATAAATATTAAAAATCACATTCATATACATGATTAAAACAATTTTTTTTTTAAAAAAAGTGACATTATAAATCACATTTAAACTACACTATTAAAAACAATCTCAACTACAAGAACAATACGAGACAATACAAGAGTCAGTAAGATGGAATTGCATATGGTTAATTGTAATAATTTATAAGCCAGAATGAACATGTTTGTTTTCAGGAGGCCTTTGAAACATAACACATTTTCTGCCTCCCGAACTGTACAGGGGAAGTTTTTTCCAGAGGGTGGGTGCCACCACCAAAAAGGCCCATCATATACATGTTACATGACGACTTTCTGTTGGTTGCGGAATGACCAGCAAGGCCAAATAATTTTGATAAAATCTTATCAAAATTGAAATGAAATTCTCACTCATCTGCACCAAACAAATTTATTAGATACAGCTGTTCCCAGCATGGAGAGGACCATGATGTACCTGCCTGCCATATACTTGCTAAAGATGAAGAGCCTGACAGAAAAAGTAGAAGTGGCAACCCTAGCTTAGCACCACAAACATGGCTGGATACACTGGGATTCGAACCGAGACCTTTGAGAACAAAGCCCTCAAAGTCCTGGGTCTCCCACACATGTTCCTTTTGTCCTGAATATGGAGACATTTCCCCAATGTTGGCGAATTCTTATCCAAAGTGAACTGAAACAAAATTCTCACCCACCCCTGCTGTCTACATGTGTGCGCACAGACCCAGCATCAGCAAGGGGTAGATTTGGACAGTTGCCGGAGCACCACCATCCCAGCATGCCCGACTGCGGGTGCCTGCCCAGCACTGTCAGCACTGTCTGGCCAGCTGCCATTTTAATTTTATGCAATGCTCCCAACATGACCTCGCTCTGGGCAATGAGGAGAATTAAAATGGTGGCCCCTAGAGGATGTCTGGGAGGTGCCATTTATGGTCGGTTCCCAAAATCTCTTGCAGCAAAGCTGCATCAGGGCAGTGCAGGAAATTAAAATGGTGGCCAGCAGCCCACTGCTGTTGCTGCCCACTGCTGCCAAAGCCAGGTAGGTCCACTGGGAGGCACTGCCAGCACAGCGGAAGTCAACAGAGGACACTTCCCTGAGGGACCCTCAAATACAGTGTGTGTGTGTTAGAGAGAGAGATGTGTCTCTGTCTTTTAAAAACACATCTGTTTTGATTATGTTAGATAATTTAACCGATATAATCATTCTTTAATTGTTTGTCGGGCTCCTTGGGTTCTATATAGCAGAAAGGCAATATCTATATAAGATATAGAGATTGGTAGATAGATAGATGATAGATAGATAGATAGATAGATGATGGATGGATAGATAGATAGATAGATAGATAGATAGATAGATGAATGTGCTGACCCTGGGAAGTTCAGCTTATTTGAGCTCAATGGACTTCCTGCCCAGTTCCTATCCAATGATCGGAAGTGGGCTGATTCGGGGGTTTTTCCCCGCGAACTTCCATCTCTAAGGCGGGCTGCAGCTTGAGCATTAAAAAAAAAAATACTAAGGAAATTTGTGCATATGTTGCTATTTGCACTATTTGCGCAACTTTTACACAATTTGCATGACTACACGCAAATTGCATAAATCGCCGTATTTTGCATGTTTTTCACAAATCAGCATGTGGATCTGGCATGATTTGCATAAAATTGGCGAATCGCGTCAGATCCACGTGCTTTTCTGGTGCTGATTTGCGGGGGGGGGGAATGGAAAATACCACGATTTACGCAACTTGCATAAAATTATGCAAACTGCATAAAGCTATGCAAATATCGCAAGTAGTGTCATTTGAGCAAATTTCCTTAGCTTTTTAAAAAATGTACAAGCTGTGGCCCGTCTTAGAGGCAGAAGCCTGTGAGCTGGCTCGATCCGCATCCTAGCGAGTTGGGGCCAGCGCAGGGCTTGCGAACCAGAATCCAGGGTTCTATGGAGGAAAGTTGCACAAACTGGGGAAACTGCGCACATTTGGGGAAATTTACGCAAGGCTCACCTTCAATCGCTCCATGATTTGCGCAATTTTCCCCATCTGCGCAAAACGAGCAACGATCACAAATCGGGCACTGGACGAGCAGCGAGATGACGTTCAGGGAATCCTAGCCATCTTGAGCATCGCTGCTTCACCGATGCCTAGTCACAAGTGTAGGCCTGACAGAGCTCTGCTCATCTCTGCAGTGTGGATGGGAGAGAATCAGCAAAGCTCAAGCTCGTCGACGGTTGCTGAGTTCCACTTGGAAGCTCAGTCCACCTCATTTCCATTCCCAATTACGAGCTTTTTGTTGCTGTTGTTGAAACAGGGAAACTACACACTGGAGCGCGCGTTTTTGTTAAAGTGAGCACCCAAATGCATACTTCCCCCCTCCCATTGACTAAAGAGTAAAAATTTGCATCCCCCTCCCCCAATGCACACTTTTTAAGTCAGTGCCGGCTCCAGGTTTTTGAGGGCCCTTGGGCAAGATACTCTGAATGAGTTCCCTCCTTCAGTGAATCTACTCTTGTCACCAATGGCTCTCGTTCCTTGTCCTCTTTCTCATCATGGTTGCCATTTGCTTGCTAGACGGGCAGAGAGCCAGTGAGCAATTCCAGCAGTAGCGTCTTCTACTTCTCCTCCTCCTCATCCCCTCCCTTGTCTGGACCAGAAGGACAGGCAGGTGAATAAGCAGGTTGAAATGGTGAAGAGGAAAAGCAGCCCTCCACATGTGCTGGACTACAACTCCCAGAATCCCCCAGCGAACATTTACAATCTTACACTTTAAATGCACTCGAATCATAGCACCATCATCATGGCTACAGGGATATCATCACAGAGTTTGCTTCTGCTGCCTTGATGCCCCGATGCGAAACACATTTTTGCTTGGGAATAAGCACCATTTTGTTGTATAAAATATTTTAAAATACAAATAATACGATGAGCATCTGTGCATGCCCAGTCAGCTTCCCCTGACTATACAATGTTTTGTTGTTGTTGTTGTTTCTAAATAAGAAGAAAGATGAAAGGATGCTGAGCATCAGTCCTGGTGGGCCCTAGTATCTAATGGCCCAGGTGCTGATGCAGGGCCTGTCTGCCACTGCCTCCATCACCTCCCACTCTCTGGGTGGTCTCTTGGGGGGGGGGGAGGCTAGGCTGCGGGCCCCTGGAATTCTGCCTCAAGGTCCAGCACTAGCTCTACCGCTGCTAACTGGGGAAGAGGAGTCATCACTGCCGCCTCGAAGAGCCAGCTCTGTACGTCTCCCAAGATGAGCGCCTCATCGAGAGCCGGTGTGGCGTAGTGGTGAGAGCGTTGGACTGGGACTCGGGAGATCCGGGTTCTAGTCCCCGCTCGGCCATGAAACTCACTGGGTGACTTTGGGCCAGTCACTGGCTCTCAGCCTGGCCTACCTCACAGGGTTGTTGTGAGGATAAAACGGAGGAGGAGGAGGATTATGTAAGCCGCCTTGGGTTCCTTGCAGGAAAAAAGGCGGGATAATAAATATAATAAATAAATAAATAAATAAATAAATCCTTCTCCTCTTCTTTCAGACGACCTCTTCATTTGACGGGATATTTGAACCAGGTCAGCGAGTGAGATAGATCCATATTTTTTTTCCCCCGGCCTTTCTCTCCCCCTCCCTCCAGCATGGCACTTATGAACTTGGTCCTAATTCATTCAGGACTTGCTTTTCCGAAGCATGGGTGGGTATTCACACTGACTGGCTACAGTTTTTACTTTCTGTTAATTGACACTTTGACAGTAATTTTATGGTTACTTGGACTTTTATTACTGCATGACACATATAACCAGGGTTGAATGAATTTTGCTACTAGGATAAAAGATACCTGGGTGGTAAAATGAGTCATTGGAAGTGCTTCCATTCCCTCTGCTCACATGATGGTCAGAGAACTTTGTTCAGCTGGTTATAGCCTCATGCTTCTTGAACAGCTGCTTGAAAGCCCGTCATTCAGCAATGATGCTGTAATCTCCTTCTGTGGTGGGCAGTGCTTGGATTGGCCAGTCACCTTGCTACATCCCAACATCTGCCTGGTCACAACTTCAGATCCCATCTAGGGATAGGGGACAAATTTGAGAGCCAGTGTTGTGTAGTGGTTAGAGCATTGGACTAGGGCTCGGGAGATCCGGGTTCTAGTCCCCGCTCGGCCATGAAGCTCACTGCCTGACTTTGGCCCAGTCACTGACTCTCAGCCTAGCCTACCTCACAGGGTTGTTGTGAGGATAAAATAGAGAGGAAGACGGGGAGGATCATGTATTCTCAGCCTGGCCTACCTCACAGGGTTGTGGGGACAAAATGGAGGAGGATTATGTAAGCCGCCTTGGGTTCCTTGCAGGAAAAAATGGCGGGATATAAATGTCATAATAAACAAACAAATAAATAATAAATAACAACTTTGTTCATTTTAATGCAAAGTTACCCAATTTGGCAATTTTGAGCAACTATGGGAATCGAAACTCAGTTATCCTTCAAAATTCAAACTTTTCCAAACTTTGCAATGAAGTTCTCCAATTGAAGAAAAAAAAAAGGCATACACAATATGTATATTAGTGAAAACAATGTTCAAATATGCATTATATTAGGAAAACGGATTGCAAAAAAGGTGAACATTAAGCACAAATGCATACAAATGTATGTATTTGAAGAAACGCGCACACAAATTCTTATGAATTTTCATGCAAACTTAAAAAAAAATATCTCAAGGTTTAGGATGAACTGAATTTAAGTTTGGAAAAATGTGAAACTGAGATGTTGAAACTGACAGATTTGCCCATCCTTAGAGCCTCCGTCTCTTTGTCACAGTGCAGCATGGCCAAGATGTAGAATGTAGGGTGGAGTTACGCAAATGAAGGGTGAATGCAGATAATCCATTCTGAATCACTCCCATGGAACACTATGAGAAAATATCGTTCCAGATTGTCTATTTCTAAACATATTTTCTCTCATAATATTTTTGTATTTTGAAATGTATTGAGATACATTTAGCTGTGTTGAAACATTTGGGAGGTGCAAAAGCCATTGGATAACTAAGTTCCAAGACATGCATTAGCCTAGGAGTTGCAGATTAGATCAGTTTGTTTCTGAATTGGCAAAGATTGAATTCCTCAAGTATCCATATTCTCACATATAGAAAGTGTCTATAGAAGAAAATAAACACGTTGAAAAGTAGATTTCTTTTCCTGTTTTTTCATCTAGATAAATAAATAAATACTGCGTCCAGTTCTGGGCACTGCACTTTAAGAAGGACGTAGACAAACTGGAGAGGGTTCAGAAGAGGGCAACAAGGATGATAAAGGGACTGGAAACAAGGCCCTATGAGAAGAAACAAGAAATAACTGGGCAAGTTTAGCCCTCAGAAGAGGAGACTGAGGGGAGGTATGATAGTGCTCTTCAAGTACTTAAAAGGTTGTCACACAGAGGAGGGCCAGGATCTCTTCTCGAGCATCCCAGAGTGCAGGACACAGAATAATGGACTCAAGTTACAGGAAGCCAAATTCCAGCTGAACATCAGGAAAAAATTCCTGACTGTTAGAGCAATACACCAATGGAACCAAATACCTAGGGAGGTCATGGGCTCTCCCACTCTGGAGGCATTCAAGGTGCGGCTGGACAGCCATCTGTCAGGGATGCTTCAACCTGGATTCCTGCATTGAGCAGGGGGTTGGACTCGATGGCCTCATAGGCCCCTTCGAACTCTACTATTCTATGATTCTATGATTCTATAACCCTTGATCTGATTCAGCATAGCTTTTCTTATCTTATGAGTACATTATGGGGGGGAAAGTGTACGCATTTCACTCCAGATTTTTTTAAAAAATGGGGAAAAAAGCACCCACATTCCGAAACAGGATGGAACAAGATTGACCTCAAAAAAACAACAATCTTGGCAAGACCAAGATTGACAGATCTGGCCATGTCTAAAGTCTACTTTAGTTCTCTGAACATCTGCCACATTACAAAAGGGTTGATGAAGATAACCAGCTCTCCAGTTCAGCGACACTACCAAGGATGAGAAATGTTCCCCAGTACACAAGCCCATTTTCAGGGCGTGAACTGGATGAGGGCATTTCATCAATTCTGAAGGGTGGGTCAAAAATGAATGAATTTCCCAGGGTCCTTAATCACGTGGAGGGCCTCCGTGTGTACAGGAGGCACTCCTCTTCAGGCAGCTGCCCTCCCTGAGTAGAGGGCACCAATGCAACAGTGGAGATGGATGGGCCTGGAACACTCCCTTTCTTCATGCACTGCTTCTACATGGTTAGAAGCATGCCTGCATAGTGCTATTTTAGCTGCATTTACCCTAAAAGATAGGCGTATACATATTTTAAATGAATGAATATGTATGGTCTCCACTCCTGACCAAACTAGTTTGTTTATTTTCATGTTCCCTCCAAAATCACCCCCGCTCCACTTTGGGGACAGAGATTTGCCACATCTCCCCCTCCGCACCTATAACCTACCTCACAGGGTTGTTGTGACGATAACATGGAGAGGAGGAGGACTATGTAAGCCGCCTTGGGTTCCTTACGGGAAAAAAGGCGGGGTATAAATATAATAAGTAAGTAAATAAATAAATAAATATTTGCCAAGAGAAAACTGGTTCTGCGAACCAGGTAACAGCCGTAATGAGAATCTAGTGTCAAGGCTAGCAGTGTCTGCGGAAAAAGTGGTATATTTAATTGAAATGATACTCTCATCAGAGTCGCAACGTTTGCCAATAATGTGTCAATTTTATCTATAGCAGGGTGGAAATGCATAGAGAGAAGCCTGCAAAGGTTAGCAGGAGGGATCTTTAAATACGCTCAAATATTTGTAAAAGACAGAGAGAGAGAGAGAGAGAGGAATGAAAAGGGCTGGCAATTTATTTTGCCAAATTAAATGCTAGGTGGGCTGAGATAACCTTAGGTGTGTTTTATAAATCCAAACTGAAATGCGGGTGGGGGACTTTGCTAGCCTCAAAGGTATTTTATTTGCTTTCCCCCCTTTTACTGTAATTTTCAATTTACATTTCTGTAAATTGGACATATTTATAGACATCACACCTTCCCCGTCAATTTCTTTCACATTTTCCTGCATGTAAAATGTTGGTATGGGACATGGCTTTTTTATGTCTCGAGAAATAATTAAGAGGCCTAAAATGAAGTCACCATTCCCTGCCAAGTAAAAATCACTTATGGAAATGATCAAACAGAAATGTCTACTTAACATTTTGCAAACCCACCAAAGCTGCAAAGTCAAAATTGTGTGGGATTATTCATTCCCAAGATTATTAATACTGAATTTTGACATCAGGGCAGAATCTGGCCTCTTTTAAATCTCACCTTTCATTTTAAACAATGGATAGGCATGTATTTCACATTGCTGTTTGATACGAAGCTAAACTGCACAATCAGCAGAATCACATGGTAC
Organism: Shinisaurus crocodilurus; assembly: GCA_021292165.1. Taxonomy (NCBI): domain Eukaryota; kingdom Metazoa; phylum Chordata; class Lepidosauria; order Squamata; family Shinisauridae; genus Shinisaurus; species Shinisaurus crocodilurus. Next base: position 2,364,287 of record JAHFWL010000645.1, read on the forward strand.
AGCTCCTGTTGGAATGTACCATGTCCAAAGGCAAGTGGGGAATTTTCATTTTTATTTGTATTGCCGATGCAATTTGAAATGGGTCATTTTGTACTACGACGCGTTCTGTATTTCCCATACACACACACACTCACACACATGCACACGCACACACACACACATTTATTTATTTGTTGTATTTATGAATCGCCCATCTGGCCGGCAAACCGGCCACTCTGGGCGATGTACAACATCATGATAAAATAAAAATATAAAATAACATTTAAATCGGTATAAAATTTTAAAATCTTAACCCACCCCAACCCACATATATATAAAGCACCAAAACCGTAATATGTTCATGATTATTATAAATATTTATTATTAGCTAATTTCTCTTTTCTGTGCCTGTGTGCTTGTGCAGTTGGCATGACCAAGCAGCCAAAGTCAGTTGGGATCAGCCATCTTTGTGCATGCTCAAATGTTCCTTATTTTAACCCTTTATTGGTTTCTGCTTCTGCCCCCTGTTCCTTTGCAACGGCCACCTGCACTTGTGGCTCCATGTCACTCTCACTAATTTCTAAACAAAACACACATGACAGTGACCAGCCAAAGGGGCAGAAAAGGACCATCACACTAAACACACGGCATTCCCAAGATGCACTTCAGTAACACACTTGTGCTAAAAATTGGACATGATTCAAACCTTTCAACCGTAGGGCAGCTTTCTTCTAAGTTTTTACTCAACTCGGCTCATCGAACAAACTTGATTTCACATCACAATGGGATCTGGTTTCTCCTCCTCCTCCTCCTCCTCCTCCTCCTCCTCCTCCTCCTCCTCCTCCTCCTCCTCATTAAATTATTCCTATCTGAAGAATTTTCAGAACTGTTATTCGTGGTTTTAATGTTCTATGTATTATGGTTCCAGTGTCAATCATTAGGTTTTGATGCTATTATTATTTCATTTGATTCATTGTACATAAGAACATAAGAAGAGCCATGGGTCCATCTAGTCCCGCAGTCTGTTCGCACAGTGGCCAACCAGTTGCCCACGGGAAACCCACAAGCAGGGAAGGAGGGCAACAGCACCCCCAGCAACTGGTGTACATAGGCATGCTGCCTGTGATAATGGAGTAATGTACACTGGCTTGGTGATTTTTGTGGAAGGTTGGTTGGTACAGAAAATATTTCAAATCAATATGTAAATAAAATACGATCAGTATTCCAGAGGAACAGCAGGCACGGTCTTCATTTGACAAAGTGACAGTGAAAAACCATGAAAGGCTATCCAATGGCAGTGGTCTTCAAAAGAGCTGATGAATTTGCTTCACTTCCAAGTATCATTCTCACCAATGACACATTTGACCAAACCTGTTTCTCAGCTGTAAAAGAGAGAGAGAGAGAGAGAGAGAGCTGCCCATTCAGACCTTTGATACAATGCTATAAATGCTTAACAAAGGTATCTTCTCCAACGAAGAGCAACTGCAGACACAAATCGCCCCCTTTCCTGCACCTTTTCACACACACACACACACACACACACACAATTTTAAAAAATCAATATTAAAGGATTAGATGCCTTAACTCTCCCATAGACTATGTAAGGGGTGTGGGGGAAGCCACAGCCACGCTTAGGAAAGTTTAGGTCAATAAAGAATCAATGCTGTGGTTGAATCTGCAGAAAGATAAAAGACTTTGAGCTGACAACTGCGGTGCCCTATTGTTTCTCTCTGATTCTGAGAAGAACCTGAAGTATTCTCCCCCCTAAGTAGCAACGTATTTAGGGCATGTGGAAAGTAAGAGAGAGGTCACTCCAGACTGCATATGGCTGTGGTGTTTATCAGGGATGTTGAAGAGTCCTTGGTTTCGAGTCACAAGTCGAGTCACGAGTCTTTGGACCCGAGTCTCAAGTCCGAGTCCGAGTCCTTGGTCCAAAATGGTGAGTCACGAGTCACTCCCAAAGCTGACTCCACGAGTCCCTATTAAAATCAATGGGGCTTTTCCCCAACAAAATAAGGCTATTTCAGATGTGTATAGTTACAAAAAGCCTAGGCCTCCGTGATCAAAATAAATCCAATAGTTCTTTAAACTTTACAAATTTCTATTCATTACAAATGAACATTAAATACAATGTATATAATTCAATTATTTCAATTTTACAATTTTTTCTCAAAACAATTATTTCAATTTTTTCAAAAGTCCTGGCTGTCCAGAATTAAGTCCTTCCTATAACCAGCGTTGTTTTTTCTTATTTCTTTTTTCTTCTTACCAAATGGCTTTCAGATGTGTGGCTTAAATAAATTCTAGGCACAAGTATGCCTTTTTATTTCAAAACTCTGCAACTGATTTTGGCAAGAACAGACCAGGCAGACAAACCCAAAATAACCAGACAGGCAGAGGAGGCAGGGAACCCCAAAACAGGCAGGCAGAGGCCTTTGTCTTGGACAATTCAAACTGTGGAACTGGTTAAGAAGAGACCAGGCAGGCAGAGGAGGCTGGGACCCCCGAACAGGCAGGCAGAGGCAGCCAAACCCAAAATGTCTGAAAGGTTGCATTTTAGGAAAATGATTTTAAAAAATAAACTTGCTGTATTTCCTAAAACCTATCCATGTTGCATTTGAGGAACACGAGTCCTTGGTCTCGAGTCGAGTCTCGAGTCTCATTAAAAATATTGGGACACGAGTCTGACTCGAGTCAGAGGGGGGACTCAGTCCGACTCACGAGTCGAGTCCTGGAGTCCGAGTCCCCATCCCTGGTGTTTATAGATGAAGGATTTCTGATGCAGTGCTCAAGAGCTTTCGATGATTTGGAGGCACACAGTCATTCCAGGGAGAATGACAAGGACCTTCGAATACGGCTTGCAGAGAAGCATACCTCATTCTGTAGCTACAGAGTCTCTACCTATCTTCCTATCAAGGCAGGGTGGTTTTGTGCTTAGAGTGCCAGACTTGGACTGAGAAAGCCTTGGCTCAAATCACCACTCAGCCATGAAGCTCAGTGGGTGACATTCGGCAAGACATTTATCTCTCATCCTAAATTGACGGGTAAGGTTTTTGGGAGAATAAAGAGGTAGGGGTGGTGGTATCCATGCATGCTTCCTTGAGCTTGAGTTCTAAATGTCATAAATAATAATAGAAATTATTAGGAGTGTGCACAAAAACAAATTGGTTCAGAACCTGCTTTGGTTCTTCAGGTAGGGGTACGTTTTCCCCCAAACCACTTTGGTCAAGTGCCACCTTGTTTCGAATCCAAGGCAAGCCTCACTTTGATTTTACGAAGCTTCAGATGACTTCTCCTTGACTGTACTGGAGATATCAACAAACAGCTGTAACTTCTTTATTTTTGAATTTTGAGAGATTACATTAGTTTTCAGGTGTAGGAGCTCCTAATGATTGTATGAATCTTGGTAAATATTATACAAATAGGTGCAGGCAATTTTGTGCAAGGGGCCATTAAGTTTGAGGTTACTTTAAAGGAAGGATTTTAGAGGTTTTTTAAATGTTAATTTATTTTAAATGGGACACATACCTTTTTATTTCTTGGTAGAAACGGATGAAATTTTCAGGCATTTGTGCCTGTTCTCATGGGTTAATTACTGCTAAAGTTCAGACAAATAAGTTTGGGGGGGTTATCATGGAGACTTTAAATTCTGAGGCCTTAAAAGGAGAAACAGCCTATAACTTTTTATTGATTGGCAGAATTGGGTGACGTTTGTCAGGGTAGGAGCCCCCTCTGAGGACATGAAGCCTGGCAAATTTCAGACAGATAGGTGCTGGGGGAGAGGGCTTTTTTGGGGGGGGGAGTTGCTGTGTTGTTTCCTCGGTGTTGTGAACTGGATAAATTCTGGTCCAAAACGAACTGAAACAAATTTCTCATGTATCCTTAAGGTGGGGGATTGAATACTTCCCTCACCCTAGGCCGCTGTTAAAGACACAAAAGCAGGACCAGAATATAAGGTGGTAACCTTACAAATCCTGAGCTTATGTATGACTTTGAGAGATACTTATGTCAAGCCATCTCGATTCTGTGGAAAAAAGAGGTGGAGTTCCACTTGTGACTTGCTTTTCAGTCCTTCTTTTGACTGCAAAACACAGTTTTCAAGGGGGTAGTAGCAACCAACTCCTTTTTCTGAGCATCTGGTTTCTTTTGTCAAGTATATCAGCCCCCTTGCCAGCTTAACTGGAGGACAACGATGGCATTTCCAGTTGTTATTGGACTGAATTTGAACCCTCCAGTAGAGAAGAGAGAAATACATGGAGTCTCCGACAAGTAAATATCTAGCAAGTGGAAATGTATAGCTTAGTTATTGTTCCTCTTTGGTTTTCTGGATGCTGTGTTTCATTTGAAAGCCCTGCAACCATACAATACACCTGTCAAGATATTCACTAAAAATAGAAGTGTGTGTGTGTGTGTATGTACACACACACACACGCACAAACACATACAGCTAGCCTGCGATTATTTATATATAATCTCAGGTTAGCTGGAGAGCTCCAATAGAAACAACACATGAGTCTAAATCCTCCAAATTCTTCACTCTAAGATGTCATTATGGTATAAGAGGTATTTTTTTTTAATTCTTCTTGCTTCATAATAATACCTTCTTCATCAAAAACAAAACAAAGCAAAACAGAAACCCTGATAGGGATGTATGAGAAATTTGTTCCAGTTTGGTTTTGATCAGGGATTTACTCAGCTGGCACCTTCTGGACTGAACACGGACTCAGACACAATCTCTGGTCAAAATCCATACATTTCTGAGCTTCCAATGTGATTCACACACACACACACACACACACTGAATGTGTTTGACAGCATGCATGCATTGAAAAATGCACATAAGCATGCGTAGTTTTGAAAAGTGTGCACAGATAAGCTTTAGTCAATGGGAGAACACTGTGTACATTTCAAATATGCATTTGAAATGTGTACATTGAAATGTGGACATTTCAGATGCACACAACTGATGCGTACATTTGGGGAAACACACATAAAAATATGCATGAATTTTCATGTGAAAGAAGAAGAAAAAAGTAAACCTCACATTTTATAGGGTTGTGCACGGCAGAAAAGGCCCTCTCTTGTGTGGTTGCCCACCTTACTGCTCTCACAGGTGGACAAATGAGGAGGGCCTCTCTTGCTGATCTTAAAATGTGGGCAGGCTGATATGGGTGAAGGCAGTCCTTCAAGTAACTTGATCACAATTCTTTTAAGGCTTCAAAACCAACACTTTAAATTGGGCTCAGAAACACACTGATAACCAGTGCGGCTGGCCCAGTATATGTGTTATGTGACTGAATCACCTCACCCGCACCAACACTCGGGAGGCTGCATTCTGCACCAGCTGGCATCCCTGAACATCTTCAAAAGCAACCCCACAGATAGTGCATTACAGTAGTCAAGCCTGGACGTCACTAGTGCATGGATAACTGAGGAGAGGTCCATCCTCTCCAGATAGGGCTGCAGCTAGCATACCAGCCTAAGCTGATAAAACACACTCCTGGAGACCACAGCCACCTGGGCTTCCCCAGTTCCATGAGGACTCCCATACTATGCACTTGTTCTTCTAGGGGGAGTGCAACCCCATCTAAGACCAGCTGTAAAGTTCCATCCAGAGTAGTTGGTTTCACAACCCATAGTACCTCCATCTTGTCTGGATTAAGTTTCAAATTGTTTACCCTCATCCACTCCCACTTGGCCTCCCTCAGAAACACTCCACCCACCAGCAGAAGTAGGTAAAGTACACATTGACTTACCAAATAAAATAAATTAAAATGAAGTACTACGTGAACAACTATGACCTAAATTCAATCTGATGAAAGTAAAAGAGAGAGAGAGAGAGAGAGAGAGAGAGATTACATCATCACAGTTTACCATGAACAAGAAAAGGGTTAATCCAACCAGCTCAGAAGATGCACAGAAATTGCTTTGTTTTAGATCAGTGTTCTCCAACTCTGCTGGGAGTTGGAGGCCAAAAACATCTGGGGACCCAAGGTTGGAGAACACTGGTTTAGATACAGATGGTGCAAGCTCAAAAGTCTTGCAATCAGTTACTTCTGAACCTAATAGTGACTTTGTAAAACGCCGGCCCAGGCTCATTAAACTGGTGAGTGTTACGAACGGATGAGGTTTGACCAGCAAGCTGACTAATTACCACATGTGGTGGCTTCACTCATTCTGAGTACACATTTCTAAGATCCTAACAGCGCAATCCTATGGCCAGTAGATAGAGTCTAGATGGCCATAGGATTTTTTCACAGTCCCAGCTTTGACCTCAGAAACTTGCCCCAAGGTCGGAGCAGGGACTCCGAACTCAGAATGCCCTCCCCCTCCCTCACGGCCGGTGCGGAAAGAACCATGCCAGCTGTGGTGCCGAGGTTGCAAGAGAGACCTCGGAGATGGGCTTTTGGGGGCAGGGAGGGGAGGAGACGGTCTCTGCCAACATACAGAGTATCCTGGCAGCGCCTTGTACTCCTTCTCGCCTGCTCTGAGGACGAACACTCAGAAGGCCAAAAATCGACTAAGTGTTTTGCATGGCAGGAGAAGCACAGAGATGACCTTCGCCTATGGCAGTGTTTCTCAACCTTGGGTCCCCAGATGTTTTTGGCCTACAACTCCCAGCATGCCCCAGCCAGCATAGCTGGCTGGGGCATGCTGGGAGTTGTAGGCCAAAAACATCTGGGGACCCAAGGTTGAGAAACACTGGCCTACGGGCTCCTCCTGCCATGCATCGGATACCCATAAATTCCTCCAGGTTCAGAGGGTTACGGGCAGCCTCACTGGATTGTGCCCTAAGACTCACTGATATTTTACTTAAATTGGAGCCATTGTCAAATATCTCACCCAGTCACCAACTCTGGCATGCTTTATGTGCCAGTTAAAGACCCATCTCTTTAGCCAGGCCTTCCCCGATTGATTGTGCTGCCCAGTTTGTTTGTTGTGAGTATTTGGTTTTAATATTTTTATACATGTTTTGTGTGTGTGTGTATGTGTGTGTGTGTGTATATATATATATATATATATATAATGAGGCGTTTTAATGTATTTTTTAATCATTCTTTGTAAACCACTTATATACAATTTTAAAATATGGTAAGCAGTATATAAATCTAATAAATAAATACATAAATAAATAAATAAGCGTATTCCAAACCCAAATCCTGGGATACCCCCCTCCTTCTGCAAACCCTGACCCCCCACACACACCCACACCCCATTTCTACTCTAGAGGGTTGGGAGGGGAGATCCTCTGGAGCAGATTCAGGGGTGCACAGGTGGATTCAGGGGAGAACGGAAGAAGGGAAAGCCCCATTGTGCAAGCAGAAGTAACGTTGGATGTTTGCCCCAACATACGTTCAGTAAAGAACAAAGGAAAGAGGATTGAAAATGAAGATAAACCAAAGATTTGGGATATTGTACAGATTCTCTCCTCTTCTCAGTGAATCATTTGCCCCACCTATTTAGAAAAGTAATTCGTTTGTTTTCCTTCATGGATGGTGCATTGAGTATGCTGGAATTCTCTTGCCTAATGCAGTCTCATTTACGGCCAAAATAATTCCTGTCTTATCTTTTTTTTCTTTTTTGGGTGGGGGTGGTGGGGGTTTATGAAATTAAATGAATTTTTGCCCAGGCCACCTGAGGGGGTATTTAATAGGGCTTTTCAATCTATTTGTGATCTGTTATTCCCTGCTCCCCAAAGTTTCCATGTTAACAGCAGAAGATCCAGGGAGTCCATATGCTCTGGGAACACAAGAGAACCAAAGCAAGTTAGAAGAGTAAAAAAGAAAGGCAGACAGAGAGAGATGGGGAGAAAATAACGGGTTTGATTGAAAACGTGGGACAGAATGGCACCCACAGAGCCCTTGCTTCATCTTCTCTATCTGGGACCCAGGGACAGAGCAGTCGCCTCGACCTCATTCAAGTGTGACATTTCTTTTCAGGAAAGAGCAACAGTTGTGATCTTTGTCATTAACGGATGCCGCTCGCAACAGTGCCAGCTTCATAATTCAGTGCATCTTTCAACCCACTGCTAACTAAATCCCCAATATAGGTTATCTAATTATGTCACATTGTAATAATAATGCAGAAGGTTGGGGGGGGGGGGGAGAGACATGCCACTGCCTTGCGATGGAAATCGAAAGCTTGGCTTGATTCAATCTCAACAAAACAACACAGTTTCCAAGTCAGGCTCACACATTCAATTGTCTTTGTTTTGCAGAGAATTGTTGGCTTTCAACCATGGACTGTGTTAACGAGGACGGCTTATCTGTGGACCGGACTGATTTACGACAGTGACATTGTGTTGCTCCAGGGCATTGTGGGCAATGACAACGGTGCCTTCTTGGTGCTCCGCACCAAACCAAAAACATGGGGAAATGCCATAGCTTGGTTACTTCTATGAAGGATGCGGAGCCTTATAGCAGGAACTGTGTTGGCTTCAGGGATAGCCAAATCTTCGGTTTCATTCAGTTCCCATTTTTCAAGCTTAAATTCAGTTTGTCTTGAACTCTGAGAATATCTCCAGGCTTAAGTGCAGTTCATCCCAAAATCTGAGCTTTAAAAAAGACAGAGTTTCGTATGAAAATGCAGAAGCATTTTTGTGCCTATTCGCCTAATACATTTTCTTTTTGGTATGCATTTTGCCTGATATATATACATTTTGGCAACCAATGATCTAATATATTGCATTTTTAATGTTATCTCCCCTTATATATGGATATTTGTATCAATATTTTTATTGGAGAACTCCATTACAAAATTTGGAGAAGTGCGCATTGAAAACAAAATCAACAACAGCAAAAATAAGTTGGCATAGTGGTTCAAACTTAAAAGGTGAACAAAATGAATTTCTCCCCCATCACTAGTTGGCTTAAGGTCAGGAAAGGACTTGAATGTCCTTAAGTTTGTTTCGGGGTGGGGTGTTGGACAATTTAACACTACAAAAGGTACAAATATGGTGTGAGATTCTGCATGTCAGTTTTCAGCTTCAGGCCGGTTGAGAATACATCTCCCTAGAGGGAGGAGGAATTGGAAGTATAACTGCATGGCGAGAGATCTTTAACTACAGTGGAATTAGTCGAAGCTGCTTGAACAATGGACATGAAAGGAAGTAATTCAAAGAACATGGAGTTGGATTCAATTTGGAAGAAGATGTGAGATTTTCAATTAGCACATTTATGTGAGATTTAAGAATAAAATATTCAGGAACAGTATTTATTTAGCCTGCAGCCAAAGTCCATTACTGCGAATTATTCTTAATTAGAGCCGTGTGAGGTTGGGAATATCCACTTGTGTCTCCGTCGCTTCACCTACCAAAGGTGCTCTCCTCCAAGCCTGTGCCTCTGGCATTCGAAAAGAAGAAGAAGAAAATGGATGATGAGAGAAACATTTAAATAAGGCAGGTCAACTGTGTGGGAAAAGTGTAGAAATATTTGCTTTACTTTTTCTTCTTCTCTGTTTGTCTCGTCTCGGTAGAATCATTGGCAGGACCCGATCCAACGGTCAGTGCTCCCATCGGGCATTAGTGAAACCAGTGAGAAGGTCTGGCAAAAGGAGGCACATCAAATTGGGAGCTTTGGTTTTTTCCCCCTTTTCCATGTGTATCTTCAAAATAGGGATGTAACCGAGAGTCTCTGGGGGGCTGAAAGCGGCCCACTCGCCCCCCCCCAAGACTCTTGCGACTTACCTTCCCACCTGCTCAATCCATGCCACGCCGGGGAAAGGAGCTTCAGTTCCCCGTCGCGTCAGTTATGGTTCCCTGGCGCTGCATTTTTCGCGTAAAAACCAGGGCAACCCAGCTTGAAACGGCCATGATTTGCTATTCGCGGCCGTTTTAAGCTGGGTTGCCCTGGTTTTTATGTGAAAAACGCAGCGCCGCCAAGGAACCGGTAGTGATGTGACGGGGAACCCATCGCATCGCTTCCGGTTCCCTGGCGCTGCGAGCAGCAAGAGCGGGCAGGGGGGTGCTCTGGAGCACACACACCCCGAGCAGGTACGGCCCCGCTCAACTGCGCATTTTTCCATGTGCATTTTTCAAATGAACACATGCTGTCGAATGAATTTGTGGGGGTCCGTGGTTCACATTGCAAGCTCAGACGTGTATGGACTTCAAACGCAGATTGCGTCCGAGCCTGTGTTCGGTCCAGAAGATGCAAACTGCATAAAATCCTGATCACAAATGAACCGAAATGAACTCCTCTTACATCCCTAGCTGTGCCACTAGCCCACCCATGACCAGCCAGCTCCAGCCTTCATGCCACACATGGAAACTTTTCCAGCTGCCCCCTGCCCATGTCTCAGAAGTGCTGGTGGTTGTTACGTGGCCAGTTCGCCATGTACGCTTTGGAGCCCAAATTAGGGATGTGCAACCCTGGAAAACTCATTCCGTTTGAGCTCGAGGGACTTTCAACACACTTCTGACCTGACGGCCAAAAGCACTGAGTTGAGCGGGCGCGGTTCCAACTTCTGCAAAGTTGCTTGAAATATTTGTGCAGATTTGGAGCTGAGAACTGCCTATCTCTAGCGCAATTTGCGTTGGCCACCTTGAATTTTCCGACAGTTAGTTTCTGATTTCTGCAAAATCCGGGCCTCCGCTGTCCACAATTTGTGCAAATCTGCAGGGCAGAGGCCCAGATTTTGTGAAAAATTTCCCCAGCTTAAAACAAACAAACATAATCCTCCTCCTCCTCCTCTCCCTTTTATCCTCACAACAACCCTGTGAGGTAGGTTAGGCTGAGAGTCCGTGACTGGCCCAAAGACACCCAGTGAGTTTCATGGCCGAGCGGGGACTAGAACCCGGATCTCCCGAGAGTGTTTCCCACAGGCAGCACAGTTGGCCACTGTGCTGGACCAGATGGACATTTGGTCTGATCCAGCAGGGCTCTTCTTAAGTCCTTAGGGCCGGGCAACCTTCATCCCTCAGGCTGCATGAGGCCCTTGGCTTCATCCCAGAAGCAGTCTGCAAATGATCAGTTCAGACCCCTGGCAAGAGAGATCTTGTTGAGGCCATACTTCTCCTCCTTCTAAGAAGATCCAAACAATGGCTTCTAGCTAAAAAAACAAAACAAACTGTATTAGAAAATGCAAGCCTAGCAAACTTACTCAAAAGTACAAATGAAGTGGATTGCAGAACTCAATCACAAAAGAAAACAAGCTTAGTTGGAATACTAACCATTAAGGAAGATTGCCAGTGTGGCGTAGTGGTTAGAGTGTTGGACTGGGACTCGGGAGATCCGGGTTCTAGTCCCCGCTCAGCCATGAAACTCACTGGGTGACTTTGGGCCAGTCACTGACTCTCAGCCTAAGCTACCTCACAGGGTTGTTGTGAGGATAAAAGGGAGAGGAGGAGGAGGAGGATTATGTAAGCCGCCTTGGGTTCCTTGCAGAAAAAAAGGTGGGGAATAAATATAAATAAATACATAAATAAATATTGCCCTATTGTTGATAAGTTGATTCCAAACTGGGAACCTCTCCTGCCTTCCAGACTAAAATCACCCCACACACACCCCATAAGGCGTGCGTATTCTTATTCATAAGGGCCAATTCCTTGGAGCGCCTGACACTTCTCAGCTGGTCTGTCCTCCTTAGCTGATGTCTGACCCGGTTTTAGTGATGCTTGATTTGCCCTCCTACCGATCAGAGAGCTCAGACTGCTTTCCCACAGAATTTGACACCGGTTGATCCTCCACGACTGTTGGGTCTATCTCTAAGTCCACTGGCCTTCAGGCTACAGGTGCAGGTTCCCTCCTCTCCTCCTCCTCCTCCTCCTCCTCCTCCCCCTCCTCCTCCTCCACGTCAGACACAGAATCTGTTCCCAGGCCCTCCTCTGAAAAAACAGTGGGCCCAATCCCTACAGATCTGCCCCTTCTCTGGCAACCTACTAGAGAGTAGAAAGAGGGAGAAAGGGGGTGGCAGGACAAGAGAGAAAAGGGGGTGGATGAGAGAGAAAAGGGGTGGACTCACCCACATTTAGCTCTGGCCGTGGCCACTGCTGGCATGTGGCCCCTGACAGATTATCCCCAAGGGAATGCAGTTTTCAACAGAAAAAAAGTTCCCCATGCCGGCCTAAGATGAGGCACCCTGAGTTCTAAACACTGTGAGAAATCAGCTCTTCTCAGATCCAGTTCTCCATCACCTTAGCGCAGGCACTGCCACCCATGTACTGCAGCAATTCTCAATAGATTCTTCCCAGCCTCTCCAAATCCTAGACCTACCGAAATAGGGATGTGTGAGGATTTCGTTCAGCGGGCGGAAGTCCAGCAAACTTGCTGGGCTCAACACCCCCCAAACTCCGTCCCACCTACCTGCTTCCCCAGCTCGACTCATGTTCTCCTGAGCCGAGCTGGGGAAGCGACTTCCAGGTTCCTGGTGGACCACTTTTTACGTATAGAATGCCATAAGACATGCCAAAAACGGCCGCAATCTGCACAAGTTACGCTAATTGTGGTCGCATCTAACGTATCTTACATCATTTTCTACGAAAAAAGCAGCCCGCAGGGAACACATAAGCTTGCCGAGTGGCTCGGCGCTCATCCGCTTTTGGATCAGGCTCGGCGGGCAGGTCGTCGAGTCCCTGGCGGGCCGCCCACCACCAACCAAACGTGCTGCTTACATTTATTTATTTTTATTATTATTATTATTACATTTATATCCCACTTTTCCTCCTCTTGCAAGGAACCCAAGGCGGCTAACATGGTTCTCCTCCTCCTCTCCATTCAGAGCTAGAGCTGCCAACTGAAATTCCATGTGAAGGAAATTGGAAGCAAACTTGGGGGGCGGGGTTCCCTCAGGACAAACGACTGTGGAATTTTGAGCAACTTTCAGAAACGTTTCAACTGGTGAGTTTTCTTGAAGGGTGGGGGTGTTCTACGTTTTTCTATTCCATTTTTTAAAAAAGAAAATAGCTAATACTCCTTGTTTACTGGAAAAGGAGTCCCAAATGCTAGAGGAAGAATGCCTACTCAATAGCTTTTGTTGCTGTTGTTCATTTCTTCTTCTTCTTCTTCTTCTTCTTCTTCTTCTTCTTCTTCTTCTTCTTCTTCTTCTTCTTCTTCTTCTTCTTCTTCTTCTTCTTCTTCTCTTCTTCAGGGCACTTTTTCCTCTTCACTTTTTTTTTACGCAGAAAAGTTTTCTGCAAAAACCACTAGAAGAAAAAAGAATTGCTCATAACAACGAGTGGCTCTATACCCTCAGGGATGTTGGGAAATGGCAGGTCCCTTGTCACCCTTAGTGGTTCTGGCAGAAGCACTTGTAAAAGAGGTGAAGGTCGGAGAGAAGAGAACAGAGCATTTTCTGTTCAATGTAAAACATAAATGTTGCTAATATGCAGCCAGCATTGGAGTTGATTTTTTTTTTTTTACAACTATGACATCATATTCCTGTAGAGTGACTTCATGGCTCTCAAGGTGTTGCGAGGGTCAATGCTGGGGAGCTTTATATCATCTGTTCTTTTCCTTTCTGTAACTTTGCAAAACCAAATTGAAGGGCAAGTTTCGACGTCGCCATGCAGATGAATTCTTAAGTGTTTACTAAGTGCTAGTCCACCTTGTGAATAACACCTTGTAAAATAGTATCCTGGCCTGAAGGGGCACCTTTCAGATGTTGGGGAGGTTAGAGAAACAAAGTCATAACGATGGAGACAGTCTGAGTCAAACCAGGAATGCTTATTTGTTTTTTCCACGACGCCCTGGCTGCTTCCTCCAGACAACCTAACCTGCCAGCTATACCTACTTATAATGGCTCCCCTATGGAGCCGATTTTGTCTACTAACATGAAAGAGGCAACCAGAAAAAGCAACCAACCAACAGACTATGAGGTCACCCTACCAGAGTAGTGTTACCCAAACGTCTGACAGCTAAAGCTGGAGGTACACACTCTTCTACCTGAAGAAGTTCACTTTTAGAGCACGTAAGACTTACTTGCAGGGGAGGCTGGTGACGCCTGGGTCAGTGGGGCTCCTCATCCATTGCAGGTTTTATTCTGAGCTTCGTAGGAGCTATCCATGGTGCTGTGCTCCCTCCCCAAAATAGGTTCACCCCCATGGAGCACAATGGATAGCTCCTATAAAGTTCAGAATAAAACCTGCAATGGATGAGGAGCCCCACTGACCCAGGCGTCACCAGCCTCCCCTGCTTTACCTGCCGCTAGAGCTGTGCACAAATGGCCTCTTGAAATTCTCTGCCTTATTTGCGGGCAGAGAAACTGGGGAGATCATTTCACCAAATTTCTCCAAGGGGAGGAAAAATTCCTGAACGGTTTCTTGGAGGTAGGGATCAGCAATGCTGGCTCCAGGTTTTGGAGGGCCCTTGGGCCCTTCGTAGGGACTGGAAACAAAGCCCTATGAGGAGAGACTGAAAGAACTGGGCATGTTTAGCCTTCAGAAGAGAAGACTGAGAGCCAGTGTAGCGTAGTGTTGAGAGCGTTGGACTGCGACTTGGGAGATCTTGGTTCTAGTCCCCGCCATGAAACTCACTGGGTGACTTTGGGCCAGTCACTGACTCTCAGCCTAACCTACCTCACAGGGTTGTTGTGAGGATAAAAGGGAGAGGAGGAGGAGGATTATGTAAGCCACCTTGGGTTCCTTGCAGGAAAAAAGGCGGGGTATAAATAAATATAATAAATAAATAAAATAAATAGATATTTCACAGATCATAGAGTTGGAAGGAGCCTACAAGGCTATCGAGTCCAACCCCCTGCTCAATGCAGGAAACTAGAGGAGGGGTCTCCCATCCAAGTAATAACCAGGCCTGACCCTGCTTAGCTTTCCACACACAGATAAGCTGAGCCAACGTAAGCCACAGGCCTTCACTGATAGTGCTCTTCCAGTACTTGAAGGGTTACCACACAGAGGAAGGCCAGGATCTCTTCTTGAGCAGCCCAGATTGCAGGGCACGAAATAATGAGCTCAAGGTACATGAAGCCAGATTCTACCGGGCAGCAGGAAAAATGTCCTGACTGTTAGAGCAATACGCCAATTGAACCTACGGAGGTAGTGGGCTCTCCAACACTGAAGGCATTCAAAGTGCGGCTGGACAGCCATCTGCAGGGATGCTTTGACTTGGATTCCTGCATTGAGCATGGGGTTGGACTCAATGGCCTTATAGGCCCTTCCAACTCTACGTATTCTATGATTCTATGATTCCCCATTGAGAACTACCTGGAGCCAATGCTGTCATCTTTTCAGTGCCACGTTAAGATTGCCCTCTTCTCCCCAGCATTTCATGGCAAGATGGGTCATTTCTGTCAGCTGTTTTAACAGGTTGTTTTAACAGGTTTGTATTGAAATTGTTATAGCTGTTAAATGGTTTTTAAATTTTGTACATTGAGAAATAGATGTGGTATTTATGGAATTTCTGGTCTTTGATTTTGTGTATAGTTTGTGAACCGCCCAGAGAGCTTAAGCTATTGGCCAGTATAGAAATGAAATAAATAATACATACAGTAAAACCTTGGATTGCAAGTAACTTGGTCGGCAAGACAAGCAAATTTTTAAAATAAATTTTAACTTGATAAACAAGTGACGTCTTGCAATACAAGTACTGTAGTACGGTCAAGAAAAATTCTTTATTGCAGCTTAAATTAAAAATATGTGTTCAAATTTCTTATGGGGAATTTCGCTTTGATATACGAGTGCTTTGGATTACAAGCACGTTTCCGGAACGAATTATGCTTGCAATCCACGGTATTACTGTAATTTATTAATTTTATTTTATTCATGATTTTTAATATCCTGCCTTTTTCCCTGCAAGGACACAAGGCGGCTTACATAATCCTCCTCCTCTCCATTTTTTCCCCTCACAACAACCCTGTGAGGTAGGTTAGACTGAGAGTCTGTGACTTGCCCAAAGTCACCCAGTGAGCTTCATGGCCAAGTGGGAACTAGAAACTGGATGTCTTGAGTTCCAGTCCGACACTCTAAAAGTATGCCACACGGGCTATCTCTCTCTCTCTCTCTCTCTCTCTCTCTCTATATATATATATATATATATATATAATTATTATTTCATTATTATTATTATTATTATTATTATTATTATTATTATCATTATTAATATCTATATCTATCTATCTATCTATCTATCTATATTCTCTTATAGAAGAAGAAGAAGAAGAAGAAGAAGAAGAAGAAGAAGAAGAAGAAGAAGAAGAAGAAGCTGCTGCTCTACTTCCTGTGGCAAAGAGTTCTTCAGGTCAAGCAAATGCTGCAGAAAGGATATGGTGGTGGCTTCCTTTGGTTTCCTAACTACGGCACTATTCTGGTTTCCATCGTCATTGTTTTCACTGAGGGCCAGTGGCTGCTTCCTGCCCTAACCATCTTTGGCTCATTTCAGATGCTTTCAAATAAGCCACCACTGTCCCCAGTTTAAGAGAGCAAATAAAGGATAAGGGGAGAGGGGTGTGGGAACATTTCTAGAGCATGAATTACCTCTCTCACCTCTGGGGATGTGATTATTCTTGGCAGAATGCTCTTGTGAAGCTGTTCGTCTCACAGCTGTCAGCAGCTTGCTCTCGAGCCAAGAGAGCTACGAAGATAGCACGTCCTGAAATGGGGGCAGCCTTCCTGCCAGCTGCAATATTTGCTAAAGAAGAAGGCATAATGCAAACAATTTTGTAGGGACCCCCCCACACTCTTCCCCCAGCATGTGTTACACACTAAGCTCACAAACAATCACAGAAGTTAATCTCCAGCATTCCATGGAACATAAGAATAAGAAGAACCCTGCCAGATCGGGCCAAAGCTTCTTCTAGCTTCTTCTCGTCACCACCATCTAGCTTCTTCTCATGGTGGGTCACCAGAATACTTCCAGAAAGCCACACACAAGCATGAAGCCAACCATCCTCCCTCCCCAAATTGCTCCTCCGTGACCGATTTTCTAAGTATACTGCCCCTGAATGTGTCATCTAGCCATCAGTATTGATCTATTCAGGGTGCAATCCCATGCATGTATAGACAGAAATAAGTCCTACTATTTCCCAGCAACCCCCAGCCAGCCATGCTGGCTGGGGCATGCTGGGAGTTGTAGGACTTATTTCAGTGTAAGCAGACATACAGTGGAGGCTGGTGGTGACTCCAATGTCAACAGGGCTGCATATCCGCTCCAGATTTTACTCCAAACTTTTAAGGAGCTATCCATATCACTAAACCTATTTTGGGGGGGTAAGGTTCAGCACCGTGGATAGCTCCTTTAAAGTTTAGCATGAAATCCGGAGCAGATATGCAGCCTCCACTGCATGCATAGGACTGCACCCCTAAAGTGTTTTCAACCCCCCCCTTCCTCAGCCAAAAGCTCTCCTGAAGTGGATTGCATATGATCAGGAATACAAGGCAGTCCTTGCTGCAGGCTTCCAGTCTAAAAAGACACGCCACACAAGGAAAAAGGAGATGGGAAGGGAAGGGGGGGAATTAAGTGTCTTTCAGCAGGTCTGGTGGGATGGCTTTGCTTTCCCTCTCATCTCGCTCTGTACAGTCTGCTGGAATGGCTGCCTGTGATGTCAGTTGGGCAATGAAATTCGGCACTAGCAAGTGGAAGTCCCATCTGGAAGTGACTGACTCCCTGTGTCTCCAGCGTCTTATGCGCTCCAGTCATTTGCGTGGGTGTGTGTGTGTGTGTGTGTGTGCGTGTGTGTGTGTGGGAGTGTTGAATGGGATCCCCAGAGGTGGGGGAGAAGAAGCCGACTGTAGCTCCCTTTCAGAAGTCTGTATTTCGACAATAAGAAACAGCTGCGGCTATTTAAAAGCTACCCCAGGACTCGTATGGATGGATGTGACGTCGTACAGGAACTCAAACCTGGCCTTTCGGATTTACCAGCAATACGCTTTAAAACTTTAGCGATTGGGTTACCAATATGTTTGCGCCACGGTATGTGCCTGGATGGAAACAGCAACTGGAGGTCTCCTGGTGTCTTTGTTCCTTTGTCGTAACTCAACGGGTCATAAATGTGCGTTCCCTCTCCAAATGCACACACACATAGACTTGCCCACTTTGGTTTTATTTGATCATCCTCACTTATTTTCTTTTAAAACCCACATCCATTTGGGAAAGGAGTAAATGAACAGGCCTCCATTAGGTTTTTATGATACTTCTCCTCACTCCCCCACCCAAAAGGGAAAAAAAATAATCCAGTTTAGGGCAGGAATGGGGGCCAGGTAGGAGGATCGGGGGGTGGGGGAGGTGAGAGATAGAGTTTGTATTCTGATGTAAAACTCCAGGCATCCCAGGTGTATTGTCTAGGGTTTCCTGTAATTTACCTACAGAATAAGCCGTCTGGGGGGGAAATGTTTGCAGCACTGTATGTGTGTATTAATTACACAGCAGGATAAAATGGCTTCTTTGTGATGGGAAAGGAGCAACCTACGTGGAGTGGGGGGGGGGGAATGGCTCTCTGGATCTGCTGATGCAGTCTCCTGTCTGGAGGAAGGGGTCGTTGTCATGGATGTCTGTTGCCTGTGTAGGGTTCATTCTGGGGCGTCTTCGGCTTCCCCACAACTTGCAAACAAAACATGCTCCAACAGGGCAAATGCCAAGAATACCCAAGATGGGGCTGATCTGACAGAGGGTATCATGTGACTTCTTTCCAGATGTTTCACTTGCGACCCATTAGGTCAGGGGTGGGGAACCTGGTGCCCTCCGGATGTGGTTGGAGTCCAATTCCCATCAGCCCCAGACAGCATGGGCAATGGTCAGAGGTGATGGTATACGGCATCCAAAAACGTCCGGAGGGACACAAATTGTCCACCCCTGCAATAGGGTAAGCCCTCCTTCCATACATCAGGGTTCCCCCTTGTTGGATGCCCTGTCTGAATTGCAAATATCTTCTGGGACAGCAACAAGTGCCACTGCAGGGCTGTAAATTTTGCCAGAAGAAAACTTTTGAGCCAAATTCAGCACTACCTTCCTGGATGGATGGAATACTGGAGAAAGCTCATGAAAAAGCAAGACAAGTTTTTCAGTAAGAAAATTAGCAGCATTGCTCAGGGAGGGAGCGTTTCCAAGGACCCACATTTGTCTGAAGTGAAATGTTGAGGCAAAATAACAGCAGCCTTCCCCCGCCCCAACCTTGCTGCTTCAGCAGGGCTCTCCAACCTTGGGTCCCCAGATGTTGCTGGCCTACAGCTCCTAGCATACCCAGCCAGGATGGCTAATGGCAAGGGATTCTGGGAGCTGTAGTCCAGCAACATCTGGGGACCCAAGGTTGGAGAGCCCCGTCGTTCAGGATGTGCTGGACTACAGCTCCCATCATCCCCTGAGTATGATGGGAGTAGCAGTATAACACACCCTGAATCAGATTGGAAGAGGCTGAATGAGAGATTCTTGCTAAATCAAGCAACCCATCAGAGGAATTTTGAGGAAGAAAGATGTTTCAACACACAGCAAAACTGTATTGAAAGGAGGGGGATGAGAATATCGCTAAAGTGAGGGTGCCTTTGACCTTAGTTCTATTTTTGTTTTTTTGTTTTGTGTTTTTTAAAGGTGTTGAATTTGACATGTGATTGATACTTAATGCTGATGTCTCAAATCCATCACAAGGGTTTTGTTTGCTTGCTTGCTTGTTTGTTTTTAAATCAGGGCCTTTTCCCTTCAGTCTTTTAAAGTCGATTTTCAGAAGCAAAAATTCAAAATTAAAAAGTGAAACTGAATTCAGGTGTGGGAGAGCCCAAAATGCTGAAGGAGCCGTTCTTGTGTGAAAATGACATCAGCTAGTAAAAGCAGCCCCTTTCAGCAGCGGCTGTGGGTTGTGTTGAAAGGGTGTGTGCAAAGATACCTGCAAAGGCAGAGAAGGACAATTGGTGACTTATTTAGTAGGGGTCACCTATCTCGAGGGTGGGCAGAAAGTAGATCTCCAGATGGTTTGGACTTCAACTCCCAGCATCCCTGACCACTGGAAGGGGCTTCATATTATTACAATTCCCCACTTTACCCCTACAGTGGCAACTCACTTTGTAAAGCTGGTGGTCAAATCCCTACCAAAATTTTGCCCCCCTTCTTTGCAAGGTGAGATGTTCCAGCCTGGTTTTAGAAATGGATGGCTGCCCATCTTTATTTTGTACATGTGATCCCCCCACCTTCTATTGCTTTCATTTTAATCATCCCGTAGGGATGGGCGACCTGCCCGGCACTCTTCTCGCAGCGCGTGAGTGGAGCGCTCCTGCTGTGCGAGCCGAGCCGAGCCCGAGTGCCAGCTGAGGCGCTCACCGGACTTCCGGGTCCCTCGGCTCTACGTTGCTTATGTAGAAAACGGCGTAATTTGCACAAATTTGGCCGTAATTTGCACAAATTTGGCCGTAATTTGCACAAATGAGGTTGTTTTCTGCGTAAACAACCTGGCGCCAGAACCCCGGAAGTCATTTTCCCCAGCTCAGCTCGCGAGAATGCGGGTCGAGCTGGGGAAAAGGTAGGACTTCCACCATCCCCCCCCGGTCGAGCTCCGCACACACCCCTAAGATTCCCATGCTCCTGTTTCTTATGCTGCAATCCCATTGTGGTGCCCATAAGTCCCTGCACTCCGAGGCTTACGGTCATCCTATGCATAGCGGGAGGAGCAGCAGAGGCGATCTGCTCTTCTCTATTCTCCCACCGTGACATTTCACTAGATGGGCTTTTTCACCCATCTAGCTGGGGCATCTCGTAGCGTGAGGGAAGGAGGCTGGGAAGGTCCCAGGACAGCTCTTATCCTGGGCTCTCCATTATCCTTCCCTCCCCACCCACCAGGGCGCCGCCTCTTACCCCTCTCCGAGGTCGTGTGTTCCCGACCTCAGAGAGCAGCTGGTGTGGTTCTTTCTGCCACAGCTGTGAGAGGGTTGGGGATGGAGGTCAGAGCTACAATCCCCAGCTCTGGGGTCGGAGTGCTGTTTCCAATCTCGAGTCTGGGGATCTGAAATATCCTATGCCCTGGCACCCCCAGTTGTTGTCTAGGGGCCACACGATTGCTCCCTTAAATGTTTTATACTGCTGTTTCAGTTAATCATATCTTATATTTTATTGATTTAAAATGTTGTCTCGGATGGCTGTTATAGTTTCTTTTAAGGATGTTTTACTATGTTTTCTATTTGATTATGGATTTTTTAATTTTCTCTTCTTCTTTTTTTTCTGAACTACCTTGGTTGGTTTCAGGAAGGGGGTATAGGGACCGACTAACGAACAAAGAAGCAAACAGTAAGCCACCTTGAGGAGGTTTCGCTTCGAAAGGTGGCATATAAAACTATTTTAAATAAATAAAAGAGAGGAAGGAGGAGAAACCCTCCACGCACCAGTGTGCTTTTGCTGATTCTTTCGAGAGAAAATAGAAGCTTAATTTCTTGGAGGTGTTTTGTTGACACCCAAATGGAAAGCATGTGTCTCTGCTTCCCTTATTGTGCTTCCAAGTAATGAAAGTATTTAAGAAGGTGCAATTATGGATTTGGCAAGCACCTGCGGTTCCTGGTACAGCTTTTTCACACTGAATAAACACATGCACTCGATCTGTTTATATTACAGCACACTGGAGAACTGTCTACAACAAAAGGCTACAACCACCTTGTTCAATTCTTTCTCTTCTTCATATATATATATATATTATAGGCTTGCATTAATGACTTGCCTGCCGCAATTCTTCCCCAGGTGGCAAAAGAACAAAACTCTACACCCAAACGCATCTCTGGTGCACTACTGATCCCATAAGGGTAGAACTACACATTACATGCAAATGTACATAACAAAAATCTAGATTGCTGCTTTTACCAAGGAAAAGCATCTTAGACAGAAGTTTGGAGTGAAGAAGTGGGGACGGATGCTTAACTTGTCCTTCACACAACATTTTTGAAAGGAGAAGTAGGAGAACGAATAGGGCCGGCCCTACCAATAGGCAAAATGAGGCAACTGCCTCAGGCGGCAGTTGCTGGGGGGCTGGGTGTGGTGACCAGGTATCGGAGAAGACACTTGTGGATGTCATCGTTATCCTTCACCTCAGGCAGTCCAATGTATTAGGCCAGCCCTGAGAAGGAATCACACTGTCAAGCTGCTTTCTCCCCTTCAGGATTTCTAGCATGTGTATTTATTTATTTATTTATTTATTTATTATATTTATACCCCGCCTTTTTTCCTGCAAGGAACCCAAGGCGGCTTACATAGTCCTCCTACTCCTCCTCCTCTCCATTGTATCCTCACAACAACCCTGTGAGGTAGGTTAGGCTGAGAGTCAGTGACTGGCCCAAAGTCACCCAGTGAGTTTCATGGCCAAGCGGGGACTAGAACCCGGATCTCCCGAGTCCCAGTCCAACACTCTAACCACTACACCACACTGGCTCTTGGAGCAGAGTTGTATGATTAATTCATTTCAGTTTGCTTTTGATCAGGATTTGCCTAGTTCACAACTTCCACACCGAACATGAACTCAGACACAATCTGCAGTCGAAGTCTGAACATTTCTCAGCTTGCAATGTGTTTCATGAACTACAACAAATTCCATTCGACAGCATTGAAAAATGTTCATGAAAAAATGTGTACTTCTGAAAAATGTGCATGGATACGCTTTAATCAACGGGAGAAGAATTTCATGCAGGAAGAACATTTCATGCAGGAAGAACCATGTAATTCAGGGGTGCTGAACCTCAGGCCTGCAGGCCAAATCTAACCTATCTGTGGGTAAATCTGGCCCTCCAGGTTGTTCCAGATGACCATGCCTCCTTCCCCTGGCACCATAACTTTTAATCTGATTGCCAAATGTTTGGTGGTTTCCTGGCTTTTTCCCCAGATGAAATGCCTCTCCTAAGAAGATACGAAGTGCCATGTTGGATCAGACCAAGGTACATCTAGTTCAGTATTCTCTTCACACAGTGGTCAACCAGATGCCTGTGGGGAAACCCACAAGTAGGACAGGAGTGCAACAGCACCCTCCTGCCCATGTTCCCCAGTGACTGGTGTACATAGTAGGGATGTGGACTTACTCCTTTGTCTGTGCGCTGGGCGCTCGTTGATCTCCCCCACCGCACGGTTCCTCCGGTGCTACTCGGCGACCGCCAGCCGATGCGGTCACCAGGCCGCTTGCGGCACTTCTGGGTCCCTGGTGCTACTCTTCCGGGTCCCCGGCACAAATCGCAGCCGCTTTAAGGTGGTTTTCCCTGTTTTCTACGTAAAATATGTAGCGCCGGGGGCCAGGGACCAGGAACTTCCTTTCTCCGGCTCATCTCGCAATGACGTGAGCCGAGCCAGGGAAAGGTATGTTATGCGGGGCTCGGGGTGGTGGTGAGCAGGCTGAGTTCACCAACGCTACAAACCACCAGCCCCATCAATTTTTGCTACATTCCTAGTTTTTGAGGCTGGAGCTGAGACTCTGACTTCTCCTATGGCCATCTAGACTCTGTCTGTCTAGTGGCCATAGGATTGCGCCCTTAGGAAAAAAAATATAGGCAACTGTACTTGGTTGGAATTTGATCAAAAGTTTGAAGGGCTTTAACATGGGAAATAAATGGAACCATGGTGCCAGATTGTTGTTGTCTGGCTGGGTTTCTACTCCTTCCCAAGTTATCCAACCACTTGCAGTCTTGTTCTCTCTCAACACATACATTTATGATACACACAGGCTTTGATCCAGAGCTCCCTCCTATTGGCGGGAGCATCCTGTGAGCAGAATTCCTGTCATGGAAACACGTTCCGAGGTCAGAGGTGGGACTCCGACTTCGGAGCACCCTCCCGCCACCCTCTGCACTGGCTGTGTCTCCAAGGTCATAAGACCAACCTCAGAGCTGGCATTCTGTGGGCATTCCAGGGGGCAGGGAGGGGAGGAGTAAAGCTCCACTAGCATGCGTGGTATCCTGGTGGCGCCCCAGCCATCCCTCCTTCGGAGGGTCACAGGCAGCCACATTGGACCGCCCAATGAACATACACACAAAAATGATGCACACACTTCATTTATATGCATGTATCAATTGCATTTTTATTCTCTCATTAGATATTGATTCATTCATTCATTCATTTTCTATACCGCCCAACAGCCGAAGCTCTCTGGGCGGTGTACAACAAAATCAATTTTTAAAAAATACAATAAAATACAATTAAAAATATAAACAATAAAAACGTTATAAAAAAATTAAAGCCGATTTTAAAAATATCACTAAAACAAGTTAATAAAACACGGCCACCATTTTTTTTTTTTTTAACCAGGTATAACAGTATGTGCATATATAATTTAAACAAACCTTCCAATGACAAACATACTGAGTTCCTATTTAGGCTGTTTTACTATAGATGTTCCATAAGCATATTGGTTATAGACTTAAGAATTATAATTAGTGAATCCCTTTGTTTCTTTAGTGATCTTGAGTTATCATTATGCATGTTCTTTTTGTTGCCTTTATTTTGTTAACTTTATTTCAAAATGAAATAAAATGTCATGACAGTCGTCGTTGTCGTTGTTGTTGTTGTTGTTGTTGTTGTTATTATTATTATTATTATTATTATTATTATTATTATTCCCAGCTCAAATTGCCCAACATAATCTCAACTGCACTACTGCACTATCATAGCCATTTGGCTTTTCCATTCCTTCTTAAAAAAAAAAAAAAAAGTTTATTTTTCACACATATCCTAAGTGTTTCCATTCTAAAGGAAGCTTTTAATCCCTTCAAATGACTGCCCGGGTTTCTCTTTCTCCAGACAAGGCCTACACAGACGACACTGCCTTCATAGATACGACACTGAGACACCGTCGACGAAGCCGTGGCTGCCTACCAAATCCCCTCTGCTCTCACCCCCCCCTCGTTGCAGCCACTTTCCATATGGTGCCGCTTGCACTCGACCGATCCCTCAGGTTGCTGCAAGGAGGCGGCGGGAGCCGACACATTGATTTCTGCAGGTTTGGCGCCAGAGTCATTTCGGATGGCAAGGGGCTGATTTCTTTGACTCGTCTTGCTTCCGCTTCGCACTCGATACTGCTGTGTCAAACTCAACACCTTCCACAACACTCGCCTCCTCCTCCTCCTCCTCCTTAATAACAAAACATTCATCACCTCCTCCTCCTCTCTCGAGCATTGTCAGCACTGGTGGCAGGAGGAGGCTTGGAGGCAGCTGCGTTTGTTTTGACAGTGCCAACTCTTTAAAAAAAAAAAATTAAAAAGGAAGGAAGGAAGGGAGAAGACTTTATGAGGCTGGGTATTATTTTTTTTCTTCCTATTTTGCTTTCTGGGATCTGAACGAGTGTGTGCAGTGTCTCTTCCAGGGAGCAGGAACGCTGCTCCAAAAATATCCAAATCCTACAACATGACAAATATCCCTCCCCCCACAACCAGTATTTTGTATATGCTGATCAGAATAATTGCCTGGGTATGGTTTGCAAAGTCCTGTCCCATTTTCATATGTTCCCCCCACACCACCCGCAAATTGTACGGGGATTTGTATTGTTGTTGAACCTTTCATAGATTCTATAGAGTTGGAAGGGGCCTACAAGGCCATCGAGTCCAACCCCCTGCTCAATGCAGGAAACTAGAGGCGGGGGCCCCCATCCAAGTAATAACCAGGCCTGACCCTACTTAGCTTTCCACACTCAGACAAGCTGAGCCAACGTGAGCCACAGGTCTAGTTGAAGAACTAGGCAGCTTTAGGGAAGCTTTCTCCAATCTGGTGCCCTCGGGCTCTTTTGAACTACAACTCCCAGCATTCTTGAACATTCTTGGCTGGGGCTGATGGGAGTTGAAGTTCAAAACATCTGGAGGGCTCCAGGTTGCAGAAGGCTGATTGGTGTGGTGGTGGTGGTGGTAAGAATCTCATAATAATTTGTATTCCATTTTTGTTGCCTACATTTCCAGCCTAACGGCCAAAAGCGGACCCAAGTCGGGGGGTGGGGTGGGTTTCCTAAAACTAAATTTCCTCAAAATATTTGCACAGATTTGGAGCTGAGAACTGCTTGTCTCTAGCACAATTTGTGCAAATCACCATTTGCTCAAATCCAGGCTGACTCGTTAGATTCAAGTCAGTGTTGTTGTTCTTGTTGTTATTCTTTAACGTGTTGTTGTTATTCTTGTATTCTTGTTGTTCTTGTTGTTATTCTTTAACATGAGAAGTATGGAAGCATCCTCCGCTCACTTCATATGCACACCCTCCACCTTGGCCACCTTGAATTTTGTGACAGTTGATTTCAGATTTGTGCAATTTGCAGTGTGGGGACCCTAATTTTGTGCAAATGTCCCCAGCTTTTTTTTTTTTAAAAAAATAAATGTGCAAATTGTGGTCTGTTTTAAAAACTGAAGTCCGCGTGCTGGCTTGACTCACGTCAGAGCACATCAGCTCAGGGTTGACGTAACAGAATCTGTGGGGCTGTGTCCAGAAAATCTGTCAGATTATCACCCCCAAATTGGATTCTTCATGCATCCCTAAGCGGGATTGTCAGACACCTAGCAGGCCACTAGAGCTGGCTGGTGACTTGTGGGTCAAACATATGGGGCTGGATCTGCGACGAATTTAGTTCATCACTAGTTCAAGCCCTCCATTTCTCCCCTTCATGGTCCTTTAATCTTGCAGTCTTTGCTGGCCAAGAGAGCGATGGTGAAGTGCAGCCCTTCGGCTCTCCTCTGCTCTTCGGGTACAATTAAGCAATTCCCGAACACATATGCACATAATAAATAACCCAAACATATTCTTAGCCATAATGAGTACCTCTCCATAAAGTTAATGCGCTGTGAAACAACAGGGAAGTTAAAAAAAAAAAGGGGGGGGGAAGCAAGCCGCATAGTCTGTGGCAGCTGCTGCTGAGCTGATTTCATGTCAGGTCCTCTGTACAAGTCCTGGCCAAGCTAGGACTTCAAAAAAAAAACAAAAAAAACCAGGAACCTTTTCAAGTAGTACGGGCAGGCTTCCAAGCATGGCTGGTGGCCTGCACATGGCTTCCTGGGTCAGAGGGTATGCGGGCCTGCTCCAACCACTGATCACGCTCCATTTCTACTCGGTGCTGCATTTAACCCAATTTGAAACGCAGAAAATACCCCCCCCCCGCCGCCGCCGCCAACTTCTAAATAAGTCCATCAAGCCAGGCCTTGCACCTGACCAAGACAAATCCTCAGACTTACCTGGAGAGAAATTGTGGGTGGGTGTGCAATATTATTATGTTTTTTTTCTTTTCCTGATGACATTCCCTGATGGCCTCCCACAGATGGAAGGGCTCCGAGAATCGTTGCTGGAAGGGATGTGCTGAAAGCCCCTGTGAGTGTATTGAACGTGCACTCTTAGCTTGGAAAGCCAGTGCAAATGCTGAGGTCGGAAGACCTAAATGAGCAAGTGCATGATCTCAGGATTCTGGTCATACATGTATTTCAAGGGTGAGCAATTTCTGGGAGTTGGGGTGGGGGGCAATTCCCCACCTCTGAACCCACTGGAGTCCCACCCACCCTCACTGTCAAATGTACTGGTGCATCAGCAACCCCTCCATGATTTTGCACAAAGCGAAAAGGATTCCAAGAGCACGAATACTGGTTCAGTGTGGCGTCGTGGTGAGAGTGCTGGACTGGGACTCGGGAGATCCGGGTTCTAGTCCCCGCTCGGCCATGAAACTCACTGACCTGTCACTGACTCTCAGCCTAACCTACCTCATAGGGTTGTCAGTGAGGATAAAATGGAGAGGAGGAGGATTATGCAGGCCGCCTTGGGTTCCTTGCAGGGAAAAAAGGCAGGGTATAAATCTAATAAATAAATAAATAAATATAAATAAATAAATAAGGTGCATATTCCCCTGTGTGGTCTGTTTTGTAGAAAAATCACATGGGGACGGGGGGGAGGGGTCATCAGGGATTGCATATTCAACGAGGGGGGACACATACAACCCCTAATGTAAATGGTCTCTGTCTCTCACTGTGCGTGTGTACGTGTGTGTGTGTGTGTGTGTGTGTGCCTGTCTGTCTGTCTTCCACACCCCTCCTGAGCTGCATTCTCAGCTCAGAACTTGGAAAGCAGGCTAATTCAAACTCGGGGTGCCAGAGAACTCTGCAGTAGATTCAAATGAGTTTGTATTTCTGTGAATACAACCTGCGGATTTCTCAGCAGATCAGCTTTTTCGGAGTTGCACGAGTTCCACCGACTTGTGGAGGAATGTTTTGTTGTTGTTGTTTTTTAACTTTTGGGAGGGATTTGTGCAAAGTCGCATCCACGCGGATATGCATTAGTGCACACATGCATGAGAACCGATGCACACAGGCACTAACGCAGATTAGTGCTAAATGCACGCTTGTGCTAATGCACATTTTGGCACTAATGGGCACTTGCACAAGTGGAACAAAATTCTTGTAGATCCCCGAATAAAATTGGATTCTGACAATGATGGGACAATAGATGTCTGAAAATCCGTGAAACACCATGGAATTAACAAAATCTGTACAACTGTAAGTTGGACCACCACCACCACTGAATCTGCAAGATGTTCTGCTCATTGACATTATCCACAGGTGTCTGCAGGGATCATAAGAACATCCGTGCTCTTAAGGATGGGCAAATGAGGGATGTTCAAGATCCTCCAGACATCATCCTGCAGCTCGTGTCTCATGCCCACACTTCGGATTGCTGCTTGGTCTGTCTGTGTGAACCAGAAAATTGTGTGAATCGAGCTGCAATCGAATGTGAACTTTGCGCAAATTTTCTGAAATTTGCGCAAATAAGGACACTTATGCAAATCAACCTGGGGAAGTTGCACAAATCAAACACAAGCACATTTGGCAATTTGCCAATATTTTCAGCAGACACATGCTCGAGCTCACAATCACTTTCGGGGCTTCAAAGATGACATGCTGACATATTTTGTGAGCAAAAACAAAATTATCCTACATCCCTACCTGCTGGATCAGAGAAAGATCCATCCAGCCCATCATTCTGCCCCCAGTAGTGGTCATCCAGACGCTTCTGGAAAGCTCACATTAATGAAGGCGTGACGGTGATAGACTTCTCCTCTTGTCTGTTAGCAAGAATTATTTTTTAAAAAAATATTTTTATTTTAAAATTTTGAACAATACAAAGAAAATAACACACACATATAACTAATATAGTGCTCCCATCACCATGGGACCAAATAATACAATAACTCTATAATTGTTCATTATTCCAAAACTACAACATATCTTGACAGGGTACACTCCCTTTCCCCCTTTTTAACACATATTCCAAAAATAAACCCCAAATATCCTTAAAAATATTTTTCTTTAATTGACCCCTTTTGCATTTGATATTACAAGTCAACATATCATTCAATGCCATATCCCATACTTCTTTATACCAATCGGTAATAGTGAAAACTTGCTGAATTTTCCATTTCCTTGCTATCATTAATCTACCTGCCGTTAACAAATTTATAATTAATTCTTTAACGTTTTGATCCGTTATTGATAGCAAAGCTAGTTTAGAACAAACCTCTAGATCAGCTACAACAATTTCTGATATTTCCTCAAAAATCATTTTCCAAAAATCCATTACATTTTTACAACTCCACCACATGTGAGCATATGTACCCAGCTCCTGACATCCTCGCCAGCACATTGGAGAACATTTGTTATCTATTCTATTTAATCTCACCGGAGTCAAATACCATCTCCAAATTAGCTTATAAAAATTCTCTTTGATTCTTATAGACATATTTTTCAATATTCGCCTATCCCAAATCTTGTTCCACTCATCCTTTGATATTTCCTCTTCGTTATTTTGAATAAGTTAATTAGTAAGGAAGGGTTGCTAGATGTTTGGAGAGGGGTCAAGGGGAACGAGGAAAGATATACATTCTACTCAACGATTTTGAATAAGTTAATTAGTAAGGAAGGGTTGCTAGATGTTTGGAGAGGGGTCAAGGGGAACGAGGAAAGATATACATTCTACTCAACAGCAACTAAGAACTATTCTAGGATAGATTTTATATTTGTGTCCAAGACCCTGTTTTCAAGGGTCTTGGACATGGAGATAGGAGTAATAAAAGTTACAGACCACGCACCGGTTAATATGGATTTGAAGATACATAAGGATTATAGAGAAGCGAAAAGATGGAGATTGAATTGTAATATTTTTCGTTTTAAACATTTAACAGAAAAAATAGAGAAGGAATTGAGGGAAATTTGGGAATTTAATCAAACAGAAGAATGTACTGAAGCGATAATATGGGATACAATGAAGAGTGTAATGAGAGGAATAGGATTGAGAGAGGCAATAAATTTGAGGAAACAACAAGAAGTTTTTTTTATCAAAAGCTAGAGGGGGAGATTAGGGATTTGGAAAAGAAGTATTTAGAGAAGAGGGATAAAAAGATTTTTGCAGAATTACAGGGTAAAAGGAAAAAATGTATGGATTCTTTCTGTATGGATTTTATGCAACCTCGTGTAGAAATGGGATGGAATGGGCCTTACCTTTTAAAAAAAACAACTGTCAATCACAGCAAGACTGAGATTGAGATAGACATACAGTCATGCCTTGGACTGAGAGCATAATTCGTTCAGGAAACGTGCTTGTAATCCAAAACACTCTTATATCAAAACGAAATCCCCCCCAAAAAATGTGTACAGAGATTTTTAATTTAAGCCGTACTACAGTACTTGTATTGCAAGACGTCGCTTGTATATCAAGTAAAAAAAAATTAAATAAATATTTAAAAATTTGCTTGTCTTGCAAAATGCTCTCAAACCAAGTTACTTGTAATCCAAGGTATTACTGTACCTCCCTTGCTTGCATGCACTACCATGCCTCCTGCGGCTTTAGTCCTACATCAGACTCTCAGCATAGCATACTTAATAAGGTTGCTGTGTGGATATAACGAGACAACCTGAGACAATTTTATGCCACCATCTCTGTCCTTTTTCAAGGAAAGTCAGGATGCAACTCCGATAAATAAATTGATGAGTACACATTCAGATGGCAAGTTTGCCATTCATCACTGATGGGCAAAACTTACCACATATAGACTTTGGCATGCCAAAATTAATGTGAGGATCTGAACGGAGTGGCAATGTATCCAGGCAATAACAGGGGACAAAGGCAAGGAAAGAAATAGCTCCTTAGTCTTGACCATCACAATGCTAAACCCAGGCAGGTTATGTTCAGTTCAGAGAAGGTGGTGGTGTGGATCATGGTAGCTCAGTCTCTGCTACTCCTTCACAGCAGGTTAATTATGTCCAAAGAAACTGAGGTGAAGGGTCCAGTATTTGGGGAAGCTTTCAGCCATGATGAAATGGCAAACTTTGTGTTGAAAGTTGAACTTGATGAACCTTTGTATCTTTCATAACCACAAAACCTTCCACCTGCAGGCCCAATGTTATTAGGAATACAGCAAATTTCTGAACATAAAAAGAAAATATAGTCTCCCTTAATGTCATCATCATTTTAGAAAAAGCAATTGATGTCGCCTGAAGCTGTGGCTATGAAGTCCAATTATACCATATTTCATTCAAGTGTCAAAAATTGGAATAATAATCCTCAGCAATGAAGAACACACCATGGAATGAGGTTACCATCTTCTTTTGTTTGGGGGTTTGGCGCTTTCATAAATTCACACTTGGAGCATGCCCTGCTCCATGTTCCTTCAAGGACTTTCTTGCTTGCTATTGTTTTCTCTTCTTAACAATTCACTTCCCTCAGTACTTTCCCTGATGTTGACAACTGCTCACTGAGCCTCCATATGCTCCTCTAAGCAGACATTCAATCATTTGTGAATTAGCAACCCAACTGAATAGCTGAAGGAAAATGGTGGTATTCATGTGCTCATAACATTTTGAATGGGAGTGGAAGATACCAGATCAAATGTTCAGCAAAAACTATATCTGCATGGGTAGGCAGGCAGTCTCTGCATGAATCATAGGGTCCCACAGTGTTTGGAGAATTTTGCAAAAAGGATTGGGAAGCCTTTAAAATAGTGTCCCATGGAGGCACACCAAGAGTGGGCATAACTCACCCTAATTAGATCTTTTGCTAGTTTTATCCAGCACCCTGTTTTGCTTCTTTCACCATTCCTTGCACAGTTTTCTGAGCAGGGGCTTTAAAATTCAGTTCAACATTTTGCTTCAGACAAAACTTGGTGCCAATTTGGAGATGTGCAGATAACACCATGATGACTATTGCTAGTAATGTCAAAAATACATTTTCTTCCCTCAGAATTCCTCAGACATTTTGCCCAAGCAAGAACTTCCAAATCCATCTTGAAATTTACATTGTCTAATGGAGGTAAACTGTTTTTGACCCATTCTCATGGCAATAATTTCATCTCATGGGAGCTTCCTTCCCTACCAATAACTAACGGAGATGAAAATACTATCATGTGATAAATGCAGAAATTGCATGGTTATCTGAGACCATCCTAAGTGCTTCCTTGGTAAATAAAGCCCTGACGTATAAATGATATAAATATGATTGAGAAAACCGGATGCACAAAATTCATTATGGTGGGCTTATTTCAGTGTTCCTTAACAGTTGTTGCTTTGAAGATGATTATTCTGCTCTGGTCTGCCTGTTCCTTTATTTTCCTATTTCCAATCTCTCATCTTGGACATTTTAAAACACCAACAACAAACCATTACAGACACTACAAGGGGACAAGAGTGTGAAGAATGAAAGAGGCGCTCTCAAAGGTTGCCTGTTAAAATACAAGGCCGCAAATAAGTTCTGAGTGAATTTTGATATGCTACAACATTGCAACAAGCCAGTCAAAGAGTCTGACCTCAGGCATCAACAACATGATGCAGCCAAGTTCCTAGTTTTGATACTTTCAATAAAAAACCATTCCCAAGAGGGTTGGGAGAGAGGAAAGATGCGAAAATATCTTATTCACTCTCAATGAAACAAGAAGCCACCTGCACCATAGAAAAGCGTGCTAATAATTGGATAGTGTTCTCTTGTGGCCTTTAGAAAGCTTTCGCTCAAGATACTGTCTCTTCATGAAATTCCTGGAAATGTCATGATGCTTTGGGGGAGAAAAATATAGATCCTGGCCCACAAATCTGTGTATGCAGATATGGGAAACATATATGTGTGATGCAAATACATATCCCTCTGTGCATGCAGCAGCTGAACGTATGATTGGCGATGCAGGTCATTCATCATCAAAGAATCTCCATGGTGCTGCATGAGCTGTCCCTGGCCTGTAGACATGAAGCTTCCATCCCTTCTGATCAAGTCCCAGTGGCAGTAGGTCACTTGCTGCTTTGTACTTGACCTCACCAGACGGGGATAGCCAGATCCACCCATTCACAATCCATCTTCTTGACTTGTCTGAACAAAGCTGCCTCCATTTTCCCAAATGGCATGACAAGCCAGTTTTGAGATTCAAGGAAATTGCATTTCCAACAACTATGTAGGTAAGGACGGACACGGATGTGTCATCTGTTGAAGCTGGATTATTCACCCAGGCTCCCATACAGGTGGTAGTAACATAACAGGTTTATTATTAAATTGAATGAATATATTCAGGATTTGCCTTCTACAGGAGGAAGTGCTCTGCCCATGAAAGGTCTGTCCCACCAATTTTAGGAGCTCCATCTTCCCCCACACCACAGCTCATCCCGTTCAACAGGGTCTCCCGACTTTCTATGTAGTAATTTTCAGGGGACCGGGGAGAATGCTTTGGGAAGGAGGGGGCAGGGAAGTCCTCTTCCACCAGCATGGTTGATCTAGCTTAAATCTGGATCCAAGCTGCTATGTATGTACAGTGTGTGTGTGTGTACCTATGTATATGTACAGTATATATGCACATACATACACATCAACCAACCTGGTCCTCTGTGCGTGCGTGTGTGTGTGTGTGTGTGTGATATAATCAAAGCAAATCTTAAAACAGGCCTGCAGAAGGGTTTCTTCTAAGCCAATGGACACTGCTCAGTTAATCACTGTTCTTAGGGATGGGAGATCCAGGGATGTTTGAGCTTACTGGAATTCTCTGAACTTCACTTTGAAGTGTGGTTCAGCTTGCTCCCATTCTTGTTGTGCGACTTGTTTTGGGGTTTGTTTGAATGGGGGAAGTGTGCATTTTGAATCGGGAAAATGTGCATTTCTGTGTGCATTCTTCAAAAGTTTGCACTTTCCCCATGTGTGTGTGTGTGTGTGTGTGTGTAAATATAACATTTTCTGAATGTGATTCCTGGTTTGTGTATATGTGAACATTTTTTGAAAAATATTTGCTCCCATTCATTTTTGCGTTTGGGGTTGCAACGAGGACATGTTCAGATGCTTTGCAAACTGGGACAAAATTCTCATACATCCTTACATGGCATGTAAGTGTGTGGTCCAATCAGAAAAGGTGACTGTGTGTAGGGATCAGATCATATTCACATGTATATGAATATTATATTATCGTTCCTCCAAGATGTATCATCCTTCTACCAAGAAATGAAGGGTCATCTCAGACAACAACCATGTTGAACATCACCCAGTGAGTCTCATAGGTCTCCCCATCAGTCTCCCCACTGGCAGCTATACAATCTGTCTGCTACATGTCATGCCCATATTAGATGCATTGTCAGGGTCAAGTAGGACCATCCAGTGGAGGGTTGTACTAGGAGACAGACATTGAGCACATGGTTCCCCAATGCAGAGCCCCCATAGCCAGGACCTGGAGCCAAAGCCAGAACTACGTATACCTAGACACTTGGGCTGTGGGATGGGGATCAGTGGGAAGGAGGTTCTGCTCTGTTGACCAGGCCAGGGCATAAGGCTAGGCTCCCAGTACATCAGACACAGCCAATCTGGAGGCCTCATACTGCTTGCCAATCATAGGAGCCAATATTGCACATCCCTCTTCCCATGGGTGAAGAGGGATATGCCTGAGGTGAAGAGCATTCTGGGATCTATAGGCCCTTGGTAGGTCATCAGGCACTATTCCAGCCAAGGACCATATGACTCCAAGATCCCCTGACAATCTTGAACCACTTCACTATTTCCTGAAAGACAGTGGGGAGTGTATTGCAACTTTGGAAATCTGGACAGCAGCGTGATGCATTGAGGCATAGTTTCCAACATAATTAAGGCTTTCCACTGATTCTTCCCGATGGCAATTGTTATTTCAAATGCAAATTAATAAATCATGTCCTTCTATTTAAGAATTAAAACAAGGCTCAAGGATTCCTGCTTAGACCAGCAAACTTAAAATGCAAGGAGAAAATATTCAAAGGAAAAGGAGAAGAGAGAGCATACATGAGAATGGGACATTGTATCTTGTTGATGATTCTCTGGGCATTAAAAACATGCCTGTAATCAGGATGTAGTATTACAATCTGGGTATTTGTTTATTTTATTTTTGTTTTTGTTTTTAGTTTTTCACCCAAACAGTATGCAAATAGTCTTGCACTTTCATTCATGGGTGGTCACCAATACAAAAAACAAGACAAAAAATAAAAAAAAAAATAAAAATTGAGCTGAACACAATCCTCAGTACCCGCACTGCTCTGCTCCAAAAGAATCCTCAAGGGCTTCCGGTCTCTTGTGGTTATACAGCAAAGCACTTTAGCTTTCACTGTAAATTAGTGTAAGGGCCAGTAATGCATCTTTAAGGATGTGAGCCCTTTGAAGGCACTTCGAGGTCAAGATTGCGGCTATATAAAGCACAACCTTTGGAACATTTCTTTTCACTTGCTAGGCCAGAGGCTTTGATGGCTATGCTGTGTGTGTGTGTGTGTGTGTGTGTGTGTGTATTATTTCACCAGAACCCTTCAGATTCCACAATGTCTCAGCCATTGACTTAATCTGCCAGCCAACCACAAATGCAGAAGGGTTGTAATAAAACCACATCAATATTTGCAATAGAAAACCAAAAGGGGAGCATAAAGCACGTATGCTAAAGAGATAACAGCTGTTGGGGGAAATAAAGCTGGAATCTTGCGAACATACAACATGGCACAAGCAAAATGACCTTTGACCTGGAAGCCATTTCATTTGGTTCCGTGTGAAGACACTTTGATCTCCCTCTTTCATCTAGCTTGCTATTTAATAGCAATACCTTTCCACCTCTTTGCTCTGGAGCAGAATTACTACTGAAAGGGAAATATTGAAGCAAATTTGAAAGTTTTTACTCTGGCCAAATATCCAAGGAATCTGGGATATTTGGATATTTTTTGGTATGAGTTATAGATCAGGAGTGGAACACATGCTTTGCACGCATGAAGGTTCTAGGTTCAATCCCTGACATCTCCAGGTAGGGCTGAGGCGGAAAAAAAATCAAGTTTGATACCCCAGAGAGCTGCTGTCACCAAGTGACAAACTTGAGTTTCATGGACCAATGCTCTGGTTCAGAATAAGGCAGCTTCTTGTGAGTGAGTGAGTGAGTGAGTGGAGATTCAGTGTCATATGTCTCAGAATAGTCCTACTCTGACTTTGGGCTGGGGCATATGCTTAAGGCTGGCAGTCAGAGGAATGCCATTGAAAATGGCTTGGCCTCCCCATGATTAAACTTTTTGATTTTGATGGCAAAGCCAACAAAACATATGCATGTATGTATTTATTAAAAATGTTTATACCCTGGCTTTCCGCATCAGTTTAGAAACACGCACGGTGGCTTATATCATATTATATATATATATATATATATATATATATGTTTACAGTGGCTATCCTACACATGTCTACTCAGAAGTAAGTCTCATTGAGTTCAGTGTGGCTTACTGCCAGGGGAGTGTGTACAGGATTCCAGAGTTAAGCACTCAATACTTCACTGTCCAACTGCCTAGTTCACTGTCAAACTGGCAGTTGCCCTGGGACTGGAGAGCAGAAAGAAGCACACTCTGGCTTTTGCCATCAGCCAGGGGACCCAGGGCCACTTGGAGGCTACATCCCAGGAATGACGTCAAGTCAAGGGGGAGACCAACCGGGCCCATCCCTTGACCACAGAAGGAGCAGTTGCAGAGAGCTCGCTTCCCCCTCCCTGCCAGAAAGAACACTCAACCGCCCTGTGGGACTGCCAAAGGATGGGGAAAGGACACTCTGGTCCCATCCGTTGGCCTAAGGAACAG
This sequence comes from Shinisaurus crocodilurus, assembly GCA_021292165.1. Lineage (NCBI taxonomy): Eukaryota > Metazoa > Chordata > Lepidosauria > Squamata > Shinisauridae > Shinisaurus > Shinisaurus crocodilurus. The sequence continues at coordinate 2,401,182 of JAHFWL010000645.1, forward strand.
TCAAGAACACCAGCAAGGGAAGATGATCCTGGCCGGAAGTGCATTTAAATGCCCGCTTATAACCACTTCGTTCTGCCTTGAAAAACTGGCCTCCCTCCTCTTCCTTTTCCCTCCCCTCCCCTTCCCTTCCCTTCCCTTCCCTGCCTTGTCATATATATATATATATATATATATATAGTAAACCTGCTATATATATATAGTATGCCTGCGAAACATGGACTATCTATAAACGTCACTTCCACCTCCTTGAAAGGTTTCATCAACGTTGCCTCCGGAAAATCCTGCAAATTACTTGGGAAGATAGGCGAACAAATGTCAGTGTACTGGAAGAAGCAAAGACTACTAGCATTGAAAAAATGATCCTTCAACGCCAACTTCAGTGGACCGGTCATGTTGTTCGAATGCCTGACTGCCGCCTCCCAAAGCAGTTACTTTACTCCCAACTCAAGGATGGAAAGCGGAATATCGGTGGTCAATATAAGAGGTTTAAAGATGTTCATAAGGCTAATCTAAAAAAATGCAATATAAACATCGAAAACTGGGAAGCTCTGGCCCATGAACGATCTAAATGGAGGTTGGCCTTTCACAAAGGTTCCATGGACTTTGAAGAAGCCCGAGTGCAAGGTGAAAGGGAGAAACGTGCTAAGCGAAAAGCACGTCAAATGAATCCTTTACAGGACCATCTTCTATCTGGTAACCTGTGTCCTCACTGTGGGAAGCTGTGTGGATCTAGAATTGGCCTCCACAGTCACTTACGGACCCATCGCTAGAGTCTACACAATCTTCTTTAGAATTTCCTCCTTTTATCCCGGAAGACAATCTTACTCGGTCACGAGTGATCGCCTGATGATGATGATGAAACCTGGTGGCAGGGCCTGCCTCTCTTCTTTTTTTATTGATATGAGCGGCTTTGGGAGACAATAATTATTTGAAAAGTGGGATAAAAATGCATTAAATAAGCAATAAATAAATAAGCAAAAAACAAAAGCTTTTCGCTGATAACAGTATTTTTAAAAGTGGTAAGCATTTTTTTTTTACTCAGAAATCATGCACTTGTAATTGTTCCGTGAGAAAATATAGTAATTTGATCTGCTTTTCACTAATAGATGCCGCTTTCAGTGCTCATGAATTAAAATATAACACTGTGTTTCTATTTTCAGAAACAACCTCTATTTCTAGATCTTGAAAGATAACCACATTGATTGAAAGACATTAATTCTTCAGACAAACATCTTTGATAGACATTAAACATTAGCAACCGTACAGATACACCATGGTGACCATCTTTCCTCTGCTTCCAAAGAAGACATCCATCTCCTGATGTAGCTGGATTCATACTGGACAGTTCCTCTGATCAGGTTGCGTTCCAATAATATTCAAGTAGAATTGAGACTCATTTAGCAGACTGCATGTTGCTTGTCCCTTTTGCTCAATGCTCTGTGCAAGGCTGGATGGTTTACAGCAAGGCTGGTTGATTATAGCCAAGCAAAGGTGGAGTTTGTGGCTGGGCTGTTTTAGGATGCTGGTCTTCATTTGGTGGGTCAAGATATAGGGATGGACAGATCAGTGTATTTCTGATCCACATCCATGTTGCATCTGTTCATTCATAAGTCTAAGCCATCCTGTTTTCACATAGATCCACACACAACTTCATATATAAATATGCATTGAAATGTGTATCTTTGAATGCATTTTCTCAGAAATTATGCAGTACTACATGTATTTTATTGAAACATCTGCATTCATAAATTCAGTGTATCCTGAAGTATCCTACATGACACTACCGCTGACATAAGTTACATAGTGCTAGTGTAAATGAGCTCTAGCACTATTCCAAAAGTACTTGCTGGAGCAATGGGTCATCATGACTAATGATAGACCTCAAGGGGGAATTTTGCAGCCTCCTATGGTAGTGGTCATTGCCATCGCTTGTGGCAGCAAGTTCCATAAATTAGTTATGCAGAGTGTGAAGAAATGCTTTCCCTTTATAGGGATGTGTGAGGAATCCATCCGGGGGATGGTGGTGGAATCCAGAGGATTTGGCCAGTTTGACCCTTCAGATGCCACCTCGCTTGCTGCTTCCCCCAGGGCCTACCTTGTCCTGGCAGCGGCTCGCCTCTCCACGGCGAGCCACCCATGCAGGCCACACTGGTCCAATCACGTCACTTCCGGCACACCGGAATTGATGCGACAGGACCCTGCTCTGGCGCGTTGGACCCCCGTGCTATGTTTTTGGCGGGGAAACCAGGGCAACAGGGCTTAAACAGCTTAATCAGTGCTTAAACAGCTTAAACAGCCCTGTTGCCCTGGTCTCCCCTGCCAAAAACATAGCGCGGGAGTCCAGCGAGCTGGAGCATGGTCCCGTCGCGTCAGTTCTGGCGCGTCCATGAAACTCAAGTGCTGCACCCACCAAGCTGGGCCAAGAGCAGACACGTGCCGAGCTGCTTGGCAGACTTCTGGGTTCCCAGCGGGCCGCTTTTTATGTAGAAAATGCCGTAAGATATGTTAAAAGTGGCCGCAATTTGCGCACGTTATGCAAATTGCGGCCGCTTTTGGCATATCTTACAGCATTTTCTACATAAAAGTGGCCCACCAGGAACCTGGAAATCGCTTCCCTGGCTCAACTCAGGAGAATGAGAGTCGAGCCAGGGGAGCAGGGAAGCAGGACGGAGTTCAGGGGGTCGAGTCCAGCCAGTTCGCCAGATTTCCACCCCCCTGAATGGAATCCTCACACATCACTACCCCCAGCAACCTCTTCAACTTCCATGACTATCCCTCCTCCACCATTGGTGCTCTGACAGTGGTAGGGGGGAAAGGGGTGTGTTGCAGGAGGATCGATCCTCAGGATCCAAAGCCTCCCTCGATCAGAGAAGCCAAAGCCTCTCTTGATCTGCTTCCAATTTGCCTTTAGAAGGGAGGGAAGTTGTGTGGGGCATACCTGGAGCTGACATATTTATTTTCGTTCTATATGCCTTCACCCACTGTCCTGGCCAGTGTGAATCCAGAAAAGCTTTAAAGGAGCACTTCCTCAGCTGGGGATTGTCCCTCCCCCATTCTCATAGAATAACTCAGTTGGCAATCTCCCATCCTGCAAACTAGGAAAAAGCACACATACACAATTTCCTCTTAGCGAAGGTGCATCCTCTGAGCGTTCTGGCTAATCCTTTCTGCTCCCTTGTCCAGCTCTATTAAATCCTTTTCAGGAAGGGGTGACCTAGTGCAACAAAGTGGGTCTCCCACTTTTTACCATAAAGTGGGTCCCATCCCATGTTGCAGACTAGAGCAAGAAAGTAAGTCTGGAATCTGCTGTAATTTGTATATAACAGTCCATTGCTTGTATTGTCTACAGGCCTGTGGCTTATGCTGACTCAGCTTGTCTGAGCATGGAAAGCTAAGCAGGGTCAGGGTTGCTTATTACTTGGATGGGAGACCCCTCCTCTAGTTTCCTACATTGAGCAAGGGGTTGGACTCGATGGCCTTGTAGGCCCCTTCCAACTCTACGATCTATGAAATCTATTCCCTTCTCTATCCCTGGCTAATACTTTATATCCTTGGCTAGAGTTGGGTGAATGTATGAATTTCAGTTTCACCATTTTTTCCCCCCATTTCTGCAACTGCAAGGTCATTTCAACCCAGTTTTGCATCAAATGGGGCAAAATTGGTCCCAAAAAACTCAGCACAAAAATACGTACACATTTTTGGGTGCATTTCCCCTAAGATATACATTCTGTATGCATTTTTCTTAGCATGCATGCTTTTGTAAGTGTTCTCTCCCCAATCCAGTGTATTTTGCAGTTGATTTGCCCTAGTGTGTGCATTCTTGTGCACACTTTTTTTGAAAACTGTGGAGTTCGGCATGAAAGCACATTCGAGTTCCCTTATACATTTGGCAGTCCTAATTTCGTAAGTTGGTAGAAAAATTCAGCCATGACTGATTTTTCCTACATTCCCTGTCCTTGGCTTTTCCTGGAAAGAACATGAATGTAGCTCTATATTTTAGTGCGCGCACACACACAACAGAGAGGAAATGATATGTTTAGTGGAAAACAAAACAAGAGCAGTTTCTGGAGCTGATAAAAGGTGTCATAACAAGCTAGTGCCAACATGTCCCTGATAGAGGGAAAAGGGAACAGATGTCCAGGCCAAAGCTCAAAACTGACAATCGTGAGATTGCCTGGCTTAAGCAGGAATGAACACTTCTCCTTTGCCCAGACATGCCCCACAGCTACGGCGAAACTCCCTTAGCTGCAGACATTTCCAGATGACCTGCTTAACAGACTGACCACAAGATATCTGATTGCTGAACAAAAATAAAACGTATTTTTGCCCCTTTCCTTCTTGTGCGTGTGCGTGCGTGTGTGCTTTTGTTCTCTATTTTCGACACTACAGGTATGTGACAGATTTTAATAGACACCTTGTAAGTGGCTGAAGTCTTGTTATCACTTAGATAAATGCTACCAGACATAGAAATAATCTTTCCTACCCAGAGATCTTGCACAGTATGATACAGGAGGCTTGGCTCAAAATCCATGTGCCCACCCACAAACGGTCGTGAGCAGGCAAATATCCACTCCACTTTAACAGCTGATAGCCAGTAGCAGGAGATCAAACAGCAAAGAGGGGAGAATCAACAGCACCAGTCCTTTTAATGACAAACTCAGATGCTGAGTAGCCAACACAGGGCCACTGGGAAACATGTTTAGTGAAACCTCAAGGTTTGCAGAAGTACAAACAATTTTTTTTTTTAAAGAACTTGAACTCTTGATACATGAGGGCAAGTACGACTTGATAGGGATAACTGAAACCTGGTGGGATGACTCCCATGACTGGAATACAGCAATTGAAGGGTATAACTTGTTCAAAAGGAACAGAAGCAACAGAAAGGGAGGTGGAGTTGCACTGTATGTTAAAAATACGTATCTCTGCACAGAGATACAGGAAGAGGAGCTTGGCAGCCCCATTGAGAGCATCTGGGTTAAAATAAAGGGGGCAAAGAATAAAACGAACATGGCGGTTGGAGTCTACTACCGACCACCCAATCAAGGAGAAGACGAGGATGGAACTTTGAAAAACAAATTGCCAGTGTTTCAAGGAGGCACGATGTGGTAGTAATGGGAGACTTCAATTTCCCTGATATCTGTTGGGAGACTTTTTCAGCCAAACATGGCCCCTCCAAGAAATTCCTGAGCTGTGCTGCTGATAACTTCCTCCTACAGAAAGTGGAGGAAGGAACTAGAGGATCGGCTATCCTTGACCTGATTCTAACCAACAGAGACGAGTTAGTGGATAAAGTGGCAGTTTCGGGAACTCTGGGGGAAAGTGACCATGTTATACTTGAGTTCTTGATTCTAACGGAAGCAAAAGCTGAGTGTAGCCAAACACGTACCCTGGATTTTAGGAAAGCCAATTTTAACAAACTCAGAACAATGATTAGTAAGATCCCATGGCAAGTGACTCTCACGAGAAAGGGAGCCCAGGAGGGGTGGGAGTTTTTAAAAAAGGAAATTTAAAGGCACAATTGCAAACAATTCCCAAAAGGAAAAAAGGCAGAGGGCAACAGAAGAAGCCAATGTGGCTTCACAATAAACTCAAAGACGACCTGAAAACAAAAAAGGACACGTATAGGAAGTGGAAGGAAGGACAGGCTACAAGTGAAGAGTACAGGCAGGTAGCACAGAACTGCAGGAATAGTGTCAGGAAGGCTAAAGCTGAGAATGAGCTAAGGTTAGCGAGGAATGCTAAAAGCAACAAAAAAGCTTTCTTCAGATACATGCACAGTAAAAGACAGAAGAAAGAACTGGTGGTTCAACTACGCAATGAGGATGGCAAATTGATAACAGAAGACAAAGAAAAGGCAGAAGTGTTCAATTCCTACTTCGGCTCGGTCTTCTCCCAAAAGAGGGTCTATGACCCCCCTGGCAAACCTGAAGTGCAGACTGAAGGGGCAGGATTGCAGCTTGAGATTAATAGGCAAATGGTCAAGGAGCACCTGATTACTCTGAACGAGTTTAAATCTCCAGGGCCTGATGAGCTGCATCCTAGAGTAATAAAGGAACTGGCAGAAGAACTCTCAGAACCACTGTCTATTATCTTTGAGAAATCATGGAGGACAGGTGAAGTGCCAGACGACTGGAGGAGGGCAAATGTTGTTCCCATCTTCAAAAAGGGCAAGAAGGAGGAACCTGGGAACTATAGGCCAGTCAGTCTGACATCAATCCCCGGGAAGATTTTTGAGCAGATTATAAAGAAGTCAGTCTGCAAGCACCTTGAAAACAATGCAGTGATTACTAGAAGCCAGCATGGATTTGTCAAGAACAAATCCTGTCAGACTAATCTGATCTCATTTTTTGATCGGGTAACCTCCCTTGTGGACTGTGGGAATGCTGTGGACATTATATATCTGGACTTCAGCAAAGCTTTCGACAAAGTGCCTCATGATATCCTGATTAGTAAGCTAGCTAAGAGTGGGCTAGATGGAACAACTATCAGGTGGATCCACAATTGGCTACAGAATCGGACTCAAAGAGTGCTTATCAATGGTTCCTTCTCAAACTGGGGAGAGGTAACGAGCGGGGTACCACAGGGCTCGGTCCTGGGCCCGGTGCTCTTCAACATTTTATTAATGACTTAGATGAAGAGGTGCAGGGAATGCTTATCAAATTTGCAGATGACACAAAGTTGGGTGGAACAGCTAATACTCTGGAAGAAAGAAACAAAATTCAAAGCGATCTCGACAGACTGGAGCGCTGGGCCGAAAACAACAGAATGAAATTTAATAGGGATAAATGCCAAGTGCTGCACCTAGGGAATGGAAACCAAATGCAGAGTTACAGAATGGGGGACACTTGGCTCAACAATACTACAAGTGAGAAGGATCTTGGAATTGTGGTAGATCACAAACTGAATATGAGCCAGCAATGCGATGTGGCTGCAAAGAAGGCAAATGCAATTTTGGGCTGTATTAATAGAAGTATAGCTTCCAAATCGCGGGAAGTGATAATTCCCCTTTACTCGGCACTGGTTAGGCCTCATCTTGAGTACTGCGTCCAGTTCTGGGCACCACACTTTCAGAAGGATGTAGACAAACTGGAGAGGGTTCAGAGGAGGGCAACAAAGATGATAAAGGGACTGGAAACAAGGCCCTATGAGGAGAGACTGAAAGAACTGGGCATGTTTAGCCTTCAGAAGAGGAGACTGAGGGGAGATATGATCGCACTCTTCCAGTATTTGAAGGGATGTCACACAGAGGAGGGCAAAGATCTCTTCTCGATCATCCCAGTTTGCAGGACACGGAATAATGGGCTCAAGTTACAGGAACCTAGATTCCACCTAAACATCAGGAAAAAATTTCCTGACTGTCAGAGCAATAAGACAATGGAATCAACTACCTAGGGAGGTTGTGGGCTCTCCCACTCTGGAGGCATTCAAGGTGCAGCTGGACAGCCATCTGTCAGGGATGCTTTGACCTAGATTCCTGCATTGAGCAGGGGGTTGGACTCGATGGCCTTGTAGGCCCCTTCCAACTCTACTTTTCTATGATTCTATGAACCCAAAGACCCAAAACAGACCAATGAGAACTGAGCATGCTCAATGGTAAAAAAATGTTGTCTATGAAGAGGTGACCAAAAAACCAGAGGTGGGTGGGAATAAGGTGCTGTATCTCGGAAGAAGGCACGGCTAGCTGGTTGGAACTGTGAACAGGAGCATTCCTATCAGGTGGTATGAAAACCTTGTAACATATTCTTGGACATCCCATCTATCATTTACTATTAATATGATGCATAATATGTATAAGGCACTGTACAGAAAATATATATTTTTAAAAGATCAAGTCCCCCACAGCCTCACACAATATAATCTGAATCCTAGCTATGGTGTTGGAGGCACCAATGGACCAGACCACCTCATTCACTAAATTATGATCAAGCTTTGAGTCAGGGCATCTGGGAGCTTGACAATAAGAGTTAGGTACTTAGGACCAGGAACGCTGCTGAAGCCAAGGACATGTCAATATGAGAACATAAGAATAGCCATGCAGGATCAGACCAAGCGTCCATCTCTAGTCCAGCGTTCTGTTCACACAGTGGCCAACCAGCTGCCCATGGGATACCACAAGCAGGACATGAGTGCAACAGCACCCTCCCACCCATGTTCCCCAGCAACTGGAGTACACAGGCATACTGCCTGATACTGGAGGAAGCATATAGCCAACTAGGACGAGTGGCCATTGATAGCCTTCTCCTCCAAGAATTTGGTGGTCATCACTACACGTTGTGGAAGTGAATTATATAGTTGAACTATGCGCTGTGTGAAGAAGTCCTCCCTTTTATCTGTTATAAATCTTCCACCAGTCAGCTTCACGGGATGACCCCATTGGGTTCTAGTATTATGAGAGAGGGAGAAAAATGTCTCTCTGTCCACTTTCTCCACACCATGCATAATTCTGAACATCTCTATCATGTCCTCCCCTTCTCGCCTTTTTTCTAAGCTAAACCATCCCAGCTGCTGTAACCTTTCCTCATAGGGGAGTTGCTCCAGCCCCTTGACCATTTTAGTTGCCCTTTTCTTCACTTTTTACTACTCTACAATATCCCGTTTTTAGATACGGTGACTAGAACTGTACACAGTATCCAAAGCGTGGTCGGACCATAAAACTTCTACATTTCCCCATTCTAAGAGGCTGAAGTGCCTCTCCTAAGGCTTAGTTACTGCTTAGTATTAAGATAAAATAGGCTGGTACTTTGGTCCTGTCCCTTTTGCCTCCAGCGCTACCCACCACTGGAATGTGACCCCCCGAGAACTTCTCTGAAATTGAATTTGGCCCATGGGCTGGAAGAGGTTCAACACCCTTGACCTATATGAACCTGCCTTATATCATCAGCTCAGACTCTTTGTCCGTCTAGCCGACTATTCTCCACTTTGATTGGCAGCTGCTTTTCAGGGTCTCAGACAGAGGACTTTTGCATCGCTTGCCACCTGAGACTAGGGATGCACGGATATTGTACATAATATAAGAACATAAAGAGAGCCCTGCTGCATCAGGCCAAGGGTCCACCTGGTCCAGCATTCTGTTCACTCAGTGGCCAACCAGCTGCCCATGGGATCCCACAAGCAGGACACGAGTGCAACAGCACCTTCCAGGCCATGTTCCCCAGCAATTGGTGTACATGGGCAGACTGCCTCTGATACTGGAAAATCCATTCCATCTGCATTTCGTGGATTGTCAGGCGGTTTTTGTCCTGTCATCCGCTCATTGATGGAATTGGATTTTGTGCAAATCTGTTTGTAAGCAAATTCGCAATTTCCCGAAAATGCACAGATTCCCCAACATATGTAAATCCCTAAAAAAAAGGCATATTGTCACACTTTGGCGCATGGGGGAAATGCACATTTTGGGTCAGTGTTTGTTTGTTTTTTAATGTTTTGTATTTTTCTATGCCTAAATTTGCATAAAATCATGGGGAATTTATTTTTTTTAATGGTCTGCAAGTCCATGCAATCTTCATAGCTCAGGAAAAAATGGTGTGCTGCAGAATCTGCAGGTCATATTATTAGCAATTCAAACTCATTTGAGTCTGTTGCAGATTTCTCCACCATCCATCCCTACCTGAGACCCTTTTAAGTGGAGAAGCCAGGAATTGAACCAGGGATATTTTGCCTACGAATTTAATTTCCAAGTGTGCATAGGATTCTGTGTCATGCCTTAACATGGAACTGTGGTCCCTCCCAATGGCAACAATTCTGCAGGTATGTATTCCAATTCACAAACATGATGAATTCCTAAACCCATCAGGAACTCGGCTCTCAGTCCTCCTACCCTGCTCACCAAAGCAGAACTTTCTGCTGGCAGACTGTATGTTTCAGTTCCTTGATTACCCAAAGCTGCCTTCTTCCCACACATATCTCCTGTAGGCTGTAACACTTAATTTAATAATTTGAGTTAATGGAGTCATACAATGCACTGTCAGATAGCACTTGAGTCTAGCAGGCTCCTCTTTCAACATAGCCCTTTCACTGTCAACATTTACCACTCACTGCTATAATTAAGCAAGAATCTTGTATGATGAAGAACACACTCTCCCTTTGCTGAGCCCCACAGTTTCCTGTTTTACAATGATTGCTGTGGGGTGGTGCAGTGGTGAAGCAAAGGTGCTGTGATCCAGAAGGTCGCCCGTTCAAACCTCCCCTTGGCCACAAACTCCCTAGGTGACCTGTGGAGGGATGCCCCACTGGAAGCCCTCTCCCACTCATCAGTGGAGGATACACTTCATATGTGGAAAGGCCTGGGTTTAATCTCTGGCATCTCCAATGTAGAGGATTGCAGGTAGCAGGGGTAGGAGAGTAGAGATGGTTGAGAAATGCACTGGGTTCATGTTTTCACACGAGAATACGCAATTCACACCTTCTGAGACTGAACATGGAACAGAACAGTTCACCGAAATGAAATCCATGCAATGCAGACATATGTGATGGTGGGATGGGTTTTTTTTTTTTTGGAGGGGGGGAATGTGTAAATTTGAAATGTGCACACAAAAAGGCATATATTTGAAAAATGTGTACATCCCTAGTAGGAGAGGCCCCTGGCTGAGAACACTGAATAGTGCTGTATAACAGTAAATTTCGAACTGCGGAAGGTCATCATGACAGCAACACCCCATGATGAAGCACAAGAGCAGAAGAGGCTGCTATTCCGGAGGAAATATTGTCTATGCATGGTGATGTTTTCCACTCACCCACAACATAGGGATGTGCTAATGGGAACGTGCGAGGATTTCATGGGGGGGGGGGTTTGGAAATCTGGCAGACTAGCCGGGCTCGACCCCCTGAACTCCGTCCCACTTACCTCTTCCCCAGCTTGACTCGTGTTCTCCCAAGTCGAGCTGGGGCAACAACTTCCGGGTTCCCAGCATGCCACTGTTTACATAGAAAATGCTGTGTAAGATACACCCAAAGCGGCTACAATTTGTGTAACTTGCACAAATTGTGGCCAGTTTTGAGATATCTTAAGGCATTTTCTATGTAAACAGTGGCCCGCCAAGAACTCGGAAGTCCGACATGCGGTGCACAGGTGCTTTTGGCCCAACTTGGCAGGAGCAGCAGCAGCAGGAAAGGGGGTCAGGTCTCAGCAGATTGCCCATGCCTATGAGCGAATCAGTAAAACTCAAGCCCAATTCCACCTCAAAACTCATTCCAACTTGTGTCCATATCAAATGGTGAGCTTTGTTTTTTCTTTCCTTTTCTCATAAAAATCGGTGTGTATTTTCATGCATATTTTTTCCAAATGCACGCATCAATTGTGTGCATCTTTGGAATATATGCATTCTTCTCCCAGTGATGAAAGCAAATTTGTGTGTATTTTTCAAAAGTACACATTTTTTCATGCATATTTTTCGAATGTACACCAGGCTGTCAAATGCTTTTTTTTTTTTTTGGTTCTGTGAATCACATTACAGGTTCAGAAAAGTGCGGACTTTGACCACAGATGGTTCCCGAGTCCATGTTTGGTCTGGAAGGTGTGAACTGGGTAAATCCTGATAAAAGATGAACTGAAATGAATTTCTCATACATCCCTACCCACAAGGGGGGAGGTTGGACCATGGCCTCCATGTTTGGCCATGGTTGGCAATCAGATGAGGGACCGCTGACTGAAATGTGATCAGCAGGAATGAAATAAGTCAGGTAGGTAAACTGTGGCCCAAAGAATAATTTCAAAAGCCCCTGCATGCAATCAGTTGAGATCTCTGGCAATAGTGCTAGGCAGGGAGGAAGAGAGAGAAGAGGAGAGAGGAGGAGGAGGAGGAGGAGGAGGAGGAGGAGGAGGAGGAGGAAGAAGGAAGAAGAAGAAGAAGAAGAAGAAGAAGAAGAAGAAGAAGAAGAAGAAGAAGAAGAAGAAGAAGAAGAAGAAGAAGAAGAAGAAGAAGATCTCAGAAAGAGAGAGAGAGAGACGGGATGTAAAAAAGAGAGAAAAGTGGGTGGCCCCTTGTGGGTGGCAACAAAAATAGAAAAGAAAGAAGTCCCAGATGCCTGTGAAAACCATTTAATGCCCAACGTGTTTTGGTTTACACCTTCATTGGGGGCTGAAACTTTTTCCAAATAGGATAGCAAATAATTCTTTGGCTATCTCATGAGTATGTGAGTATATACTACAAATATAGTATATTTGTAAGAAGACCAAAACACTGGTTTATGAAGCCATTGTATTACCAACTTTATTGTATGCCTGCGAAACATGGACTATCTATAAACATCACTTCCACCTCCTTGAAAGATTTCATCAATGTTGCCTCCGGAAAATCCTGCGAATTACTTGGGAAGATAGGCGAACAAATGTCAGTGTACTGGAAGAAGCAAAGACTACTAGCATTGAAAAAATGATCCTTCAACGCCAACTTCAGTGGACCGGTCATGTTGTTCAAATGCCCGACTGCCGTCTCCCAAAGCAGTTACTTTATTCCCAACTCAAGGATGGAAAGCGGAATATTGGTGGTCAATATAAGAGGTTTAAAGATGTTCATAAGGCTAATCTAAAAAAAATGCAATATAAACATCGAAAACTGGGAAGCTCTGGCCCATGAACGATCTAACTGGAGGCTGGCCTTTCACAAAGGTTCTATGGACTTTGAAGAAGCCCGAGTGCAAGGTGAAAGGGAGAAACGTGTTAAGCGAAAAGCACGTCAAACGAATCCTTTACAGGACCATCTTCCATCTGGTAACCTGTGTCCTCACTGTGGGAAGCTGTGTGGATCTAGAATTGGCCTCCACAGTCACTTACGGACCCATCGCTAGAGTCCACACAATTTTCTTTAGAATTTCCTCCTTTTTAAAATCTCCTTTTTGTAAATTATTATCCTGAAAGACAATCTTACTCGGTCATGAGTGATCGCCTGATGATGATGATGATGATGATGATGATGATGATGATGATGATGATGATGATGATAGTGCTGGCATGTGGTTCCCAGCAGATTTCTCCCACTGCAGAAAAAAATTAATAAAGGTTGCCCACCCCTAAATTGAGATGCTCAGCAGGCCCTGTGACTTCCAGTGGAAGGGTAGGTCATTGGTGGCATTCCGTTTCCCTGGCCATTCAAGCCTTGAGGTCCTCATGAAACCTTTCCATGCCTTAAATCAGCCTGTGGCTGATGGTCCGCTTGCTTCTCTCCGACATCATCTGCCAAGAACTCTTTTAATGGAATTGTTCAAAGCTGGCCGCCACCTTCCATGACATCATATTCTGAGGTTGGGCTAGATGTTCCTATATTGGTGCCATAGTTGTGGAAATCCCTTGCCAGGGCAGCCCACCTTACCCATTTCCTTTGGGATGCTTAAGAGAACGGCAGGCCAAGATATTCTTGTTTTTGGCTGGCCTATGGAGTTGTTTGGTACTGCATTGTTCGACTGTATTGGTTGGCACTAACGGTGGCATTAATATTTCATATTTAGATATTTAAATTTAAATATTTAGATATTTAAATCTGTAAAAGAGGACAGTGGGCCACCCTAGGCCACACTTTGAAGCTTCCCTTGGAATACAATCCAAATAGCCAAGCCATGACTTCAGATGCCTCTGTGTCATTTGTGTCATTTCTCTATGGATATTTTTATTTTATTTTATTATATTTATCAGTCGCCCATCTGGCCGGTCGCCCAGCCACCCTGGGCGATGTACAATTAAAATACAGTAAAACACAATAAAATATAATAATTAAAACAATATAAAAATTCTCATTAAAAACCTAACCCACCCCATATTCCCGCCTGAACAGCCATGTTTTTAATGCACGGCGGAAGCTCATCACGGAGGGGGCATGGCGAAGGTCACTAGGGAGGGAGTTCCATAATGTGGGGGCCACCACAGAGAAGGCCCTCTTCCTAGTCCCCACCAGCCTGGCTGCTCTGGCTGATGGGATAAGGAGAAGGCCGTCCGTGGCAGACCTTGTTGAGCGGCCTACTTGATGTTGCTGGAGGATACCTAAAGCCGGCTGTGGCTTGTCGCCCCTCCTAAGCAAGCAACTTGATTGGTCCTTGACTGCCCACAATACATTTGGAGAAATAGGCCACGTAATGTCAGTTCCTGACTAGGAGGCCCTCCTCTTTGCCACCATCACCCTTGCCCATTTGCTTGCCCTCTTCCCCTGTGCCTAATCCACACACCTGCCCAGAGATGAAAGGCGAGGCTAGCAGAGGCGGGGCCACTCCGTCCCCTTGCTCCTATTACTGCTCACTCAGAGCAACAGCAAGGAGAAGGAGGAGGAGCAGCAGCACCAAGGCACTCTAGTGGTTGGCATTGGGCCCCCTGCTAGGTCCTGGGCCTCAGCAGGTGCCCAATGACACCGACCTGAGATGCTGGCCCTGGGGCCAAGATCCAAAGGCTTACTTTACCTCTATCCAATAGCTTGCTGCTTCTAGGTCTTTTCTCTTTTCCCTTTAAATGGCAGACACCCCCCTCAACCACTAGTTAACCTCAGACCTTGTTTCTGAACATAACCCCCATTTTAAATGCCATTTGCCAAGTGGTGGAGTATGTGTTAGGGATGTACAATCTCGTCTCAGGCGGGCGTAGCAGGGCCGGAATCGGCCCTGCTCACGCCCACCTGAGACTCGCGGGGTCTTACTGGTCCAGGCTCGCGGCCTCGAGCCCACTGCGCCAGTCCACGCTGGTCCCATCGTTTAAGCCCTGTTGCCCTGATTTCTACGCAAAATACGTAGCGTGGGGGCCCAGCGCACCGGCGCAGGGTCCCGTCACGTCATTTCCGGCCGGCAGGAAATGACACGACGGGACCAGAATGACCGGCTCGGCGGGCTTGAGCGGCGCGGATAACTGCTCCGCACCGCTCAGAAGAATGAGTCAGGAGGGGCGCCCCCCCCAAGGTATGTGGACACCCCTAGTAGGCATGTAAGCCAGGGGTGGGCAACTCCAGATGTCTTGGCCTACAACTTCTATCAGCCCTAGGCATCGTGACCAATGGTAATGGATGATGTAAGTTCATAGATTCATAGATTATAGAGTTGGAAGGAGCCTGGGAGGGTGACAGGCAGGTTGCCCACCCCTGACATAAGCCCATAGTGGCAACTGGAGGATGCAGCTGGGTGGATGGAGGCGGGGGGAGGCTGCTGAGATAACCCATCACTGAATGCCCCCTAAATATCCAGCATGGTTTGTTTGTTTTCCCCCCTGTTGGGTGTCATATCAAAGAACAAAGAGGCGAGAAGGCCACACGCCAAGGAAGTATTCATTCCTCTTTCTGCTGCATTTCAAACTCAGATGATGAATCTCCGTGCCGTGCCGCATTCTACGGGCATAAAGGAATGAAGGGGTGAAGGACAGTGGCTGTGTGGTGTCTTAATCAGATGCAGATCTCCCTAAGAGCACCAGACCATCAAATCCCCCCCCTCTCCCCCCCTCCCCAGTTTTCAGCAGTCATGTACCTTCAGCCGAGCTCTGAATAGGCAGAGATGGATTCGGGGCTTTATTGAAAGATCATACAGGATGACTGCAAAATCCCATTACTTGTTGATTAAGTATTGATTGCCTCAGTATTAACAAGCTAGCTAATATGAAGTGACCTCTGAGGCCACTGGTTGGGAGAACGGAGGGGGGGGGAGAAGACAATTTACTAAAACAGGCAGGCAGATGAATCAGAGGGCCAGCTCGGCTCTTGGCTTTTAGCTTCGGTTAAAATGTCACACTCAATAGTGCAGATCAATGGCCCCTTTATTTCTTTGCAGCCGTCTTATTACCATCACGAGGCTGCCTCCTTTGATGCTTTTTAATGACCCTCTGATCCGCGTGCTCTGCTTACCCACTGCCTTTGACTAAAAGGAGAGACCTGTCCCTGGCTCTTCTCGCCCCACCCCACCCGCCAGCGATCCCAGTCTATCATCCGTTTCACCTCCTCCCGGTGCTTTCTCCCAGTGCTGGTCTTGGAGTGGCTCAGAAAGCCATATTGTGCGCCTGCATAACTGGAGCTACAAGGTTTCTCGGGTCACCAGCGCCGTGCCTGTGTTCTTTCGTGCCGTTTCCATCTTCCCCTTCCTTTCTTTTCGCCCACATTTCAAAAAGTCTTGCTCCTTTTCAGAACTTCAAAACCAGCAAGATATTAAGGGACCACCTACTGCTAGCTTCTGTCGACAGCTCTTATTTATGTGTGTGTGTGTGTGTGTGTCTGTGTGTGTTTCTAAAGCGTATTAACGTTTAGAATCTCCTGTTACATTAATTCTGCTAGAACAAGGACCTCACAATTCAAAGAGCAATGTGTCGCCTCTTGTTACCATTTTGTAAATATTGAACTGGCATTTTATGAAACAGGGAAAGGACGTATTTCAGATGTGTCTTCCCTGGAATCAAAAACAAACTGTGTGTATGTAGACGGTTCCTTTCTTTCTTCTTGAAAACATACACACACAGATTGGAGTGTGAATTTGAAATATGCGTTCTGGCTATAAACCTGCAAATTCACACAGCTCAGTTTTGACATGGATTTCAACAGGGATCTAAATTCAATGCCTTCTTGCTCAAGGATTTTGCAATTCACCCCCCCCCAAAAAAAACCCCAAACCCCGCACTAGTTTCAACGAAGCTTGGGTTTCAACAAGATGTTCACATTGCCTTTCCAAACTCTGTGTTTGAAATTGAGTAGCAAGCAAGCCACCTAGTTCCAAAGCGTGCTTCCTCAACGTCCTTGTGGATGCACAAAATGCAATGTAAGATGTGCTGAACAAATCTCCCACGTTTCACTTTGAAGATTCACTTCACGGAATGCCCCCCCACCCCAATTGAAATGTTCAAGATATCAATTCTAGAGAAAGAAACAAATTTGGGAGGAGAAAACAACAACAACAACAACGACACACGTTTCCCAAACTAAAGTATTGGAAACAAAAGTATTTGTGGCAGGGGGTGCTATGAATCAACAGCACGCAGCAACTCAAAGGGCTGACTCATAACAGTTGGTGCAACAGTTGGCTTTTTAATCAATTAATGCTGGGAGGGTGCCATCCTACGGCCGCTAGACAGAGTCTAGATGGGCGTAGGAGAATTCGGACTCCCAGCTCCAACCTCAGAAATACACTCCGAGGCTGGAGCTTGGACACCGAACACGGAGCACCCTCCCTCCGCCCTCGCAGCCGGCATGGAAAGAACCACACCAGCTGCGGCTCCACGGTCGGAAGAGTGACCTTGGAGTCAGAGGCTTGTGGAGGGGGAGGGGAGTGATCAGGCTCTATCAACATACGTAGTATCCTGGCAGTGTCTCAGCCTCTCCTCCTCACGCTCTGGGGCAAAACATGTAGATGCTATTTTGGGCTGCATTCATAGAAGTATAGCTTCCAAATCGCGTGAAGTGATAATTCCCCTTTACTCTGCACTGGTTAGGCCTCCTCTTGAGTACTGCGTCCAGTTCTGGGCACCACACTTTCAGAAGGACGTAGACAAACTGGAGAGGGTTCAGAGGAGGGCAACTAGGATGATAAAGGGACTGGAAACAAGGCCCTATGAGGAGAGACTGAAAGAACTGGGCATGTTTAGCCTCCAGAAGAGGAGACTGAGGGGAGATATGATTGCACTCTTCAAGTACTTGAAAGGTTGTCACACAGAGGAGGGCCAGGGTCTCTTCTCGATCATCCCAGTTTGCAGGACACGGAATAATGGGCTCAAGTTACAGGAACCCAGATTCCACCTAAACATCAGGAAAAATTTCCTGACTGTCAGAGCAATAAGACAATGGAACCAACTACCTAGGGAGGTGGTGGGCTCTCCCACTCTGGAGGCATTCAAGGTGCAGCTGGACAGCCATCTGTCAGGGATGCTTTGACCTGGGTTCCTGCACTGAGCAGGGGGTTGGACTCGATGGCCTTGTAGGCCCCTTCCAACTCTGCTTTTCTATGATTCTATGAGATGGCCGAAATCGGCCGTCTAAGCATTTTGCAGGGTGGGAGGAGCACGGAGGTGACCTTTGCGTCCACGCTCTTCCCACCTTCCATGGGATCTGCTCTTAGTCAGTGTATTGGAGGGGGCAATTTGAATTCCTGGGGCTAACAATTAAGGACCAATTTGTTTATCTTCGGAGGACCTTTTGGTTTTAGTGTGCTACTGCAACGGGGAGTGGGATGGAAAGATTTAGAGATGGCTTTCCATCTGTCAATGAGTTTTATATTTCATTTATGCAGGGCACAATCCAGCCAAACATAAGCATGTCTATCCCTGTGATTTCAGCAAACATGTGCCCAGCTTCCTCCCACTAAAATCAAAGGGCCTCCAATGTCCTTGACTTTGCCTGGGTCATGGCGTTCATTTGTACATTCCCCAACATTTCCTTCAATATCTCAAAAGAGTATATTATTGAGGTTTTGGTGCCGTACACAATGACTGAAATTTAGTCTAGTAATCAGTTTAATGGCATACAATTAGACTATGAATCAACTTAAACTTCTTGAACAGGTCAACGAGCCGAATAAGAAGTCATACATAAAGAGATCAGTGTGAATACACCTGGAACTTCTCCCGAACTTGAATCCTACCTCAGAACTCATTCATGGTTTCACTATCTTTTAAAAGAGCAGGCAAATGCTGAAGGACAACAGTGTCTAGAGATTTCAGAAGAGCTGCTAATGTACTGCAAAGAAACAACGGTAATAATCTTGGCATTACTTAAGAAGCTATGTTTTCCCTTTACTGGAAAAATAGACTACTGTGCTGTTGATGTATGCTCCTGCTGCTAAGTTAGTGCATGGGCAGCACAATCCTATGGCCACTAGACAGAGTCTAGATGGCCATGGGATTTTTCGGAACCGAGCTCTGACCTCAGAATCTTGCTCCAAGGTCGGAGATGGGATTCCAAACTCGGAGCACCCTGCCCGTGCCCTCGCAGCCAGTGCAGAAAGAGCCACGCCAGCTGAGGTTCCAAGGTCGCAAGATCTACCTTGGAGACAGGAGGCTTTTCAGAGTGCGGAGGGAAGGAGACAGGCTCTGCCAGCATACAAAATATCCTGGCAGTGCCTCACGCTCCTTCCCGCCCACTCTGAGGCTGACCTTCACCTCCGCGGTTCTCCCACCAAACATAGGATGCCTGTGACCCTCTGAGTAACCCTCATTGGATTGCACCCTAAGCAAATGTTTCCCCCCCTTCATTTCTATGTTTGAATTCTTTGGTCATTTGGATCTCCCACACGGTTGGACTTTCCTTTCTCCGACCATAATTTTATTTGTTCATTTGGTAACAGACACACAATGACTTTATCAGTTCCCAGCTTGGCTCTCCACTCCAGGTAATAATCTCATGTGAGTTTCTCATATCTGATGTTGTCAGATTTCAAACATTACTTGATAGGCAGAAGTAATGGGGGACACGTGGTTCAACAATACTACAAGTGAGAAGGATCTTGGAATTGTGGTAGATCACAAACTGAATATGAGCCAGCAATGCGATGTGGCTGCAAAGAAGGCAAATGCTATTTTGGGCTGCATTCATAGAAGTATAGCTTCCAAATTGCGTGAAGTGATAATTCCCCTTTACTCAGCACTGGTTAGACCTCATCTTGAGTACTGCGTCCAGTTCTGGGCACCACACTTTAAGAAGGATGTAGACAAACTGGAGTGGGTTCAGAGGAGGGCAACAAAGATGATAAACAACTCTACGTATTCAATGATTCTATGAAGTCCCGCAAAAGTCAGCATTTAACATGGACAATCCTCACTCTCCAGATCTTTCTGGGAAATCCCTTCCTCAGAACCCAGTATTTACATAAGAATGAGAATTTACCTGCAAAAGTTATGAGTCAGGTCATGAGGTGCAGATTTTCCATTGGTTGCCCGGATTATTGTGCCTGGTTGAATTTCTGCCTGCCACACACACGCAGTATGAAAGCACAGTTCATCCCAAATGTTGAGGATATTTTAAAGGAAAAGTTTACGTGAAAATTCATACATTTTTGTGTGCCTTTCCCCCAAAATATGTATCTTTGTACAAGCTTTTGCCTGATATAGATAGATAGATAAATATTGCCAGCAAGTCCCCTAATATAATGCATTTTCTATTGTTTTATCTAATATATGCATTTTTGTATGCTTTTTTGTTTTGTTTTTTGATTGGAGAACTCCATTGCAATATTTGGAGAAGGATAACTGAGTTTTGGTTTGCATTTGAGGTAACCAAGTGGCTAACGCTGGCTCAGCTTGTCTGAGTGTGGAAAGCTAAGCAGGGCCAGGCCTGGCTATTACTTGGATGGGAGACCCCTCCTCTAGTTTCCTGCACTGAGCAGGGGGTTGGACTCGATGGCCTTGTAGGCTCCTTCCAACTCTACTATTCTATGATTCTATGAACAGGGCCACATCTCCTGGCATCATTTGGCCCATGGAGGTTGGGGGGGGGTCACTGGGCCCCCCAGTCAAGTTTAGTTCCCCATCCTTGTTTTAAAGTAATCTCTCAGTGATATTTCAGAGAAAGTTGTGACGTGGGGGGCGGAGGAGCAGCTTGATTTACCGGGCTGTGCTGCTGTTACATGTTTAGAGGCTGGATAAGATAGTTATTCATTTGTCATAGGGGTTTGTACAGTCGCTCTCTTCTTTTTTCTTTTCTTTTTTTTAAGCAGCCATTTTAATTTGGTGTGAGGCAATGTGATGAGAGGGCTGGATAGACGTCTTCAAACCAGGACACAAAATTATGTACTGCAGTTCTTTCGTTGCAAGTTTCCGAAGGGGAATTAAGAACTGTGCAGCGTAACGTGCGGTGAGAGGGGGATGTGACGCGGCCTGCACCCCTCGTGACCCACCTAACTGGTCGCAGTCCGCCCGCTGTGTAAGGGGAGATTGGAACTAGCCATGGCTCATGCTGGCTCAGCTTGTATGAGTGTGGAAAGCTAAGCAGGGTCAGGCCTGGTTATGACTTGGATGGGAGACCCTTCCTCTAGTTTCCTGCATTGGGCAGGGCAGGGGGGTTGGACTCGATGGCCTTGTAGGCTCCTTCCAACTCTATGATCTATGAAATCTATGAAACTTCATGTTAAAATGTGAACCAAGCAAATTTCTCTCCCATACCTAACTATAATCTTTGGAAGAGCATCTTTTTTTTGGCTGGAAATGCATTTTGGGGTGTTTGCTTTTCATGGAATGCCTTCTGTGGATTGGAATAACTTTTGACCCCAGTGCTGAATCATGACAACCTGCCCTGAACGTATGGGATGAGGGACCTTCCAGGTCAGACTTTTAGATGGGCTTGAGCCCTGATACCTCTCATCTTCAGAATTAAGCACCACATCCACTGAAACATTTAGGTCTGATAAGCAACAACATTTTGCCACCCACCCTCACAGTTTCCAAACTTGCAGAGCAGCTGGATGGCTGATGGTGAAGTACAATAAAAGCTGATTGTCTTTTCTTACTTATCTGGCCTAGTATTTTCCATGTATTTATTCCCTTCCTCTCAGTTTAGCCCACTATTTTTCTCCCCATTTCCATTCTTTCCCCCCTTTTGTCTCATTTGTATACATTCTCCCTCCCCCCTCCTCCTTCTCTTTCTCCTTTTCTCTCCTGCTTGGAAAAAAAATTGTTTCCCTTGTTTCATTTTAACATAGATCATTAGCCCTTATTCTTTCCGTTTCCGTTCCCCTTATTGTTCTATTGTCTTGCTCCTGGGGTCAACTCGCTTTGTTTTGCTCTTCTAATTGTGCTGTTTGGTAACACGGTCCATGCATAGAACTTGACCACATCAGAACGTAAGAAGGGCCGTGCTGGGTTAGGCCCATAGTCCATCTAGCAGAGCATTCGGTCTTGTGACAAAGGGTAAACCTCATATCTGACTGCTATGGCTATGCTGTCTCTAAACACAGAAATTGCACTTCTGGCTAGTCAAAACATCTATCCAGTATAGATTTGCTTAGCCCTCTTTTAAAGCCATTCACTAAGTGGATATCACCTATAAGGCACTCTGATCTCGTATGTCCTATCAATCTTTAACATGTATCTGATGAAATGGACTTTAGTCTACAAATCTTACGCCATAATAAATTAGTCTTTAAGGAGCGGCAAGATTCTTTGTTGTTTGTGCTACAAGAGATTAACAACATGGCTGCCCCCGCTGGAAATCTCGAACATAGACCGTGAACAGAGCTTACTGACTGCGTGGCACATAGCAACAGAAGGGTGTTGCCGTTTCCTTGCCTTGAAGCGACTGATTGCAGCTTGATCCTCAAGTGCACTGATGGCCCCAGGGTTTTGAGGGACCTTGGGCAAGACACCCTCAATGCCGCCCCCCTCAGTGAGTTCACCTTCTCATCGCCATTGTCTCACCAGCTGCTATTGCTCTTCTCACAGGGATGGGGACTTGGACTCCAGGATTCGACTTGTGAGTCGGACTGAGTCCCCCCTCTGACTCCAGTCCCACTCGAGTCACAGTATTTTTAATGGGACTCGAGACTAGACTCGGGACTCGAGACCAAGGACTCTTCAACATCCCTTGGCTGTCCCAGAAGGAGTGGAGAGAAGTGCGATTGCCGGCGAAGATTTTATTTTTAAAAATCATTTTCCTAAAATGCAACCTTTCAGACATTTTGGGTTTGGCTGCCTCTGCCTGCCTGCTTTGGGGTTCCCTGCCTCCTCTGCCTGCCTGGTCTCTTCTTAACCAGTTCCACAGTTTGAATTGTCCAAGACAAACGCCTCTGCCGGCCTGCTTTGGGGTTCCCTGCCTCCTCTGCCTGCCTGATTATTTTGGGTTTGTCTGCCTGGTCTGTTCTTGTTGTCAAAATCAGTTACAGAGTTTTGAAATAAAAAGGCACACTTGTGCCTAGAATTTATTTAAGCCACACATCTGAAGTAGCCTTATTTTGTTGGGGAAAACCCCCCACTGATTTTAATAGGGACTCGTGGAGTCAGTTTTGGGAGTGACTCGGGACTTGGGACTCGTGAGTCACCATTTTGGACCAAGGACTCGGACTCGAGACTCGGGTCCAAAGGCTTGTGACTCAACTCGTGACTCGAGACCAAGGACTCTTCAACATCCCTGACTTCTCATAATTGCTACCACTTGCTTAGTTGGCAGGCAGGGAGCCAGTGAGCAAGCAGGTAGTGGCAGCTACCGCTCCTCCGGCTCACCACCACCATGCTCCGGGGCAGAGTGAGAAGAAGGTGACCCAGGATGTTGCCATGGTGAAGAGGAGGAGCAACTCTAGCAGGCTCTTGTCAGTGGCCCCTGGTGAGGTGTGGGCCCTCAGCAGCTGCCCGATCATGCCCACCCTTGGCACCATCCCAGCTCAAGTGTCCTCTTTTGTTGTTTGTGAATGAAAACAGGGATGTAGCCATGGGGCACTTTATCTGGGTCTGATCCTCTTATGGACATTCCAGTCTCCATCCCTGAATGTTCATCTGTCATTTAAAAATGTACGTCTCTAGTCCTTTTTTACTTTAGGCAATATAAGGGAAACTATATAGGCACATGATGCCAACTAGTTGCTCACGAAGAAGTAAGAAAATTGAATAATTTTCTGTAATGCCTGCAAAAGTACCATGGTGAGTGAAGAGTTAATCTTTGCAGGAGGGGCCATCTGCCTCCCAGTCTGAGGCATTGTGGGAAGAAGAACCATTTGGTTTTGGTTGTTACTGTTAAGATGGCTGATTGTCATTAGAGGCTGTAGGCCTCAATTTTGAACTGTAAGAAGACCTTGGTGTTGCCCATCAACAATTAGCACCTGGAGAACAAGCACACAGGCCTCCTGTCCTGGACACAGCAATATCCCAACTATGATGTATTTATTTGGGGATGTGCGCAGAGCTCGATTGGGGGGTGGAAGCGGGGCGAACTGGCCAGCCTCGACCCCCCGAACTCCACACGACTTACCTTTCCCTGGCTCAGCTCACGTCCTTGCGACACAAGTCGGGGAAAGGAACCTCTGGTTTCCGGCGCTACGTTTTTTACGTAAAAAGCAGGGTAAACTACCTTAAAACGGCCGTGATTTGTGTAACCGGTGCTTTGTTTTTTGTGTTAAAAACAGCATAAAATACGTTAGATTCTAACGCAGCCCCTATGACAGATTCTAACGTATTTTATGCTGTTTTTACCATAAAAAACATAGCGCCGGTTATGCAAATCGTGGCCATTTTAAGGTAGTTTACCCTGCTTTTTACGTAAAAAAATGTAGCGCCGGGAACTGGAAGTCCAGCGAGCACCTCGGCAAGCACCTCAGCTGGCGCTCACGGGATGCTCGGGATGGATCGTGCAGCGGGCGCACTCGTCAAGTGCCCCGCAAGTCAGGTGCCGGGCTCGGCACCCATCCTTATATTTAATTGTGGGCTTTCCCCAAGCGTCTGGTTGCCAGCATGATTTACTAAATGGCCCTTTGGACTGATCCAGCGGGGCTCATGCTCTTATGCCTTTATTTCTATGTGGGAACGTTTGGGACCAGGTATCCCATAAATATGTTTTAAAAACACTTGCAGCATAATTCAGTACATGTCCTGAACTAGGAATGGCTGAATGAGGGATGTTCAAGCTTGCCAAGATTCTCTGAACGTCAGCTTGTCGCTTGCCTCTCCCCGATTTGCACTCGCATTTGCGATCACTGTTTGTTGTGCGTGAACAGAAAAAAAAATTGGGCAAAACAAACAGCTATTGAATGTGAAAGTTGTGCAAACAGTTCCCAAATTCGCACAAAGTTCCCCTATAGACTAAGTTGCGGGTGTGATTTTAAAAGTGTGCACTTTGAGAAAGTTGTGCATCTCCAAAAAAGTTCCCCATTTTTCAAGTACACATTTTGTGAATGTGAAGGCAAATACGAAATTTGCGAACATTTTTGGAGGGGAAAAATGTGCTCCCATTCATGTTCATGTTCAGGAGTGTGAACCGAGTATTCTTGACTGATTTGCAAACTTAAATGTAATTCTCATACATCCCTACGTGATGTTTCTCAGATTTTTACAATACATAGACATGTGTGACCTGCAACAAAATGTTGCGGTGTGAAGTGCTCCTGTTCAGGTTGCCAGCCAGCCAGCCAGCCACCTCCTTTCGCACAATATACCATTTCACTTCCCCCCACCCCAAAGTTCTCAGTTCTCAAAGTTAGTCAGCATTTTGAACATGAGAGCTATTGGCGCCCAAGGATTTCTGACCTGCTGGGCTGCTTTGGGTCCCCACACTTAGGTTTTGTGTTTTGTGTGTGTGTGTGTGTGGGGGGGGGGGGTTTCAAAGATTTTTTTGTACCCAGTTGATACCCCCCTCTACTGCACGGGTGGTGATGTTTTGGCTCCATATGGATCCAACTTCAGAGAATAAATTCAGTATTAGTATATAGGATACGAGCAATTGCAGCATAAGAGCTTTTGTAATGCTAGTGAAATTTCCCAGCAGGAAAGCCCTACTACAAACTCATCCAAGCTAAAAAATGCAAGCGTTGCTTGCGATCAAAGCCAAGCCACATTTATTTCAGCTGTAGTGCTTGTCTTTAGAAGTGACAATGCAGTATTTCCCCGTGTCTTCATTTGAGGCACCTGGCCAACCCTTCGAAGGTTTTTGCTGGAGGAAGACAAGGAAATTCATCCTATATATATATATATATATATATATATATTAATTTCATGTTTCCTGCATCTACACAATTGGAATAAACTGTAAATTAGGAGTTACAGCACTGTAGTTTGGGGAAAATCTGAGGTTTCAAAATGTAGTTTTCCTTTGTTAGAATATAATAGCAGCTTTCTTTGTTGTGACAGTAACAATAAAGTTATCCTGACGTGTATAAGGATGATGAAACTGCTCCCACAGTTTCCAGTTATTTCTTTCAAAACAGCCATCACATTTTCTATAATTTTCGGTGGCCTTTAAAAACAAAACAAAAAAAAAGAGGCCAGTGGCTAAGCAAGCAAATAAATGAGCAGAGATAGTGCTAGGGATGGGAAGCAATCACAGCTTCTAGAGGCATGTTTTGTGAGTAAAAAAAACCCAAAATCCTTATACGTCCCCATCACATACTCTAAGAGGCCTCAAGAATGGCAAAGAGTTGTTGACGATCCCAAAATTCCAAGCTGGACTTTGGACAGGGGTGTTGAACCTTGGGACCCTGGGCCAAATCTGGTCAGCCTGGGCTCCCAATCCAGCCCTCCAGACTTCCCAAGATGGCCACACTCCCTTCCCCTAGACTCGCCCCCTTTCCACCAACGGGAATGGTTTGGTGGTTTTGCGGCTTTTGCTTGTTCCCTCCTATTCTAGAAGGCTGAAATGCCTCTGTGAAGGCCTAGTTACTGGCTAAAATATCATGCTGGTCTTTTCTCCTTCCTTTGGTGTTTTTGTCGCACGCACTACTAGAATCTGCCCCGCTCCATAACTGAATTTGGCCCTTGGGCTGAAAGAAGTTTGACACCCCTCACATAGGGACATTACCAAGCTATGGTAGCCTCACCACACACATCTGGAGGCCTACAGCACACAGGAGAGCTCAATGATATCACCGGCTTCTGTTGAATGAGACGCCTTAGAGCAGTGGTGGTTCCCAACCTTGAGTCCCCAGATGTTGCTGGACTACAGCTCCCAGCATCCCTTGCCATTAGCCATGCTGGCTGGGTATGCTGGGAGCTGTAGGCCAGCAACATCTGGGGACCCAAGGTTGGGAACCACTGCCTTAGAGGAAGCAGAGAGGAGGCAATCACAACAAGTTCTAGGGGTGGGAGATCTGCCCACTACCCGATTCGTTGGGCACTTGCTGAGCGCTGCCACCACACCTGCTGAGCTGGGCTGAAAGCAAGAGCCATTTGACTTCCGGGTTCCCAGCGGCGGGCCGGCGTTACAGTTTTTACATAGAAAATTGCATAAGATATGTTAAAAGCGGCCGCGATTTGCGTAACTTGTGCAGATTGTGGCCGTTTTTAACATATCTTATGCCATTTTCTATGTAAAAAATGTAGTGCCAGGGACCCAAAAGCTGCTTCCCTGGCTCAGCTGCCGAGAACACAAGTTGAGCCGGGCAAGCAGGTAGGCCGAGGAGAGCTCGGGGGTTGAGCCCAGCAAATTCGCCAGACTTCCACCCACCAATTGAGCTCCTCTCTCTTGTTTTTCTCATTTTTCCAGGCTGGGCTAGGCACCTTTGAACATGGCCAGAGTGAACTATGGAATCAATTCTATTTATATATTGATTATATTTATATCTCACCTTCCCCCCCCCGCAAGGAACCCAAGTTGGCTTATATATTCCTCATCATCATCTCCACTTCATTCTCACAACAGTCCTGTGAAGTAGGTTAGGCTGAGAGTCAGTGACTGGCCCAAAGACACCCAGTGAGCTTCATGGCTGAGTGGGGACTAGAACCCAGATCTCCTGAGTCCTAGTCCAACACTCTAAACACTACGCCACAGAATTCTTTTTAGAGTTTTGGAGGAGCATCATTAGTCAATTCCTGGAACTGCCAGAACTTATTTGAATGGAACTACGTATCTCTAAGCAGAGAGACAGCTTAACTGCGTTCAAGAAAGAAAGAAAAAACACTCCCTCTCACCTCCCTCCACTGCCTCCCTCTTTCTCACGCAACTACAATGCTAAAAATGTATCTGCAATTGGACATCGGCGTAGGCCTCAGCGCAACGTGTATTGCTAAAAAAAAGAGAAGTCAGCAGCACAGAGAAGTCTGATTCTGTTTATGCACTGGCCAGAGTTTTGGGGTTGGTTAAAAAACTGACAGGCTTTATTGCAGCTAACATTCCTATATTGATTAGACCATTTCTAAACCTGCCCTCTCTGTGACAGGAGTGGCATAATTAGTTTTTTCCCCCCCTTCTTCTTCTTTCTCCCCTTGTTAAATATTTGTAAATCATTCGTACTTTTATGGGTCACATAACCTGGCTGTTACCCTTCAAATAATCTTCTTGTAACTTGTTTAAACAAGAGATATCTCCTGTAGCTGCGCCGTCATTTCTGGGAGAGTACAATGTAAGGCCTTCGCTAACCGTGCATGGGAAATGCCTTATTTGTCAGGGAGAATGGGAAGCAGAAAGCGTCAACACTCAGGTTACGGTCTGTCTCAGGCTATTCCGACAGGATGTAGAAAACACCCAGGGATGCTTAATTCTCAATGGCTGTGACACTAGTTATTTGTGCTATCTTTTTCTTCTCCTGACCCTGCTATTTGCCTCAAACAGCAGTCCAACATGGAGAAATTAATTTCCTCTTGTAATGCAGCACCATGCCAGGAAAAGTCTCACTTGCTAAATTTCTGCATGCCGGGCTTGGGGATGGGTGACTTCTAGGGAAAGGTGGATCAGTCTATTTTTGTTCTTTTTCAGAGTTACATGTATTCTATCTTAAGCTCATTCTGTCCTGTTTTCTGTGACTTTTTCTTTTATATAAGAAGCATGCATTTCCCCCTAAATTATGCACTTTTGTACGCATTTCCCCCTAAAATATGCATTTTTTTTGTATGCAACTTCTCTGAGCCCAGAACTACGTCACAAAATTTGGAGAAACGCATCATCCAAAGGATAACAACATTCCGATCCATGTATTAGTCTGGGAAATGCCATTTAGGTCAGTTCACTTTAAAATGTGGACTGAACAAAATTGTCCAGCTTCCACTCCCCCTGCCCTGCATCCTCAGAGAGGACATGACACTATGACACACACAAAACATTGCTCATAAAGCCTTGATTTTTTTTTCATGCCTGCCCATGTGGAGCATGTGCAAAAGATTGAGCCCCATTGAATGTGCATGCATAGCCTACTTTAAACACTAGAAGCCACAGCCTGGTCAACAGAATAGTACATTCTCTTATGGATACTTCATCCTCCAGCTTCCTTCCAGTCTTCTGGCTCAGGCCACTGATCTTGGTATGTGAGGTGGACCACCAGTGGCCAGCCGTGATTGTAATGCCCCATTTGCTGCAGATAAATCACAGCACCATGTTGCCATCCATCTCTGTTCTTCCGTGTCCCTGTCTCCCTTTTTTTGTGAGTGGGGCACAATCGAACTTTGCACACAGCATCTTTTATGACAGCCAACATTGACCCTGCCTAATGCCTGCATACACCCATGGACATCATCGTCAGTGATGTTACAGGGTCCTGTATAGAGGGCATACAAAGCCCTTTTTGGATGGCAGTTTTCTTTGCACTGGGGGCGAGAAGGATGCGTGGCATACTGGTTATTATAACTGCGAATCCTGCATTGTAGAGGTCAGCATTTAAACAAGCAAACAGAAGCAAAACAAAACAAAACCAAAAATCTCATCATAGTTTTTTTTTTGGGTTCCCACCGTAAACAAAGAATATGTGCATAATTTACATAATTAAAAAGATAACGGCCAAGCCACAACTAGAGATTCTCTGTGGATGGGCTTGAAATAATAAGGGAATTGTCTCATGATGTGGAGTAGATAAAATTGCAGATATTGGTTGGAAGCATGTAAGTGCTAATTTGCTAACTCTGCCATTTATTTTATAGGTGATATCAAAGCCCATTTAATAAGTGCAATAAACATAAACTTTGGCGCTTATAATGCTATTCACTAGATTAATACCCAATAGTATTTTCTTTAAAAATGCCATTTAGAGTGGGATAAATGGCCAAAGAGATATTTCTCTGATTCACTGGTATCTACACTGAGTCAGCCAGAAACCCTGAAAGCAATTACAAAGCCAAAATCAATATATTTTCCATTCATCTCATATGCACCAAGGCATTTTTTTTTTTTACCAGAAAAGGAAGAAAGTTGAGGCACCTCCATGGTGTATGATCCAATGACTTCTAAAAGTCATTGTCCAAAAATGGTCATATTTGTGCTGAATGCACAAATATGCCGAAAATGGAGTCAGACCATTGGCCCAGCTACTGCGGTACTGTCTACTCTGAGGAGCAGCGGTTTTGCAAGGGTGCAGGATCCCACCCCCTTAAGAATATAAGAATCATACTGGATCAGACCAAGGGTCAATCTAATCCAGCATTCTGTTCACACAGTGGCCAACCGGCTGCTTATAGGAAACCCACAAGCAAGACAGGAGTGCAACAGCACCCTCCTGCCCATGTTCCCCAGCAACTGGTGAACGTAGACATACCACCTTTGATACTGGAGGTAGCATATAGCCATCAGGACTAGTAGCCATTGATAGCCATATCCTGCAGACATTTGTCAGGCAGCAGCACAATCCTATGGCCTCTAGACAGCAGCTAGGCAGCTACGTATAGGATTACTCGGAGTCACAGCTCTGACCTTGGAAACTTGCTCTGAGGTTGAAGCTGGGACTCCAAGCTCAGAGCACCTGCCCCCCCCTCTACAGCCAACACAGAAAGTCAGCTGCTTCTCCTTGTCACAAATGTGACCTCGGAGAAGGGGTTTTGTGGACGAGGAAGAGGGTGGGGAAGGGAGGACATAGATGCCGCCACAGTACGAAATATCCTGGCGGAGCCTTAGCCTACTTCCCTCGTGCTCTGAGGCGCAACACATAGTCAGCCAAAATCAGCCGTTTAAGTGTTTTGCAGGGCCAGGGCGGGAGGAGCATGGAGACAACCTTCTCCTCTGCACTCCTCCTGCCTTGCATAGGATGCATATAATCCTCTGAGTTCAGAAGGCTGTGGGCATCCGGATTGGATTGTGCCCTAATTCTCTTTTAAAGCCATCTGAATTGGTAGCCATTACTAAACAGCTGAATGGTCCCAGACATTGGAACCTTTCCTCATAGTGGAGATGCTCTTGATCATTTTAGTTGCCCTTTTCTCCATCGTCTACTGCCTGACTTTTTATTAACTAGAGATGCCAGAGATGGCATTTGGGACTTCGTACGGGATTAAAGACTTATCCCAGTTTGCAGGACATGGAATCATGGGCTCAAGTTACAGGAACCCAGATTCCACCTAAACATCAGGAAAAATGTCCTGACTGTTAGAGCAAGAAGACAATGGAACCAAACCAACTACCTAGGGAGGTGGTGGGCTCTCCCAGTCTGGAGGCATTCAAGGTGCAGCTGGACAGCCATCTGTCAGGGATGCTTTGACCTGGATTCCTGCATTGAGCAGGGGGTTGGACTCGATGGCCTTGTAGGCCCCTTCCAACTCTGCTTTTCCATGATTCTATGATTCTATGATAATATTTTTTAAAAAAATTCCTGACTGTTAGAGCAATACGCCAATGGAATCAACTACCTAGGGAGGTAGTGGGCTCTCCAACACTGGAGGCATTCAAGGTGCAGCTGGACAGCCATCTGTCAGGGATGCTTTGACCTGGATTCCTGCATTGAGCAGGGGGTTGGACTCGATGGCCTTGTAGGCCCCTTCCAATTCTACTTTTCTATGATTCTGTGATTCTATCTTTTTAGTCAGCCAGAATGAGTGGTTGGGCTAATGTGGTGGTTGCTGGGATTCGATACTGTAAGTGTTTGGTGTTGGTTATTTTATTATATTGCTATGTTTACTGTATATGTTATTTGTCCCGCCCTTTGGTGTAAAGGGCGTTATAAATAAACGTTTATTATTATTATTATTATACCTTCCGCATGCAAAACATGGACCACTAAGCTTTCCCTGAGTTATATAGCCTGCTGAACTGCCATCTTCAAAGGTCTGGCAGCCTATCCATTGTAAAACAATAATCATTCAAGGGATGGGCAGAAGCTACCTTTTTCATTTGCTTGGATATGTCTACTTTGGAAGAAATCTTAAAGAGTTTTGATAATGTTGAAACTTTTATCAGGCGGGCTGCATAGACCTATGTTCCAAAAATATGTGGGTATACCCCCTCCTGCAAAAAAACAAAAAACAAAAATAGACCCGAGTCCATTATTTTGATTTGAAACAACAACAACAACAACAACAACAACAACAACAAACATACAGGCAATTCACCAAGACATGAACTTCCAAACTGACCTTGGTTTTGTTTAGACAAAATCTCCTGGCAACTCTAGTCATGTGAATCTACTCCAAATTGCTGCAGAAGACTACTACACAACAACAACAACACACACACAGAGGGAGGGAGGGAGGGACAGAGGCAGAGGGCTTGTTCACATGACACGGGAACCGCGGGGGAACAGAAGTCCCCTGCGGTTCCCATGTCGTGTGAACGCCGACCGGGGGTGCCCCCGCGGGAGGGCCGCGCGCGGGACGCTCGCGAAGTGGCCATGGTCGGTAGAGGGGTAAGCCCCTACTGCGCGTGGCCACCGTGCCATGCGAACAGTGGGTGGCCATCCCGCGGGGTCCGCACAGAGGCGGCTGCCCAGAGTGGCCGGAGCTGCCGCCGCTCCAGCCTGTAGGGGCAAACGGCCCCTCTGGGCATCCCGGGGGCCCTCCCCCTAGCGCCGGGAGGCCCGCACTGCGGTGCGGGGACTGCGGGGTCCACCCACGTGTGCAGGGTGCAGGTCATCTGCGGTGCCCCGCTGGACCCCACAGATCGCCCCGAGGTGCCTCCCCCGCCCACAGCCTGGGTTGTGCGAACCAGCCCAGAGACAGAGACAGAGACAGAGATGGAGAGGAGTTTGGAAAAGGGAGAGAGAAATCTGGCTCCACCCACCGCAGGCAACTAGCCCCTGACAGTGGGGCTGGCGCAAGATATTGCTATCCATCCCTGCTCTAGGTCCACCCTTTCAGTCCTGTGCATACTGAAATGCCCGCATATTCTGAAGCCCAAGTAAGGGTAAAGATGGCAATGCTCCTCTAAGAAGATATGACCCAAAATAAGCATTAGGCCAAAACTTTTAATGATAACAACCAGATTATTTTTATGACTGTACAGAGTGCAGAATTCAGGGCATTTCAGAGCCAAACAATCTATAATGAATAGGTTCTTAGAAATTCCCGCCTCCCTGGCTGCCAGTAGATATGAAGAAGAAGAAAAAAAACCTCACATCTGATCTCACTCAGTAATTACAAGCCAAAAATGTAGATCAAGTGGTCGTCAGCCAAATTAGTACCTGACAAAAGGACATTTTATTCCCTCTTTCCCCCCCCCTTTTTTTGGCAAGGTTGTCGGGCTGAGGAAGAGGAAACAAGTCACAAAAATCTAAAACTTGGAAATAATAACAGCTTTTGAAGTGTGACTAGAGATCCCATCCAAGTATACAGAAAAAAAAGAGAGCAGCAAAACAGGCAGAAGGCATCTTTATTCGGAGCAGGCAGTGCCCTGATTTTTATAACTGCACACAACAAGGTTATGTAATGCTATGAATGGCTTTTCAGTTCAGACATCATCATAAATATCATACACTTTTAGACCTTGGGGGGATCTTTGAGGTCATCCAGCCCAAAACCCTGCTTAGTGCAGGATCTTCTGTAGAGGATTAGGATGCGGCTAGAGCAGGGCTCTCCAACCTTGGGTCCCCAGATGTTGCTGGACTACAGCTCCCAGAATCCCTTGCCATTAGCCATGCTGTCTGGGTATGCTGGGAGCTGTAGGCCAGAAACATCTGGGGACCCAAGGTTGGAAAGCCCTGGGCTAGAGCATTACTGACAATGGCTCTCCATCCTCTGCTTAAATACCTCTAGGGAAGGAGAGAACACCACCTTCTGAGCCAGTCTGTTCCACTGACAAAAAGCTCTTAGCATTAGGAGGACATTTCCCCTAATATTTAGCCAAGGTTTGCTTCCCTGCAATTAAGGATGGAAGAACAAGCGATGTTTGAGGTCTCCAAGGTCCTCCATTTTCCCTGCCAGTGGTCATCTCACCTCATTTTTGCTCCCCAACACGAATTTTTTTCTTCTTCTTCAAAACAAAAAAATTGCACATTTTCAAACATGAAAAATGTGCACTTTTCCAAGCATAAGCTCCAAATGCACACTCCCCCCCATAGGCTAATGTGTGAAAATGTGGGTTTTGGGGGGAAATGCAAATTTTTGGAACTGCGCAGTTTTGAACACACAAGCAAGCTCAAGAAACTGCATGTCCCCCGCCTGAGAATTACACTCCTGCTTGCGTTCACGTTTGGTTCTGCAAGCGGGACATGTATGCATGACTTATGAACAGGGACAAAATCATCGTACATCCCTACTGGCAATTTCCACCCATCGTTTTGATTCCAGCTCTCT
Organism: Shinisaurus crocodilurus; assembly: GCA_021292165.1. NCBI lineage: Eukaryota > Metazoa > Chordata > Lepidosauria > Squamata > Shinisauridae > Shinisaurus > Shinisaurus crocodilurus. The sequence continues at coordinate 2,435,167 of JAHFWL010000645.1, forward strand.
GGATCAACAGATAACTGCCCTGCTGCATTTTCCTTAGGACAATCATTCACATGTTAGAAGGCAGCTACCATGTTTCCCTGAATGGTCTCTTCTCCAGCCTGGCATACCCAGGTCTTTCAACCATTCCTCCTAGGATGCCCTTCATCTGCACCTGCTCCAGTTTGTCAGTGCCTTTCTCAAAATGTGATGCCCAGAACTGGACATATTGCTCCAAGATCCATAGGTTTCATCTACACATTCATGTAGATCGCTGGACTGCAACATCAAGTATGATTAGCACATGTGAATCCGACATCTTAGAGGCATCGTATCCCAGGTGCGACTTTCATCTCACCTTAACTCCAATACTTATCAGGAGAGTCGGTTAACTTCACACAATTGTGATAAATGTGGCAATGGCATAATCAAGGGAGGAGGAATCATGTGATCTGGATACAATAATACCTTGGATTGCAAGTAACTTGGTTTGAGAGCGTTTTGCAAGACAAGCAAAATTTTAAATATTTATTTAATTTTTTTTTACTTGATATACAAGCGACGTCCTGCAATACAAGTACTGTAGTACGGCTTAACTTAAAAATCTCTGTACAAATTTTTTGGGGGGGATTTCGTTTTGATATAAGAGTGTTTTGGATTACAAACACATTTCCGGCATGAATTATGCTCTCAATCCAAGGCATGATTGTACCTGTGATTAAGGCTAAGTTCTCACTGAGGTGGTACACCTGTTTCTAGGTTATACAATTTCACACAGCGGGTGAGGACTCACATAAAAATGCTTTTTTTAAAAAAAATGCACACTTTGAAATGTACATTAAAAAAAATGCATTTTCATGCATTAACTAATGTGCATTAGTCAATGGGGGAAAGTGCACACTTTTGGAAAATATACACAGAACTGCACACATTTTCTGTCCCTAAATGCACTATTTTCCCATTCAAATGAGCTGAAAACCTGGTCAAAAATGAAAACAGGAGCGAGATGAAATGAGCTGTGAAGTGGGGGGGTTTGTAGAATTTCGGCAAGCTCAATAATCACTGGTTCTCCCATGCTTAGACTGACGTAGCCGAATACTCCCCTCCACCCCCTTTTTAAACCTTCCACATGGAAAACCAGATGTCAGGGGAAAGACTTCTCCCTGACATGCTAGTTTTCTATGTGCAAGAATTGTTTTTTTTTTTAAATGGAAATGCATTCAATCATACGAGCCCCTGCCTGCATTCTGAAGAGGGATAGTCTAGACACTGCTTTCCAGTGAAAACTGGGAAGTCTTTGGTTCTGGAATCCTAACACTTCTTTCCTCCACTGCTTTGGCTCATCTTCCATAGCTCTGGTGGTAGCCAACAAGTCGGGAGAGTGGAAAACTGGGACATGCCACACGGCCCCATCAAAATGCTCTGTATGAGCATTAGATGTGCTGCCCCCTAATGGCTGCTTTCCAGACATGTGAACTAGCTTCTCTAACAAGACATTTATTCTGCAAGTATCGATATTTATAGCTATTCAGGCCTCTACAGAGTAATTTTAAATATAAAGTGCTATTGCATCCATTCCCGTTGCCTTGAATTGCTCGCACGGCAGTTCACCTGGCTATCTGCTAGCGTATCTCCTTCATTTTATTAGACTGAGCAATACAACGGCATGGTATATTGAGTAGTAGTCCACTCCTGCTGACCCTCACATGGCAATGCAGCTCTTCAGCCTTGCAATAAATCAACCAAACAAAGAAAGCCGTTTTCTTTAAAGCTGTGCAAAGTCCATCGTTACCGTATGGCGTGAATTTTCTCTGCTTGTTCCATAATATTTTTTAGAAGTGTCCGTTTGCTTTATGTTATGGGTCGATGATATTATGGTTTGTAATGTGTTGCTATAACGTGTTTTAATATGTTGTGAGCCGCCTTGGAAGGGGTAACCATGAAAGATGGCCAATAAGGAGAGAAATCAATTGATCGATCAATCAATCAATTTCTTTGTGGAGATGGGGGGAGGATATGGGAAAGTCTGGCAAAGATATTTCTTGGAATAATAGTATGTGTGTGTGTGTGTTTGCTTTTATTACCCACCCCAATCTTTCAAGCAGTATCAGAGGCAGTGTGCCTATGTACTCCAGTTGCTGGGGAACACGGACGGAAAGGTGCTGTTGCACTCCTGTCCTGCTTGTGGGATGCCGTGGGCAGCTGGTTGGCCACTGTGTGAGCAGAATGCTGGACTAGATGGACCCTTGGTCTGATCCAGCAGGGCTCTTCTTCTGTTCTTATGCAGATTGGGACCTAGCAATCACAGGCAGCTGCCAGCATCCAGACCCCAGCATCCGGTCACTGCGTTGGTGAGCCACCATTTTCATTACCCACAAAACCCTCAAGGTAGCATTATTTCATTTTCACTTCATTTCATTCATTACATTTCTATACCGCCCAATAGACAAAGCTCTCTATGCAGTTTACAAAGATTAAAACCTTAGAAATACACTATAAAAACCATATGCAGACAAACCTATATAAACATACAACACAGAGACACACATATAAGAGACTGACAGGTCCACCTCTAATCATAGGACATGTTTTGCCAGGGGCTCTCCAGTCACTGTGCTTTGCGGGAGGGCAACGTGGGGACCGTGAGGTGGCCATTTTTCCACTGCCACCAGGCTTCACTGTGAAAAAAGCCACGGACTGGTTTTCAATCATAATAGTTCCCCACCCTTTGCACTTATCTTTCTGAAATTTTTTCAGGTTTCTTGCCTGGAGACATCTCCATGATGTGTGCCATTTTCATACAAATTGTCCAAAAACCACAGGGGGAGGGAAGGGGGAAGGAAAACATCCCCCCCAAAAAGAATTTGAGGACTCCCTTGCCACATAAATCTTTGTACCTATACGTCTGAAACATTGCAGTTCTCTTACTGCCTGGACACCTGTGATCATCTGGTGCTCCTTAGGTTGCAATCCTAAGCATAGTTACATAGAAGTAAGACCTACTGAACTCTATGGGAGATACTTCCAATTAAACATTCTTAGGATCGTGTTTCACGTGGCTAAGTTGTGAGCCAGGAATTCAGGAAGTTTTCATTTCAAGTCTCAACAGCCCCATGCCAAGCAACTATCTCTCAGCTTAAGCCGAGATAAGGGGATAAGGAAGACTGGCCTACCTTACAGGGAGGATGTAAAGAATAATTCATATGAAGTGAACTGAACACTCAACGACAGGTACATGAATGCTGAGCTCACACATGATGAGTCATACTAAATAAAATGGGGAATCAGTACATTATGCCAAGTAATGAAAGAAACATGGGCGGTAGAATCCTGTCATTATGTGGAAATCCACCTCCCCGTTTCCCTCCCCCCCCCCATCCTGTCTGGTCACAAAGGAAAGTTAAGGAATGAATGCTAAGAGAAAGAGAGGCTATTGTTGCTTAATCCATCATCATGAGAACTTGATCTCCTTGGTGCATTTAAGAAACCCGAGATGGACATTTGTAGAAGAAGAAATCTTTTGGGGGGGCGGGGGGGTGAGGGTGAACTGCTCTGCGTACATATGGCCACCCAGGTATAAAATCTTGTTTTCTCCCCTACTTCAAAGCTCTCTGGCGGAGGAAAATGTCTGGAGTGCAGAACTAAACGAGATTTGGTGATTAATATGTAAATGAAATTTGACTGGCTCTTCTTTTGTGCTTACTGCCAAGATGTGATCTACAGTTCTGTTTGATGGAGAGCCCTTCGCTTCGGTATGCAAGCTGGCCAATGTGAAATAACATTAACTTCTCTCTCTCAGTCACTCTCTGTATGAACGCCAGCTTCCCAGCATTCCGTCACACGCTAGAGTGACCAAGGAGCCCAACCCATATTAACACATATTGTAATGAAGGGGAAAAGTCTAGGATTACTAAAACAAGATGGTGGTATAAAGCACAAAAAGCAGGGGGTTTGGGTCTTCCAAACTTAAAATGGTATTATATAGCTAATCAGTTAAGACATACAGTAGATATTATAGCACGGCCTAAAGAAATAATGTGGTTGAAGTTAGAAACATCTGAATTATGAAATACTTTGGAGAATATACTTTTTCTTAAAAAGAATAATAAAATGATAAAAAATATAGACAACCCCTTTTTAAGAAGTTTGTTAGAGATCTGGAGAACTGCGATGAATATATTTATACCAGGGATTTCTCCTTTAGCTCCGGTGGTGGCTCTAAATGACTTTCCCGAAAATTTAAGAATGGATTTGGAGGGAATACTAAGAGAAGAAAAGGTTATTAGATTATTGGATTGGGTGGAAAAGATGGGGACTAGAGACCCACTACTGGGAATTGTTGGGAGAAGAAGAGTGCTGTGGTTAAAATTATTACAGTTAGAACAGTGAAGAAGTGGAAAAGGAAAACCAAGGATGAGGGACATTTAACCAAATTTGAAAAGATTGGTATGTCTAGAGATGGTTTAGAAGGGAACGTGTCTACAAGAGGTATAACAAGGGATTTATACAGATTGATTCAAAAAGCAGAAGAACAAGTTGACCATCTAAAGACAGTATGGGATAATGAATTTGAAGAGGTGACCTCGAAGGTGGGCTAGAACAATATATGGGATAGACGGATTGTGAAAGTTATGTCAACTAGGATAAAGGAGAATGTCTAAAAAATAATATATAGATGGTACCTAACTCCAGTAAGATTAAATAGAATAGATAATAATTGCTCCGCACTTTGTTGGAGATGATGTCAGGAAATAGGTACATATGCTTATATGTGGTGGAGTTGTAAAAATGTACTGGAATTTTGGCGAAAGGTTTTTACAGAAATATCAGAAATTATTGGTATTAATCTAGAGGTCTGTCCTAAACTTGCTTTGTTATCAATAACTGATAAAGTCACTTGTGCCCAAAATATGAAGGAACTAATTGTAAACTTGTTAACTGCGGCTAGGTTAATGATAGTGAGGAAATGGAAAGTACAACATGTTTTTTTAATAACTGAGTGGTATAAAGAACTTTGGGATATAGCCCTAAATGATAAACTAACTTTTATCAAATGCAAAAAGGGACAGTTAAAGAAGAAGAATTTTATGAATATATGGAATTAGACTATGTATTAATAAAGGGGAAGGGGAGTATGCCTTGTCAGGATATGTTATATTTTTGGAATGTGGAATTTAATTGATTAAGGGGATGGAAGTATATTAGTTGATCCCTAGGCGGGTGGGGGGTGCACCTTTAACTGTATGTCTTAACTGATTAGCTATTAGTTTAGTTGTATGTTTGTGTTTTATAGTTTTGTATGTAGTTTATAATAACTAAATAAAATTTATGGGGGGGGGGGGAAAGGAACCCAACCCAGGATAGGCCTATGATTTTTTTTCGTCAGGTATAGGGGGCGGGTTTAGTTCCCATACCAATGGTGTTCCCAAGTTTACTCTTCATTTCCTCCATCTAAGTTGATGGTTTCCTGCCATTAACTCTTAACATCCCCCCTCCCCATATAAGTTAATGGCCACCTTCCATTGGGCAGTATCCAACGGTGTCGTTCCACAAACTCAAATAGCGCTAGTGGAGCTACACCAAATCTTCCCATTGCACAATTGTTTGCCCATTATGCTTGTGCAACCCATTATGCAGCTGTTTGCCCAACCTCTCGCATAAGCGGTTGCGCAAGTGTAACGCAGAACCGGTTGCACAATGGGTTGCACAAGTGTAATGTGCAGCCGGTTGGGCAATGGATTATGATGCAAGCATAATGTTCAGCCCATTGTGCAATGGATTGCACAAGTGTAATGTGCAACTGCTTGTACAACAGGTTGTGCAACCGCTTGCACAACTACACTTGGGTGAATGTAACTTTAGTTGGATTCTCCTCTTGCACATGGTTCGGAATGTAGGTTCCTCTAGCTGGCTGGATACTGCCCATTAACTCCAGTGGTGGGAAGTTGCCAATGCTGCTTTTCACTGGCCTGTAGGAGGATTTGAAAGGCTCATTTCTTCCCATCTCCATTGAGTTAATTTCAGTCTACTGGGCTTTTAGCTGAGGTTTTATCTGCTGCTGCTCTCTTATTTGTCATTTTAATGATTCACGCATTGAATATTGTTCATTGTGTTTTATGGTTTGATTACTTTGTATTGTAGTAAAGTATGCTGTAATCTGCTTTGAGAGGTGTTTTTTTTTTTTTTTTTACCCTGAAAAACAGGCTAGAATTCTATCAAAGTTGTGATGAGTGTGTGGAATTAGCAGGCAGCCTCCTCAGGAAGCTGCCTTGGGCCCACCGTTGCAGAAACCACTGCCAGGAGCCCCATTTACTGGCACTCCGAAGAGAGATGAGAACTTGCTTTGGAATTGCTCCCGGTTTCCCCAGAGCGACACTATGGCACTTTGTGTATTGTGGGTAATTACAACAGTGGCCACCTGGCACTCATCAGAGGAACAGTGCTACCACAAGTATCCTCCTCCTTCTCCATTGCCTTCTCCATCCCTCACATATGGCAGAAAAAGTAGATGGAGGAAGAGATTATGGAGATGGAAAGGAAGGGAGATCCACCTGTAGACATGTGGGGCCCACCTACATGTGGAGGACACCAGCATGAGGGGGGTGCCAGGGAGCCCAGGCGGAGACCCCCCCCGCCTCAAACATGGGTTACCCTCTATTCCTGACACTGGGCAGCTCAAAACGTACTGCCCAGGGTTCTATAGTGGGGCACCATGTGATTTCATGCACAGAGCATGCAGAAATGTGCTGGACACTTTTGCATGGGACTTTTCTTCTGCGTGGGGCTTTTCATCTCTAGGACCCTCCACTGCCAATTAAAGGGCATTTCCAAAGGACTTGATTGCATTACTACAGAGCCCTTTTGCACATGAAGCATATTTCCATATGCTGGAGGTCACAGGCCTGCTGGACAGAGAATGGGAGCCACTCCCATTTTCTATGCTCAGGGAGGACAGCCAGCGTAGACGTTGCAGCTTTCTGGCCTTGTGTGACTAAGGCTCTGTTCAACGGACCTTCCCAGAAAAAGAATATGCGTATTTGGAATCAAGGTGCTACTCAAGCATGGTAGCAGGGCTTACCCTCTTGGTAGCAGCCTGCAGTATGCAAGTCCTCCAGGAGAGGCTGGTGACTGCTGTGTCAGTGGGGCCCCTCATCCACTGCAGTGTTTATTCTGAGCACCATAGGAGCTATCCATGGCGCTGAACTCCATTCCCAAAATAGCTTCATCGCCATGGAGCACCATGTATAGCTCGTATGAAGATCAGAATAAAAGCTGCAATGGATAAGGAGCCCCACTCACATAGAAGTCACCAGCTTCCCCTGAAGTCCTCCCTCTGCACATACCCCACTCATCAGAGTTATGGCGATCTTGCTAGCACGTGTATATAGATCATCACCAGTTCCAACACTGTCCTGCCATCTGTTGCAGCAGGACACATTCCCTTGAGGTTAATCCACGATGACAGCAGTAGGCAGGCCCAAAGCCAGAGGTGGGTGGGGCCAGAGTCAAAAGTGGGAGGGACCACCACCTGTTCTTTCGTTTCTCTCTCTTTCTCACCCCCGTGTCTCTCTCGCTCACTCTTTCTGACCCTTCCTTTTCTCCCTGCGCTCTCCCCGTCTTCCTCCCAGCCCAGTAGGCTGCCGGGGGAAGGACAGATCGCTCTTGCCAGAAGTCTAAACCGATCACTTGCAGAGGGCTTTTGAAATCAGGCTGAAGGCCGCAGGTTTACCACCCCAAGTCTAGGGTCAGCAAGCCATGGAACTCGGGTGAGGCTAGAAATGTGAAACGGAGGGGCCATGCAGATGGCTTGGGACTGGCTTGGGTTCACAATGGCTCCTGTTGAATTCTAGGAGACAAAGTAAATGGATTGCCATCTATGAACAGCTGAGAGAGGGCCAAACCTTCCCCACACCCTAGACGCTTGGATAATCCAGCAGATTGAGTCTGCATCCCAAGTGATATGGATGTAAGAAGATCCCTGCTGGATCAGACCAAATTTATTTTATTTATTTATTTATTTCATTTATACCCCGCTCTTCAGCCAGAAAAGGCTCTCAGAGCGGCTTACACAAATTAATAATAAGACAGTCCCTGCCCTCAGGCTCACAATCTAAAAGACATGAACACAAAACATCAAGGAACACTGAATATAGTATTAAAAAAATAATCTACAGAATGTAAGAACAGCAATACAAGTTAAACAATATTAAAAAAACACTAAATATTCAAAAAAAAAAATACAACAGAAATAATTACAGATACCAACAAACAAACAAACAAACAAAAGGCAGGAGCAGCAGCAACCTTTGTAGCTGGAGTCAGTCAGGCACCACCCTCCTTGGCCAGGTGTGATGAGCCAGGGAAGCAGGGACCAGGTCTTGCAGGACTCACAGCTAGATAGTCTCTAGGCACCTTCAGCAGGAGCAGCAGCAGCTTTTGTAGCTGGAGTCAGTCAGGCCGCACCCTCCCTGGCCAGGTGTAATGAGCCAGGGAAGCAGGGACCAGGTCTTGCAGGACTCACAAAGATCCATCTAGTCTAGCCTTCCGTTCACACAGTGGCCAGCCCAGCTGTCTGTGGCTCCAACCCCTTAATCCAGCCTCCCCTAACTTTGTGCCCTTCTTCAGGTGTTCTGGATTTCAATTCTCATCAGCCCTGGACAGCATGGCCAACGGTCAGGAATGTGGGGAGTTCTAGTCTAAAATATGTGGAGGGCACCAGGTTGGGGGAGGCTGCCTTAATCCAACACTTCACACAGGGCTGGGCAAATTGCCCCCCACCCTAGGTGAATCTGGCTAATGTGAACGCTGCTGGTTGGCCCATCCCTGGCTCCTCCAGGGCCTAGAGCAGGGGCGGGACACCCACGTCCCAAGGGCTGCAAGCTGCCCTCGGCCCAATTTCATGCGGCCCTCGGCCCAATTTCAAAAGCCCTCCATACGTGATCAGCTCAGGCCTCTGGTGAGAGAGCTCTGTCCCTTCCCTGGCTGTCTACTTGGCGGGAAGGAAGGAGGAGAGGGAGAACAGGGGGTGGCAGAAAAAGAGTGAAAAGGAAATGGCATAAAGTGAAAAAGAAAAGGGGTGACACACCCAATGTAGGCTCTGGCCCTGCCCATGGCTGACTTCAGCCCCAACCATCTCTGACAGATTTGCCACCAGGGAATGAGGGAGGGGGGAGGGGGGGAAGAAAAGTTTTCCCACCTTTGACCCAGGGCTTGTGGAACCTTCCCGAGAAATTTCACAAACCTGGGTTTTGTGTTGGTTCTTTTTGGCTTCCTTCAAAATTCTTCTTCAGCTTTCTCTGCCCTGGGATGGAAGCCCCTAAATCTGTGTGACATTTTGGTGGAAACGCCACTGCAGCAGAGCTTCGATCTCAAGGCTTGCAGCCAATCTTGGATCGGGCCCTCCAAGGCTTTAACCTTCCAGAGACCTCAAAGAGCGGAGTTCCAGTTCCCTGGGTGGGACTTCCTGTGACTTCCACACACCACTTCTAAGGAACGGCCCTAGAACACCAATCTTTTCTTATCGCCCTCAGAAAGGAAGAAAAAGGCCCAAGTCGGCTTAAGGAGGAGAGAGAGCAAGGAGGGGAGAATGGCCTCAAAGCCATAACTGCAGGTGTATTTAATCCTTCCACTACTGATTTCAAAGTCTTCAGTAGCCATAGGCTATCCCTGGATAGAGAGATGGTTCAGTGACATTCCTTTTGTAAATACGCCGCTGTTCAGCCTCCCCCTTCAACTCCACATTGAAGTCTACTGCTTTTTCAGATTAATTCAGTTTGAATACCACTGCCTGCCTGTCATGGCAGTCGTATGTCACCGATGGCAGCTCCGAAAGCCTAACCCCTTCTCTAATGTCATTGCACACAATTCTTTTTTTTTTCTTTTTTTTTTAATGCAGTGTAATAGTTTAGGAATACTGGTAAAACAGGCAGAAGGCAGGAAGGAAAGGCAGGAAGAATTGCTGGGGAGTGGAGGAAATCCTTTGCACTCCAGAGGTCGCCCAATACAGTTTGTAAAAGTAAAGGAGATGTCCACTAGGGCCATGTGAAATCACAACTGAAATCCAAAGAGCCTGAGCGCAGAGGGGAGAGGTCATAGCTCAGTGATGGAGCCCTTGCTTTGCATGCAGAAGGTCCCAGGTTTGATCCCTGACATCTCCAAATAGGGCTAGAAAAACTCCTGCCTGAAACCCTGGAGAGCTATTGTGGCCAGTCAGTGTTCATAGATAGAATTTCATAGATCATAGAGTTAGAAGGAGCCTACAAGGCTATCGAGTCCAACCCCCTGCCCAATGCAGGAAACTAGAGGAGGGGTCTCCCATCCAAGTAATAACCAGGCCTGACCCTGCTTAGCTTTCCACACTCAGACAAGCTGAGCCAGCATAAGCCACAGGATTCCCTGTTGACAATACTGGGTGAGATGGACCAATGGCCTGGCTCAGTATAAGGCAGCTTCCTATGTCCCTACGTTCCAGATGTACCATCACAACTGGAATTGTTAATCCTGAATAGTGCAGGGTTAAATGTGGGCTAATAGGCCAAGGCTTACTTCAGACAAGGCAGTGGCATCATAGAATCATAGAATAGTAGAGCTGAAAGGGGCCTACAAGGCCATCGAGTCCAACCCCCTAGTCAATGCAGGAACCCAAGTCAAAGCATCCCTGACAGATAGCTTTCTGGCTGCACCTTGAATTAGTGGTGGCCACGAACCTGTCCAGGGGACCACCTCTCCACCGCCTCGCCTCTCCACGGCGGCGCCCCCCCGCCTCATTCTTCTGAGCGGCGCGGAGCTGTTCTCTGCACTGCTCGAGCTGCCGGCGCCAGCCGCGCTGGTCCCGTCCCGTCACTTCCAGCTGGACCCCAATGCTACGTTTTTTGTGGGGAAACCAGGGCAACCCACCGAAAACGTAGCGCGGGGGTCCAGCGCTCCGGTGCAGGGTCCCGTCGCATCACTTCCAGTCTGCTGGAAGTGACGTGATGGGACCGGCACGGGCAGCTCGCCGCAGAGAGGTGAGCCGCCGGCGGAGACAGGTAGGTCCGCGCAAGTCCCGTGTGGACGTGAGCAGGGCCGATTTCGGCCCACTACACCCATGCGAGGCGAATTGGTATACCCCTACCTTGAATGCCTCCAGTGTTGGAGAGCCCACGATCTCCCTAGGTAGTTGGTTCCATTGGCCTATTGCCCTAACAGTCACGAATTAAGTGGTCACGTGACCAACTTTACATAGGACAGTCCTCTGTTCAAAGGTGTTCTCTATTTGATGGGCTGTCCAGTCCAAGGCAGGTTTAAAGATTAAAAACAAAAACAATTCCAGTATAAATATATAAGAGATAAGAAAGAGAAGGAATTAAGAGAGATTTGGGAGATTAATGATACAGGAGTTTGTAGCGACGCAGTAGTATGGGACACAATGAAAGCTGTTATGAGCGGTATAAGTATAAGAGAAGGTAGTATATTAAAGAAGCAACAGGAGGCATTTAATAAAAAGCTTAAACAGGAGATAAGGGAGTTAGAAGCAAAATTCTTAAAGGAAAGGGGAAAGCAGATTTATGCAGAACTACAAGCAAAGAGGAAAGAGTTAGAAAATAAAGATATTGAAAGGACACAGAGAAATTTGATTTATATGAAAAGAGTTCTAAAATGTTAGCAAGATCCACACACACAAAAAGGGAAAAATATAGTGGGAATAATAAAGGATAAAAAAGGGAAAGGACATAATTTGATGAAAGAAAATTAAAAAAAATTCAAGAATTTTATTCAGTATTATATAAAGCCGGAATAGGATGAAACAGGATAGAATATATTGAAAACATAGATCGAGATTACAAAGGAATATAGAGATTGGAGCAACCATTCTCATATTTTGGAGATAGATTTTGCTATAAATAAACTAAAAGAGGGTAAGACCCCGGAGTAGATGGATTAAGGGAGGAATATATAGGTTTTTAAACATCTGTTAATTCCATGGTTGAAGGTAATATATGATAATATATTGGAAGGGGGAGAGATTCCCCCTTCATGGAAGCAGTCTATGACTATATTAATTCCAAAACCAGAAAAGGATTTAACAGAACCAGACTCGTAT